>JAEIFJ010000935.1:2915000-4377500 GCA_018903435.1 Leucophenga varia | reverse complement strand
GCCTAATATGTCTGAATGCATTAATTGAAAATATATTTTCAAATTTATGCTGGCTGGCGTTAAGTGTTTCATTGAAGCAAGCGTCTGACCCAGCAGCACTGCCAAGTTGAGCATTCTTATAACGCTGCATGTGCTCCTTGACTTTTGCTGACAATTCTGTGTCAAGTGCAGGCGTCAGCAAACGACAGCAAAGTCTTTAAGCGTTTAGATTGCATAGCTTGGATGATTAAACTTGTTTATCTTGTTATTTAATTAACTTCCGCCTTTTAATTTTGAAAGTTTGCTATTAAAATTCGATTTGATCATTTTTAACTCGGAAGCAAACTAAATTAATAAATTTTTTTTTGGTCAGAGATTCTTATAAAACGAGTCTTTACGAATGATTTATATAAAAAACTTGACATTTCAAAAAAACTAGCCAAGACATTTTTAAAGTCTTAGATTTGATACATATTCTAGATTTTTGAAGAATAACTTTTTTCACTAATTTTAAAGATACCTCTGCCGAGTGTTCGGCTACGAAATAGCATTAACTCCAAATGCACCCAGCCGGAATACGTGCCCTTGTAAATTATTTCAATATAACAATCTTATTGAAATATAATTTACTCTTTTCTAAGCGCACTCTCATACTTAGTGCATTGCCAGTCGTAAGCAAATCACTAAAAATGTAAGAATTTGACTTCACAGAATACATTTAAGAAAATAACTGATTACTAATGCAATATGTAAAATATCAAGAAGATAAAAAAAAACCATTGAACAAATATTATCAATATTCTGGTTTATACATTGAAATAAATTGGCTTTTCATGAGTAATCATCAAAAAAAAAAAAATAAATACAAATTGTCTCATTGACTGACTGACTCATTTACATAAAAATGTTTATTCAAAAACATCAATTTTTCTTTTTTTTTTTTTGTTTTCGTTCAATTAACTTTATCAGTTGCAACAAAAGCTTAAATATTCTGATAAAGGCTTAAAATATCATTAAAAAGAAATTTACCATATAATTATATTTTTATTTTTATCAACTCATGCAAGTCTTGTACTTCCTCTCGCCTTGTAATCAATCAACAGAATGTGAAGACTTCTATTTTTTTTATCATGAAAAAAACTTTTGTATTTCACAAAACTTGTTCAAATTACTAAAAAATAAAAATATATAGAAAAGTTGCGGCGACAACTATATCACGCCACAAATTAGCAAATTACTGCTAAAAACCCGCCCTCAAAAACACAACCATAGACGCGAATTTGATAAGCGATAAGCAGCGGATGGGTTACTCGTGATACGTGCGTTTGTATAATCATAACAGAATAACTTGGAAAAGAAAAATATGTAATAGAAGAACACTTGTCAGAATGCAAAGAACTTCTAAAAAAAAATAATATAAAATCAATATTTTTCAAAGGAACCATTTGTAAATTGATGCTTTGTCTGGGATTTATATTTTATTCGAATTAAATTTGTATACATTGCATATATTTTTCAACAATAGTTGGCTCAACTATCTGTCTATCTATCTGTCTGTCTGTCTGTAATATGTATTTAGTATTTTTCTTTAAAAAATTCCATTCACATAAACAACTGATTGCTGCGAGTAGTTGTTTTGCTATGATTCATTGCTTTTTATATGCGATAATGGGAAGCTAAATATAATAAATCTGACGCAAGATTTTTCTCTCTTTTTGTTATTGTTGTCTTTGTCGTACCATTAAACCCGTTTAAAATTGCAAAAATTTATTTGAAAAATACAAAAAAAATAAAAGCCTAGTAATGCTGCTATTTCATTTGTTTTCACTGAGATTTGATGACGCTTTCCTATATGGCGTGATGTTTTGTAAATATTCGCAATGTGACGTAGTTTTGCTCGTTTGTTTTTGATTTAAATTTAATATAGACACTATTTTTTCACTATAACAGATGATATGATGAATTTTTTTTATATGGCCACATCATCTTAAATTTGTTTTTCACGTGTTTCGACATTTTGTTTACATTTTTAATTAACACTTTACATGTATTCCTTTTTTAAAATTACAAAAATTCGGAAGTTTAAATTGCCTTCAATATACTACACTGTTCACATTCTAAAGCCGTCTTCCGAGGACTTCAAAACTGTCTTTTAAACTTAAATTTAGCATCTGATTTAGTTATATAACGATATTGTGATATACCAGATGGGCTAAAAAACACACAGATGGCGTTACTAGTATTAAATCCATATGATTTTTAGTTAACCCTAATCTTTAAAAAGACACATCTATTAATTTCACAGCTGTCGGACTGTTAGTTTGTGAGATAGAGCATCTAAAGTCAAGCAACATTTGTTAATTTGAAGAAAATGGATAAAAACGAATTTCGTGTATAAACATAGCATTAATTTTTGGAGGAAGAAAATGCTATTGAAGTTAAGTTAAAAAAACATTGAGAAAACCAACCATTGAGAAGGGGTTTGCTAAATTGAAATTAGGTGAAATGAGCAGCGAGTACGTTGCACGTAGTTGACGCCCCATAAAGACTGTTACCGACGTAAAAATAAAAAAAAAGTGCAAAAAAATATTTTTGAATGAAGTAATCGAGATAGCTAAGGCTCTAAAGAATGATCTGTTCAAAGTGGTTGTCACGCAAGCTCAATGCACCGTGTCACAACTTTTTTTTTTTTTTTTTTTTTTTAATTTAAAAATTTTTTTTTTTGGTTTTTTTTATTTTATTTTTTTCCCCTTTTTTTTTTTTTTTTTTTTTAAATTATATTAAATAATAAAATATTTTTAAAAAAAAAATTTTTTTTTTTTCCTAAAAAATTTTCCCCCCCTCTATAATCCCCTTTTTTAAACAAATCAAAAAATTCATTAAATTGGCGACATTTTTGATCATCAGAACAATGGTTCAACGCAGAGGCTGAAAAGTTTTTATTCAGATCAATATTACTGCATCAAAACACTAAGTTCTATACTACTCCAAAGCTTATCTTAAGCAATAATGCAAAAAAAATGTAACAAAATAAATGTTGCACTAACGAAAGCAGTTACCATATAAAAGTCTTAAACTATGCACTTTGCACGACACGGAACGCGTGTTGAAAGAATTACAGTGTATCGGTGCAATGGTGCAATGTTGCATAAAATAAATTAATGTGCAATGGCGTAATGCAATTTGTTCAATGTTGCATTTTTGCACTATTTCAAGACGTTGTGGAAAACCTAAATACAAAAAAAAAAAAAAAAGTATTTATCGATTTTAAATTGACATATTTATCTATGGTTTAAAACTGCAAAGTAGATAATTAATAGTGTAGACCTGCCCTTTATAGCAATAATACCTAACAAAACCAAGTGTTCACATTTCAATTATGAATATTAAAGGTTTTGAATATTTTCTAGAAAATCTTATTACGAATGCATTTAGTGTTTATTCTTATATGTGTAATTTAAATTTACTTTACTATATTTAGACTATAATTAAATATTATTTAAGTTCACAATTGAACCTGAACTTGAACTTTGCACGTTTGCACAGTGTCAGCATATAATTACGACACGCGCTTATATACGAGAATATATCGCGCGATATTTTTTGCTTATTTTAAGAACGAGTTTTAAGTTACTTTCTACTTCTTCGGATCAGCAGATCAGAACTTGCTGTTACGGGGTGTAGCAGACAGACGTCTCAGCATTTGCATTAAAAGGAAATTGAACTCTCATTTTAAGAAGTGGCCTGATAAAAAAAAAAAATGTATAAAAATATATATAATTTTAAGATAAAATAACTTTTGAACAAGAATTTATCTTATTCATAATATAATTGGTGTTTTTCCATTGATTGTTTCTTTTTTTTTTTTTTCTGTATATTTATTTTCCTTTTTATCTTGAGTGCGTGTAGGCGTTTTGTTAGACAAAAACTAATACACTCAACAGCATAAAATTTTACATTAAAGAATTAAAATTTACAAAAAAAAATCGAACGAAAAAAACAAAAATATGCCAACAATTTAGCGTCAATCGGCAATAAAATAAAAGTAATTCAAGGTTGTGCACACACGACGAGGGTGTTTGTTTTGGTCTTATTTTATGATTTTAGTTTACTATGGCCTACTACTACTCTAGGATTTTCATTGATTTCTTTATTTTTGCGATATCAGTACGTACGCTTGTCAGCTTAACGCTTATCGCTTATCTAATACAAATACAAAAAAAAAAAATAAATAAAACAAAAATATTATTTATAATTTTACGCTACGTGATTTTGTTTAAATATTTATTATTTTATTTTTCACATATTTAAGTAATCAGTTTTATGCATTCTTATTGTATAATTATAATAATTTTAATTTTAAAAAGCACGTTTCAATTATTTAATTTATTTAGTAAAAACTCGTGAGTTAAAAATATAATAAGTCAATTCACTTTGTGATGTTTTATGATGTTCGAATAATCCCTTTGTCAACCCAACCTCCGTTCTAGATAAGAAGCGAAATTTTTTGTAGAATTTATTACTACGTGATTAGTTTTTCTTTTTATAGTTTATTAGTTTTTGACACGTGTTTAAGTCTATTAGTAATGCAATTTAATCTTTTATCAATTTGTAATTTACAGAATGAACTCATAAAAATATTTTAGAGATATTTTCTTTTGAAATATTATTATTCACCGTCTGGAATGCTGACAGAAAACTTCAACGTTACGCGATGTAAAAATTTTGAAACATAAAATTTATTCCACACAATTGCTTCAAGAATAACAACAGTCGTGAGTTTAGCTAAGCTCGAAAGATGATTTTTTTATCACAAGATATTGTTTAGTGTTTATGATATCTTTAATGGGTTTTTCACAGTCAATTTTGAAGCTAGGCACATATGCTCAAAGAGACCAATCAAATAAGCCATGTCCGTCTGTCCTCCATACACACCTATCTCCCATTCTTAAGGTCTAATATGAAAAGAGTTTTTTTAGGAATGTATTCAATCCAAAATGTAAAAAAAACATCACTTCTAACATCATCCAATGTAAAACCCAAGGTGTCACGCCCGTTTTTAGGTATGGTCCCCATACAAACTTTTCGCCTATTTTCGTATATTTCTATTGTTTTTGAATGTATACACTTCTTATGTTATCCTATGTATACACCACCAATATATTAATGATTGGCACTACACATACATACAACCCAAAATTATTGTTAAGACTGTATGTTTTTAGTTTAAAATCTCATTTAAATAATGTGTCTAAACTGGGAATGTATCTGACCATTGAGGGCCTCCCATCGATTCGTGTGACCGGTATGCGGTTCCAAGGAGTTAACGTTTTTGCTTATTTTATTTAGTTAGATAAAGCTAAAGTCCAAGCCGCTATGTAACAATATGAACATCCGATTCCCAGATTGCCAAAATTTTTTTTTGTTTTTTTTTTTTTTTGTTTTAAAATAAATTAAAAGAAAATCGCAACCTTTTCACTCATTCATCATTGAGCAACGCCATTAAAGAGCACAAAAGTCAAAATTATGGTCAACCTTGATTTGTCTGTTCGTCTGTCTTTAGTTGTAGCAAATTTTGTATGCAAAGTTTGCAGATTTTTCGAAATCACAAAGCGAAAACAAAACAAAAAACTTCAATGAAATATTTAATAAACACAAATACGGTATGCAAAAATACAAACCATTTTTTTTTTTTTTTAATTTTTATTTTGTACAAATAAACATTTGAAATACCAAAAATAAGAGAGAGAGAGACAAGTATAATTATGTATTGTATTATCAAAGCTTTAATATGCTTCATTAAAAAGAAAATCAGTAAAATACAAATGTTGTACAATCTGCTTTAGCGTTTAGGGCTTCAATTTGGAACAATTTTAATTTAAACCTCTGACCTCTTCTGTCCAAAGACCCATCTTCAGTTTAAATTTCAAGTGATTCCAACACCACCTCAAAAACTCAAATAGAAGGAAATTTCTTGTTCCTAATAGCCCCGGACTCCCTATATTAGTTCCCATTTTCCCTCTAAAAATTCCAATTTGTTTATTACATGTGTTGCTTGAAAACATTTGAACCTTGCGCTACACTTTATAAAAAGTGTATACAAAAAAAAAAAAAAAAATTATATCGTATGATTTTTGGTTTGTATAAATATTTTCGCGTGGTATTATTATAGATACAACGTGTATACTCGATTACATACTGAGACCAGAAACTACACTACACACCCCCTTTAATGGCAACTTGCACTGAATCATGAGCCAATTACGCGTTAATTTGTATTATGCCGCTAATGTGTGTGTGAGGCTATCATGCACAATATTTTTTTTTTATCGGTTTAATTATCGCATGATTTTTTTTATATCTTTTATATTATTTAATCATTTGACTAATAGTCATCAAATTTACTCTTTTTTTTTTCCAAAAATGATTAATTTCTTTTTTTTTTTTGAAAGTTGCGATATTTATGGAAAATTATATCAAAACAATTTTGTTATACAAAACAAAAATAAATAATTTAAATATTTTGATAAAAAAAAAAATTGTTTTTTTTATAAACATTTTTATTTTTTATATTTAAAAAATATATTTCGACAATTAATTTTAAACTGAACTTTGTGCTATACGCTAGAAATTGTTATTTGATTTTGTTGAAATACGTATACGTATGTGTATTTTTTTTGCTATATGGCACCTACGTAATATTCTTGGCCTACATCCAAATAGATTTAACTTACTTGCACCGAGATGTATATAGATATATATTTAGCGTTTAAATGAGAAAAAAACATGAAAGAACGCTGATGTCGAGTATGTTCGACTGCAAGATACCCTATATCCAATCTTTATGAACCTTAAAATCGATTCTATTCTACCATTCCTCCTTGAATTAAATTTGCATACAATAACTTAAAAATTCGGGTATATCTTTGTATGGTGGCTATATCTAAAATTTTGTTGGACCTATCCATATTGGTCTATTTCATTGGGACTATCCTAGGCATATTTTATAGTAAATTAAGACTTCCTAGAATAAGAAAGAACGAAGTTTTTGTGCAAAAACACAAAATTTTGGGTTATATTTGTATGGGGACTATACCTAAAATTTGGATGGTCCAACCCATATTGGTCTATTTAATTGGAACTATCATAGACATAATTTATACCAAATTAAGAATAAGAAACAATGACGTTTTTATGCAAAAACCAACAATTTTGGGGTCGATTTGTATGAAGGGTACCCATTTAAAATGGGGCTAGAGAAAAACCGTTTGCAAGTGCACACTTGACGGCTTAGGAGAGCTTAGGTTTCAAATATGGTGGCCCTATCTCTTATTGTCTTATATAGATAATCTCTCCCATTCGGCAGACAGGACCTATAGGATCTATCTTGCCTCATTCTGTCTGCTACATATGTACATTTGCACATAATACCCTTTGACCTGGGTACAGAGTATAAAAACATTGCATAGAATTTAATCAAAAAAAAATCGCTAAAGAATGCGTAGTTTAAGGGATTTATTTATAAAAATCCCTAATAAAGTAATTGGTAGTTAACTGAAAGTTAAGTTTATCCTTTCGATATAATTTTGTTTTTATACTTTAAATGTTAAGTAATGCCGGCTAACTGGCTTTATGCTGCACATAACGTTTAGTTAAAATTTAACTTAACATTGATATAATGTGCCCAAGTTATGTTATGTGTTTTAGGTTGACAGCTGATTTAGCAATTAATTTTTTATAAATTAAAAATAGTTTATGTTTGTCATGCTACTGATAAACAATAAATTTGTTAGTCGATTACGTCAAAATTACGTCAAAGAAAACATAACAGCAAATTCAATAAAGAAATAATTTATTTAGATAAAAATCTTTTTTAACATCAATTATTTTTATTTATATTCAAATTTTCAATTTTTAAGTTTTATTTCATTAATGAAATAATTAATAAAATACATCTTTTAAAAACTTTAAATTGTCGATTCAGCTAAAGCAACTTGTCGCTTGTGCCAGCATTAATAATTTCCGTTTGGTCGCGCTTTTGAATTTAACAAAAAAAAACAACGTTTTTTTTTTTTTAATTTACATAGAAAAAAGTAAAAAAAAAATCAGTTTCCGCATGAAATATGCAACAGCAGCAAAGCTTTTTATTTAATGCATTATTTTTATACATTTGCATACACACAGGTACATGTGTGTATATTTCAAGATACATTTGTATCTTTTTTTGTATGCTACGCTAAACTTTTTGACTTTCTTCTTCAAATGCTTTTTAATTGCAAACGATTGCATACATATATGCATGTATAAATAAATCTTTGTTGCTTTTACTATTTTTTTTTTTTTTTTTGAATATTTTTTTAAAAGTTTATTTGCTTTGTGTACTTCACAAATGTGTCGAGTGAATGTACCTACGTCACATATGTATGTATCTATTGATATAAAAGTATCTGCTGCTGTTCAATGCAATTCAAAGACACTTGTCTCTTTATTTCTATGTACATATTTAAAAAGAAAACCAAAAAAAAAAAAAAAAATACTATATAAAAGAAACATCAGCTGTTTTTGCTGCTACTTGCTTGCTGTACTTTCTCTTTGTGGAAGCTTTTTTTTTTTTGATATTTTTCTTTTTAAATGCGCTACACTATACAAGTGTCAAGAGTTATAATAGTTTAACTATAAATTTTGTAACGCTTTAAAGTAAATTATTCTTATCAAAAAAAAAAAAAAAAATTATTTATGCAGTTAAAATGTATCTCACATGTCGCATGATTTTAAAAAAGTGAATTAATTGTTTTTTAATGCGCTTCATTTTTTAAGTCACATACAGTGATTGACTGTCTGTCTGTCCGTCTGTCTGTCTGTCAGCAATAATATCATGTGACAATTTAAATGTTTATGCAAAAATGTCTGAGCCATTTATTTTGCATATTTGGAAGAAGAAGAAAAAATAATGAAACGACAATAGATATGTACTAGACAAAGTGTTAGGTGCTAGACACATAAAGCCGCTGAACTACACCCATTTTACTATTTATTTCAAATCCTTTTTCTATTTTTCTTTTTGAATTGGCCTAATCATCTGTGTCAATGAACAGATTATTCTATTGCACATAAGTTCACTAACATTTTAGCATTTTCCACTTTTCCTTTTATTTTGTTTTGTTTGTTTTCTATCCAAAAGTGTTTGATTTAAAAGTTCCTCGTTGGTGAAAATTAAATAAGCAAATTTTGTTGCTTACCGCACATTTGACTTACAACATCATCATCATAATTTAAATCATTATATTCCATTTTTTTTTTTTTTCATAATTATCATCATTGGTTTGTGTTTAGCTAATTATGAGCTACGTTTACACAATTGGCCATTGTGGTTTTGTTTGTTGCACTTTGTGTGCTCGTCACAAACGCTCAAATATCATTTTTACAGCATCGCTTTTATATGCAAGACAAAGTATCTTTTATGTTTATACATACAAACCTATTAAAACAAGTTACATTTTCCCTTTGCTTTGTGTGTATGTTTTTTAATGAATTTTTGCTTTTTGAAAATATTTTTAAAGTTTTTAAATATAGAAGTATGATCAGCACGACGACTGTCTGTTAGGGGTTGTTTCATTCGCTTAGTTTTAAAGATATTTGATCTTAAAACTTAGCTAAAACTCTTCTAATGTTATCCAATGTCAAAACTAAGGTGCTAGTCCATTTTTAGAAATAGCCCCCATACAATTTACTGATTATTTTTAAGTTTTTACATAAAAATAGTTATTATTTATGAATGTATTCATTCCAAATTGGGTAGAAACACTTCTTATACCATCCTATGTATACACTTCTGATACAATAACTATCGGACCACTATAAAATATAAGCCCATACAAACTAACTGCCCATTATTTGATATTTTTAAGAACATTTTTATTATGTATTTTTAGCACAAAAATTTACCACATTATTTTTAGTAGTCTAGGGTTGTATCGGAACATCATTGACTCCCAAACATCCCTCTCAATATTTTATCTGATATCCGGGTATTTAACATTTCTTAATGTTAATTCTATTTTAGATTAATATTTTACGGAAGAAGAACTGATAGCAAGGTTATATCTATTTTTGATTTAATAATTGTTGTCTCCAGATTTCTACACATGTTAATTACTTCGACAAAGATATTTGTTTATTTTTTTTTTATTCTAACGCTTGAAACAAATTTTTGACAGCTCAATGAATACACAAAAGTTTTGTACCAAAATATCTCTTATAGATTTTTATATTTTTTCTCTTTTTATGAAATTGCTTAGAAAGTTAAAATATTATTTACTAATAAAACTATTTATGGCTTTAAGCACATTGTTTGTTTCTTTTCGCTTTGAAGGCCGTACATAATGACCCAAAAAAAAAAAACATCAAATTTGAAAATAAAAAGCGACACATAATTTTTTATGTTTTATTTATCGGAATCTTTTTTTTTTTTTTTTTTTTTTTAATTTAAGTGCAATGAGCCGTTAGATACATTTTAAGCATTTAATAGCTTTACTCGATTTCTATGCAAGTGTATATTTCTCTCTTTTGTAGCGCTCTAATTACTTGCAAGATAGTTTTGCAACTAAAATACACTTAGGAGAGTGTTTTAATAAAAGTTTAGTAGATAAAAATTTTTAAAACATAATTAATTTTAATTAATTTTAAACTCATAACCAAAAAATTGCTGCTATTAACTTTCGTTGTTTTTATGTTTCAAGAAATGTATCTTTTAAAGCTAATATTATTTCAATTATCAAATATGAAATCATATTATCTCTTTTTGAAAATGCACTAATTTTTTGAAGTTGGCAACAAAAACTTTTCGTAAGAAAATTGAACGGAACTTACTGTTCCCACGTATAAAAATATTTTAAAAAATATTCTGATATATATATTATTAAGTGTTCTTTTTTAAGCACTTATTAGCAATTCAAGGACAACAACAATTTAATTGTTGCTCTTTTGTGTACAATCCATCAATTTTTTTGTTGAAATTTGATTGCAATGCAGCCTTGCCATTCATGGAAATTACCGCTTGTGCAACGACGCGCCTCCAACAAAATCAATCCATATGCGCTGCTGCGATATTGTAAAATGTGCAACCGGCTTAAGACAAACTGGTTCTAGACGTACCACGTTTATTTTATTTCGTTTCTAGCCGGCATCATCGCATGTCTGCTATTTGTTTTTTTTTTTTTTTTTTATTAAATTTGTTCTTTTTTTTTTCTCTTTAAACAAGTTTTGCTTTTTGCCTTTTATATTTATCGCGTCTTCGTCTCATTTATATCTTTCTCTTGCATTTATTAGCGTTAAAAAAAAAACATGCTTGACTCTTTAAGTATTTAGCGTAACATTTAACAAAAAAAAAAAAATTCGCAAATTTATCTACAGCCAAGCCTGTTGCTGCTGATTTTATATTTATTCGTTTTAAATCCATTCTTCTTAGGCAAATAAAAGATACAGCTACACTTATGTATATATGTATCAACGCCCTCACACTCTTTCAATGTATCTTTTATACTCTCATGTTTTTATATTTCTCTTCAAGTAGATATTTGCAAATATATTTCTTGTTTTGTATTTATTGTTTAATTTTATCGCGAATTCTGCTTTTCGTTTGACATTTATTTTATGTGTGTCGTGGCAATCCCCATTCGTTTGTGTTGTTGTTGTTGTTTTTGTTATTGTTGGCTGGCTACGTAGCGATATGTCTCGTTGTCATTACGTCACTTGGCAAACAAACGCGCTGATTGGTCGAAAAAATCGTACGATATAAGTTTCTCAAAAGCGAAACGTACTACTACGTACAAACGTACGGTTAAATGCAAACAAGCGCGAGACCCAGAAAGCATGTAAAAGAAGCAATAATAAAAAAATATACAATGAAAATAACAACAACAAAAAAAAAATAGTAGCTAAAACAACAAATATGTACAAGACTGGCGTTAGTGATTCACTATGTGATGTGATGTGTCTGACTTGTTGTATAAATTGCTAAATGTAAACGAACGATCTGACGTAGGCATTCGGCATTTATTCGTATGCCAATGCATATGCCGTGCGGCAATTGTTCAATAGCGAGTTAGTGAGAGAGAGAGAGTTTATTTTGAAAGAGTAAAATTTTAAGCAAAGAACTTGTTGCGCTTTTTAGCCAAAAATTCCACTCTCTCAGTCGTATCGTATCGCGTGATATTTGTTATTGTGTTTTATCTTCTTGTTGTTGTTGTTGGTAATGGTTTTTTTCGGCAACCGGCCTTCGGCCTCTATTTGTATGAGCTTTGGCATGCGATCTCTAATTCCGCTTGCTCCTCTCTAACATTTTTTCATTTAAATAATATCGTACTTCTTCATACTACTTGCTAGCTTGTGCTATGTGCAATTAACGTATTTTTGGGTGCTGTTGTACCTTGTTCAAATTTTTTATTTTCATCGGTCGCTGATCTTATGAAATAATTGTTTCCTATCTTAAATGTTGCTAAGTAAAGATGAATTAAATATTATCTGGAAATTTTCTATTTGAGATGACGCCTTTTTTTATATATTTGTTTATTATTATTTTATTTATTTATTTAAATTTTAGAGTTAAATGCATTTTAGTTAAAATGCTGAACTGCTAATTAATGTGTTTAAAGATTTTATTATAAAAATAAACAAACGAGTGACGGTATCCGAAACGTAAATGCTCTTTAGCGACGAATAATGGTACGACGAGAAATGGGGAAAGGTTAAAAATTACCTAGGCTCGCAGTATTTACATATAAGACTACACAAAGCGCCCGTATTTTGTCACCTAGGACCAGAAGTTTATCTTGGGAGCAAACAATATCAATGTTGAAATTTACATTATTCATAGGTATTATTCTTTGTGTGTTTCACGGGTTTTTGTTTTACGTCGTTGTTAACCATTCCACCGAACAATCTCACATCGAGGAATCGCTCTTTAGACGGCTCTTACGTCAAGCTGAGCCTGGTGTGGTAGTATTCTAGACCGCCTGCTCACCACACGGGGCCTCATAGGTATAATATGTTCGCATAACATAAATGACTTTATGTAACATCACAGAATAACATTCCCGACAACATCCTTTTTCAAGATTCAATAATTTCACCGATTTTTTTGTGTTTGTAATGGTAAACTTCTTGTTGATTTTCGTCGTTTCGATGACAGTTGAATTTCTCTCACAAAATGGAACCTGTACGAAAAAGACCCGTTATAACTATGTACTTTTGACTGTTACAAATTTGCTAACAAAGTTAGTATACCTACTCTACATAACACACATGAAGCGAATAGTATAATAAAACTAAAAATTGAAGGTGAATTAAATGATTTGATATTGAAAAAATCAACACATTCGCAAATGCGGTAGTATTGTATCGATCAATTAATTATTTAACAGTGCCAAATAAAAAAAAAAAAAAAATAATAAAAATTATCGCATAAATTATTGATGCATTCAATGAGGCGGAGCATGGTGATTGTCAAAATTTTTTTTTTATTATCTATTTATATTGGAACACCATATGCAAAACATTTTAAATAAAATACAATTTTCATAAATTAAAAATAAAAAAAAAATAAAATCAAATGTTCTCATAACACAAACATGTTAATTAAGCACAAGTTTGTACTAAATTCTTATATAATGCTAAAGATTATCATGTGAGATAAATGAAAATATGCTAAACTATAAAATACTAACATCTATTTTTTTTTTTTCAGGTGTACTTGATGACTTACAAACTGATTTAAATATCGGTGATGACAAAGGTGGTCTTTTACAGACCGTCTTTGTTATTTCGTATATGATATGTGCACCAATATTTGGTTATTTCGGTGATCGTTATTCTAGACGCTGGATTATGGCTATTGGTGTACTATTATGGTCTACAACAACTTTATTGGGATCATTTATGGGTACATTTGGTGGTTTTATTACGTTCCGTGCCATGGTAGGCATTGGTGAAGCATCTTACAGTACAATAGCACCGACAATTATATCAGATCTATTTGTGCATTCGATGCGCTCAAAAATGTTGGCCGTATTTTATTTTGCCATACCTGTTGGTTCCGGTTTGGGGTGAGTAATGTACAAATTGTTTTGTTATTTTATTTTTTACTTTTAAATAGTAAAAAGCATTTATAAATTGAGCATTATCAACAGTTTTGTCTAAGAATTACGGAATCCTGTTTCATATTGATAGTCACGTTTGAACTTATGTTCGTCTGTTTGTCTGCCCCTCTGTCTATCTGTCTGAAACTAAAGCTTATTGACCTATTTGAATTAGAGCTTATTGACCTTCATACAAGGGAATCAAAAATAATTCAAGGCAAATGCTTATCAGTAAAATTTCTTTTTTTTTTATTTATTTTTATTATTTTTAATTGTCTCTCTTTTTGCTTTATTTATATTTTATAAGGTTTAGTCAGACAGTTGTACGTGAGAAAGTTACGGGTTCTTTTTTATTTTAAAAGCGGAAAAACTAAATGTAAATATATTTTTTTTTTTTTATTAAACAAATATTTACGTGCCATGTATTTCCAGTTATTACCGTCTCAAATATTTCAATTAAATCTTACTTAAGGTCAATTGGAAGTCAAAAAATTATTATACCTCGAAGTCAATTAGCTTCACAGATCGTACGATTGAAATGAAATCATTACTCTTGATTGTCGAGCATCAAATGTAAATGGAATAAACTAAAAAAAAAAAAAAAAAATTTCAATAAATGTTTATTTGCACTTTGTAACCCAAGCTCAGTTTGGAAAAAATTAAAAGCTGCACAAATTGCAATATTTGCGGTTATGGCGCACCTACACCTACGCCCATAATGCCAACCCAGCCGCACAAAATGCGCGTTTAGTAATCAAAAAATAAATGCGACAGAAATTGATTTATTTTATTTATATTTGTTTTCCTCTTAATTAAGAGGATCAAAGTTAAAAATAATCTGAATAATCTGAATAAAAACAAGGAAAAACGTTAACTTCGGTGAAACCGAAGCTTAAATACCCGTCACACGAATCTTTAAATAGTTTATGTGTGATCATAAGTGGCTTATATACATTTATAAATATATATTTGAAAATAATTACTTTTTCATACAAATGTTCGAAAATAATCAATACGTTTGTATGGGTGCCTTAGCTAAAAATGGGCGTGGCACCTTGGTTTTGATATTGAATGTCATTATAAGTGTTTTTACAAAAATTTGGGTGAATAGTTTCATAAATAATACCTATTTTAATACAAAAATTCGAGAATGGGCGGTAAGTTTGTATGGGGGCTATATCTAAAAATAGGCGTGGCAGCTTGGATGTGATATTGGATGACACTAGAAGTATTTCTTTCCAACTTCAGTGACTACATTCATAAATAATAGCTATTTTCATGCAAAAATTAGAAAAAACGGTAAGTTTGTATGGGGATTTACCTTAAAATGGGCGTGGCACTTTGATTTTAACACTTGAACTGCTTAGGACTGAGAAAAGCTTAAATTCCGAGTTTCAGGTCAATATCTTTAAAACTGAGCGAATGAATCGCATAAATACAGACGGACGGACAGACGGACAGACAGACAGACGGACATGGCTAGATCGACTCGTCTCGTCGTGCTGATCAAGAATATATATACTTTATAGGGTCTCCGAAGTCTCCTTCAATGCGTTACAAACTTTCTGACAAAATGATAATACCCTCCCCACTATGTGTGGCGGGTATAAAAATAAGTGGGAAAATCATAATTCAATTAATTTATTCTTGTTAGCTTTTTTTTTTTTTGCGATTTCAAGTATTGCCCCTTAGAGAATACTCGTAGTGCTCACTGTAAAAAAAAATCGATCATTAAACAAAACCAGTCTAGAAATGCAAAATATTTTTATACCCGCTACACATAGCGTGATCGATTATATTTCATCGTAGACTCCGTAATGTTTATATAATTCTTGATCAGCTCGACGAAGCGAGTCGATCTAGCCAGGTCCGTCTGTCTCTAGTTAGAAGAAGTTTCTTTTAGAGATGGTCGTCGGGCGGGAATCCCGGGAGTTTTCGGGATAGTTGAGCTATCCTCCCGAACTTTTTAAAAGTTTCCCGATCCCGCCCCGATCCCGCCCGCGGAATCCCGCGGATTCCCACCTCGACGCCCATCTCTAGTTTCATTCACTCAGCTTCAAATATGTTGAACTGAAAGTCGAAATTTTAGCTTTTCTCAGCCCTATGCAGTTGAAGTTGTAAAACCAAGGTACCACGTCCATTTTTAGGCAAAGCTCCCTATACAAATTTTTAAATTTTTTATGAAAAATGGTTTGTTTGTTAAAGCGTTTTTTTTTATATGTTAAAACACTTCAAATAGGTGAGACCACCATAGCATATATCCCTTATACAAATCTATTGCCAATTTTTGACTTTTTATATAAAAAATGGGTTATTTATCAAGCGATTTGTTTCAAATATGGTCTCAATACTTCTTGTAGCAACCCGTTCTCACAGTGTGATACATGTTTGAAGTAGGATCAATGTAGCATATAATACCCATACACAGAAAATTTTGTCCAAACATCGTGGTTTGGTTCCACCAAAGTTAAAGATTTTCCTTGGTTTCTTTTAACATCACAATTTTATTTTTCGAAGTAATAATAATGGGCCTTCCAGAGAAACATGGGTTTTTAAAACCCGTCACAAAAAGGACGAAATGAGTATTATTAATTAGTAGGAAAAGTTTGTAACGACGAGACGAGTAGATCTTGCCCGTCTCTAGTCCATATGTCTGTTTGTAGTTACTCGAACATAAGTTCAAAACGTGGGTTGCTTAAAATCCTTGAACATCACACGATCCATTTTTGTTTTATAGCTTTTATGACATGAAAATTAACGTTTACCTAAAATAAATTTTTTAATTGAAATTTTTTTTTTTTCTTTCTTTCTTTTTTTAGTTATATTGTCGGCTCTGCAACTGCGCAACTTGCTAATGACTGGCGTTGGGCGCTGCGTGTAACACCCGGTTTGGGTCTCATAGCTGTCGTACTTATAATGCTCATCAAAGAACCAGAACGTGGTCAAAGTGAAGGTTCACACAATCTTGCGCCCACAACATACAAAAAAGATTTAATGGAATTGGTCAAGAATCGTTCGTTTATGCTATCCACTGCCGGGTTTTACTTGTGTTGCCTTTGTAACCGGTGCCTTAGCCTGGTGGGGTCCAAAATTCATGTACTTCGGTTTACGCATGCAGGCGGGCAATGAAAATTTACAGCCAAATGAGTAAGTAAATTTTTTTTTTTTTTTTTTGTTTTTTTTTCCCTCTTTTGTTTAGTTTATTCCTCAATGATGGTAAAAAAAAAAAAATCTAAATAATCAAATGAAAAAATTTAGAGTATCGTACAAGTTTGGTCTAATAGCAATGGCTGCTGGCATAATTGGTGTACCGCTTGGTTCTCTACTAGCGCAACGTATGCGTCCAATAATGGCAAATTGTGATCCTTATATATGTGCCTTTGGTTTACTTATATCGTCGCCGTTGGTATTTCTGGCATTGGTATTGCCGCAGACAAGTGAAACATGGTGTTATTTACTTGTTTTTGGTGCGCAGATAACGCTAAATCTGTGCTGGTCCATTGTAGCGGATATACTATTGGTAAGCAAAGCAAAAATTAGTGCAAAGCAAAAGCAAAAAGCGCCAAACAAACAATTGACCAAACTGAAAATGACGTCGCAAAATGCAAGAACAGCAACAAAAACAACAGAAAACAGCTTGTACGAACTCCGCCGCAAAGCCTTAAAAATCGAAAAACTATTTCGAAATATCGCAACAACTCGAGTCTGAATTAAGATGCATTTGTTTTTTTTTTTTTTTTATTTTTAACTTTTTTTTTTTGTTAACATTTCTACCAAAATTTTTTGACTAACCATTTTCGCTTCTTTTTTTTTTTCTGTTTTCTTTTATTTTTATTTTTTTCAAAATTTTTCGAAATTTTTTCATAAACGTTTTTGAAAAAATCCTAAAGTGTTGCATTCAAATTTGGCCTTATAACTATGACTGCTGGTTTAGTGGGTGTACCGTTGGGTGCGTTTATATCACAAGCAATGATTAAACGTTTACCCAGCGCCGATCCGCTAGTCTGTGCTTTTGGATTAATTATCAGTGCGCCTTTACTTACCGGCGCGATGCTTATTGTCTCCTCGAATGAATGTGCAGCATATTCTCTCACATTTTTTGGTCAATTAGCTTTAAATTTAAATTGGGCAATTGTTGCGGACATTTTGATGGTAAGAGATTGCATTCTACTTAAAATAAAAAAAAAAAAAGTAAAATTTTTTATATAGATTTTGTATCTTTTTTTTTTTTTTTACTGTTATAATTAACACACAAACAAAAAAACACACACACTCACACACAAATAAAGTAAATGTTTAAATACTTCAATACTTTATTTGTTATGTAAAATAGAAACACGTACATAAATGTTTAGTTTAGTTGTTGTTGTAGTCAATTGTTGTTGTTGTGTTTGTTTTGTAACTAAAGTAGAACATGATAAACTGTTGCTTCATACAACGAGATACAGTTTATCTAATTTAACAATTCATAAAAAAAAAAAATAATACTTCATATTCATTAACATTAAACATAAAAAAAAATGTATTCTTTAAATGCAATATATTTTTTTTTTTTTTTTAACTTGCAACCCTAGTAAATGTCATTGGTGTTGGTTTTTTATCATTTCCGGTTTTTTTTTTAAATATTAAATTTACCATAAAGTGTGCACAAAAAAGCATTTTATTATATATTAAATTCTTGTGCAAATATAAAAATATACTTCATAACATTTCCAACTAAATAAAACCTCAGACCATAAACCGCCCACTTTGCACAGCAATGTTTTTTTTTGTTGTCGTCTTTTATGTTGCCACTGCCACTGACTCTGCTCTGCTGCCCCATTTCAAAGCAGCAGCAAGAAACATTGCAAATGGGCAGCTTTCACAATTTATGCAATTTTATGCAGCAAAAATATTGTTTGTGGGGATTGTTTCTACCAATGAAATTCGGTTCAAAGAATTCACCCTCCACATTATTGCTCACTTTTTATGTTTTATGCTGCGTATTGTATTACTCCATGGGGAGTTCGCTAGAAGAGGGCACAAATTGCCACCACTGTTATTTTTGCCATTTCGTTATTTTAAAGGAGCGAAACTTCTTTAATTTAGTTTTCTAAATTAGATTTTTGCTTGCGCAAAATTGACAATAATTTTATTTGAGTCACGTTGTGATGAAACTCTTATCTTTTCGATAAGATAATAAGATGCTTAGCTACATTTTTTTTATTTATTTATTTATGTAAACGAAATTTTCCGACACTTGTTACGAATAGTATCGGTCTCCCCTAAACAAAATTTTCTGACACTTTAGATAAAATTTTTACAAAATTGCTATTAAGTCGTGCGAGAATGATGGGAGAACAATCTTATTATTATCATAGTAAAAAAAATTAACGTGATAGATTTGAACCAAGGCTAAAAGTAATGACCAACTCTCAGGTTAAAAGTAGTGTGGAAATTTGGATTCGGTTATTTACGAAGATCTCCTCCATTAGATATTCTCAGGCATGACCAAAACTCTTTATTTCTCTTTTTTACATCAAATCCAACATTTTGGGATCCTGAGAACTTTAATACTATATATATT
The DNA here is from genome assembly GCA_018903435.1 of Leucophenga varia. NCBI lineage: Eukaryota > Metazoa > Arthropoda > Insecta > Diptera > Drosophilidae > Leucophenga > Leucophenga varia. Next base: position 4,357,820 of record JAEIFJ010000935.1, on the reverse strand, counting down.
TAATACTATACTGTATTTTATTCATTTGTTGGTATATTGCTACAAATGCGTAGAATGTAAAGTTGTCAGGGTCCAAAAATGTTGGATTTGATGTTAAAAAAAGAAATGTAAAGTTTTAGTCATATCAGAGAATGTCTATAGATGGGATTTTGTCTTAAAATAAGCTCAAAAAGACATTCAGTTCAAGTCCCCACATCTAAATTTTGTCAGCTCAAATTAATGCTTTAAATTCTATGTTTTATTACAAATTTAGACCCTGAGACATTTGGCTGGCGTAGAGGCACTTTCATAAAATAAACCGAATCCTAGTGCAAATTTTTGCATCCAAATAAGTTTTTTAATCAAAAGAATATCGTTTTCAGTTTGTCGGAAAGTTTTTTACGCTTTAAAAGTATATATATTTTTTTATCAGCTCGATGAGACGAATCGAAATGGATTATTTTAGGTACTAGCCTTCTTTTTACACTTCAGAATCAAGGTGCCACACCCATTTTAAATGATAGCTCTCATACAAATCGACCGACCAGTTTCGAGTTTTTGTTATCAAATCTTTAGTATTTCTAAATGAATTCAATTAAAATTTGTTTAAATCACTTCTTATATCCACCCAAGTTGACACTATCGATATGATACGGATCGTGCTAATATAACATACAGCCACAATACAAACTTGACCGAATCATCGTTAAATTTTATCTCATGTGGCGGCTCTTTGAGCTTTGGTTTCACCGAATTTCAGGGTTTTTCCTTAGTTTTCGAATATTTTAAACAAAATTAAATGTACTATAGCTAGAGGAATGTCACCTTCCAAGTTTTATAAACTTTATGACAAAATTAGTAAAATATTCGCAGAGTTTGAAAAATAAACGTCATACATTGTTTATGTTTTATTATGGAATCCAACCAAAATTGTTATCTAAATACAATGCAAATCTCACTTAAACCATAGCCATGACGTTGCTTAAAAGAAAGCGTATGTATATATATAAGTATATATAGTATATATTTTTTTTCAATATTTCAACAAATGTTTTGTATAATCTCGACGTTTAAAAATAGGCGCTTTATTTTATTTTTTTTTTTTTGCTTGACAGTAATTAGATAACAGTCATAAAAAGAGTCTCTATAAAAAAAAAAAAATAATAATCTTTGAAACAAAATAAAGTCTTGTGAATGAAGTTTTTTAATATGCTATATCCGTAATACATTCCTTTAAAGTTTATAAAATTTTAAAACACATTAAATGTTATTTTAGTTGTGTCCTGTTTGTCTCAAGAATAAGTTTGTGAACAAACAAATTTTATATTATATATATTATACATATATATTTTTCTTAATGATTATAAAGATTATTTAAAAACAATTATAAAATTAAAAGTCAATAAATGCTTTATTAATATGCAAAATAATAATCTATTAAAAATAATATAAATGTATACATTTTTAAAAAATTGACGTAATTAGAAAATTATTGACTAGAATTTGCACTTTTAGTATTTCTTTCCCTTTGCTTCTCATTACTTTTTGCTATCAAACAAACTGGTTTTTTTTTATTAATACCTTTTATAAAAAAAAAACAAGCTGCTAAGGTGCAAAAGTTGAACTATTTGTATCTATTTTATAAACACAAACTTTTATGGAAACTATAAATTTATTTGCTGCCAAAAGATACATTTCAATCATCAAAATCATTGCTTTTTTTGTAGCTGCATCTTTTTTGTTGTTATATTATAACAGTAAAATGAGTAGAAATTTTTTTGTAATTTAAATTTGCACAATTAGAAAGCAATCAAAATAAAAAAAAAAAAAAAGAAAAAGAACAATGCAAAATGTCTCCAAATGCTCAATTTAAAAAGCGTTAAACTTTTCTCAAATGACAAGGCGAGCACATGACCGAATTTCGTTGTTGTTGTTGTTGCTTTGCGGCTTATTTAAAGTGGCTCCATCTTGTGTGAGCTTTTGCATTGTTGTTGTTCTAGTATTTTTTTTTTTTTTTTTTTTTTTTTTTTGATTCTTGCACGCATTAGATTTAATTTAAGAGCTTTCATATACAAACAAGGACACAAACCCACAAACAAACACTATTGGAAACGAGCTTTACGCAGATACACACTACCCGCACACACACTGTTACATGCTTTTTTTGTGTTGGCGCTTTTATGCATTATTTTGTTTATTTATATATTTTAAAAAGAAAATCTTAACTAATTTTTAAACATTTCGATTCACTGCAGTATGTTGTTATTCCAACGCGTCGTGCCACAGCTGCCGCTTTTCAAATCTTAATCTCACATGCACTGGGCGATGCCGGAAGTCCCTATCTAGTGGGTGTGGTAAGTATTTATTTGTGATATAAGCAAATAATTGAATTAACGGGTGCTATTTTATGAGCAATTGAACTTTTTTTTTTTTTTTTTTTAAAAAAAAATTTAAAAAGTTTTTTTTTTTATTATTTATCTAAGTGTGTTCCGTGATACCCTTTGAACCATTTAGTCTAAAAAAAAAGTTCTGAAAAAATGTCAGTTTAAGTGGCTTCGATAGACGATGGGATGGGTGGAGATCAATGGTCTGATACAACTCTAGTTTATACACTAACTTGTAATCTTGTTAAAAATTCAGATATAACAATAATTATCTTGAAAATTTTAGAAAATGAGAGTTTGATTTGTATAGGGGTATATGATATAGTGGTCCGATCCTTATCATATCGGTAGTGTGTGCATAGGATGACCCAATTTTAGTGAATATATTCATAAATAATACCTATTTTCATACAAAAATTCCAAAATTGGCGTTAGATTTGTATGGGAGCTAAGCCTAAAAATGGGCGTGGAACCTTGATTCTGACATTCAAACTGCCAAGGACCAAAAAAAACAGCTTAAAATGTCAATATCTTAAAAATATTCTGAATAAAACGCATCGCAACAGACAGACGGAAATTGTTATATCGTCTCATCGAACAAATCCAAAATATATATACTTTGTGGGTTCTCCGATTCGTCTTTGAAACGTTATAAACTTTCGGACAAGCTGATAATACCTTTCACAATATGTGGCGCGGTTATAAAAAGAAACTCAAAATTTTCGGGTAGGTTTTACCACTTAAAATGGGGCTAGAGAAAAACAATTTCAAATTTGGTGTTGTCTATCTTTTACAATCTTTAAAGTGATCTGATTGCAACGGCAGACAGCAGAACAGACGAACGGACAGATAGAACTAGCTAGATCGACTCGTCTTTACATTTGCACAAACTTAATATCCGCTTTAACTTAAGACCCAAAAAATATTTCAATAATGTAATTATGATGAGTATACCAATTTTTTTTTTTTTTTCGACAAAGTAGAGCAGTAGAGCACTTTATGGTTCGAATATTAATTTTTTATTGATTTATTTCTTTTAAAAATTTAATAATACCTTTAAATCTATATTTTTTTTTTAACAGATTTCAGAAGTTATCAAAAAACATTTGCGTACGCATTCATCTAATGTGGAAGATTTCATAAAACCAACCGGTTTTCAGAGTTTATCGTTGACATTAGAAAACGTGAACACAAATCTAACTACGACAACAGAAGTTAGTGATTTACTCAATGATTCGGTAATTATTGCAAAAATAAATATATTTGGTTATATTTTCAAGTTAATAAAGTGTATTTATTTATTTTTTTTTTTTTTTATAGGATACAAATCTCATAAAATTCGAAGCACTGCAGTATGCGCTCTTCACAACCAGTTTCGTTGAGGTGCTGGGTGGCGTATTCTTTCTGATCACTGCCGCTTTTGTTTTAAAAGATAAGGCAAATGCTGCTCGTGAAACACGTAAGTTGAACGATCTATTTTTTTTTTTTTTGCATTATTTTTGCTTTACAATATTTTTTTAAATTAAAAACTTTGGCTTGCGCGTATATTTATTTTGATTTAAAATTTTCTTTTCTTTTATTTTCTTTTTCGTTTCAAAATCTATTTTTTTTTTCTACCTACAAACTTAGTTTGTAATGCGAAGAATATTGTGCAGCTTGAGAATAGTTGTAATAATAAAAACGATGTTGAATCTTTTGATTCGGATTGTTTAGTCATGTGCACAGATATTGCTTTACGTGAGCGTGAGCATTGAAGGATTGTTTCGAGTTAAAATAAAACTTAGGTTTGCTCATGACTTAAAACTGTATTTGACATAGGTGGGTGTTTCGATTTTCTCGTTGTCGTTCTCGTTTTGTTTTTTTTTTTACTGTTTTTCGTTTTTTTTGACTGTTTTTCTTCTTTGTTTTTTTTTTTTTTTTTTTTTAGTATAAACCCTTTTTTTTTACTAATGTGCTGCATTCTGTTTGAAATCTATTTGCTTGAATTTAAATAAGAAAAACTAATTTTGTTAAAATGTTTTGTTAAACTTTTATTCTTATAATTAATATTTTATTTGAATTTTTAAAATTATTTTATTATTTTGTTTTCTTCATTGCAGAGAATCCTGTTGAAATCGATTAATGGCGCTCAATGTCAACCAACAACTTGGCTTGCTCAATTCTGCCGCAAATGCCGCTAATGCTGCACTCAACATCAGTTTCATCGTCAGAACATCATCCTATCGATATGGCGACAATGATGTTGTTGACGCAACCCATGAACACTGTGACTGAATATCATATTTAAACTAATTTATTTGTAAAATTATGTTATGGCTTTGTTTTTTTTTTTTTTTTAACATTATTTTATTATATAATTAATATTTTTTTTTTTTTTTTTACAAATGTTGCTAGGCTGTTCTTTTTGGTTTTGGCTAATAACCAAACAGTTTTATTTTTAGAAATTGTCATCATATTATGTGCCTCACATGTAATTGTTCCTAATTAGACAAATTCTAGGAGCTCATTAAAGCCAAACATTGAAAAGAATTTGTAAAGAAAGAACAAAAAAAAAAAAAAAGCTTTGGCTCATCTATTTCGTTGTAATGGGAAATATTTGCTAAAGAAAAATATTTGTATTTTTTAGTTAGTAGCACCGCACCACATAGAGTTTTATTATTCTTTTATTATATTTTTTAATTAATTATATCAAATTTTATTATTAATTATATCGCTATCGAAGTCAAAGAATATAGAAGAACCATCAACAAATTTTTATTATGCTTCAGCGCGTTCATTTGTAAATATAAAAATAGTTAGAAATTAAAATAATTAAGTATTGAAAGTTGAGGCATTTTGTAAACGTAAAAAAAAAATTACGTTTACGAATTTAAAAATTTATATCATGCCTAACTAATGCTTTAATTTGGATTATAAATATTAGTTTTTTTTTTAATATATACATACATACATTTGTAATAAATAGCGTTTAAGATGAAGGAAAAGTCTCATAGCATGAGTTGTAAATATTCTCATTCTTAGTCATAACAAATTTAATTAATTTAAATACAATAATTAATATAATTAGAATTTTAGTATTTTGGGTATAATTATAGGCAATATTCATGAAATCTTAAAGGAAATGCTACAGTATAATAACAAGAAAAAAAAATTAACAAATTGAAAAAGAAAAAATACATAAAAGCACTGAAAATCAATTAATTAAAATAATAATGAATAAACAAATTTAGTCAAATTTTGAATAATATGACAATTGTAAGTGTTATATTATGGAAAAAGACTGTAAAGCTAATTTTTTTATAAACGATTGAACTATGTAGTAGAGTATTGAATCAATCAAAACACGTATATAAAAAATTATTATAAATAAAGATTGTTTTATTATGAATAATAAATATGCGAAATATTTTGTGAATAAATATTTTAAAAAAGACTAAAAATTTTATAGTTTTTACTAGTTAGAAAGGCAACGTATATTGTGGAACGCATATTTGGACTCGTCTCTAAGTTTACTGCGTGTAGATGAACGACTCGCCTCGTATCAGAGCTCAATTTTTCAATATTAGCCTTATATGTGTACACGCCCCGACAATTGTTAAAGATGATATGGAGAAAGATGAATTCTATGAGCGCTTGGAAAGCCATAAAAAGCAAGACATAAAAATTGTCATCGGTCAAATCTTTCAGTTCGAAGTTGATAATACTATATTTTGGTTACCAATCTGGTTTCATTCGTCATTTGTAGCAGATCCTTCAGACTTCGACGTACCTGTTTTCTCTGGATAGAAACATGAAACAGATGAGCTTGTTGATGCTGTATGATTTGCCCAAGTTCAATTTCATCCACTATCAAGAATATCCCTGACCTCAACTGCCATATCATGTGAAACGCCTCTTATATATTTTAATGTTTCCAAAATATAATGTTCAATTCAGATTAGCTAATGGTTTTTTTTAACGAAACTTATGAAGCTGTTAATTTAATTTACATTAAATATAATTTATTTGAATATAACAATTGCAACAAATTTAAATTTTTATGTATAAAATTTAAAAACAATTACAAATCGAATCGCCACCACACGTGCCAGACATGTATGCCAAATTTTTACAGAAAAGCATACAGTTCAAATGATTTCCGATTTCATCACAAATTACATAAATTGGTTTTGTTTGACCCTGAACTTTGGAATTATCTTCGACATCGGTGTGACCGCCTAATAAAATATTGTAATATTTAAAAAAAAATAATATTTTTATTTTATAGCATACGCACCCAAGATCGGCACAGACATGCAAAGATGTAACGTAAACAATAGAATAAATAAAGTGCAAAAATTTGGTTTAATATAGAAATACATTATGCAGCAAATTGAAATTGTACTGAACGCTTTGAAATGTTTTGAAATACTAAAATGTTTTTGTTTTGTGCGCATATATTGAACCTAAACGATTATAATATGCAATGACAACAAAAAAAGGGGATGAAGAGGTGGCGTACATTTACAATGATTATGAGTCGATCAATGCTTATCACTGCTTGACTCATTCAATTTATTGTGTTGCAGGAAAAAATATTACAATATATTTTGATTATCTTACAATTTAGTGCAATCATCAACAATAAAAAGAATATTTATAAAACCTAATTTGCATAGTTCAGCAAATATAAAATCAAACAATTTTCATTCTTTGTTTTTCTTTGTTTATTTATATATTATTGTTTTTTTTTTTTTTATACACAGTATTGCATTAAAGTTTACATGTATATATATATTTATATATTTATTTTTATGCCTATTTAACAATTTTAATTTTTTTTTTTTGTATTTATTAAATGTTTTTTTTTTTTTTTTTTTTTTAGTAATGAACTGTAAACATTTTTTGTTTATTCATTTTTTTATTTATTTCTGTTTTTATAATGCAATAAGACAATTCGCTTTGCTAAATGTTTCCCTAGCAATGTAAACCTATAAATACTCTTGAATTTAGTAATTTATTTTATAATTCAGAAGGAAAAATATCTCTTACGCACCAAAGACTGTTCCCGGTTATCAATTGTTGTAAAATACTAACTACTTATAAAGTTTTTTAAACTTTTGGAAATAATCTGGAAAATTAATTATGTATATAAAACAACAAAGCGCACATTATACTATTTTATAATTTTCATTCATTCCTTTAGGTATTTAATTTTTACAATATATATGCATATATATATTATAATATAGTTTAAAAAAATCTTTACAACTTAAACTTTAAACAGAGTAAGCAAAAAACTGAATAAGAAAAACATCTACTTAAAAAAAAATATAAAAAATGTTTGGAGCAAGCAATGTTTTGTATTAAATATATAGATTGACTATTTTATAAACGCACTAATACAGCAAATTCCCTACTTAACAATCACTTCGTTTCGATTTTATAGTGCAAATAGGTAATGAATTTTCTACATCAATAAATACATAATACGCTGCAAATCGAATTTGTTATAAATAAGAAAAGAAAAAATATGTGCTCCTAAGAGTTCATGCAGACTAATTTTTTAATGTGGACATCGTTGCGACTTAAAAATCTTAAACGCGTTTTTTTTTTATACCATTATTTTTTTTTTTTTTCTTATAAGGTAAACGTATAAACTTTATGTTTAAAGAATTTACTCTCATCTTTTTTCAAAGTTCTTAAATATTTAATATATATAGAAGTGTATTGTGTATAAATATTTTCTTTAATTGCTTAAATTTAACGCATTTAATATTTCTGATTTTGACTTAGATACTATTTAACCTGAGTCCGTATGTGTTGCAAGAATTCATAATATGATAAACTAGATTCACTTCGGTCATCTACAAACTTGTCTATAAATTGCGACTTAGCTGTACTCGTGTCCCTGTAAATAGAAGCACAGAAAAATTGTTTAGTTAAATGTATCCGAAATAAATAAAGGGCATTAGTTAGTATAACATACCTTATAATCTGCACCATTGGTGAAAATGGTTTTTCTTCATTCAATTGTGAGATAAAACGCCTCAGCGCATCGTTTTCAGCACTATTGACATGTGGGAGTCCATAATAATAGTCGGGTAGCTCAGCTGTTGATCGGATGCCTAAATATAGAAGTAAAATAATTATTCATGTTAGTATTAAAAATTTAATGCCAAAAATAAGAAAAAATATTACCGAGTGAGTTTTCTAGTATATTGACTGGCACATTCAGACCAACGTAAATTAGTATTTGTAAACCACAATCCATTAAGAACATTGAACGTGAATCCAAGCTGTAATAAAATATCAATATATATTTTAAAAATATATATACAAAAATTCTATATATTCAATGCTTACAATTCGGCTGATAATTGCAAACGCGGTACGTCTGGCAGATCGTCATCATCGTTTATTTGTTGATTTGAGTTTTGCACATTGAAAAACAGCACATCAATTTTATAGAATTCCGGATATACAAATTTCATGAGCTGATCGAGCGGCAATGTCTTCATGCAATCCATTGCATAAACGCGATCGTCAAGTCTCGTACTTGTTCCCACACGGAAGGCTGGCTGCATTGAACAAATTAAACACGTTATAGTATAAAAGCCAATTAAATAGAAATTGATCGTAAAAAAAACTTACATGTTTCAACAAAGCCAATATGTAAAGTGGCATAAGCGCCAGACTTCTTGGTGCAATCAATTGACCTGATTGACCTGACGGTAGATTTTGTGCAATCTTAAATGCATTAAAGACATCCACGGTTGCATTTATAAACGCTTCACGCGCATCAGACAAATTAGACGTAATAGACCGATCAACAGCCATTTTAGATAGTAATCCAATAATCGCTTCCGTATCTGCTGCATGCATAACCTCCGGTAAAGAAGCAGTTACTGGCAAACAAAGCGTGTGCACACGTATACGCCGTTCTCCATCACTGTTTGTATAGAGCAAAGCAGCCTGGAAGCAAATTGTTTTCACATCGGTTAAACTTTCTTCGTATGATATCTGCATGCCATAGCCAGCATCCGGATTAACGTTTGGCAAAGATAACAGATCTGTCGAACGCACAAAGAAGTTGCCGTGGAATGTATGCACCTGCAAGCCACGAGTGCAACGTATGCGCATCACAGCTTCGAAGCCGATTTTACGTGTCAGATAACGCTTAAAACATTGTCTAAACGAATCAACATGATGGGTTTTGGTCTTCTGGAAGAGTGGGAAATGATGTACACAGCCACCACTATGCTTGCTGATACCAGCTGCAAAAGAGAAGAAAAATTATTAGTATTTTTTTTTTCATTTGTTCGGTAAATGTAAACATACAAATGGTTGCCATATCGCTATATTGTTGATTCATTAGAAACAGATCGACCGCAATTTGGTAGCCAGAGCACTCCAGCGCATAACGTTTATAAAAATCAGTTGCCGGATTGAGATGAGCTACGTCCTTGGCTGAACGATTATTGGGATCCTCACGTGGTTCAAGCGCGCCCGGGCCACGGTTTGGTAAACATGTTTGAAAAACAGTAATACGTCCGCCGGATGATTGCTGCAAATTTTAAAATAGTTAAGTTTGCAATGAAAAGCTGAAACACGCTGAAGTCTTTAAACGTACCATTAATTTGTATGCAACTTTAAGCGCAGCACCTAATGCCGAACCTGGATCATGCGTATGTGCAAAACGTTTAGGCAGCTGACTCAGTAAATCCCTGACTAGCTCTTTGCACTCTTTTAAGTTGACAAGTAGACTGTCTGGCCGTGGTAAAAATGGATCTGTAAATAATTTTTAATTTTTATAAACATTATCTTTTTCATATATGTGATTTACTGACCATCAATGTCTAGCAACGTCATCTCATGTGGTTGATTGAAACCATCTGCCATGCTGTAAAAGTGCACATAACTATCGTATGCAATGAACCCTATTTGGGTGCGCGCGTCACCAGGTAAGTCATCTAAATGTTTGTTCAACACAGCACATGCCGTTTCCAAGTAACCACTCTGCTGAGCAATGATAGATACATCAAATAGGAACAGATATATTGCCGGCTGTGGTGGACGTAGCTGTAAACAATCATTTTTTGAGCATGGTTCATTATTAAAAAAATAAAATCACTAACCATATATTCCGATGGCGCAATGAACTCAATAGTACTAGAACGAACCTCCGGACGACGTGTAACGTCACCGTACGTTTTAGTTGCCGGATCAAATTGGAAATCCTCAGGCACTGTCAATAAAAAAAAATATGTTATTTTGGATTATTTTGAATTTTTAACAAAAATGATCTACTTACATTCATTTACTCTGTAACATAGATTACATTTCCACATTTTACTGTCTACAAAGTATACGAAAGGATTTATATAAGTACGACAAAGTCTGCAGCGTACAATATTTGGACATTGGATAACCGGTAGGCTCTACAATAATAAAAACATTCAACATGTAATAGGAATTTTTTACTTAATTTGTTTTGTCCAAACTTACATTTATATCACGGAATGGATGTATGAGTATGCCAAGCGGCAAACGTGATTTTTGCAGTAGTGAGTTGCTTTCTGGTATTTTTGCCACAGTGCAACGTATAATGCTTGGACTGCAATTGATGGATTCGTGAAATTGATTGTGCAAAACAATTTTTGGCGGTGGCAGTGTCGCCGGCGATAGAATATGCCGGTTTTGCATCAAATCAATTGTATCCTGTCCCCAAAGTCTGCTGAATCCTTGATTGGTTACACTCATTGGTTGAGAGACCTGTTGCGATGACTGTGCTTGGTATTGCAATGGTCCGGTGTTTGGCTGACCATTAAATACGCCTGGTTGCGGTTGCTGAAATTGTGTTGGCTGCGTTTGTTGTTGATAGTTTATTGCCTGCGGTTGCTGTTGTTGTTGGTAGTTTGCTGGCGGCTGCTGTTGTTGCTGATGATAGGCTGGCGCGTAAGGATTTTGTTGATATGGCTGCTGGGTACGCTGTGGTTGCTGCTGCTGTTGTTGTTGTTGTTGGCCAGTTATTGGTGGCGGCGGCATTTGTGACGGATACATAGGCTTACGCTGAGATGTGCCAGGCATGGGTGCTGCTATGTTTGATGTCTGAGACGTTGGTGTTGCCAAGACAGATGTTGCGCTGGCTATTTGTGTTGTACCTGCTGTAGTTGGTGGTGGACCTGTTGGTATATTATTAGGAGGTCTACTTTCCTGCATTGCACCGCCGTATCTATTGTCAAGTGGTCCACTAAACGGTGTCTTAACATTGGTTTTTGGTGTTATATTTGGCGGTACTGGCGTTTCAAATATGCTAGCTGCATTGCGATTTACTGGCACCACCGATTGAAACATCGTATTGCCCCTGAAGTCATTAGCTGTGGGCATAGAAATGTCCGATTGTCGGGTAGCATCAGATGCTTCCGAAGCTGTTGTTGCCAATTCAGAAGATGTTTTAGCTGTCGGTACTTGTGGTCTAGACGTTGGCGGCTGGGTACCGCCAGCAGTTATTCGTTCGCCACCAATATTCAAATTTTGCATACTAGTATTTAACGTAGTAGCACCAGCGGTCAAAGGGAGCGTATTTACTTGATTAACTGGTGGTGGTAAAACATTTTGCGACGCCATAACTGGACCATTGACGTTTTGCACCATATCTGCTGACGGCGCTTGATTTGGTTGTGATGGTGAAGTGACATTGAATCCAGATGGTGGTCCTACAACACGTTGTGCCGCAACATGAGTCAGTGGTTGTGCAGCGATTTTTGGTGTACTTGTCATAGGTGACAGTGCTGAAGTTGGTGGCGGTGCAGTCAGTAATGCAGGCGATGCTGTTCGCGACGAATTTACGCTGCCGTTAAAATGCGTTGGACCATTTAACGTTGGTGGACGTAGATGTGGCGGTAGATTGTTTACAGGACTTTGTACGCCCATTGGCTGACGCATAACACCATTCTGCGCGCCCGATGTGGGTATTACAGGTGCCGCCGATGTTGCAGTTAGTGGCGTCGTAACTCCTATAGAACTTGACGTTGGCACTGCATTTGGAGACGGCGGCAAAAACTTATTTGGAGGAAAGCTGCTATTAAATTGCGGAGGAGGTGGTAGTGCGCTTCCATGCTGCTGTTGTTTTTGTTGTAGTATTTGCTGTTGTTGCTGCTGCTGCTGGTATTGTTGATATTGTTGCTGCGGTACTCCGGTTGTCTGCATGCCGTTTACTAGATTCATTGGATTAGCGTTTGATGCGGCGGGCGGCGCGTAATTCGTATTGTATGTTGACATGGTATCACTTTTTCAACGCATAAGTTTAGCAACGACAAAACTGCAAAGTAAACAAAATCAAGTAAATTAGTTAAATGCTATAAAAAGTAGGAACGTGTATTATCTGGTAGCATTGAAACCAACTGAAACTCTCGTTAATCTTCTCGTACCTGACCTTGTATGAAATACCAGTAAAAATTTTAACAGACAACCGATAAAAATGAACGTATTACATATCAACATTTCTGTTATTTGTACGCACGTTTAATGTGATAAGAACATGTTTCACGGTTTCATAAAAACTACCCGCTTGCTCGTTTTAAATTAAATTTATTTAAAATTCAGACTCAATAGTTGTTATCTTATCTACCAGCTAAAAATAAGTAAAACAACATTTTATAATTAAATATTTTGTAGTAAAATTGTAAAACGCTTTTGTAGCGCATCAAATGAAACAATTATTTTACGAAAAGTCATGAAAAGTGAAAGTATCTTTTGATGCAATAATTTTATTTTTCTACAAATTAAATATATATTCAACGAATATGAACTAAAACGTATCGAAATGATTGAAAGAGCAGCTTGCAACGTGAACAAAAACTTTGCTTGTTTAATAAATGCCGAAGTAGCTCTATAAAAAGAATATTTTATTTTGATTTGAAAGAAAACATATTTTACGTAAGGTGGGATTGCTGTCGCGTTGATAAATTTGTATGACATATGAGAATAGAAATTGTCTTATACCCTTCAAATGTATATACTGTCGAGTTTAAAAAAATAAAAAAAATCCGGAAGGCTCGGATAAATAACGTAGCCCTAAATCTAAGAGATAGAAAGCTATATTCTTTAGAAAATTGTAAAAAATTTGAAATTCATTTGACTTAAAAGACGTTCATTGGTATCTCATCTAGATATAAAGTTACAGTTATTCCCCTTAAAATTTCTTATTATTTAAAAGTAAATGCTCAACGATGCTTTTTAAAGTACAGCATGTTGGCCAACTATATTATCTACTTGGTAATAATTGAAATCTTGTTTTGCAGGGAATATAAACGGTCGGGTATGCTTGATAGATACATTTGTTTATTTAAGATACACTTTATTGGCTATCTTCGCTTATAGTGAGAGATACAGCCAGACAAATGTTTATTATAATGTATTTATATTGTGCATACTTAAAATTACTGTTTAAATTGCACTTTGTACTGGTCGCGTCGGGAATTCGAGATACTATTATTATTATTATTGTTGTTGATACTACTACGTTTATTATTATGGTGTTTATTATTCATATTCACATTACCCAAACCAACAGAACTGGGTTTCTTTTTAAATTATAAATATATTGAATAAATGGGCGGCGGGAAAACAGTGGTTTCTCCACACCAATATCAAATTTAATGGGGACGATAATATTATTTTATTATTGAATTTATAAGTTGAATCTTTATGGAAAATGGGAATATCATAGCAAACAATTTTAACCATATATATATTTTTTGACTGGTAACATACAAACAGTTTAAAATTAGTCAACATTGACACACTACACATATATCGCAAAAACGGGCTCTAGAATCATCTCAAAATTATATATATTTTTGTAATTATAATTATATATATTTTTTGACTAGTATAGCAAACAGTTTTGTATAAATTAGTCAACATTGATACACTATATCGTAAAAACACCGAAAACCTTTGTGTTTCATCCACATAACTAATAACTTCCAATCATAAAAAGTTTACGAACGAACACTTTCTCAAGGTGGAAAATGAATAAAAAATATTTACCAAAGCAGTGTTTACGCATTTTTTTGTTTTAAGCAAATATTTATAAAACTTTGCACAGCAGAGTTTAAAAATTAAAAAAAAAAAATAAATGGGCCTGTTAATCTTTTAAATAATATATTTCCGTTTATTATTCATGATTTGCCTTGTAATTGTAGCACGCGACCGCCTTTTCTATGTCTATGCTAGCAACGTGCTTTGATATTGACCCAGTTAGAATGCAGGTCGCAAAACAAATAACCTGGCGCGGCGACGAAGTGGGGTGTAAAAATAAATATGTGCGTGTAGACCGCTAGACAAAACGCTCATTAATAGATTTAATGAATGAAAAGCAACAAAAAGAAATACACTCAGAAGGTTTTTTTTTGTTATTTTTCTTCTTTAATTTTTCCGCGTATTTAGTATATGCGGAAGTAGAGCTCATTGAGCAAAATCTTGTTGCTGATTTTAAGTTGATTAATTCAAATACTGTATCTCAATATCAAAAGCAAATAAATGTTTATTTGCTTGGAAATTATACTCATTTACGCACACAGATAAGAGCCGAGTTTGTCAGCGTGCAAAATTCAGCGAATATTTTTGATGACGTATCGCGCACATTGATGAATGTGGCCTTTATACACAGACGTACAGACATGTAAGTCGTTTGAGTGACCAGTAGTAGTAGTACTGTGTGTATAGAAACGGATAAAGGCATAAATCCAATAAAGCAGCATTTGCACATTTAAATACCTTGATTTCGTAATAACTAATACTATAGAAGTTCTCAAGGCGTAATTGGAATATATATAATGATTTTGGGCGTTTCTGATACTTAAACTGTTCGCTGACGATTTATTTTATAAATTACTGTAGTAAGAGTCTGGGTTGACCCGACCCGCAGCATTTGCACTTTGTTGCTTCCTGCGTTACTTCTTGTTTCCCCCGATAGCACAAAAACTGCACTAAATTGCATTGGCGTTAGCAAAAATTACTGGTTTTTTGCTTTCAGAAAAATTTGTTGTTCTACGACATAATTTTTGATGCACCACTTTTTTTTTTACAAATTAGCAATAATTTTCTTTTAATATTTCTCGCGGCGAGCAGACCTATTAATCTTTTTTTTTTCTTCTTTTTTGCTTGCAACAATGACTTGCCCCGTTAACACACACACACGCACCTTTTGTTTAATATTTGTTGCTATTTTAGCTTGCAACGGACGCAAAACACAAACAAGCAGCTTTTTCCAAATAACAAATTGACGACGTTGACTTAAATTTAAAATTTCTATTAATTTTTTATCAATACAATAAAAAAAAAATATGCCAGGCCAGTCAATTTGCTTCTTCTTCTTTCTTCTTCTTCTAAAAGAAAAATACTAAAAAATGACAATATGGTATTTTTAGTAGTACGATTGACGTGGCTTTCGGCAAATTTAAAATTTTGACAGTTATGAAAAAAACAAAACGAATACAAATTGACATGAACATGAATGTTATAAAAAAAAAAAAACTTATCATCTACTAAATTAAAAAAATTTATTTGCATATAAGTTTTATTAATATTTTTTATTTATTTACAAATCCACTTAAAACTAATCCGCATATTTAACGTTTTGCGCCATAGCTATTGCTTTCGAATATTCGTTGAAAATTGAAAAAAATATATATTTTTTTAAAACAAGCCATATTTATGGCATAGATTGTGACATATTTTGTAATTATTATGTTTTTTTATTTGGCTGTTAAGGTCAAAAGTGTTCATACTAAACACTTGGTAACAATTAAGAATAAAAGTTTGACCTCAAAATTTAACAATTTTTGAATTCAGCTGGGTCCACCAAAACAAAAACTAAGATAACAGCTATTTATTTAATTTTTTGTGTACGTAACATAGTATATTGTTCAATTTTTTTACCTGAATTTCGATAACAACACAGAGAAGTGATGAACGAACGAAAAAAAAAAAAAACGTAAACATTTTTTAAAAGTTCATCATGACACTGCACGAGATATGTTTCTCATTGTCACGCCGACTTAAATTTTTTTGACAAGGTATTATCAGTTTGACAGAAATTGGGTAAGTCATTGATGGATATATTTTTTTTTTTTTAAAATTTTTTTTTCTTTTTATTTTTTTTTTTTTTTTTTGAAAAAAAAAAATTAATTTTTTTTTTTTTGGGGTTGTTTGTTTGTATGTTTAATTTAGGTGCACTATCACTCCCAAGCAAATCACAACCCATTATAGAGAACGAATTTGATTAAGATAATTTAAAATTTTTTTTTTATACTCTTTATTTTTATCATAAAATGATATATGGATTTTATAACATAGCGTTATAACAGTTTAAACATAAACCCAAAACCTCTTTGTGTGATGAGTATAAAAGCTTCTGTTCCATGAAGTATTTTTAAACTCGTTTATTAAGAAGACCTCTATGTCCTTGTTTATAGTGATTTCTCTCATATTAACCTTCAATCAATTCGTCTTTAGTGAAATTGAGAAGAGAGCTTTATACATTTTTGAAAATAAGAAGGAATGGTACCAATTAGAGTTTGATCGAAACGAGTTAGACAGAAAAAATATCTTTGTAGACGTGGCCGAGCACATATGTAAATACCGTTGTGCTAATTCACTCGTATACCTTTCAAAGATTTTTCTTCGATATTTTACAAGAAAAGACTCTTTTGCAAACTTTATTTTCAATGTACTAATGCATTTCGGATCTTAAATAAAATTATTAAAGAAACATCTGAATTTTAAATTAATGGTTAACACGAATGTTGTATTTGATTACATTGTGTATTATTATCAAATTATTTTCATAGTAAACCCAACTGAACCTTAAAATATAGTTACAACTTGGTAACTTTTATTGTTGTCTAGCATTATTATTTTTCTTCATATTTAATTAGTTTGTTAACTTTCTCATTACTATTTTATTATTCTAGTTTTAATAGTTTTTTTTCTTTTGTCTTGAAATTAATGCACTGTGCTCGTATTTGAATTTCAATTAATTTACAAAATTAATAAATATTTTGGTGGTTTTTAGCATTGTTTAGCATTATTTATTTAAAGAATATAATTTATTTAAAAAATAAATCTAAATTCTTTTTTATTTTATACAATATTATAACCGCCCAGTTAAATATTTTTTATAATTTATTATAAGTTTGTAGCTAAGCTATTTATCCGAGAGAAAACTGTTGAAAAATGTTAGATTATAAAGTAAAGCTTAAAAAAGAGCCCTGTTTAAACACATAAAATAATTGTTCGTTTATTTATATATTATATATTAATGTATTATTTTTTGTTTTTAAACAACTTAAAATATAAATAAAAATGTAATAAATTTAACTTTTTTTTTAACGTGATTGTCCAAACAGGGAATAAATATTATTATTGTGACATTGGAATTCGAAAATAATACCTTTTCTTATATAAATATTTTAAATAGAAATTAATGCCACTTGGTAACTATTGCAATGATTTGTGCAAGCAATTTGTTTTTTTTTATAATTTTATAAATTTGTTCTTTTTTTTTTTACTACTTTAGCTGAGTCAATTTTTTTTAAAAATATAATTTCTATGCTTAATCGTAATCGATTTTAGATCTTTAACTCTAAATATATTGTATATTTATATGTATTCACTTTTATAGTCATAACTAAATTTAAAGTAAAAGGTATACGCAGTTAGGTGTATGTAAGTTGCTTCGATTGCCTTTGAAACTCGCGATTAGACTATTTTTTGTTTGAAAAGTGTTTTTTGTTTTTGTATTTTTGCAGTGTATTTGGACTATTGTGTACTTAATTTTGGTATTCGTTTTAGTTTAGTTTAGTTTAAATTTCTTATTATTGTTATTTTTTTTTTTTTTTGTTAATTACCCATATTTACTCTTGCACTTCATTTCAATATTTAAACATTCTTTTAATTGTTTAGTACAATTTGTCTTTTACATGATATGAGTGTTTCGAACGCAACTTTCATAGCTTCAAGCACTGCGTTCTTATTATTGCCATTCATTGTTGCATTATCTTCGGTTTTCTTTCTCTTGTTGATAAAGGCGTTGACTCAATGGCTTCGTATAGATCCAATTTTCTCCAATTGGCTTAAAATACTGAAAAAAAAGCATATTTATTATCTTTGGAATAATTGTAGAGATAGTAACGATAATATGGCCGCCTAAAATATATATTTTATGACTGAACTGTTTATTTTATAGGTATCTGCTGTATAAAACAGTTAATTTTCAGGAATCTATTTCGAATAAGAAATGTCTGTCCAGTATTGACTTTCTAATTCAAGCCGTAGCTTTACACTCTGAAAGAATGTAGATGGTATCGAAAATACTAAGTATGTTAAAGCTATGCCTATTCAGCTGACTTTTGCCTGTTAATTTCTTAATGCCCAGCCAATGCATTATTGTCCAGTGTTCATTTGCCGACAAGTTTCTTTCAATGTAAGTTTTTTTTTTTTTAATCATTCTACATAATTACCAATATGCTTCTGAGCCAATAATTAGTGTTGCGACCGTCTAACTAGCTTAAACATTTGCTTATTTATTAGCCTGACTGTTTAGTTACCTTTAGTGATAATACTCTGTTATAGTTATTGCACTAGTACCGTCAGTATATCAATATTCTCTTGGACTAGAGCGCCTAAAATGCTGCTTTAACATCACACAGTACTACAATACCACAGTTTTTGTCAATATTGATTTATTTGATTGATTTGTGTAGATCGAATTGTCTTTTCATTTTAGGCCTATTAAATCTAAAGCTGCTTGTTCGTCGCTAAGAAATATGCCTGTATACAACTATTTGGTGTGTGGATAATTTTCTGAAGTCCCTGTTTGCTTATCGGATAATCCTAGGATTAAGCTTTGACCAAATACAAATTTAAATACGCTTACTTTATGATCCCACGCCAAATCATACTCCTTGCGTACTTTCGCCTGATCTCGTTGTGCTTGTTCCACTTCGCATTTGGCATTTGTTGCGCGTTCAATGTCATTGAATCTTAATAAGAGAATATAATAAAAATTAATAAAATAAGTATTACGTAGCTTACAAATCAATGTAAGTTTTTTTTTTTTTTTTTTAAATAATATTAAAATGTGTTTTACTTGAGTCCCGCGGTTACTTCCTTCCAAATCCGTCTTGATTCGTACTCCTCTTGTTCAACGATTGGTCGAACTTGTTTCTTAAATATTGGTATACGATTTACGTCAACAAATACTTCAGTTTTCTAGAAAATTAAAAAAACCAAAACAAACATTTTCAAATCTTTAATTCAATATTAAAATCAATATGAAACAGCACTAAATAAATTAGTAGCAGGCAAATTTGATAGATAGAATTCTAGTAATACAAAATAAATAATTTAATTTTCTAGATAAACGAGGTAAACACAGAAACTCGCCCAAAATATTTAAGAGATAAGCACAATTATCGATTATAAATGTAAATTTGGACAAGTGTTTCACAGTGTTGTATTGTTGCCTTGGCATAAAGTTGTTTATTGGTGTTCAGGTGTAGGAGTTTAAAGTAGACATAGATAGATAGATACATAGATAAATTAAATACATTTAGGAGAAAGAAAGGAATTAGTAAGTATACAAAATTTACAATAGCTAAATAGCAAACACAATTTTACTAGCCAAATACAGTAATGCAAATCCAACTTACGTTTTTATCGTGCCATTTGGCCTCCATCAGACCACTCCATTCGCCAGCAATTGAAACAAATGGCTTCTTTTCATTCGGCGAATAAATCTAATATATAAAATAAGTGAAAAAAACTGAACAAAAATATATAATTTATGTGTGCTTACCTCAGCTGTTACTTTATTACGTTTGCCGCCATAGAATGGCTTTGTTAAAAATTCGATATTTGCATAGTAACCAGTTTGGGGACAACGTATCTCTACAGAGCCACCAAGTTCAATCCATGGCACAGTTAATATTGATCTATAAAAAAAATATGTATTATTAAAACTGGAATATAAAAAATTATTTTATATGTTACGCACCTGCCATAACCATTCGGGAAAGTTACAATGTACTCTTCGCTGAGTTCGGTCAGCGTTACAATACCTTCTCCGATATTATGTACACCAATGGAGAGACCCAAAAATTTAGATTTGGTCCACACATGTGCCGTAAACGTTATCTTTTTGTTGTAGTGTTCCGCATAGAAAGCAGAGACTAGCAGAAAAACAAAAACTCATCAATTAAATTCAAGTTCATTTAGAGAAAGTGACAAGAATTATACAAGAAGAATAAATGAAAGCGCCACAACACAAATCTAATTTTGATCATACAATCACCCATATTTTATTCAATTTCAAGCTAAAGAGCTAGTCAGAAGAGAGCAACATAAGCACAAAACTTTGTGTGGATTATTTAAAGTTAACGTTCGAATTCATTGTAAGATTTTATCTGCTTGCCACATAATTTTAAATCAACTGAATAGGTAATCTTTTTTACTACACATTCACTTATAGAAATATACACATTTTTTGTAACAGTTTAAAGACCATTTTCAGGATCTCTTACAAAAATTTAACGGCCAGTTATATTGCTTATCAATACAATTTTACGTTTAGCACTAATACGCTTTTTTTCGAATGCTTAACCAGAATATAACTATCGATTGTGAAATAAAAGTCGGTTTTTACAGTTGTTAAATTTAAAGGTTTGGTTAACTAAAAGCTTGGTTAGCTAAGATATGCTGAAAATAGCCCTGAACATTATAATTATAAAAATAGTTACAATATAAAGCAAAGTATAACTCACTTGGCGGATGATGCGACACTTGTTCAGCTAAAAAGGTCAATTGATCACGACGGCACCACGGCACTGGACCATCGTTTACCGTTCGTTCATCAGTCGTTTCACCAGGTATATCCCAATGACACTGAAAAATTTCACCCAAAATTGGATTATAGGGTTTTTGGCAACAGTGCTTTTGCGTCCTGCATGGTATGCGCTTAAGTACCAACGGCACACTTGCACAATACGATCACGTGGAGTATCCAATTCAGCGATTCTTTTATAAAGGTTAAATGTAAAATTAATTTAATTTAAATAAGTTTTTTTTTTTTTTATTTGATGATAACATACTTTAAAAACAAATCAGGATGCGCAAAGTAGTCGGCATACATTTCCAATAGTGAACGACGTTCCAATATAAAAGTTGGCAAAACGACTTTTGTTAGATCCATGCCAATTTTCACTTGAGACAATAGATGTGATATCATTGAACCATGCGCCTCCATGCTAATATCGACGACTTCTTCCTCTTCGTAAAGTGCATCATAGTCAATGCCATTGTCGTAGCTTCCGGTACGTGAATTTCCTCCTGAGGCAGGTGTGTTGTAAGACGACGAGTTAATCGTTGTTGTAGCATTAGCCGCATCCGTTTCATATTCATTTATATCGGGCACTGCTGGTGCACTGCTTACAACGGATGCTGCAGCAATGGGTGAAGGCGCTCTTTTTGTATGTAAAGTTTGAGCAGTCAAACTATCCCCAAGCTTTTCATGCGTTGGCGGTGTATCACCAAAACCACGAGTGGTGCTGTAAATACAAAAATTTTTAAGTTATTAATATGCAAATGTATTAAAGCGAAAAAGCTGCGTATTGAAATAAATTTGTACCATATTTAATTCGATGAACTACTTAAAATATTTGAAGTACTTTGCCATTTCTATGCGTAGCACGCGCAAATATTTAAATGTAGAAATTTGTATAGTCACGCAGCGCCAAACAGCGATGTGCTATGAATAATTTACATACGTATACGAGTATATGGCACAATTCTCAATTTATATTTTATAAGAAATATGCGAGCTTTATTTATTTGAATTTTTTTTTTTTTTTTTTTTCGTTTTAGGCTTTGCCATGACGCATATTTTTGTGTGTTTACAGACACAGAGTAACATATTAAATATTTAATACAAAGTAGCGCAGTAATTATAAAATGCATAAAATGCCTTTAGCTACGCTACATACACAAAGAAAGAAAGAAAGAAAGAAAAGGGGAAAAAATAACACTCGCTCATTGCATCTCGTCGTCTACTGAAAGTGCTAAAGTGTTGCTGAGTAGTTTTGAGAGATGTTTACTCACCTTAGACTAACACGTCGTACCCACTTTTTAAACATTTTCCTGTTTTTATGTACAATTTAAGGTCGAATCATTTAAGTGCAACGTATGCATGCAGTGTGTAAAATCTTGTGTTACTAAATTTATTTACTTTCTTTCTATTTACGAGAATACAAATGGAAATATTTCTTTTAAGCAAGTAAATCTTTAAGTTTGTATCGAATTAAAAATTTTCATTGCATTCTTTGCGGCGTTTGCACTTGAACTTTGGCAAACTTTTCTGTGTACTGGAATATTCCTGTGTGTTTGCTTGACGTCAAGTAACCGAACTGCGTCATATGTCATTAAAAAAAAAAAATAATAAATAAATCAAAAAAATCTAAAAAAATGAAAACAAACAAAAAACAAAACAAAAATGAATCGCAAATTACAAAAAACAAAAACAAAACGTTATTAAAATTGCAAATATTAATAAATTTTAAACTTTAAAGCACTTTTGATTTTTATTATTGTTACATTTTTTTTTATTGTTATTATTATTTTTTTTTTCGTCTGATCTAATAATTGCAACGTCAAAAGTACGCGAAATTATGACATACGACGACATAAGCAAACTCAAACTGTGAGAGGCAAACGCGACTGACTGTATTCGCATGCGAGTGTGACCGCATATAGGATGCAATATAAAGGAACTCAACTGTGCTGTGCTCGGAAACCCATTTTACTACGAATCCCAACGAAGTCGGTAACTAACGAAAATGTGAGTGAGCACATTCTAAAGACAAAGAGAACGTGAAAAGAAGAAGAGTACAATCAACGAGCGAGCCATTTTTCATTTAAACAAATTGAAATTATTATTTAAAGAAAATTTTAAACTTTTTAGTTTTTGCATAATTAAAATGTGTAGGTTTTGATTAAATACTTTTTAGTTAAATATACACTACTAAATAATTAAAATACTATATGCAGCTGTTTGTTTCACAGCGCATGTGCCGTGTCGCAAAAAGTAAATAATAAATAACAACAAATGGCTAAAGTCAATTTCCTGAATATTTTATACGCTACAAAGCAATTAAGACTGACTAGCTGAATTAAAATGTTGCTAATGAATCAATACTTTCTTTTTGGCCTTAGCAACTGTTTTAATTGGATTGGTTATTTATGTAAAATGTACTTTAGGTCAAAGTGCAAATAGATTATATAGATTAGTTGTAGAATTTTTAAATTTTAATTGGAACAATTTTGGAGAGTTCAGAAGATCTTAAGCACTCTCAATTTAGGCTCATTGTAAAACAGTTAAACATTCAATGAGTCTGTGATTAAATTGGAAACATTTACAGTCATAAACGTAGTCTACATGGTTTGCTGGGTATAATTTCTTTTCCAATTGGTGCCTTATATAGTGTCACAACATAAGCAATTTTTGATTTCGCAAAAAGAAAACTGAGCGCTGCGGCTAAAATTAAGTAAATTATGCCCTAGGTCAGTAACGGTTAGATTTTATGACAAAAAATTCTATCTGTTTTTTTTTTTTAAGATTAATTACATGAATTGTTGTTGCATGTATGATTTTATCAGTATACATTAGGGTGGTACAAAAATGTATGAAAAATATATTTTTTCAAAATTTGTATTCGCTCACCTTCTAGATTGCTTCTATATAGAAAATAAGAATACCTGTACTTTTTAAAATGGATAATATTTAATGTTGCCTCAAAACCCCTGAAATTTGCATGTACTACAGATGGTAAATATCACTTTTTCTTAGATGAATTAAAAATTTAATGATTGGATGTTATTTTACGATCATTTATGAAGAGAAACATGCTTATCCGTTAAAAAAAAATATTCATTTTCCAGGTTTCTACATTAAATGTGTAAAAACGTGTTATTTTTCCATAAAAAATGGAAACTTCAGGGGCTTTGCAGCACCATTAAAAATTATCCGATTTAAACCACCCTAGTACACATAGTGTATCTGAACAAGTTTTATTGTTCTCAAGTCAGCATTTTCTTAAGATAAAATCTCTGATGAGTTTGAACAATCAGATAATTAGTTCAGATCGATTTAGATGTGCTCCAGTTTTTCAGCACATTACTTTGTTTCACAATTTGCGGTATTCAAGACTAATTAAAAAACGTTACAAACTTTGTAACAAATTGAAAATACTCTTTGAATTTTATTTTAAATAAGTTGTCGTGTTTCAATGTTACTCATCCTCTTTTGAGCACTTCGGTAGCCGGTTCGGCAAGAGCGACACAAAATGTCCTTGCACTCTTAGTTCAGCAAAAAAAAAAAAAAAAAAAAAAAACAACACTTTCAAAACAATGTACAAATCATATAAATAAACAGCTGTGAAAATCGTTAAAAAATACGTTTTTCATGCAGTTAGCCGGCTCCAGCTCGTTTGACGCCAATTTTTGTATAATGACATCCAAGATAGCCGCCAAGGATATTTAATACCATTTTAAAGCCTATTTTTGTTGTTGTTGATTTTGTAAATTATGTTGCATAAGCTCAATGTATAATGTAAGCACATAATTAGCTTCAGTCACTCAGAAACTAATTAAATTAGGCATTACGTGACGTCAATCATCATTGTTGTTTGATGTGTGATAAAATAAATTGTTTTTGCTTGTTTCAATTTTTCTATTTTTAAAAATATTAACATTACACTTACCAAGTCACTGGTGAACTACCCAGGCTGGTAAAAGGATCATCATAGGCATCATAAAAGTCCTCTTCACCTTCACTGCTCGAATAAGAGGTCTCAGGTACGACCATGGCTAGTGGCGCTGTAGTAGCTGTAACAAGTCGTTGTAGAAAAAAAAAACACACAGAAATGAATGTAGGAAAAAAAAAAAACAAAAATAAAAACTAAGTGGTATGTATAAAGAGTATAAGTGCTGATATATATTTTTTTTTTTTTGCATTTGATAGCACAAATCGTAATTTGCCACAAACTAGGCATGCAAATTCTTTATGTTGAATTTTTAAATATAAGTTACAAATTTAAAGATTTTAAAATATACTGTGTATATTGTATATATATATTATGTAACTTGCAGTATTTTTCAACTACAACAGACGTATTTGAATGCAACCTACCGACAGCGGCAATGGAAGTTGTTGTACTACTCAGGTCGGTGCCATACTCAATACCGTCAGATATTGTATCAACAATGTCCTCAAAGCTGCCTGCATGCAACATCAGCAGTTGAGAATTTGAGTAAACAGCAGTTTTCGGTTCTTGATTTGGTGGCAAACTAATAACAACAGAGCTATGTGGCATTTTGTCTAAGGAAAGTTTTTTGTTAAAAAGAAAATGTAGTTTCATTTACTAAAAAAAAAACTGCCTATCGAAGGTCAATAATATGACACACACACACATAGATACAAACATATACACACACAAACACATAAAATACAAATAAACTAGATATAATATAAATAAAGAGTACATGTAGAAATGTGCATTGAATAAAGTTTGCATTTGTGTTTTATACAAAATATACCGGAAGTACAATATATAATATAACTTGAGGTGCTAACAGTTCACGTGCTGTTTTGTAACCATTTATACATACATACACATACACATATGTATACATAAATATTGTTTATATAAAAAGTTTGTACTTGCATAATCGCTTACCATTGTCCGTTGTGGAATCCTCGTCATCGTCAAAATTGTTATCCATTTTTATTATATTTCCCAAACCAGATTTTGCTGGTGTTGATGGAGATGCTGTAGTCGCTGTCGATAAATTTGTTGGCGTAGGTCCATGGTAAATGCCATTAATTGGATGTGCCATATTTTTTGCTATTTGTAAACTAACTATTGAATGTTTGATATGATCCAACATTTCCTGCAAAATGTTAGAGAAGCAATGTAAATATTTTATATTTATAATGGCAAAACCATAAAAGAAATTGTAGTTCTGTAAGGCCGACTATAAGATACCCTGCATACAAGATATAAAGTTGTGTTGTAACATTTTGATAAATTTAGTATGGGCTCAAATATTCTCTGCCTTCCAAATTTTTTGTATGGGAGCTATGTGTAAAAATGGCCTTGGTACCTTGGTTCTGACATGGCTATTTCGATTCGCCGATCAAGAATTTAAGGGGTCTACAATGCGAAAACTAGACCTATGAACATCCTTGTTGTTTTTTATACCATCAAACGAATACATATGTAAAAAATTTTCCTCAAATAGATACAACCCTTTTTGACCTTTATGTGTATATGTGGCGCGTGTGCGAATACGTGTGTAAATAAACTGACGGATTACCATATGTTTGGAATGGATTATTTTCACACGAAAGTAATTTAAATACACTTTATTGTATTAAAATATTCTATTATTCCTTTCAGAGTAACACTCTGCAAAATTACAGGAAAATCGGTCCTTAATAAAAAAGTTCTTCTTGTTACCTTACACAAATTAAAAAAAATGGAGTGTTATATATAGACGGCCTTGAATAAATTATAAAATAAAAAAAATAGATATTCAATAGTTGATAAATAATAAAGAATATTTAAACGTGTTCTGTAAAAAGTTTTACACAATTTGAGCATCTCATCAAAATTCTCTAATCGTGAGATATTGTGGCGCTTGTGCGAATAGGTGTGTAAATAAACAGGCGGATTATTATATGTTTGGAATGGATTATTTTCACACGGACAAAGTTCGCAGTGTGTACAAATTGATTAAGTAATTTTCATACACTTTATGTATTTTGTATACCACACAAGCTGAACCCGGTCTGCTTCGTTACCCACCTCATTTTGAAATGAAATAAAAAGTATTTATATATTATATTTAGAAAAAGTATTCATTTCGTTATGAATTAATTATTGCAAAACTCTTGAATATACAATATTTTAGTCACACATTACGGTTTCTCCGGTTTGAAGGTCCCAGATAATATATTTTCCAAAATATCGTCTTAGGGCTCACATATATAGTAAAATAAAACATCAGTATCATACGATTTTTATTCGAAAGAGGGCGTAAGGCTGGTTGTGGTAAAAAAAATATTCTATTATTCCTTTCAGGGCCCAGTAACACTCTGCAAAATTACAGGAAAATCGGTTCTTAATAAAAAAGTTCGCGTATGGGTGGGCGTGGTAAAAAAAAAGTATATTATTCCTTCCAGGTTTCAGTTAGTTACAGTTTAAAACTCAATGATGAAGGCATCGTACCCCCTATATATCAATTCAAAACTATAGTATTAATTTAGTTCAGCTTGAACCGCCTATTTATAAGTTTTTAAGCTATTTTAAAAGGTTTCATTTTAAATTAAAACGATTTGCTTAAAATGTGAACGTCACAATAGCTTGGTAACTTGGTTTAAAATGCTTTATTGATCTCCAACCACAACCTTCGAATTTATCGAATTAAAAGTTCTTCTTACACAAATTAAAAAAAAAAAAATGGAGTATTATATAAAGACGGCCTTGAATTAATTATAAAATTAAAAAATAGATATTCAATAGTTGATAAATAATTAAGAATATTTAATCGTGTTCTGTAAAAACTGTTACATAATTTGAGCATCTCATCAAAATTCTCTAATCGTGGGATATTGCAAAAAAAAAAAAAAAAGGAAAAAAAATTGTTATTAAATAGATTGGTAAATGACGGTGATAGACCTTTGATGGTAAAAAAAAACTGACATTTCATTTTTATTTCTTAATTAGCTTAAAATGGCATCAGAAGAAAATCAAGCAACTAAAAACGTAGACATTTCTGATTTAACTGAATCGTTCGAACAATTATTCAAAGAGTTCTCAGCTTACAAAGAGCAGCAAGAAGAGCAAAATCAAAAAGAAAGTTTACCCGATTATTTTGACTTGGGCTTGACCAAAGACATAAACAATCTAAGCAAAGAAATGTCTAAAATGGAATCTAGGTTGACCGATCTTCTACAGAATGATGCGATTAGTGTATTTTTGAATCAATCGAAAAGTCAAACTTCTGCTCATAGCGACTCTGCTTCTGAACCAATGTCCATAACTTGTAGCTTTACAAAATGTCTCTTTGAGCATTGTGTTCGTAGTGTTGATAGTCAGGTTATGTTATTACATTGCTTAACCGATCATAGTGATAAGTGTGGTTCTGAAAAATACTGCGAATTGGCAGAAGGGGAGTGCGCAAAGTTTACTTTTAATCCTACATCGGATAAAATGTATGAAAATCAAGTGCTCGGATTATTGACGTTTAGTGGTACCATTGAGGAGAAATTTTTAAACATTAAACCTAAAATGGTTTACAATGCATTTTTGCCGGTTTGGTGTGAGCATCTTGAAAGCCATATACCGATTGTTGTAATGCTTTGCAAAACTAAAATTTGTGCACTGTTCCGGAATAGAAAACTTGCGGAACATATAGCACAAAGAGATAATTCAAACGATAATATCTACGTTATATGGCTGGTTAGTCCGAATGTCGAACGCCAGTTAAATGCGACGCTGACATTAAGCGGGCGTGATGTGGAAAATACAATTGGCACAACAATTGGTTTGCGTCATATGTGCGAATCACAAAATACTAATCAATTTATGCTCGATGCAAAGAATTTTTGGCGTCTGACTTACAATGAGATACAAGTTATATCGAACAATTTTAAAGATCAACTTGTTTTGCAAATAAGTTTGACTGAATATATTTAACAAGGAAACTGTACGTATAGCTTTACAATACTTACACCTGCGCTGTCCTGTAAAACCTTACACTTGGCTTGTTCTTCGCTATCCGAAATATCTGCGATTCGTTTTTCTAAAGCCTAAAAAATAAAAAAAAATAAAAACATTAAATATTTAGTTTTAAAAATATTTACAGCTTTGGACAATATAATAGAAGTACATTCTTGCTTTTACAAAACTATAAAATCTATTTTTAGGTTAAACAGTAAAAAAAAAAAAATGACCATTCAAAAGAATAGTAGTGCAGCTTTGTAAAGATTCCAAACGATCCAAGGACTGAGGAAGCGTTGGCATTCGTTACTGAGGACATTAGTGGTATATGCTTTGGGTGGTTGTACTGTTGGAATGTCCAAAAATTTTATTAAATTATTTCCTCCAAGAGTTTAAGATATTGGTGCTGATCAACGATCTGTTTATACCAATACTTATATTAATAATCTAATACCATATTACTGAGTTTCAGGTGATGGTGTGCACCTGATCGAAATGCTCTCGAGATAAGTTCTTCCATCCAAATTTCGCATTTAAGCAAATCAATGCATTCCTTTTCAATTTCAGCACTACCAATCAACCCAATTGTAAATTGTTTTGTTAGTCGCACTACTACTTTTAAACAAATTTAAAAAAAACTTACATTTGTCTGTTCAATCATCAACTGCAAATAGGCATCTGCCTCCGATACACGACGTGCGACTAACTCCAAGTGATTAGCACGCCTGCCGCCCATATCCTTGCAATAGCCACTTAGGTAGTAATTACTTTGGCTACGTATTGCATGTCGTCGTATTGTGTCTTCGAGACGTCCAACCCATTTCTCACGTTCTTCGCTGTGTTGTGCCTGTGCGTAAAACGAAGTGACGAATAAATAAAATTGAATTAATATTAAAAAAATATACAAAACAAAATATGTTATTAGAACATTACAATTGAAATTTTAATAAAAGAAAAAGCGCGCGAATTTCTTATAAAAGAAAACGTGCTGAATTTTACTTACTTGAAAATGAAATGTCTTATGATCTACAGTAATTGTAAAAGTGTTATCCTCCTGATCATCAATGCCAATAACAGCTTCCTTAAGACGCACACAACCTCGTCGAACTCCTTTCATCATTTTTTCCTTAGACTGTAACGAAAAAATAAAAAAAAAAAAAAAAAATAAAATAAAAACGAAATTCAAATTCAAATTGTTATTGTATTCTAATTTTCAATTTAAGTTAATGAATACTCGATTATATACCACTTAATTTATGCACTATGTACGAAACAAATATTCTAAAACGTTTCTTGAGTTTATATGAATTTGCTAATCGATTTGAAGCTCAAACGATAGTCGAACGTGGTACTGTGCGTTACTTTGTCTCTGGAACTGTATAAAACGGAAAAAAGTTTTACGTCAAAGTGCGTCTACAAATCAAGGATAAAGGATTTTAAAATAGTATTGGATAAAGCTAGTATTCTGTCAAGATGATTAATATGGAAGAAGCAGGTGTGCTCCAGTATTGTTTATAAAGTGATTTTCAAGAAATATACAATA
The DNA here is from genome assembly GCA_018903435.1 of Leucophenga varia. Lineage (NCBI taxonomy): Eukaryota > Metazoa > Arthropoda > Insecta > Diptera > Drosophilidae > Leucophenga > Leucophenga varia. The sequence goes on along the minus strand of JAEIFJ010000935.1, from coordinate 4,327,089 downwards.
ATTGTATCTATTTTATATAGTGATAGCCTACAAAAAACCATTTGTATTTTCCTCTGCATGGTTGATGCTTGGACTTTTGGCTGTTTATTTATATGTAGTGCTTAGTCTGGGACCAAAGTATGTTAATAATTCTAATTAAAAGCCTTGTTTTCAATTTCAATGGCAAAAAAAAAAAAAAAAAAAAAAAAACTATTCAAATTGAAATGTACTACTTTTCAAAATCCAAATTCCAACTTTTTAAATGCTTATTACTAGAATCAACATTTTTCGGAAGACTTATTGAAAACAAGACTTTATTTTGCGGCTATTTGTGAAATTGTTAAATTTAATTTTCAGATTAATGAAAAATCGAAAACCTTATCAATGCAAAAGTTTATAGTCGTCTACAATATAGCGCAAGTACTCGCCTGTATGTATATTGTCAAAGAGGTAGGTATTAATTATGCTATATGAAATATCTTTTAGATACATTTTTCTAAATTACAGATACTCGATGCCTCAGATTATCAAGTTGTAAAATTCTGGAAATGTCAGGTTGTTGAAGTATCGCAAGAGCGTCTTGAGAGATATTTTAAACTGGCTTACTTTCTCTATTGTCTGAAATTATCAGAGTTTTCAGAGACATTAATATTTGTACTACGCAAAAAATATAATCAGGTCTCAGCCCTACACGTGTTTCATCATTGTTCAACAGTGTCACTCGTTTATTTATTGATAAATTACAATATAAACGGTTGGTATAGCTCAACTCAAGCATTTTACATTGTAAAAGTAAATCTTTATTTTTTTTTTTTTTTTCTTATAGGTTACACAGCCTATTATCCTTCATTGCTCAACTCCATTGTACACGTTATTATGTACAGTTACTATCTGATAGCTGCCGTCGCTGATAGTAACACTTTAAGGCGTCTGTTGCCCGTTAAAAAATCAATTACAGTTATACAGATGATACAGTTCACGTTGATACTGATACAGGCAGGATTCATAAAGAAGAATTGCCGTATAGCTAATATTATAATAGCGTATTATGCCGTAGTTGTAAGTGTTATATTTTATGGATTCTACGATTTCTATAAGAAGTCTTATGCAAAAGATAATACTCATAAAAACAAAAGTACAATACTTAAAAAAGCGGCCGTTCTATAAAAAATAAAACAACAACACCGATCATTGCGACTGATTATGCATTTGGATTAAACAAAAATTAAAAAAAAAAAAAATGTACACTGAAATAGACAGCAGCGTTGTTTTATTTTTTTATGCGTATAAGTTAAATGTATAAAGAAAAAATGTAAATAGTATGAGTTCAAAAACAAAAAAAAAAAAAAAAAAAAAAAAAAAATACAGACGGACTTTGTATGTCTTACAAATGGAAATGTACACGACAGTTGTGTTGCCTTGCTAGACTTTCAACAATTGTGCAACAACAAGAAAAGTTTTGAAACATTTAGAATACCCAAGTTGACAACAAAGTTGAACTTTAAAAATAATTTCAATGAAGCGAGGTAAATGTAAAAAGCATTTTTGGATCGCAAATAATTAATTGCAAAAAAGATAGCAGCATTAAGCGATAAGATTAATTGGCGGATATGAAAATTATAGATATGTGAATATGTGTAGATATACTAGGGGTCTGAAGCGGCTTTGCTCGCAAATACATAAAATTTTGTTCCATTTCTAGTAGTCATGGTTAAGGTCAGACATACAAATTTTTTGATTTAGAATTTAGACTCAAAAGTTTTTTTCAAATTATAGGCTTTGAAACAAACTCATTTTTGTTGTTCAAATTTTAACTTAGCTGATTGTTTTTCCTTGTCAATACACTTGAAATACAATTTTGTTGAAATTTTTTTTTTTGGAAATTTCATTACCACTCGAAAAATTTAATATGAATGTCTTTTTTGTTACAGAAATCTGATTTTAAAGTTCATAGTTTAATCTATTACTTAGTTCTTAAAATTGGGCTTTCAGTGACGTTTTATGCCTCCTAAAGGGTCATGGTCGAAGTTTGCAAACTCAACTCGTGCAAAATTTTACGCTTTCAGCTCTATCAACATTTTATGTCTAATAATTTTTGGCTTTCTGGGAGGTTGTCATTGCTGTGTTGCGTAGCTCTGAAGTAGACCACGATTTTCCGAAAAGATTTTGCTTCGCATGTAAAATTTTGAGCTACCAGCTTTTCGTTACTGATCCATGATCAATTTTATTTAAAAACATGGTTATATATGCTTAAACATGTAAAATTTGAAGATTTTAAATATACTACGAATTCAGAGTACCTTAATGGGCCCGGGGTCCTAATTTAAAAAAAATCCTAACATGTCAAAATAATATTCCGTGTGTCTTTAAAAATAATAGTACATTAAGGGCCTCATTGCGTCTAGTACAAATTTAAAACTACTTTTTAGTTTTTACCTACGTAATGTACTACATCTGTTGTAAAAAAAATAGTTTGGGCTAAGTCAGTCAGTCAGGACTAATATTTTTCTATATGTACATATACAATTGTAAATAAGAATACATATGTTTGTACATAAATGTGCGCAAATATTAACAATGTACAAAGAAATCTATGTGTTTGTTTACAAACGTTGAATTTTACAAAACGGCGCAGAAGTTTAGCTGCGATTTATTTTTATTTTTCGCTTAAAAACAAAATTTTCTGCTTCTCTGCGAAATTAAATGCTTCTAAATGCCGTAAAATGCCTATGGTCAAGGTCATGTGACCCGAAAATATTGCAAAATGCCCGCATACCCCCAGGCCTAATATGCTGCAATGGCTATTTAATGTGCTTACCGTGTAATAGGACAATAATCCAGCATTTTCATCCAGTACAAAGAATCGGTACTGCCATCCTTTCATAACATTTGTCCATTTGCTTAAAGTGCCTTCCAGTGTGGTGGTAGACGAAATATTTGTTGCAGTAGCCATGGTGTTTGCACAGATTTTTTTTTTTTTTTGGTTTGATTTACTTTTTGTCAGCTGATATCAAGTGTAGAAAAAAGTAAGAAAAAAAAAAAACCGGGCCGCTTGTTATACGGTGACGCAATAGCAGTTGTGATTTTATATACAAAATTCAGTATAGTTGTAATCCAGAGTTAAATGGCAAACTCAGCGTTTTTGACGCAAATACAATAAACAAACAAACAAAGCGTTTAATTCTATTCGCGTTTGTCATCAAATGTTGTCTCGTTGAGAGAGAGAGAGAGAGAGCAGGCGTTGTTTTTGTTGTTTTTGCTATCAATGTTGAATTGCAGTGATTAGGCAATGAATTTACGTGAAAAACGACTCAATACTTGTTGAATGCCGTTTTTCACCGCTAGTGCCACATTTCCATGTTGTTTATGTTTAATATAGAAACGAATTTTAACTTAACAAAAACAAAAATTGTTCAATTAAACAAGATATTCGTTGGACACATTTTATTGTTGTTGTTTTTGTCGGTATAGGGTGCTGATACAGGATAACAGAGTGGTACAGTGATTGACAGGGTGATCCAGGGTTGACAGAGCGGTTCAGTGGCTTGACAGGGTGACAAAAGGAGTGACAGGGCGACTCGCACAATACCAGAGAGTGTCCTCAAAAATACCAGAAATTGGCCTCACAAATACCAGAAGTCTTAAAAAATTCCAAAAATTGTCCTCATTACCAGAAAATGTCCTCACGGACCGATTATTGCGTTCGATAGCACCAAAAAGCGTACCGATGTACATTTATCGAACAGCTGCTCGGCGCCGCCAAAAGAATAACATCTCTTAGATAATTTGCTTGGTGCATGTTTTTATTGTAAACATTAATAAAAAATTCAATTAAAAATGTTAAAAAAGTTGCTGCATTTACGTTGCAGCTCCACAATATTGGTGCGACCTTTTAATGTAACACAGCAACGAAAATTAGCTACAAACGATACAAAGAATTTCGCACAAACAGCTGTTTCGGATGAAAAAGAGAACAACGATGCCGGTCAGCCAAATCGCGTAAATCCCTTTGCGCAACAAATAGAAACGCTGCATAAGGAACAGGACACTGCCACTGTCACAACAGCGCTAACTGATGCCGAGCGTGAAAAACGCCTTAAAGTTCTACAGCTTGAGGTAGACATTGCACATCAAGAGGGTCGTCGTGTGCCGTCTTTGAGTTTCTTTCAGGAGCATCACTGGCAACATGTGCTTACATTGCCAACGAAATCGTCACGCATTAAATATTATGGCTATCTATGGCAGATCGAGATGCGCAAGGAATCGGAAAAAAAACGCAAAGAACAACGCGCCGCGGAAATAGAGCAACGCCGCGAAGAGTTGCGTAAGGATCGCGAAGAGAATAAACACATAATCTACGGTCTTGCGCATACAACGTTATTTTTGCGTATTTACGATACAACAATAAATCACTGGCAAAATAATCGTCTAATACGTGCCATGCAATTCGAACCGAAAATCGTCTTGGATTGCTCATATGACAATCACATGAATAATCGAGAGGCTATGAATGCGGCGAAACAATTGATGCTTTGCTTTGCTGAGAATCGACAGCATGATGAACCCTTCGATCTGCACTATTGTAATGTCAATTTTAATACGCTGTGCATCGAGAGCCTTAAACGTTACATACCGACAATGCTGAATACCGAATTTCCCATGAATGTGCATACAAAATGTTTTACGGAAATATTTCCCAAAGAAAATCTAGTCTACCTAACGCCACATTGTCGTGAAGAGCTAGTTACGTATGATCCAGACGATGTATATATAATCGGTGCCATGGTTGACACTGTTAACAATGAGCCACTTTCGCTGGCAAAAGCTAAACGTTTAGGCTTACGCATGGCACGTCTGCCACTCGATCGTTATTTGCAATGGGGTTCTGGCTCTGGAAAATCGCTGACGCTAAACCAGATGGTTAATATTATGTTGGATTTAAAGAAAACAGGCAACTGGGAACAGGCACTACGCCATGTGCCAAGACGCAAAGTTATAGACATGGCGCAGGAACAATGGCGTCAACGAAAAACGCTAAAACATCGCGCCAACAAACTCAATTTACGCTTAGATGATATACTTAATGCTGATGAACAGCGCAGCGAACAACGACGTCAAGCGACATCGTATGCAACACCGGAGAAGTTGCGCACACGCAAAGAAGGTATGACATTTAATCTGGACTCCTGGGGTTCTGGCAAAAAGAAACGCAATCGAAACGGAAAAGACGGAGACGGCGGCTACAATGCTGCACATTAATTGTTCCTTTTTTTTTTAACGCAATAAAAACCAAAACTAGTTATATTTTCCATATAAACAATTTTATTTGAAATTATTTTACTTTTTTGAATTTCAGCAACATATTTTTGGCGTTAATTGCCTTGTAATTGATCACTGGCTGCAAATCAATAAGCTTGGCATAGTCTAAAAGTTTGGATTCGAATTCCTGTACATTTTCTTTACGCTCCACCGTAAGCAACTTAGTCTCGAGTAGCAGTAAACAATTTTTGCGCATAACGTGCGCAAAGTCTTGACGCAAAAGCGTAAATAAATTGTGTCCGACAAAGACAATATCAAAGAAGTTACGCCAACGTGGCGCATTCTGCTGCAGTTGCAACGCTTCCATTTCCGAAACAAAATACAAATTTACACCAGGTACTTCAATCCAAGGCTTGTTATAGCACTGCTGCACATTTATATCGTTTTCATTACAGATCAAACGTTTGCCCATTTGCAACAAAACGCTGCCGTATTTACGCGATAGCTCCTTGTCGTGCACATAGGCGCTGCCTGTTTGAAGTTCATAAAAAGTTCAAGTAAATTGCGTTCGGTAATATCCGTAGCGCGATAATCATTCTCGCCATGTTGTGCATAATGCATGCGTTCCTCTTTCGAGCGTAAACCAAAAGCGCAAAATGGACCCGTTTGTATATCACCAAGATAGCCACGATGCACATAGCACTGACCATTGCGCATTAGGCCAGCGGTAAGCGATTTATTTGGTTTACATTGTTCATACTCGGGAAAGACAAATGCAATGCCACATTCACGCCAGTAACGATATTCCTGAATATTAAGAGCCGCTATAAAATATTTAAATAAAAAAGTGTTCAACTTACCTGCGAACAGATTTGTTGCGCACCACGATCCTTTAGCACCATATTCAAATCCCAATCGAAAGCACCCTGGCGATAATCGTAGCGTGTCGCCAAGTGTTTACGCACACGGCTCATCCAGTAGTCTTCGATATTAAAAATATGCTGTGGCTTTGGTTGCCAAAAATTAAACGCATTTTCCAGTCCATCACGTTCGCTATAGCGTAGCAGTTCTATATGCAGCATAGGCGCCAAGCGTTGCAGCTCATCTCCATCCGTAATCATGCGTATTAACGTTTTAGCTTTGGACACCATATAATGATGTGATGTAGGACGCATCAGTGTGTTGCCGTATATATCCATAAAGAGATGAGTTTTGCTAACCAAATTAAATGATTCCGGCGTTTCGAGCGCTATGCCTAGTAATAATATATTACGTGCTGTTATCTCAATGCAGCAATCGATCATGTAAATATTTAACTCAGGCATTTCGCTGTGTGCATAACGTTTGGCAAGTGTTTTGATAACATGTCGCGGATCACCACAACCATAAAGTAAAATGTTAAGGCATTTTGGTAACTTAATACTTTCGTCAGTAGCAGCTGCATCTGGTATGTTATGCGAATCATTGTCTTTTAAGTCAACGTTAGATTGGCTGGCAGCATCATTGTTATTGTCTTCTGGCACAACGTTTTTTGTATTGCACTCCTCTTGCTCCTGCTCAGGCATATTATCGTTGGATTTTAATTCGATTTTATGCGCCTTTAAATATTCATCAAATAAATCCAACGCTGTGCTTAGACCCCAAAACATTTTGTACGTTTGAATTATATTTTGTAACTAAACAAAAATAATATTTTTATTATATCTCAACTATTTACATGTGTTACCCCAGCAACTACGTTGCTATTTATAAATAAAATCGTTGATATTGGTTTTGAAATTAATAAAATAGCAGACTATTCTCCAGAAAGACTGAACTATAGAATGCCAACTATAGAATTCCAATACTTTTTTGCTTGTCTTTCTCATTTATACTTAAATAACATTTAAAAATCAAATCGTGAGGCTGTCTTTGCGGACAATGGTTTTTTAAATCCTATTAAGAAAATTGCTTTTTCAATATCAATGAGAAACAGTGTCAATCAAAACAGAAAATTGCTTTTTCTAATGAAACGCAGCATAGTTACGGCAGCGTAGTATCAGTAAATCATCATCATTGACGACAATAATAGGACAAAGACCAAAAGTCGCATACGGTGCGCATAGGATAAAGACAACTTTGTCTGTTTGCTGCAGATTATTAGAGAGCTGAATTGTTTTCTGGCTTTTAACTGATTGCTTTAAAATTTTATTGAATTTTTTCGAAGTAATTGGCAATAATGCGCTTTGAATTCTTAAAGATATATAAAAGTTATTCAATTGAACAAAAGATAAATGTATTTGTTTGACTACAAGTTCTGACCATGAATTCGAGTCGGTAATCTATTTTATCACATTACGTCAGACTTTTAACCAATTTAACTATGTTCATCTCTTTTACAATATTGGTGCTGAGATCAGAACCATGTTCAAAGATAACAACGAATGCATTAAAAAAACAAGCCTGTAACAAGAGTAGTCATTAGAAAAAAAAGTTTAGAGACTGTGGTATGGGAGTTGTTGGATGGTTAAAGAACTAAAAAAAAACTGAAACTCACAGACGTAGAAAAAGGAAAACCCCAAAAACATAGCTAAATTGGTCGAAAGCCCGTTGTTATAGGTTTAAATGGTTTCGGCTATACGATAAACATAGTCAACCATTCCGATCAGACCATTTTTGTTTTGTTTTTCTGTGGCTTTGTACTTTTTTTTTCTGGGATGAAATTAAAAAAATTCAAGTTGTAAAATAATTTATTCTACACGAATTTAATCAATTTTCTTTTGCTCAGTCTACCTACGATGTTTATTCATATATCTTGTTTATTAATGAAAGTGCATATTTTTCATAACACAGATTGACATGAGTCCTTTAGATGTGCACTCAGACAGGTAAAGAGACTTAACGTTGCCTTTGGCAAGTGCTTCACATAAAGTGTTTTTTAGTATGCATTTCGCTTTAAAAGTAAAATAATTTTTTATTTAAAAAAAATATATGTATATTTACTGCTACTGTTGTTGTTGTTTTGAATTTAATAAAACAAAAAAACAAAAAAAAACAATAAAAAGTACAAGGAAAGAGCTAAACTCTTGACTAACCAAAGTTTTGATACACATCACACGAAATTTTCGTAACAAAAATTCGAAATTTTTGCGAAAACTTTGTATGGGGTACAATGTATACCGAATTAATGAGTTCATATACTACAAGAAGTTGTTTTACCATATGTGAATATTTTTTTAACCGGATGTTAATGATGTTTCTCTTCATAAATGGTCATAGAAGAGCATCATTTCTTTTTTTTTTAATTATGTATATATATTTTTTTAATGAACAATCCTAGGGTTTCATAAAACCTTTTTTGGAACACCCTATTATGTATTCGTTTCGTCGTACCGATCAAGAATATATAAACTTTATCGATTCCAACATGTCCCCGTCAATGCGTTACAAACTTTCTGATAAAATAGTAATAGTAACTGTTCACAATATATGTGACAGGTAAAAAAAAAGCATTTATCTAAGTAAACGCAGGATTCGTAGTCACGAAAGCAGCTTTGTTTTAGTGAAAGTGGTTTAGCTGTTGCAGCAGAAGAAAAAAAAAGAAACTAAAACTGCATAAAAAAATAAAAAATCGTTGCTGTCTTTAAGCTGTCTGTGTATGTGTGTGCACAGTGTATGTGTTTATGTATCTGTGCTATGCGCACGCTGCGTATGAGTGATGCGTTTGTTTAGAGTTACTATTTTTTTTTTTTTAAAAAATAAGAAAAGCAACAACAACATTACGCATACTTTTGCATATATATACGTGTATGTTTGTGACCTTGCACATTTGCTCAACTTGTTTCATTGCTGTCATAAAATACTCAATTACATTTGAAGACATCAGTGAATGAAGATGATACATGTAGCTAAAATAAATTTTAATTTCGAGAAAATGCAAAAAAAAAAAAAAAATTAATTTGTATTCATTTTGTATAATTTTAGTTGTTTAGAATTTACACTTTTACATTGAAGTAATTTTGCACTTTAAATTATTTTTTGGAAAATTTGCATTGATGCACTTTTATATTTCAGCATCAAAGTAAGGCATGCATTTAACTATTCAAAGTATCCACTTGACAGATGTTTAGCTGAATACTTTTACTTGTAATTCATTTACTCGTGCAACTAATGCCACGGTTATTGAAATTTATGCACGTGTTGTCATAATTTATAATACAGCTGGGATTCATGTTCTTTGTTGAGAGCATATTTTGCGCACAAAAAAAAAAAAAAAAAACCTATTTAAATTATTACATTTTTTCCAAGGATAATGAAAAAAAATCTTTTAATATGCATGCTTTTTTTTACAAAATAAATTTATATAGTTTCAACTGGTTGTTCGCTGTTTATTTCCATTTCAGTTTGTTTAATTGCTGCTTCAAATTTCTTCAAAATATTTTCGTATCTACGAAAATTTCGAAATTCAATAGATAATTGATGCTTTGTGCCTGGTTTAATACAAAACTCAGTAGTACCATATTCAAAGGGGCTGAAAAAATTATTATAAATAAGTAACAATATATATAAGGGTGGGTCAATTTTTACGCAACCAAGCCTACAGCAAGAACCACTGATCAAATTTCCAATATGACACTCCACGTTATCAACATTAAAATTTCCTTTTTAAAGACTGATTTTTTTAACAATATCTCGAAAACGATTAATGGAAAATTTTTTTATGGACGTTTTTTCGATTATAAGCTCCGAAATACTTAAAATAGGTCCATGGAAAATCAGCACTTTTTGCAATAGCAAATCTTTAAGTAATAATGTAAAGCGACAGATTTGACTTTTGACCAAAGGATTTTTGAGAAAATTTTCTTCGAATATCTTAAAGATTACGTTTCTGCCGCGATAAAAATTGACCCATCCTAGAATATACATACTATATATGTACCTATCTTTGGAAATATTGAATTCAACATTTGTTGCAATATCTTGCATATCGACAATTTGTTTTGGTTCTAGTTTTTCAAATTGCTCAAAAAATTCTTGTATTAAAGGTGAACCTTTCTTAATATAACGATGCGATACGCAATCTTTAAATAAATACAAATTATTATAATAATTATTTTTAATAAAATCATATTTTAATGTTTTTACTTACACTTTTTGGTGCTATAGAATTTAAGAAGTCTTTCCGGTTGCATTGTTGTATCGGTTTGCACTCTGGGTTCATCTTCATCCAAGAGCGCCCAATCTGGATCGAATTTACCACGACATGCATTTATGAGCAACATTATATTTGACTCTTTAAGTGTTTCATTTGCCATTAGCGGCATTACAATGTCTCTATCAAGCTCATAGGGGTCTGTTTGTGTAAAAATCATTTGATTTTCATCGCCATGTGACATAACAGCCAATAGCACATAATTAAATTCTGCTAAATTCATATTGCGCACTGAAATGGGTTTTCATTTTATTATAAATACATACATATATCATATATAGATAATTATTATATACTATATATTCCATACATATTTTCATGCATGCATGCACTTCTGCCGCCGTGCCATCTTCAATAATTATATAGGGCATATTTTTTTGCTTCCAGCGCTTTAATGCTACGGCAAATATCTAACATTGAACCTTTACGTTCCTTCTGTTTAGTGCTTAAAAATGTATTATGATTTATAATAATACCCAATGCCGGATTGATATTGTATAAAAAACAGCCTTCGGTCGTAGTTGTATAGATGTGATAATAATCGATTATATCGCTAGCTATTAAGAAGATTATAATTTAATTATTAAGGAAATACTTCGATAAATCCAAACCTTAAATACTTGTCACACAAAGCTTCGAAAAGTTTATACAGTTTGAAAACGTTTAGTTTCTGGAAAATGCTGGGTTAAAGGAACAAAGAAACCAGTACGACCAATCTCGAAAAATACCAAACTAAAATATATTTATTTCTTAAAAAACTATAATAAGCATGCCATATCCAAATCCACAGGTATGCTTAATATTGATCAACATCATCAAAAGGCAAATCGCTGTAGCGGTTTCCAGCTATGCGTTCTTTGCTTCAGAATTTTTTTTTTCTTACAAATTAAGGGATTCAAGAAATTTGTTTGTCTGAATTTCATAAAAATCGGCGAATGGGCAAACAGACAGACAGCCAGACATGGGTATATCGACTCGACAAGTCGAGCTGATCAAGATAAAAAATATAGGGTCTATAATATCCCTTCCACGTGTGTATCAAAATAAATTGAATTAATCAGTCAGGCTCCCATTTTCGAAATAAAAGTTAAATAAATTCTTTTAACCTTATAATTCGCAAACTGTTTAAGCATATCAATAAAGTAGTTTCTGCCCTTGTTGACGTCTTATATCCAAACTCAAAGAAACTATATTGTTTATGCCTTAACTGTTTGAGAATTATAAGATTATAAGAATTTATTTGAAAAGTAAATGACTTAATTTTAGTGGTTTCGAGAATGAGAGCCTTACTGAATATTTTTTTTTTTACCATCTTTCAAAAAAAATTATCCAGTATCAATTGCAATGGATAAGCATCAGAACCATAGCATAAAGTCAAATACGAATCGAATGTGGTTATGTTACGTGTCTTAAAAAGTAATTAGAATTTAATTAATGTATTAAAAATTAGTTAAAATTCAACTTTTTACATTTAACTTACCGTCTTCGAGTCAACAAATAACAAATTATCGATGCATCCAAAAATTTCAAGTTCTTGTAACGTTGCCGATTTTAAACGTTTCGTTTTGCGTTCAATTTGTACTAAGTTTTGTATACGTATTTTCCAATTTAATAATATTTTTATTAAAATTAATTTACTTACCTTCATTAAGCTGTCTATTAAGAAAATATACAACTTTTGCAATGTGTTTTAATTCATGATTTTTATATAATGCACGCCATAAACTGTATAAATCCTGTATATGTTGTCGCAGCCTATGGCGATGCGGTGTATAATCAAAATCAATAAATACACCTAAACTTGCATAATTTTTAAAGCTTTCATAACGTACTGCATAAAAAAAAATAAAAATAATTATTAAAAAATAAAGCTTTTAGTTGCTTATCTACACTCACATTCAAACATAACTTGTGCAAATTTACGCAGCGGCGAGATCTCTACGTGATATATATTAAAGATACTACGATTCTATTTAAATTTTATTAAATATTTTTATAAAACATTAAAAGTACAATTAATAAAACGTACCGATTTTATATAGTCGTACATTTCATCGCCACAAATAATATAAATTTTTGATTTTAAATTGCGATATTTGAATTTCATGCTGAGAAAGAATTTTGTGTTGTTACTCTGAGCAAATCTTTTGTTTGACTGAAAAAAAAAACATATACAATAAATGCGCTAAGTACTCGTAGCTTTTTATTATGGGTACTTTCCATATTTCATTTATTTTGCGTTAAGATCGTGAGAGAGAGCTTTTGATTTAATAAAGCTTAACTCGCATGTAATATTTATATTAGAGTAACCCTACACATAAAGTTTTTTTTGATAAAAATTTATAAAATATATTTGAAAAAAAAAAAAAAAAAAAAAAAAACAATGAAAAACGTTAACTTCGGTGGAACCGAAGCTTATATACCCGTCACACGTATTTTTAAATTGTTAATGTGTTATCATCAAAGGCTTAAATAGAACTTCGATATGGGATTAGACGATGTCAATGGTCTGATACAACTCTCATTCTGTTGGGCCTATGCCAAAAAATGGGCGTGGCATCTTTAATTTGTGATTAAATGATATTAAAAGTGTTTGTACCAAATTTGGCGTCAATACAATACTTAAAAAATAACCATTTTCATACAAAAATTCGAAAATGGTCGGTAAGTTTGTATGGCGACTTTACCTATAAATAGGCGTGGCACCTTGCTTTTGATATTGGATGATATTAGATGTGTTTTTAAGCAATTTGGAAGTGAATACATTCCTAAATAATAACCATTTTCATACAAAAATTCGAAAATGGGCGGTCAAATTGTATGTGGGCTGTACCTAAAAATGGGCGTGGCACATTTAATTTGACATTGGATGATATTAGAAGTGTTTTTACCCAATTTGGTGTGAATATATGCATAAATAATAAATATTTTCATACAAAAAATCGGAAAAAAAAACGGTTAGTTTGTATGGGGACTATTTCTAAAAATAGGCGTGGCACTTTCATATTCAAACTTGACCTAGTCGTTGCCGAGAAAAGCTTAAGTTTCAAATTTCAGATAAGTATCTCAAGTAGTCTCCGAGTAAATTGCGTTGAAATAAACAGACAGACAGACGGACATTCAGACGGACATTCGACGGACGAGACGGACAGACAGACAGACGGACATGGCTATATACTTTATGAGGTCCCCGATGACTCCTTTAATGCATTACAAACTTTCAGACAAACTGAATATACCCTTTACACTGTGTGTGAAGGGTATATATAAAAAAATTTGGGTGAATGGCCACTCTAAAGATTTTTGATTAAAACTAAATACAAAAAATTTAAAATTTCAGCTACCTGCCCTAATTTAAAAAAATATATATGTATACTTATATAAAACTTTATTTAAAATAGAAGTTTCCAATAAATTTTATTTTTTTACGCGGAAGCTATAAGAATTCGTATAAATTTATATATTTTTTAATTATGTAAAGATTTTGCTTACTCTTAACTTATTCAAGTGTGCCGCTGCTTTTATTTAATTTTTTTTCTCCTTTTTGGGTCAATCATTTTGTAAGAGCGACACTTCATTTATTTGCCGGTTCAATAAATTTTCATTTGTCGAAGGACAAAAAACAAAATGAAGGAGCAAAGCAAAACCAACGAGTAAACAATAAACGTTTCATTAATTGTTTTATTTATGTGTGTGTGTGTGTGTGTGTGTGTGTGTGAAAGCGTTGATGATGTTGTTGAAAATAAAAGCAATCAAAGCGGTAAATTTGTATGATTTTAAAAAAAAGGGACTGCTACTCAATAATATCTTTTTTGTTGGGGTTTATAATTAAAAAAGAATTCAATAAAAGCATTTAAGAAAAAAATTAACAACAAAGCATTTTTCCATTTTTTTTTATTTGAATATTTTATTGATTCTAAATTAACGAAAATTAATTATACGGAAACCACAAATGAATAAAAGTTGGCATTAAAAGGAGCATTGGAATATTCACACGAACTTGTAAATTTGCATCTTTGAAAAAGTGCAAGTTTAAAATGTTGCACAAACAAAAAAACCATGTACTACAACTACTTGTAGCGTTTCCTTGCAGATTCTTGAATAAAAAGTTTCTTTGTGCAGCGTTGCACATTTTAGTGTTGCAAAATTACACAAAAGTTTAGCAAATTACTTGGCCAAAGGGAACAAAAAATATCAAAGTTGCTGTAAAGTTGCACAATTTTATTTTGCACAAAGCGTGTTCAGAATGTCACTTTTGCAATGTTACTCTTTTACATTCTTACAAAACTTTGTGAATAGCTTGCGAAATAACTGTTTATAGCACTTTAATGTGAAATCATTAAATAAAATTCGCTTCAATTGTAACATTTTGCAAATAAGTTTATAAACTTAAGGTCAATCTTAGCTAAAAATACATAAAAAGCATGAAAACTTATCTAAATAAACAATTCTGTATTTCTTTTAATGCTACACAAAATATAAATGACAAAAATAAAACTTTTATATCTGCAAAATCTTGTCGTTGTCGAAAAAGTCGAATATAATATTTCACAACTTTTATTGTTTTGGTTCGAGTAAATCCTTGAATCCAAATGTGATTCTTTTGTCTTTTTTTTTTTTTTTGGAATTAGAATTACATTTTACTGCCGCTTAATACGTTGATACGTTCGGTCGGTCGGTTGGTTGGTTGGTTGGTTTGTGGTTAAAGATTTATTGTCAAATGTTTACTCAACTACTTGAAGCTTTGCTCTCTTTGCTCACTTCTCCTTCTCAGTTCTGTTCTTTTGTGTGGTTTTTGTCAATTCGTTTGCAAAGTTTTCTCATTAGGCTGCACAATGCAAAATGGCCTCGTCTGCGGTTTGTATGTTGTCTCTATTGATATTGCTGCTGTCTTTCAGCATTTTCAATTCATTTCGAATGCGGTTAGCAGTCGTTCCTACCGCCTACATAAATGTTATTCTACACAATTAACATATATACACCTATATAGTACATACATATGTATGTGTACATCGTTGACATGTCGCGCTAAATTAATTGTTAATCGTAAAGTTTTTGCTTGATCCTGCACACAACCTACATCAATGTCAATGCTCAACTAATTACTCATTTCATAGATATCCTTGACAATTTACATAAGTACGTGTTTAATTAGCCTTATTTGTCTCTCTTTGATATTTCTTATATTATTATTTTAAATAATCATGTTGCTTTGTGTTTGGCACCATTGTACAAAGTGTTTAGGAATTTTTCACCTGCAATTAGAACCGCCGAAAGATGGGTTGCTAAGTATGGAAAATGCTTTCAGAACGTTTCAAAAGTACATCAGATATCGAAGCAAAATATAAATAATTTAGAATTTTGTCGATTAACTGTGAAAATTTATAGTAAAAGCACTAACCAAGCCAGTAGTATTTCTAAGTTTAATATTTTGTTCATACGAGATATTGGGTTTCCACATCATCTCTTACGAAAAAAAAAAAAAATAGATCAAAATTGATTAGGAATTGCGAATTTTGATTCATAAAGTTCTCAAGTTTATAAATACACCTTGTATTAATGTTTAAAAAGATTATATGTTGGATAAATTGGGGAGGGGTGAGCCATGGGGCCCATTGTGTGTCACTCATTACTATGACGCCAAGTCGGATTAGTATGACGTTATCTACGTAAAGTCTACTTAGTTAATAGACCTGCTCTTCATTACAATGTGATCGGAAACACAACGTCCCACTTTATCCTTCATAAAAAATATATTATCATAATATTGATTTAAATCCATTTGTATGTGACTGATAGCCATGTTTGCTTTAATAATAAAAAAATAGTGTTTTAAATCTTAAGAACCATCTAGCCAATTCAGTTTACATATTATCTCTCGTTGGGAGCAAGAATCTTCATGTTGAGAATTATCACATTCTGCAGATTAACAATATTTAATTCGGTTTCTTCTTTACCACGATTTAAGCTCGTCCTATCGATCTTGTATGGTTTTTTCTAAATTCTACTGCCTTCAACTTGGCCCCAGTATACACCGCTTCCACCATGCCAGTCGCAATCTTATACAAATCGATCCTCACCATGACAACAACCAACTCACTGCCCGAAAGAAGCTAGGTGAGTCTTCAAACACCTGTTCTGCCACTTTATTACTATCATCAACGATTTCAAGAATCCTCTTTTCGTTTATCACTTCACTAAAGAATTTGAATCAGCTAACTACATGGGTCTTATTGCTGTTATTTACTTCTTCAATCGATCATTGATTTTTCATAGTTTTAGTTTGGTCTTTGATGATCGCCGGCTTTTTTAGTGCATTTTTTTCTGTTCTTGCTATGAAAACACCCTCATACTGCGGCTCAAGTAAGCTTCTTTAGGATTTGCAGTATTTTGCATTCTTAGCTATATATTTCTGGCTTCTTCTAGAATATGTCCTCCAAATACCCAATTAAATATTGCATAATTTTTTTTCCTTTTGTTTATTGAATTACATAAAGACATTTTTCACATTTAACTATTTATTTTTTTTGTTTGTTCTATTTTTCTTTTTCACAGATAGTTGTACAGAGATATATTTGTATCTATGCATGTATCTATACAATACTACAAGATAGATTTATTTATTTATTTATTTATTATTTTTTTTTTTTTGTTTACTGCATTTCTATAGTTGCGCCTAAAGTTTTATACTTACACATTACATAAAATATTAACTACAAAACATACATACAAACAAACAAACATTTATAAAATATTTATGCAATGAATTTCGTGTCTATGTGTATGTGTATCTTTTGTTAGAGATTTATCTCTTACAACAACACAAATATAAATAAATACATTGTTTACTTGCGTAATTTTAAAATTTAAAATTTTATTACTTTTTATACTTTCTTGCTTAAATGTTGTCTCTGTGTAACTGTTTGTATGTGTGTGTAGATTCAGCTTAAATATATTTTTTATATTATTTAATACAAAAACATTTAATTTTAAATAAAAACGTTTTTTAAATGTTTATTCGAATTTTTTTTATAATTTAAATTTTTAAAAAAAATTGCAATGAAAAAAAAAAAAATAGTTTACAAAAGTATTTTTTTTTTTTATTATTTTTTATTTATAAATATATAATATTTCGGTGTTTAGTATGTATATATTTGTAACAGGATTGATTGTCAGCATAATTTCATTTCTTAGTGAACGAAATTAAATGAAATTATTGTACTTAAGTACATACTGTATATATAAATAAATAAATGTTTGTTAATTTAGTACAAAGTTTATCGGCTAAATAAGAGTAAAAAAGTTAAAGTTTTTCTTATTTTTTTTTTACAGTTAAAAATGTTTAGAAAATATTTATTTGTTTTTTTTTTTTTTATTGTTTCGCTAAATTTAATTTATGCCTTGAAGGTTTACTACCACAACAACGGTGCGTATGCTTAATATTTACAAAATGTTTCAAATATTTTTGCTTTATGCCAATTTTATTTATTCATGTCACACATAAAGTATTTCGGGCCAACTTTTTCTCTAAAATTTTGAGCGCTTTCAGAATTATTACAAATACGGAGAAATTATTATTTGATACGTTCTGAAAAGACAAATCGAAAAAAAAACGCTTGTCTGTCTGTCACAAATAAAAAATTCTTCGTATCTCACAAAAGAAGTTTCTTTTCAAAAAATGATTCTTAAATTTTAGAGTACCCTCATGAGACCTTGCTTTTGCTACTTATTGTGTAGACGCCATATTAAGTTCTTATGGTGCTCTAAGCAAATATACAAATTTCAACGGACAATTATACGGACGGACAGTTATTAACTTCGTGTAACGCGTATTAAAATTTCGGCAGCACCGAAATTTAAATTTTTCTAGTTTCTAATTGTCTTTTTTATTTTTATTTTGTACAAATATTTATGTGCTTAAAATGCATTTCAAAATTGTTACAATTATTTGTTTGTCTTTAAAATAGTTTTTTTTTTTGTATTATTTTTTTATTGCTATTTATTATTGACAAGCAACGCGTTAAGCATAATTCAGCTTTTAACCCCTTTGTTGTTCATTTAAGAAACAATTTTTTTTTCTTGTAAAAACTTTTTTTTATTATTATTTTTTTTTTAATTTTTAAGATTTTAGTATTTATTTTTTACAGTGTACTGCATATTTTAGCTAACGTTTCTTTTTATTGTATCATCAAATATCTGGGTTATATGACAACGTTTATTTTTTGAAAATTGTTCTGGAAAGTTAAAGTTTATAATAAAAGCTTGTTCTGAGAACCGCATAGTCGGACTCGGTGTAACATTTTTCATGATAAAAAAAAAAAAACTTGCTTACCTACACAGAGAAAAACCACAAGCACATACATATGTGCTAAAGTCAATCACATTTAAGAAAATTTGGGAATGTTGTTACGAAAGTGTGCTCATTATAAGAACATATCTAGAATTCATAAAAAATTGTGTTTGTATTAAGAATGATTTGTACTTATTTCAAGAACGATTGATCTTTGTCGCTTGCTCAATATTTCGAATGGCACTCATGCATTTAACGACTTTATTTCATGAACTTGTTGTGTACTATATCTGTTAAACGATTAACATTCGTTTGATTAAGAACGTTCGTTCTCATATAAGGAACATTCGTTCTTGTTTAATATACAAATTGTTCTTAATAAACTGACAGATCTCTCATTTTGCAATTAAAGCCTTTAAAATTTGAATACGATAGTTCTCATGCATGATACAAGAACCTATAGGAACATTTGTCTTGATATCCTACGTTCTTAAATCAAGAACAGTCGTTCTTAAAATGCTAAAAGCAAAAAAAGACATATATAAAGTTAAAGACCCTTCAAAAAAATACGCATTAGGCGTATTTTCCTCACTCTCTCTCTTCAGGTCTGGTTGTTTTGAACTTTGAAAATTTATTAAATTATTAAAAATGTTGTTGTCACACAGTTGCTTCAAAAGTTATTGCTTAATGCATTTCTTATAATTATATTCTTAACACATAAATACATATTTTGTATTTTTATTTTTTTTTTTTTTTTTTTAAATTAATTGATATCGCCAATGACAGTTAATTGCTCATCCTTATTACTTTAGCTCATTTGCTATTATAATTCCATTACATACATTAATACATACATTTAATATATGCAGCATAATTTTTAAATTGTTATTTACAATATTATTTTACATAAATCATTGAAAATACACACAAACATAGAAGATTAAATGTGAGAAAACTGTATCCAAACGAAACTAACTTTTTGAGTCATCATTCTAAAGTGCTACGCCTTAGTAATATTGCTGCATATATTTTTTTTTACGAGCTGGCAGCATTAGTAAAAACAAAATGGCGTATAAAATTCGCAAACAGTTTATACTTTCCAAATTGTTTGGTGAAAATTTTTCATAATTAAACTTTTATGCGCTTGGTTTGAAAGTATCTGAAGATACATTTTGTAAATTATATATCTTTACTATACTGCACTATTTATACATATGTATGTATTTATTGTATATATATATATGTATATATTTTTTTTGTGTTTTATACTTACTTGTAGACTCTTAAATTCTTTCATTTACGACAAACAGCTTTGACATTTAATTAATAAATAATTAACTTAATTGCTATACATACATACAAGTATACTATTATATACATGTATGCATTTAATGTTTGCTCTTAGTGATGGTATCCTCCTCCTCCTGCACCGAAATGATCTATTATAAGGAATGCGTTATAAAAAAAAATATAAATATGTAATAATAAAATTTAATAAAATTTATTAGTTTAAATAATATTATATGAAGTTAGTATAATAATTAAGTTAATATTATGTTTCTTGAATATCTAAAAACAAAAAAAAAATGTTTACGCAAATATGTAAAATAGCTAATGAAATGTACATGCCTACTTTTTTTTTTTTTTTTTGTTTTTGTGTAACTAACATTGAAAAGCTATTACTATATGAATATATTTAATAAATTACTTAGCCATATATATATATAAAATATATTTATTGCACGCTATGCTATGTTGTACTACTACATTTGTATATATGCTAAAATTTATTGCATTTATTTCAAGAAAAATTTTAATTTAAAATGCAAATTAAAATTTTCATCATATTATAATAATGTTTGCATTTACATTTGTTTTAAATTGACATTTAAAAATAAATAATAAACATGAAAAGCATTTATTTACTAAACTAAGTATTTGTTTTTTTTTTTTTACTCTAAACAGTTATTTTCTAATTATTGCAAAATATTTGGTTGTGAATTTTTGTATTTGTTTATTTGTGTGCGTACTTTAAGTGTAGCATACTTACTTGCGTATTTCCGGTGCCTTTCAAACTGTGCCGTATAATTTATAATCCAATTTTGTTTATTATTTTTTTTTTTTCGATTAATACTTAAATTCATTCTTAACTTATACTACTAATTAAATACATAATTTAATAATTTTATTTGAAATATATTTATACCCTTTTTATTTAATTTGAGCGCGAGGCTAATAAATGACAATATAAAGGCAATGAATGTGAAAAGCTTGGATTATTTTACTTTAGATTTGTATTTCTCCGACAACTTCAACGACTCCAAAATAATCTTAGCTATCAATAGTCCAATTAAACAACCATTAAGTTTTTCTAAGAAAGGTATCTCAGCAACCATACAAATCTACAAATATCACCACCTCCCAGGCCTGTAAAATGGAAAAAGAAAAACCAAATTTGTCGTCTGAACAATTTTAGGTCTTTAGATACGTCACAACTAAAAGAAACGCATAGCATGTGACAATAGGCATGGTTTCAATTCCGAAAATTCCGAAATATTTTTTTCAATCGGACAATATTAAAGGCAGCCGTAGACACTCCCCATTTTCCCATGAAAAATACAATGTAAAAATTGAATTTTTTTTTTCAGGAAATTGAAGAAAAAAAAATGATAATCTTAATCAAAAAGGCTCAGAAATTTAGAACCCTTTGTTAAGATGGTAAAATTTAAGAAGCTATTGAAAAGTAGAGACATTTTTTAAATCAATCCTCATCTAGAGTGATTTTAAAATACCGAATTCATATTTAAGAATTGATTTTTTGAGGAGCTCTGAAAGAGGGCTAATTTAAAATATTCAAGAAGGGTATAAAAACTGCGGCTTTGCCAAAGTTAAACTTATATTTATTATTATTATTATTATTATTATTTTTTGTCTTCACATACAATAAGTTTTTTAAATATTTAATTGTTTTTTTGCTTAAAGATTTCGTGTATGCAGCTCATCCGTGAGGTACTCGTGTATGTTTTTGTGTTTAATGTGATTAAATTTTTAAATGAAAATATTGTATAAATATATTTTTTTTTAGGTTAAATAAATACTACAATGTATATAAACACTTAATAGCTTTTTTAACTAGCTAATATTATGTATATTATATCTATGTTTTTTGTGTTTAAATGATGCTTATATAGATTTTTTTTTTTTTTAAAAGACCCTCAGAAGCTTAAAAGAAATCATCGAAATCGTCTAAAAATAAAAATTAATTTTTTTGTAAATCAATTTGAAATTTTGAAGAAAAAAATGTTTCATTTTAAATAATTTTTAAATACTGTTGGTGCGTATTTTGTGAAATTTGGCAATAATTCATTACAAACATATAGATTCCAGGGGAAAAAAAAGTTTTTAAAATATTCGAAAAAATAAACTATTATACTACTTAATGTGTCTAGCAATAAATTAATTAATTGTAAAGAATTTTCTTTATAATTTTTTTTTTTTTTTTTTTTTTTATAATAATTAAGAATTAATTAATTTTTTATTAATTGCAATTGTTGCCTGTGTTGCTGTGGTGCTTCTTAGGCGATTGGATGTTGCAGTGAGCTGCGGGAACTGGTTTTTGAATGCACTGTTGTTATTGTTGTTGGTTGATTGGTTAGTTGGTTGGTTAATTGGTTATTTAATTGTTTGGTTAGTTTGGTTGATTGATTTTTAATTTATTGTTTTTTTTTACGTTTTTTTTTTTTTAATTATTTATTTATTATATTTTTTTTTATATTTGAATTAAAAATATTGTCATTTAGCAGGAAAAAAATAAAAATAAAATATATATGTTGATAATAATAAAGCAATATATATTATCTTTTTTTAAATTATATTTATCGCTCAACTTATTAACGTGGAATTTTAGCTTAATAAAGAGAAATATTTTTCAAAATATTTACATTTATAAAAGTATTAAAAAAAAGAATAAGAAAAAAATATTACGTTTGGAGTAAAAAGAAAGAAGCATGCCCTACAATTGAAATGCCTTACCTTGATATTTTTTTTTATAGATTATATATGATAAAATTTATAGCACAATAAAAAGTTTGACTTCCTGAACAAAAAAATTATTTCAACAAAACTTCTGTCTGAGCGTTCGATGACTCATGAACTAGCAGAGCAACGATTTACTTCTTATGAAGATTGCAAAAAATAGATCAGATGTAAAATTATTTGAATAATCCACTTGTAGCTATTTTAATAAATTGAAGCATAAAATTTCGAAAAAAAAAACTATTGCATACACCCAATGTATTTTATTTTCATTAAAATATAAAATTAAAATATAAAATTGAAAATATAAAAGTGCATTAATAAATTTATCAAATTTTTTAGCTATATGCATGTATACAGCAGATATATATTTTATTATTATTCAGATTAATTTACTCGAGCGTATTATGTACTCAATTTCAATTCATTTATTTTAATTGCTTGGACAAATAATCGAAGTAAATTATTTAATGCACACATTTAAGTGAAACAATAATAAATAATATTTAACCAAAAAATTATTTCCGTTGCATTACTGCGCAAATATTTATAAAAAAAAGTCGATAAATGTAAATTGAAATATTCTGGAATGTCGTAAAGAATCGACATGATACTTTCTTGCAAATATCGAATATGCATTTTAGCTGTGTTATCGAAAATCGAGAGTAGCACATCTTTTGCTCTCATTTTAAATCGCAGAAAATAAAAATAAATTTGTTTAAAAGAAAATCTTACCTTTTTCAATTGGCAAACATATGTCAAGTATTTAATATAATTAAAATAAAAACGTAATTTATAGTTTTTTCTTTTCAATTTATTTAAATAAAAATAAATAAATAATTTATATGCTTATAAAATATTGCCAATAAGATTTGTTTTTTATTTATTTTTTTTTTTTGTGATAATAAAATTATTTGCTACTAATAATAATAATATAAGAAAAATAAATACAAAAAGTTGTTTAAAAAATATATGCAAAATTGTTTGAAACTAATTTTAAGCTTGTGGGAAAGAGTAACTTGAACAACAGCAAAAAACAACGAATTAAAGAACAAATTATATTCAAGTGTTTTTATGTTTGTATATATGTATTTAGGTATATTTGAAAGGTATTTAATATCAGAGCAACACTTGAGCAGTTCTTTACATTTTTGAGTTTTTTGAGTTTACATTAACATTCGAACTGCGTTAGCGTACATCAACCGATATACGATTACACAAATAATCGAAACGTTAAGTGAATTTGAGTTAGAAAATGCTTATTATATATATCATTTTAAAACAGGTTTTATAACGCGTTTATAGTAGGCGTTGTTTTCAATAATTCGATTTCCACTATCGGTTTGAATATTGATGTAATCGTATATCGATTTATTAATGCTAACGCAAATGCAGTTCCAATGCAAAATTATATGCCTTGAAAAACTGAGACTGAGTCGCATTTAGCTTTAAATTTATAATAAGTCAATGTATTTCATAAAAATTTTGTGCTCTTATTGTGTTCTACAATCGGAACAACCACCTGAAGGAGTACTTTCACGTTTTTTGCTACTTTTTAGTTCATTTTCAGTATTTTCTGCATGATTTATCTTGTGATTTTTGTGCGATTGTGCATTGTGTTTGAAAATTTTCAAATATTTTGGTAGTTTCGTTTTAGACTCATGTGACACAGCTGCAGCTTCTTGATCTTCTTCTTCTTCTTCGATATCAATGTGACCCAATGATGCTTGTGTAGCACGTGGATGTAGTATAATATCTGTACGCAATTGTCGTGTAATTCGATGATCATAATTTTCAACAATAATAATAGGCGTTGCGGTGGGACGTACACGATCATTTTTATTAACACGAAAATTCGGTTGCAGTGAATGACAATTGCGTTGTTGTTGTTGTTGTTCGCGTCGCTGCTTTTGCATTTGACGTAATTTAATACTGGGCCACTGAAAGAAACTACGTAGCCTGCTAGGTGAACTAGTTGAACTAGTTGGTGTGCTGCAATTAGTAACACAATCACCGGAATGCAATAAATCACGTACTAAATCGGGTTGTTGTATATTGTGACTGTGACTGTGACTGTTACTGTGACTGCTACTGTGACTGCTACTGCGCATGCGCATGCCATATGTATGCGAATGACGATCTTCAATTTGTACATTTGCAAAGGTATGCTGCGTTTGTGTTGTTTGAGTATTTATGCTGCGTTTATTACTATTGCTATTGGATGTGGATTGATTTGTGGTTGTGTTGTTGGTTGTGTTGTTGTGCATGTTTGGAATTTTATTTGGTCGATTGTACGTGCAGCTACGTGGTACTTTTAAACTATTCGAGCGCCATGCTTCGTGCATTGAACGTATACGCAACATGCCGGGCACAACTGCTAGCCTATGTATATGATCATAAGAAGCTGATAACATACCTGCGCGTTCATCCTGATATTCATCGTCATCAGACGATTCAAGACGATCTTCCACCAATGATGTTTGCCGTGAGAGACCCTGTTTACGCGTATTTTTGTTTTTGTTTTGTTTTTTTTTTTTTTTTGGTGCAAGTGACGCGTTTAAATTCGTTTTTGCAATTGAAATTTTTGTTTCAAATACAGCAAAAGAAAGAAGAGAAAGAAGCATAAAGAAAATCAAAAAAAATTGCTTTACGCAGACTACACAAAAATCAAAAATAATAAATTAAAAATAAAAAGTTGCTGTTAGTATTTTGCTACTAATTTAAAGTAGTTGGATAGTACGCCATTTTTTTTTTTTAATTTTATTTGCGTTCTACTTGCATTGTAAAAGCCGTAGAAACAAAAAAAAAAAGAAGTACGCCTCTAAGGACAAAAGCATTTTTAAATATTGTTAACGGAACGTAATACTGCGCTGTTCTAATATAACGTATACGTATAGTACGAATGCAGCGTACAAAACACAAAACGACGCTAAATGTTTACATTTTGGGTTAACGAACGACCGCTTCTGTAGTGTTGGTTTTCTCTTTTTTTGGTAGTCTTAAAGTTTAAAACTTACCGCATTGTGACGACGTCTTGGTGGCGAACGTTTATTCCATAAAGCTTCTAGCTGATCAAAATGCTGTGATTGTGCCAGAGCTGCCTGTTCGGGTCCAATATTTGCTTGTGATGTAATAGTTTTCATTTCGGCTATTTTTGAAATTTCCTCCATGCTAGCCGAAACTGAGAAACGACGTTTAAGACGCTCATCAACTTGTGCCATCATTACCGATGAAGTCAAGTGACCATATTTCTTTTGCCAAGTATATGTATCCAAGGAGACTTCTTTCTTGAGCAAACGTTTCATTTGACGTTTAGGTCCTTGTGGACGTAAATCTGTGTGAAAAAATAATCATAATAAAAAAAAAATAGAATAATAAAAATATTTTTTCAAAAATAATTGTGCAGTTCACGAGGTCTAGCATGAGTGTATAAAATGCTAGACCTCGTGAACAGCACAAATTATACACACCTTCCACATCTCTTGCTGGCGCTGAGTATGTTGGTAATTTAACATATTGCGCTGGTGTATTATGCAAACAAATAACCGGCAGATTAAAACTATCCAGTAATTGCACCATAACACGTGAGCACTCAAGACTAATATCGAAATGTGAAAAGGGTGAATGCATTTGTAGCGAAGTTAGCGCCAGACCACGTTTCGTTTCCCAAACAATGAGCGTTTTATCATCGCTGCCGGAGACTGCTGTGGAACCTGTTGAAAATTTTTAAATTGACTTAATGTGTGTAATTAGAAATAATAACTTTTTTTTTTAATAACTCACCATCTGCTGATACTTTTACACTTATTACTGGACCCAAATGTCCTGCAAGCGTATGCACCTCTTCGCCCGTATGCAGATCCCAAATTATTAGATTTGTATCCTTTGAACCAGATATGACTTGTGTTTTATTTGTCACCGAGACTGCAGTACATGTAACTGCTTCAGTGTGTCCGACTAGCACTTGTGCCAATTTACCGCCCGTTGCCTGCCATACCTTTAAGGACATATCACGTGAACCAGTTATTATATAAAGACTATCAGCGGTTATGGTAAAGCAGGTAATTTCATCGGAATGTGAAACAGAGTATTTTTCATCTTCGCGTGTTAGTGACCAGATTTTTAGCGTATTATCGCCATTTGTGGATATCTGTTGTGTGAAATAGTTTGAATATTATTATTTTTTTTTTAATTTTTGTATATAATAAATTACCGCAAATTTCATATTATTTGTTGCTGCTAAATGTTTGTATGGACCTTGTATTGTCTGCAGCAGACTGCCACCTTCAGCCATCCAAACATAAAGCATTGATTCACGATCTGTTGAGATAATGCGTAGTGAATCCATGAGCACTACAACGCGACAAACGCCAGCATTGTGACACTGTGTACAGAAAAAAAGTTGTATTAAGAGATTTATCAGGGCTGATTTTAAATTTTCCAAGTCATTTACTAAAGTAAGGTTTAGAATTCACAATTAGTTTAAATTATATTTATAAAAATTACAATAAAAGTGTTACCTAACATAAATACTGTTTGAACTAATTGTGAATTATATATTTATTATTTCAATGAATGATAAGAGAGCTTGGAAACTAACTCAGCTGCTTTCATAAAGAATCGTTATCGAAGCAGTATAGTAAAGACTAGTGTTGGAAAACAATCGATGTTTATGATCATCGACCTTTTCAGAACAGAACAGAAATATCGATAGCGACAAAGCATCGATAGCATCAATAGTGTCATCGATTGTGTTCCAGCTCTAACATAGAGTTAATTACTTAATTACCAATATTAATTTCAATCTTAATAAATATTAAAACTGAAAGTAAAATTTATGTATTAAAATCTACCTTAAATGTATTCGAAATCTCGCCAAGCGCCATATTCCAAACATGCACCATACGATCCTCCGCACCAGTAGCTAGAAATTCGCCATTCGGTGCAAAATTCAAACATGTTATTGTGCTCGTATGTCCATCGAGACTATTTTGATATTCCGGCGTATTAATACGCAACAAATGTACACTACGTCCGCTGGCAATGGCAACCTGTTGAGAATCGCGTGAGACATCAAAACAAGCAATTGGCGGCAAAGTGGTCGATGGTGAACGTTGTGATTGTGTTGTACGCTTCAATGAACGTTTACGTCGTTGATTGTGCGAATAGGGATGTACATAGAGCTCATCGTTACGAAACGAATAGAACGTTATTTTATTGCCACCGACAGTAATTAGAAAATCATCATTGTCCATGGCATAGACAGCTGTTACAGGACCTGGATTTGGTGGCATTGAACGTATCAATTTGCCTGAAAGCATATCATAAATGAGTGCACGCGCATCATCGCAGCCTACTACGGCACGTTGACTATCCTTTGCTATGGAAATGGTACGTATCTATAGAATACAAAAAAAAAAAAAAAAAATAAACAAACAAGGACAAAACACATATTAGGGCAGGTTAATGCATAATTAATGTCATTTATATTTGCATATTCGAACACATACACGCGACTTATGCCCTTTGAGCGTATGCAGCTCCTTGCCTGTGGCCAAAGTACGCAAATAAAGTCCATTATCTTCACAATGTGCCAACAGAAAAACCTTTAAAGAGTCAAAAAAAAAAAAAAAAAGAATAACATTATTAATCCATTAAATATATAATTGTATGTAATTTTATTAAACTATAAATTTTTTATTTTTTTACGAATTTTCAGAATATTAAATCTTTTCCAACACCTTTTATCTGTGAAGTGTTTTTAAAAATAGTTTAATATAATTTTTGAAGTGTTGTAGTTTTTATTACAGTAAAAGCGCACTCATGCGTGGCTTGGCGTGTTAATATATCGTTAAGGACATGGTTTAAGTGTTAGTAAATGGATTTCCGTTTCCTTTTTCGATATATTTTTTCATTCTATCTGTTTGCGTTACCCACTTTGGCTGAATATTCAAAACGCGCAAAATAAGCAACGGAAATGGCTTTTACAGGCAATAACACTATTTGCCTTGTTTTTTTTTTTTTTTTTTTTCATATAAGCCAAATGTATTTCTGATTCCTAAAAGCATGTAGCTGTGTGTGTACTTTTTCCGCCATTTTTTGTTAAAGTTGTAAGTGTAGAAAGCTTAAATTGAGACGCCCTTAAATCGTCATGAAGAAAAAAAAAAAAAGAAAAAAATGAAACGAAACGAACAAATTACATTTCAATTTATTTAAAATGAGTTGATTCTGTAGCAGCCTTTTTTGAAAGTGGCCTAAATTGGTGTGCAAATTGTTAGCGCGTGTGTGTAATTTTTGGCATGGCTTATCGATGCGCGCTATTAAGGCAAATTGCCTGCCTGCACAGTAAAAATATTCATACGCACCCTCATTCTACTTTATTTATCGCGTCTAAGCGTTGTGAAATATGTTATTTATTTATTTATTTTTTTTCGCAAATATTTGAACAATTTAATAATTTAAATTTTGAGTGTTGGTTTGGTAACTTTGAAGTAACTTAATTAGAAAATTATTTAATGTGTTTTTGACAACAACTGATTCGAGTTAATACATAATAAGAGGTAATATGGCATTGCTTTTTACCTTTAAACATAATAAAAAAGACGAAATCAAGATGCCAAAGGACTTTGAAAGCCTCTCATAATTACGACTTCAGTAGAATATAAAATGTAAATGGTTTCAGGAGTAGGTGTTGCGGTTTATTGCACTGAACCAAAAAGTAAGACTTTTGTGTAAACTATCGGGACACTGTAGCATTTTCCAGGTGAAGATCTTCGCAAGAAGGAATGCTGCAGAGGCGTTACATATAAGCGATCAGCATCTGCTTTAGAAATGTTCCCAGATTCCCAGCCACCGATGGCTTAGATTGCAATGATATGGTTAAAAAAATTGGTTGAGAGGTTTCAAAGTGAAACAAAGAACGTAAAAATTTTGTTACAGAGACTGTATAGCTGCCCTATATACAAGAATCTTATGCAGAACCAATAGGTAAAAGAATATATTTAGTTTTTGCCCATATTTGTAACAGCCAGCAGGAGGTATTATAGATCCTATAAAGAGAGAAAAGTCGATCTAGATGCAGCTAGCATCTGAAATGCTAAGATCTAAAATTCTTCTTTCTAGAACTGGCTAAAAATTAATATTCGGTTCGTAATTTTCTGAGTTAAAACTCCATAAATGAAAAAAAAACAAGGAAAAACGTTTACTTCGGTGAAACCGAAGCATAAATACCCGCCACACGAATCTTTGAATAGTTTATGTGTGATCTTCAGTGGCTTATATAAATTTAAAAATATATAGACGAAAATAATTAATTTTTCATACAAAAGTTCAAAAATAATCGGTGAGATTGTATGGGGGCTATATATAAAAATGGGCGTGGCCTCTTGGTTTTGGAATTGGATGATATAAGAAGTGTTTTTACCCAATTTGGAGTAAATAAATTCATAAATAATACCAATTTTTATTCAAAAGTTGGAAAATGGGCGGTAAATTTGTATGGGGGCTATTCCTAAGAATGGGCGTGGCCCCTTGGTTTCGACTTTGGATGACATAAGAAGAGTTTTTACCCAATTTGGAGTGAATACATGCATAAATAATACATATTTTCATACAAAAATTAAGAAATTTTCGGTAAATTTGTATGGGGGCTATACCTTAGAATGGGCGTGGAACCTTGGTTTCGACTTTGGATGACAATAGAAGAGTTTTTACCCAATTTGGAGTGAAAACATGCATAAATAATACATATTTTCATACAAAAATTCAGAAATTTTCGGTAAGTTTGTATGGGGGCTACACCTAAAAATGGGCGTGGCAACTTGATTTTAACATACAAAGTAGTCGTTGCCGAGAAAAGCTTAAGTTCCAAATTTCGGCGTAATATCTATATATCTTCATCGAAAAAATGCGTAGAAGTAAACAGACAGACAGACAGACGGACAGACAGACGGACAGACAGACGGACAGACAGACGGACAGACAGACGGACATGGCTAAATCGATTCGTCTCATCGAGCTGATCAAGAATATATATACTTTATGGGGTCTACGACGTCTCCTTCAATGCGTTACAAACTTTCCGACAAACTGAATATACCCTTCACACTATGTGTGGCGGGTATAAAAAAATAGGGAAAAATGAAGTTGATTAACCTGAAGTCAAAATTTTGGCGGTATGCCAAAGATGCTAAGAATGCAGATTAATTTTTACACTGTTAGACCTACAATTTTTCAAGCTATTTCAACTTTAGCCATTTTGTCGCACAGTGTTTTCCAAGAATTGGATTTTTTGTTTGTTGACAAGTTTACCAAGTTATGAGCTTTTTGTATAGAAACAAAAACATACAGTTTAGAACGATACCATACAGGGTATCCCGTAGTCAAGCATACTTCACTGCAGCATTCGATGTTATTACTGCTTCGTTTTTATTCAAATTTAAGTCCAAATATTTCTGGTTTTTCTATTTTATTTATATTTACTATACGCATACTTTAGGCTTTCTCAAGCATAATAAAATATATGAAAAGCATTTGGTACTCAAGTGACATTGAAATGAACATACCCAATAAGATGTGCAGAGAGGTACCAACTAACTGTTTTGGGTGTACATACTTTGCTGTAAGACAGACGGACAGACAGACAGATACCAAGGCAGACAGACATAAGTAAATACAAACAGAACGTGCTCAACAAAAAGCCAAGTGACAGTTGAATGATTTAAGCCGCTTTCTATTACAAAGTGAATAACTGTGTACACGCTTCAGTACACACAAATAAACCAATTTTTGTAAATGTAAATATATATGAGTGTGTGTGTGAGTATAAACTTTTCTTTTTTTTTTAGTATTTGTAAACACAATAATATTTTCTGCTGGTATTTCTAAGGCATGCAAAAGGCAAACAAACATTTAGTTCAAGTTAAACTAGCGCATGAATAAACGCGATATATATTTTTTTTCTTTAGCTGCTTTTTGTATGTATGTGTTACAAGGACACCCAACCCACATAGACGCTGACATTGTACACCAACCTATGTATGCCACGTGCATTTTTTTTTTTTTTGTGTCAACACAGCTTTAGGTGAGTGTGTGTGTGCACCACTTACATTACCTACTTTAATACAAAATATTTCCAACTGTGTTCTGGAATTTCGCTATGTGAACTGTAATTGTGTCATTTAAATTGCTAACAAGAAAGTAAAGTAGTAGTAAGAGACTGAGTATATAATCATGCTGTGATTATCACAAAATCAAATCCAGAAAAAGCGAAAAACTTTCTTTATACGAGTTAATTCGTTGAGCGATTTCTTTTATTGCGCTACTTCTAAGTTGCCCAGCAACAAAAAAAAAAAAAGGAAAATCTTTTCATTACTTTACTCAAATTACATTGAAACTTTTGCTCTATTTGATGCCTGATAAAGAAAGACAGGCTCTGTAAGGCATTCAGTCAGGCATCAATTGTCACGTGCAACTTATTTTTAGATAATACGCAAAAAAAAAAAACTTTTATTATAGACAAGTTTAGATAAAGCATAAGATAAGCCGTCAAAGCATATAGAAAGCCATACATATGTAGTATATGAAAGCTGATAATGCTTTGGAGCGAAAGGTAGGAAAATATGTTAAAATTCTTTTCATGCTTTTATCTCTTTTGTACGAAACAAAGGGATTTTGCATGTAATGCAGATTTTCGTTTAAATCGTTTATAGCAAAGATTTTTTTTTTAAGTTTATTGAATATTGAAAAAATAATTCAAATTGTTTTTTTTTTTTTTTTTTTTTTTGAAGCTTACTTCACTTGATTTTTTTACTAAGAAGCTTACCGGTTCTAGCTTTTACTAGAGACAATGCGCATAAAACCAATTTAAAAACAAACAAACCATTTCGAATATAGCAGAAAGTATCGTAGCTGGTTTTGGATTATTATAAAATGTATAAACTTAAAAAGTACCAAAAAATTTTTGTTCGTTTGTCTAAATAAATAAAAATTCGCTACCGATAAATTTATAACAGCGATTAATAAATCACTGAATCACACTGTGATAGAGACACAGCTATTTGTTTTAAAATCACTTTTTCACTGTGATTGACGTATACGCTTAAACGTGAATAAGCAAAGGGCTGAGCAGCTGCTCAAAAATAGCTTACATTAGGATTACAATAAATTTAGAACACATCGATTTAAAAAATCACAGTGCTTTCGAAAAAACTTTTATTGCAATCACTGTGATTGAATAACGCTGTGCGCACAAAAAAAAAAAAAACAACGAAAGTTGATATTACTCGAAAGTTTTGTAGTAAAGGTTCTAGATCTGGACGATTAAAACAAAACTGCATGTTTGTATTTTCCGGGAGACACCCAAAATCTGAAATTATGATTAAAAATTTGATTTTTCCACTCTTTTTTCATTTATGTGGCTATAACTCAGTTGTTTTCGAACCTAAATTTTATTTTGTAGGCAGTTTTTAAAAGAAAAAAACTCAGATCTTTCGAACGCCTAAACGTATTAAGTTTTATGCAATTTTTTTTTTTTTTTTAAAAAAACGTAATTAAATCGTTTTACTTGTTTAAGAAAGCGACGAATCAGTTAAAAGATAACAATGTTTAATCGTATAGTTACATTGAACAAACAATTCACATCAATGCATAATTTTGATTACTTGTATGTCTGTTAAAAAGTGATGTATACCCAAGAAAAATGATTAATTACAATTATTTTTTTGTTTTATAATGTCTTAAATGTAATGAGTAGTAAAAAAGTATACTGTGAATACAAACGTGTGTTTGCTGTGTACTTTACTTATTCGTTTCAAAGTCTTTGCTTTTAAATGCAACTTTTCACTCATTTTCCTAAACACATAAACACACTGTGATAATGACTGTGTTTGTGTGATTTTGAGTCAAAACATGAGTCAATTTCAAGTTTGAATTGGATAGTTGGTGTCATAATTCGTTGTTTCCCTATATTCGACTCAACCGATGCAGAGCTGCAATTATGAATATACATAATTCACACTTGGTTTAAACTACATTTAAAAAAATAATAAAAGTACGGTGTATATTTGATTTATTTTTTAAATAATGTTTGAACAAATTGTAAATTATATTCATTATTTCATTTAATTTTAGAAGAGATTTAAAACCAATCAAAAGAGATGTTGTGTGACACACCTGTATGAGTCGGTTTGGACATGTTCAATAGTCCCTCTGATCGTTTAATGTCTCAAGTTTTTAAGAACAATTTTAATAAGCCTCACCAATTTTATTTTTTATTCAAAGCAACTTTAAAAACCCATCCATATAAGCATAAAATTAAATTTGTTGCAACTCATCTGGCAATTATCTGATATCTGGTTTTGAAAATCAATGCAAAATATTTTTAACATAGCAGAACATAGCAGATATTAACTTTCGCTAGTAATTCCGTAAATACTGCACAATAGATACGTACATTTACAATTAAACATATATATACGAGTGTATTGTATTGTATAAATTTTCAAATTAAGTACACAAAGAGCAACAGCAGCATACATAATTTAAAAATTTATAATAGCTCACTAAACGCAGTGCGCTCATTAATCAACAAAATAAAATAATCTTCTTCATTGAAATACTTACCGAATCGCATGAAATATCAATACGCAACACGGGACTGCACATTTGCATGCTATTTAATAGCGAATAATCATCGAGGGACCATAAGCAAATCGTTTTATCATGACTCGATGATATCAATACATCGCAAGCGCCGCAAACTTTAACGCTGGTAACGGGTCCGCGATGGTGGGTAATACGTTGAAGCTGTAAAAATTAAACGAAAATAAATACGGAAAATTCGAAAATTATCAAATACGGAAATTAGTGGAAAAACAATAAAAATCACGTAGCATTTGTGTTTTATTTAGATAAAATAATGAATGAATGAATCTAAATGAAATGCTTTTAATATTTGTGTATGTATGTGTGTGTGTGTGTGTGTGTGTTATCAAAATAAATGAAGGCACGCTCACGCATATTTAAATAGACATTGCGTTGCGTTGCCATTAAAAGTAGAAGTCTGACAGTTTGATGTGCTCTGTTTACGTGTCACATATGTCACTTTTATAATATGCTTCGATATAACTGTCGCATGTTTATTTTGTTCCTTTCTCTTTTATATTTTTTTTTTAATGCATTAAACTAATTAACACTAAGCACGCTATTCTATACTCACACACTCACACACACACACAGACACATTTGTTGGAAATTTCGCTGAAATTTTGATAAATGAGTTCAATTTAAGCTTGTCGTTGGCATTACAAAGCGAAACGTAGCGGCATTGTTTGACGTTGCGTATACGTAATTATTAATTACTGTATTACATATACAGCTGATAGCAAATACCCGCAACTTTGTACGCACAATTTTTTTTATTCAAATAAAGTATCAGCTTTATTTTGATAAATTCAATAATAAAAAAATTGCAGCTAAAGACAAAATTTAAACATTTTCGAAACAATCAAAGCAAATCCAGACTGCATTGGTTTTAAACATTTTCAATTAATTTAAATTTGCAGCAGACATAAAACCATTAAAATATAAACGCTTTTCTTTCTTTTTTTTTTTTTTTTTGGGGCACACACAGACACAGAGCTAGTTACTGGGGTCTATTGCGTTTGTTTAAGCACTAAATTGAAAGGCAAATGAGTCGTGGGACTAAGTTTGAGCGAAGAAACCAACCAACAAGCTAAAACAATGCCTTGGGAATACTATTTTTTTTTTTTTTTTTTTTTTTTTTTTTTGCATTGTGCCTTGCTAAGCAAAGTGTTTAACTTTAGAAAGTAATTACTTTTTAAGTGAAAATTTTACATTTCACTTAATTTTTTGAATAAGTAGAAAAAAAGCAAAGCAATGAAAAAACTAAAGAGTATAACATTTTTTGTTATGCGCCTTAAAGTATGCAGCAAAAACTAAAGCGAACAAAAATAATGTGCATAGTAAGCCTTCAAGGCAATAAATCAAATTTTTTTATATGTCAACAGGCAGCCATACTTTTATGTATACTTATATATATATATATAATAAAAAAACTACATTTAACAAGTCATTCAAGTTTCTCAAACCACCCACCGAAAAATATGTCAGCAGCATACTTTCTCTGCCTTGTTTGCCTGTTTTTTTTTTTTTTTTTTTTCAAAATTCTGATTTATGCAACATTTTTTTATTTTTATTTTACATAAATTTAGTACATGGCATACAAAACGCAAGCGTTTCAGAAAATACAGTGCAAAAACGATAGTCAGCGGCAGCATAATATAGTCAAGTAAACTTTAAATTGCTATTAAAGTGGCAATTTAAATTGAAAGTTATTATTGAAGCTAAAAATTGGGAATTTCGTAGCAACTTGGAGTGTTGAATTAATTTGTAGCTTTCTTTTAAAAAATTATTTATTAAAATTCCCGCAAAAATTGAGTGATTGTTTTTTTTTTTTGATTTCATATTAAAATGTTTCCGATTTCAAATCGATAGAATTTGAATAAGTGAAATGAAAAGTAAATGCAAAATATGAAATAAAAAATTACCAAAACAAAAAAAAAAAAAACTTTCTTTGTGATATTCAAAAAAATATTAATTGACTTAAAAGCATTGTCAAAAACACAACAACTTGCGATTTGGTGAGACCGATAACTTGTAAGTTAGTAATCGATAGTTGCTCTATTCAAATGAAATGTAAAGAAACATATTGGGAATGAAACATAACTTTTGCGGGCGGTACACAAATTTAATTCGATTTGAAATCATAAGAAATTACTTAAATCACCAATCTAAGTGATTATGGGAATATGCCTGATAAACCTATATTATGACATGTTATGAATTGAATTTCTCAGACATATAACTAGACAACAATCGTTACAAGTTTTAATCCCAGGATTAATATTTCGATAACAAAGAAATTATGTGAGACGTTCCCATTTTCAAAAACTGTCAAAAATGATAAAAGCTCGCTAAAATTTTTGAAATGTTTAACAGTGCGTATGATAAATATTAATGATAAAAAGAATATTTATATATATAAAATATACGCATTATAATATTAAAATTTAAGTTCATATATGCGCAAAAATGTCATCTAAAATTTGAAAAAAAAGATGCACAAAATTCCACGCAGAATTATTTTGCTGCAATTGCGCTAAGTCAAATATAATTGCTGCATCATTCCGCAAAATATGGTATGTGCTGCTTAAATGCACATCAACTTTAAATGCGCCTCTGTGTGGTTGTGTGTGTGTTTTCATAACAGTGTGTGTGTGTATGTGGTCGTAAATGAGTACATATGTCTACAGTTTGTCAAATAATATCTAAGACTGACTCTGTAAATATTATTAAAATTCGACTAAGTAAATAGTTTCGTGTCTTTGCCACTAGCCTGATCGGAAAAGTCATAAAAAAAAAAAAAACTTATTTTCAAAAATAGTTTTTATAATTGTCAAATGTCAACCAAAAACTGATATTGTTTGACGCTTGATCGAACACATAGATGGCGCTCTCAGCTGCTCAGATATGGTTTGTTTCTTGGATATGGTTTGGTACTTAGATATTACTTGACATATGTTTGCCTGTTTTTTAAAATTTTGACAAATAAAAGAGTATAATCTTAACTTTAAAACACTTTTTCAAGTACTAGATAGCGTTATAGTCTGCTGAAATATGGTTTGTGTCTTATATATTTTTGACACACTGTACTTGTGTGCCTGACATAAATTTATGTTTTACAAGCATTGCTTGTTTTATCTAATCCAAACCCTTTTTTTTTTTTTTTGCATAAATTTTGTAATGTATACGCACACATATTGAAATTTTTTTCTTTCTTTTTTCTTTTTTTTTTTTGCTGAACTAGCCAAATTTTAGTAAAAAAAATGTTGCTGAATACTCTTTTTTTTTGTAAAATTAATTAGGTTTGTTTGTTTTGTATTTTGTTGTCTTTTTGTAATTAGTAGAAAAATTTCATTTTGCAATTTTAATCAAATTAAGTCGAATAATTAATTTATAAACTGTGTGGTAAATTTCAAACTAAAAATACGAATACTCTGAATTATATAAATAGAAATAATTTTAAGCAAAAGCATAAATTCATGGCAATGATTTTTTTTTTTTTTTTTTTTTTTGAAGCTTAAATATTAAGAAAAAATACTTACCAGTTTGCCGCTGTTTATATCCGAAATGACAATAGTTGAATCCTCGCTGCCACTAATGGCCACTGTATTATTGACACCAGCTGCGACGCTTGTCACAACGGACGAATGTGATCTGCAAATAAAAGATGAAAGCGAAATAGGGCAGATACAGAATACAGACGACAGATTAAAGATGTCAATGTTGAAGGCAAAAAGTTGAAAACAATAGAAATGTATGTTGTAAGAAATTGAATTTTGTGTTGCAGAGATTTACACAAAAGCAGGCGATATAAGCTGTATTGACAGACGAACAGACAGACAGACAGACAGACGGACAGAGTGTAAGAAGAAACAACTTACTTAATGTGCACGCGCTGTTCGCGTGTTGTCACGTTCCAAACAATGACGCTTGTATCCTCAGATCCGGTCAGTAGAATATCCGTATCCGTTTGCTGCGGTGCGACCAACATGCACGTGACTGCGGCAGTGTGTCCTATATAAAATGATGTAAGTATAATTATATAATACATATATACAATGTACTTTGAATTGAGTACAGCAAGAACAACAACAACAACAATTAGTCTTTAATGGAACATTGTCATGAAACTTGAAACGTTTGTATTTTTACCTTTAAAAATGTGCTCTAATGAGTTACTCATTATGTGCCACAGCTGTACATCGCCAGAGTTTGTGGCTAATATAAGATGTTGTTTCGTTGGTGCTACACAAACTTCACGTATTGTACCCGTACCCGACACAGTCATAGTGCGTATCTGTGAGGGTAGCGGCGCTGGTAGCCAACCTGTTAGCGGTACTAGCAATGGTACAGCATAACCATCACACCAAGCTGTCGCAGAGCGTACTGTCAAACTTAATAAGGAATTATCATTCTCATCGTGTTCGCTTATGGGACGCAGCCAGGAGATTAATTGTGAACCTAATTGCATAGGATCACGCGTTAGTACATCGCTTGATTTACGTATTGTATAATAGATCAATTCGATATCACGATCAAGTAAATAGCAGCGCACATGTTCAATGAGACAACGCAGATAACTGATTGAGACAGTTTGTACCTGAAAAGAAAATAAAATGCAGAATTGCTATTAAATTGAACTGATAAATTTTAAATTTATTCCAGGTATAAAAAGAAAAAAAACTTTCCAAAACTGTTAAATTGCTACTTAAAAAGTTGTTCTATTTTACCTGCTTTTTTGCTTCTCGTTGTCTTTCTCTTTTACCATTTTGAAACAATTTTTGTATTCCTTTTCATATTATAGCTGCAAGGTTAACTTACTTTTTTTATCACATTTTTGTGATTTTTCTTTTCTTTTTCTTTGGAAAAAGTTCGACAAGTTTCAAATGCGACATTTTTGATTTTTTTCAATTTTGTTGCATTAAAATTTCAAATTTTTGTATTTCATTTATGTTTCGAATAAAATATAAATTTAAACTAGTTCTTTTCAAAGTAAATGCTTGATATAGTAGTCGAATCTGTCTTTTAAACATGTCGTATATTGTCATTTTGATAAGGGTCAAATAACAAAGAAAATATTAACTTAAAACAATAACTAAAAATGAATTGATTTAGAATAAACTTTTCGATATATTTTTATTTATTGCTAGACCATGCACCGTGGACAACTGTCAAAATAAACATTAAATTAGCATACAAAAAAGAAAATAATATAAAACATTAGTTTACACCAAAATAAAGCTGGTTTACCAAGAAGTTTTTTTTTTGCGTAGTTTCCAAGTATAGCCAACAAAAAAATTTTTTAAAGAATAATTTTTTAGATAAATACCCGATTTTTGAGAGTTTTTCAGTTATTATACTCGTATAGTTTTATAACGATGACTCATTTATCGTTAAAAAGGTATATCATTTCTCTACACAATGTCATGCAATTTGTTATAATCGATTTGTGGAATATACTCTTCAAAATACGAATAGCTCTCGAAATAAAAAGTCAAAATTTGTAAACTAGTGTAATCGGTCACATTTTCGTAATCGTTAAAACCACAGCTTTACGATTCACTTTGTAAATAAAAAAAATAGGAAAAATAGAAAAAAAAAAAACCTTTGCTTCTATCTGTAAATATGTTTATATCATTTGGCAATATTTAAAAAATGTTTTCTTTTTACTTTTTAGTATCACATTTACTACTCATTCCTAACAATTAACGATTTAATCAGACCGATAACCCATAAATTTACTATCGTCTTTTTCTCATATGCAATGAAAATAAACGTAATGAGAATGAAACAAAATTTTTTCAATTTGTCTCGAATAATTTTTTTTTCAGTGTACATTTATGCACAAATAATATATGTGAAACCTCAACACAAGCTAGTAACTTTTTTTTTAGAAATCTATGTAAAGTTTTAATTAAAACATGTAAATTAAAGTTCCAAAGTAAAGTTTTCTTTTAATAAATTAAACTTATATTTTTTTAATTATTCCCTAACTGAAACTTATAGTAAAAGGCTATATAAAGTTTTTAGACGCGTTTGTAATAGACAGAATGAGTCATGACATATTTCATAAAGAATATATATAATATATTCTTGAACAGCATCAAAAAGCTGAGTATATCTAGCTATATTCGTCGCTCAGTATCTCAGCCGTATTAAACCGATTACCTTAACGATTTTATTAGTTAAAGTCATCAAACATAAAACTTAAATTGCTGACTTTTCGTATAAAAATTGTCATTGGGAGATCAAATTTTTCTGAAATCCCAGAATAATCCCAAACATTCCAAAAAATACCAGTCTTAAAAAATAGTAAGATTTCAAAATAACTGTTCTCAAAATTCCTTGATAGAAAAATATTGGGTCATGAGTATAATTCGTTAATTAAATTTATATATTTAAGCTTAAATACAGCGTATATCAAAGT
Source organism: Leucophenga varia (assembly GCA_018903435.1). Lineage (NCBI taxonomy): Eukaryota > Metazoa > Arthropoda > Insecta > Diptera > Drosophilidae > Leucophenga > Leucophenga varia. The sequence goes on along the minus strand of JAEIFJ010000935.1, from coordinate 4,286,265 downwards.
CGTTCAGCATTCTTTCGTATTTCCCAACTAAATAAGAGTTGCTATTGTTATACAAAATATAATTGTGGAGACTACAGCAAATTTATCTGCAACACCAAAACAAACAAAATCTTGCTTTTATTGTTTGTATTTGAATCTTTATAAATTCTGTAAGTTTTTGGCATTGAAACTTTCATCTTTGCATTGTTCGGATTTGCAAATGAAGCTTTTGTATTTTTTGCTTTATGTAAATTTACACAAAATAATTGTTTTGAAAATTAAATGGGTAGTTTTATAAGTTTTTAAAGCAAAGTGTTTGTTTCGTATAGTGCACGCGTTGAAGTTCATTGTTTCCTTTTTTAAACTTGCCTCGTTTTTGTAATTATAAAAATAATAATTTTGCTTGAAAATTGTTTTCTAGTTCACACGCAACTTTAACGCTGTTCTCAGACATAATGCTTTAATACTTGCAACATGCAACATGTTTAAGAGTGCGTAATGTAAAAAAATGTAAAACTATTTTTTTTTTTTTTGTTGCATGAATTAAGGCGCACTTAAAGTTTCTTTCTTTTTTGTCTGAAGGTGAGATGGCGTTGCATATGCAGCGTTTGTAAGCAATTACAGCATGCAATTGACAGCTTAAAAGTTTTTGAAAAAACTTGTTTTTTTTTCTTTGGAATAAATATCGAAATCTGTTCAACGAAAAAGTCAAGTCAAATTGATAGTTTGCACTTTAAAACATTTTCGTATTAAAAAGTTTTTTTTTTTTTTTTTTTTTTTTTTTTTTTTTTGTTAATTAAACCGTAAAAAAAGTTCGTTTTTTTACTTACCGCAGCAAGAAGAAAATCAAAATTGCAAACAGCAATTTGCTTGAAGCGCATCGTGTCATCGGAGCGCATAAGATGATGCCAACTCTCTTCAACATGGCGCATGCTATACGAGACATCAGCTGCAATGGGATTGTAAAATGTCGAGGTATCATCGTTGTGATGCGATGAAGATTTCCGACCGGCCGAAACATTGTCCTTTTCCTTGACAACGTCTTTGTCGCGTTCCTTATCCTTTTGACTGATGACTAATGATAATGAAGATGTGATACGTAAGAGTATGCAGTTACGAACCGAACAGAACCGAACAGAAAGAAGCGTACACAGCGTTGACATTGTCAGTGATAAATAAGCCATTAAAAACGCATAATGAAAGTATACAAAGAAAGAAAGAAAGGAAGAACGATAAATAAAGGCATTTTTTTTTTGTAATTTTATTGCAGCAGCTGAAAGCATTTGCTTCGAGCGCATTTTATAGGACTACGTTTTGCGCTAACTAACCTGATTGCTTTTCACTGTCATCACTGTCGTCTTCATTACTTGATTCATCGTTATCCTGAAAGAAGATATTCGCAATTTCATTGTGCATGGCACGTGTACTCTGCGAATTCATATAGCGACGCTTTGCAATGGTAGCGCAATAGCTATGACGCCATTGTATGAGCACCTTGCCGGACATTATTTTATCACGTAAAAGCAATAAATCAACTAAAATTAAATACAAAAAAAAAATAATAATAATTTGAAACAGTTGATTAAAATATTCAACTTACTCATTTCTTTGTGTATTTTCTTAAAAGAGCTAAAACTAAAATTGCCACGTTCCGTATCGATATATGACTCCGGTTCATCTGTTGGCATTAATAATTCCAATAGCTCCGTTTCGGTTAGGCCATATTCAGCGCAGCTAATATATGCAGCCAAACGACTAATACCCTTTTGCCATAACGCAGCTCTAATGCATCAAATTGTTGCTCCAGATAATCAACAAAATGCTCAACTTTACTTGTTTTCGGTCTGCGCACCACTGTCTGATTATCCGCTAAACTGAGATCGAACATATATTCCATCGATTTAAAACGATCACGTTGCATTGGTGTAAATTTCAATTGTTCGACCGGTGTTGTTGTTGAACAAATTAATTGTACATTCCATGGCAATGATGTGGGCAGCCATGAGAGTGCTGCAACAATATCGCAATCAAGTGGATTCAGCAAATGTAAATCATCTATGAAAACAATGAGTATATCATTGTTCATGTCCTCAATGCGACGCAAAAGATTTTGAAACCAATTGCTTATGTACAATGGATCAAACGAAGCATCCTTTGGTAGATAACCCTCTGGTATATGAAATATAATCGAAAGTTGTTGACATATAACGCGTAATAGTTCCAAATTGTATGCAGAACGTGGTGTAGCGGCAGCAAAACGTATGACACGATGCACACGATGCGTTGTTGATTTAAACCAACCGTTGACCTGATTATAAAGCGTACTGATTATGGCACTCTTGCCGCTACCATGTGTGCCATAGATAAAATAGGGCGCATGACGACTGCCATTTTGAAAGTTTGCCATCAGTTTCTGTCGCAGTCGCTCGGGTACGCTTGAACTGAGTAATGCCTCAGTTGCATTTGTTTCATGTTCGCGTAATATGCGCAAATGTGTGGCATGTTCGTGAAAGATTTCCTACAAATGACAAAAAAAAAAAAAAAAAAAACAAAAAAATGGCAAATATATATTCAAGGTTTCACTGTTGCAAAATTAAAATTACATTTTTTTTATTTTGCTAAATACTTTTTTTTTCATTTAACAACTTGTGACATTGCTGTCAACAATTTATATTTGCGTATGTAGCACAAAATAGAGCAGAGAGCTTAAGTTGATTTACAGATAGCAAACATATTGCATGAGCAGCAAAATAGCATACTACATTTATGTATATGTACATATGAATACTATGTACATACTCATTTATACACACATACATACAACTTTCATTCATTCAATTTATTTGCAAAATAATCCATCAAAATGTTAACTTTATCTTAATGCTTCGCTAGCACTCAAACTAACACAGGTACACACACACACATACATACATACATGCAAATATAGTTGTATACACATGTATGTAACATACCATTTGACCTTGTTGTGGCATAGTTCACCTTTACTAAAACACACACAGACATAATAAAAGGAAACAGAAATGGCTACAAATGTTGTCATCGGCAATTGTTTTATCAAAAAAAAAAAAAAAAAAAAAAAAAAGTTGAGTTATACCTTTTTTTAATAGAATAAAACATGTTATGGACATGTTCTCCAGCTACACGACACTCGGCACCTTTTGCATTCAATGCTATGAAGTAGAACATGAAGTACTGCAAATGTATATTTTATAGACAGGTGTGTGCATAGTGTGATGATATCAAAAAAAAAAAAAAAAAAAAAAAAAAAAACAAAAAAAAATGTGAACTTTGGTAAAAACGAAGTTTGACATATTTTCGTGACAAAAACATAAATTTGATGTTACTTGGTATGGGGGCTATATGCTATAGTAACCCGAGCCCTATTTAAAGCATACTGACTTAAAGGATTGACTTAAGAAATACTTTTAATATATTTATATATTTATTTATATATATAAAATAGTAAAAATGTTTCTATGTCCGCTATGTACGTTGAAACTATCTATTCGATGAGTTCCAAACCGGTTTCATTTGAAAGACAACAATGCAAGTAAAAATATAGAACACTAAAACAATACATAAAGCACATTCGATTCATTCAAGAAGCCGATTTTCTAAAAAAAAAAAAAAAAAAACAGATGATTGCATTGTGCCCCAACAAAACTGGTATTTTTTAGTTCGTTTTTATGTTAGCCCCAAACATAATTTGGTTGCGCAGCAAAAATAGTGAAAAATGCCATCGACAAGAACAATAATTACGCAAAACAGCCGAAACACCCGTAGTAGCATTTGCCGGGTATTCGCTAGTTTCAAATAAATAGCTTCCAAAATTAATGTATTTTTCATAGAAAACATACAAAACCATCGTTTGGTTTGTATAGAGCCCTTCGAGAGCTATATGTTTTACCAAATCTTTGACAAATCGATACTGTGCAATAACTTACTCTATATGCAGGTGGGCGTGGCATTCTGAACTCAACAAACAAACAAACTAGGACTGAAAAGAGCTTAAGTTTCGAGTTTCAGCTTTAAAAACTTATCTTGTCGACCGGAGCAGAACATATCAGGTGACTGATTTAAATTAGCGCCTACTTATTCTCAGTGTTAGCATTGTTTTAACAAAAATATCGAAAATCGGGCTGCCACTTGCTAAGCTTTTACATTACTACAGCACCGAAGTGAATAGAGTTAAATAACACTTTTCTTTTAAGACCTTTTCCAAGGTTACAAGACATTTTGAATACTTTAATCAACTTGTAAATGTTTCAAAATTTTCATATAAAATTTTCATATTTCTTTACAGCTATACAAACCAGTGTACCAGTATGTTTATGTTACATTAAGAATGTGTGTTTATGTGTATTGTATGCAAACTTTTACCTTGGCGTCATCGTACATTTATTTAACACGGAAGACGTCGTCATTCTAGTTTTTGTCTGTCTGTCCACATTGCTTTCCTTTTCAAGTGGTAACTTTGCACGCATAAACTCAATGGCTACAGACAGACGGACAGACGAACAGATAGGCAAAAAAAAAAAAAAAAATAAAAAAATAAAATAATAAAAGCAAAAGTTGAAGTAACTCTTATAACGCATACTTGTGGACTTAAGTTCACAAACAGACACACTTGTAGACTGATAGAAAAAAAAAAAATAGAAATAAAAATGCGAATGTGTAAGTAGAAAACTATCTCAAAAGTAAAGTATCTTTTGTGTAATGCAACTACAAGTCACTCAACCATGTTGTCTACAAAAAAAAAAAAAAAGGATAAAAGTTGATATTATAAAGAGATAATTTTCTTTTTTTTTACTTTATCTTTTTATGCAAATGCGCTTCGACAGATTTTAAAGTGACTAGCTAGCTACATAGTATTTTTTATTTAATAAATACTTTTATTAGATCAATATTGCGTATACGTCATGTTGAACTTGCATATAAACAAAATAAATAAAAAAAGAATATAAAATTCATTTTTATTGTTCACATTTTGCAAAATTTCTTAAATCAACAATAAAGTCGATTTGAATGCTGCTGCTACTGCTGCTCTTAAGTTAATACCTAACTTCAACTGCAAATGCAATTTAAATATTTACTTAGCAAATTGTTTCCATTTTTATATCGCTTACTCATTTTGCTAATTCAATGTGCGCTTTTGTTTTAACAGCAAAAAAATTCAAAAATAAAATGAAAAACGAATATGAAATGTTTACTAAGGACTACGCTTTTGTTTTCTGTCAGCAGCAGCTGCAATGGAAATGAAGAAATAGAGCAACGGAAAGCATCCGAAATTAATGCAGCACCTGAAATCTGCACTTAATTGTATGCAAACGGAACTTGTTGACCCACTTTTAAAAATTTATTTTACAATTCAATTTACAGAAATTTCTTTAAAAAATGTACTTCAGTGAATTGTATTGCTTTTCAGGTATACATTTTCAGCTTTAATTTAGTTCAAATAAATTATATAAAAAATAAAGATAATAAAGTTGTACACAAGTTTTGTGCAATGATGTAATAGTGCAAAATTGCAAATATTTATATTGTGCAACACTACACCATCAGCTGTTGTACACTTGGGTTTGCTCATACACGTCTATAAGATAGCTTAACACTGTTCAAATGTTTTTTGTTCAATTGAATTAATTGCTATTTTTACTTATTGTCGGTGTGAGCAGCGTTTGCACATAAAATACCAAAACTGTTAAACTTTTGCATTTTTTTCCAACACTAACCAATGCAAGAGTCTGAATAGTGTTGCAAGATATTTTAATGAACATTTTTTGTTGTTATTTGTGCAACATTTTACTTACATTTTTGCAAAGTTGCAAGTTTACAAGACCTTGTGAATAGCTTAAATAAATTATTTAGCAATGATACGACTAAAATTTTACATATTAAATGTATTTCGTGCATATCTTTTATCAAAAGAAAGTAAAAAAAATATATGTAAAACTTTTTGTCGTTCTTAATATTATTGCAAAATTCCAATTCGACAGAAATGAAAAGTTCAATTGCTTTGGCACAAAAGATACTCATTCTAATAAGAAACTCTTGAATGCACTGACGACATTTTGTATGTTTGGAATTTGTATTTATTTAAAAAAAGGACTAAAAACAAAATAAAAATGCTACTACTAATTTATTTAATGCACAACGTTGCATTTCCCAATGGCATTAAATCTCAAGAGCAAATATTTAAAAGCAAAAGAATACGAGTATATTTTGTGGCGCAACCAAAGTTAAAATAAAAAAAGTTAAATACAAACTTTAATGCATTTGCTTTTAAATTTTAGTTTATATGTGTAAAATTCATTTTAATTTAATTTTCCTTTTAATTTATTTATTTCTTTTTTTCACATGGTCACTTTTATGTTTTACTTGCTCTGCAGCTTGAAAAAAATTATTTAATGCATTCGTATTATATTTTACAAAGCAGCATGGCGTGTTAAGTTAAAGTTCAAATATGGAACTTTTTATAAATGTCACAACTTAATACGCTAGAACACTTTGAAATGCAGTGTAGACCAAAAGTAAAACAAATTGTAGAACGGTCAAATAACTTAATGCAGCGACAGCGCCTGTAGCTATGCAATAGAAAGTGTCAAAAGAATATTTCGCTTTTGTGAGTTTGTTTGTGTGTACGTGTGTGCTTAACATATTTATTGAGGCGCATTTTTTTTATTGCGTGTTATTTTACTTGTAAAATGTTTCGAGTTATTTAATAAAAACAAGAAAAAACGTTAACTTCGGTAGAACCGAAGCTTAAATACCCGTCACACGAATCTTTAAAGAGTTTATGTGTAATCATCAGTGGTCACCCAAGTTTACACACAATATTAAGTTCAAATTTTGAGCTAAAAATACAGATATGTATAACAACATATTTCTCGAATATATCTGGAAATGGCCGGTAAGGTTGAATGCAAGAAACACCTGAAAATGGGCGTGGCACCATGATATTGGAAGAGTTTTTACCCAATATGGAGTAAATACATGAATAAATAATAACCATTTTCATACAAAAAATCGAAAATGGTCGGAAAGTTTGTATGGGGGCTATACCAAAAATGGGCGTGGCACATCTGATTTGACATTGGATGACGTTAAAAGTGTTTTTAACCAAATTTGAGTGAATATATGCATAAATAAATAGTATTTTTTTACAAAAATCGGAAAAATCGGAAAAAACGGAAAGTTTATATGGAGGCTATGCCTAAAAAGAGGGCGTGGCATTTTGGTTTTGACACTGGATGACAAAAGAAATGTTTTTACACAATTGGGAGCGAATACATTCATAAATAATTACAATTTTTATACAAAAAATCGGAAAAAACGGTAAGTTTGTATGGGGGCACCTTATACCTAAAATGGGCGTGGCACCTTGGGTCTGGTATACAAACTAACTAGGAGCACAAAAAAGCTTAAGTTTCGAATTTCAGGTCAATATCTTTAAAACTTTTCGAGTAACAGCCATCGCAACAGACAGACGGACAGACAGACAGACGGACAGACAGACGGACATGGCTAAATCGATTCGTCTCATCGAGCTGACCAAGAATATATATACTTTATAGGGTCTCTCGATGTCTCCTTCCATGCGTTGCAAACTTTCGGACAAAATGATAATTTACCCGTTCACACTGTTTGTGACGGGTATAAAAAAAAAAAAAAATAGTTTTATTATTGAAGTAATTGAAAGGTGTAATTTAGTACAAGAAATTAGTTAAAACGAAATAACTTTTAAACTAAGAACTTTTTAAACATAAATGCAATAAAATATCCGTACTAGAAATTGTACTATATTTCAGTTGTCCGTATTACGCTATTTAATAGCAATAGCCAATGGCATTTTATATTTGGCTGAGTCGCTCGATAAGATCACGTTTCACACTGAGTGTGTGCACTTTCGTGCAGCTGCAATTAAATTAAAACTATTCGTGCTACATCACACAAAAAATGTTCAGTAAAAGCCACTATCGTATTACATCATAAAATGGGAAATTGTACGAAAAAGTTAATGTACTAATTAATTGATAAACGAACGAGTATAGTACTACATATGGGGTATAATGTGAAACGTGATACTATATATGCTTTTAGTTGAAACTTAATTATTGAGAATTATTTTTAAAAAGTGTATAGTTCATTTTTAGTTCAAGGCTCATTATATCAATGTCCGGTGTAATTTTAACTGTATGTTATCTGAACAATAAAAATAACTGACACTTTTTGATTGGGTTAAAAATGTAATTATGGTTATTATTTACGATAAAATATATTAAGTTTCAGTGCAATGGGACCTTGAATTATTAATGACCGGAAAGAAAAATTGGACTTTTGACAATCTATTAATCTACCTTTTATTTCCAATCTTTTTAAAAATTTTTTTCCCCCCCTAAAAGGGATTTTTTTTTTTGGTTAAAAAAGGTATTAATTAAAAAAAGTTAGGGGGGGAGATTTAAAAAGTTTCTGAAGCGTTTAGCAATATTACACATGGTGCAATCCTTCAAATTATCATTTTTTATTAAAACTGGTATTTTTTAGTATATTTTCATACTAGCTCCAACATATTTTGGATGCGCTGCATTCAAATAAATAACAAAAAAGTACGAAAATGCCATCGAAAAGAAATAAAATTCCATGAAAAACAGCAGTTGCGAAACGGAAAATATCCAAAAGAGCAGCACATGCCGGGTATCCGCTAGTATATATAAGGTATTTTAATTATTTATCATTTTTAAGCAAATGACAACTAAATTTCTGCATTTATTCCATACCGTACTACGATGGCAATCAAAATAACAAAAAAAATAACAGTTAAATAAAACTTCAAGGACACAAAATTGCATAAATTAAATTCAAGTCAGCCTCAATTATGTATGCCTGCTGAAAGCAATGCTGACAGACGACAGTTACGCAAACATACACATACAAACACACACACACACAGCTAAATTAAGTTAATAATGCAAAATAATTATTTTTGTAAGTGTGGTAGTAATGGTGGTGTTGGTTAACATCGAAATTTATCTTTTGTCCTAATTTTCTTTCACTTAAAATGAAATATTTCTAACAATTACCTGCACAGTCTTTTTTCTCCCCTTGATAACGTCTGGATCATTTGTAATATGAGCCTCAATTAACAAACGTAATTTGTCGGTAACTTTATTTTTAAATTTGCTCAAATATGTCTCATGGTCCTCATCATCAGGATCGATGCTGTGTTGCGCATTGTCGCGTTTACCAGAAACGCTAAAGAAAAAAAATAGAAAAATAATAATAATTAATAAAAATTAATTGAAATACATTAGTAGCAATATTGTTATTATTATTTGGTTTATTTATTTATATTATTCTGCTTAAAATTAAACTTACACCAGCGTTGTTTGATTATCCGGTGAGAGATTCATTGTGAGTTCATCCTTGAGACGACGTAAACGTTCGTTTGCTTCGATATCTTTATTATTCGATTGACTAGACCATTCACGATAAACGGTTAAAATTTTATCGCTTGATAATTCTATTTATGATATAAATATATATTAACAATTTAATGCGATTTATTTAATCTGAAATGTTAGCTTCTAGCAAAAAAAAAAAAAAAAATCTTACCTAAGGCGCATTGCACTTCTTGTTCTGTTTGTGTTTGCCGCATTTTACGTAAACGTTGCATAAAGCATGATGCAACATTTGTTACGTTTTTCTGTTGTTGCAGACGTAACAGACATTTATCCAAATAATCGCGCATCTGTTGGTATTCCTTATGCCATTCTTCAAGTGGCAACGTTCTAAACGAATATTTTGTATTTAGAAATATTAAAAAAATATTAATTTTTTTGTGAAAGCACTTTGAATAACAACAAAATAACAAAAACATCATCGCCATCGTTGTTGCAACTAAAGTGAATAAGCATTTCAAGCTTCAATTCAATTTTACAGCAAGAGCGTCTCTTAATATGTTGTGGCACGGATGTTATGTGTTAAGTGCAAAGTGCACAGGAAGTAACTTTGATTATCCGTTTCCGTTCTATTAACAATTGCCGCTGCTGCTGCTAGTGCTGCTGTTGTCGCTTAAAGTTTAAAGTTTCTATGTTTTTCTTGGAATTGACTTCAAGTTTCACAAACTTTAATGATAGCATTTGTTGGTTAAAATTGTTGAAAAGTTATATTTGACCTAATTATAATAGAAATAGTAAGATGCGTAACCAATATATAGGTTAATGCAACAGAAAAATTTCAGATTGAATTAGAGGTGGACATTTGTTAAAAATGCCGAAATGCGCGGGATACGTCGGATTTGTGGGGTATGAAATTTTACTTTACTTGTATTATTTTGTTGTGTGGCGTTACTTTTCTTACAATTTATATTGTCTTTGGTCAGACAACTTGTATTTTATAGAAACTTAATTCAATAATGTTCAATAAATAACTGAAAGCATATATCATACGATATTGCTTAAATGAATACATCAAATGAAATTTCTGTAAAACAATGCAATCCGTATACGAATGCAATGTGCTTGAAACGATATTTTCAACTTAAGTTATTGAGCAAGTGAAACACAATAAGTGTTTTTATTCTCCATTGTAAACTATACACACACACACACAGCACACGCATGTATTAAATCATAAAAAGACAAACGACAGACAGACATGCAGACAGACAATCAGCCACTTACCGATAGTCCTGCTTGAGCATATATTGTATTCGACACGCACTGGATGTCTCTGGCTCTTGTTTAAGCTGCTCCGCTGCATGCTGCTGCTGTTGCTGCTGCTGTACCTCAGGCTCTGTCTGTTCGTTTGTATACCACTTATTGAGTAAAGTGCGGTCAGCTTCTGTTGTATCTGCATCAGACAATATGGCGGCATATATATCTCTGTCAATAGACGTTGGTAATGGCATGCGACCGATACTGTCACCGATAAGTGCCTAAAATGAAACATTAAAAAGAAAAATTTGTTTTTTATTGGTAAATTGTACATCTGTTTGATTGCAATTAATATTTAAATACAAAACTTACCAAAAAGAAAACGCTCTTCGAATTTAAATGGCATGTTTCAATTTCATGCAAATAGTCGTTTAGTATATAAGGATCACGTTCGATTTGTGGAATGTCTAGTGAGCCGGTACCAAAATGCATATCAACGAATTCAATCTGTTCCGATGAAAAATGAGTAACAAAATATATTAATTAATAATAAAAATTATATTAAATTAATAATCAATTAATGTTATTAATTATTTTTTATCTTTTCCTCATTAAATTGCAGAATCGATTATATTCGGCAATAATCGACTATAACGGGCAATAATTGATACAATTGATTATAATGGGCAATAATCGATACAGTTGATTTTAATCGGCAATGATCGATATAATCGATATATAATCGATAATAATCGGAAATAATCGATATAGTCGATAATATTCGAAAATAATATTATATTCGGTAATAATCGATTCAATCGGTTATAATCGGATATAGTCGGTATTAATCAATGTAATCGATTATTGTTGGCAATAATCGATGTTATCGACTATAATTAGTAATAGTCGGTAATAGTCGTTTACTCGATTATAATTGGTAATTATCGGTAATAATCGATAATAGTCAATAATAATCGAAAATAATCGATTATAATCGGTAATAATCGATATAATCGGTAATAATCGATATACTCTATTATAATCAGTAATAATCGATAATAATCGATATAATCAATTGAAATCGGCAATAATCGATTATAATCGGTAATAATCAATGTAATCGACTATAATTAGAAATAATCGGTAATAATCGATAATAATCGATAATAGTCGGTAATAATCGGTAATAGTCAATATAATCGACTAAAATCGATATAATTTGGAAGTAAAAATCGGTAATAATCGGTAAATAATCGATTATAAGTCGGTAATAATCGATTATAATCGGTAATAATCGATATAATCGTCAAATCGATTGTGATAATCGATATAATCGATTATAATCGTTTATATTTGGTAAAACCCGATATAAACGATTATAATCGGTAATGATCGATATAATAGATTTATGATAGATTAATTGTTCAATCGGCTTTGCGTTGTACTACATCAGTTATTAATTAATCGTTTTATTATATCATAATCATTTTATTAAATAATAAGCGCAATTGTTCGTTTGATTATATTTACCTCAATTTGTCGATCATCGTATAACGATTGCAACTCTGGTCCAACAAGTTCTAGTAACATGCGACGCTCCTGGCAGAAATCTGTGTATATTTGTTATTTATTAGAAATCATTTATCTTTTTGTCTATTTTTTTCTTCTTTTAAATATGCCCACAATTACCTTGCTTGAGGCTGGATATGTAAACCTTAATAAGCAACGGTTTCGGTAGTCGCGTATTCGCACTGGTAACACCACGTAGCGCACTTAAAACGCTGTCATCAATTGGCGCCGCCATTTTTGTTTATTTTTTTTTATTATATATTTTGTTTTTTAAATGCTAAACCGAATTATCAGCTTGATTACAAAACTCAAATCCACTCTTCTACTCCTTCTTCTTCTTTTATCACTTGTGACGTTATTTATTGTTTTGTTTCTTGTTGTAAAATTTGTTTATTTGATTTCGTTTGGTTTGGTCTCTTCTTTTTGGCTTCATACGTTGCTGGCATTCGTTTCCAAAATGTCAACCAACTTGAGTTCATCGTTTGCCAAAATCAACAGAAATTGATTTGTTGGCAGCTGTGTGTGTATGACTGTGTGTGTGAGTGTATGTGCCGGGCCAACAGTTGCCGTCCTGTGCTTGCGTTTGGATTTACATGACGCTATTTGCCTGTCCTGTGGCATTCACATTCAGTAACATTTTTGTGTGTGCTGCAAATAAAAAGAAAGCAGAAGTTTTTTTGTTTTGTTAAAAAAAAAGGTTAAAACCAATTTATATGCAATGTGCATATGTCTGTATGTGTCGAATTTATACGAAAAGTTTTACACAAAAATGAAAATACGAATAAAAAAAACTTTTTAGTACGATTTTTCATTTTTCCCACTGTTCTGGCTAACATTGAGTTTTTATTTCGGTTTTTCCTTTTTTATTGCCTACATTTTAAGTGTAAATGGGCATATTTGCGCAAATGTAGGTTATAGCCAACAAAAAGGTACATATATATGATTCAATTGTACCATATCGAAAAATGTATCGATGCAGCTATATGCTTCAGTTTAATATTGCATACTTTTAGGAAAACTTCCTTATAGCATACAACGCAGTCGTGCATACAAGTCGAAAAATGTTTGGTTTTATTTTTTAAAGTTTTTTTATGCACACACATAAAGTTGCTCAAATTAGTTAACAGTTCGTTGCATGTTTTATTGAAATCTCTTTAACTACAGCATACAATATAGAAAAAGTTTTCATTTCGCATAAACGGCTTGGCAAAAGTATTAAATTTATTGCTAGTAAATAGAAAATACATTTAATATAAAAAAAGAAAAAATTAAAATGAAATGAAATACAAAGTGTGAAATTTGCGGTTCAGTGCGCACAAAATCGGTCTTAAAAATTTGCAAATTTTAGTCTACATGGACAACGAGAAACAATCAAAAGGGTGTTGACGATAAAAAAAAAAAAAAAAAAAAAAAAAATTATAAAAATATTCCATTTTGGTTTATGACGGTTTGCTACTTTTTAAGGTTCTCAAAATAGAATAGAACTGTCATGTGAAAAAAAAATGGTAGTTGGTCAACAGTCTTTTTAAAAAAACACGGCAGTAATATCTGCCAAACCAAAACCAAATGGTTTGGATATGTTTAAAATGGAATTAGAAACAAGGTTATAATAATTGAATAGCTACCTTTGGCTTAGAAAGCTTTAAGCAAAGATTTCTTAAAGTCTGCCTGGCAACCTTGTTTTAATCTATAAAGTAGTCGTTGCCCAGAAAGGTTTAGTTTTGAAAGTTCATTTGATATATAAGATGGACTGCAGAACATATGGAACATCAGTATGAGTTTAACGATTTTATTCCGAAATTGTATTCAACACTTTTTAATATATTTCACCTCGTGATGGGTTTCCAGTTTTGAAATAAAAAATAGTCATACCCATGATGCAATTGTAGAAGTTGAAGGATTCCACCATTGCCTCTTTCTATTTTGCTTACAAATTTTGGTGAGTTTAGAACAGCATGCAAAGCAAACTGTGTTGAAAAGAATACACTCACTCTAGCTTTCTACGACGTTGTAGAACACTATGTTAGCCAACAGAGGCGGAATACAAAACCTCTTAAAATTGCAACAAAGCTTCTAATATACCCCTAACGGGTATATCAATAATTCGAATATATTTCCATCGGCATATTTAACATTTGCTCATATTAATTTTCCTCTATATTTCTTTTTCAATAATGTTCCATAAATAACTTGAAATATAAACTTTCATATAAATAATTTATTCTTACCATCTATTATTCTGTGGTATACAATTTCAAACTAAAATATCTGCATTATTTTTTGTAGTTTAAGCAAATTTAAAATGCAACTTCATTGTATGCAGCAATTGTATTAAATTACACGTTTTCAGTAACGCTTAATTTTAACCTTTTTTTGTTCTACAACGAAAACCAAACAATTCTTTTGTTCGAAAAAAAAAACAGAAAAAAATACAAGGCGAGCTTAATAAAATATAAATGAAAGGACTACGACTAACTAAGGAAGATTGCTGTCATTAAAATCGATTGCAATTAATTTCGCTTCAATGAACTGACTATATTGTTCGTATTAAGCGGTTTTACAATATAAGTTGGACTAACGAACGAACGAGTGGAGACAGACAAATCAATGGATTAGAGACATATAGAATAGGTCAACTGAAAAACAAGAAAAAAAAAAAAGACGTAAAGTACAAAAACGCAGACTTAATAGACTTTACGTTGCATGTTGCGTTTTTTTTATTTTATTTGTAAAAAATGCAGTTCAATTATTTCAAGCATAAAAAAAGCTAAGTATACGCAGTGTGATCGTAATTGTTTAATGTTTACAAATTGTTTTCAATAAAGAATATTAAATTGCTTAAGCATGCTGAAAATTACATATTACACATGCCATACCATACCATACCGAGTAATCGTGTTACGCGCGCGATGTTCTTGATATATTTTGTTGCCTATGTGGGACATGTGATATATTTTTTTCAATACCTACTAAAAAATGTATATTCAATATATAAATTTGTTATATTGTTTGCAACGTTTAACAGTCAATTACCTTTTCTTAAAATGATTGTTATACCGATTAACCCCATTATTAGTCAATTTCCGTTTGTATGGGTACAAAACATTTCGTCAAAACTGTCAAAATAATGAAAAGTTGACAACGTAACCCGATTATACGAGTACAGTGCAAGGATATTAATGGTGTTAGACAAACAGTGGCGTTAAAATAGTTCAAAGAGCATAGAGAACAGCTACACATACAAAACATATTTATTTATTTATATTAGGAACTAAAATTATACAAATAAATGTGTATGATTGTCTCTTATGCGTGAGTATGTGTGTGTGTGTGTATGTGTTTGTTTATACTATGCTAACATTAAAACGATTCATTGGAGTTTTATGTATATGTATATACATATGTGTTATTTATATGTGCTAGTGTCAAATTGCTGCCATTATGTTGTCCTCACACATTTTCAGTTCAGCTATATTGTGCTTCCGCTTCATAGCACATATTGGATTTCCGCTCCTTACTTCTATTGTATGTGTGTGTGTGTTTGTGTGCGAAAACTTACACGCCAGTCTTCTTGATTTCGTGGTTGTAAATAAGAATCACTCAAGTAAAAATATGTATATATTTTTTTTGTTTGTTTAAGTTTAAATTTCGAAGCATGAAAATTTTGATCAAAAATCTAAAAAGCTAGCCCAAATTCTTTAAATTTATAGACAAACATGTCTGCTGCTTGTCAATTATTTTGATTTCATATTTGATTAATATATTAATGAAAAAATTACAACATATTAAAATAAACATGTGAAAAAAAAAATAAAATTAATTGCTAGCACAAAAGCACAGCGCAATGCATAAATAAATAAATATTAATAAGTCAAACCCTAACTCTAAGCTGCCGATCAAACATTGTAACCTAATGAAATACAAAAAAAAAGGTATAAATATTAAGGTACAAACTAAAATATACAAATACGAATGCATAAAGTTGTATGAAAAATATACATTCCAAATGTATGGCTCGAATAATATATGAGAATATACAAATCCAAAAAAAAAAATATTGTACATCTGAGTGCGCTATTCTTTAACTTATAATAAGCAGCTTTATTTAAACCTCAAGAAGTACTTTGAAGCTGTGTTGCCCACAATGCGAGTTGCAATTTACGATTTGTGAGTTGCGATTTGTAAGTTGCGATTTGTGAGTTGCGATTTGTGAGTTGCTTTGGAGTTGCGATTTGTGAGTTGCGATTTGTGAGTTGCGATTTGAGAGTTGCGATTTGAGAGTTGCGATTTGAGAGTTGGGATTTGAGAGTTGCGATTTGAGAGTTGAGATTTGTTAGTTGCGATTTGAGAGTAGCGATTTGTGAGTTGCGACTTGAGAGTTGGCGATTTGAGAGAGTTGCGATTTGAGAGTTGCGATTTGAGAGTTGAGATTTGTTAGTTGCGATTTGTGAGTTGCGATTTGAGAGTTGCGATTTATGAGTTGCGATTTGTAAGTTGCGATTTGTGAGTTGCGATTTGTAGATTTCCAGGGCTTGAGAGAGCGATTTAGTTGCGATTTGAGTAATATAAAGGAATTAAGATTGTTCGTGCTCCAAAGTAATGTTTTAGTCTCACGTTTCAAAACGGCTTTCGGTTACAAGCATATACATTCTTATCGGTCTGACAAAATCATAAACTTTTGTAACTTTGACAAAAATTCTTGCTAAGCCAATTAAAGTATGAAGTAAATTAAGTTACTTATTTAAAATATGAGCTCTGCAAAACCTGCGATTTGAAAATTAAAGTGCAAAATTTCTGTGATTATAATCTGAACTTTGAGATCTGAGAATTCAGATTTGAGAACTGAGTTTTGATATTTAAAATTTGAGATTTGAGAACTAAGGTTTGAGAACTGAGATTTGGGAACTGAGATTTGAGAACTGAGATTTGAGATTTGAGAACTGAGATTTGAGCTATAAGATTCGAGATATGAAATCTAAAATTTAAATTCAGAGATTTAAGACTTGAGATCCAAAATTTAAGCGTATAAAGCTTTTTGATCTGTACAAATTAGGCATATACATATAAAGTGTTTTGAGTAAAAATTTGTTTTTAGCATAGTGTACAGGTTTACATTCTTCTGTTTGTAACATATATTTCTACGAATTTGTTATACGACTTAACCTAAAAGTTGTAGGGGATATGAAAAAAATATATATATATTGTATATATAAACATTTTGTATGTACCAATTTCAATACGACTTGTTCGCTTTGCGGCGCATTAATAATAAATGTGCACAACTGCCTGCGCCTGTAACTGACTCACTTTATATAACTGTCTGCCTATATTTCGTTTTTGCTTTTTGTTATTGTGTATGTAGCTATATAATTCTGTTCATTTATGTAAGTAGATAATTTGTGCTGTTTCACCTGCTTTTGTTGCAATTTTGTTAATAATATTTGATAAATATTTTAACAGCACCAATACGTATGCTTTAGTTCATAAAATAGTAAAGTGAGAGTAGATACAAAATTCCTTAATACATTCACATTTGTACAAGTTGTATAAAAAGAAGAAACCAATTTGTATTTTTCTGTTTCATTTTTTTTTTTTTTTTGTATTTTTGATTTCTTGTTGCTGATCGCCCAAAAGTATGCCACAAAAAAAAAAATAAAAACATATAGCCAATGACTCTGGGGGAATTTTGTTTTTATTATTATTATTTTTTTTTCACGTTGTCTGTTTTGTACAGACCAGACTGTCTGCAGCTGCGTCGTCTGTGTTCGTTTCATCATTTTGCTTTTAGCATTGCATGCCAATCGTTTGTTAAAAATAAAATTTTATGCCGCCATTAAGCGAGACATTGTCGTCGACGGCGTTGTTGAACATTTTTGTTTCGATGAAGACAAATATGAAATGAGTCAGTCGCAACAAAGCTGTCGTTTTCAATGCTGTACAAAGTCTGTTCTACACAATTGATTTTTCGTTTACAATTCGTTTTATTAATATTTATTTATTTTTTTTTTTTTTTGCTATTAAATTGTATGGTGTATTGCATTAAATTAGGATTATTCGCACAATTTTAAGTAATAAAAAAAAAAAAAATTGTATTTATTTTTGGTTGAAATTAAGCAATTTGTTAGATTATTGATGTATGGGGCATATAAATTATGTTGGAAAGTTAAGCTGATTTTATTAATTAATTTGAAAATTAAATTTGTGTGATCAAATGAAATGCACTACACAATTTTTACAAATTTCCCACATATTTCAAAACATTTTCACTTTCAATGCACACACACACACATACACAATTTGAAATAGATAAATGGCATGTTGAAATTTTTGATTTACGCATTTTGTACATGTTCGAATCTGTTTAGAATCACCATTTAGTAGGCTACCTACCAGTCTATATTTAGAAATGTTTGTATTGTATTGATAAATCGCAATTAGTGTGTACAAACAGAACTTCTGTTTATCTGCATTTACATAGAAATGTATGCAAACAGTGCGTATACGTGATTTTATCGCAAAAACAAATGTCATAACGTATACGTAAATTTGCACAATATTCATGAGTTGTTTGCATAAAATTGGACAACATGTGCTACTGATTGGCTTTAATTTTATAGTGAACTGAGGGAAAATAAAAAAATTTTCAACAAGGCTATTTACAATATTTATTGAAAGCTTGCGTTCTGATAATTTTAGATATTCAGGTAAATTTATCATAATATTGCATAAATAAATGACAAAACATTCGAAAAGTGATGTTTAACATTTTTTATTTAAGTTAAATTTAATAAGCTTAATAATAAAAATATTCACAGAGCTTTGCAATAGTGTAACAATGTAATATTGCACAAAACGCATTGTGAACGCATTTTGAGAACAAACAAAAAGAATTTGCAACTTTGCACAATCAGCTGTGTGACATTTTTTTTTTTTTTGTTTTTCTCGAAAAGAAAGCGCCCTCTTTCTGCTATTTTGAATTGTGCAAATAGGTATTAAAATTCGTGCTACCACTTGCTAAGTGGTTAGTATGCACTTTGCAACACTTTTGTTACATTGTTGCAAAAACTTATACTAGACAAGTGTATAAGTAGTGTAAACTAGTGCAATATTTTTTAATGAAGGTTTTTTTTTTTTTATATTGTGCAATATTTTTTTTGCATTTTTATTTTTCAAAGTTACGTGACACATATCACTGAGGTAATTTATTTTAGTAGTATTTTTTTTTTTTTATTTTAGGCATTTTACTTACATTTACCTCTCAAAGAGTAAAGCAAAAAGATAATGTGTATAAAAAGAAACAAATCGTATTAAATCTAACCTTTCACATCATTTGACCCTATTGTTGGTTTTATTTGCCAAAATCTCAATAAAAACGAGTTGTATTAGTTGCTTTTGTTAAATTTACTTGAGTATGATTCAATTTTATTCGTTTGAACTTTTTTATTATTAGGGTTTCTCTTTCACAAAGATTTCTAAAAATCAAAGTTAATACAATAGAAAATATTTATGACAAAAAAAATAATAAAATCTGTTGCTAAAATCCTTTAAAACCTTGCAAAGTTGCACGAAAATTAAATATTTACGTTTACGCTTTTTTTTTTTACATTTATTTTCGTTTATTTTGCTAAATAAATATCTTCTTTTCAGATTTTGTATAAAAGCTGAAAATAAAATTTACAAATCACGAAATTTATGCACGACTTAAGCTCTTTCTTCTTCAATTCAATTCAATTCTGATTAACAATACGAATAGTATACGCAGTGTAATGCGCTACTTAAGTATTTCAATACTGCACGACTGCATAAATCAACAGCAAAGTTATACATTTATGAAAAAAAGGAAACTTTCTAGAAGCAAGTTCAAAACGTGATAGTTAATGTTACGAAATATAAAAAGAGATAAGCTGTGTACTGTGTTTGACTTTTATAAAGCTGCCTGCCACTCGATTGATATGCAATACAGGCAGCAGCATTCATTTCCGTTCGGTTAACAAAATTCGATTTCATGACATTGTCACGTCGAATTTCATATAAAAATTATTTGCTTTATTTTATTTATTTATTTATTTACTCTTATTTTTTTCTTTTACTTATAACTGAAACTCTTGTTTAAAATTTATCGCATGCGATAATGTGAATGAATGAATGAATGATTTTTATTTATATTGCTTGCATTAAGCGTCTTTTTTTCTTTATGATAATCGTGCATTTTTTTATTGTATTTATATATTTTTTTATTTTATTATATTATCTATAAATTCTGCACTTTTTTCAGTGTTAATTTCACAGAGACAAAAAGGAACAAAAAAGAGTTGAATAATTATGTATTTTTATATTGAACTAGCGAAAACCCGGTGTGCACTACTACGTTGCACGGCCTTTATGTACAATTGTAGCTCATTTCGCTGGCATTTTTGTACTTTTTTTTTTAACAAAATATGTTAGTGCTCGTTTGAAAACATTTAAAAAAAACACTAAAATGGGCTAGTATCAAAACATACGAAAAAGCAAAAAATTGTTGTATGAGAAAAATCAAAAATCGACTTCATGAATGAACCGCATGCTTGGTTTTAGTGTTCTATAATTATATTTGCTTTATATTTGCATTACCTTTTAAATGAAACTAATTTGGTGTTCATCCATTGGATGGTTTTAACGCTCATAGCGGACATAGAAACATTTTTACTATTTTATTAACAAATATAGATTTTCAAAATTCATAAAAAATTAAGCTATGCGATACAATAATTTTTTTATATTTTATTATTTCATTTTCTATGCATAAAAATGCGTATTATATAAATTAAAATAAATTGAAAATTAAACAATTGTTTAAACAATTGAGCATAGAATTCATTTAATCGAAATAAATGAAAATTATTCATAGAAATATAATAGATTTAAATGCATAAATAAAAACCTAAATATACAATATGTATGCACCAATTAAATGACATTAAACCTTGACTGCAAAAATGCTTTGAATAATACAAAATAAATATTTTTTTTTTTTTTTTTTTATAAAAACAACAAATTTTTCATGACTTTTTATATAAATGTATCGTTTTAAATGGTGCGTAATAATGCTTAAATAATTGATTTTATTTAATGATATTCATTATAATACGCATGTACTTATGTACTATACAAGCCATATCATTAAAAAGCGTCAAACTGTGCAAATAATTACAAGTATTTCATTTTATTTGGAAATATTTCAGTATTTGAAACCACAATAATTTTTGTCTCGGTGGGCAAATGCGATGAGGAGTTTTTATCCCCGGTTCTGATGTATTTCGCAGAATCATGAATCATGTCAGAAGCGAACAATTCAGCGTTGACAACATTTGAGAGAAAAATTCTTAGTAAATTTCATGGACCTGTCAGAGTGGATAACGAGTACCGTATTCGCATGAAACGATTAACGACTGGGTGCCTGGACACACGTGCTTCGAATGGAGATACGGAGAACTACGATAAGACAAGTGAATGAAAGAAACGTGAACGAAATCGGAGGGGCACGACAGTGAGGACCACTGCTGTTGCGTTGTATAGACCTGATCTGAGGAGACATCCGCAAGATTGGAATACGAAATAGGTTTCTAATAGCATTGGGCCATTCTTGCTGGGTGAATATCCTAAGTGATATAATAGTCTTACTCGTTTGCTTTTTTTTGTAAGATAGGGCTGAAGAAACACTTTAATGGTTTGAAGAAAATAATAAAAGTGGGAGAAAGGAATAAGAAATAAGGAAGTATCAATTAATCATATTGCGTGCTTCTAGAAAAATTTATGCCGATTATTTGACTATATTTCACTATAATTCTCTATAGTTTTCCAATGCTGGCTATTGCTCTGGGTGTTGTTTATACATTTATGGAGTAATTGTAATCATTTTCTTTTTGTGGATTTTCATCAGTTTCCAAATTTCATCATTCCAATTATATTTTGTGCCAGTCGATTGCTTTATAAGGAATAAATAAGCAATCCTAAACTGTACAAATTTTCTTAAGCAAAGTTTTCGCTGCTAACTTCAAACTTCATCAGAAACTTAATCATCTAAATTTATCTGTATGAGTTCAAACTTGATTTTCCGAATATGCTAAACTGATAAACATTCTTTTTCTAGTAACTTGTTTAGCAATAATTGAATTTTAATTAAGAAAGTTACTACGTTATACAAAATATTTATTCCAAATGCCAATAAGTTAGGCAATAAACTAAACAAAACTTTAAAAATTTACATAAAACCATTGACAAAATTTTGTGCACTTGTTGACTTCTTTTATTCATTTTACTGGCGAACTAATGCCAACTGATAAGGGTTAAATATTGATTTACCTACTACTGCTACCAAAAAAAATAAAAAAAAAAGATAAAAGAAGATAAAGAAACTCTTCAAATTTTTCTTTTTTAGGACAGAAACTGTTGCTTTTGAATACAACAAAACAAAATGACTTGTTGAAGTCTTTCTTCAATGTTTGCCATACAAATAAAGACCAAAAGACGTGAGCAAAGTTTTTAATGAAACCAAACAAAAAAAAAAAAAAAAAAAAAGGGAGTCGAAGAAAAGAAAAGAAAAACGTTTGCAAAAGTTTGCCACAAGTTTTGATTAGCTAAACACTTTCACAATAAGCAAAAAAAAAAAAAAAAAAAAAAAAAGGAAAAATAATGGAATACAGTGTACATAAAATATTTTATTATTCATGGAACTAAAAACAAAATATGCAGTTAAAGGAAGTCTTTTAACAGAGCAAAAAGTTGTAAAACAGTGAAATTTCTTTGGTAAACTTTTTCAACAAAGAAATAAACTTACATTTTAATATTTGACATAAAAAAAAGTTCATATTTGTATCTAAAGAATTTTTTTATTTTTATTTTATTTTTTTTTTTTATGTTTGTGGTTTTGTTTTGCTTTGTATTTGTGTTTCTGATTTTGTGACTTAACAATTTTCAAAGATGTCAACTTCAGCACAATATGCAGCTGTGATACTTTTAAGTTTGTTAGAAGTTTTTTTAGACACAAATATTTCTTATATCATTTTTGTACAATAAAAATTTATAAACTTCAAACAATTTTGGTGTTGTCGTAAACTATTTTTGTGTAGATTTATATAAAGCAATAAAGGCTCAGCAGTATTTTGTATATAATCTGTAAACTTTTGTTTTTTGTTGTAGTTTGTCAAAAAAAATTTATTTTTAATTTGTTTTTGAATTTGTTAACAAAAAAGTGCACGAAAAACAAGGGAAAACTTTAAATTAGGTCGTACCAATGCTAAAATTACAAGTCCTAAATCAAATAAAACATATATGTAGATAATGTTTGCTGCCAAATCTGGAAAATTTTTACTTGAGCTTAGAGTTGTGATCCTAAGACTATCATTTACACCATTATTCTTGGGCTTTTTATGGTCAAATTTCAACAAACGCTATCAAACTTGGCGCGACAAGATCGCAGGCACAGTGGTTGTCACAAGTAAAAGCCTTAGAAGGCAGAACTAAAAACTAATGGGTTCAAATGAAAGAAGGTAAACTTCAAAGTATACATTTAGTATCCCTTGATACCTCTTTCATAGAGTAGGGGGTGCACTTATGATTAGGGGGTGGTTGTTTTTGGGGTTATAAAAAAAAAAAATTAAAAAACTTTTTTTTTAAAAATAAAAAAAATAAAAAAAATTTTTTAAAAAAATTAATTAGTGGGAAGTGTGTTTGGTTGGGTGTTTGTATTATTGTGACCCATTCCGTTGACAATAGAAATGTATTGAATTACACACGGCGCCAGCGCTAATAACTATCTACACCCAAAAGGTTAAATTTCAGGAAATACTGAAAGAAGCAATGTTCCTTGAGAGTCAACACAACCCAAAACCACAAGAATAAAATGGAACCTAGTGTTTTCAATGATTTTCGGCTAAATACAAATCTGAGTTTTTTAAAATTTTTTTTTAACTTATGTTTTTTGGGGATAATAAGAGATATAACAAAAACCTGAGTATTAAGTTTCAAGTTTCAATCTGAACAATTTTCAATATTTTCGTCCGACATATTGGATCCGCCATTTTGATTTTTTTAAATCTGACTGCAGATTTGTATTGCGGCGGCTAAATCGGACTAAAATTGTGAAAGTTATAGAATAATAAGTAAAGCCAGATAAATTTTTTTATTGATTTATATATGTAAGGGGGTAACCTTTTTGGCGGCCAATGGGATGGGACATGGGATCCCAGAGCCTATGAAAACCCTCCTTAAATTTTGTTAAATAACGGAAAGTTTCACGTTTCAAAATCCATGAAGATTGAAAAAAAGTATTGCACGAATTCTGTTGTAAAGAAATTTTTGTTTAGGTTGGACGTATGATGTTGGGGTCGCTGAATACCGCACTTAACGTTTTGCCATGTGTTTTTTTTTTTTTTTTTTTTTTTTTGTCGCTTAATCTAAAAACATCAATTTTGACGTGAATCACTTTTATGTTGTTTCTAATAATTTTTCATTATCTGGTACAATTTCAAAAAAGGATAACCTTCATAAAACCATATCATACCTACTTAACAGCAGCGTTTTTAAGCATCATCGAGCATTTTTTTTTTTTTTTTATAATTTTCTTTAAAGTTTTTTTTTTTTTGTTGTATTTTTTAAAGCAATAAATAAACAAGTTGAGAAGCAAATATATTTTCAAAAAGTTTTGTAAAAGCGAAACGTCATTTTCATTTTTTGTCCATTTTTTTTTTTTTTTTTTGTTTTTTAACAACAAGGACAACAAGGACTATACACCATGAAATGCTATAAATCAACACTTGAAGCACTTAATAAAAGCAACACACTGAGCCATTAGATAAAGTTGGTGCAGGAAGCAAAAAAAAAAAAAAAATATTATTGTAAAAGGGGTGTGCCGCATATACGAAAGTAATGAAAAATAGTTCAAAAGATGCACGCTGTTGAGAAAAAAAAAAAAAAAAAAAAAAACTTGAAAAGACAATGGATGGATGAATGAATGAGTACATAGATTGATGATTGGATAGTTCGTTTGTTGGATGAATGATATTTATTATGAACGTAAAAAAAAATAAACAAAATAGGGAAGCGAACAGAGAGCTAATATGTACATTAGGGAAATTTTATTGGAACTCTTTAAAGATGGCAGGGACACGGTTTCTAACTTGTTTATAATTTATACAATTTTTATAAATGCATGCAACTATTTTAATGGTAAATAATATTTTATTTGTATTATTATTATTATTATTATTATTTCTTTTCAAGCATCAATTAAAACTGAAAAAGTGAAATATATATTTTAAGCATAAAATATTTTATTTGTTGCAATAAAATATAGCAAAGTGCACTTTACTTGATTGCAACTCAACTGCATAATTATATTGCTCTAAGCAAAAAAAAAAAAAAAAAAACAGAAACTTTTCAAACTAAATATATGTATATATGCAACAAGATAATAATTTTATTTAATAATATACAACACACCCACACATTTAATAAATTTTATAGTTATAAGCCATACACATATGCAGCGTATAAATTGAATATCTAATTAGATTAAAACTGAAAATATGCATATGCTATATAGTATATTACTACTTTTATACAAACATTTCACGAATATCAAATTGAATGAATAAAAAAAAGTAAAAAGCGCAATAGAGCTGCCATTTGTTTATACATAATAAAAAAAACTCAATCAAAACTTTCAATTCTGTCAAAGAGTGTTGTTGATCTTGAGCTTCTAGAACCCTACACAAACCGGTTAATCGGATACACAAAATTAAACCGATTTGAGTAAGTCAAAGAAAAATGTACTGCTAGGCAAATAATTGCAGCACCCACGGTTTTCGAGATATTATAATCTAAACACTTGAAAATATCGCGTTTTTACATTTACATTGGGTTCGAATATCTCGAAAAACTGGTTGATGAAAAATTTCGGAATGAGCGTTTTAAAATCGTTCGGATACACTATGTGAAGTTTCTGGTTCCAGTCTTTTTGTCAAATTATCCTGCATGAGTATTGGACTTGACTCGTTTGACTTCGGTAAGGTTCTTTGATTAGAATCGAGTCGGATACTCGTCTTAATTGATTGAATACCTCGGAATGATACGATTGAACTAAAGCGCGAGCATGCAATCATTTTGACAAACGTTTTTTTTTTTTTTTTTATGCTGGACCCAATGGGTATTTTTTGAAAAAGGCATGGTAAAAATCATAAAAAGATCTTAATAGATAGATAGAAGTGACTTTGGAACAGTCCCAAACAAGTAGCACGTGAAGCGTCGTTTTAGGGGGGCAGGTATTGGACAGTTTACCTAGCGAGTTGAGTTGCCATTTTCCAAGTCACCACATTTTGTATGACCTGAATGAGCCTTTCTGTTGCGTCCTCTTCTTTGCAACTTCTGCAGTGCCTGTTGAATGAGATTCCTAAACTGGCCGCATGATCCCCGATGAGCCAGTGTCACGTTATGGTAGCTATAAGTCTAGCGAGGTCTTTACGTGAGTTTTCTAACAGTTTGTTTGAGCGTTTTGCGTCAAATCTAGGCCAAATCTTTCTAGCTTTTCTGCAGCTATTCAAACCGTTTATTGGAGGCCAAGTTCGCGAAGTGGTTATGTTAGATCCCATAAAGTAAATATATTCTTGATCAGCATTGATTGGAGAACGATCTACTATGTCCATCTGTCCGACGATTATCTCGGAGACTATAAGGGTTAGGGCCAGGCAAATTTCAAACTTAGACTCTTCAGAGCCGTCATGTGGTCACTTATAAACGGTTTTTCTCTAATTCCATTTAAAGAAGGAGGCCCCATAAAAATCAGACCCAATATTTTGGATTTTTGCATAGAAACTACTTCGTTTCTTATCCTAGGACCTCAAAAATTTAGTTCAAATTATGCCTATGATAGACCCAATGAAATATTCCAATATGGATAGGAACATACTCGATTGGATAGAAGCATACTCGACTTCAACGTTCTTTCTGGCTTTTAATCATTTAAATTTATTTTTAAAATGCAATTTAATTAATACAAAATTAAATTTTTAAAATAAATTATCATAATTTTGTATGATGTAAAATAAAATATTTCTTCTTTTGTGTAATGCTGCATTCAACAGCTTTAAAAAAAAATATATTAAAGCTTCGCATTTAACAATTTAACCAAGTGACTATCTGTAAAGCTGCGTGTTTGACATGCTCAAATCTAGTCAGCATGGTTTACAATTCATAATTCGTATAAATTACATTTTTTTCTATCTTTTTTCTTCTATCTTTTTTTTTTCTATGCATCCGTTTTATATGACAGCGGTTTTTTTCTTTTGCTGCATAAAAAGCAAATTTCATAGATAAAGTGCCTTAGTCAAGTTTAGCTACGCTAACAAATTATACGCAGCACAGCATTGTGTTGGCTTATAAAGATAAAATTAAAATAACTTGAAAAATGATAGCAACATAAAATTTATAAAATATTAAAAAGCTACTTTTCTCTTTTATGTTACAAATTTTTAATTAAAATTTATGTGTTGCGTATATAAACAAGATTTGCATGCTTTGTGTTGCTTTCTTTGAATAATTTAATACAGCATAATGCAATTTTGCATTTAGTAAAGTAAAAGCAATAAATTCATTCAGCACTGAAAACGGCAATAAAAAAAAAAAATAAAAAAAAAAAGTGTTTGCTTTCCTTGAATTTAGTTAGCCAAAGCTAATTAGTTGGCAACAGCATAAATAAGTTTAAAGCTAGCATAATAAAAACCAAAAGCTTTGCAGCAATCCGGTAAAAGTGCAATTAGTAGATGAGGAGCAAATTTACTTTTGGCCGCATCAAAGGATACGCTGCTGCTGCTGCTGCTGCGAGGCCAACAGGCTTAGCGTTGTAGCATTTATTTAAATTGCATCGTTGCAACGTTGTGTATACAAGCTCGTATATGTTACAAAAAGAGACGCCCTCAACTTAACTCGACACAGTTTGGCTGTTTGGCTGCTTGGCTGGGTTAAATATTTTCAGTTTCATTTGCATACGCAAAGATGTTGACGATGACGACGACTCTGACTCTGACTTCATAACGATGAAAACGACGACGGACGTTTGCTACTTCTTCCGTTTCCGCAAATGGCTGTTTCCGTTATCGTTGTTATTTGCATGCATGTGTATGTGTGTGTTTGTACTTCACATATATGTATTATATACACAGTAGCTGCATATATAATTACATTTTGTGGCATGTGACGTTTTACTTTATTATATACCAAGACACACATACATACACACAGATTTAAATAAAAACCGCAACGCATTGCAATTCAATTTTCTTGAAAATCAAATTACTCAAGCTACTACTCTCGAAAAATATAATATTGCAAAATACTTATAACAAATATGTATATAAAAAGTTCAAGTGTTTTCTATATCATAAGCTGCTGAATTCAATGTCATGTGATATTTTAAAGTCGAAAATAAAAATATTCATCGAAAAGTTCATCGTCGTTGATAAAGCTGTAGCGTATACATAAAATTTTCGGGGAACCCTCAAAATATAAATCTATGGTCCCACTTTTTTTAAACCTACATAGCTATTTTTGTCTGTCTGTTCGCACGGCTGCCCGTCCTGACGTCTGCCGTATGAAAATGATTATCTTTATAAGAGATAGAGTTACACTTTCCCAATCTTAGACTCCTACGCTGTCAAGTGATTACAAGCCGCCCCTTACAAACAAGAGCCCTGCAGAACTATCCGAAAAAGGTTAAAAAGAATATTCAATATAAAAACGAATCGAGTAACTCAAGTCTACTGCTTGGAAAATGATCAACTCGACTCGACTCGTTTAAAATCGGTACGGTCGATTCGGGTATGTCAACTTCAACTAAAATCGAGTCGGCAACTAAAATCGAGCATGTAATAAAACTATAATATACATTTTTAAAATGTCAGCGATGGGCCACGACAAAAACCTACCTCATTCCCCATCTCTAGTCAAAACTGTAAAAAAAAAAATGATTCAATAACTCGAGTAAAACTCGAGTCATAACCGAAAGATCGAATAATCGAACGAAACGGTTAACTTCATTCGCAAAACTGAAACTACGGATACTCGATTTAGAGATTACTCGTTTATTTGAGTAAAAATATGAGCTAAATCGAAGCATTCGGTTATTCGACTCAACGGCTCGATTAAGTCAAGACTCGATTATATCTGTTATTCGAGTTAATC
The DNA here is from genome assembly GCA_018903435.1 of Leucophenga varia. Lineage (NCBI taxonomy): Eukaryota > Metazoa > Arthropoda > Insecta > Diptera > Drosophilidae > Leucophenga > Leucophenga varia. The sequence continues at coordinate 4,256,827 of JAEIFJ010000935.1, read as the reverse complement.
GATGTAGGGCTCTATTACAAACCTACCCGATTATTTTTTTTTTTTTTTTTTATGAATTCTTCTGTGTTAAATGGATTAAGGATCAATTTTAAAGATATTGTACCGAAACTTGAAACTTCGTTGTGTATTTGCTCAAATATTAAATCGCAAAATAAACAACTTTCTTCTTAAAAGCTTAAAGCATTTTCATGCGCAATCGTGCATGAATATTTCCAATTAATTACACAAATAAGACATCACAACGCAACACCTTGCATTACACATGTATAAACAGTTGCGGTTTTTACAATATATCCAATTAATTTAAATGTTTAATTAAAATCGTGTGTGCTGAAGTAAACTCTTTCCGCGCGGATTGTGGTTTTACATTTGAGGCGTACTTTTAGCTAAACAAACATTTTAAATTCCCCGATGACAATTAGAGCCACAAATTATTTTATTTTGTATAAACAAAGAAGAATAGCTACTTAAAAAGAAAAAAAAACAAAAAAATATTAGCCTCATTCTTGTTTATATAAAACTGCACACAAAACCACTCAAAATATATAAAAATGAGTAATTCGCGAGAATTGGTATTCGCTGGCTGCGTATGTTTACAATTACCAAACTGAACTGATTTCATTAAATTGAATTTTTTTTTGTTCGATTTGATTATAAATTTAATAAAGAATTTAAAGTGTACAAATATAAAATTTTGGCAAGCTGTCAAGAATACAAAATTAAGAGATGTGCCACAGGCTTAGAAATTGAACTTGCCACATGTGTATGAAAAGAATAAATAATTGAATGAAGGAATGAAGGAAGAAGTAAATAAAATTATAAAAATACATAAAAATAGATAGAAAAATATAACATAAAATAATAATATTAATGCAAAACGTGTGTCACTTGTGGCTGGTTGCAGACAAAGAAGAAAATTTTATTCATTCTTTTTATATTTTATGGGAAAATATTTAAACTATGAGTTTTGCCACAATTTTATTAAAATCTTAAAAAAAAAAAATATAAAAAAATACAAAAGTCTGTTTAACGTCAATTTTTGAAAAATAAAATTGAAATCGATTTGGTATTTAAAATTATTTAAAAAAAACTTGAAAACATTTAACAAAGCCAAATCTAGACAGTTTCATATTTTCAATTTTCTTTTTCTTTTCCAGCTGATTTGTACAATAAACATTTTCATGACTTTTGCTGTCAGCTCAATGAACAATAAGAACAACAAACAAATATGCAAAAAAAAAAAAGAAAAAAAAACACAAAGAAAAACACTAACTTTGGTAAAACCGAAGCTCAAATACCCGCCACACGAAACTTTGAATATGATCACAACTGGCGTAGATAGTATTTCGTAAAGGAAATGAATAGCGGTAAATGATCCTATGTAATCCAAGCTTTAGACACCAAATGGGTAGATTTAAATTTTACAAAAAAAAGAGCTTAAGTTTTCGAATTTCAGGTCAATATCTTTAAAACTAAGCGAATGAAATGCACTACAGACAAACGGTCATGAAGGGCCTAAAGGGTTTGAAGGGCCTACTATAGTGTTGGAGCTCGGATTTTTTCACAGTGACTTAAAAATCGCAATGTTGCACTGTGATTAAAAGTAGTGATTTTCGATTTTCTTGTTCCTCATCGAAAATGTTCTGTTTTTGGCAATTAAGTCTGTTACTCTTCACAAACAGCGAACCTATTTAGCAATCACTGTTTGTTTTTCGCAAACTGTGATTAATTCACTCTTTGCAATCACTACCGTTTTCAAGTCGCAGTCACTAATCACACTGTGATTCAGAAATCACTCTTTTTGTCTACGGTGTCTCCTCTAATGCTTTACAAACTCTATGACCAAAATGATAATAGCCGTCGACACTATGTGTGTTGGGTATAATAAAAAAAAATAACAAAATTGTATTATAAACTTTTCTTTCTGACTGACTTGCTATTCTACGATCTGTTTGACCTACAAATTTAAGTTTCAATATTATTTTTGCCAATTTTTTTTTTATATACCAAATTCAAAATAAAAACAAAAACTATAACACTTAAAAATACAATAAATTTCATTGACTATAATGCAACTTGACTTTTCATGAACGAAAAAAAAAAAATTTAAATTTGAGCGACATAAAAATGAAATTTTATTTGAGTTCATTTTAGCATATTTAGCAATTTCAATAAACAAAAACGCGATTTTAGTTTATTTTACAAATTTTTTTTTTTAATATTTCGTTCGAAAAGTGTTTATATAAACTTAAATTTTAATAGACAAAGGCAAAATAGCATATTACGTATACGCACTGTGCAGACTCATTAAACTTAATTACACGCAGCACGCATTAAAAACTTTTTTGCAATAATTTTAAATCCAAAAAAAAAAAAAAAAAAATAAAAATAAAGATAAAGATAAATTGATTTTTTTTTTAAAAGTTTTCGTTTGCAAAAGTTATTCTAGCATAAAAATGAATGCTAAGTCCTTAATTAACCAACGATTAATTATTTGCCAATTTACCCTTATCAACTTCCTCTTTTTTTTTTTTTTTTTGTTTTGCTAATGTCTAATTAAGCAATAAATATATATGTATGTAGTGGGGGAAAAAGCATATACCATGTATGTGTATATTTCTTTTTCCGTTAATAGTGTAAACTATATTCAGTTAAAAAGTTTGTAACGCATTGAAGGAGGCATCGGAGACCCCATAAAGTATATATATTTTGCTCATAGCCATGTCCGTCAGTCTGTCCGTCTGTCCGTCTGTTTGTTGCTATGCGATCTTTCGATGAAGATATAAAGATATTGGGCTGAAATTTTAAACTTAAGCTTTCTCGGCAACGACTAGGTTAAGTTCGAAAATGAGAGTGCCACGCCCATTTTTAGGTATAGCCCCCATACAAACTTATCGATTTTTTTCGATTTTTTTTTTAAATAGTAATTATTTATGAATGTTCTCGCTCCCAATTGGGTAAAAACATTTTTGGTCATCCAGGGTCAAAACCAAGACGACACGCCCATGTAACGGGTATTTCAGCTTCGGTTCCAGCTAACTTTTTTTTTTTTTTTAGAAATATACACAAACATACACCTTTTTTGCTAGGCATTTTGCTTTAGCGGCATTTCCCAGATTCATGCTTCGTTTCATTATGTTTTATTTTTTTTTTTTTGCTCTTATTTCTCTACTTTCTCTAATTGTTGAAATGTTAAGGAAGGATTGCTATAATGAATATAGCTACTATATACATACACACACACATGTATGTTATGTAGCATATCCGTCTGTTTTGACTTTTATGTGTGTTTTTCTGTTGAATTTTTCTTTAAGAGTTGCTCAAGCAAAAACGAAATTGCTTGTAGATTTTTCTTAGAATTGTATTTCTTTTTTTTTATTTTCTATGAAATGTTAATTTCTGAATTAGTTAAATATTTTTTTTATGATTTTTCAAAGCCTTTGAATAAATGACTAAAAAAATGAATAAAAAAATAAAAAATTTAAATGTGAATAGTTATTATTATCTGTTATTTTGGAAGTTAACTACAACAAATATACCATACAAATCTACGCCCATTTTTCGAGTTTTTATATGAAAAAATATGAATATCAGCCATGCTCCCGTATTCGTTATCGTACAAATTTTGCGATTTACTTTTTAAATCGCAAATTTTGGTGCTCTGGCAAATCGCAAAATATGTTCGATTTCAAATCGGTACAGTTTGAGTCAGTGCAATGAAAAGTAAATGGTTAACATTTCATAAAAAGCCTCACCGTTAATTTTTAAAAAATATTTTTATTTTATGCTGTGATGCTAATAGAGTTTTTATTTTAAATCGAGATTCTGAATTCGAATTTTTAATCAATATTTTCTATTTATGCCTAAATATAAAAAAATTTTTAGTTAAAGCAACAACAAATTGCTATTTTCTTGGACCGATAACCATTTCATTTGTGACCGATAGCAGTTTTTGTCGCTTACAGAATGCTAGGAAACGTTTTGGAAATGAAACATGACTGTTGCGTTTGTTGGGCACGAATAATTTAAAGTCTTACAAATTTTAACAAATCGTAAATCTCAAAATTTTTGTGATTATGGGAACATGGATGTATAGATCAGAAACTTGAAGAGAATTAATATTAAATTATTGTTTTGATTTGAGGCCAAGATGTAGTACTGCCACATAACATAACTTTCAATGTCATCAGAGTTTTAGGTAACAGTTGTTCTTCACAAACCTACAAACAGTTCCTATGGTCAGATTAAGTTAAAGACAAATATTGAGTGCCGCAGAGCCTTAACTTAGATGACTCAACACTGCAGTACGAAACTCGTCTTGATGCCAGGACTCATTCCATGGAAGGAGTCAATTAGAATGGCTTTTTGTGACATACAAATTGGTCATCAAGCTGAGAAACATTTTAACTGCAAACAGAAAACGAACTAAAAAGAATGAAGCAAAAATGTTGTTTTAAAATTCTCTTGTCCGTCCGTCTGTCCATCTGTTCTGTCTGTCTGTCTGTCTGCTTGTCCACCTATCTCTCTGTCTGCTATATTTCAAGAACCAATAATTAAGCAGTCTAAGAGTACGTTAAAATGTTTTAAAGCCATTTACAGCTTAAAGAGTATTTTTTTTTTTATAATAAAAACCAAATTTTCAACTAACTGCAACATAAAGATTTAATAGCCTTTTACGGCATAAAGCTGTCAGGCATTTGTCGGACTCTGGTGTTGCACAAAAAGTTTACCTTGCTGTTGTACTTTTTGGCTTAAAGCATAAAAACGTGAAGGTAGACTCATAATCATAAAGCTTTAGAATTTTTTTTAAATTAATTTTTTTCTTTTTTTTTTACACTTAAAAAAAAAAAAAACTGTGTATAAAGCAAAAGTTTTGCCTTTTGAAAAAATAAAATTTCTTTTGTTATGAAACTGTTTGGTTTCATTTCATTGGGTTTTGTTTTTCAAGCGTTTTAAGTAAAACATGCAAAGTTAAGCAAAATTCGAAGAATTTTTTATGGTACAACTTGGAAAATTAATTACAGAACACGTCTCAAGTGAAACGCCTACGAATATTATATGAACACCTTAACTCAGACTATTAACGTTTTAGTAGCTTTATTTGTATACGAACTAAAGTAATTAAAACAACAATAACTATAATAAAAAAAGTTTTAAGAAAAAAAAAAATAAAAAGGAAGAACAATTTGTTTGCTCATTTTTCAGCAATATTGCATGTCATTAGCTATTTCCGTGGAACACAAAACTTTTGCATTTATGACCAAAAACCGTGACGAATATTATACATACAAGTTAAATAATTAGAAAAGATATAAGATATTTTTTCACAAATAGAACACCACCTCGCTTCGGCTGCTCCTTCGGCTATTTTCCGTTTCGAATCTGGTATTTTTTATGCAATTACTGCAATTTTCGGCAGGATTTTTGTACTTATTTGGTTTACATACAAAAAAGCACTAAAAAATACCATTTTTTTATTGCAGCGAGACTACAATATGTTGGGGCTAGTATAAAAATATACAAAAGGGCAAACATTTTGAATAAGAAAAGTCCAAAATCGACTTCATGAATGAACCGAATGTGCCTAATACATTTTTTTAGTGGTCTATAATTATACTTGCATTATTGCCTTTCAAATAAGACTGATTTGGAACTCATTGGTTGAACGATTTCAAAATCCATAGCGGACATAGAAACACTTTTCTATTTTATATATATGTACAGATTTAAAATCGTTCTTCACAGAAGTGAATTAGTGAGTTCAAAAAAAAAAAAAAAAATAAATAAAAAAAATAAAAAAAACACTCTGAGCACCATATTGAATTCACCACTTTTAAAATCCCGCAACGGCATTAAACAGTTAAAATGTCGACCTTATTTTTGAGGTTTTATAAAATGATTTTGTATAAATTTTGTATGTTTCAAATGTACGAGTATGTTTGTTTGTATAAAACTTACCCGCATAAGATAAATTTTTTGCCGTACTGCATATACTTCCGGTTGCGTTGAAAATGTGTTTACGCTATTCTCCAATTAAGCTGTAACGTAACTTTTTTTTTGCTTTTTATTTTGTGGAATTCGGCTTGATTCTTAAACTTTCAAAGAAATCAATGTAATAAAAAAATCTTTTTTTTTTTTTTTTTTCTTTTTATTTTATACTTTTTTGTTTGTCTTGATTACTTTATGGTTTAGCTTAATTCGATACTTTTTTAATTTTAACTTATTTTTTTTTTTTTTTTTTTTTTGGTTAAATTTTTTATGGTTTTTTGCTTGGTTGGATTTTAAATTTAATGATGCTGCAAAAAAAATTTTCTTCTTGCTTTTCACAGTTGGTTTTTTTTTTGAATTTTTTTTTATCTTTTTTTTGTATCTTTTTTTGTATCTTTTTTTTTTTTTGTATTTTTTTTTTTTGTATCTTTTTTTTTATTTTATTTTTATTTATTTTTTTTTAATATATTTTTATTTTATTTTAAAACTATTCTCGCACAATTTTTTTTTTTTTTAATTTTTGCACATATATTTTTTTTTTTTTTTTATATTCTCATTTAGCCCGAAGTCTGTCAAGTATACTAAACTAAAATAGTTAAAGACAAGGTAAAAAAAATTGAGCGCAAAATCTAAAATGAATTTATTCTAGTTTGAAATTCTTCATTTACATATTTATGCATATTTTAATTGCTTTTGGGCAGCGCTATGACACAAAAGGAACATTTTGCATAAAAGTGTAAAAGAGAAAAGAAATATCGAACATAAAAAAGAATGCAAAATATCAGCGAAGTTTTCTAATTAAAAGAAAAATAGAAATAAAAAAAATATAATTGAAACTCTTAACAGACATTTTAATCAATGAATTCTACAGAAACTGGCCGTTTGTTGCACTCAGCGAGCTCATTCATTGTTTTTTTTTTTTGTCAGTGGCAGCAGCAGTTTTTAATTAAGACAAACTCACTTCAACCGATTTGTTCTTTTTTTTTTTTTTTTAATGTAAAATGCACTCGAATAGCATTAATTGTTAATTTGAAAAAGTTTTTTTTTTCAGTGTCCTTAAATGTTCGAGATGCATAAATAAATATGCAATTAAAAAGTTTTTTCTTTTTGCCTTGTTTCTTTTCAACTTTTGTACTTAAAAGGTTTTCGTTGTTTTCATTAAGTTTTTTTCTAAAATATTGAAATGACATTTCAATTGGTAAATTTTTTTTATTTAAGGTTTGATGTCTTCCATCTGGCGAAACAATGAAAGTATAACTGTATAGATTGGACTGTTTAAATCTATTGTTGCACTTAAAAGGCAAATCTACAGACGTCATCTGGAACAACAAACTTCAGGTATTTGTTAACCGCTGCTTGAGAAGCATTCTCCGAATTCAATAAAGAGATAGGTGATAAGCGAGGTGGTGCATCGCAGGGCTAGCATTGAGCCGCTAAGCAGAAGGATCGTGCATCAGAAGTGGAAAAGCCTTGCAATGGATTCCTCTTGATGTTAGAGGTCGAAGTAGAAGACATCCCTGAGAAACATGAAGGACAACAGTGACAAGGGAGCGACAAGAAAGACTACACATAAAAGCGTGGAGTTAACTTGCAGCACGTGTAGAGAATAGGACAAGGTTGAGAACAGCTATTGACGCCCTATAACCCACTAGGGTTTCAGAAACTGAAGAGAGAAGATACTTCTGAAAATGGTTTATATAAATATTGATCATAGCACATATTCCAAATTTTTGGAGCTGTTGTTTTTTTTAAGTTTTTAGCTGTCCAAATATGACTGTTATTCCATACTAATTAAAAGTAAGATAAAATTTAATTAACACGTTGTAACCAGTGATGCCATTTTCGCTTTTTTTCCTCTCTCTTTCTAACATACACATGGTGTACTGTCTCGATCTAGCCATGTCCGTCTGTCCGTCTGTTTGTTGCTATGCGTTCTTTTCGATGAAGTTTTAAAGATATTGGACTGAATTTTTAAACTTAAGCTTTTCTCGGCAACGACTATGTTAAGTTCGAAAATGAGAGTGCCACGCCCATTTTTAGGTATAGCCCCCATACAAACCTATCGATTTTTTTGGTTTTTTTTTTTAAAAACAGTAATTATCTATGAATGTACTCACTCCCAATTGTCATCGAGTGTCAAAACCGAAGATGCCATGCCCATTTTTCGGTTTAGCCCCCATACAAATTTTCCGCCCATTTTCGAATTTTTGTATGAAAACATTTATTTTTTCTGAATGAGTTCAATTAAAATTTGGTAAAATCAATTCTAATGTAAACTCCATCGATATGGTAAAGATCGGGCAAATATTACAAAAAAGCCTCCATACAAATTTGATCAAATTCATTGTGAAATTTTAATCTAAGCACCTAGTGAATATATAAACTATTAAAAGTTTTGTGTAACGGGTATTTCAGCTTCGGTTCCAACCGAAGTTAACGTTTTTCCCTGTTTTTAAACATAATTTTTAAACATAATTTTAAACATAATTTTTATACATAATTTTTATAGATTTTCCAGTTTTGCATAAAACATCAAAAACCATTTTATTCCTCCATCTTAAAAGCATGATATTTTCTTTTTTTTTTTTTTTTTTATACAACAACAAGAAATATTTTAAACAAACTCATATTATAAACAAAAAATTTTTCTGAATTTTTTACGCCAACCTAATAAAGATTTCAAAATATTTTCACATTTTCTAAACACAAAAAAAAAAAAAAAAAGACGCACATACTTAAAAGAAAAGTCGTTTAAACTGAAGAACAAATGCGCGATTATAATTGAGTAACTTTTTGTTAAAATGTACAAAAATTTACAAAAAAAGTATAATAAACATAATTTAAATATTATAAAATCGTTTACCCACTGACAAGATAGATCATTAGCGTACTATATACAAAAAAAAAACAACAAGAAAAATAATAAGGAAAATAAAAGAATTTCCTTGCAGCAAATTTCAGTTAATTTGTGCTTATCTGTGCTGCTATTCAATGTACATACTTCATGCTTAACTAGTAAGCAATTTGCTGGCAGTAAATGTTGCAAGTTAATTTTTGGAGCAAAAGAATTTTATTTTAAATTAACTGAAAATCCAAAAAAAAAAAAAAAAATAAAATTGAAAACATTTTCAAATATATTTATATGCTGGTCACAAATGAGCGTTCGAATTAGATATATATGCTACCCGTATACGGCAGTTGCTAAAAGCGCGCAGCTTAAATAGAAATTATAATAAAGCAAAAAAAAAAAAAAAAAATTCTTTCAGTTACTGAAAATTCAACAGAAGCAAAGATGCCTGAAGCGCTTAATAAAAAAAAAAAAAAAAAAAAGTGCAGAAGAACAGCTGCCATGTTGAGCAGGTGAGATAAAACAAAAAAATGTATAAAAAGTAGAAGGTGTGACAAAGTGTGTGCGAGGAAAATGAATAAAAACCACTAAAACAAACACTTTTACATACAAACAGATACCAAAGTATCTTTACACTTTATACATTTCACTGCCTTGTATAGCTTTTGTTTGTTTTTTTTTTTTTTTTATTTATTATTTTTTTTATTTTATATTTTTTTTATTTTTTTAAACATTTATTTTCTTTTCAATACATTTTTCCGCAATAATTTCCAAACGCTTTGAACTGTATCGAGATACTGAAAGGGAAAATATGAACGTAGCAGTAATATGCTGAAAAGCTTTTTTTTTACTACGTACGGGAAAATTTTGAAAATGAAACAGCACAAAAATGAGAGAGCGTAAGTTCAAAGGAACCAAAAAAAAAAAAAAAAAGGAGAAAACGTTATTTCGGCAACAAATATTTACTTTTGTTCCGCACAATATTTGGTTTGAAGCAGCAGCATTTTCGTAGAGTAAAAGTCATTTTCTTTGTTATGATGATGACTACTGCTATTTTGCTTCCTTTTTTTTGTTGTTGTTATTGTAGCATGAACACTTGTAGCGCTTTTTGTGGCAACAATATTTTTACTGCACTTAATTTCTGATTTTAAAAATATATATTAATTTTTTTTTTTTTTTTCTTTTTGTTTATACTTAACGCACTATAAAGTGAATTTCTGGCTTTTACGTGCTTTCGACACTTGAAATAATTATTATTTAATTTAAGCAGCCATTAAATAAAATGTACACAAAGCGCTAAATAAATACATACATACAAATTTCATACAATTAGCTGTTGAAAAATATTTAATTTTATGCAATAGCGCAACAATTTTATAGATACATCTTTCTTTCTAACAAAAGTGGCGGCAGCAACAAAACGTATCGAAAGGTAAACAAATAAGCCACAAAGCCAAACAAACACGCTACGGAATGAGCAAATAAACAAAAACAAACTTATTCAAAGATTTATATCTAAGTAGATACATATGTAGGTATACATATACATATATAGATTTCTATGTAATATAAAAAAAATGTATAATGAAATATTTTTATTAATTGGAGGCAAAACTTCTAATGTCTTACAAATACGTATTTTAAAGTTTATTTTAAGTTTTTTTTTTTTATGTGTACGCTAACTGAACTTTACTAACAAAAAGAGAATTTTCCATAACAAAAACTATTAAAAAAAAAAACAACTATTAAAAAAAAAATATAAAATTCCATACAATTATTTTTATTACACTTTTGAATTCCAAGTAAAAAACTAAACAAACAAACGAATACGAAATTCTTTATTAGGAAAAAACATAAACAACAAAAAAATCAAATCAATTCGAACGCGTATAACGTATACGACACGTAAAAAATTTGTGTGTGAAGCGCTTGCAACAACTTCAACACTGACACCGTTTGCCAACTAAGCGAATGAAAATTATTTCAGCACTGTTTATGTCGCTCTATTTAGTTTCGTCCAGATGCGCAGTCGTATTAAGTAGAAGAGAGAGAGAGAGAGCGCGAGCGCAGAAATATGAGCTTTTTTCGTTTCATTCCATTTCGTATCATATGCTATCCTGGCTGTCGTTTGGTCCGTTTGTCGTTTTGCTTTAATGACCCACCAATGACCGAGTAAGAGAGAGCGAGCGAGAGAGAGGAGAGGAGAGCGAAAAACTGACACCTGTGAATTATTTAAAAATGCACAGCACATCCTTTTACATTTTTATGTGTATTACAATAAACGCATTCATTCGATTAATTATTTAATGTTCTCATTTATAAAAATATCGGGGAATATTAATAAAAAAAAATATATCGGAAAAAAATTAATAAAATATAATAATAAAGTCATTTACCGTCATCAATTATTTTTAAATAATTTAAAAAAATAATTGAACTACTTTTAAATAAATTTACAATATTATTATTCAGAGCATTTATTAAAATTGTGAAAGAAATAGCAAAATTAATGATATTCAAGAATGCGTTTAATCTGTGGAAGCGGCAATTTCTACTACAAAAGATTTACCAGTCATGTTCTCAATTTCATTTTCACAATATTTAATAACAAAAAACATTAAATGAAAAATAGATAAAAACATTTTTTAAAATGAACTTTTACGCAATTTGGATGGAAAAAACAAAATTAATAAAATTATGTTATCTGACAACAGTTAATACAATTTTTATTCCAATTGGAATTACCAGCAAATTTTTGTAAGTGAAATTAAGAACATGGCTTCATTTGATGCCGTTCGTAGCTCAAGACATGATTCATTTTTTTGAGTTCTTTTGAGAAGACAATACATATGAAACTCTTGGAGAAATGTTTTACTTAACTCTTCTTGGTTTTTGAGTCGCTAATAAACTATCAAATATTTAAGCATATCAAGGATTGTAATAAACTTTGACAAGACGTTTTTTGATATTTACTCGAACCCGTGTATCCAAACGCCGATTGCTTTTGATAATGCGATCTATCGAATGTTAATCAAGTTTTTATTCGAGTCATTAAAAACCGGTTACAATTCGGGAAAACTATCATTTGATGACATTTGACCCTGATGAACACCCCCTCATAAAAGTTTTGGAATATCGTAAACGACTTTTTTTTTTTTTTTTAACTAATATTATAATATTAAACCATTCAATATTTTGATTTAAAAAAAAAAAAAAAAAGAGTAAAAATACACTTGCAAGACATGTCATGCATGACCTTCACGACATTGGTATGGTGCGTGGATGTTGCGTTGTTTAGCTTCCGGAGCGGATGTACAGACACGTCATAAGTTTTCTTAAAAGGAAAGGAAAAGTCTGCTTTTTCAAAGGCAACTGTTGCTATTCCTTGCTATTTTAGTTGAGGCTATTGCTTCAAGACAAACCCGAAACAAAAGAAACAACAACTGAAAACAACCGATTCTTTTTTTTTGTAAAATAAAATAATCAAAACTATCGACGACGGGGGATTGAACCTGGAGCATTTCACTTGCAAACATAGCGTTTTGCCCCTGCTCCGAATCGATTTAATCCTTATTCGAATCGATTTTAATCGCATCGATCCGTATCAATATTAAACGAGTCTTGGTGTACGACTTAACCGATTTCGTATAGAAGTGCTGCATTGTAGTATATATTTATATTTATCTTTATTTTTATTATTATTATTTTTTTTTTTTTTTTTTTGGAAGCGTTTACCATTTTTCCTGTAGCTTTTTTTTTTTCAAATTTCATTCAACTAATCAGCATCCGTTTTTGTCTTTGTTGTGAACATATCAATCTATTTTCTCTGCTTTATGATTTTTTTGCAATAACCGGTTTTCTTTTTATAACTCAACTACACGATAAATTCAAAGGGATCTATATATTGCATATGTTCTCTCCTTCACTTAGTATGACATAAAATACACAAAATGTTGAAAAAAAAAAGAAATGCAAATACCATAAAAAGTGACATGCATTACGAAAATACAATCACGTAAATCGCAAAACGCTTGAAAAAAAAAAAGAAGACAAGAAAGGTTTGCTGCATTATATTCTTTTTTTTTTTTTTTTTGTATGTCCTCTGGTACACATATATTTTGTTCACTTAAGCTCTTTTCGTGACATATATATTCTTTTTTTTTTTTTTTTGCCGAAAGTGAGTTAGTGCATGAGTAGTGTGTGTGTGTGTGTGTATGTATGTCTCCAAATGCGAATGTTATATTTAAGTTTATTTCGTTTGCTAAACTGATTTGGATTTTGTGTGTGTGTGTGTGTGTGTGTGTAACTGCAGCTGCACAGATACAAAAAACCAGATATGGCAATATTCAGATATGTTGTTAGGCAAATAAAAAAAAAAAAAAAAAACATAAAACAAAACCCTTTTTTTTTTTTGCAAACATTTACAAACACATGCACAGGCAATGAACAGTAACGTATGTGTGTGTCCTTGGCCAACGTCAACGTTACGTATACGCAACATATGCAAACAGAGACAGACATACTCGTACATATGTATGTATATAAAGTGAAACAAACAATAACAGAAAACAAGTAACAACAACAACAAAATATACGAAATGAAAAACTCATTTGTAGGCTTACAAGGATTTAATGGTCTTCAGTGCTTCAGGCAAAAATTAGGCGCCAAGATTTATACTTCACTCAGACGCACATGATGCTCTAAATGGAATTTTTACATACACTTTTAAAGAACATCTGTTTGCTTCCTTTTTCTTTCTAAAAATAGGACAACATATTGTGGCAGCGTAAATGCAATTAAATTGTTTAACCACAATTAACATGAAAATAGCATAAAGCTAAGCAGCAGCATTATGATTTTGTTTATTTAAAATTTAAATGATTTTAACCAGCTTAATTTATATGTTATAGCCTGGCTTAGTCTACACAGTCTTGTAGCATTAAATACCAGTAAAACCTTAAAAACAACAAATGATAATAATGACGTTGACAGTGCGACCAATTCGATTTGAATACAACGACGACATTGAGTAGATACAATGCCAGTTGTTGTGCTAAGTACAATGAACTTACAATATAGTCCCATGAGATATTTGCTAAGTAAAAATACGCATTCAAATGCTATGACTAAGACATCATCCAAATCCAACCACTCTTAACGAAACAAACAAACAAAAGCATCGAAATGTGTCAGGTGTTGTTGTTTTAAAATTACATTTTCGACGCCAATCTACATCTTCAATTTGTGTACAAACTTTTCAATCCAATTTTATTTAACATGTAGCTTGCTTTTTAAATATTAACAGCTTTTAAAGCTTAAATGTGCCAAAAAAAAAAAAAAAGAAAGAAAAAAAAATTAATAATATAGATTTGTCATTTCAGGGTTGACATTTTGACATTTTTATAAAAATAATGTACTTCCGAATTTCAAGTAATAACGCTGAGGAAATAAATAATCTACCCGTGACATTTTCTCAGAAAGGAGACATCTAAGAGCATATAAAGCATAACTACGCTTTCGGTATTTCAATTTTTTAGCCGATTTTGACATATTTATTTCGGATATTCTCTATCATAAATTTCAAATTAATTTTTAAAAACAATGTAAACTGAATGACCAACCCCATTCGATATGCAAAGGCAGTTCTTTTTCGGGAATTCTGCTTAAAAAAGACAACATTTCGGTCGTTAGTTTTGATTTCGTTCAGATACTCTGGTTTATTGGAGTGATATTTTCTCAGCTTGGTTTAAGGCATTTCTTTCGGTTCGTACTATATGAACAGAATAAGAATCGTGCACAAAATCAGCTAAAAAATGTCAGAGTTATTCAATGTTGAAATACCGAAGATCAAGATGGCGCACCCTGTATATATAGACATAATCATATCAATGATATAATTCGCCGTCTATCTTAACTCTCCCAGTCTTGTTAAATGATGCAGTAGCATGGGTTATGTCAGAAGTGGACAAATCAACGTTTAAGAGTAAAATTCTTCGAAAAATCTTTGGAACTGGCAGAGAAGACACGAGTACCGTATTAGTATAGCTATATTACGACATCGATATAGACAGACGCATTAAGTATAAACGATAGTACAGGGGAGACAAGTGTACTAAAAGAACGTAAACAAAGTCGGAGAGGCACGACAGCAAGGAAGAAGGCCGCTGCGTTGGAAGAAGCAGATCTTGTAGGACGTTCGCAAAATTGGTTTCAGATATTGGTATCGAGTAGAACTAGACCATCTCCACAGGGTAAATAACCTAAGGGATGCCCAGGCTTAATACAAGCTGTAATGTATAAACATATATGGCCGTCTGTGTGTCCGTCGATCCGTCCTCGTCACCCTTCGCCTTTTTTACGTATTTTAATTTACCAATAATATATTCACCAAAAAAAAAAATGTGCATCCCTGTTCCGCAAAATCAAAATCATAGAACACAAAAGTATTTCGCGAATTCCTTATGTCTGAAATATTTTCTATAAACAAATTAGAAAATAGATAAAGTCATTCAACGAATGAAACTCAATTTTCTGTTAAAACGCAAAACAAAAATATGAGGCATTCTTTTTTATTTGGAACACCGCGTTTCTCTTATTATAACACCTAAAATGAGCTATAAAACAGCCATAAACTTCCAACAATTATTCTCAAATAAACGCTCAAGATTTATACTTTCTGATGCCGTTAGGCTTTTATGGAATTCAAAATATCAAAAGTGCCGTTGGAGCGTTCAAAAGTTTTTTTTTTTTTGTAAATAAAGGCATCATGAGGCATCATGTCGCATGTAGCTGGCACACTACAACCAGAATGTCTCATATACAAAAACAACAACAACAAAAAAATCATCGCATTAAAGTCTATAGATATGTAAAAAAAAGAAGAGACGGAAAAAAAACAAAATAAAGGTTCCTTTATACTTTGCTTCATATTCAATTTCCGTTTCAGTTACGCCTATCTTATATACATCTGACGTATTTCAATTAGTGGCATGCGGTTCACAGCGACTGTAAACCAATAAAAAAAAAAAAATGAGAGAGAAAAATTCGTAACGGAAGCAAAAGTGTATAATACGCACAGCAAACAAATAGCTATAGCAGACATCCTGCTAGGACAACTATTGTCCATTGTTGTTGTTGCTATTTTGTAATTAAATTTTAATACTAATGAAAGGCTATACTCAGGCAACCTTCATATAATCAGATAATGCATCCGTTTATATATGTATCGTTTGTATGTAGTACATACATAAATTAATTTAATTATAGTAAGCATAACAAACATACTCTTCAACATTGCATTTGCATAAATTCATGCTTATAGAATTGAAGCCAACATTGCGTATGCGTTATATGCGGTTTTGACATGTTTATTATTTTTAACATACATAATCGTTTGACCTTTTTGTATATTTTTTCCCGATTTTTCGTTTGTTTTGTTATGGATTTGGTCATAAATTCAATATCGATGCACATAAATTTGCTTAAAAATTGGGTAATAATGGGTTAATGATGCAACTAACAATTTATATTATTGTGGTAATTTTAGAAATGTTTTATTTTTCGTATTGATGGGCTTTTAAATTATAGCCAAAATGGGAAAATAACTGAAATGGTATAAATGCCAATACTCATAGCTAAGCTGTTCATTGAATACAAAACGTAATTTCTATAGAAATTCAATAGAATTGATAAATAACTCAAAAAGCCACATATGTATGTATATATCGACATGCTATATATGTATGTATGTACGTGTATGTATGTATGTAGTACAAAACGGTAAAAATACTGATTACTCATTTATTATGTATTTGCGTTTTAGAAGCATACCTGCCATAACTGCTTCCCACTTAAATCGATAACAATTAAAATTATCCTTATTATGTGTGTGTGTGTTGGTGTGTGTGTGTTGTGCACATAGCTGCCAGCATGACAGTAACATTTGCGCACACAGTGAAAATATCTCCGGTACGGAAAGACAATAAATTGCATCAAGTCTTTGGAAATTAATCCGCTTTAGAGACATCAACGTTGTTATGGCGTCTGTCATAATTTTGACATTTTCTTTGCTTATAAAACAAATATGAATTGTTTTTGTTTCGCTCCTCTTTGTTTTGCGTTGCACATTTCAGTTTTGGAATGTTTTGAAGTTTTATATATAAAAAAAAAAAATAAAACATAAAAGTTAAATTTTAATTTACAAGGTTTTGCTTTGATATATATACTATATATATATATATTTTTTTATACCCTGTACCCAAAGCGTAAAAGGGTATATTAAGTTTGTGCGAATGTATGTAACAGACAGAAGGAGGCAAGATAGACCCTATAAAGTATATATATTCTTGATCAGCATTAGAAGAGGAGTCGAACTAGCTTTGTCTGTATGTCCGTCTGCCCGTCCGTCCGTCTGTCCGTCTGTCATGCTGTCTGCCGTATGAAAACGATTATTTCGGAGACTATAAGAGGTAAAGCTTTCAAAATTGAAACTTAGACTCTCCTAGTCCGTCAAGTGTGCACTTACAAACGGGGTTTCTCTAGACCCATTTTAAGGGGTACCCCCCTACAAATGTAAAATTTTGGGTTTTTGCATAAAAACGTCATTGTTTTTTATTCTAGGAAGTTCAAATTTAGTAAAAATTATGTCTATGATAGTCCCAATAAAATATTCCAATATGGATAGGACCAACAAAATTTTAGGTATAGCCCCCATTCAAATTTACCCCAAAATTTTGGGTTTTTACATAAAAACGTCATTGTTTTTTATTCTTGAAAATTTTAATTTAGTATAAATTATGTCTATGATAGTCCTAATGAAATAGACCAATATGGGTAGGCCCAACAAAATTTTAGGTATAAACCCAATCAAAGATATACCCGATTTTTTAAGTTTTTCTATGAAAATCCAATTCAATGATGTATGGTAGTAAAATAGAACCTAACTTAAGGTACATATAGATTGGGTACAGGGTATCTTGCAGTCGAGCATACTCGACTTCAGCGTTCTTTCTTGTTTTATATAATTTAATTTTAAAAATTATCAAAATAGTTTTATTATATTTAATTCTATTTATATAAAATATCAATTTACAAATAATGCTAAGCTCGTATTTGGTTTACGTAAAATACTTTTTTTAACGAATGTTTCAGTATTTTCAGTTTGTTAAACAATTTGAAACTCTCAACGTAAACCCCTAATGATTATTGCAGAAATACATAATAGTGCGGTTAACTCATCAAACAAATATAAATGATTCATAATCGACACATAATTGACTCATAATCAAATCATAATTGACTCATAATCGATTCATAATCGACTCAAAATCGACTTATAATCGACTCACCGGTTTAATTCGTTATTTTCCCGATTAAACAGTCACGGCCAAGTTTTTACTTGAGTTCTGCGTACTCGAGTCTATTTGTACCGAATATAAAATGAGTCAGAGCATGTGGATTATTTGCCTAGCAGTTTACTTGAGCTACTCAAATCAGTTGCATTTCCAGTAATCGATTTAACCATTTTCGTATAATTTTCCAACCAACACACCTTTATCATTTATAACAGGGCTGTAATACGCTAATTAATCTATAATGATTCGGTTCAGCGATACGTTTCAATGGCTTCGATTTACAAACCATTTTTTGAACCAAGTCGAACTAATGGTACGCTTTAAAACCAGTTGGCAGTGCTGTTTTTTTTTTCTGCATATTATAGGACCCAACATGTGTATTTAAACTTCGGTTTAATCAAAAGTTAAAATTTTTCTTGGTTTTTATGTTCATTTTGTTATTATATTGAATGCCACTGGAATACAAACAAATGTTTATATACAAATTTTTTTGGTTAATTAAAATACTAAAAATGCTGCATGATAGCTACAATATTTTTATTTCATAATAGTAAAATAAAACCGGTGAAAATTGAATCAAGCACTTTAGAGATTAGTTTTGTTTTGTTTTTTAAACTAAAGAATTCGTAGATTTGTAAAGTTATGCGTTTATTTTTTTATAAAATTTTTTATTTAATTTTTATTTAGTTGCATACTTTACAAATTTTTTTATTTTGCCAAACATTTTTTCCCTTTTTTAGATCATTTTCACTTGGCATATAAAAACACAAAATTTATGCATTTATTTAACAATATTCGATATTATCTTTAGCTCTTTATCAAAACAAATACGCAAACCAGTATAAACTTTGGCATATTATATCCATTAAAAAGATTAAAAATTAAATGCATGGGAACACATTTCGAAATCAAAAGATTTAAAGAAACATTTGGCAGAATCGAATAACTTAAATAATACAAAACAAAACAAATATAATAAAATTTGCTACAAAACGTGTCTAAAAGCCACAATTTAAATTTAGATACAATACCAGAGAAAGCATAGAAACTACACAATACTATACTAGCTACATACTGAAATATTACAGTTCAAATGTTCTGAAGCGTATAATTGGCATTTGGTTATATAGAAATAGTAAATATATTTTATTGAAGACTTTAAAATGGAAAATTCTGCAAGAAAAAAAAAATTAATTCAATTCTTTAAATTAAGTCATGCGTAAAATATTGGAAAAATAAAATAAAATAAAATCAACTCATCAATGTTGACAATTTAATATGTCGCCTGTCAATAACATCACTCAACAACAATATCTATCTAGGAACATATTTAAATCGTGTAATGCTGAATTTAAGCTCTTGAAAAGCAGCTTTGTTTCGGTCATTCAATTATTCATTCAATTCAATACAAAAAAAAAAGCAACAACAACGACAGCATTCTGTAAATAGCCACATTGAATGGCCCATTTGAGACAACAATTTAGTTGCTTTGTTTTTCTTTTCTCTTTTCTCTTTTTTTAGGGGTTTATACTATATTTTTCGACTTGCTTTTTAGATACATTGCACTTGCTTTATGCTTAAATAATAGCATGTCACTTTTAATTTGCGCAGCAATTTATAGGCAGATTTTCATTTTTATTTTTATACGCTCTGGATTAAGATAAGCAGGCCATGCTGAGTTCATTTACACAATATCTTAGCAACGACTTTTGTCGTCTTTTTATGGAATAGCAAGTGGCATGTAGTAGGTACACTTTTTGTACCCGAACTAACTATTACAACGAAGTGCCAAGGAATTGTCAGCTTTTGTTTAAGAACAATATAAAATATGTACGTTCTTTGGGCTTTTGGGGTATCTCTAATTTTTTTTTGCTATTGTGCTGGTCTAGACTTTAGATATAGCGTGTTGCCCCTAAAAGTATGCGCTGAAATTTTTTTTTTTTTTTGTTATAGACATTTCTATGCACACACACTCATTTTTTAAAAAAAAATGCTGTGTTTATTTTATTTATTTTTAAACTAATTGTGAATTATTTTTATGAATTTAAGAAGAGATTGGAATAAAATTTAAAGTTTATGAAAAATATGTCCTTTAAAAAAATTTGATAATTACTTCGTCAATTCTTGTCGTATTTTTTCAATTAAACAAAAGTTTTACTCGTCAATTAAAAAATTTGTGTTTGACTTGAAAATAGATACAGTTAGGATCAGCAATTTCATAACTTTATATACATTATATTTTTTGAAAGGTCTTAGTTTTTTACTTTCCAAAACTGGAAAAATTTCGGTTCGTTATTGACTGAGTTATAGTTCCATAAATGAAAAAAGAGAAGAAAAAATTTCAGAATTGTTCCATTTCCCTTAGTTTACGTAATATTTACAATAAAACATTTTTGGATTAGACTTTCTAAAAACCAAATTCGACATCAGCTTGACAAAATCTGGTACTTTTGTTAAATTAATATAAATATGGTAACGTCCGCAATCTTGATTAACAAAATCGTAGTAAACAAAAGCATGTTTGGAGCTTGAGTAAGCCTCTTTAGAATCCTGAAATATTCCGCTTCTTTTTTGTTCTAAGTCGCTCAAATTTACAAAAATGTACATTGCTCATCATGTCTGTCTGTCCCTCGTATGAAACAGATACTATTAAAGATATAACTACGAAATTTAAATTTCTAGATTCTCTAGAACCTTCCGAAGTAAACTTCTTAACCTTCTTTCTAGTTTTTTTTTTTTTAATATCGCACATTCAAGCCAAAGTTATTAACGTTTTTGCAGTTACAGAGTATCACATAGTCGAACTAACTTGACTGCAACGCTTTTACTTGTTTCTTTTAATGCAATAAAAGCACAAAGAAATAAAATAAATGAACGTTGAAAGAAAAATTCAATAAATTCATTCTTTCGTGTTTTCACCACTTAAACTCATTGTTAAATCCTTTGCACGCAATTTTCTCCTTTCGCTCCTTTATCAATAAATAAAATATTGCTATGTGTGCATATATACGTATATAGTATACAACACTTCCATAGTATGTATTGCGTATATATTTAGTTATATTTTGTTACAAATTGTTATTTGTGTATATTTGTGGTAACAGCGCCTGGCATTTGTAATTGTGTTAATTGTTATTAATGTTTTGTAATCAAACAAGTTCAGTAATATTTATAAATATTTTTTGCCATTGCGGCTTTAATATTTAATGTCATTGAAAAAGTCAAATAAAATTTCATATAATTAAATTAAAATGATTAATGAAAATTTTATGTATTTTAATTATAAAAGTATTTATTTGTTTAAAAGAAATTCTTACAATATAAATATTTATTTATTTATATAAATTATTAAAGTAAATATTTAACAAACGCGTAATAATTTTGTTAAATTTTCATTAAATCGTTTTATTATTTTTTAAAGTTTAATAACAATTGTCAATGAATTTATTTAGCTTGTACAAATAAAGACTCAGACACTCACTAACGCTGTTTGATTTGATTAAATATTTTATTAATAAATTTTTAAAATAAAAATGAACGCCAGGCTGTCTATATACTACTACGTTGTATATAAAATCTATGAAACGCAAAAGTTACTATTTATTTTCAGATTTATTCAATTACGAAATTAAATTAAACGTGTCAAAAATGTACATTCCTTTTGATCCTACTAAAAGCTTTAATAACACTAAATTGCTTTTACAAATTTTATAACTTTGTCGTTTCGCATTCGCGCATTTCACTTCTTTTTTTTTTTTTGTCCTCGTCAATTTTCAAGAGCCGCATTTTCAAATATTAGTTTCACAGTTTGTGTGTGTCTGTGTTTGTGTGTATGTATTTTGTGAAATGTACCTGCTTGTCTTTCAAACTTTTACAAGGTAGCAGCAGCAACAGGACAACACCATGTTTCAGCTTTTGTCCCTTGATGTTTAAGTTTTTTTTTTAGCAGCATTGCCATCTGACCATCAACAGTGTAGGTGTTAAAATACTACATTGAAATCATTCTCTTTAGCAACAAGACATGAACATAAAAGTATTAGCGCCATTATCGACTTTCCTTCTTTTTTCTTTTTTTTTTTTTTTGGATTTGAGCAAAGTACAGTGTCAGAAAAGATACAAAAAATGTGTCTCAAGCTATTTTAAATGACAGTTTTATGTTAATAGACGTTTTCTGGCAATGTAACGCACGTCACCACTACTGAAAAAAACAGTATAAAGAAAGAATTTGTTTGAACCAAGTTGACTATCCGCTACGAGAAGACTAATTTAATTCGCTCATTGTTTTAGTCAAAATTCTCGTTCAATAATTTTTATATCCTGTACCCAGAGGGTTAAAGGATACATTTAATTTGTGCAAATGTATGTAACAGGTTGCTGGGAGCATGATAGATCCTAGAACGTATATATATTCTTGATCAGCATTGAAAGGCGAGTCGATATAGCAAAGTCTGTAAGTCCATCCGTCCGTCTGTCGGTCCATTTGTCCAGTCCGTCTGTCCGTCCATCCATCCATCCATCCGTCTGTCCGTCCGTCTGTCCACCCGACTGTCCAGCTGTCTGCCATACGAGACAGATTATCTCGGAGACTATATGTAGAAGACTGAGCTACAATTTTTGAAACTAAGACTCTCCTACGCCGCAAGTGTGCACTTGCAAACAGTTTTTTCTCTAGTCCCATTGTAAGGGGTAGCCCCTAAACAAATCTACCCCACAATTTTGGGTTTTAGTATAAAACCTACATTGTTTCTTATTCTAGGAACTTCAAATTTAGTATAAATTATGCCTATGATAGTCCCAATGAAATATCCCAATATGGATAGGACCAACAAAATTTTAGGTACATATAGCCCCCATACAAATTTACCCTATTTTAAGAGTTTTTGTATGAAAATAGTATGGTACTTAGATAAGACTTACCCATGAAGATTGGACACAGTGTATCTTGCAGTCGAGCATACTTTACTTCAGCGTTCATTCTTGTCTTTTTTTTTTTTACTGCATTTCAATCATTTCAGCCCACTGTAAGCACTTAAAGAATTTCCATTTCAAGATTTTCTACTTAAAGTTGTCGTATCTTAAAAATGTAAAGTGCCAAAACGTTGACGGCGTAACGTCTCTGATAGCAAAAACGTAAGCAAGCATTCAATTAGGTGCGTGTTCACATAAATTTGCCTTGCAAAATAATATTTACAAAAAATATATGCATACAAATTTTATTTTAGTATAATTATATTTGAACATTTAAGCTAGAAAAGTAACAAAATATTGAATTTAAGCTAAAAACTGCTTAGCAATAAATAAAAAATATAAATTTTGAGCTATTTTTAAAGTTTATTTTATTTAAAGATAAAACAAAAAGCTTAAATAAATGCAAAGTTTTTCTTCTAGACAAAAAAACAAAATCATGAGCATGAAATTAGATAAAACGCTTTATGCTTCTTGCTTGCTTCCTTCTTACTTGGCTGAGATTGAAATTAAACTTCTGGTTGCAAAGTCGAATATAGAATTTCTAGGTAGTCGTAGTAGTAGATTTATGAAAATTCATTTAGCTGTTAAGATACAAACAGTGCGGAAAATCAGTTGAGTGCACACGCACACACACACAAACATTTGGTTTGGGGGTGTGAAATGTGAAACGTTAAATGTGATAATTACATTTTTCGCTTCTATTAAATAATTTGTGAAAAATTTTAGTGCGCTTGAGAAGACTGATTTTTGTTTTTTTATTTTTTACTATTTTTTTTTTTTTTTTTTTTTTTTTTTTTTTTTTAACGAATAAAATTCTTTTTGCGTGCAGAGACTTGTGTAAAAAGTTTTACTCGTAAATGTTGTAACAGATTACTTAGCGAATGCTCATAAATAATTCAAAGGCAACTTTTTCTTCTTTATGCACACTCTTGTTTATATATTTTATAAAATTTCTATATGCATATGTTTATGTGTTTATGTGAATTGTTATGGAAAAGTTCAACTAATAAAATTTAATTTTTTAAAAGGCAAATAGATACAAAATGGCAGATAGGCGTTACTTTATGGTAGAAAATATTATAACACATCTACAGAAGATACTAAAGCCTCGCTGGAATAAAAAAATCTGGATATATAAAATGATTCGGTTTATTTTTAAAAGGACTAAAATCGATTCAGTTGACCCGATCTTTTTTACAACTAGTTCGTGTTGTAGCTCGCTTTAAAGCGATATCAAATGCTTAAATAATTAAACAAATCATTTCGAGTACTTGAAGAAATGAGCCGTTTCAACTCGATCACCGTATTCGCCAGATTTGGATCCCTGTAACTTATCCCTGTTAAATCAAACAAAATTCGCCGAAGCAGTTGAAGCTCATACCTCCGGCTGGCTATGAGCGGGTCATGAAAGATTGAGTTGGACGCTGATATCGGTTCAAATAAAGCCTATTTTAAAGGCGACACAATAAACACACATTTACATGAGCTGTGAAGGACGAAGGAAGTACGTTAAAACAATTATTTATTGTTTTATAATAAATTATAAGCTTTACCATTATTATGAAAGAGTTGCATAGCATTGGATGCGCATGAGTAACAAAGAATATACTAAGAATACAACTGAATGTTTGCTGTGTGCTGTACATACTCATTTTGTAATACACAAACATTTGCAAATACTCTTTGAATGCATTTTTTTACAAACAATTCAACTAAATAAAAATTTTAAACCACACTTTCGTATGAGTATTAAAAGTTAACGAGTACTCAAAAATGTTATTACAATTATTTATTAAAAAGAGTGGATCTTTATTGCCAAAGAGTGAGTACCAAAGGGTATACTGTGAACATAACTGAATGTTTGCTGTGTACTGTTCTTACTCATTTCGCAAAACACGTATATATGCTCATGCTTGTTGTATCATAATCGCTGCGTGCGTGTGTATGTGTTATCATAAATGAATATTGATTCAATTTCGATATTGAATCGAATAGTTACTTTTTTGCGTTTATATATAATTTGCTAAGCATATCTCAAAAAGTAATTAAATACTTTTTTTTCACACCTTTTTGAAAGGACATAAGAAGTAGGTGAGTAAAAGGAAATAAAAATTATTGTAAAAAGAGATGCTTTGTCTAATTCAACTGCTTTTAACTGCACACAGCTCATTATAAATAAATAATTCAAACAACTTAAAATGAAACAATTAGGATTTCATTTATAATCCTTTGCGTCTTTTACCCATTTGCATTTTTCTTTTGAAAAGAGCGAAAGAGAGAGAGAGAAAATTAAACTCACACGCTGTATTTTAATTATACACCTTTTTTGTTGTTGTCGTTTTAGTTGTTGTTGTTGTTTTATTCATGGCATTCATTTTGTAGTGCAACGACGACAACCATTTTTGTTTTCCTTTTTTTTTTATTTAGGCTGTAATGGTTTGTCCTTCCCTTTTCTGAGTAAAGTTTTGTTTTGTTTTGACAAATTGAATTAATTAAAATGCAAATTTGATATTTGAATATTAAATTCGTATAAAATTTAATTGAAAGTTTAAAAAAAAAACTTTTGTGATGAAAACTTAGAAAGTTGTTTATTTTGTCTGCACACAAAAACTTTGATGTTTAAGTTAAACTTCCGCTGCATTTTTTTGCATTTTCTATCTTAAGTATCTGTATCTATGTATAGACTGCATATAATTTAAGTGTTTTAATAAAGCTAATCAAAATCGAAAAAGTGTGCGGCAGACAATTAAATTTTCAACAATGACACTCAAAGATAAACAATAACAAATTAAGTGGTTACAGACGTTCTACAAAAAAAAAAAAAAGTAATGGGAAGCACCTCTTTTAAGAACTCAAACGGCAATCTTATCAAAAAAATTAAAATATAACAAAATAGTTCCTACTTCAGCGCATGAAGTGCTAACGTATCATTTGCCTTAAACTATAAAAACATTGCACATGGCATACAAATCAGTCACTTTCAGTCTGACGTCGTTTTTGATTTGACACAATGCTTAAGTTGGCAATTCTACTTTCCGTTTTGGCCTGTGCCCTAGGTGCTGCCATACCCGATGGCATGTTGCCACAATTGGATGGACGCATTGTCGGCGGCACCGCGACCTCGATTAGTAGTTTTCCATGGCAAATTTCGTTACAACGTAATGGCGGTCATTCCTGTGGTGGTTCCATCTATAACAGCAAAATTATTGTAACTGCTGCTCACTGTCTGCAATCGGTCTCGGCTTCAAGCCTTAGAGTGCGTGCTGGTTCATCGTACTGGAGTTCTGGTGGTGTACTCGTACAAGTTGCTGCATTCCGTAATCATGAAGGCTACAATTCCAATACCATGGTCAACGATATTGCTGTCATACGTCTCGCATCTGCGCTTGGCTCTAGCTCGACAATACGTTCAATTGCTTTGGCTACTTCGACGCCAGCTAATGGTGCTGCCGCTCAAGTTTCTGGCTGGGGTACCACCTCATCGGGTGGCTCAATTCCATCACAGCTGCTGTACATCAATACGAAAATTGTCGGACGTTCACAGTGCGCTTCATCCAGTTATGGTTACGGTTCCAGCATTCGCGCAACTATGATTTGTGCTGCTGCCGCTGGCAAGGATTCGTGCCAAGGTGATTCCGGTGGTCCATTGGTTTCTGGCGGTCGTCTCGTCGGTGTTGTATCCTGGGGTATTGGCTGCGCTCAGTCTAGATATCCTGGTGTCTATTCCAATGTCGCTGAGCTACACTCATGGGTTGCCAATGCTGCATCTCGTGTCTAAGCTGTAACAATTTAAAGAAAAAATAAAAAATTCCAAAGAACATAAACAAAAAAAATCTAAATGTATTTTAATTTATTGTTTCAACTGTTTCAGTTTCTTTTTTTCGGTGCCTTATAGAAATGCGTATATTCCTCTCGTTCCAGTAGTGCCTCATCGCCGCTCGGATTATGGCTAATTGTCGATTTTTTATTTGCGCTACGTATTGCAACCCTAGCCAATTGTTTCGAACGATATGAAGCTGGCACAAGCTCACGTAAACTTGAGCCTGAGTGCCATTGACGCTTACTAAAACGCATAACTTTTGAATCCGATTTGTCGGATGTCCTTTTGCAAAATGGTGAATTACAAATAGGCTCATTTCTGGCAAAATTATTACCATCGCTAAGTGTTTGTGGCAGATCGCGATCAAGTGTTTCCGGTAGCAACAATGATAAGATGCCACCCAAAATACTCAGGCCACCTAGTATAAATAGTGGCAGCGCCGGCGTTATATGCGCTAAATAAACCACAGCCGGTGATAATAATGTTGCAACATAACCCATAATATGTATAAAGGCAACACCCTGCGCACGCACCACTGTGGGCAATATTTCGGCGGCATATTGCAGTCCAATGTTATAGCAAATATTAGCAAAGAAACGTCCGGCAATAGCAACACCAGCCATCGCATATGGATGCGTCATAAAACCGGCTATAATGCTGAAAACACCACAGGCAACCATGTGGACGAAGGAATTCCAACGTCTGCCGCAACGATCAAGCGTTAAGACACACACAATGGCCGCAGGTAGCTCCGTTAAGCTGGCTAAAGATGATATAACAAAAATATCAGCACCAACAGTATTTATGGCGCGTACATGTCCATCGTAAACGAGGCATATAGCCATCCAAATGACCATCAGTGTTATGGTGATGCGCAACAGATGACGCCATTTGCACACATGAAATATAGAAAATGTACGATTTTTTTGTTCCTCTTCATAAAAACGCTGGCAGCAATAATAGAAACGATTAAATATCTCAATTGGCACATTTTTATGATTGACTATGGAGATTTTATGCAATATCTCCATGGCTTCATCGATTTTGCCCACCGAAACGAGCCATCTGCAATGGAGTAGTATATAGTTTAAAAAAATAACAGTAAGAGTGCTTCCCCTAATTTTTTTCCCCCCGATTTACCTGGCTGATTCCGGTATAAGGCATTGCGCAAAAACTACAAGAAATAACGGAGCCGAGGTGACCACCATAAATAAACGCCAATTTGCAATGCCGTATGCAATCCAAGGCATAATACAAGCAGCAGGCGTATAAAATAAACCAATCGACATATTGCCCACGAAAGTGCGATGTTTGGGACCAACATATTCCATTACTACTTGCATGTATATAAGCATTTTTGTATTATTTCATAATTTATAGTACACAATTTAATACTTACAGATTATATACATTACCGTATAGCAACTGTCAAAGGCAAAACCAGCAAAGAAACGCAACATTATAAACGATATAAATGAACGCGTCAATGCTGTAACAAGTCCACCCAGACAACCAACAAGATTAGCGCTCATTAACGCCGGTACGCGTCCAACATTATCTGCAAGCGAGCCATAGAGCAGCCCACCGAAGATGGAGCCACCAAAGAAAGCAATGAATGCATATGTCTCATACTTATCGTGTTCACAAACCCAGTGATCTTCTGTTGCAATTGTTGCATAGGGTATATCACTGTAAACGTAGACCCAACCATCGCTACAAGGCACTTCCGGCCATGTTGTGTTTACTGTTAAATTTTTTAGCAATACTTCCGTATAATTTGTTTCATACATGGTGCATTTACTAAAGCTACCATCGGACAATTGCGGTATTGAGAGTTCACGTGCATCTGTTTGGGAGAGCTTTCGCAATTCGGGTACATAACACCAATGCTGCTCCGGTACCAATGTTACGAATATCTGTCCCAGATAGACAAATGCAACAAAGAACATAAATGGAATCGTTAAAGCGAACAGCCTTTTCTGGTATGCACCAAATGAGCCAATAAATGGCAGTAAATCATCGAAGTCAATATAGCCCAAAACATCGAAATTTGAATGTTTACTACCAAAATTAGAGGCAATATAATTAACGCTGGCTGTCTTTCTAAGGCTGCCATCGCTTAAACGTTGCTCCATAATGTTTTGAGAAATATAGAAATGTTTTTTTTTTTCTGATACTAAACTGAAAACTGACTTTAATTGTAAAGAAAATCAAATATAAAATCAAAACAAATTAAACACGCGCAACAG
The DNA here is from genome assembly GCA_018903435.1 of Leucophenga varia. Classification (NCBI taxonomy): domain Eukaryota; kingdom Metazoa; phylum Arthropoda; class Insecta; order Diptera; family Drosophilidae; genus Leucophenga; species Leucophenga varia. Next base: position 4,227,600 of record JAEIFJ010000935.1, on the reverse strand, counting down.
CATTTAGCAACCAAGGGCGTAGCTCTGCAACATTTGCATACACGCCCGGATATCTTGCCAAGGCGCAACCAGTGCCCCAGGAAACAACACCGACCAGACGACTGCCCGAAACTAATGGACCACCGGAGTCTCCTTGGCATGAATCCTTACCAGTGGCAGCAGCACAAATCATAGTTGCGCGAATGCTGGAACCGTAACCATAACTGGATGAAGCGCACTGTGCACGACCAACAATTCTGGTATTAATATAGAGTAGCTGCGTTGAAATTGAGCCACCCGATGATGTGGTGCCCCAACCGGAAACCACGGCGGCAGCACCGTTAGCTGGCGTAGCAGTGGCCAATTCAATTGCGCGTACATTGTCGCTTGTCGTAAGCGCAGAGGTAAGACGTATAACAGCAATATCATTGACCAGTGTGTTGGCATTGTAGCCTTCATGATTACGAAATGCAGCCACTTGTACCACAACGCCACCGGAACTCCAAAGCGATGAACCAGCGCGCACTCTAAGCAATCTCGTTGATACAGCTTGCAGGCAATGTGCTGCAGTTATAATAATTCGATTGCTATAAATGGAACCGCCACACGAATGATAACCGCTACGTTGCAGCGACACTTGCCATGGAAAACTGCTAATGCTGCCCTGTGTACCGCCAACAATGCGTCCATCTAATTGTGGCACTAGACCCGTAGGAACTCTAGCGCTAAGCGCGCCGCCGGCAAAAATTGTGAAGAGAATTGCTAATTGCAACATTTCGTTAAACGTTTTCAATGACTATTTTGAAAATAATGCAAAATGCGAAAGGTTTTTATACTCATTGCACTACATAGGCGCGGCGTCAACATTTCTTTGATAAAAATTATTATATATGTAGCTCCTCATTCCTATACTCTCGATACTTTCTACTCGCAATGCATTTCAATGCAATTTATTTTGTGTTAAGTAAAATACACAGGCTCATTAAATACTCATTTGTTTATCTTCGAATGTCAGCAATCAGTATCAAAGCGTTTTAGAGTTAATATTTACCTACTTTTTTGTGATATAAAGAAAACAAAAAATTCTAAAGCAGTAAACGTGATTTAAGAAATTTTGCTACAATTTTCTGATTTGATTAGACAAAATATATGCTTTAGGTTCGTATAACCGATTTATCTAAAATATACCGCATTGCTTATTTGAACAATCTAAATACTTTCGGAAAGTTTCAAACGCAATAAGAATTGGTAATTCATTTTAATTGACTCGATTTGGTTCCGCTTATTATACCCGTCAGACATAGTGCAAACGGGGTTTTTCATTTTGCCAGACATCGTTGACCCTATACAGTATATATGTTATACTCATGATCAGTACTACGAGACGATCTAGCCATGTTAGTCTGTCTATGCGTTTCATTTACTTAATTTTAAAGATATTGCACTGAAATTAGAAACTTAAGTTTTTCTTAGCCCTAAGCAGTTAAAGTGTACAAAAACCAATGTGCCAATCCTATTATTAGGCATAGCCCTCATACAATCCCATTTTCGAGTTCTTTTAGGCAATTACTTACTATTTCTGATGTCATCTTCTGAATACACTATCGATATGCCTATGATCGGGCCCCTTTACCATAAAGCCACCATACAATCATATTTAATAGTTTCTTATTTCCAAAAAAAAATTGTTGTTATATAGGTTGTCCCAGAATTGACGCAATTCCCAGAATTAAAGCAAAAGTGCTGGCCACCCTGAAAAAAAAATCAATATGAGAGCTGATTGCGTTAATTGCGCTAATTCTGGAACTTTTATTAATTTTGGAACTTGCGTTAATTATGGTATACCCTTTAAAAATTTTGTAAGCATACAATTAATTATAATTTGGGTTGTATCGGACCATTGAGCCCCATACATACCATCCCAAAATTTTACCAAAGCCACTGATTATACACAAACCGAAGTTAAACTTTTTTTTTTTTTTTTAATTCCGAATAAAATATCAGTCGCCTTCGCTTTTAGAAATAATTTTATTGCATAGTTTTAGGCTGCAGTTTTCAAAAAGCTATATCTTCACTATCTCTCGCTATCGATCTCTCTCGCATTCTCTCACACTCTCTAGTTAAGTTATTCACCACTCTGAACTTATTCTGAAAAAGCTTACTCCAAATAAACAGTTGCTCGTAGTGTGTCAAACATTGTGGAAGGTTAATTTTTATTTGCTTGTTTATGAAATTTAATTATTTTGTTTGAAAAAAAAAAAAAATTTTCAAACAAAATTCATTGCTATCTTCCATCAATAATATAAACTTATCAAAAACACTTGACATTTTAAATAAGACATAAAAGAAAACTTTATTTAAAAACAACTTTTTTTATTTTTTCACAGCGAAAATGACAACTAAACCGGTTCTCTACTATACGCCACGCAGTCCACCATGTCGCGCTGTGCTGCTGACCGCAGCAGCGCTTGGCGTCGATTTGGATTTGCGGTAGGTGAAAATAAAAACAAAAACAAAAACAAAAAGAAAACTTTTTAACATAATTTTCCGGTTTTTTCTAAATTTCAGTTTTGTAAATCTCAAAGCTGGTGAACATTTGACGCCCGAATTTCTTAAGCTAAATCCACAACATACAATTCCGGTTTTGGATGATAATGGCACCGTAGTCACGGATTCGCATGTGATTTGCGCCTATTTGGCTGATAAATACGCCAGTGATGAATCGCTTTATCCAAAAAATCCAGAACAACGTCGCTTAGTGCAGGCACGCCTCTTTTTCGATTGTGGACATCTATTTCCACGTGTACGCTTTATTGTGGAACCGATTATATACTTTGGTGCTAGTAAAATTCTACCGGAACATGTCACTTACATGCAACGCGCCTATGATGGCCTAGAACGTTGTCTCGCCAATGGCGAATATTTGTGCGGTGAAAATTTAACCATTGCCGATTTGTGTACTATTGCTTCGCTATCTACTGCAGCTGCCTTTGCGCCCATCGATGCAGAACAATTGCCAAAATTAACAAACTGGTTTGAACGCATGCAGGCGTTGCCCTATTATCAAAAGAATAATCAAGATGGTCTGGATATACTAGTTAAGTTTGTTAAAGATACACTTGCCGAGCGTCAGCAAGCAGAAAAAGCAGAGAGTACTTAATTTTGAAAAATACAACCAATAAATTCAATTATCGTTTTTAAAGAAAAAAGGAAAAACGTTAACGACCACTAAAACCCGTACACGAATCAAAGTTAGTGATAGGGCAAATTTATAAATATATTTTGAAAATAATTACTTTTTCATACAAATGTGAAAATAATCAATAAGTTGTATGGGTGCTATAGCTAAAATGGGCTGGCACCTTGGTTTGATATTGGATGTCATTAGAAATGTTTTTACCCAAATTGAGTGAATAGTTTCAAAAATACCTATTTTAATACAAAAATTGAGAATGGGCGGTAGTTGTATGGGGGCTATATTAAAAATGGGCGTGGCAGCTGGTTGATATGATGACATTAGAAGTATTTTGCAAACTTCGAGTGACTACATTCATAAATAACAGCTATTTTCATAAAAAACCGAAAAAAATGTAAGTTGTATGGGGCTATACCTAAAATGGGCGGGCACTTTGATTTTAACACTGAACTGCTAGGACGAGAAAAGCTAAGTTCCGAGTTTCAGGTCAATATGGGACTTTAAAACTGAGCGAATGAAACGCATAAATTTGATATGACAGACAGACGGATGGATTAGACATAAGAAATGCTGATCGCACAAACTTCTGGTATTATATATACTTTATAGGGTCTAAGATTCTCCTTTAATGCGTTACAAACTTTCTACAAAATATAATACCCTGTACACTGGTATAAAAATCAACTTTGATTTTTGTTCCTAAATGAAGATACACATATGGGACTGTCAAACAATGACTATGTAAAAAAGTTTGATAAACCAAATTATCATAATAACCGATCTAAAAAAGATCTTCTAGATCTGTGCAGCAATCATAGCTGACAAGGAATATATATACTTTATAGGGTCTATTATAGCTGTTACAAACAATTACACAAACTTAGTATGCAGTCTTACACTTCGGGTACAGGGTATAAAAATTGAAACACTCTAGATTTTGTGGAATAACTATCGAATACTACGTTTTTCTCATGGTACAATTCTTTCACCGTAGCTAAGAGCGCTACAATGTGAGAGACATAAAATTTTGTTTACTCTTCTCACTAAAATTTGCTCTCATAATTAACAAAAATGGTACTGCGAACCAAAACGGCTACAAGATGAGAGATAAATTAAATATTATATTACATACTTTTAGGCTGCAGGAGAATAATCTACAAAAAGCGTGTATTTTTTTTGTTATTAAATCAAATAATTTGGATTGTGTTAGTCTGATCCACTTTTGTTTAATTTAAATCAATAAAAATAATCACTTTATATTGTAGATAGTTGAGTAAACTATAACAGATAAATATCACAGAAAATAAAATTAAAGCAAAAATTATATTTCAAGATTCGTGCCATAGAAACATTTTGAAGGTTTTATATTTTTACTTAAAGTTATGCACACAAAAATGTTTTTGCGTCCTTTTTTTAGCACCGAAATATGATAGCAAAATACAACAAAAATAAAAGCTTCATCACACTTACATCTACACACACACACGCACACACAGCTAACAAGGATGTTGAATTGATGTTGTTTAACGGAAACACAATATTTTTTGTTTTTTTTTTTTTTTTTGTTTTGTGCAAACACTTTTTCGCACACAAAGAACAAACAAGAAAAATAACACAGAAAAGTCTACAAGGAAAATTGATGTTTATGGCTTTGCTGCTAACTCAAGTAGCGTTGATTGCGTTTTATAAACATACACATGTGTTATACACATACACATATATTATACCCGGCATTAGAAGGAAATTTTATAACTTATATTGTCATCTAATAGAAAAAAAAAAATTAAATGGTTTCATTCAAACGTACAAACATTATTTTTATACATATTTTTATATAGTAGATGAATATGTGAGTGTCTTAAACATAAGAACACGTCTATAATCGATTGACTTCTAAAGACAGATAATCGTAACAAATTCTCTAGCAAAAAGTTGATCCTATAGTTTTTAGTTTAACAGATAAAAGCCATTACATAACTTTCATTTTCAATTTGGCAGCACAAAAACAAATAAAATGGTAAAAATTTTACCAAAAAAAAAAAATATTGAGCTTGTGCATTACTTTTGCTTAGAATTCATATTCAAAATAGCAATAACTTTTATTTGTCTTAGCTATTTACCTTTGAACATAAATTTATTGAAAAATATTTTTGGATAAATATTTTCTTTTTTTTTAATATAAAAAATGTTAAAGAGAGGCTTGCATGCTGCCACCCAATAGCTTTTTTACAAAATTATTTGATGGCTGAGAAAAAAAAATTCGGATCAAGTTTTCAAAAGTAGCTAAAATTAAACATCTGAAATTTAGGCTTGCAGGTTGCCACCCCTCTAAAATTTGCTGAAAACTGAGGGAAAAAAAAAAAAAAACTACCGAATTAAGAAATTAATAGAAATTTATTGCGAAAACATAAGCAAGCCAAAAAGTTTTAGAAAAGATGGAGTAAAACCTATCACAAAAAATATTTTTAAAATGAAAAAATAAAAATGTTAAACCTAATTTTTTAAATTATCTAAATCTGACCAATTTAACTTAAGGCTCGCAGATTGCCACCACTCTGAAAAATTTCTGAAAATGTAGAAGAACTGCAATAGAACCTGTCAATTTATTTTTGAGGGAAGGTATTTGGCACTTTAGTCAAAATTTTGGAATAGATGAACAAAACTGTAACACAAACATTTTTAAAACTCAAAAAAATTGTAAACTAAATTATAAAAAATAACTAAAATTAACCTACTTAAAATTACGCGTGCAAGGTGCACCCCACTGAAAATTCCTTAAATCATAAAAATTCATTACCAAACGAAGCTTATTCTACGAAAAGAGCCAAAGGCAACATCATTTTGACACAATTTATTAGTGCGCAAAAGCGCAGTTTAAATTCCGATTAGGATTATGTGACTTAAATAAAAAAACACTCAATACGAGTTAAAATGTGTGGCAAGCTGCAAACAGTAGCAACCTGCAAGACGCTTTCATTCAAATATGATTAAAGACTTTTTCTCGGAAACTTGCAAAAGGTGGTAACCCTAAACTGAGTATTTTGACTTAATAAAGTGCTGCATTTTACTAAATATTTTTTTTTTTAAATTTTATCGCATTTAATTTTTTTATTTTTGATGCGCAACGCTGTCCAGAGTGTGTAAAAGTCAAGTTACTCGACTAGTTTTCCTTTTAAAAACCAAAAAAAAAAATGTTCATTGTGGCACTTGACTCAAGACTCCTGCAAACAAACAATGTCAGTATGCCAAGCACTTGCGGCTGCGGTACTAGTTGTTGCAACTAAAAGTGGCAACAATTACTACTAAAATGTTTAGACATAACAGTAGCACAGATACACTACTCCAAGTGCAAATGATTTTAAAAATGGCGCAAAAAAAAAACATTTAAAACATCACATAAAGTCCAAGGACTCTTTTTTATTGGGGCCCACTAATGTTAACAAGCGCCTAAATTAAACTTACTATTTATACCTAACCTGCACACTTACGCGTTTAAAATGTAATTTACTTTTGCACACCAGACACATTCATGGGTCTGAGTCTTTTTAGTGCAACTGCATGCAACATGACAGCAAACAGCACTTATTGCATGACTTTGGATAACTTGACTTTAAATAACTTTAGAGAGAAAAACTTTGAAGCAGGATAGATAGAATACTATACACCGCGAGCACTACGCAACTTAAGGCTGCAACATTAAGTTCAGGCAAAGTACTTTGAAGTACTTTGAGCAAAAAAGTTTTATAGCGAAAAAAAAACAACACACATACACATAACATAGTTTAATGGGTAGGTGTGGCAGTTGACGCAATAGTGAAAACAAAGATGTATGTAAACAAGTCAGCAGACTTTTTTTATGCAAGTTACACATAGTATGAACGGGTCATATAAGTTTGACGCAAGGTTTGTAACGCAATAAAGGGGACAACGTAAAGTATATTTGAATATCCTTCATCAGCTTGACGAAGAAAAACGATCTAGCCATGTCCACCCGTCTGTCTGTCTGTAGTTACACGTTTTACGCGTTTCACGTTAAACATTTCACGTTATATGTTTCGCGTTACACGTTTTACGTTATACGTTTCACGTAATACGTTTCACGTAGTTACACGTAACACGTTTACGTAACACGTTTCACGTAACACGTTTCACGTAGCACGTTTCACGTAACACGTTTCACATAAAACGTTTCACGTTAACACGTTTCACGTAACACGTTTCACATAACACGTTTCACGTAACAAGTTTCACGTTTCACGTAACACGTTTCACGTAACAAGTTTCACTTAACACATTTCACGTAACACGTTTCACGTAACACGTTTCACGTAACACGTTTCACGTAACACGTAACACGTTTCACGTAACACGTTTCACGTAACACATTTCACGTAACACGTTTCACGTAACACGTTTCACGTAACACGTTTCACGTAACACGTTTCACGTAACACGTTTCACGTAACACGTTTCACGTAACACGTAAAGTTTCACGTAACACACTTCACGTAACACGTTTTACGTTATACGTTTCACGGTTTACGTTTCACGTAACATGTTTCACGTAACACATTTCACGGTTTCACGTTTCACGTAACATGTTTCACGTAACACATTTCACGTAACACGTTTCACGTAACACATTTCACGTAACACAATTTCACGGTATACGTTTCACGTAACACGTTTCACGTAACACGTTTCACGTAACACGTTTCACGTTTCACGTAACACGTTTCACGTAACACGTTTCACGTAACACGTTTCACGTAACACGTTTCATGTAACACGTTTCACGTAACACGTTTCACGTAACACGTTTCACGTAATACGATTCATGTAACACATTTCACGTAACACGTTTCACATTTCACCTGAAATTTAAAACTTAAGCTTTATCAGTCCTAAGCAGCTAAAGTAGCAATACATGATGACAGTAGGACACATGATTGAAGTAAGATCCATCTAACACATATAGAAAATTTAGTCTAATCATTGTGTAAAGGGATACTAAAGCTTCGGTGCCACTAAAGCTAACGTTTCTCCTTGTTTTCATGCTCTTGTCACTTGCACTTTTTTGCCAAGTTCGCGCATTTCTAGATATGAGTGAGTCGAGTATTTTACGTTGACTACGTATTTTGAATAAGCTTAAAAAAAATAAATAAACTCAAATATTAAGTAAAAAAAATAAATAATAAGCTACACAGTATTCAGTTTCAGGATTATAAGAGTTTCAAAGATTATTTAATTAAAAGAAGAGCTTAGTAATGATACAAAAAAATGCTTTATAGGTTTATAGGAGTGAATTGCGAATTTTATGGTGTTACTTTTTTTAATGCATGACATGAGTGACTAAAAAATAAACCAAAGAAATTTTTTGTAATATCCCTAATCGTAATAGTTTATGGAACTGTAAAAATATGTTTGTTTGCTGAGCATATACCCCATTAAAAAATATGTACTGAATGAAAGTTGACCATGTCCAGTAACAAATGTCAAATTTTCAAAATGGTGGATACAACATGGCGTATGAGTTCTAAAAATAGAGCTTGTATAGTATTTTGTTATGACATAATGAGGATTTTTGTATAAAAATTTAAGCTTTACTATACATTCGTGTTTATATATTTGAAAATATTTGCATAAGATTCATTAATATTTTTTTTAAGAAATTATATTGATTTTACGCTTCAAGGTAAATATTATTGTAATATATACAAATATCAAACAATTTACATATTTTATTTTATTTTCACTTTACACATTACATATTATTTATTTTAATAAATATAACATTTGAACTTTCAACAAAACTGCATAAATAATTTAATAAAAACATTGAAAAAAACGAATGAAATTAGTTTTTAAATTTAATTTATTGCACAAACTAAACAAAAATTAAATCAAAAATTTTTGTGAACAACCACGCAATAAGTCATGTGTCGATATGTACAAAACTTTTAGATACTTTTAGATTTTTAGTAGCTTTTCTATACTTTATAATACAAACAAACTTTTTCACAAGAAAATTAATGCAATTATTTAAAAAAAAAAAATTTTAATAAAAAAATATATATGTGTATGTATTTTTAAAATGCGCCCAAGCATACTGATTTGTTTTCTTTCTTTTCACGCATAACAATTTAATATGGCGCAAGTTAGTTAGTTTTTTAAAAAACCTGGTCATGATTAATGATTTTACTTTCTGTTTCGTATTTCCGGTTCGTTTAATGGCGAAACGTGTTCGTTTTGCGGTTGCGGTTTATTTAACACAAAAAAAATTACAGCAACGTGTTTATTTTCGTTTGATTATGTGCTACGCTTCATAAAATGTTTAAATTCTTTTCAAACTAACATTTGAATAGAATATTAAAGAGTTTGTTTTTTTGATAAAGTAAATATTTCTAGCCCAAAAAACACAGAAATTCTTCAGTTAAAGCTTAAACTTCGAATTAAGAAATACTTTTTGTTATCGAAAAGTACATTGATAATATCGATACTTACCGGATATATTTATCGTTGCCAAAAGTACTCATGTAACGCAAAAAAGTGTTTATATTACGATTTATATGTTCTAGTTTCAACGCTCTCTAATCAGCCTCAATATTCAAAAATATTTTTATCTCATTCTGTGATGTTTATAGATTTCATTTATGTACTTTTTTTATCGTATGATTAATTTACAATTGAAATTTTTATTGATTATTTTCTATGCATGCCTAAATTTAAAGAGCAACATATTTAAACAAAGCAACAAAAATATTCGATTTGATAAGACCGATAACCATTTTATTTGTAAGAGATTGCAGTTTATGTTATGTAAAAAATGCAAAGAAACGTTTTGAAAATGAAACATATCTTTTACGTTTGTCGAAATACGAATCGCAAGTTTATGTGATTAAGAAAACAGGGCTGTTAGACATATTTCCGTAATCACTGTGGTTTGTGATTTGCGATTTGCGTAAATTCGTACGATTTCCAATTGTTCGTGCTTCGCAAACTCAAAATATAAAAACAACTTGCTGCATCGTCCGAGCAGTTTCGACTTGTCTACACTAAATAAAATTTAATCTAAACATTATGACATTATCCTGCATATCGATTACCGCAAGAACACAAAGTCTATTACAAATATGAATAATATCCGATAATGAAGCCAATTAGTAGCTTTATCAAAGAGTTTTGTCTTTGTTTTTCTTTGTGTTGGCATTCCTGTAGCTAATAATACGTTTAAATAAGTTTGCATGTGTGTGTCCTATATTTGTTCAATAACAAAAACAACAACAACAGCAAAAATCGAAAAGTGCTGTAAAAGCAATAATACACATATTGTAGCAGCCAAAACAATTGTCTACACAAAATAACACAATAACGCAGTATGTCTGTTATAGACAAATTGAGTAATATAGCTGACATGGCACATACACAACAAGCAATATATAAATTCATAGTTCATGTATTCCAAGCCCATACAACAAGTGTATCGCTGACAGCAATCGAAATTGATTGTAGTCATCATTTTCTGTTGCTGCTGGTTAGTGACAAATGTCAAAAAAAAAAAAAAATTCAAACAGGACATAATGAAAAAAAAAAAATCAAAAAAACTACGTCCTTGTAAACTTAAATAAAACTAAGAATCCGTAGGCTATGACACTTTGCATGTGTAACGATTGACTCGCTTTCAACGGAAGTAAAATTGCAGCGTACAGTGCCGAAAGCTTCAAAATGTCAGCTACTACTGCAACTTTTGTTCAAAATTATTTTGAAAAAAATTTTTTTTTCTTTTGTTTTCGAGAAAACCTCTAACAAAGTTTTTCCATTAGTGACTTTATTGCACATGCTAAAAGTTTTTAATGCTTTTTGTGCTTCTCATATATATATTTTTTTTTATTTTCATTGCATTTAAAAGTTCGTTTGCTGTCATTGACTTTGTTGTTGTTGTTTTTCAATTTTCAAATTTAAATTCAATTAATAACATTTTTAAAAAAATCAGAGAAAATGCATTTAGCTTTTATTTCGTTTTCCATTTAATCGAATCGAAGCATGAGATTGAATATAAAAAAAAAATATTGATTCAATTAAAATGCAACGATGTGTCAACAACATAAAAACATTTTTGTATTACCACACACACACACACACACACTTGCAAAGAGGAAAATCGTATAAAAATATCGTATATAGCAACGACTTTCATGGCTGTTGACAATATTCAAATTGCACGACGACGCTTAATCATTATGCATCATAATCCGTTAGCTGTCATTACCATTCGTTATGGCATTGCATTCATTTAAAATGCTCTATCACGTTTTATTTTTTTCTATCTATCTATCTGTCTATCTATTTCTCTCTCTTTTCCTTCTGTGTGTGTTGTTTTTAAGTGGCCTCATTTAAATTGCATTTCCGCCGGATATGGCAAACATCCGCTTATCGTACGAAATAAACTTACAAATGGCGTTGCCGTTCTTGCTGTTAATGTTGTTGCTATTGCTATCATTTTAGCTGTTTGTTTTTGTGGTTTTCTTTTCGTTTCGTTTTTTTTTATTTTTGTAATTGCACCCGCCACTCTTAGTATCAATCTTGATCATTCAAGTCGTCGTCAACGATTGGCTAAGCAGGATAATCTTTTAAATTGTGTTTACATTACTCTGAAAACTTGTGGCGCGCACATTGCATGTATTGTAATGAAATTTCATCATTATTATTTTTTTAATTTTTTTTTACTAATATCATTCTGAGTGTTGTATTAAGTGCTTCGTATAAGCGGATTGTGAGTAAACTTAATTCTTAACTATTCCGAAATGTAATCAAATTTTGTATAGGGATGCCTTGTTATAAATACAAACAAACATACTTGATACACATAGATGATTTTTTATATTTTTTTTTCGATACATGAATCGATGCTTACACATATCAATATTATCGATACTTTCTTTCGATGCCGAAACATAGTCATTTGTACAAGATAATTTCGGATAGATTCGGTTTAACAAAAGCTCAAAGCTGTTCGAAGTTTCGAGTGGATGGTAATTTCTCCACACGAAACTTTGAAGAGCTTATATATGATTATCTGTGGCGTAGATAGTATTTTTTAAACGGATTGAGGTTGTGTTTTAGATCTAACCCATGCCTCGATACCTTGTTTGGGGTTCATATAAGAAGCATAAAGTTCAACTTTAAATCAAAATCTAGAATATAAAAATAATTTTCTTGAGAAAAAAAAAACCAGAAAGTGGATGAGTTTCAATGATACAATTGCTAAATTGTCATCAAACTTAATATTCACATAAATTGACATTAGAGTTATATTTCCTAATTTAAATTAAACGCCTTCATAAATAAAAAAACTTTTTTTAAATAAAAATGGGCGAAAATTGGTGTTAGTTCTGTATGGTGCCTTGCCTTGAAATGGGAGTGATACTTCATATCCAAAATATAAACCGCATAAGGATAAGAAAAGCGTAAGATACGTATTTCAGTTCAATATCTTTAAACACGAACAAGCAGCCAGACAGACGAATCACATCATTTCGTCATGCTGATCAAGACCGATAAACTAAAAGTTTTAAACCGAAAATTGATATAGAACGGTTTTTTTAAATCGCATTTCACAAAATAAAGTGTTTACGACAGCGTGTCTTAAGAGCCGATTGACTGTTGGAACACAAAAAAATATATTGTAAATTTAATAAATTTTAAGATTTTAATAGTACATTTCCACTGGCTCACGTTTTGTTATTGCGTTAACAATTTATCGAAAAACGCGAAACAATGTTTTCATTGCGTTTTAGCGTTAGCGTACGAATTCAAATGTAGATTTTTTAATTAAACGAATGGAAATTGGTGTTTTTGCTTTAATAACAATTTATATTTTTTTTTGGATATATGCAGCTGTTTTCATAAATATGCGCAACTTGCGATTGCCAAATTATTCGAACCGATAAGAGAGATCGGTTTGAACGCGCGTATTGAAAGTCGACTGTTTCCCATACATAACTGCCTATACTTTTTGTATATAATTTAACGAAAGTTTGTCGAGTTTTTAACGCTAACTCGAACGCAGCCTAATGAAATTGCACTATAAGACTTCAGCTTGGTACACTCTGCTGTGGCTTGGATGCTTAAGAGACATATTGATTCCCAGGGCTGTTTAGATATTGGCGTAGTTCTCTCTTCTTTGCCAATTTTCATATTTTTTTGTTAAAACTTATACTGGCCAACAGAGATGCATTGTAATACACTTTCGATAGACATTGATGTTTTTTACTATATATGAATACTTTTGACATTAATGCTCACATCCGATAAGTATCGATATTATCGATGCATTTTTTCGATGACTTTCGATTCTTTTCAAATTTGAGTATGAGTACAAATATCGATGCCATCAGATATCAACGCATCCCTAGTTTTACATGCTACTTCTATATAAATGATATTGAGATACCCTGTAGGTAAACTACTTATGTATATAGTATAAAGTTTAGTTGTACACTGCTAGCATTGCAGCAATATGTAATTTTCAAGTGCATTAATCAAATTCAATTGTGCACTTCAAAATATACTTGTATACATTTGTGCTATTATATATTTTATTGACCACGCTATCTATTATTTTTTGCTTGTTTCCTGTAGTTATATATGTATGCATTTTATTTAATTACATTCATTTTATTTATTTTTTTTTTTAATGTTTAATTTTATTTTTTTCTTTTATTTTGCTGCGCACTTCATTGAAATTGAATGCTCTAATGGGTTTTATATAGAAAACTGTACATCAATGATTGCCAATGTAAGCAAAAGTATCTTGCAGATACATTTGTTTTTTTTTTTTTGCTTTAATTCTTGGAAAGGTTTCATATTTAGTGAACTGAATAACATTGAAAGTGTTACAACTTGAAATAAATAACCTTTTTCGCAAAAACACTACATAGTTTTTTTTTTCTTCTATTCATTGACCTTGTACGTTTGTATACGTAATGTAATACAAAGTAAAACTAAATTGAACTCAACAACATGCAACATTTCAATTTAGCTATTAACAGCTACGTCCAATATGCTAGCCAAAGCAATTACACACAATATCACACACAGAAGACAATACAGAAATGTTCGTGGTCGATAAATGTTAAAGTACCTATTGAATCTGGTCTGTCCGTCTGTTTGTATGTTTAGCTATTTAGTGCTATATAGCATCATCAATTTATTAAGCTTTACTGCTATCAACAGATAGCATAATATTCTGTGATTCTATTGGCATTAAGTACACTTTGGAATTCACAAATGAGTTAGAATGTACTCAGTGTCATTATTAACAACTTTATTTTCATTGTCCGAAATAGAATTTGATGCTAACAACAGAAGTATTATGTATGTACGAGATGATTTTAGGCTGCTCTTAGTATACTTGCATATGAGCATGGAAATGACAGCAGTTCTTATGTAGGTATTATGAAACTGATAGAAAGTTTGCTAAGCATAAAATATTATATTCGAAGAATTCACAATGCTTTGCAATTGTGTAAAAATGTAATATTGCACAAAGGCATTTTGTGCACAATTGTAAAAAAAAAATTTTGCAATTCTGCACAACTCTTTTCAGCGCTTCTTTATCCATATGATATACGTTCATTTGAATTAGACAATTTATACTCAGTAACAGCTACAAACAAAAATACCTAATATGCTGGCAACCACTTGCTTAATTTTCATAATTATTTTGCAACACTATGTAACATTGATTAAATGATTTTTTTAGTTCGCAATTGAATAGAGTTCAGTAGAGTAAGATTTTTTTAAAAGAAAATTGTCGCAATTTTGTTTACATTTTTGCACATTTACACAGTTTAAAAGACACTGTGAATACCTTAATTAATATTTATATAGCAGCTCATACGAGTATGTATGTATATGCAATTCATTTTAATCGTATTCTAAAAGCTTAATTAATGTTTGTGGTTAAATTTAAACACATGCATTGTGGTATCATCATATCAATCAAGCGCTTCTTGTCTCAAATAAAATTTAATTTGAAAATTCATTTGTGTAAGTCAACAATTTGATTAGTCAATTTGTAAAATAATAATTATTTTGTTATTGCAAAATTCAAAAATTAATATGGTTTTAATTTTGCTCTGCTTATTTTATGAATTTCAAATTTTCATATGAAATTTGGCATTTTGCTGAATGGCTAATAAAATTCATTAACATGATACACTATACATACAATAATTGTACATATTGTGGCTTAATTGAACCAAAAGATTTTATGGTTTTACGTAACATTTTCAATCTGTTGATACTTTGTGCTATAAATACGAGTAAAATTCGTAGAATTTAAATTATGAACAATCGAAATAAACGGAGAGAAATTCTTAAAATTGTAAATAATGAAATTTCCATTTTTTTTTTTTTTTTTTGCAAAAATAAATTATGTAAAATGATACTGTTTATTTTCAGTTTTGTAGTTCTACATAAGTGACATTATTTCCATATGCAGTTTAAAATATTTTAAAATTAAAAGTGTCAGTTTAAAAATTTCATACTTTCAAATGTAGTGCACATTTTAAGTTCTTGGAAAACACATTTTGGAAAAACAGAAATTTCTATTATAAACAATCAATAATGACAATATTAGTATACAGGGTATGCATTTTGGTTAAATTGAGTCTCCCTGTATACCAAGTTTAAACTAAAAATGTTTGTTTTCTTAACTTTTAAAGTGGTAAAAGTCCACAATGCGTAAACTGAGTAGATATTTTGGTACAATGAATCACCCTGTATACCCACTTTGTAGCATATACGGCTAGTTAAAATGTCAAAATGGCAATAAATGATCAACAGGGTGTATTTTAAAATGAATCACCCTGTGTGTAAATTTTTCCTTCAAAATGGCACACAGGTAAACATTTGAAGTAATGATAAAATGTCAATAAATTGCACAATTTACTGAAATGAATCAAAGTTTTTTTGTTAACTTGAAAATGTTTAAAAAACAATATGGGTAAATTGGTCATATTTGACACAATCTACCTATATGTCAATTTTCCATTCAACTTTCAAAATGGCAAAAATTGACAATATGAGTTCATATGTAAACATTTAAAGTAGTGATAGTATATACATATATCAAAAATGGCACATTTTTGTAAAATGAATCACCCTATTTACCCAGTTTTCCATTTTGTAAGTCTGTTAAACTAAGACAATATTTTTTGTTAACTTTCAAAATGGGGAAAAACCAATATGTAAAAATGATTGTACACAACGGATCACCCTGTGCAACCGCTTTGGCATCTTTTGCTGTAAGTTTAGCTAAACATTTTTTAAAGCTGTCAAAATGACAAAAATAAAAGAGCGTACACATTTGGAATTGACATAGTACACATTTAGCTATCATACAAAAATAAATAGTCACCCTGTGTTACAACTTAAAATATGTTTTTTCAATACATTCTGTCTGTACTGTCAGTGAAATTTTAAACTGAAGAGATCTGTCAAAAAATATTTATTTATTGCTTCAACTGTTGATGAAATGTGTCAAAAGTTATTCAATTAAAAATATTTTAAAATAAATTATTTAACTCCCAAAACGGTTAACGCGCAAATTCACACAGATTCGTGTTTGACACCTGCCTTATTGCATACTTTTTCAAAACTTCTCTCAGTCAACAATACAAATAAATAAATCAATATACACAAGCATACATACCATATCTACCTAAATACACATACATAAGTGTTTTCGTATTCATATGATATACCAGTTGTATGATTTATAATTCAGCTTGAAGCTACAATTTGAGCAAATCATTCAAATGGAAGTTATGTTTTTAGTTATTAAAACGAAATGAAAACGAAAGTATTAATAATAATAATAATAATAAAAATAATAATATAAAGTATACGCCATGTCATGCCGTGCGTATAAATTTTGCTGACAGCTATTTTCTTCTTTACTTTAATTTGTTAGAAAATTTGTTTGATTATTTATTTTTTTTTTTTGTTGTTTTGTTTGAAATACGAGCATGTTTAGGCGTACATGCTGTGATATATTTCAAATGCCTACCGAATGACGTCTACAATTAATAATAATAATACTCATACGCTACGTATATATTCAAGTAGCATTGCTGTGCTTAACGCAGCCACATTTTGAAATACAAATCGTCGTAAAGGATGTTTAATAGCCTTAAGGGGTTGCTAACTAGAACTGTGTGTATGTGTGTGAGTGTGTTAGTTAGTAATACATAAACTTGTATAGTTAAAATGACACAGCATAGTAAGCAGCATATTAGTCTAATTAAAATTTTCAAAGGTATAGAATTTGTGCTACAAGACAAACGCATGTATATATATCTTTATCACAAGATTATTTCTCTTACACCCACTATATGCTTGAGAGTTTACATGTTCTAATTATAACTTGTTCTCTACGAAAATGTTCAGGTTCGACCATCAAATTGAACATTTTCGTAGAAATGCAAATTGAATTTTATTTCGTAGTAGCATGTTCATTTCATTTGAAAAATGACATAAAAGTGTTGAGCAATAATTTGAACAATTTATTTGTAATCACATTTGACTTTTTGTCAATGACAAAGGTATAAAATTTGATTTTAGTTGGAAAATATGAAGAGAATATTATTATTTTTTGTACACTGGGCTGTATAAAGTAAAAATATGCAAGTACAGTATTGAAATTTGGTACAACTGCAAAAAAAAAAAACCGATATAAATACTTCAGACCGCATGAAAAAGATGATAACATTACTTCATAATGCTATTATAAGTAGATGTAGCATTCCATCGCTTTCTCTCTATTTTGCTTACATGTTTTGGTTAGTTTAACTCACAATCAGGATTATCTGTGAAAAAAATGCGGCAAAAATTTTACTTCACTTAATGATGCGATTATAAGAAGGTGTAGTATTTCATCACTGTCACTTCCTATTTTGCTTACATATTTTGGTGAGTATTACTCTGAATTAACTTTAGTGGAAAAATTGAAAACAAAGGAAAAATGTTTACCTCACTTCATGACTCTATTAAAAGAAGCTGTAGTATTCCATCGCTGTCTCTTTCTATTTTGCTAACATGTTTTGCTAAGTTTTATTCAGCATAAAAACAAACTGTGGTGAAAATAGTGCAGGATGTATCTCATTTTAGCTTTCTACGAAGCTTAAGGAAAAAGCGGAATACTACCCCTACTATAATTGCATATATCTTTTATCATTTTAGCTATGTCATAACATTTTCGATAAAATTGGTCGTATTGGTTTTTTTTAACTCTATAAATTAGAGGTTCATAGCAAATTTATAAAAAATATTTCTATAAAAATCTCAATTTTATTCAAAATATTTACCGTTTCAGCCCAATGTGTAATGTTTGCAGACATCAAACAAAATTTTTGGTTTCGAGAAATTCGTTTTCATTTTTTTCTTGTTATTTTTTTTTTTTTTTTTTTTGCAACACAAAAATCTCACAGCTCAAATTCATTTTTGAAATTTCACAAAAATTTGTCTGCTATTTTCAAAAAAAAAAAAAAAAATAGCAACACAGTTCAATCGGTAAAATAGCAAACGAATTTTGTCTCATGTGGAGAACCATTTTTGCTTTTTGCACTAATGAAAGTTTTCTGAGATTTTAACTATTTGTGTAGGCGTCGAATGTAAATACAACAGTTGCAATCACTTTTGAAAAGGAAACACATGCAGATTGTTGCATAAACCACATAGATTACGTTCATTTCAATAGGATACAAAATGGTCACGCAATGCAGTGCATGGCAAAGATGCAAAATAGCTAAAATGTAACAACTTGATTACCTGAAACTAGTTGAAATGTTGAAAAAAAAAAGAACACAGACACACACATGTCGTATGCGTGATATGCATTTGATATTACATTTCATATTTTCATTTTTAATTACAAAAAAAAAAAAAAAAATTGTAAAGCAAAAAACTTTTCTATTTTAATTATGAATGTAGAATTAATTACACTTTTTACAGTTGTGAAAATTTGAAATTTTAATTAATATTTTTCTCAGATTTTCTCAGCATTCATTTTATTTGGTTTAAAATTTTAAAGATTTTCAGTGGGAAAAAGTTTTATTTTAGTTTTACGGAAAAAACATATTTGTATGCTTTTAAAATATAAAAGGCCTTCTCAGAAAAATCCATTTTCGGTTGAAAATTTTTCAAGATGCGAAAAAAATACGCTTTTTCGAACCTTTGAACCTTGTCCCCATCCTCTCTCTCTCGACGGGCCTGACTTGTAATAGATTTTGAAACTTCGTTACCAACAAAGTTAAAGTTTTGCTTGATTTTTTTTTTTTTTTGTATAAACTTTATTTGAAAAAACTACTTCTATAATTCAGGCAATTCTTAAAGGATATAAACTTTAAACTGATTTTAGTTTTAAACTTACTCAAGCGCTTGGTCAAAACTTTATTTAGTGTATTAATTTTGAGCAAAATATTAAATTACTTGCGTAAAGCGTTTATAATTCAAATAAAGTAAGCTTCTTTTGTACTAAAAGTTAGCTCATACATATATACAAATCCCCATTTAAAAGCTATTTTTATCTACAAACAAAAAATCACTATTTTTATGTAAAGCAGGTGTTTGTCTATAGTCTATATTATTTTCTGCTTCGATTCAACTTAATATTATTAACTTTACCAACATTTTCATTTTACGTAACTAAAGCGCAATTTACATGTAGTTATGTGTGTATTGGTGTGTATATGTGTATGACTGTAATTGTATGCCTGCTGTTCTGTCACACATAACATTTTCGACAACAATACTTGTAATAATCAACGCAACAACTCGACTACATATACCATAATTCGCTTGACGAGGGTATAAAATTACAAATACGTGTCGAATTAGCTAGTAAAACAGTTCAAGGCATATATATTGTGCATGTGTATGTGTGTGTGTGTGTTTGTATTAAAGCTGATATTATCTACTGTTTGGGTATACACAAATAAACACATATATTTCTATTTAACAAAATTACAAGCAAATATGATTGCTTAAGCAATAGAACAATTTTCTTGGAACGATGTCATATAAACTGTATTGTAGGTATTTATTAATATAAATTGTAGGTAGTATATTTATGCTATAGGTAATTGGATGCCTTGAAATTTTTATATTGTATTGATATACTATATATGTAATTGTAGATTGTAATTTAAAGCAAAATTGTAATATAATGTAAAATATGTAGTAGTATTTGTATATAAAAATTGTTTATAAAGCAAAATATTTGCAGTAAAAAAGACTTTTATGTTTATTTGCATATGTACTCCTAAAAGTAGGCAATAACTTTTTAAACAGCGATTTTTGATAGTTAGAAACGCGTCATATAGAATTTTAATATTACATTTTTAATAGAAGGCTAAGAAAGTTAAACAACTAATCAATCAAGGATAATTTTTACAGAAAGCTGATTGAGGCCTTTTAAATAAATGTGCAAAATCGGGCACTATAAATAACACCTTTTGCGTTGTTAATATTCGAAATATGTTTTTTTGATTGCGTTTCTATTACAACTTATCTTTTTTTTTGGGTGTTTTAATGGCAATTTAATGCTTTAGTTCGCGCATTTAAACGTAAGAATGCTTCCAAGAATTCCAAAAACAAACAGACCGTTGGACAGAATGCTGGACAGACGGTTTTCGATCCTATTTAAGAGTATAAATTTACACTTTCTGGATCTGCCATGACTCTTTCTAACTGTGTACCTTCTGGAGCAATGCATAAGTGCATAGCGCACCGAAGGATTAAAGTAAGCAACAATTTATATTTAAAAAATACTATAATCAAAAAAAAAAAATATATCTATAAAAATTAGAGCAAATAATTTCGTATATGATAGACTAGAATCAAAATTCTTGACATATGGTCACCAGTACGATGGAAGCACAAATTACTGAATAGTTTTGGTATACCCAATATTTATTATTTATTCTAAACTATTCACTCGATTCAAAAAAAGTCATTATGAAATGTTAAAATGGTTTATAGGCTATCAGTCATGCTCCTTTAATCACAAAAAGTTTTGCGATTTAGTAAGATTTCGTACGATTTCAAATTATTCGGGCTACGGCAATCACAAAAGTTATGTTTCATTTCCAAAACGTTTCTCTAAATTGATCATGGCAAAAACCGCAATCGGTTACAATTTAAAAAGTTATCGGTCTAACCAAATCACAAATTGTTGTAGCTTTGACTAAATTTTCTGCTCTTTAAATTAAGGCATGAGAAGAAAAAATTTATTAAAAATTCGAATTCAGAATAAATCATATTAAAAAGTACAAAAATAAACTCTATAAGCAACACAGATGAAATAAAAATATTTTAAAATAATCGAAATTATCTTTTTTATGTAATTTTATGCATTTACTTTTCATTTCACTTACCTAAACGCAGCCGATTTGAAATCGGAAATATATTGCGATTTTCGATTTTCGGAACACCAACAATTCGCGATTTGAAAAGTAAATCGCAAAAATTTTTGCGTTTACGAATACGGGAGCATAACGATAAATGTGCGATGAACACAGCTTCCATATAATCGATACAGAAAATTTTTAAAACGAGAATGTTGTATTTCGTTGGAAAAATATAGGAAATTTATAAATTCTATTCTTATCACCATGGAAATTTTTAGCTGACTTTAATTGTCGATTGATATTGTGCTACAAAATGAAATAAAAAGTCTCTGCTAAGCAAATAAATCACATTCAAATTGAATAACAAAATATAACAGCTGTGTTTTGAGCACCCAAAATAAAAAAATAAAAAATCAAATCAAATAATAAAAGATATTCAAACAATCCATTAAAGCGCAAAAATTGTAAAAAAAAAAAACATTTTATGCAAAATCATTACATTTAAAACAGCTAAAAAAAAACATTTTTGTCATTTTACTATATAAAAAAGTCAATATGAAGATATAGCATATTGCTTTTAACATTTGTCACGCTTTAGTCATATATATTTTTTTTTTTTTTTTCATTTTGTAGCTGTTTTTAACGAGTGTATCTATTGCGCATTAAATAAAAATGTTTATAATCGCATCAAAGAAAGAAAAAAAAAAAGAAGAAAACAATGCGATGCGACTGAGCGATTTGAATTTGAAATACTTGAATAATTTATGCAAAAAAAAAAAATAAAAATAAAAATAAGAAAATAAACAAGTGAATGAATAAACGCTTTCGTTTGTGATATGCTATCTTAGCTGTGTGCGCTGTGTCTGTGTGTCTGTGTTCATTGTCACCTAAAGATATCATTTATATGTATATCCATGAGGCATCCTTGTCAGTAACAGTGGCTGGCAGCATACAAATTTATCAGCTAAAAACAAAAAAAAAATTATAATAAAGCTTATGCTTATTTTGTATACCTGCCACGACTATACATACTAACCACAATAGAGTGTGTCATGAGCGTGGTGTGCTGCTGCTTGTTTTATTATAAACGATGACAACGACGACGACATAGAAATGCTATCTCACACACACACACACACCAAGGAGGTAACTCAATCTTTACAGACGTCAGTCATACCACTTCCGTACAGTACGCTATTTTGCACCTTTTTCTCATTTTTTATGCTGCGGATTATGCTTGATCGTTACTTGGCAAGCATAAATGGTGAAGCTTAGTTTTATTTTTTTTTTTATTTTTTTTTTGTGCGCTTAATTTTTTCTGAATAATTTGAATATGATTTATTTTAAATATTTTTATATATACTTTTTTTTTTTTTTTTTTTTAAAATGTTTTCTTAAATTTAACTAAAAATTTAAGTATTAAATAAAAAAATGCATTGCATACTTATGGGGGGTGCCAATTAATAATGTTCAAGCTCTGAGCTACCGAAATGCTTTAGCTTCGAATATAATAAATCGAACTTACGAAAATGTATTATAAAAAAAGTTTTTGACATATTTATTGAAGCAAAGGAAAAAAAAAACTTTACTAATTTTTCGCAACATTTATTTTAAACAGATTATTTAAAACTTCAAAAAAAAAAACTTAATGGAAAAAAAAAATAAAAATAAATAAAAAAAAAACTTTGTTAAATACTTTTATGGCTATTTAGCATAATCTTTTTTATACACATTTAATTTTTTATGATAGAAAGATTTACCAAAATTTTTTTATATAATTTACATTTGAAGAAGTTAATTTTTCAGAAAAGCAAAAAAAAAAATAAACTGATTAAATCGTTGCTTAACACATTTGTGTATTCAAAAAAAAATAAAAAAAAAAAAAAACTTTATTTATATTTATACAGGAAAAGTAAATTTCTGTTAAATCTTATAGATGACCAAGTTTTTTGGTGTACAACATTTTCTTTAATGCGTATTTACTTTTCTCTTTTTTTAAATGAACTTAGTAACTTTTGAATACCAAAAAAAAAAACAAAACAAAAAACTTATCTTGGTCATTCTGTTACTTTGAGTTGTTTGGTTGCATTTAATTTTCTTGGAAAATTTTCATGCGTAATGAGGGTCAAATGTTTTCCTTTTTTTTGGGATTTGCTCGTTTAGAGTTTGCACAAGCAAACAAACACAATAACGAAAGGCAAGCGTCTTATGGAATACGCAAACACCAAAAAAAAAAAAAAAAAGAAAAAAAACAGCTCAAGGCTGCTTAAAGTAGCCAAGAACAAATAAAAGGATACACACTTAAATGAAAAGAAAAAAAAAACATACATAATGCTTAAAATGTTTTCTTTAAATGTGATTTCTTCTTTTGTCGTATTTTAACCTTTTTGATGACATTAGTTAGTTAAATAAAATACACAACAGCAATAATAATAATAATAATAATAGATACAAAGCTGTAAGAGCAAGGAATAGACATATACAACAAAACTGTAGCATGCTTTTAGGCAGTTTAAAAAAATTTACTTAAATTAAACAAACAAAGTTTTTAACAATAAAAAATAATTAAATAAAAAAAAATCTATGAAATAATTTAGTAAATTAAAGCACAGAAAGCCACACATAACGATGCAACATGTCAATAACAACGTTTACATTTTTAATATTAGTTTAGCCACTTCAGCGTAAAAAAAAATTAAATTAACCCAATACCTGCCGAACAGCCTTCATTTTCGTTGCGTAGTTTTGCGATTTTTTATTTCTGTATAGTAATTTTGTTTCAGTATAGCCTGAGGGTTAGACAAACGGTTGACATCCGTAAAGCTCAGGTTAAATTACCACAAAGTTCGTTATTAACTTTTTTTTTGTATGTTTTTAAAATAAAAGCTACTGTTTCTTTTTTTTTTTTTTTTTAATATTATACACTACACATAAAATGTTAAAGGGTATTATCAGTTTATCTCAAAGTTTGCAACGCATTAAAGATGTCATCGATATGACCTCATAAAGTACAATATAGAAAGATCATTTCGATTTAGTCTTGTCTATATGTCGTTCTGTCTAATTGTACGCAGTTTATATGTACCAAGATAGTGTCTTAGGTTAGGTTATATTAGGGTGTCCAAGTGCACTAGAGAGCATGGACGTTGATACCATCTTACTGATGAGTCCCAAACCGGTTTCATTTGCAACTAAATTGTGTTATATTTTAGCGCTTTTCTGTGTGTTTTCATAACAGCCCCCAAAACTGGTATTTTTTAGTATGTTTTCATACTTGCCCCAACATATTTTGGATGCGCTGCAGATGCGAAACGGAAAAGAGCCAAATGTACAACCGAAACGCCTTTTCAACGTAGTAGCACACGCTGCGTATTCGCCGGTAAAAGAAAATGTTTCAATTTCAAACTATAGGAATACGCTTAAATAAAAAAAACAACATATCATATTCTAATATATATTAACGCGATATATTTATTTATTTTTATTTTTTAATATTTTTTTTTTGTATTTTTTTTTTTTTAGTTTTACTAATAAGATATTAATTATTAAGATACATTTTATATTTTGCATTTTATAAGAATTGTATGTATGTACTACAAAAAATGTTCATTATTTTTATTTTAAATATTTTTTGTTAATATATTTTTTGTTTTTCTTTTTTTTTATATGTATAGATATATTTTTGTGTATAAACTGTACTTATATGTACTTTATCTTGTTGTTGTTGTTGTTTTTTTATCTTGTAAATATATAAATATGCATACATATATATGTATTTGTTGTTTATTTTTGTTGTTGTTCTTCTTGTTGTTGTACACATTCAATAAATCCATTTCACTGTTACGTATTTAGCCACAAAAAAAAAATTTCGTTCTCTCTTTCTTTGATTGCGTTTTCAGTATTTCATTTAAAATTTCCATTTCATTTGCTTCGTAGAAAGTTTTTTTTCAATTTGAATATTTTCAATAAAAGATACTTGCAAAAATTTTTATATATATTGTAATTTTATTTCTTTTTTTTTTTCTCATAATACAAATATATATGTTTAATTTTTTAAGTCCATATTTATTGTATAGCGCAATATTTTTTATCTATATTTAAATATTATTTTTTTTGTATATAAATTCTAATATTTAAACGAAAACTTAAATAAATAAAATAATGAGAAAAAAAAAATATTTTACGGAAATATAAACTTTTTATGTGAAACACGTACAACATTTATAAAGATTTATTTTTTTTATATATATTAATAATATTTATTTTTTCTTTTTTTTTTTCAACTAACAATTTTTTGAGTTTTATTAAATATTAAATTATATTGCATAATTATATTTATATTATGAAAAGATTTCTACAAGGTTTTTTTTTTTTTATTATTCAGTCAAAACATATGTCAACCATATTTACACAGCCAAAAAAAAAAAAAAATTATATTAATAATATTAATGGAAGTTTTTTTTTAAAAAAATTTTAATTTTAAAAAATTTTCATTTTAGTTTTTTAATTAAATTTTTTTATGTTTGAAAGAAAAATAATAATAATTGCAGCATAGTATGTCCGTAACTCGCAGCAGCATTTTAACTGCCTATGCCCGGTAACAACTACCTTTGAGGTTCAGTGTGCAGAAAAAATAAAAAAAAATTGACTGTGTAAAAAATCTTGTCAACATATGCCAATTTGTATAATTTTTTTTATTCATTTTTTATGACACCGAAAAATTAGATAGAAAAGAAAAATACAATAATTATATTGTTAAACATTTTTTAACATCAATGACGATCGGAGAGCACATTTATAAATATTTAAATAAAATATTTTTGTATTATTGCGACACACAATATGTTTGATTTTTCTTTTTTTATTTATTAATTTCTTTCTTTTTTTATTTATTAATTTTTTTTTTTATTTGTTTATTTTTTTTTTATTTTTTTTTTTTTTTTTTTTTTTTTTTTTTTTTTTTTTATGCATTCTTTCAATTCCATTTGAATTTTATGAAAATTACTGTTAACAATATTTGATAAATTGAGATAATGTAAAAAAAAAAAATTACTTGAATTATTTAAACTAAAAAAAAAGATATTTTTTTGAAATAAAAAAATTGAAGAAAAAAAATCCACAACGCTGTTTTAATAAAAAATTCATAAAAAAAATTTCATCGTAAAAAAAGATACAACTTTTTTAAAGTTTTTAAAATATTAAATATTTTTTTTTTATTTTATTCATAGGTAACATTAGATTTGTTCTTTATTTTACTAATTTTTTTTTTTTAAACATTTTTTTTTTTTTTTCAAACAATCAGAAAAATAACAATATAAACGTTTTAATAACAAAAACGTTATTTTTTTTTTTTTTTTTTTGTATAATAATGAAATCAAATGACTGATATATAGGTATGTATTTATGTATTGATGCATTTATAATACGATAATAAAAGATGAATGATAGCATCTATTTGTGAAATGTGCAAAATAAATATTTTTTTAATGATTTTTTTTTGGTGTATTTTAGCATAATAATATATAATAAATAAAAACTAATACAATAGCTTTTATTATTATTATTATTATTTTTTTTTTTGTTTGTATAGTAAAAACAAAATAACAAATATTTAGCGGCATTTATAAAACAATATCAATGCAGTGTAAAAAAAAAAATGTTAACAATTTTTATTTATGCACAAAAATTGCATTTAACTGCTTGTTTTAAAGGGTTAAATAAAATTATTGCTCGCTAGCGCATGACCAAAACATATTTAGCGCGCACATGACCATTTCTAAACGGTTATAACTGTACGCGCTAAACGGTTCGTGCTTCATGTTTCACATTGCATGTGCCTCTCAAACTGTACTTTTTAGCAGTTGCTTTCAAAATCTCAACAAAATAATTCATAGTTTAAAAATTATTTAAAAAATAACAATAATTCAACGCGAAATATGCTTCTTAATTAGCGCTTGCAATAAACGCGTCTTTGCCTTCTTTTCCTTATATTGCGCATACGCTTCAATGGTGCGACGATCATTTTTTAACATTTTACGTCCATTTTGTTCCTCAAAAATATATTCATATTCGCGTATTGTCTGCTTGAGTAACTTTTTCTCTTCGCGTACACGATCCAATTGCTCCCATAGCTCATCAACACTTAATGTGCTGATATTTTGCTCATTTGTTGCCGGCACAGCAGTTGCAGCAGCAGTAACCACAACATTGGCCTCAGCTTCTGCTTGTGTAGTTGTAGTCGTTGTTGTTGTTGTATCCTCATCTTCGTCTTCTTCTTCCTCGGATGAAGCATTCGATGTTGGCGTTGCTACTACTGCTGACAATGGTGTAGCTACCATTGTATCGCTTGGTGAGTTAGTCGTATCGGTGCTATTATTCGATGAATACTGCAATGGTTGTGATTCGAAGACCATTGCTTCGTGTTCGAGTATAGTGGGCAAATCAGGAGCACCAGCTCCGGCAACGCCCGAAAACATTATGGTACGTGAAACCATGCGTTTGAGTTGACGATAACGTTCATAGAGCGGACGTGCAGCATCACGTTCATCTTTTGTTATCGGACGTCCGTAGAGTGATTCAAAATAGAGTAAACCATGTTGTACAGCAGTCTTTTCCTGCACCAATTGATCTGGTGTTAATGCTTCGAGTGCAACGGTACGATTTGAGTCTTGGCGTTTTTGTGCAAGATTCTAAAAATAAATAAAATCGGGAAAAAAAAAAACAAATTAGTAATTTGATTTATTGTTAAATAATTAAGCTAATTGACATTTGCACACATTTTTCAAATCACTTTTTTTTTTTTTACAAAATGTGCTCATTAAAATCAAATCAAAGTCATTTGCTATTTTACAAATGAGCTGATTACATAATTAGTTATCTAGTGTCTTTATAAAAGTCTAAACTAAGCTTATGAGGGCCTTAGTAACCTAAAAAAAATTACTTTTACAAAAAAGTACCAATTTTATCTTGCAACTATTTCAATTAAATTTTTTTTTTACTGATAAAAGGCAATTAACATGTAAAAAACAATAAAGCTGCAACTTTTTTTAAAAATTTGCCAAAAAAATAAAACAATTTGCTAAATATTTTTTTTTTTTTTGGCAGCAATCAATCAATCAAGTTTAAATTGTTTTTGTCAAAATTGAAAATTAAAAAAAAAAAAAATTAAAAAAACCAAAAAAGAATGTCACGCAAACCAAAACAAAATAAAACAATGACGCATTTAACAAATATAAAACAAATAAATTTTATAAAAAAAAAAAAACATCCAAACATTTTTCGTGAACTATATTTCATAAAATTGACAAGCCGAAAATAGTTTTGTCTGGAAAAAAACCTAATAAACAAAATGCAGATAAATTCTTATCAAACGGCGCAACAAAATTGATAAACAATACTATTTCAAAATATAAATAAAATATTTAGAGATGTGTCGATACATTTCGTTGCTTTTTTGCGATATGTAAGTGTTTTCGGCATCGATACTAAGCTTCGATAAGTATCGGTATTAGCGATACTTTATTTCAATGCTGAAAAGTACTCAATCAAATGGCTTAACGAAAAATTTAAAAAAAATGGATAAAATTGTAAGAAAATGTACTCTTACTCAAAGTATCGACACATCGATACTTTTAAAATTTTACTATTTGAGTACAAATATCGATGCATTCCTAAAAATATGTGTACAGAAAAAACTATGGTGGAATTACAAAAGGTGGAATTATAAACGTTGGTACCATGGCACCTTGGTACCTTGCAATGCAAACTTATAAGAGTGAATAAATTAGAAAAATTTTTGGGTTTTTTAGTATTGCGAGTGTGAACGAAATAGTGATAAATTTATTTAATTTGCTTCGCTTTGCTATCCGTCTTTAAATATGACTGACGTTGGTACCTAATATATTGAGAGCGAAACAGCGCTTAAAATCACCTTATTTAATTGCAGAATGGAATAAACTATTTATTTATATGTCATGTGACACGTAGACAAAATTAGTGTTGTGCCTCAACATAATAAAAAATCTTAAAAGAAACGTCTAATACCAAAGCTACACGTATGGTATATATATTATCTATTATTTATAATAAATCGTTGGCAAATGTCTGCAAAGGTTTTAAGTATTTCAAAATAAAAACAAAAACAACAAAATATGCAAAGTATAAACAAATAATTATAGACAACCGTCACAGCAGACACGAGTGGCATTTATATATTATAAATTTAAATTAAAAATAAAATTAATTTTTGGCAAAGATTCAAATATATATAAACATATACGTATACGCGTACTACATCATCAAAAATATTTGCAGATTTTTTTAAACTTATAAAACAAAAATATATACAAAAAAAAAAAAAAAAAAATCTATCCCTACACTCACGTGATTAAATTTTTCTAAAATATATAAAATAAAAAAGAAATCAGCATACCTCTTCAATTTCCGCTAATGTGCTACGTATTTTCTCCAGCTTCTTGATGGCATCCATGCCGCCGCTAACCTTTAAACCGAGCGCTGCAATTGGATCAGCCTTGAGTTCGTGACGTTCTTTGCGTAGCTTGCTCAATTCCGCTGTAACATTTTTCATATATTTATCATTTAAACGTTCCGCCTGCGATGGACGATAGCCCAGACGCTGTTCTAAGGCTTCTTCGAGTTGTACATGTCGTTTCTTGAGTGCCGTAATACGACGATTAACTAATTTCAAACGCTCTTCGGGCGTTTGAAAAGCCATCATTGCTGGTAGCACTTGATGCATAACATCACGTGTACGTATATTCTCCAATGAGCTAAATGCGCGTACTGCATCTAAAGAATCCAGACAATCCATATCATCGCAACGTAATTGCGTTGTCTTCAGCTGCGGTTGTGGATAGGGCATTACCTTGGCCAATTTTGCAGCAGCATCAATACTTTCACCGGCATGATGACGCGAATGTGCATAGCGACGACTGAGCACTGGGGCAGGTTCATCGCTGCCCATGGTACGTTCCCATGGTAGTGTTTCTTGTGCTGCGGTTAAATTAGTTGCAGCACTATTGTTCGAGGAGACGGAGGAGGAGTTGGAAGAAGTTAACGGCAATGTTTGGCTTATGGCACATGATGTTGCTCCATTTATCGCATTGATATTGGTCAATGTATTGTCATCACTGCCAGTTGAGCAGCTGGTTGGCGTTGGTGAGACAGCGGGAACGCTACGTGGTTTTGCCTGTTGATGCAAATCGACCAGACTATTGTCATTGTGATCACTTATGGCAGCTGCTGCAATTTTTTCGTTGTTCTTTTCGATTTTCTTGCTGCTTATGAAACCGCGACGCTCATACTTTAATGCTGATAGATCATATTTATAGGCAGCACTTTCCTCCCCGGCAATACCGCTACCAATGACGCGTCTTGAGGATAAATACTTAACGGCATTGCTGCTGCTGTTGTTGCTGCTGCTGCTTTTCTTGGTGACCCCAGCAGATTTACGTGCTGTCGGCAAACGTGATTTACAAAAACGTTCGCTACTGCGACGACGCTCATGTTCACATTCACTGTCATCGCTAGCATCACGTCCATTGCCATTGCGTCCATTTCCATTTCCATTTCCGTTGCCACGCATTGGCGAATGACGATGTGAACGTGCTGGACTTGTTTCATTACGCATGCGACAGGTAAAATCCTTTGTGACTTCGGCACCAGCAGCGCTTAGCGGTAGCGGAAGTTGTTGTTGTTGTTGCTGTTGCTGTTGCGGTTGTTGTTGCTGCTGCTGTTGCAAGTGTTGCAAATTTGCCATTGAGGCATCATTTTCATCGGCATCAGCTACATTTTTGCTATTCTGCTCTGTTGCTTCGACTACGTCTAACTCTTGCGCATAAGAACTACGTTTAAAGTCTTCCGATGAAACACGCCGTATAGCGTCTACTGCTGCAGTTAGACGTGAAACATGTTGCGGCTTTTGCTCTTGTTGTTGTTGTTGTTGTTGTTGTTGCAATTCAGCCACTTCATTAATCTCATTTGTTGTGGTTGTTGTTGTTGTTGTTGACTCTGAGAGTAATTCTTCGCTATTTGAGCGCTGTAATTTACGTTCTTGTGTTGACGCTGAGCTACTATCGAGACGCTCTTTGCGTTTACGTGATTTTTGCCATTCTAGTGGATTTATAAACTCGGGTAAATACGTTGAACTGAAGCCACTGTTATTTAGATTGTTCTTATTCAGTGCTTTTGTTTTTGTTGTTGTTGTTGTTGTTGTGGTCGGCTCCTGCTCTGTTGTTGTTGTTGTATTAATAATACTTTTATTGCTGTGATTGTTGTTGTTATTGTTATTGTTGTTAGTGTTAATGTTTATTTTATTAATATTTGTCCGCTCCGGACTGTGTGTATTTAATGGATGCACTACATTTTGTTGCGCTTTACAATCGCCAATTTTATTTAAATCATTATGCTCTGGCGTATTTGTTGCAGTACATGAAGAATTCGAAGACGATGACGACGACGACGACGATGAAGTTGATGAAGATGAACCAGTAAGACGACTTAAGTCGCCCTCGCTTAAACCAGTTGTGGGATGGCGCATGCCGCACTAAAACAAAATATAGAAAAATATAAAAATAATTAATTAAAAAATTCACAAAAAAAAATTTTCATTAAATATTAAAGCATTTTTTTTAAGTATTTATATAACTTAAGCTATACGCTCGCTGTTGCATGCAATTTTACGTTCTAAAGCGCCTCATTTATGACAATGCACAACTCTCGTACGTATCGAATTGACTTTCAATTGCGCACTCTGCACTCTTCTTACTTAATTTTCTTATTTAAAAAAAAAATTATAAATAATTAATAACAAAGTAAAATGTCATTTCAAAGTGTAGTATGCCAGCCAACACGCAGCTGTCATTAAAATTGCTAATAAACAGCTTCTAAGCTTAATAATAATGAAAATCAATTGAAGCCAAAATATATGCTGTGACACGGAGCGTATGAGTAATTTTCTAATTATTCAGCAAATTTTTTTTGCAAAAAAAAAAAAAAGAAATGTCTTGTCACGTAAAATTACTTTTTGTTTTGTTTTGTTTATTTTTAATTTTCAAATAAGATATTAATTTTTCTTTTTTATATAAGATAAGATAAATATTTGACAATTGTATAATACTTAAAAAAAAATAATAATAAGAATAATAATTAAGTGCTTCTGCATAAGATAAAAAGCATGAGTCAAAATTTGGCTGCTTAAAGTTGAAGTTTGATAAAATCAATTAAATGAAAATAAAATATTAGTATGGAAAATTTTTTAATTTTTTTAAAAAGCAAAAAAAAATTTATGAAACTGGCACAGATTAAATTCAATTTTTTCTACACAATACCCTACTAGAAAACGGGTATATTAAATTTGTGCAAATGATGCATTGAGTATAAATATATATTTTGGATCAGCGCCAAATGCCGCATTAATCTAGCATATCTTTCTAACTGTGTCATCTCTCTGCCGTATGAAACTGATTATCCTGAAGACTATAAAAAATAGAACGTTCGACTTAAAGCTTAGTTTCTATGGAGCTTTCAGAAATCACTTATTACCCATGTATTTCTATTTTTTCATTTTAAGAGGTAGTCCCAATACAAACCCAAATCTAAGTAACCCGGTATAATTTTGCTTGCTTACTGAAAACTTATAACAAAGTTTTGAATTTTATCAGCTGTTTGATAAGTTGAAATTGTATAAATTCAGCATAACATGCATACTCAACAAAATATGTTAACAAATTAGAAAGAGACAGTGCCGGAATATGTCAATTGGGAATATAATCAAAAATGGTATCCAGATATATATAAAATGTACCTCATAGTCGAATATACTCGCATAAAGCTTTTTTTTTTTTTTTGTTAACTTTCAAATTCTGAGAATTATTTTATAAATAATATTTTATATGGTTTCCAATAGATACTGAGATGGACGCACGTATAATCTAGACTAAATTGAAGTATCTCATTGAGCTGATAGCAACAGACCCAATATAAAATATATATATGTGTAGTGTATTAAAAATCTTATCAAATTTTATATCTTAATAGAAATAATTTCTTTACGTTTAACTTTTACTCGACAAAAACACAATTCATTGTAGTTACTATGAATGTACGAGTACATATCAGATACTATTTTTAAATACATTTTGCTGCAGATTTTACGTTTTTATGTGGGCTTTATTTTTTTTATTTATTTATTTGAATCTATTTATAAAATACAACTATAAAACAAGCTGTATGTTTATAAACAATTGCGTTATTAAGAAAATTACAAAGGCAAACTATTTTTAGAAAATGTAACAGTTAAAATTAAAAATAAAATTTAAATCCAAAAAAAAAAAAAAAATAAAAAAAAAAAACAACCTACCAGGAAATATGTAATTATCCTTGGTGTCATACTGTTAGTTATGCGTTGTGTATATATAATTAATTTATATAAAGCTTTTACTATCACTTGAAGTTACTAAATATCACAAATATTTTTTTTTTTATTTAGCTAAATTTTTATCACAGATAAATTTGTTTTAATTGCTTTTAATTAAAATTTTCTTTTTAAATGCTTTGTGTTTGCATTAAATTTATATTTGCCGGTAAATAATTTTCTATTGTTGGCATTTAATAAAAGTTTGCATCAATTTAAATATTAAAATTTTCTTGCTGCACTTTGGAATTGACAAAGAAAAAGTTTAATTTTTTTTTATTTTAAATTAATTTAAACTTTGACTGGCAACTATATTATTTTTTTTTTTTGCACAATTTTGAAGATATATTTTTTTCTTCTTCTTCTTCTTTGTATCTTTAGCAAAGTTTTAGTTCACATTATATTTTTTTTATCTGTTCGCTTTCTTAGCGCGCGTACGTTTCAGTTGATTCTAAACTTATTTCAAGCGACCTCGGCCATTATATGCAAAAATGCTACTGCGAGAGAGTGCGAGAGAGAGTGTGTGAAAAAGAGAAATGTTTACGTTTGCAAAAAAAAAAAAAAAAAAAAAAAAACAAAATGAGCGTTATCACAATTGCAGCTAAGGCATTAACAGAGAGAGACAGAGCGAGAGAGCGATCAAGAGAGCAAGTCATATGGCTGACGTGCTTTATAGCATATGACAAACAGTACGTATGATCAATATTTCTTTTTTTTTTTTTTTTATTATTTTCTTTTTACGCCGGCTATTGACGTTTGAGTATGAAAGAGTAAATTGGAGAACAATAGAGAGCAATGAATTGTATCGCTAACAGATAAATCTATATTTGATTTTTCGTTTGTTTATCTGCATGCATACAAATACTAAGTATCTTACAGATACATTTCATTGTGTTTTTGTTTTGCTTTAAGGGATTTCTTTTTATTTATTTATTTATTTTTTAAGCGCTCACCGTGCTTTGGAAATTAATGCGCGTGATATATTTTTAAACATGAGCATTAGACGTATACATACGTATAAGGCCATCAAAGGCTAACGCATCGTATGAGCGATATTTTTATGATCATTTATTTGTTTTCGTTTTTTTTTTTTTTTTGCGTTTTAAGCGCACGCGCATTTATATGTGGCATATAATAAAATTTGTATGCTTCTTATTTAAAATATGTTAATTATTTTATTAACAATATTTCAGTCTGTATAATTGTTACCGATTTTGATTCACTTAGCAACCAATAAATGTACTATTTTTAACTTTATAATATTTTTTATCTTATCTTATCTTAGCTATGCATGACTCATTCATTAAAGCCAATTGCAGTTTCATCAGTAAACAAATATCAAAATGCGTACTTAATAAGTTTATTTTCTTTGGAAATTCATCTATGCATAAATATTTTTGTAAATTATTTCAAATTATAAAATTTAATAATAACAATTTCAAAAAAATATTCTCAAGTTCATTGTTTCCTTTCGCATGCTTAATTTTTGTGCAATCTTACAGTAAAGATTGTAAATAATAAACAAGTTGCGATTTTTTTATACCTATATGAGACTCTACTAAAAAATATCTGATTTAGAATCAAAATCGTTTGATTACTTATTTGAAACGAATAGACTCGTTTCATTTCTTATCTGAAACGAAACGATACGGCTTATTTCCCATCCGAATCGACTTCGGTTTTCAATTGAATAGTTAATGTTGTGATTAGGAGTTACCTAAATTCAAAAGTGCTCCTTAAAATGGGTTACAATAATAAATTAAATTAATAAATTATCTCCCGAGTGTTCTAAAGTATTTAAGATGCAGTTTCGAAGATTGGTGAAATCATATTCATAAATATGGAGCTAATGGACGAGCTATCACTGTACTCTTTAGTAATTTTCTACAATATTTTTTTTCTTCTTCAAAATATTGTGGTACATTTATCTGCCATAAACATTTTTCTACTATAAAGAACGCTTTGTTATTTCAAAGAACTTTTTTTTTTTTATTTTAAATCTTAAATAAATTTTTGCTACCATAACAACAAGTTTCAAGTTCATTTGTAGTTAAATAAATTATAACATGCTACAATGCGCAACTGCATCAATTTAAGGACGTTCAATATTTTGCAGTATATTTTTATTATTTTATTGAATATTTTTTCCTATAGTTTTTTTTTTTTTATTACAATATTTGATGTGATTTGTAGCTACAATTGCACTATACCACCACAGTACACAACTGTTTCATAATCGTTAAAAATTCACAAGAAAACGTGCTTTAGAACAACACAACACAACACATTGTGCACTTTGTCATCTTTCAATTGCTGTGATTTATTGATTCATTGCAAAAATATGTTTACATAAATCGATGAAATAAAAAAAAGTCAATCAATTTAATGAATTTATCACGTGAATAG
This sequence comes from Leucophenga varia, assembly GCA_018903435.1. Classification (NCBI taxonomy): domain Eukaryota; kingdom Metazoa; phylum Arthropoda; class Insecta; order Diptera; family Drosophilidae; genus Leucophenga; species Leucophenga varia. Next base: position 4,191,173 of record JAEIFJ010000935.1, on the reverse strand, counting down.
CACAAACGTTGCAATTTCTAAATAATAATAATAATGTTTCGTTTATTTTTATTTTATGCATAACATTTGCTTTCAATAAAATGCATTCGAATAATTTTTTTTTTTTATTTTTAAATTGTCAAAATAGAAATCATGTGTTTTAGGCATTAAGATTGTCTTTTAAATTTATATAAAATCGTAAACAAACAAAAAATTTAAAATATCAAATGGCGCGTGTAAAGTAATCAAAATGAAAGAATTAAACCCTGAACTTAAATTTGATATTATATCTAAATACTTTTTGTAAATAAATATAAAAAAAAAATTTAATGAAATATAATTAATTAGGAAAAATTCAAAAAATTCCATTCAGTTCAGACAATGATATAGCATATATTTTTATATAAATGTTGGTATTTCATGGCTTAAATATAATAACACCAGTTCCGTTCAAATTGAAAAAAAAAAAAAAAAAAAAAAATAAAAAAAATGTTAAAGAAAAATCCATTACTCAAAATAAAATTCAGCTTAATACATACAACAAAAATCGTTCGATTAAAGCAAGCCACGAAATTTTTCGTATTTATGCTAGATTTTATTATATAAGCAATTCTCATAATTTCGTACTATTTACGAAATCTGTTTATTTAATATACGAAACATTTCGTATATTATATTTTTATAAAGCGCTACAACATATTTCGTATTCATGCACTATTTCGAAATCTGAGCAATTTTCAGAATTTCGTACTATTTACGAAATCTATTTGTGCATGTACGAAATATTCCGTACATTATATTTTTAAAAAGAGCTAGAAAATATTTCGTATTTATACACTATTTCGGAATCAAGGTAATTCGCAGAGTTTCGTATTATTTACGAAATCTGTTTGTACAATGTACGAAATATTTCGTGTATTATATTTTTGCAAAGAGCTACAAAATATTTTGTATTTATACACTATTTCGGAATCTAGACAATTCGCAGAGTTTCGTACTATTTACGAAACCTGTTTTTACAATGTACGAAACATTTTGTACATTATATATTTTTATTTCTAATTTAGCCTAAAATGTGTTGTTGTTTTCAGAAAAAAATAAAGAAGACACTACGACTAAAATGTCATTTAAAATTAGTTTTTAGTTTATTATTGAGCAAAGCAAAACGTTTGCTTATTTTATTTTTAATTTTATTATTTTATGTTTCTATAATAATTTTTTTTTTATATTTTTTTTAACGGTTTTTATACATAAAAAATAAAACAATCAAAAAAAAATGATTGCTGCACCACCAAAAGATGTTGCAAAACATTTACAACCATGGGAAAGAGTCGATTGGTCACCAGAACAATTGAAAAATCTCTACAGTGACTGGGGTACATATTTCCAGCCAAAACAGCGCAAAGACAGTGCACTTAAGTACTATAGTAAGGCACTCGAAATAAATAAATATGATCCGAATATACTAATTAAACGTAGTAAATGTCGACGCAGCATACCAGAAACTTTGTTAGCCTTGGATGATGCACAAGCGGCAGCAGGTAAATAAATAAAAAATAAATAAAATGCAAAAAAAAAAATATATATATATACAAAAATTCTTATTAGATATTTATAAAAAACACCAGAATGGCTATGAGGATGCGCAACTTAATCTTGAAATATGCAAAGGATTTTACGAATCGAATCAATTTGAAATATGTAAAATGCAATTACATAATAATATAAGAAAATTTAACTCATCAAGGGCAAAACCATTCGTACAACGCATACCAGTGGTAAGCATAATTTATAATATTTTAAACGAAACATTTCAAATATTTATTTATTTATTTGGGATAGCTTGAAGAAAACTTCATAGATACATTATCCATAAAACATTCTGGTGCTGTAGAGCAACAGATAATGGCAACAGCAACATCGCGCGCCATACCAACGATTAAAAAACAAGAATGTGATGTGGTTAGCATAATAGAAAAAGGGGTGCGTACAATATAAAATTACATAGAATTGAAAATATTTTTAGATAAAAATGTTTTTGAATACAGGAAGAAATATTATCACCACTGGAAATATCAAGACGTAAGCGTGCATTTGAGATCTATAATCAATCTTATCTAAATAAAAGCTGGATTGATGTTAACTTTTTGAAAATGCTTCGAAATAATGAAAGTCTTTTGCTACCATTTTGTACAGAATCTACACCGCTTTTAGATAAATTGACAACGGCAAGTTATAGCAGAGTTAAGCATTTTACGGTGTGTTACTATATTATTAATTATATTTTGTTTTTTTTTTTTGGGGAAATTTGAGTATGTTTTTTTTTTGTGAATATTTTAGAAAATGCTACACGCACGCAGTCCGCTCTATAACTGTCGCGCTGAGAAATATCCAAATAAGAAACTTTATACAAAGCATCACGAGGAGAATCTATATCGCATACAATATCAAACGTGTCGTAATATGCATAAAATACTTAATAGCATTAAAATGTTACGTAAATTGGAGGATCTGCCAGTAAGTTTCGTAAATTTAGAGCATTGAAACAATTGATACAAAAAAAAAAAAAAAAATGAGATAAAAAAATATAGAAGGAAAAAAAATGGGTAGGAAACAATGGGCAGACGGACAAACAAGCAGACAGATGAACTGGAACTCATGAACAGATAGACAGCGAAATATTTCGTATTTTTCACCATTTTGGCATCTTAGCGATGCTCAATATTTCGTGCTATATACGAAATCTATATCTGCAAAGTACGAAATAATTCGTATATTACATTGTACTTTATAAATAGATATTTTTCGTATATTTCTTATGTTAATTATATACTCGTATTAATTCACCATTTCAAATGTAGGCAGTTTTCAATAATTCGTACTATGTACGAAATAGATTTGTACAATTTACGAAATATTTCGTATATTATATTTACACATTTATATTTATTTTTAAGTTTTTTAGAAAGATAAACAAAGACATAGTTAGATTGTATTGATAAGACCTATTTTCTTAAAATATACAGAACGAATTGATACATTTTTAAAAGAAATATTACTAATAATTATGACGATTATAAAAATTAAACTCCACCATTATTTCAGAAACTAACACAATTTGTTGAGGAAGTTATGGGTGATTATGTAACAATTAAAACAAATCGTGTTATGCCCTGGAAATTTGAATTTATGTGCGAAGTCTATAATCAATATGCATTGGCACTCATAGAACCCTATACGAAAAAAATTGATGTAAAAAATATAGGAACTAACAATCGTCTTCTAAAATTGTTACGTTTACCAACACACAAAAATAAAGATCATCCAAATCGATTTGTATTCGGTGATAGAACAACTTATCAAGATACTGAAGCAATAGATCCAAAAACATTGCGTTACAAGTAAGCGAATTGAAAATACTTAATTTCAATTCTCTTAAAAAAATATATATTTTTTTTTTTTTCAGAAATTTTATTGCACGCATGGAGAAACGTTTACTATTTGCAAAATATTCAATTGAACGTGCATATTTATTGCATGAAATTGCGCAGGCGCATTTGGAAAATAACGCATTTGATGCTTGCTGTTTTGTGGCGCGAAAAGCTATTAAAGGTTTTTTTTAAATCGCTATGCTGTCTCTTATATTTCTCATATTTTATATATTTGCAGAAGCCAAGCAATGTCAAAATAAAGTATGGCAATTTCTTATATTAATTCTCGAAGGTAAATCACACGCAGTGCTTGGTAAAGTCGAACAGGAACATGGCATATTCAAGAAAGCACGCGTTGTTGCCGAACAGCTTAAATCTTTAGAATTGTGCATCTTTACGGAAGTTTGTTTACGCGTAAACGCTGAAGATTGGGAATATAAAAAATTTACTCGAAAAACAACACAACAAGGGCGTAAAACTAGTAGACCCAATTATTTAACAGGTTCACACACCAGTATACATACAAACTCAGGTGGTGGCAGTTTAGTTACTGCATGAATAGATTATGTAATACGGAGTCTAGTAAAAAAAAATTATTTATTTATGCTGCATGCATGCATTTCTGCATATTGAAGTTGCAATAAAAAAAAATAAATTTCATTTAATGCAGTTGCAATATGCAAAATGCATGCTGCATGAAAAAAAGAGAGCGAAGAATTTAAATAATATTTTTATTTTATTCTAATTAAAAAAAAAAAAATACTTAAATAAAAAACGTATTCCATTACAAAAAAAAAAGCAATTTATTTTTTTGAATTCTTGCGCCCTGAAGTTTCACCATCCGCCAATGTTTCCGGTAACGGCAGCCCACGCGTCTCTGGTAGAAAAAATGTACCAATTGCCGCAATCAATGAAATGAGTCCAAATATTAAAGGCGTTATATACATTTCGATTTTATCCAGATCTGTTATTTGTGGCGCAATTATTGAGCCAATACGTCCAACAAATGAACAGACACCAACACCGCTTGACCTAACAACCGTTGGAAAGAGTTCACCACTATAAAGATAAACATTCGGAAATGTTATCGATGCACCAAATAAACCAATTCCAGCACATATAACATGATATATATGATCCATATTGGTTATTGCTGCTAAAATTAGCAAACCAGTTGCACTAATTACATTCGATAGTATTAATGTAATTCTACGCCCGAGAAAAATCGTTAATAATACACATAACAGTGTACCCGGTATGCCAAGTGCAGCAGCAATGCCCACATTCAGAAATATATTACCGCCAAGTTTGCCCATCATTTGACCGACGCCATAGTAAACCATACAAACGACCAACCAATTAAAAGACATAATTATTGTTTTCATGCATAGATATGGCGTACGAAATAAATCAATAACATTGCCTTTCTTAACGGGTGCACTGGATGCGAATGTCTGATGTGCCATCGTAATCTCTGGACGCACCGTATCTGTTGCATAATTGTTGAATTTTGCAATTTTTTCGAGTATAGCAATTGCCTTATCCACTTTGCCGGTAACAAAAAGCCAACGTGCCGATTCGGGTATTAACCAAATATAAATGATAAAAACTATTGAAAATATCGTTATTGAAAATTGATACCAAGGCCAATTGCGTATGAAATAGGCGAATAACGCTAATGAAGCATGTCCAATGTTAAAAGGTAATTGATAAGTTACAACAACGAGTTCACGCCGCTTGGGTCCAATTAGTTCCATAATAAGTACGAAACTATGGAAAACAAAAAAAAAAAAAAAAAACAAATTTAAAGAAAAGAAAGTGGTTCGTCGAAAAAAAATGTTAAGCGAGAACACACGTTTTGGATTCTGTTGAACTTTTTCCAGGAAAACTTTCCAGGACTACATCGAGGAGGAATTTTATTTTCATTTAAGGCTTGTGCCTTGGGAATGTGTCTTCATAACTTTTTGTTATAATCGGTCGTGATTCATCGATTTTCTAGTTGATATAGAAAGGGATAGTCAAATAATGAATTAGAAACAATTATGGGTTCTATTTGTGGAAAGTCATATACAGTAGAGCCCTGCATCTGTTAACTGATTTATTCACCTCATAACCGACTTGACCCGATGAATCGACTCACCGAACGCCTTGATTCAGCTTATACAATATATTTACTCGTTTACAGAGTTCTAATATACAAATGGACAAGACTTGAGAATATATCGCCTATACTATATAGCCGTATTATATAAAAATTTTTGACTTTTAGGTGTTTCTTATTTATTTCTTTTTTGTGTAAAGAGTATCAAGAAAACATGTATATTTTCATAAACATACCTGACAGTCATTGTACCGCCAGTTGCAAAACCCACTAAAAAACGAAAAACACAATAAAACCAAAACCATGGAGAGAGGCACACTATTAAGCCGGTTATTAGTTGCATAAAGCAACAACCTAAAAACGCAGGGCGTCGTCCACATCTACGATATTGAATTTGTTGATTTTTAGTTTCAGAATATTTTTTTATTTATTTTTTAACCACTCACCTATCAGCAATTATGCCAAAAATAATACTGCCAAGCATAATGCCGGTCATGACAAGTGATTGTGACATACTAGCCAGTGGCGCATCATCACATATCAGATGCCATTCTGTTATTATTGTTGATTCAAAAACACTATTATCAAATTTAAATATTTCACAATCAACATGACATGGATCCGTTATATTTTCTGGTTCCACGCATTCACTTTTTGTTGGAGCAGCAAGAAAAACATGCGCTAAAGTATGCCAACCGGTACCAAATTTTGATAGAAATATAAGACCACAAAATAATAATTGATACGAGCCAAAATCACCAATTTGTGATACAATTGGATCAGCGGTTTTTTCGGCTTGCTTTGGTGCTGCGGGTGGTGGCTTTTCTTCTTTGGGTTGCATTTTTTTTTTTTTTTTTTAATAGAAAATTTAATTTTTTTTTTATTTTTTATTTTTTTTTTTTTTATAATAAAATAAAGCCTACTTTAGCAGCTACAAAACAGTATAAAACGTTGGAATAGCGCAGTAGGATAAAAAAAAACTATATATCATGCAATTTGTAGGTCAAGTTAGTATATTCACATTAAAATTAATTAATAGACAACTACGTAGTAAAATAGCTAATTAATTAAAACGCTATTAGTCACTTAAACAATGTAACTCAACTAAGCATTAGACATGCTCGTGTTATTCGAATAAAATGTTGACCTTTTAATTTATAAAATGACTAATTTCGTAGTAGACACAAAAAAAAAAATGATTAATTTAATATATCATATATAGTATTGATAGTATTATGAGGCGGCACGCGCTTAAATATAAATCGATTAGCTGTAAACAATGAAATAAACAAGTCAATATCCCAAAAATATCCAAAATCGCACAATAACGCTAAAAGTTTTTTTTTTTCGAAAGAATTGACGCAAATATGCCAAAATGTTGCCTTAAGCATTCGCGATGCAATGCAATTTTTTATTTTTTTTTTTTTATTTTTTTATTTTTTTATTTTTTTTATTTTTTATTATCACAAAAAGTTGTAAATAGAAAAACGCTTAACAAGTACTGAATTTGATAAGCAGATCGCTGGGCATGTGCTCTAGCCTAGACAATACAGACTAACTAGCGCCAGTCTAGACTGGACATAACCGGTAGGAAGCGACTAAAACAGCTTTTTATGAATGAATTTATAAGCAAAGCACTTAAGTTAATGAGAAAGAGTGGGAGCGCGTAATTGCAAGTGAGATAGACTGCATTTATTTTTGCATACTTACTCTAAAATAAATAAATAAATAAATATTTTTGAAATAATTTCACTGTAGTAACACGTTAGCAACCATCTGTATGAAGGGCTAAGATGTTAGAGCTCAATGTGACTTTTGTGTCGTAGAATTTATTATTGTTTATTTTTTCAAGATTTTTTTTTTTTTTACAATTGTTTGCTAAAAGTTAATTAAATAAAAGTTGGATTTTTATAATACAAAAGCTTGCACAGTTAGTACAGTAGTTTCCAAGCAGTGCCACAGATGTGTAGAATGTGTGCAAGTGGCAGTTATTGGTGACAAATGCCATTAAAATAATTGACATTAAATATTTTGACGATACCACCTTTCGGTAAACTGTGTTCATTATTCGAGTATCAAACTTATACATTTGCAAAACCATGCTGTTAAAAATGAGTGCTTGAAACTAGTGTTGGCAAAAAGAGTGATATTTGAGTTGCAGAGTGATTAGTGACTGCTACTTTAAAATCGCAGTAACTGCAAACAGTGATATAAACACGAAAAATAAACAGAGAGCGATACACAAAATCTTCACAGAGGAACAAGAAAATCACTACTTTCAGTCACAGTACGACATTGCGAATGTTTAAATCACTGTGAAAAAATCACCGAAAGTGATTTTTTTTGCGTTAACGACTTGAAACTTACGTAAACCACTTCGCATACTTCAATGACTTGTAATTAATTTTCTTTTAAAAGATATCAATATATCTACAAAAACTTTCTATAAGAGAAATAAGAACATAGAGGAGCTAACAACTTTTAACGCAAGCTACGTTGTGTCACTCAGTGTGGACCAAACTATACATTGCAGTCACATTAGAGCCATATTCTTTTATTCGAAAATAAATTAGATCGGATACTCGAAATAAAATCAGTTCAAGTAGCACAAGTGAATTGCTAGGTAAATAATCGACTTGACTCAACTTGTCTGGCTTCGGTACGTAGCGACTTAAGTCTAACAACTTCGATTAAAATTTACTCGTTTACTCGATTATGTTATTCGAATACTTGTTGTTTGCGAATCAACAGTTTATAAATGTATCTGTATGATTATTATTTATATTTAAAAATAAGCAAAATATAACAAAAAAAAAAAAAAAATTTTTTTAATACTCCGAAAAAAAAAAAAAACAAAACGTTTTTTTTTTAAATTTATAAACATATCTAACTATTTAGCAATAAAGTAAATAAATATTGGCATTTTTTATTGTATTTAATGACAAAAATTGGATTTAACTTGTTTAAATTCAATATGCCATTTTATACACGTATAATTTATTTACTAGCACGAACAAAGTTCAACGCAAAAAGAATTAATTTGGTTTACAATATTGTACAATAACGATCCAACCGATGAAAGAAGATAAATAATAAATAAATCGTTCAATTATAAAATTGACAGTTTTAATTCTTGGCATGCACAAAAGAAGACTTTAGAAGTGATTAATCAAGAAAACAAAAAAAAAAAAAAAAAAAACACTAAAATTGATAAGATAAAAACTAAATACATAAATAAATAAAAATAGAAACAAAAGAACAGAAGTTTTGATACAGACTAAAACAAATGTATGGACAGATGGACAAAATTTTATAAAACAGATTCGGAGTTACGCACGGATTTATAATAAAGGCCTATGTGCACTTATCAGAAACTCTCAAATTTGTTACAAATTTTTTAACTAAACTAATACACCTTCTACCAATTTATGTATGTAGCGTCAAAATAAATTGAATAATCTAAAACAATATTTAAGTATAACAAATAAATAAACAAATATTGGCGGCATACTTAAGAGTTTGCAATGACATTTTATATATTAAAACACTTATCTATTTGCAATTTATTTTGATAAGACATTTATTAAACTTATTAAATTAATTAATATTTTTTATATTTAAAAGTGAAACATTTGAAAACTGACAGCAAAAGTAGTTGAAAGATCTTTTTATTGTGTTCATTTATGAAGAATGATTTCCTGTTAAAAAGAAATATTATTTATTTATAGAAATTTAACATTCTACAATGTCCTACCAGCTCATTCATCATAATTTGCTTAATTTTGATAATAAAATACAATGGAAAGTAAAAAAAAATTTAGAATTTACAAGATATATTTTTCAAATGTTTAATGAAGCATAAACACAAAATGTATCCAAAACAAAAATTGAATAAAAAAGATAGATAAATAAATAAATAAAACAAAAACAAAGTCTTTTTTCAAAATAAACCAAACCAAAATATAAGCAAAAATAAGCAACAAATTGTGCGAATACTCGTAATATAGTATTTGTATATAAAACTAATTTGTGCATTAAAAAACGTAAAAAGATACAAATTTGAGAATTCAAAAGTGAACGAAATGAATATAAATTTTGAATAATATTAAAAATAAAAAACATTAAACAACAAATTAAAACTTTTTTAAACTTTTTTTTTTGTTATGAAAGTCTACGAAAGTAATATATTGTTTTTACTTTAAACTGTTACTTCAAACTGTTACTTTAAATTGTTACTTTAAACTGTTACTTTAAATTGTTACTTTAAACTGTTACTTTAAACTGTTACTTAAAACTGTTACTTTAAACTGTCACTTAAAACCGTTACTTTAAACTGTTATTTTAAACTGTTACTTTAAAGTGTCACTTAAAACCGTTACTTTAAACCGTTACTTTAAACCGTTACTTTAAACTGTTACTTTAAACTGTTATTTTAAACTGTCACTTTAAACTGTTAACTTAAACTGTTACTTTAAACTGTAACTTTTACCTGCTGCTTTTAACTCTTACTTTTAACTTGTATTTTGTACACTTAACTGTTCGTTTTTTCGTTTTAATATTGCTTTTTTACTATTACTTTTTAATTGTTAATTTTTAACTGTTACTTTTAACTGTTACTTTTTGACTGTCTCTTTTAAATATAACTTTCAAAAGTTACTTATAACAGTAACTTTTAAAAGTATCTTGTTACTGTTACTATGAACTGTTACTTTTAACTGTTACATATCACTGTTACCTTTCACTGTAGCAAAGGTAAATGCTCTGAATTACATTTTTTTTTTGTCAAACAGTGTACAATAATAAAGTTGTTTTTTTTTTACAAAAAGTGAGCAGAATAAACACAAACTGTCAACGATTTAATTTACATAAGAATAAATTTTATACAGGGTCGCAAGCCGCATGTTTCAGACAAGTCGTGAGATGCTACTATATACGATACATATATATGTATAGTACCTAATGATGACGACAACAACAGAGATTCACAACGACAATAACGTCAGAAAAAATAATAAATTAAATGAAAAAAAAAAAAAAAAGAAAAAAAAGAAAAATCGCAAATAATTTTAATGCTTTCATATTGTTCATACAATGTTATTCAACAAAATTTCAAATCTAAAAGCAAAGAGCAAAGTACTCACTCAGATACACTTAAGCCGCAACGTTTAGAATAAGCAAACAACAATTGTGATGTAAGAATCAATTTATTTAATAGCAAATAATTGATTTATTTTTAACAAACAATTTTCTAATTGATACGCTTTAGAAAATGAATTAAAATAGATTTAATAAAAATATACTTCGAATATAGTTTACAAGATGGAAAGCCTTTTAAATCTAAACTAATGCAAATACGCACTATGTTAGCTAAGGCGTCTGATAAGCAGAGTTAATAGATACTATACTGCGTTACTATATGCATATATGCTGCAGATACAGATACAAAAATATTATTATCACGTGCAATATTTTTATTATTATTATACGGAATTAAATATTTATATTTTTATTGAATTTCTTTTTAAATAAAATGAAAAAAATAAAAATGTCCATGAATGCTGCATCGTCTGACAATATTAATTGAAGTCACGTTTGAAAATACACATATGATATATCATATGTCATCAAGTAGTTCATCACTTTGCTTCAATTATGTGCAAAAAATCAATCAATTTTAATTAAATACGCAGAAATAACGACAACGATGAAGCGTTTATTTTGAGCATATGTATTTATGTATATATGAAAAAAAATCGTATTAGAATAAAAAAAATCTATTTGCGTTTTTTATACTCTATGCAGTATAAATTTAATTTTATTTTAGCACTGAAAATCAATTTGAAAATTAAAAATAAAAATCAAAAAAAGAGATACGCTGACTAACAACCAAGCCCTCAAAAGTTTATAAAAATAAATCGATTATTTTTATATTGACTGACATATTAACATTTAAAATCTGGTTTTACATTTTTGTACCAGTTTAATTTTTTGTAACTAAATTTTATGCGATTTATTTGCCGGCATTTTAATTGAGCTGCTTTTGAGCAAACCTTTATGTATTAGTCATCCAACTGACTGACCTAATCGAACGATACATTTATTGACTGCTTACATTATCTAAACTAAGATACATTGTCTGCCAAATTTTAAGGCGATTAGAAATTTGTCTTTATTGTACCTGAAGTTTGAAATTTCAGACAGGCACAAGTGCAAAAGCATTGCTACCACTTAAGATTTTTTTTTTTCTATTTTTAATCACAAAATGATAATTATTTTTATTAACAAAAAAAAATCACATACATTTTTATATAATTTATTAAAACTGTCTATAAATAAATATGCCTAGTAAAATAATTATCTAAAAATTAGCAAAAAAATACAAAAATATAACAATTAACAACTATCTAAATATAGCAACGTTTTAGAAGGTGATAATAATAATAAAAAAAAAGTTTACACTAAACAAAGTTTTATTATCTGTTGACACAAAGTCTATCTAAATTAGAGCCTACCACAATTTAACGAAAACTCTTAAATTGGTTACTCGAAATGAAAACGATTCGAGTAACTCAATCGATTGACTTGACTCAATTCGTTTGACTTCGGTACGAAATGACACGATTGAGTATTCGACTTCGATTACTCGATTAATTTGAAAGAATACTCGTTATAAAGCGAGCGAGCTAAAGCACGAGCAGTTTGACAAAAGTTTTCAACTCATAGATAAAACGGTTTGCTTAGCATGTAAAAGGCTCCAGATTGAGTTTTTTAATTATTATTATTTGTTTTCTGTTCCATTTTTAATTAGCTTATTATTAAATTAAATTTTCCTTTTAAGCAGTTAAAGAATAAAACGAGTAATATACAATCGATCGAATAATCGAACGAAACGTTTACTTTGGTCGTGTAATCGAAACTTCGGATAATCGTTTTAAACTTTTTTGATGCATCGGATTGAATCGGTTACAAATCGTTTATATGCATTGCTCAAGTAAACCAATGCAAAGCTCTAGTCTGTACATTTAAATTTGTATAATAAATATTCGTTGAATATAAAAAAAAATTTATTATTGTAAGAAACCACTAACTTCTTTTAGCAAAACGAAAAAAAAAAAAAATGGTACTCACGTCAACTTTTATGCATTTTTATTTGAGCACACCCAACTATCTAAACAAATTAATAAACACAAAAATATCCTTGAGCTAATTAAGCGTCCTAAAAACTGTTTACATCTAACAATCTAATTTTGCAAATGAAATTGACATAAGACATGCTAATTCAGTTATCATAAGCTAAAGCTTAACCAATAAAAATATTGATTTGGAATTTATTTTGTTTTTATTTAACCAAAAAACACTAAATTATATTTCTATCTTCCGCATATCGCATGTCTAACAAAATAAATAAAAAATGTAAATAGGAGTTTTCGTCAAAACCATTCTTAAAATTTGCAACGTTAAGCAATTTATCCATTTCAATCGAATTCCTGAAATCGTATCACAAACTGTTCGAAATTTATATAGAAAAATATTCGATTACATTATGCAAAAACAAAATAAATATTCAATTCAAAGAAAAAAATATTTATATAAAAAATAAGAGCACTTGTAAAAATAAATTTGTTTTTCTTTTTCCGTACATTACATATGTTCTCAGTTTAACTGGAAAAGAAATGCAATATTATTATTTTTTGTCGTAACATAATAACACAAGAACAATCATAATAAAAAAGCTGTCATAAATAATGAACATTTTGTGAAATCGATAAATGTATGGAGACGCGAGTCAGTTTTATCGATAGAAAGATAAATAAATTGGCATGACAAAGTTTATCATTGTTTTTTCTTTCTTTTTTATTTTTTGTTATCATAAAATATAAAATAAACAACTTTGTGTACATTGAGATATAAATAAACTGCCTATAATAATTGGAACTTCTGTTTACTTCTGTAATTTTGCCAGACAATCATATTTCGATAAGTATGCTTTATATAATTTTTGATATTTTATCTATTAGATAGGTGCAAAAGTAGAGATACTCGAATAGTAAAAGATACAATATCTAAAAGATACATATTCGTATTCAGTTATGAACATTAATGACGGAAAATTTTTAATTGAAATTACAGAATCAGTAAGGGGGATTTTTTTTATTTAAAGTAATTAAATTGATAAAAAAAAAATGTATAATTAAAAAAAAAATAAGGAACAAAATTACACAAATAATTTTGACCATTCGACTTTTCGGTTTTTAATGTTGGTGTTTTTATTCATGAGTTGCAATATATCTATTGCAATTTATCCGATAAATATACTCAAGACGCATATTAAAGTACAGCAATTTCAAGAACGAAGTCAATAGGAAAAATATGCGTATAACAAGGTCGTTGCACAAACGGAACGTAGTGCTTTAGATTAAATATTATTATTTGAAGATACTATATGACAAGGCTCGTAATTAGGCGCTAATTTCGAGCTAATATTATTTGCATACAGAATTTTATAAAAAAAAATTTTACTATAATGGTAACTTTTTTCTAAAAATAATTTAATTACAGTTGAAAATTTCATTTAAAATTTTATTAACAAGTTTTTTTGGACTTAAAAAATGTAAAAAAAAAATCGTAATTGACATGATAAATACGAGGATGGTGTGTAAGGTTAGCTTTATTTAGATTTAAATATAAAAACAAAAATTAAAACTGTTTTACTCGTTCAATATTTAATCAAAAAATCGCATTCACTTCGTTTTATAAAACCTCAAATATTCAAAACGTTAAAATATTTCAAGTTATCGAAAGCATTGCCTAAAATAGATGCGAGTTTTTCCATGCAGAAAAAAAGAAAACGATTGTTAAGAAACTAAAAAAAAATATAAATAATTATTTGTCTATCGGTTCGATTATATAAGTAATCGATTATTTGAGCAATCGATTTATTAACGCTAACGCAAGCAAAACAGTAGTGGAAATATATTTTTATAAAAAATTACACTGCGACAAGATTTCAATTTAAAATTTTTTTTTCTGTTAAATTAATAAAACTGAAAACTTTTTTAACTACACTCGAATTTAATAACAACGTCAAGTAGACGGCAAACATTAAAGTGTGAAATATATTATTGCATGACTTTCAATATTCACAAAGCATTTAACGAACATAAAATGTAAATAATTCGTGTTGATTGAAATTAATGAACAAAGATTTATTTACTGAAAAATTGTCACAGTCTATTATCTCGGCAACACGGAAAATTTTCCTTTGCCAAGATTACTTATTACTTATAAATAAGTAAATAGGAGTTAAAATGACGTAGAAATATTGTAGCAAAGGAGAAATTCGGGAGCTTAATTTTTATGAACATCATCAGGGATCATACGATTGTCTAGAGATTTTAAAGCAGAAGATCTTGAAGTGTGGTAAAATCGAAATTTCAAACAGCTTCATTGGAGGACAGTGTTCGAAATGTAGAACATTTAAATGATGGCATTTGTAAGGATCAAAGCTTTCGAGCATCGAGCGAGAATTGAAATCAAAATTCATCATTATTGCTTAACTAATTCCTTAATAATAATAAATATATATGTTTATTAAAAAATATTATTGATACTTACAATGCAAGCCTTCACGGACTTCCAAAGGTTCCTCGCAAAGTCTTCAATCTTGCTGGTTTTTTTCGGTACGTTAGCCAGTTGCACGTTTTTTTGTATAACAAATCAAAGAAGAATAAGTTAGTTAAGAAAAACTCAAACGTAGAATATCACGAAAAAAAAAAAAATAGTTTTCCAAGGTTTTTTAAAATTTCCAAAAAAGGTTAACGTACGTCGTTTTTCTTTTTGTTTTTTCCTTTTTAACCGTTATACACACGCACACACAGAAACACTTTTAATACACAATCCAATTCCAGCAAAAAAAATATATTTTTACTTAACAGCTTTAGCTCAAGTATTATACCCGATTTTTAAGAAATATCCAACTATGGCATAAGAACGCTTTACGAATCGGCGTATCACCGAACGATGATCCTTTGAACGTTGCGCTTCACATTGCACGGAACTTTCGAAATGTGACGAAACTAACGGTACTTTTTTTTGGATTGTAAAAAAAAAAAAAACTTAAACGTTACTTGAGATTTCTTTGCTCTCCGTTGTTATGAACACGCTGAACTACTTCGTTACTTTTTGTGTTACACGGTTACTCCAAAAAACCACTCACTCGCTTGTACTGTCACTCTTTTTATTTATTATTCGTGAACAACACTGTACTTTTTGGCGTTTTTGGTTTTTATCTTTTCGTTTTTTTTTTTTTTTTCCTTTTTACTTGAGCTTAATTTTTTTCTTAACCTTATACTGCCGATTACGCTGATCTACCACAAATTCATATCGCGATCTCTGCACATTTTCGCTATTTAAATTATAACAGCTCAAACCTAATAGGTGTAGTACTCTTAACGAATACGTTGTGACTGAATTATTGTATCCTGTCGATATGAAGTAGTTCTTCCGGCTGTTTTCCAGCTGCTTGTTTTCTTGATTTTTGGCTTTTAAATTGTTCCGGCAATCTTGTAGCACTTACAGGAATAAGTTGCGCTTGCGTTTGCTGTTGTAGTTTTTGATATTTTAGCTTTGAAAGCTGCAAGAATTTTTCAAAAAATTTGTTGGTTTTTTATTTCGTTTAAATAAATTGATCCTTTAGGCAGCCTTGGCAGGCTACCAATTGTTATTAGCCTCCACTCTCTTTCTCTCTCAGTGCAGTGCACACTTTGATGTCGTTAGCTTTAATGATTGATTAAACTCCGGAGTAGGTGTATTTAAAAACGTGCACGCTTTGGGATTATTAATTCTGGAAACGAATAGACAAAATTCGAGAACGTTGAAATCACGAAGTCAAAGCTAATGATGATGTTGATGACGATTTGGATCTAATAATTATGCAATTAATGACGTGTTTAATGAAGCTAATGAGTAATTAGCCGAGGATCATGCGTAGGCGTATGCAATTATATTATGCTCTATTTTGCGCTCTCTCTACACGTAAGTCGCGCGACGAATGCATGCAATTTATAAGTGTGTGTGATGTGCGCTCAAAATTTTACGCTCTTTTCGTTGTCGCAGTCGCTCTTGTTGTTGTTCTTGTATTTAGCTTTTACAATATTTTCTTTGCAATTGCACTCGAATGCTCTTTTTTTTCGTTGTTGTTGTTGTTGTATTTTGAATGCACTCGGTTTCGTTTGCTCGTTTTGAAGTTAATCGATATGCTTTTTTCTCTCTTTCGCTCTTTTTTTCGAGGTGTCGGCGAACTATGGCTGCTTGAGGAAATGTGTCGATACGAGTCTATATCTAAGCATGTGTGAAGTTTTGTTTTTTTGTTTTGTGATTTGTGGGTTGTTGTTGTTGTTGCGCTTTTTGGTTTTTGCGTTAATGTGCGCAAGGGGTGTGACAATAAGATTTCATTAAAAAATTATTTTAAACGTTTATTTCTTAATTTTAAGTCAATTTAATTTGCTGCAGTTTAAACTTTAATGTTAATTTAATTTTTTTACGTTTTTTAATTACACAATTGCTTTGTTGAAATTCGTTTTATTAAGCTTTCTGTTTTTTTATTTATTATGCAAAAATTTACAACTCAACGAGGTCGTTGCAACTTATCAAACACAAAAACTAATAAAAAACAAATTTACACGCACACACATGTAAAATTTTTTTACGTATGTGTGTATGTTTGTATGTATGTACATGTGCTATGAAACGAGTACATAGGCAAAGAAAATCAATATTTTTTTTGGTTGGACTTTATACGAAACGATTTTATTTTAAATACTTTAAATTTAGCTTTGTTATATTTTTAGCGCAATTATTATAGCAAATTTTATTTATGTATGTATTAACATTTTTTGCACGCACACAATAATTATTTTTAATTATTTCTTCTTTTTTTATTTGGTTTTATTTGATTTTTCTTTTCGTTTGCATTACAAATTAAAATCGAATCGAGACTGGAAAATTTCCGCTCGTTTGAATTCCGCACGTTTCGTCTATCTGCTTGCACGAGACTTTATCGAATGACTAATTTTCGGTGTTTGGCGCATGAAGTTATGGACGAAGGGATACAGAGGATGCATAGGAGTATGATAAATCTACAACAAAAACGAGAGCAACAACAACAAATGCGCTCTTGTACTCTCTCTTATGTGGCACAAATGTTTCATGTTCACTCACTCTCCGTTTCTCTATTGCGTTGACTGTTACCACATACAACAAAGCTAAGCTAAAGGGTGTGTGAATTGAATGTAAGCTTTTTTTTTTCTTTCATGAATATTGTCATTGAGTTTTTTTTAAATCTATCAATTTAATATTTTAAAAGTCATAAATAAATTTTCTGCTAAACAAACACAAGTTTTTTTTTATATGATTTACAAATTTTTATTATTTCTTTTAATTTGAATTAAGTTTTTTCCCCCTACAGAATTAAGTTTAACAGTTGCAGCACCCTGTTATTTTTTTTGGCAACCTAGTTGTATTTGTGTTTGTTGTAGTTGTTCCTACTGTCGCTCTTGTTGTTGTTTTGTGTTTTGTTGTCTTTTTGTTTACACACTCATACATTTTCTATGCAACGGCGCGAGCGCTCTCTTAATTTTTTTTTTTGAGTTTACCTTTGACCAAAAAAATTTTCGTTGAGTCATTTTGAAATGCCGGCATATATAATTAACATTCAATTGCAATTGAAATCAATATATTTGGATATGAAGTTATATTATTTTAGTTTTTAATTTTATTAGTTTTAATAAAATGTATGCATATGTGAGAAAATTATGTCATAAATTGCTGTAATGGGTGTGTAAACAAAATGACACTCAAATTTTTTCTCACGCTCTCTATCAATCTATTCTCTCACTTTACTTGTTTACTTTTTAGCTCTCTTTCTACAACAACAAAAGTATGTATAAGCACATGTGCATCTTGAAAAAAAAAAAATGTCAATACTTTATACAAAAAAAAAAAAAAAAGATAAATAAAAGCGAAATGATAAAGAGAAAGAGAGTATCTTAAAGTCAGCGTCTAAAACTGCCAACCATAAAAAAGATATGAGACAATACAGATTTAGATCGTTTATACCTTTCGATTGTTAAAAATAATCATTTTTTTAAATTTTTCTTTCTATATAAAATGTTTATATATTTTTTTAAAATTTTTTTGCAGCAATAAAATTGCTAATTTGTTGAATCCTTTGTTAATTTATTGCATCTGAAATGGAAAAGAAAAATATATATGATAAAATTTTTGATTAAAAAAAAAAATTATTATACGCAATACTAAGTTTTTGCACAAGAAAATAAGGAGACCAAGTAATGTTCCTGATTAGCACCAAATGCCATCTGGAATGTTGTAATTAAGTGTAAAGGACAGATCCGGAAAACCCAGATTCGAATTCAGCAATTCCAAAGTCGTAGATATGGTCATATCTTTCGATCAGCGCCAAAATAAAATTATTAAAACGAATTCGAGCCACTTTTTTGTAACCTTTTAACGTTTTGAACCCGCCATCTCGAATTTCTAAAATTCACATTGCTTTTAAAAGTAAACGTATTTACCCAAAATTTGAGCACTATTCTATGGCACATTCTACGGTAAACCTTATGTTGGATTAAGGGTGACAAACATTGGGAAAAATATCTCATACATATGTACATCTGTCCGTCCGCCCGACCGTCCTGATGTATGTATAAAACCAATTAACTTGGGCGATCAAATTTTGAATATTGATCATCAAGTCTTCGCAGTTAGAGTTTACAAACCCAAATATCAGATTAAAACTATGTTTAGTTTAGTATGTTTTTATCGAACCATATATTTGGCCTTGGACGTTATTATCAGATATCATCCAGAATATCTACAATTTTAAAAATAATTTTAATTTTTTTTTTTGGTTTTTTTTTTTTCAATTTTTTTTTAACTAACAAATTGACTGTTCCCTGTTTAACGAACACAACTAAAGTAATTTAAAGTGTCGCTCATACAACAATTCACTTAGTTTGCGCAGTTAAAATTCAATTTAAATGTAAATCACAACTCGCCCGCCGAGTGCAACAATTTTCCTCTATATAAATTTGTTACGCGATTTTAAAGCTTTCCCTTCGACACAAATATTTTATGCATTTATTTTTAAGTGATGCTTGTTATTGAAAATTTTCTGGAATTTTCTATGGCTTGCCATGTCACTTGCATAAGATTTTTTCTTTCTTTAGACAAAAGTGTCGTTTTCATACGACCCGTTGTATGAGTGTTTATTATTTGCTGGCCGTCCGGCCGACTGACTGATCTGAATGTCTGACTGACTGATGTAATAGACACTTTTATTTTTATGAAGCATAAAAAATGCTTACTAAGTGATTTATTGCAATATGGTACATACATTATGTGTACTTCTCAATTTTTCCACTGTCAAGCGATAATGTTTGTTATTCTATAGCATTAAATTGCATTCAATTGACTTTAATTAGAGACGAAGTTATAAATTGTGCATTGGTTTGATTTGGATGGCATATTTTTATTTAAAAATAAAAATTATTTAAATATTTTTGCAAATTTTATATATATTTTTTTTATTTTTATTTTCAACAAATAAATGCGGAAATATTGCTTTACCAAAACAAATATTTCATAATTCAATTTATTACAAACGCGTGCATATATTCGTATCAGGCTATATTGTATCTAGATAAATAAACGTAAAAAATATTTAAGCTATTTTTGGTACTCATAAAAAAAAAAAAAAAAAAAAATTAAAACAAAAAACAAATTCAATGTCGTTGACATTTGATTTATTGCACAAAAATGTGCTATGACATTTTATGTCTGCGGTTTATATTTTAAACAAGAAAACAGAAAAATGGAAGAAAAAAAAAAATAAGCAAAAAAAAAAAAAAAAAAACTTTTAGAAAACCATAATAAAAAATGCAAAAAAATTTATATACAATACAATACAAATGTGCAATGCAAAAATTAAAATTTGAATGTACTTGAAAAATATTCAATATTTACCATTTAGGTTACACATATATATACATACATATGTATGTCTGCAAAAATAGATACATACATATGTATGTAACGTGTTTATTGAATAAAACTAAACACTAATTGGATTAAAGAAAATCTAATAAATTCAAAAAGTTCAAAAGTTATACGCAATATAGTCACATACACAAGCAAACATAATAAGAACACAAATACAATAACAAAAAGTGCCAGCTTAATGCACGAAAGTGTGAACGGAAGCTTAGTGCTAAGCTTGCATTGTCTAAGCACACCGGAAGCACTTGAAAAAAAAAAATGGCGTAAGCAAACAAAAGGTAAATTTATACTGCAATTGCGGTAATTTGTATAAAAAAATTGTGAAATTCGTTATAAGTTTATAACGAAAATAGAGTTTCGATGAAAATTATTCCTGGGTTAATGCAAGTCCCAGAATTAACAACATTTCTGCAGTGCAGTGTTGGCAACCCTAAATAAATAACAATTTGACAGCTGACAGTTTAGGTTTAGTAAAAATGTAGCGTTAAACGATAGTACTCGATAAATTTTTTTTTAGGGCTGTCAGCATTTTATTGCACATCTTGCGTAAATTCTGCGACAGTTTATGTAATAGTTTTTCGATTAAAGCCAAATTGGAATATTTTCTTAGGCTTAACATAGTATAGTATGCTGAATTGATGTTTCTACGTTAATTGAAAAATGTTTAGACAAAAACCACAAAATATAAGTTTTTAGTTTTGAGGATCGATTTCTAAGAGTTTCCGAGATAATCGGTTTTACACTGCAATCGGTCATACAAACATAGCTCTATTGAGTAAGCTTTTGATGCGGTTCAAGAAGGAAGATACACTTTATGTAGTCGGTCATATCTTCTTCTACACTGGTCGGCATAATTATTTGGACAAGACGAAAAAAAAACATATCTTTTAATTTACACTTGTTCGAATTATAGCTTTTTTGATCTATTGTGTAGTTTATACATTTTTTTTAATGTAAAATTTCATGTAAAATCCAAAAACTTGTTTGAAGTTTAACGGTTTGTGAGATATTGTAGTACAATATTTCAGGTTTTTTAAAAAAAAAATATAATTTTTCAAAGGCTAATATCTTTGATTCTGATAGTCTGATCGTCATGTTTATAACAAAAGATAACATCGTCATTTTATTTTCTATCAAGCATCTGAACAATGTTTTGTCGTCAGATTATTAGTTTTGGAACTGTTTATAAATTTAACGAGTACAATTTGGCCAAATATGGGCAAAAAATGTTAAAAATCGTTCGATTTGAAATCGAAAATCTTTTGCGATTGAAAATGTAGTATGAATTTACTAAATGGTGAATCGCAAAAAAAACTACCGAATTTAAAAGTAAATCGCAAAATTTTTAACGATTACGTTTATGTGAGCATGGGAAAAGGATATAGTCTTTTTTTGTGCCACAGCTAATCAAAATGCTAAATAAGATATTTTTTATTCTATTTTTCAAATTAGATTTTATAATAATAATTGTTTGTTTCTTTACAATCAACACACTGTGCGACATTTTGTTTTTATTTTCGCCATATTAATTACTTTGTTTATATTTATTTCAAGTGCTTTCTTGTTAATTTCACAACGCTTGTTTTGAGTGTGAATTTAGTTTTAGAATTTTTTTTTTTTTTTAATTATTTAAAAACAAAAATCTGTTGTAATTTCACAACTTTATAATAATTTTTCAATTACTATCTCAAAAGAAATAACCTTGAAATAAATAATTTAATTATAAGGATTTTACCTGATTAAAGATTGACTGATATCAAAATCTTGTGAAATTAGACACAACAAGTGCAAAACAATTTTCCGTTGCACAAACACCGACAATTTACAATTCGAGCGACAAATTGAACAAACCAAATAAATAAACACTTTTCATTTCATGCACTTGAACATTTGACGATTTCAGCCATTCTAAAGCGTAGTATTAGCGTCAGTATTAGACCAAATGCAATTGCAATGTACCACACCGTGTGAGTGACCAACATCAACTGAGCAATACAACTATGGACACAAAGAGCAAATGCAAAAAAAAAAAAAAAAAAAAGAAAATTGACTCACCTCCTTAGCACCCTTAGCAGTCATGTTAAGGCGAGAAATTGCGCTCGCGTTTACTCAGAAAAATTATGCACGTGCCGATGTATGCCGAACATACGCAGCGTATACGTAATTTTAATACACTTGAAAACGTTTACTGAATGAATGTTTTACTCCGAGAGAGAGAGAGAGAGAGAGTGACAAGAGAAATAGAAATTAATAAAGAGAATATATATATGCAATTTTGGCTACGATTGCAACGAACTTTGTATAAGCAAGGACGTTGCTATGTAGAGTATATATTTTAAGGACATAAATACAGCAACATTTTCATGAATTGAGTAAAATGTTGCACGTGAGGAAATTTAATCGTTTATGACAAAACTTTGGTGTGTGGCGGTGTAAAGAAAATAACAGATTAAGTGGCATTTTTGTGACGTATGAATGCGCCTAATGCTGTAATTTAAGTGTTTTATTTATGAAAGAGAAGAGAAAAAAAAATAGGAAAACTTAAATTAAAATCCAACTTAAGTGTGTAACTATGCAACGAACCAAGACGGCTACGTGTGACAACGTTAACTAAGCGTTGCACTTTACGTCTACGTAATATTTTTGTAATTAAAAATACGTAACTCATACGCTACGTTACGCTCGTAAAATTTGCCTAACGATATAACTTAAATAACTACTTTACACTTGGGTATAACCAACTTTTATGAGCTTTGATACAACTATACAATACAATGTCCTTGAATGCCTTTGTCAATGATAATTCAACAGTGTGTGATACATCCTAACTAAGTCTTTGTTGCGCAGTGCTGCTTGCTTGTGTGGGTGGGTGTTTACGTGTTTGTGTGATTATCTTACGGCGTCAATGAGCAACGTACGTGCCATTGTGCAAATTAAAAAATATTTTGCGCATTAGATGTGTACAGCAAGCAGCAGCAGCCAAAGTGTTGAAGAAAATTTACCGGTAGATAAATCTATTATATTTGATTTTCCATATTCACAATAAAATATCGTAAAAATAATAGATTCTATGCATTTTTTTCTCTGCAAATGTCAAAAGTAGCAAATTTGGCATGCTTAATTTGTTTTTACCTGTTAACTAGTGTAAACAGGTATATTCAGTTGAATTTGTAACGCATTAAAGGAGGCATCGTGACCTATAAAGTATATATATCTTGATCACCTCGACGAAATTGCCAAGTCCGTCTGTCTGTCCGTCTGTCCGTCTGTCTGTCCGTCTGTCCGTCTGTCTGTGTGTTGCTGCGCGATTTATTCGCTCAGTTTTAAAGATATTGGGCTGAAATTTTAAACTTAAGCTTTTCTAGGTCCTGTGTAGTTTCTATGTTAAAATCAATGTGCCACGCCCACTTTTGGGTATAGCTCCCATACAAAAGAACAACATTTTTTAAGTTCTTATATGAAATAAATGTATTAATAAAGCGAATGGCTTCAAATATGGTTAAAATGTTTCTTATACCATGCCAAATCTTTAGTTTAAAATTGGTCCAAAGTGGACCGCGAATTCCTAAATTTTAAGAGTATATTTAATTTGTTTAGTATTTTGAAACAAAATTTAATACAAATGCTGCACACGAAGGTCTATCAACGTCAAATGATGTTAACAGGTATATAAACTTCGGTCCAACCGAAGTTAATTTTTTTTTTTTTCTTTTTAGATTTCCTTATGCATTTTGTATATAGTTTACGGTGTTGCTGTTGCCTAAGATAATAAACCGTAATATTCAAGCACATATTTACATATTTAGTTAAAAATTTGTTGGATTTAAGCCAATTTTTTTTTTTTTTTTTTTTTTTGAGGTTTTCATGCTATTTTGTCTGTTTTTGTAGTAAAATGTTTTATAGTTTTTTTTTTTTTTTTTTTTTTGTGCCATTTTGTTTACGTTTTTGCACACATTTAATATATCACGTCTAATGATTATTTTCATTATTGAATAATGTATGTAAATATTTTTGGTGATAGAATATATGTATATGGCTAAAATTAAACAAAAATTATATAATCTATACAAACTAGCATCAAATTAAAAACTGCAAAAACTTTTGAACTTTTCAACGGCAATTATAAGCGAAAAATAAGCGGCATTTGGTTTTGTGTAAACATCGCAGAAAAATTAATTTTATAGAAAATTCCTTGTTGCAATCAAATAGACAGGTGCTGTACATTAAGTGCTTCTGTTAGCTTACATATTTTTAACATAGAAAACTTTTTTACATAGCTTTCTTGCAGCCGAGAGACAGAGAGATGAACATATTTGCTGTACTTTTACTAAAATTCAACAAAATATGTAAATAAAATAGAAAGAGATAGAAGCGGAATACTAAAGCTGTTTAAAATTGCATTAAGGGAAAACGCGTTTGCAGTTTGAGACAAATCTTTAGTTTTTTATTTTAACAGAAAATCAATTTAAAGCACCTCATAGTCCACAGTGCACTTCTGTCACCACAATTACAGAGCATAAGCTTGAATCAATGGATATTTTGGTAAGACGTGATATTCCGCCTTTTGTTTTCGTTTTGGTAATTACAGTTTAATCTTTTGCGCTAAGGTGTTTTTATTATATTTTCACATTTATATTGCAAAAACAGAGATAAACAAAAAAGTTTTTAAGAGGCAACACCATCTTTTTAAACAGATTGTAGAGACTTTATAACTAATAACAGCGCGAAATGCTCTTCATGCAGTTACATAAAAAGGAGATAGTATGGCGCTGGAATCTAAGTTTTAGCTGAACAGTACCTCTTCATATTATATTTATTCATAGACTCTGTTGATTTTCAAAATAATTGAATACACTGCTTTGGAGTTACATGCAGCACAGTTAGAGCACTTTATCTTTTTTTTACCGTGAGTGGCAATATACTGTGATAATTGGCTTCAAAAACGAAAGTGAAACAGTGAATTTTCCAAACTAATCCAGACATTTCGTAATCGTTTGGACTTACAGACATTTATGGTCATATCAATCGAGAGAAAATTCGGAAACGAGAAGGCTTTCTTAACATTTGTTTTTTTTTTTTTTTATATACGGACTCCTATTCCTAAGTCCGTGCCCCAATGGATTTTCCTCCCTTTCCCATTCTTACCTTGTTATATCATTCTTATAGTAAAACATAAATCAATTGTGCTGTTCACGAGGTCAGCTTGTGCATAAAAGGAAAAGTGCAACAACAACTTACACAGAGAAAAAAAGTTTCTGTGTTAGTTGTTGCTGCAATCGTTTGCACTTATTTTTTTATGCACTCATGCTAAACATCGTGAACAGCACAAATATATTTTAAACTAAGCAAATTTGTAATGTTAACACATAACTCAAAATTTTCAGCTATGTAAATAAAATGTTTGAATAAATAAAACAAAAATTATTTTAAGTAGGTATTTTGCATACATATAGTATATGCACTTAATTGATGTAAACTTTTCAATTTCATGGCAAATGCATTTAAAAGTCAATGAAATTCAAAATTTAAAAAAAAAAAATTAATTTACTTTTATTACAAGGTTAAAAGCATAAATAAACCATTTCATGTTTAATTTTAGATACAAAAATTGAAACCAAAAAAAAAAAAAATTGGAAAAAAACGTTTTAAACTGCAAAAGTTTCCAAACAGTTCGAAACAATTTACATTAAATCAGCGTAAGCACGCAATAATCACGGAAATGCCAAAAGTTGAAAAAGGTTCTAATTTTTATTTTTTTTTTTTTTAAGGTAAAGTTTTTAGAAGACAGGACAGTAACAACTACTATTTTGGATAGTAACAATTTGATTGATGAAACCAAATTAAAATGCCAGTCAAGTGTGTAGATTTACTAATTATTCTAGTTGAAGCTATGCGTGCAAAATAGCGCCAAACATTTTGATTGAAAGTTAAAAACTTCAAAAGTAATAAAATATAATCTAAAACTTGACACTAACATGATATGATATGCATGCAATAATTTGAGTAGATAAATTGTAGAAACAGTTTCGAAAAAACTGTCTCAACCTGCACACATACACTTTGTGCAATCTCTGACAACTCCTTTCAAGTGTCATCAACTTAGATAGTAAATTTAAATTATACGACGACAAAAACCAAGGCCAAATTTTATGACAAAACAGGAAAATAAAGCAAAACCAGATGACAAGTGCAGATGAACTCAGTTTTGTTTTTTTTTCGAAATAGTACAATGGATGCTGTCAGTAACTGCAAAAAGAAATCAAGAAGCACCGAAAAATGTAAATAAATAGAAACGTCCTTCAGCAAACGCGTTCAACCATTTCAACAAAAAAAAAAGTATTTCAACCCCCACAAACGTCTCAAATAATTTGAGAATATGTTAATGAGAAGCAACAATTGTAATGAATCTTATACTCAGAATTTAACATAAAATTACTCTCTTGGAATCTTTGGATTCAAAAGGAATTTTAGTGAATGGCGCGAAATTGTCTACGCGTGCGCTTTTTTATTGATTCAACGTATTTTATAGCTGCTCTCAGCAAAATACATATTTCTTGGGATAGGGTATGGGCACAACAACAACAACGACGATGACGATGACGACGACATCAAGATTTACAGCGGCAAGAATTATTCTACTAAAAATCAACTGCGTAGTATGCGGTACAACAAGGCAAAAGTCAATAAAGGATAATCTCATATGTATGTGTATGTATGTGTGTATGTCACTGTCTGTTTACATTTTCATATAGAATTGTTGATTTCCAAGAAAAAATAAGGCGCAATTTTTACAGCAAAATATCTCGAATATCTACATACGAGCGACATACATATTAATGCATTAATGCTTATTTTAATGTTTGTATCTAGATACTTAAGTCTATTTTTAAATTTATTATTAAGTCAATTATTTTATAATATACAATTTTCTTTGAGCGGAATGTAAATGCATACGTAAAGCAAGTCCTTGACTATTAAAAAAAAAAGAAACTATTTTTTTGATATGCATTTTTACATTATTTAATAATTAATAATATTAATGACTTTGCATATATAATATTGCTCTATATGTCCGTCTGACCGCTATTTCGACAGACGCATACTTCGAATACAAATAAATATATATAAACTTAAAATTATATTAGTCTGAGCTCACGTCAGTTGGAAATAATAAAATCATTTTTCAAATCACATTTTAAGTGGTTTCTATAATAAAAAAAGGCGACGCCAATTTTTCTACGTTTATAGAATATAATATGCAGAAGAAGGTGTTAGAGTTCCCAATAAGCTTATAGTATCTGTTTGATAAGCATCAAAAAATAACTCAGATTGTCTGTGTGTCCGTACGTCCGATTATATCGGTTACGATGGGAAACTAAAAACTAATATCCTCCAGAGCATTTTTATAGACCGGACCATCTCAATAAAACACCAAATATTCAGATCAGAGAATTTTTAAATACGTGACCTAAACAAGCCATATTTCATATTTTTGGACTGTTTGTATGAAAAACTATATAGTTACTTACTACAATTAAGCTAGAATAACTCGAACTTGTATGCAGTCCAATTTATATCCAGTTCACAAATATGTATATCGGAGGACCTATAAAGTGTATTTATTCTTTATCAGCTCGACAAGACGAATAGATTGAGTCATGTCCATCTGTCTGTCTGTCTGTAGTAATACGATTCATTTGATATGTTTTAAATATGTTGATCCAAAATTCGGAACTTAAGCACGCCAGATAATTTACATATGGAACCTATAGTGCCATGCCCATTTTGATGCAAAGCTCCCATACAAACATAACGCTTATTTTCGAGCTTTTATATGAAATAGTGTTTCATTTTTAAGCTGTTTATTTCAGATTTCAGGTAAATATAACACTTATGAGATAAGATCGGATTACTATAGCATATATCCCAAATACAAATATCTAACATTTTCCAGCTTATATAGCCTTCACGCAAACCCCATGCACACGTTATTTTTTATGTCCAACATACTCTCTTAAAATCGAATGTATTGATTTGTTGACCACCATCCAACACCTTCGACGATCATACATAAGTTATTCGCAGTTTCTTGTGACGGGTATTTGAGTTTCGGTTTTACCAAGGTTAAAGTTTTTCTAAATAATTTTGACAATTGTTTAAATTATTGTGTTCTTTCCTATTTTTTTTTGAATTTTTTAGGGGATAAAAATTAGGGGGTTTTCCCTCAAACCTTGGCCCTTATAAAAATACGTGTCTAATGTTTTTCAATGTACTACAACTGTGCCAAATTTCATTGAAATCGAGAGGGCCCTTGGCTAGGTCACTTTCAGATACAGTTAAAAACATTTCTAGATTGTTAAAAGATTGGTAGCTTCAATACCACCGAATTCTAGAGTATAATTCAAATAAAATTATTATGTTTGTATACTCTGGCAACATTTTATCGTTCGATGCGTGGCAACACGGTTAGCTGCTCACCTTTATCAACAGGTGTTGCATTACTACCTTAGCTAGAGTGAGACAGATTGAACTTTACGTATACATAAATAATAATCAACAATAGTTAAAAATAAGAAAACAAAACAATTGTTTTGGTTTTTGTTTTTCATTATTTTAAGTATCGCTTTAGCTAATTTAGCGCCATTTAAAAAACTAGTACATAATTTTAAATAATGGCATTTCTATGCCCGGTGCGCATGCGCCGCGACAAAAAGAAAGGTATGAAACAAAACAAAAGACCTAAGACACAAACTTAATACAAAATAAATTTTGTTTACATTTTCTCCAAAATATTAGCCACAAATGCAAACATTGAACGTGATCTGCCACTACCAAGTGCTGGTCTTGGCATGGGTCGCATAACGGGCTCCTCCAGCATAGAAACACTTGTACGCGTGGGCATTGAAAAGGAACACGGACTTAGTCCCGATTCAAAAATGGTAGTACTACACGATTTTACACCATGCGTTGATGACGAACTGGAAGTTAAGCGTGGACAAATTGTCAATATATTATATCGTGAAAACGATTGGGTCTATGTTATTGGACAGGATTCACGACAAGAAGGCTTCATACCGCATTCATATTGTGCGCCATACAATACACAGCTAGCTGATCTTGCCATCAAAAAGAAATTACCGCGCGAACAAAATGGCATTGGTGCTGCTGGTGTTGCTGCTGAACAGTTGCTTCATGGTGAAAGTGTGCCGCTGCTCTCGAACACTGGCGATGGTAAAATGGAAACAATCGAAGAGACAATCGGTAGTGGTGGTGTTAATAGTAATATATTAAAAAATAACGACATAGAACAAACAGAATGTACACCATTCATAAAGGAACCATCGGGCAGATGCATTGTGCTGTACACTTTTATAGCGCGCGATGAAAATGATTTGTCTGTTGAACGCGGTGAATTTGTAACTGTATTAAATCGTGATGATGCCGATTGGTTTTGGATAATGCGTAGCGATGGACAGGAAGGTTTTGTGCCAGCTAGTTTTATCTATCCGGCCGAGAGTGTATTACAACAACAAACGCAACAAGCACAACAAAAACCAACACAACAGCAGCAGCAACAGAATGTAGAAAGCAGTAATAATAATATGCATGCCAATTTGAATACATTAGGACAACAGCCAATGGATGCTACAATGCAACAACATTTACAGCAGCAGCAGCAACAGCAACAACAAAGTGTACAACAACAGCAGCAGCAACAACAACAACAACATCATTTAGGACTTGGCGCTGATGATTTACGTTATCATGGTACCGAATTAGTTATGCTTTATGATTACAAAGCACAAGCGGCCGATGATCTATGCGTACGTAGAGGTGACTGGATCTATGCAAATCTAAATAATCAAACAGTGGACGGTTGGCTTTGGGCTTATGCACCAAAAACACGTAAATATGGTTTCATACCAAAAGCATATGCGCGTCCGCCTGCCATGACAAGTCTTTAGTTAAAAAAGCTTATATCATATTTTCTTTTACATAAATGCATTTACACATATTATTATTATTGTAATTTTAAGTTTATAAATATTGAATATATTTAATAATACAACATCATATTGCTTGCGTTTAGTCTGTTTTGCTTAGAATTAGTTGCATGTCAATTGATTACAGAGTATAGTATATATGTATGTATATAGAAAAATATTTATATAATGTAGCTACTTTCCAAATAGTAGTGAGAAATCTTAGAGCTTAAGCGTTTTCTTTTTGGAAAAGGTCACTTTTTGATATTGTTTTTTGTTTATAAACTAAAGCACTTTTTTTCTATAAACTTTTACGTATTTTGTTATCAAATTGTAACTGATATGTACAATGTTTTTTATATAAATTTAATAGTAGCTCTAGCAACTACTTTCCTTTATGGTCAACATTAAGGCAACAAGATTTTGATTTATTGCGCATCTTTTAGAGCATTACTAGCATTGGCGGAAGAGCAATGTGAGCAATTTGAAGTTGAGTTACTGTAATTAAAAATAATAATTAAATAATATATAAAAACCCATTAAGAAGTAAGAAACCTACTTTACAGTCTCCTTCAACTGCTCATTTTCGACGTGTGCATCGTGCAATTTTTGCTGCAAACTCAATATTAAATCATTTTTGTGCTGTATTTGCAATTTTAAATGCGTTATGGTTTCCTCCTGTGCTTCGAATATTGCCTAAAATATATAATAAAAATATTTATCAGAATATTTTATGTATTAAATAAAAAAAAAAAACACACGACACTCTTCCATGGATTCCGAATACGATGGCGGCTCATCGAGGCAAAAGAACTCACGCACTAATTTATATTTACGCAAATCCTCCTTAGCCATAATCGAATTGACAAATATTTGCAAACCTTGCACACGATTATCTAAAAATACTGCATTGAAATTATCGCCAAATAGTTTCTTGCGTGGCAGCTGTAGCAAATAATGTGGAAATGCTTGCTTTAGCTTTGTATTAAGACGCACAAAATCCGTATAACGACGCAAAACTAACCAGCAATCATGCGTTGTTGGATTCTCAACGCGTAGCTTATAAACCGTAAAACGTGCACGTTCTTCCATAACTTCATAGCCAATAATGGGTACACGTAGTACTGTATTTGGATCAATTGCAGCGGCAGTATGGGATGAGGACAATGTTAATTGGCTAGAAAACATTGAATTAGAACGTGTTGAGTTGGCATAGCTTGTATTATTGTCGTGTTGGCTATAACTGAGGCTACATTCGCTCATGCGACGTGGATTTGTATTATTTCTGTGGCTGTTGTTATTGTTGTTGTTGTTGTTCCAAGCTGTTTGCGAAATATCTCGATGCGAACGCGCACCAGATAGTGTCGTGGTTTGTTGCATGTCTCCAGCTGCTGCTGTTGTTGTTATATCTTTACAGTTATGTACACTAATGCGCTGCAGACAAACTTCAGATTTGGCGTTCGTTAAAAATGTACCACCCCGCTTAGCGCTGCAATCCGTTTTCAGCGTATTTAAATCTATTTCAGATTTTGAGCGTATCAGCAAACGCGCGTCGTATAATTTTTGGTATTCTGCTACGCGTTGTGGCGTTGTTAGTTCCGGATTGGATTGTGTGCTACGTCCCAGTTGATTTTTTGCTGCGCAAGCTGCCCGTTTATTGTGTTTGCTGAAAGCTGTTTTTTACTGTTACTTTCGTTATTGTGGTTTTGTGTTGTTGTACGCTTTGGTGACTTTTTGAAAATTGTTGTTTTACTATTGCCAGGAGTGCTCAATTGTTGTGTTTCGCGTTTTTTAATTGCGCGTAGTGACATTGCTTTTAATATTATTATTAATTTTTTTTGTAATTTAAGCACTTCTAATGCATTTTTTCTAATTGTTTAGCACCTTCAATAGCACTTAGCGTAGAAGTGAAAGCGTTACAACGAAAAAAATTTTTTTAAGAAAATCGTGAAAAACAAAAAACAACGAAAATTGTTCGCCAACAAAACAAAAACAAGTCATTATTCTGGTAGCGACTTGCAGCAACGAACAGTTTAGACGCTACTTTTGCATTGCAATATATTAGACGCCATTAATAATGTAGTGCACATTGCTATTTAAGCATTTTAATTACTTTAATATATGCCATAAACATTACAAAAATAATTTATTTGATCAGTTTTATAGCTTTTGCAACAAATTCAAAATGCAATAAATTTCTAAGGAAACCTAAAAACCTTGCATTCAGTTGTAGCGCATTTGCCAATCACAGTTTTGGCTTCAAACAGCTGTCAGCTGCTGTCACCGAGTGACATAACCTCCGTCACTCATTTTAGTTGTTCTATTTCGTTTTTTATTATTGTTGAATAATGTTAAATAGTTTACTGAAAATTAGCAACAATACGACGCGCCAATTTGTGCGCGATTATGCATTTAAGTCGGATTTAAAAATCAAATGGGTGCGACCGGAGAAAATCTCATGCATCAAACCGGAGAAGAGCGGCGATCTAGCAAAGCTGCCACCGCTAAAGCCTGATGAGCTAATGCCTGACTACAAAAACTCAAAGGAGCTGCAGAGGTAAATTATTATAGTTTTTGTTTTTTTAAAAAATATAGTTTAATAACTTCTCTCAACAGCGCTGATGAAACTGTACAATCACTTTTCAAGCTCGAAAACAATCCGAGCTACTATACAACTAGATACTATCGCGAACAAATGATACGTGAAGTGCAGCGACATCCGTTGGATTTTGGCTCAATGGAAGCTAAATGTATGTACTCTATTATTGA
Source organism: Leucophenga varia (assembly GCA_018903435.1). Lineage (NCBI taxonomy): Eukaryota > Metazoa > Arthropoda > Insecta > Diptera > Drosophilidae > Leucophenga > Leucophenga varia. The sequence goes on along the minus strand of JAEIFJ010000935.1, from coordinate 4,157,835 downwards.
TAAAAAAAAAAAAAAACTTTATTAATTTTAAAAATTCTAATCAAACTTACAGTGGCTAAAATGACTGCTTCTATAAGACGCTGGCAGGAACATATGGATGCGTTTCCACGTGACAAACATATTAAAGTACGTTTGAAGGAACTCATTGATAAACGTAAAAAGTTTCTCAAATACTTGCGCCGCTGGGATTATCCACGTTTCGAATGGTTACTAGAGAAACTGGATTTAGTTTACAAACCACCACCAGCGCATTTTCATTGGATAACACGCAAGGAATCACTACAAAAACTTACAGATACCTACTGTGAAGAATTAAAAGAAACACGTTTGGAAGAGTATCACAAAAAGCTGCAGGCACAGCAAATTCCGTATCTTGAGGATGCAATTAAGAAAATGCAATTTGTGCGTCAAGAGCAAATTGATTGTGATATTCCTGTCACTGTGACAGAGGCACAAATTGAAGAAGCCAAAAAAGAACTTGCTGCACTGATACAATTACGGGAGGAAGCAACGGCAGCAAAACAAAAACAAAGCGATGATAGCTTCAATTAAATATGTTAAATAAATTTCAATGCATACGGTTTAACTTAAAATATATATTTTTTTTTTTTTTTTTTTGTCAAACATTATTCTTAACGTTAGCGTAGATTCAGTATAAAAAATAAGTATACATACAATACTAATTATAAGCCCAGTATTTTGTTTAGAAAATGGAGTATGCCTAACTACACAGCATTCTACCACACCCGATCAATTAAGCTATTATCCTGTGGTTTTTGGTTCATAGTCGTCATTTGCTGATGATAGTTACGCATTTGATTTGATCTGCGCGGTTGCGCTAAATATTCAAACATACTAGTCGAATGCTGCGATAACATTTTACTTAAATCACTTGGCATTGGATCAGACCAGAAGAAATCATGATTGAGCGCTGTATCTGCGTCAATGCGTTTCTTTGGATCGAGCGTTAATAGTTTATCGAGTAAATCACAACCATGTGGATCCTTTACATACGGTCTCAGTCGTTCCTTAACACGACGTTTTTGATTTTTTGGCAGTTCTATTGATTTGTACAATTCGAGTTCCTCGACACCAGGCCATACATCTGGCGTAAATGAGCCACATAACTGTGAAATGAATGTTAACTGTTGCTGCTCAGTATTGCCTTGCATTATAGGCGAACGTGTCCACATTTCAGCCATAATACAACCAGCACCCCACATATCCACCGGAGGACCATAATTACGATCGCCCAGTAACAATTCCGGTGGACGATACCAAAGTGTAACTACACGATTTGTATAACGATTTTTGGCATCATTCTTCGGTATACTGAAGGCACGCGCCAAGCCGAAATCTGCAAGTTTCAATATGCCATGTTTCGTTATAAGCACATTGGCTGCTTTCATGTCGCGGTGTAGTATCTGTAAATTTCAATTCATTTTTTATTAAGCGTATAAATGAATATTTAATGTAATTGCTTTACCTTATTACTGTGTATATAGTAAAGTCCATTGAGTAATTGCTGCATAACTTTTTTAATTTCACCTAAACTAAATTTAACATTCATATTCGACAGCAGCCCAGCTAAATCATGTTCACAAAAATCAAAAACTAAATAGAAAGTTGAACGATAACCATTATTTGCTGTTGCTTTAGTTCTACAAATTTCTATCAGATTAACAACATTCTCGTGCTTCAGCAATTGCAGAATGCGTATTTCACGTAGTGCAGTAATAGGAAACTGGAAAATAGGTAATTAAAAACAAATTAGTGAATATTGTAAAATAAAATAACAACGCAAATAACTTACACCTTCTTTCTCATTATCCATTAGCACCTTTTTCATGGCTACAAATTTTTTATTGCTCTTCTTTTCGCGCGCCTTGAACACTTCACTGTAATTGACATACACAGCAACTTATGAAACTTGCAACAATAACAACGGCAACGACAACATCCGTCAGCAAACAACAAACTTACCCAAATGTACCCTGCCCAATTTTAGCGACTTTCTCATATTTACTGCTCTCATCGCAGTATGGAAAATCATAGTCTTCAATGTATTTCTGCTTTTCACTTAAGGACATTGTAGTCCTGCTGCTTGGCGTTCCTGAGCCAGCTGCTTGTGGCATCAAGGAACGTTGCGTTACGTGCTGCATTTTTATGAAAAATTTATGCAAATTTATATAAAATGAGTGGCACTTTAACACAATTTCAGTATAATTTAATATAAATTTTACAATTACGATATATTTCGCGATATAAACAGTAGCACAAGGCGTCGTGTAATAATGAAGAAGCAACAGCTGTAAAAATTGTCATTCACAAACAACAACAAAAAATACAACTCTATATTTGATACACTACAATTGAGCATAAACAATTGTTAGAATAATATAATACAATAATAAATATTTGATTTAATTTTAGTTAAACAATGTTACAGCACAGGTTTCTGGTAAAGCACTGATTTGAATATTTTTCTTGAACTCGTATAAATACTTACTTTTGCTTCTATTCCTTTAAATTGCGCCTCATTATAAATTTCCGAGAATTTAGTTTATGGCACACATATGCTCGTTTGCAGACAACAGTCAGCTGAAGGCACCCAAGCTATCACTGCAATTACACATATGACACTTATAAAATGCATATTTCTATTTAATTTTGTTAATTATGTTTCATTATTGTTATTCACATTAAAAATAATTTTTTTTTCATGTTTAACAAATATTCCGCATCAGCCTTTATGCAACAACAATATTTCAGCTCATATCATGTTTTCTCACTTACACTAACTGAATTTATGCATATTATTATTTTAAGCCTTTTTACATAGGTGAGAGCAGTGCAAACTGAGTACATCGTCTACACATGTGCTCGAATTCGTTTGTTTACCAATTTTTTGCACTTTAAATATAAAAAATAAAGCATATTTAAAACAATGCTAAAAAAGGATAATAATCCTTTTCTCCAACTGGGTCTGCGCCCATGGCTTGCAAAGCAATTAACCAAATTGGGTACGTTATAGATTTTTTTTAATGCATAAATGTATTTACATTGTAATTTTTTGCCACAAAAGGCCTTAAAGGCGCAACTCCAATACAAAAGAATTGCATACCTACCATTTTGGAGGGCAAGGATTGCATTGGTGCTGCAAAAACAGGTTCCGGCAAAACATTTGCTTTTGCATTGCCAATATTGGAGAAACTAAGCGAGGAGCCCGTTAGTCACTTTGCTTTGGTGCTGACACCAACACATGAACTAGCCTATCAGGTATGTTTAAGTAAACATTATAGTTATTATATACTCTAGCTATATTAATTTTATATATATATGTATGTGCATCTAAAGATTTCTGAACAGTTTCAAGTGGCTGGCCAACCAATGGGTGTGCGCGTTTGTGTCGTATCCGGTGGCACCGATCAAATGATTGAAAGTCAAAAGCTCTTACAAAGGCCACATATAGTAGTTGCTATGCCAGGACGTTTAGCTGATCACTTGAATAGCAATACTTTTAGCTTTGATAATTTAAAATATCTTGTTGTGGATGAAGCTGATCGTATGTTGAATGGTGACTTTGATGAGAGTTTGTCTGTGATTGAGCGTTGTTTACCAAAAGAACGACAGAATTTATTTTTCTCTGCAACTATGAAAGATTTTATGAAGGAGTCAAGCATATTTCCTATAGCGCAAGATGTGAGTAAAATTAAATTAAAATTTTTGTTTAAAATTTTAAACTAATTAAATGCTCTGATTTTAAGTGCTTCGAATGGTCTGAAACATCTGATGTGGCTACAGTTGATACCTTGGATCAACGTTATCTGCTTTGTGCCGAATATGATCGTGATATGGTGCTGATCGAAGCAGTACGCAAATATCGTGAGGAAAATGAAAAATCTAATATTATGATTTTTACGAATACAAAAAAGTAAGAACGTTTATATTTTTGTAATTGATTTTCTTTTTATGCTATGAGTATACTTTATAATTAGATACTGTCAATTACTTTCGATGACACTGAACAATATGGGCATCGAGAATGTTTGTCTGCACGGTTTTATGCGTCAAAAGGAACGTGTCGCTGCACTTAGTCGCTTTAAATCAAATCATATACGCACGCTTATTGCTACAGATGTAGCGGCGCGTGGACTAGATATACCCAGTGTACAATTGGTTGTCAATCATTTATTGCCACGCACGCCAAAGGAATATATACATCGTGTTGGACGCACAGCGCGTGCTGGCCGTAAGGGTTTAGCAATATCAATTTTTCGTTTTCCTAGAGATCTAGAATTACTTGGCGCAATTGAAGAAGCAATTAATACAAAACTAACTGAACATCCAATTGATCGTAAGTTTTGAACCTAATTATCAACTATTTAAAATGACTAAAAACAATCTGAAATGTTTCATTTATATAGAACGCATGGTGGAGCGTATTTTCATGCAAGTAAATGTGACGCGGCGTGAAGCCGATATGCAATTGGATAATAACGATTTTGATGAACGCGCGCAAAACTATCGACGCAAAAACTGGGTATTGGAAGGCAAAGATCCTGATCAAATGGAGGCACTGTAAGTTTAGTTGTTTTTAAAGCGTATAAATAAAAAATATTTTTTTTTTTTCTTTTTAATAGTTATCGCAAAAAACAAAAAGAAAAGTTACGCGAAATTCGACGTAAACGTAAAGAAGAAAAAGAAGCAGCTGCAGCAAGTGAGGACACAAAAACTTTGTTACAGGATGCACGTTTTAAAAGCGTAAATACTGAACGTTTTAATAAGCATGAGAAGAAACCAAAAAACAACGATAAAACAAAAAGTTTGACTACAAAGAAAATTGGAGGCACAAAGTTAAAAGACAAACTTGTGCGCAACAAACAGTTAAAAACTAAATTAAAAAAAAAAAAAAAATACATTAATAGAATATTAAATTTTTTTTCAACACTTTATCACTTAAAATTAAAATAAGTAGAGCATATGCAACGTTAGAGTTCGTATGGAAAAAAACTAGTAAAAATGAGTAACTTAATACTAAAAGTAGCTTAGTTTCTATTTGTAAAACAAATTTTAAAGCTACGAGCAGGCACTTCAACAGACTTAAATGTCAAACAATTTATGTGTAGTACTCAGTCCAGTACAATTGTAAGCAATGCATCCTCTGGATAAACTTCAAGCAGCGCTTTAGCACCATCATTAAACGGATATGAAATGCTGCCATCAATGACCAAATCTAAAATGGAAAACGTTAAATACTGTTGTAAAATAATATTGTATATTGTTATAGATACTTACTAGCATCTATGCAATGCGATTTAACAAATAAACGCTGCACAAAAGCACGTCCCTCAAATGTTTTTGGCATAGGCCAAACGCCAACGCAGATTTGTTCACGTATCGAATAACAAAGACGTGGATCATCTATAATTAAGTTACTTATAATAAATTAAATTGTAAATATTTTTATTTCTTTTATTAATACTGACCTGCAGCAAAAAGTAAATTTTGATTATATTTTTGTGCAGTTTCTTCAGCATTAATGTTATTGGAAAGATTTACGGGTAATGTACGTAGCAAATCTTCAACGTGGCGTTGCGTTATGCGATTTATGCTATAAAATTAAAGAAGACTTAAGCGAACTGTGTACAGAAATGTAAATTAAAATATATAATTACCTTGTATGCCACGATGTTGAGCCTGTGCCCGTACTGACACAAAGCCCTGAGCACTTGGTTTTATTTACAATATCTTCGTCATCAATCATTAAATTTAGATGTGAAACACGCGATGATAACTGCTCACCAATAAAGACTTCATTTAAGCCCAAATACGGCAAAACACGCTTCATTTTTGCCTTATATTTAGCTGCCTTCGACGCATCAAGATGTTCCGGCTGTGTTTCTACTTGTTCCATTTTGGTTACAGTGTGTCGATATAAATCAGTTGATTCCGGTATTTTGCCATTGCTGCCGAGTAGTGTAGTGCGTACACGTGATCGATGCATCCACTTAAAGTCGCCCTAAATATAACATAAAATATAATAATAAAAATTTAAACCTAAAGTTAAGCTTAAATACATAATTAATACATACATTCTTCAAACGTGCTACTGCATCTGCTGGATTCTCCGAATAGTATTTTGGCAGCATTAGACGTCCTTCCGAATGCTGCGGATCTGAATTAAATCCAACAATTGGTGTCTTCTGTTGACTTTTTGCAAATAGTGGACTAGCACGTCCCGCAGACAGTAGAAATGTACCATCACCGCCTACCGGCACAATAACATCAGCCCAGTTCATGACATCTTTGCTCAATGAACTTCTAAATTTAATTCTTTGTATTTTTAATATTTAGTACGCCAAAACAACAACGCAAAACGTCAAAATTAGAAGAAACACATTGAAAGTGGATCGGATATTTTAGTTCCGTGTATTTGAATAATGCAAAAGGATTAAAACAAGCCACAAACACCACACATGCACGCACACAGATTACAAACAATATGCATGATATTATGGAAGTGGTAGTACATACCTGCTGGCCACCTTCACTTCACAGCCAACCTCCTGAAAACTTTTAACTATTCGACTTTCAAAGTTTTTATGCCGATTGTGCAGCGTCATTATCATTTCGAAATCCGTGCCTCGATTGCGTAAATGTTGTTCCAGTTGATCCTCGGTTAAGTGAGGATTACGAACTTGTTCGAATTCATAGCGAGATAGTTTTGTTACGATCAATGCACGCTTTAATTTAAAGTTTGTTGGCGTAAAGTTTGCATATTCTGAAATAAAGCGTAAACATTTTATTATAGTCGTTTATAAGTAAGCATCTAGTATTATCGAATCGAATTTTCAAACTAAACCAGTGATTAACGTTTTTATAAGGTAAAATACCTTTGTTAGTAACAAAATCATAATGGAAGAAAATCTATTTTTGTTTAGAATTGATAATTCATTAAAATGTCTTATCAAGAAACTTATATACCTATATACTTATTTTATAGTCTCCAAAGAAGTCCATTTCATACGAAGACGGACAGACATGTCTTTATCGACACATTTTTAAGCCTACAGAGACTACTTCCTTTATTGTAAATAAAGAAGACTAAAAATAGGGACCAAAAAAATTGAGAGCGAAAAAGCTCTTTGCAACACCTGGTTTAATTGCACCATGCATATGTTGCATTTTTGCACTGCACTGTTCAAACTTAGTGACAAAGCAGTGCATTATGCAGTGGTTAACTCTCTTATTTAAATTGCGAGCGCATTACTTACATACTCGTATATAAAGCAGACACTCGCACACACACGCAATTAAACAAATTCATTCATTTGTTGCATGTATGCCTCATATGCATTTCTGAATTAATTTTTGCATACATATGAATGAAGAAAACAACATTTAATAAGCTCTTGCTAATAAATAGAAATAAAAAAATAATATATAAATTATAGTTACCTTTGGCAAACTGTTGAAATAAATTCTTTGATTTGAACATTCTAATATGTATTTTATTTATAATGCTGCACAATTTTTCGCTTTTATATCTCTTTAATAATCTACAACAACAAGTTGAATAGTTAAAGGAAATTTCCACTTGAACTAAATTATGATCAATGATTACACAAATGTATCTAAAATTGACACTTGTTGGTGCGAAACTTTCACATTTACGTGATTTTTCTTTCTATTTTTTTGTTTTTATAATTTTTTTGCTTTATGTACTCAATTCTTGGTTATTAAAATCCAATTATAATATTGATCGCTTTATCAATGCGGTCAACGACACTGCGTGTTTTATTTTCGTTGTAATATATAAAACTATAAATACTTTTTTTTTTTTTGTTTGTTTTTTTTTTTTGCACTTTGAAATGCGCCGCGGTGGCGTTAACTTGAAGGGCACAAAAATGAAAAAAATACCGGCCGCTACAAAAGGTAACAATAAAAAAATTTATAATGAACAATTCTGGAGTTACTATATATTCAATATATGCACGTAATATGCGTCTAGTCTCTTTTATGTTCTTTTTTAATTTCACTTTTTATTCTTTTTCGTTTTATTATTATTTACACACTCGCGCGATCCGAGTTCTCAAAGCCAAGTGACGATGATAATGATTTGCTCATTCAATTGTTGTTGCCTGTCGCTGTCGTCTTTGAACGCATTTTTTGCTATTCATTCGTTTTATCATTTGATTGTTGATATTGCTATTTTTACTTGACAACTTGTTTATTTTGCTTTGGTGTAGCTGATAAGCGTTTTTCGCCTTCGTTATCACTAATCCAAAAAGTAAAAAAAAAAAAAAACGAAAATTTGCCAATCAGAGTGCACAAGCTTTGTTTCTTCTTCTTTTTCGTTAGGTGCTTTTCGCTGTGATTTCGTATGTTTATGGTCAAATGCACAAATTTTAAATGCCCTTTTTTTTTTTTTGCTTTACCAAAATATCCAAGAGAGGCCAAATAAATTCTCTAGCTACGGAGTTACACAAACCAAAAAAAAAAAAAATAGTAAACAATATTGTACAGACGGACTTGAAGTGATATTGAGGATGATGTCGATATATGTATGTCCCTTCTCCAGGTTAAGTCTCACAGTTTCAAGCTAAAACCCTGAAGTCAGAGTAGGGGCACTGAGACTCATAATAAAGTATATTGCACCTTACCAGGGACGTAAAAAACGGTGATTTTTCAAACTTGGGAAAGTTTTTGTAGTGTATTAAAGCACTGAAGAACTAATCTAGAGTCTATTTAAAGCATTGCTGCTACGATCCCATGTTTTCAGCTTTTATCATCAAAATCATTCAGAGATTTCGAAAGACCTTGAAACGTTGGTTGAAAGAGTCTAGAATCGTCTACACCAAGCAGATTGGAAAAAAAAAACTCAAGCGGCATAACCGTTTAGTTTTCTCTTAAATTTTTTCCACATCCTCCTTCGTTTAGAAATCAAATTTAAGCTTTATTTAATTTGTCATGTATATAAAGTTAAAATTACATATTTCTTTCGATTGTGCTTTGAGTATTCGGTTATACATTAAATATATAGGTTCTATAATTTTTATTTCATAAATTCTTGAAACTAATTTATGTGTTTTAACGTTAATGAAACGCTTTTTGGCGTTGAATATGTTGATTATACAGTCGTATATAATCTGGATTTTGTGTAGTTGTAGTATTTTCAATACTACTAGATTTAATATTCTTAAGTTTTATAAGAATTCTATTAAGAATCGCTGTTATAGCTGCTTTAATGAATTATTTAATAATATTAATAAGTATTCGTAAACATTAATCAAAGAATTCTATGGTAACAAATTAAGCAAAACGTGAATCCATCGACTTTCCAGTAGTGTCTGGAACAATTTTTGCATCCACGCCGGCTCCATCTGCTACACGTTCTTTTTTCTAGAATATAAAAGTAATAACTATATTTGATCATTGACTGATGATATTGAATAATATTTAACTTACTTGCAACTGTGCAATTTCCTGTTGAATTTTATCGTCATAAATCGGTTTATGTATTGTATGATTATTCTCCAACATTTGAAAAAATTTTCCAGCTATGGTATTAGCCAAATTTTGCTGCAACATTGCATTCTGTCCAATCAAACCGTTTGGTGCCATCAAAGCATTTTGTCCAATAAATGAATTCAAAGGATTCGTTGTCATATTAGTCAACTGTGCAATTAAAGGATTCTGTGCCATTGCGTTCTGGCTAATGCTCAACAAATTTCCAAGTAAATTTGGACCCAAAAGCGAATTACCAGCGCTCATAAGATTGTTCTGATTCAACATATCGAACAGATTAGATGTCTGCGGCGGCGACATAATGTTAGATTCTCCGACACCGTTTTCAATTTGCTGACGCACATTTGCGGCGTTGAACATCTGTTTTGGACGATTAGAACGCTCTATGCGATTCTGCTGGAATTTCTGACCAGCAGATTGTTGTTGTTGTTGTTGGCGATTGTTATTATTGTATTGTTGACGATTGTTGTTATTGTATTTTTGGCGATTGTTTTTCCAATTATTTTGGCGTCTGTTATAATTGTGGTTATTGTCGCGATTTCTGAAGCCAAAACGATTATTATTATTATTATTGGAATTCTGTTGTTGTGATGGCACCTTTGGCACGGAGTTTGGTATTAAAGGCGGTATACCAGCTGGACGATTAATATTGATAGGATCGATGCGCCACTGTTGTGAATTAGCAGGCATGTTCATGTTGTTCGAAATGATGCTAATGTTCATTTTGTCTTCCATTTCTTCGTCCTCATTATCGGATATATCGTTGCCCCTATTGAAACGTGTAAAATCGTCATTGTTTGCCGGAGTCTCTGTTGTCAACGCTTCCTCCGTCTTCTTATTTTTCATGTTTTTTTCGATCCATTCGTCTTCGTAAAAAAACAATTGTTACGTACGTTAAATGTTGTTATTAACAAAAAGCCTTACCTAAGCTGAGATCCATGGCGGAATATTGAGAATATCGTTCGTAAAAAAGAAATAAGCACAAAAAGACACGCTGGATAATAACTATCTGCGGCTTTCAGCTGCACGCGCTATTTCGCGTCCAGGCAATTATAACTGTAAATATTCAAATAACAACTCACTGTTAGTGCAAATGAGACAGGTTTAATTGAATCACTGCTCGCACTTATCTCAAGCGTATCTGCTCAATTTATACTCCACATTGTGCAAAGCGAACGAGCACATTATAACTGTAAATTGTAATCGCTCATCGATTACTCATCAATTCAACATCGGTCTGTACTCAGTACTGCCCACTCAGAATTTTTAGATAAACGCTAAAAAATACCAGTCGGGATGCAGATATGATTAAGATAAGTGCGAGCAGTGCAACAATTAAACCTGTCTCATTCGCACTAACACTAAAAGTAAATTTCTTTGACTTTGTTGCTATTATTTGTGTTGTTGATAGAAATAAACTTAATAAACTAAAATCGAAGATATTAAAATGAATACGTCTGCCGATGAAGGTATTGACTTTGTTGACTACGAATATATGGAGGATGACAATAGATATTACGAAAATGATGATGTTGCAATGTCAACTCGAATCGAATTTACAAAAGAACGTAATTTTATGAGAAAGCGGCAATTGTGTCGCTTCCATCCCATAATTCATGGCGCAAATATAGTGCTTGGCGAAGATAATACAGTTGCTTTTCGCAAAACAAGCTTTGCCGATGCAGTAACCTTTTCAGAACAGCCACTTAGACCCGGAGAAATATTTTTGGTTGAAATCGAGAAAAACGAACGTGGCTGGTCGGGTCATATGCGTTTGGGACTTACACAGTTATTGCCGAGCACGATAGGCGCAAGACGTGAGGGTGTACCACAATTTGCATTACCAGATTTAGCAAATCTGGGACACAGCTGGATATATCCCATATCTAAATTTGATAACCGCCGTAGAATTAACGATAACAATCGAGGTAACAATCTAAATGATCAACAAGCACAGATTGCCGCATTAGATACAGAATTAGGTAGCAGAAAAACTAGTGAGTATTAGATTAGATTAGTTTATAAAACGATATAAATAAACAATAACAAAATTATATGCTTTGCAGACAACATATTGGGCAACACACTGCATATACGAACGCCACGCGGCATGATACCAAGACGTCTCTTGCTGCCCACCGTAAACAATGGAAACTCCGATGATATACTCTTAACAGATAAGGGTTCGCGCATTGGCGTTGTTTTTATACCGACTGAACAAAATGCAAACATGGCGGAGATGCATTTCATTATTAACGGTGTCGATCAGGGCATATCCACATCGGAAATTCCATTAAATGACAAACCGCTTCATGTAGTCATTGATGTCTACGGTACCACAAAGCAAATAAGAATCATACAGCTATACGGCAGTAAGTAAAACAAGTCTATACGTATAACTTAATACTAAAAATACTGTTGCATACTCTTTGCAGTTCTATCGCTACAGAATGCATGTCGCAATACAATTTTGGAGAACATACGAACAGAAAACATCAAAAAATTACCGCTACCCGAAAGTATTAAAGCGTTCTTAAGTCACAACGAATAATATCAAAAAAGGATTTTATCCGAACGTTTGAATTTAGCACTACACCGAGAGAGAGAATTGATGCGCGACTGTATCTGCAGACTGTAAAGTAAATGAAATGTTTGTAATATATAAAGTATCTAGGTTAGTACGGTTTTCATGCCTTGTCAATGAAAGCTACTGTTTATTTTTTAAATGAATTTTCTTTATATTTTAAACTAAGTTTTATATATCATTGACCTAAGCTACATGACTCAAGCGCCTAGAGTTGCATTATCACAAAAATAATTGCAAAAACAAATAAATTCTATAAAATTGACTCTCAAAGGCTGCTGTTTCTCAAATTTATGTAAACTTAATATGCTTCTTCCGCACATTTAGCAATTTAAGTATTACAAAAATATTTACTGTAAAAAACCTAAATGCATAAGTAAAATATTAAACTTTTGTTTAAATTTAAATTCCCTACAATTTCAATAACTTCTTCTAAATACCTTACATTAAGGCTTACGTTTTAATTGTTTCATTTTCTTTTTTAATATTTTTTTTTATTGAAGCTTTACAATAAAATTATTACATGATATAAGTATATTTTAATATTTAGAAATAAGTTTACTTTTAATTGCTGCGATTTGCAGCCAATTTTTCTTTGAATATCAATTTTAGCTCTTCTGCACCTTGTTCGTTAGTTTCCTTGTAGTAGGGCAATTCGGACAAACGTTTAATCCAGGCTAATACCTTGGGAAATTTAAACTCATCGATTGGCGCTACATCATTTACCGAAGTTACAGTAGCAACGCAACAAAAATCAGCAATAGTCAATTCATCGCCACACAAATACGATTGATCTTTCAAGAAGTTCTCAAGTATTTCATAGCATTTTTGTATGTAAGCAATTTTATCGATAGAACAATCCTTTGAGCCGGTAATACAAAATTGGTTCGTACAAAAAGCGTAAGCGTGCAAATAAATGGCCAGAATCTAAATGTAAACGTGCATCAACATTTGCACGCTTAACCAGATCTTTTGGATAGAGTTTGTCATCTTTGCCATATTTCTCAACCAAATAGGCGCAAATGGCATGTGAATCAATGATGACAGCATCGTTGGTATCAATCAAAGTCGGTATAGTATGCTGTGGATTCATTTTTATAAATTCCGGCGTTAGATGTTCGCCTTTCAGCAAATTAATTGGGCTATAAAAAATATATATATATGTATAATTTAAATAATATAAAGCTATTAAATGATAATAATTACCGTAAATCAAGTGAAAGATTCAGCGCTTGTGCCGTTAGTAGAACAGCACGTGATGGTGGACTTAATGTTGCATAGTAGAGTACTGGTTTTGACATTTTGTTGCAGAATCTCCAAAAAAAACGAAGAAAAAACAAAAAATTATTAAAAATAAATCAGAAAAGGTTAAATGTATATGTTTGTAGCGTGGCCTTTAGAAGGAAAGCAAAACTTAACACCTTAATAACTCATTTATTATGCACTTGGCCTATAAACCGATTTTTAACGCCAAAAATAAAAAGCTTTTACTGTTTTCACTTCGGAATTGTACTGATAACATTATATATAGTATAGTACTTTCAAATAGCGATAAGAAATAATCTTTATTACGATACGCTTTGCATTGGTGCACTATTTAAATGATTAATATAGTAGATACTGCTACAAAGACCCCCCACACATTTTTATATATCGTATATAATAAATTTTTAACTAACACAAAAGTAAGTTCCAACACTGCAGTAAAATAAGCTTGACTTTGAGATATGCTGGCTTAGAACTATCCTAACTACAAGTTTAGTAAATTTAACTGCTATAATGTTCGGTATCGATTAATTCATACGAAAGCTAGACATAGAGCATTCTTTCACAGGAGATTCTCTTACTCCAAAATTGGGTTTTGATATGAATTTAAGGTAGTCGGCATATTTTAATATAGTATCCAAAAATAAAAATAATGCTTCAAAAAACGGTTTTGGAGATATTTTGGTTATCGTAAAGTTCCGATTTTTTTTAAACAAAATATTATTTCCCAAAATCTAATACCTTTGGTTCAGAACCAATTAAATTAGCATTTCAAAAAAGAAATAATATTTTTATAAAATCTGAAAATATCAATATCTCCCAAAGCGTTTTATGTATTATATAATAAATTTTATATTAAAATTGGTATTCAGTAAATAAAAAAAAGATCGATTAATTGTATAAATGTAAATCGGAAATTATGTTTTTTGTTCTTTATGTCGAATTAATTATGCCGACTAGTGTATCTTATTTTGTAGATAGGTTATCTTTATTTTTTTTAATGTATTAACACCCGGGAACGTAAGCTCTATGAAGTATACTCGCCAACGTATGAGAAAAGTCGAGATATATGTCATATATATTTGTATAAACTCTGATAATTACCCTTTTGTATATTTTTTTTCCAAATGATGCCTATTTCTAACGCTTTATAGGCTCGGATAATATATAATATAAGCTAACGCTATACATATATAGTACATCTAAACTATACTATCATTATGAAGGGTAGGCATTTTCGTTCATAAAGAACTACTTATAGTATATAATTTAAAATGCTCTCTTTTTTTTTTTTTGTTTTTATATATTTTTTTGGTTTTTCTTACGATTACGCTGCACGCGACAAGTAAATATTGTGCTGAACCCTAAAGCAATTAATTTTTTGCAATTTATTTATTTATTTACTTACTATATATATACAATATATATGTATAATTTTTTTTAAAATAATATTTCACAATAATAAAGCGTGCTTTTTGAGCTTCAGTGCTAACGCAGCGAATTATAAAACGCGTCTGACTTGTTTAATTTAATTCTAGTTCTACAATGAGAAAATCTAATAAAATTTAACGATGGCGCAGCAAAACAAAGAGATTAAATGAGAGAGAGAGAGAGCGTTAGAGTTGATGATCACATTCAAAACACACAGATACATACAGGTGGGTGTATGTGTTTTTAACTTTTTTTATTGCTATATAAATTTATATATGAGTGTGTGTTTGTGTGTGTGATAAGTTGTTTGCTATAGAAATAATTATATTTTATACTGCCGTAACTCCCTTACCTTATAGTTTTTTTTTTTCTATATAGACGGACAATTTTTGAGGGGCTCGAACAAGTGCATCGCACAATGGCAAAGTGTGAAATTTAATTATTTATATTGTTGGAAAGCTTTTTATATGAAACGCTTTGGGATTTGTGTTAAATATTTTTTTTTAAAAAATGTTTCTAATAAAATCTTAAATATATTTAAGAATTTTTTTTTTGTTGCTGATTTAACTCTAAATCAAAATACGTATTACGATTCGTAAACCACAGCTTAAAACCACAGATCTTCAAATATACATATATGATACAACTTAATATTTTATTACTAAACTAGAAATAATACCGCACTTTAGTTTGGTTTTTAATTGTCGATATCATTTAGTTTATAGATGTATCACCTTACAGCCTTAACCTCTTTTTGATGTGTTGCCTGAGGTTATTAACTTTTTAATATAAAGAAATTTTTTTTCACATCTTTTACTGCCCAAAATTTTGTAGAAACGTAACAAAGTTGTTTGCGCTTCTAAATTCAACGACACAGAATTCTGCGTTAAAACTCTAAGAATATCTTTTGAATAGCACAGCAGATAAATATTAAATCAGTTTTAAAGAGCAGTTTTGGTTTCTAAATTCATTTTCTCATTGATTTCAAAGGAACATTGGAAATTGCTTTAAAAAAAAGATCATGTTCATGTTTTTATGCCCATCTCTCGTTATTTTGAAGCTTCCATGTAAAAAAACAAAGCGTTACTTTCTTCCAAACCTGTGAAAGTATACACTAAGTTCTATATTAAATATTTAATATCAAAATCAAAAAACGAAAACGAAATACGCTTACTTGAACACCCCTAGCTGCTATTGCAGTAAACGTAGTAATAGATTCATATTTTTTTAAGTGTTTAATTTAGAATAATAATATAAATGTTGACGCTGACTATATATCGCCATTATTTGCTATATATATTATACATAGGTACATAAATACATATGCTTAAATATATGTTATTGTATATTCATAGAGCACAAAAATATCTTTTATAACACACAAAAAAATAAATACAAGAAGCATTGAAGCAGCGTTTCTTTTTTCTGATTAAATCGTCACAATATATAGTATATTAGTTATTATTATTATTTTAGTAATATCAATTAAGAATTAATAATTCTGTTTAAAGCCCATCATATAGATACACAGATACTTATATATAAATATATTTTTTTTTTTTTCAATTAATTAATTATCAAGCACACTACGTTTGAGCGCCTCTTCTAGATCATTATCAAACGATTCTGGCTTGGAATAATCTGCTTCATATTTTTGAGATATTTTAAAACCTTCAGCACCAACAGCAGCAGTTGTTGTTGTTCGTTGTTTTTCTTTTTTGACATTTAATGTTTCATTTTGTAATTTTGGTTTTATTGGCGATTTTTCGCTAGTTAATTCAGTTGAAAAATCGCTTGAAAAATTATGTACATCGAATGCATCAAATTTTGTAAAATTATCCAATGTCGAAGTTTCATTTTGTTGCTTTTTTGTATTATCAAAAAACGAATTGTTTTGCGTTGCCTTTGTGAAATCATCACCGAAATTGTTGTCATTGAATGCAGCAAAAATTGTTGCATCGTTTGTTTTGTTTTTGTTTGTTGTTGTAGCAACTGAAAACGCATCGAATGCTGCAAATTGTTGCATTATTGTTGTTGTGTTTGGTTTTTTAGTTGTATTCTGTTCGGCATTGTTCATAATATTTTTTTCATTTTTATCAAAATTGTCATTAAATGCATCGAAAAAGGAATTATTTGCTAGATTTTTATTCACATTATTATCGTTGTTTTGTTTTGTTGTATTTGTAGTCTTTGAAAAGTTCGTTGAAAAGCTATCAAAATCCGCAAAAGCACCACCGGTCATATTGCTGCTGCTGTTATCAGTTTTCGAGGTTGTATAAATTGATTTATTTGTTGAATTTAAATTGAAATCATCAAATTGTTCCAAAATCTCACTGTTAAGCGTTCTATCAGTGTTTTGCAATGGAAATTTTGTTTGTTTCATATTATTATTTGATTTGTGTATATCATCTGAAATAATAAAAACAAAACAAAATTAATTAAATTTAATAAAGAAAAAAAAACTGGAAACCAAACAAACACATCAAACAATTTTTTGAGGCTACGATAATAAGAAAAATTATTGAAACGATTTTCGATAAAATTTCAAAATAGAAGAGAGGAATAGTTTTTGGAGTATTCATTAACTCTCAAAAAAAAAAAAACTAGTGCTCTAAACTGTCCTTCAACAGTATAGATATTAGTAGGTTTTTCGGAGTATTTATGGATTTATTAATGAAGGTTTCTTTGGTATGCCTCGTTAATTTTCAGATGTATGCAAAAAGACTCATGGTTCTCTAGGGAATAGAGTAAAATTAATAGAATTGTAATTAAAACCATTACTTACCATCTGTACTAAAATCATCTTTGAATACTTTGTCTTCGGAGAAAACATTATCATCGTCATCAGCGAATGGATCTTTAATATTGAATGGATCTTCGTAGCGATAATCCTTAAATGGATCTTCTTTAAATTCTGTTGGACCACTTATAATCGATGGCGGTGGTGGTGCTGGTTTCACTATATTGCTAGCACTGTTGTTGTTAGTAACACTTTCAAATGCATCAAATCCTTTGCCAATAAATGTATTAGACGTTGTTGTGGTTGTGGATGTGTTGATGTTGTTGTTGTTGTTTATAATTTGCTGCATTGGTGTATTGGAACGCGATAATTGATTATTTGCCGTTGTTTTGTTGTTCTTGTTGTATTAATTGCGTCTATGATTTCTGGTTTTTCTGATAATAATGATGATGTAAGTGTAATTGGTGTTGTTGTTGTTGGTGGTAATGCTAATGGTGTTTTTGTCAGTGTATTTTGTATTGAAGTTTTTGTACTTAATGATGCCGTATCAAATAGGCCAAAATTTTCAGTTAGCGTGCCTGACAACGGTGTATGTGACGTGGAACGTGATGTTGGAATGTTTGATAGCTAAATGATGTATAAAAATGTTTAATAAAAAAAATAAAAAAAAATAAAAAAAAAATAAATAGTTTAGGCGTTTTGAATAAACTGTACTGTTAAAATACAATACATATCAAAAATAAATATACAATAATTTAAAAAAAAACAATAATTAATACAAAGCTTGCAATTGTAATAACTTTTAATAGATCGACCAATCCCAACATACCATTAAACAAACCATCGAAAATCTCATATTTGGGGTTTGGATTAATTAAAGTTAGTTTTGGTTTAAGCATTTTACCTTTACAATATATTAAAATAAAAAAACTGCTGTTCCATGAGAAAAGTTTTCTTTTTATTTATTACTCAATGAAAATTTTGTAGCGTTTTATTTTTTTTTTTTTTAGGAATTTGTTGATTAGTTCTTGATGCTTGTTTTTTTTTTAATAATGCTTTGTTATACATACATACATACTTATAAGATGATAAGGTGCAATGTTTTGATAATAATTATACATAACATTTTCTTTTGTTTTTTATTTTAAAATAATTTTTTAATAATTTGTTAAACAGTTTATATTTTATTATATTATTTTTGTTATTATTATTATTATTATGTTTTTTTGGTTAAGAAGTTTGTTAGAGGCTGAAGTGTTAAAACGAATTATTTTTGTCTTACATTTATTATTGTTAGAATTTTGTGTCCAGAAACAATTTATAAAACCAAGAGTTATGCGAACCTTTTTTTTTAAACACTAACTTTTTTGAAAACATATCATTCATTGAAATAATGAATAGAATTTACAATAAGTTTAAAAACTATTAATAAAAAAAAAAAATACAATATATATTTTATTAATTTTTTTCAATACTGTTTAAACTTATTGTGAATTGTATTCAATATTTCAATGAATGAGAAATTTGAAACCAAACTAAAGAGATTTTGTGTGGTACTCTTGATAAAAAGATTTTTATTTATAGCATAATTTTCGAACATTTGAACCCTAAAACACGACAACGATCGAATCGAATAATATTTAAAAATACGTTTTGCAAAAACCAAGCATATTGTTTAATATAAAAATTACTTAAATGAATGAATATATATTTTCTGGTGGTTCTAGCACTTGTCGATCAGACAGCAGCAAACATGACTAGACTGAATGAAAAATTTTGACTAAACCAATTGTTTAAACACGAAATTCATTTTATGTGTACCAGTTTATTTTGCAGCGATAAAAATTTGTTTAAATTTAAAACACCATTTATGAAAATGGAAGACAATAATATTAAAATATTTCAAAGTTTAATTTTTGAAGAAGCCAAAAGAGCTGCATGAATTTTTCAGTAATTTTTAATTATGAATTTGAAAAAAAAAAAAAACGCAGTCTACTGTCTGCTCGATATATTTAAAAAACCTTAATAAAAACACATTTTTGTATTAACAACATTATGATCTATTCTGATTAGCATAAACGAAAATATTTTTTGATTTCAATAATTTGCGTAAAATTTTTTAATTTTTACGAAACAAATTTTAAAACTTGAAATCGAAAAACTTTACATTTATGTTAATTAAAATAGTTCGGTATAGATTATAAATTGTTTTGATAATAATTTTGATACATTGCATATCGAAATGCATTCGATCTGTCGCATTAATTTTTCTTTTCTTTTTTTTTTTTTTCTGACAGATTTTATTGTATATTTTAACTATATAATTTTATAACAGTTGGCTGCTATATAATACTTTCATATATACGATATATATGGCTATATAAATTATGTAATTAAGCTAACAGGGAATTGAACTTTACTAATATTTGATTTTTTTTTTTTTTTTTTTTTTGGTTTTCACACATGATTTTGTTGAGAAAAACACATTTAAATAAATTTAACTACTTGTCTGATAGTACACACTGTTACAAATGTTTTATATTATTATTTTATGATGTTCACTGAAAATAGAATATTTAATTGTTTTTTGTTTTGTTTTACAAAAAAAGAAGAAAAGAGAAAGAGGTGAAGAAAAAAGCAAACTATTAGTTGTCTTCTTGCTTAAAACCATTTTATTTTGTTTATTTTTTTTTGGTTGGGGTTATTAATAGTAATATTTGGAAGGAGTCTAGTTAACTTAAATAAATAAATAAAAAAAGAAAAACTTCGATTAAAAGCCACCGAAGCTAATATAATTTTCACACATATTTTAATAAGAACTGATAACAATAATAATATTCATACTATCATTCCGTTATGGCCTATAATTTTGCTCAAAAGAAATTCCCGGTAACAAAAATATAACAGCTAGACGGACAAAAATTAATTTATTATAAATAAAAATTCAAAATGCTTTAAAATAAAAATTCTTTATGGAAAACCAAGACTTCTCTCAAAAGACTACTACAAACACAGACCCATAAATATTTTCTAATGCTGCATAAAAGATACGTGTGAAAATTATAAAATAAAATGAATAACTACTTGATTAGCTTTAAACAAAATAATGCAACAAAAACGTTTATTTGGTTAGTAAATAAAGAAAAAAAAAAAAATTATAGATTTTATTTTTGGTAAACTAGCAAAAAAAAAAAAAAAAATTAACTAAAAAAAATTTAGCAATGTAAAATGCAGAACTGAATTTAATTAATGTTAATTTGTGCGGTATACATGCATTACCACCGATCCCAATGAACTTGAAATTTATTACCAACCTTATTGTCAAAGTCTGCAAAGTCAGCGAAACCGCCACTGGTTGTGTTAGAGCCAAAAGCGTCCATTGATGCTGGCGCATTTCGTGCAGGGCCCTACAATTAAGTAATAAAATTAAAAAAAAATGTTTATTTCAAATTCACAAACTAAACAAAAAGTGCTTACCTGATTGGGTCTTGGTGGCGCCGGTCTTGGAGGTGGCACCTTTGACTTCTTTGGTGGCAAATTTGGTGGTGTCGGAGATTCTGGTCTAGGTGGCGGACCCGATTTTTGTACATTGGGACTAAGCACCTGACCTTGCCCCGTTGGAGCATGTAATGCAGCAAACGGATCACTACCAAAATCATCTTTATCAGGCTACAAAAAATTTCATTTATTTATATATTATCTTATTATATAGCAAACAAATATGTTACCTCTGGTGTTATAGCATTTATTTTATTTGCGCCAAAGGCATCAGCTCCAAATGGATCTTTGTTCTGTGCACCAAATGCATCAAAGCTGCTTTCAAATCCTATATTTGTATTAAAACTGTCATCGAATCCAGAAGTTGTTATAGTTTTTTGTGTTCCACCAAATGGATCACTATCAAAACCATTATGATTCTGTACTACGCCAATATCGTTTTTCTTTTCCATGCCACCGAATGGATCATCTTTCGATTCTTCTATTTTCTTTTCAAGTGTAATGCGTGCTTCATCCAAATCGGGTTCGAGTTTCAATTGATATTCTGAAACTAATTCAGCATTTTGGTTTTCAATAGCTGCGCGGCATATAAGAAGCGCATCAGTCATTTGACGTTGAGTCTCCAACAGTTGTGTAACCATTGAACGTACCTAATTTAATTATAATTGAGTAATCAATTTTTTTTTTTTTTGTGGTAGTATCAAGAAGCTATATTTACCGAGCTTATTTGTAGCTGCGTATTTTGCAAATGCTTCGAAAGTTTAGTTAATTCACGATTATTTTCGTCATATTCTTTTTGTAATGAATCCTCTTCATCCTTCAGTTTTTGTAGTTCCGAACGTTTTGCATTTAATTCACCCTCTTGTTCATTAATGGTTTCCTCTTGTTTTTGACATTGATCGCGTATTTTGTTGACCTGAAATTTAAAAATAAAACATATGAAAAATTTTATATATTCCATTTAAGTTTAATATTTGCATGTGACAATCAGATACAATAGTTATATATAGAATTAATACATTGCAACGTACATATAAAAACCAAACAAACAAACCAAAGCGAACAAATAAACGAAACTGTTTAATGCAGAAAATAATAAAAACCGAAAACAAACCTGAACTCTTGTTTGGGATATTTCAAGGTTAATATTTGTCAGCATCGTCTGGAACTCATTACCCTTTATTACAGTCAGTTGTAGTTGTTAAAACAAATAATAATGATTTCAAAATGGATTTTCCAATTTAAATAAATGATGATGAAGTTTGATTTTAAGGAAAATATAGTACACAGTTGTGTCGATTTTTTTGTTAATGTAAAAAAAGAAGAAATAAAAATTTTAAAAAATTATTAATAAAATTAAAATTAAAAAGGGGAAAATTAAATTCCAATCAAACCGAAAAGTAAAGAAAGTCGTTCCCCAGAACTAATTCTATACTATAAAAAAAATAAATAATAATATTTTTTGTAAATACTTGTGCCTGTAGATCATCTAAACGTTTCTGTGCTTCGCCACGTTGATTTTCAAGTTGTTTAAGCGTTGCAGAAAGTGTATCCAATTCACTCTGTAAAAATATAAAAAAATTTATTTTCTGCTTGTACAAAATTTTGAAGCAAAATACCTGTAAACTTCGCACTTCACCGTTTTTAATGCGTACATCGGCCTCTTTTTTGTGCAATTTCCGTTTCTAATGCACGTCGTTCGTGCGCCAATTCTTCAATTTCCTTGGAAATCATTTCGAGTTCTGGATTCGAATAAGTGGGTTTTGGTTCCTGTTTTGTATAAGTTTAAATTAAAGAGAAAACTTTACAAAGATAACAAAAACACGAATACAAACTTGTGTCTGCAAATCGATGCCACCTACAACACTGCGCATAGATGGTGGCACCATGCTTGTGGTAAGAGCTTGTGGTGGTTCAATACCGTTTTGCTTTCGCTCCACCATCCACATTGCCAATGCAAATTGCTCAGTAGTTAATTTTCCGGATTGATTAGTATCGCAAAGAGCCCTTAAAATTAAAAATAAATTAAAATAGTTGATTATTTAAAATATGCTTCAGCTATTTACCAAATATGCGCCAGACACTTTTGCGGTACACCGGATTGTATGAACACATCCTTAACTTCAATACCAGAAACCAGACCATCTTTATCACGATCTGAATTACGGAAGAGAACTTCAAATCGCTGTAGTTCAGCTGGCGTAACAACCCAATCGGCATTGGCAGTAACCGATGGCGGTGCACCAATCGGTATTAGTGGATCCGTTGATATAAGTGGTTGCGACGCAACGGCTCCCACAGGTGGTATGCGCGTCATGGGCGGCACAGCTACAGGTAAAGGTGGTATGGCAGCCGGAGGCGCTATGTCTTTTGGAAAGTTTGCAACAAATCCACTGTCACCAAAACCATCACCACTGGGAGCTCGTGGCATTATTGCTGCAGCATTTGGAGGCGCTGGTTTTGGTGGCGGTGCAGCGGATCCTGCTTTACGCAATTCCGGCGGTAGCACATTGGGTACGGTACGTTTCTGCAATGTTTGATACACCAGATGCATGGCAACAATGAACTCGTGTTTATCTAAATTGCCATCTTTATCTTGATCAGCTAAATCCCAAATTACGCCCAGCGTATCCATGGGAAGTTTCGATTCCATAAGCACACCTTTCACTTTATTGCCAGCTAGCATGCCGTTCACAGGCTTCAGCGATTCGAAAAGTTGTTCGTATTTCAGTCGATCAATTACGCTTATTGACCAGTCACCATTGGCTACGCCACCGCTAGAAACAGGCACTGTTTGAATGCGCGATTGAATTATTTTTGGTATTTCACCCTGCAAAATCAATTAATTTTTTTTTTATTATTGTGTAATCGTTACGAATTTAGAAGTTTTTAATAAATAAAAAAAAAATAAAACAGAAACTTACGACTTTTGGTGGATTTGTGGTTTCGATGTAGATGTTATTCATATTTGAGACTTGCCCCGCCTGCGCAAGAGATACCAATTTAAGTGCTACAAAGAAACCAGGTTTGTCCAGAAATCCTTTGCCATTAGGATCAGACATGTCCCAAACACGGCTTAGTACCACATCGCTTAGACCAGACCTTTTCAGAAACTTAGCTGCTGTCATGGCTTCGATGGCGCCTGTGGCATTGGGGTCAATCTATATGACAAATGCCATCACATTAGAGCAAAAATCAATAATGAAAAGGCAAATTTTATTTTTTTTTCATTAAATCATACCTGTTTATAGTACGCCTCATAAATGGCACTGTGCTTGCCACATACTTTTGCAAAATCCAAATTCATTTTCTCGGACACAACGCCCAGCTTTATTCTGACAATTTATCTACTTTTTTATGTAGTTTTAACTGCAAATTTTGATAGGAACGAATCGAATACGCGCTCTTATCACAATATCGATTTTCCGAACGAGTTGTACTATAATATAAAGAGGGCGTGAAATGAGGGGGTAAGTAAAATAAAGTTGTAATTTCGCAGTGATTGTCGAATTTATATCTCTCTCTTTCTTTCAACCTTCCCCCAGTGTAATGGGGTCGTTTATATGAATTTTAATTTATCTTTATAAAAATAAAATATATACGAAAAAACACTATTCAAATTTTGCTACTCACAGTTTAAACATTTGCAAAAGAAACAGATTATTTAACAAAATATTTGCGGCGTTTAAATTGTTTTTTTTTTTTATAAAATTGCTGCTAATTGTGCTCCTGCTCGCACATATACACTGTTATTTCTATACATGACATTCTGTATTCACCATTAGTATTAAAGTTGAGTATACGCATGTGTTGAGTATACTTTGTTGGTCTACGAATGGTCCACGAATGGTCCCAAATAATAGACCATTTGTAGACCATTGTTCTGCCTGGTCTGCTCGTAAGTGGAACGAGTTAGATAGATCTTGCCTCGCGTTTACACTTACTTGCGTACATTTGTAGACCATTGTTATTGTTGTAGACCATTGTTATTTATACGTTCGCTAAGTACGTGGACCAAATGGTCTTTCACTATAAATAATAATAAATAATAATAATAACACCTATAAATTAATACTATTTAAATAACACGTCTCGGAATTATTAAACTTAACAATTATATATATTAAAATTAAATTACTATACTATAAATCATATTGTAGACCATTGTTATTTATACGTTCGCTAAGTACGTGGACCAAATGGTCTTTCACTATAAATAATAATAAATAATAATAATAACACCTATAAATTAATACTATTTAAATAACACGTCTCGGAATTATTAAACTTAACAATTATATATATTAAAATTAAATTACTATACTATAAATCATATTGTAGACCATTGTTATTTATACGTTCGCTAAGTACGTGGACCAAATGGTCTTTCACTATAAATAATAATAAATAATAATAATAACACCTATAAATTAATACTATTTAAATAACACGTCTCGGAATTATTAAACTTAACAATTATATATATTAAAATTAAATTACTATACTATAAATCATATTGTAGACCATTGTTATTTATACGTTCGCTAAGTACGTGGACCAAATGGTCTTTCACTATAAATAATAATAAATAATAATAATAACACCTATAAATTAATACTATTTAAATAACACGTCTCGGAATTATTAAACTTAACAATTATATATATTAAAATTAAATTACTATACTATAAATCATATTGTAGACCATTGTTATTTATACGTTCGCTAAGTACGTGGACCAAATGGTCTTTCACTATAAATAATAATAAATAATAATAATAACACCTATAAATTAATACTATTTAAATAACACGTCTCGGAATTATTAAACTTAACAATTATATATATTAAAATTAAATTACTATACTATAAATCATATTGTAGACCATTGTTATTTATACGTTCGCTAAGTACGTGGACCAAATGGTCTTTCACTATAAATAATAATAAATAATAATAATAACACCTATAAATTAATACTATTTAAATAACACGTCTCGGAATTATTAAACTTAACAATTATATATATTAAAATTAAATTACTATACTATAAATCATATTGTAGACCATTGTTATTTATACGTTCGCTAAGTACGTGGACCAAATGGTCTTTCACTGTTCACCATATTTCACCACAATGCCACAATAACATAAGACAACAAAAAAAAAAAAAAACTCTATATGTAAGCCTTATATGTACGCTATATGTGCGTCTTGTTGTTGAGAATAAAAAATAAAGCTAATTGTAAAGCGGGTACTGGTAAATAATTACACAAAAAATATTTAACATGGATCGAAGAAAGAAGCGCACATCGACAAACCAATACATGTTGTATATAGAGCTAATGGAAAGAGATTCAATCTTTGCAAGCGGCAAGATCCCGCGCGATGTTGACATGAACTATTTAACTAAAAAATGGAAAGAATTAAGTGATAAGCTAAATCAGTGTTCGAGCGGACCAACACTAACAGCTGAGGAATGGCGTAAGGTAAGCTGATTGTTTACAATTTATTGTCAAGTCAAATGATCAAACTTAAAAAATAATATTTACTTTTAGCGTCTTAACGATTGGAAGAATACAACGCGCAGCAAGTACAGGCGCAGTTTATCCGGCGAAAAAGATATCTCAATGACAACGCTAGAAATGAAAGCACTCGATTTGTTTGGCAAAGCACCGCAATTGGGTTCAACAGATCAGGTTTCACTGCACTTAAAGTCGGAAAAGGATGATGTTGACGATGAAATGGAGCATCAGCGCACTTCAGAGTCACTACAAAAAGAACTGCAAGCTGCCGTGGAAGAGGCAATCGGTGGTGATGACGAGGAAGAAGCCATGGTGGAAGATGCTGCCGAGCATGAAGATGAATTACTTGAGGAGGCATTAACTACTTCGGTAGCAGTGGCTAATTCCACTGTTGCCACAGATACTAGCGACGGCGGCGGTGCTTCATATCGCACTATTGTTGTAGAGAATGCTGCCTATGTAGATGGTGGCGATGAACAAGTCGAGTATATTACATCGCGTCGACAGCCAATGTCAACAGCACAAAGCGTGCAAACTGTGCTTAGCAATGCGACATCAACAAATGCTAAACTTATTAACGGTGGCATACCGATGAAGCGATTGCGCGCACAGACTAGAGATCAAATTGTCTACGAAGGTTTGTTCTAGTTGTTGTATATTTGATATGTTGAATTGAAAGTGTTAACTAAATACTTTTTTATATTTTTACAGTTAAAAATACGCATGCACCGCCTCAGACACACTTACCCCGCTATACTACCATACAAACTACAGCTACACCCATTTCAATACATCAGACCACTCCAAAAACAGTGCCGCCAGAACCCACAGAAATTACAATTAACTCACAGGATGCGAGTATTATAGCGGAACAACTTAAACGCTTGGCAGATATTAAGCATGAAAAGCTTAAATTTCAGGTGGAATGCTTCAAGTTCAAAAATCCTGGCTTTCAATATAACTATCCACCGGCATTATAGTAGCGCAGCCAGCATAAACTTTAGTAATTATTGTACACCATAATAATTTCAATTGTAAAGAAAGAAAACAAAAAAAATTATATTAGAAGTTAGGTGTCTTTTTAGTTCTAATATACTAACTAGTAATAATTTCGCTTTAAACAAAATGTTTGCTGCGCGCGTTAGCAAATTCGTTTTGCTTAGAATGTATTTCCTATTCAAAGCATATTTTTATTTATTTATATGATAAATAATTCGAATTGTCAAACGCTTTAAAGCGAATTAATTAGATGTTAGTTTTTAATATGTTACTTGACTATACATGTACGTATTTTAAGTTGTCAAAAAAAAAAAAAAAATTTTAATTTTACAAAACAACTCTTGCAGAATACCATTTTAAGATTTTAATAAAGTTTATCATTGAGAAATAATGATTGAGTTTCATTTAAGGCTGGTTTATTGTTTAATTTAGTAACCTCTTTCTGTAGATAAGTCGTTACTTTTCGACTAAACTCGTCGTAAGAATTGAATACGTCAGCCAAGTTTGCCGATTGGGTTTTTAGTTTAAAGTCCGTGCAACAAAATACTCTTCACCTGGAACTAGTTCCCCAATACACAGCTATGTTACAGCATTCTTGTTTTAAGAAAACAATTGAAACAAAGTTGATACATTTTTATTTATTTAATTTAATCTTATTTCGATTTATTTATTTTAGTAAAATATGTAGCAGCAATAAATTATGTTTATAATGGATTATAACTGTTTCCTACATTGAATCTCTTAAAATGTGACTGAAATTGTTAAAAAAATATTAAAAATCAATCAACTTACTTAATTTTAAAATTAAGTAAAATATTCGTTATGCTTAAAAATGAATATTTTCATACTAATTTTTCGTTCTTTTGTTTTGTTTACATTATTTAAAATTAAAATATTAAATTAAAATCACAATTTTATAGACTTGATGTGTTGTTCTTGTATTAATTTTTGTGTTCTTTAAAATTTTTGCTATCATTTTCTTTGTTCTTGAGAACTTTATTATTTTTTTTTTTTATATAATTTATTTTGATTTCTATGTTTTATAATTAAATGCATTTTCAACGCTTTATGTTGGGCGCATACTCATTTAATATATAAATATGTATATGTATAAAATGTAATATGTAAGTATTTGATATTAGTTCAAAAATAATCTATGCAAATATTTAAGACTGAGCTTTAGCTTTAATTATGGTTTATACTTTTCTTTGTTTTTTTTAACTTTACTTTTTTAATATATGGCAAAAAGCAATTGCAACGAAATAAGTTGACCAATAATTGCAATTTGTTATAAGTACCTAAATATTTTATTACTTGCCCTGTACCCAAAGGGTAAAAGGATATACTAAGTTAAAAAAAAAAAAAAAAAAGAATTTAATGAAAAAAAGAAAGTCAGAAATTTATGAAATGTATTTGCGTGTACATTATTGTATTGAGTTCTACACTAGTGTACACATTGTGCCCAAAGAAGGAGGTATTTTTGTGTGTATTTTTTTTTTTGTTACATGCCTCTTAAATAATTTAAATCGGGTCGCTAAATTATGTAGCCACTTGAAGAGCTTAATAAAAAAGATTGATAAAATATTGCATAAAGTTTAAACTCGAACCTCTTAAATGGGTACAGGGTTTCATCTCGTATTCGAGCTGTCTCGACTAATTTTTTTCTTATTTTATTTTATGATTATTTCATTTATTTTGTTTTGTTTCGTTTACTTTTAGCTGAAAGGCACAATCAAATTGTTTAAAGCTTTGTTAAATCATACATAATTGTTTGGTTTTGTTTTTGCGTAGAAACCAAACAGAAGACAACAAATTAGTTTTGGAGATCGAACGGATTCGTGTTGAGATACATGCGATCAGTGACGTGTAAGCTGAACATAACTAAAAAGAGAGTGTAGTGGAAAATATTATTAATAAAAAAATGACTGAACAACTTACTTGTCTCTCGAAAAGTCTTACCTTTTAGCTATGATCAGAAGTAAAGTACATAGCTCATCAGCTCAGCACTGCTGCCGCTTAATTAATTTTCGTTGTAATTAATGGTATTTTCGTTATACTAAACGGTTGTGTTTTTGTTGTTGCTGAAAACATTGTTTCAGGCGGAATCATATGACAGCAGAAAAGACCGATGCATTTGCATCTTACCTCGCCGCAAACGCATGTTATCTCCTCGCATAACTACAAGTACAGAGTCGCCTGTTGACGATGATCAAAATGATGTATGTAAAGTTTTTTCTTTGATTTCTCTTTTGTTGGACGCAAATCCCAAACTAAATTGGACAAACTGCGTGGACGCGATAGACGGCGTGTTTTTTTCTCTGGCAATTTATTAGAATCACCAGAGGTACGTCCACCGCTACGCGATGAGTCAAGTGTGCCCTCTTCATGTGTACTATTATTATGTTGCAATAGAGCACAGGCGCCATTGGAGTTGCCGTTGCCGTTGCTGTTAGAGTTCTTATTGTGTGTGAGATGCGTTTGATGATGCGTATGATGTGTATTAAGTATGATATTACTTTTCAGTGATACATCCGGTGCTAATTGTGCTTTGGAATGTGTTGAGATCGGCGCATTTCCATTGTTGTTGTTATTTGCGGTGGGGCTGCTTTCCGGAGAAAGTTGCAAGCTGCTGAGACTCTTGTACCTTTACGAAAAAAAAAAAGAAAATATTAAAATATTTTGAACAATTATTGATTTGGCGTAGTACAGACCTGATGTGAAAAAGCGGCGATTGCGGCTCTAGACTAATGTTATCCTTAATTCCGTTTCCCCCTGTTAAAATGCCAGCAGAGTATGGCAAATGATTATTTGGCGTAAGTATCTTACTACTCATACCAGTTTGATGCTGCTGCAATTGGGAATGTTGATTTGTGTGTGCATTGTGTGCCGCAACTGCTGCCGCTGTTGCATTGGCCACAGCCGCAGCAGTGCTTGTATTGCCATTAACTGATGAATCATGTACAGAATTTCCGTTGCTACTCCTGCCAGTTGCATCGCCATGTTGCATGATATTTTTAATGTAGAAGCTTTGGTAATGTTGGTCGTTGACGCTTTTCTGGTAGTTTTTTGCCTGGTATTGTTTCAATGGGCGGTGGCACTGGTTTAATATCTTCCTGTATATGGCTATGATGATAGGTATTGAGTACCTGAATTGGATTTTGCTGCAATTGTTGTTGCGCTTGATGTTGTAAATGATTATGAAATGTTGTTTGATGATGTTGCACATTATGATTGCTGCTGCTATTGTGACTGCTGTTCGTATTTGTGTATTTGTTCGATTCTAGACTACTAAAGTTATTATTATTGTTGCTATTGCCACCACCACTACCAACAATGCAGTTATTATTATATTGTTGTTGCTCTGATGCGCTTTCACACGCAGCAAACTGCAATAGTTGCCACTGCTGTCTGTATGATGCGACTTAATTGTTGGTGATTCACAAATTGGCTCAAAACTTGATAGACCCTTTGAAAGTGGTGCCAGTCCACGTACGTAGTCATAGATATGATCTATGTCATTGTATTCCTCAGCAATTTCATTGCTAAGTGTCAACTGTTCTCGATTTTTACTCCACGAATCACAACTGGCACTCTGACGTAATACATAACCGTTTTCCATGAGACCGTTGGACAATGCGGCTGTTGTTGGCAACATTACAACTGGTAACTTATTACGATTGCTAAATTTAGATTCATTTTTTTCTTTATCCGACAATTTAACATCAACAATCTGCAAACGATCGCGTGCATCCTTAAGCAGACGTTGCGCCTTTTCGAGAAAACGTGTATACTCAATAAAGTGTTCAAGCTGTTCCATGTTATTAGCGCGCTGTACTTTAATTTTCGCATTCAGCGGCACTGGCACCAAATCTGTATCCTTCTGTAGCGGCAATGCAAACACTCGATCGATTTCAACGCAGCCAAGTAGACGCAGCTCCGTAACAAATGGCTGCTTAAGACCCTTAGGACCACTACCATGGACAAGGCTTTAAAAGATATACCCAAACAAATATAAATATATAGATTTTTTTTTTTTGTAAAATAAATAATATTAAAAAACTTACCGCACAATAACTGGCATACGCTTTAGCAATAAATTCTTCACTGTATGCACGCCGCTAATATTATCCTCCTTGGCTATGGGCGAAAATTTCGCTTTGGTATCAAGTGGCAAATTGATAATCTCATCGTTGGCGTTCTTGCATTGCAGATACTTGCCGTTATCGTTCATTGTTGTCAACAGCTCGCCGGAGTGTATAGTGCGATTCATTTGCGTACAACGGAATGTCTCACGCACAAGCACACGTAAATTGCGACGTCTTGAAAGTTCGAGTACGGATTCAATGCAACGTGTTGAACGTCCATCTTCGCTGAGTAGCTCGAAGTAGCCGGTATATGTTTCCGGTATGAGCACCTTGGCACCAACATTTGTCGGCTTGCGTCCCTCTTTAATCTTTATGGGCTGCGCAAGTATTTGATATTTTTTGCCCGCTGTCAAAAACAACGATGTACTTTGCAATGATGGCGCCGATAGCGTTGGTACACCGAGTGTTTGATGTTGACCCTTGACAATCTTTGCTACAGCCGGTAACTTCTGTTTCGCGAAGTCACGTAAATAATGCGATGTTGTTGTTGTTGTTGTTCCATCCCCGAAACGGGAAGCGGCCAATATTATTTGGCCATCCGTAGCGGCCATGTCGCGGTTGAAAAACGAAAGCAGTTTAATTCGCGTAAAGTTAACATTAAATGGAAGTAAATTTCATTGGACGCGTTGCACGACCTCCGCACTCGCCATAGACTGAATCTCCTGCGCCTCCGTGTCGTCAGATTGCTGCTCAGTGAAATGTTCAAATGTTGCGTCTATTGCTGTAGCACCTTCTTCTGCTTCTGCTGCTTCTTCTTGTATCTCGTGGTATGTTGCAGTTAAATTCTGATTTTTTTGTGCGTTAATTGTGCTGCTATTGGCTTTTAGTGTTTCGTCAAAAGTGTTATCCAGATTGGTGTTCGGTTTATTCTTGTTCGTGTTACTGTTTTTGATTGAGTTGCTAAATGTCGTTTTATTATTATGCTTGTTGTTGTTTTTGTTCGAGTTTGTTTTAGTCGTGTTTGTCTTACTGCTGCTGCTGCTGTTGTTGTTGTTGTTACTAGATAGTATGTAGCTATTACTGCTAAACAGTCGAGTGGATGTCTGCAGCGCGTAGTTGAGATACTGCATTCGGTTTGTTGCCCTCTGGTTCCGCGGTGCTAGTGAAATTAAATCAATAAGGGTTTATTTCCGTGCTCAGTGTGCTGTGCTCTAATTGAAAGTTCGTGCCGGTACTGCAAAGACAAAAGTATTGTAAAAAAAAAAAAAGAAATAAAATAAAAGCGTTTAATTTGCAAAATTTTTAATTTTTTTTTTTTTACTCTACTTAAACGGTGTTAACTGACAAACTCTCTTTAACGTACTTTCGAAATAATTGACTTTGTAACACAATTTTTTTTTATCACTATGCTTTGCATCTTTTTTTTTATTATTTTTTTGTCGCAAATTCGAAAGCTTTTAGTTCTACAGAAGTTAACGTTTTCTCTTGTTTTGAATGAATTTTTAATAAAACATTGCCATAAAAATGTCAGTAAGATATTTTATGACCGCTACTACTACTTAAACTGATCAGCACACAGTTCAACGAACGAACGAACGACCGACCGACCGACCGACCGACCGAAGAACGAACTAACAGATACAACATTTGATAAAATGATGCGAGATAACATGACGTGACGAGACCAAATAGCCATGCAGATGCGAAGAAACGTACATATAGTATAAATCTATAAATGCAAGGGCAGATATAAAAAAAAAAATATATGAATAATATTTTTTTAAAATAAAATTAGATTGCTATATTTGTAACTAAATAATTTTACTGAGAAATAATAAGAACCATTCATTTTCAAGGGGATTCCCATCTTTCTCAGAATATGGTTTGACGTAGAAATTTAAAATAGTGCTCAAATTTTAGGTAATTGTGTATATTTTCAAAGGCAAAATCACTCAAGATGGCGTATCCGAAGTAGCCAAAGAATAAAAACAAAATCTTCCGGGTTCGCTTGAACAAAATTTGGTTCTTGACTGATTTAGAAGCCTGACTATTTTCATAATGTATATTCGATGAATTTAAATTCATTTTATTCCATCACTACGGTTCTTCGATCAATTTAATTACGTCCGTCAAAAAAATTATTGCAATTTGTTCACTGGTCGGCATAATTATATTGATTTACATTTATACAATTTAAATATTTTCCGATCTATTGTTTTGTCTAATTATTTTTAATGTAAAATTTCATGTAGGATTCAAAAATGAAATCAATCATTTTTTTCAAGTCGAACGGTTTGGGAGATATTGTTGTCTAAGATTATAGCATTTTTCAAATTCTGATATCTTTGATGCATCAGTTTTGATGCTTTGTTTCGAAAAAAAAAAAAATAATAATATTCGGAAAAATTTAAGATAAACTAAAGAACATCGTTCAAAATATTTGTATATTTACAAATAAAGTGTTAATTTTTAACTCACACCTTGTATGCTGCACATACAAAAAAAAAAAAAAAAAATCAAAACCTATACCCATTGTGAGGGCACATTTTATGTTACAAATGATTTCACTATACAAACTACTCAAATATTTACATACACTATTTTCGGGGCAGACAGACACACAAGATGGGCAGACAGGAACAAGGAACGTTTATATGGCACATCACGGTTAAATTTAATTAAAACTTTAGTACTATTCGTGTACTACTTTTTCGTAGTTGTTGTTGTCGTCGTCGTAGTTGTTGTAGCTGTTTGACTATGCAGTAAAATGCGGTATTTCTTTTTTTTTTTTTAGTATTTTATTTCAATGCTGAATATACGAGTAGGTAGATTTTTTTTTTTTTTTGTATTTGTTATTTTCTTTTTTTTTTTAGCTGTTTAGTGCTTTCCAATTAATTGCGGTTGGCAATATTACCCTGAAATTAAAGATTAAAAGCCAGGTTGGTTAGTTGGATGGCTGGTTGGTTGGTTTGTTGAGTTGCAATTAATTTGCACCATGGAAAGTACTTTTCCTTGTTACATTTCGTTCAATATAACACGAATAACAACAAAGAGTTGAAAGATACAACCGTGAGAGCAGCAGCGGCAGCACCACCACCAGAAGCAACAACGGGAAAAAATAGTAATTCTCACGCTTGGTTTAGTCAAAGTCGGTGTTTTAAACGTCTGGATTGACTCAAATATGTATGTATGTGTAGGTTTTTTTTTTCTCGCGTTTTTGTTGCTGTTACAGCTGGAATAACTCTAACTTTAACTGAAGTTGGTACTATCTGGCCTTAACACTTTAGCTTATGTAGAAACGTGATATTTGCTTCGCTACTGGACAAAAAAAATAGTGTGTTTCAAATCCTGCTGCTACATTTTCTATGATGTCTGAGTCTTATCGTCAACTACAAATAACTTTCTACTGAATTTTCTACATTTTGTGGTTCTTTGAGGTTTCATATTTGATTATTTAATATTGAATAAATTAAATAAATTAAGAATCCGCAGCAGTAGCAGCTACGTTTAATTAAAAACATCCGCTGCAATAAAAATAACCCGTTTTAAATTTTTTTTTTTTTTATAATAACTGTCCACAAACTCCATAAAAAAACAAGAGAAAGTGTTAACTGCTTTAGAATAAAAATTTTATTTTATTATTGTAGTTACTTTATGTATAAAGAAAAAAGCATGTTCTATGATTATTTTTAATGTATTCCTGTAAAGAATACGTGACACTGTCATAAACCGTTAAGTTTTATGAAAACCAAATTTTGATTAAATTTAATAATAAAATTTTCCATACAAAAAAAAAAAAAAACGCTGCAGTCGATTAAGTAAGACTACGTGATACCCTGTACTCAACGTGCTCCACTACGATATACCCTGAACTCAATTGTTATGTACGTAAAGTTATGTTCTATTCCAGTTCCATTCTTTATCGTTTGTTAGAGTTTCTAGCTTCATTTTCAAGAAAAATTTCCAAAGAAAAAAGTTACACCTTGGTACATTTTTTCAAATCTTGAGAAAACTTTGTATGGGGGCTATTATATCAAAGAGGTTTCATATGAACCATATTCAGAAAATTTCTTGTGTTTAACATAAAAATACCGTGACAAAAATTGATCAAAAAAATTAAAAGAAAAAAAATTGTTTTTTATAAGTATGGAATGTACCAAAGATTTTGTTTGGTTTTACTGAAATTGGTATATTTGCTTGAGCTATTAAAGACATAATGTATAAATGCAGAATTCCTAAATAAAGAAACAAAGAAATTTTTATAGAGAAACTTTAATTTGGCGTTTGAATGTGACCACTTCACAGCTCAGGAGAGTCTAAGTTTCAAAGATGTTAGCTTTATCTTTCATAGTCTTCAAGATATATGGACTATAATGGGTTTTGAAAATCTTTGGTAATAAGTTGCCTCCAGAAGATTTTACAGAACGGACAGACCATCGGGTTTTTTTTTTTTTTTAACTTTTAAATATACATTCCGTGAACATTTTTTGAAATTTCGTTGAAAAATAGATGACATTAATGCTTTATCTTGTTTTGATTTAGAGATTTAAGCTAAAATATAAATAATGCTATGAAACCAATTATTTATCTCAATCTATAACAATCTGCTGCAAAGTCTTTCATGTCTGTATTGCTTATCCTTAACCCGCTTAAAGCAAATTGATTTTATGTAAAGAAAGAAAATTTTGATAGAAAATATGAAACGTCTGCAATTTTTTTTTTATTTTCGAAAACTATGACAAAGCTCTCCAAAAATTATGATAAGCAACGAAATTGATTTTTTTTTATAAGTGCGCAATTAACAGAGACTTACTAAGATACAAGACGACACAGGAGGAGGCTTGTCTTAGCGCGACAGCACGAACAAAGTCAAACAGCAACAACAACAACAAGAAAAAAATGAATTTAGTTCAACGTTGGCGACTTTAGATCATCTTGTAATTCCTTTATGTCTGAAACAGTGATGCACGACGAATGCATGCCCGCGGGCGCAACAAACTATACACGACGTCGACAACGACAAAGACGATATCACACAGATAGATTCTTTGAGTACTACCACGAAATTTCAGTTCCAGTATACTTTGCATTGGCTACACAGATACATGTAAATTTTTTTTTTTTTTTTTTTTTTTTTTTGGATTTGCACACCATGAAGCAAAGCTTGTGCGTCACTAATATAAAAAAAAAAATTAAAAAAAAAAAAGTTTAAAGAAAAGTATCATAGAACGACACAAAAGAACTTGACACAGTGAAATAAATACAGACGAGCATAACGTCAAGTTAAATTACATCTATGTATGTACTTGCAATGAGTTAAGTTACGATGTGCTCGGCGCAGTGTGAAGATGTTGCAGTGATTCAAAAGGATTCTAATGCACGTAATATGTTTTTTTTTTTTTTTTGGTTTTCTTGAATCGATAGAAAAAAAAATAACACTCATGTGGCTTTAAGTACGTGTACCATGCTGAGCACTCTTGACAAGCGATTTTCTTTTATACACTTCAATCTCATGAAGCGTTATAGTATTGCCTTGAAGATTTTCATGGATTAAATAAAATTTTTTTAAAAAAATATTTTATATATTGAATCTATGTATATGAGTCAGTCAGTTTATGAGATGTTTTGCTTAAGAACATGCAGCTGGAGACAACATTAAAACACAAACTTGGAACCACACAAATTCTCTTCTTTTATATATAAAAAAAAAATGGCTCTTTTGATTTTAGCCAATAGAAAGATTAATGCTAAGACTCTAGGTTCTGCAGTCTTCTACATGTTTGATGTATAACTTTTTTGTCCCGTTACAGCCTATCTCGGTGTTCATCAAATTTATGCCTTGGGTCCTGACTTTATTCCACCTTTTATAAATACTACTGTGAACAAAAGGTAAGGTGAATTTGTTTGTAAAATTAAGAATCTTTATTTATTCTTGTAAATCAATTTCATCCACTATCAAAGTAATCCCCTTTCCGATAAAATACACCTATGCCAACGTTTTTTCCAATCCTCGAAACATGCCAAATAGTCCCTTTCCCGTATAGCCATCAGCGCCTTCTTCGATTCAG
The DNA here is from genome assembly GCA_018903435.1 of Leucophenga varia. NCBI lineage: Eukaryota > Metazoa > Arthropoda > Insecta > Diptera > Drosophilidae > Leucophenga > Leucophenga varia. The sequence continues at coordinate 4,120,108 of JAEIFJ010000935.1, read as the reverse complement.
CTTTTATCTCCTCAATCGACTCGAAACGTGTTCCCCGGAGTGGTCTCTTGAGTTTTGGTAATTGTCAAAAGTCACACGGAGCCAAATCAGGTGAATACGGTGGTTGTGGAACGATATTGTTTAGGTTTTTGGCAAAAAAAGTCACGTAGAATCAGTGCAGTTAAAAAAAAAAAAATTATCATTTTTGGTACCAATCGAGACTTGACACGTTTGAGGCAAAAAACGTCTTTCAAAATGGTATTAATTGATCCATTCCATACGCCAATTTCATTAGCAATGTCTCTTATAGTTAATCGATGATGTGCCAGCACTAATTCTTTTACTTTTTGGATGTGAGCTTCAAAGAAGTAGTATATTACGTGTAGACTTTTATAGCCTGTACTTAAAGGGAAATAATTTTGTAGTTCTCTTCCCGACCGCGCCCATCACAGTATTTTTTTACAAATGTCCCGATAGTGCATGTTTCCCGCGCCCATCTGTATTTGAGACTATACTAAACCGAATCAATTTGAAATTCAGATATAGTAGAAATTTACTACAAATTTTTAAAAACTTTGCTTTGGTAATCTCAATAAGTTTTGAATAGAATTTTTTTCATGATAAATTTTTTTTTTTACTTTTTTTATATAACGTTTTTAAGAACTAAACAACAACAAAAAAAAAAAACCGATCTACAACAAAAGATGATATCATGATACAACAACACAATTTTATGTTGCATATAACTTAATTACAGGGTTTCTCGTGATCTCACTTGTTATGTTAAATAAAAAATTATACGAATACATACATTTGTTTTTTTCCTTCTTCTTCTTTGTTTTGTCACCCTGTATATACAAGATCTTAACTTTAGCTCTTTCTTGTTGTTTTTGTCTTTCTAGACTTGTTTATGCTGCAGAGAAAAACGTTTCTACTGCAACCGGTTTTCCGCAGTTTTACTAGCTTGCAGCTATTTTCTCCCTCTTCTTTTGCTATTTTTATTTATTTTTTTTTTTCTTTTATTTTCGAACATGTATGTATACAATTTGATTTTGCGGCGCTGCTATGACTACGTCTACTGAAGCGAAGACAACGTTTTTTTTTTTTTTTGTATTCAAGAAAATCATAAATCAAAACCGAAATTAAAGCTTCTTCATATATGTACGTAAATACTATAAATATGTGTATATGTTTGTACAAATGTAACTACATATGAGTGTATACCTGGTTTGATTTAATAGTTTCAATACCTTCGAACTAAAAAACAGACACTAGACTTGATCTATTGAGTAAATATTTGAACAGCTTTCAAGCAGCATCGTTATAGTTATGAACACTTATGGTAAGCAGACTATAACGGATGGCTTTGTGTTTTACGTGAGAGTCTATCGTGGAGACTCGATTGGTAAGCGCACTAGAGATTGCAAACTACAGGTAACAAATTTAAAGTAATATTGTCTCCTTGGTGGAAAGCGAGTTCTATCTTAAACCTCTGGGTCACCGAACTCCAGGCCGAATATACAAATAAACTTTTCCCGTATATGGGTATAAAGCCACAGCCACCACAAAGCTCTCCGAAGTACCAAGATATTTGGCTAGGAAAAACAAAGAGCTCTTCCTGATCACCCTTAGTACCAGATTATGAACTCCGGTACGAATTCTTATTCAATTTGGATACTACAAATTCAATTTAGAAACAACTACGTGTTTGCTGCTCATGTTATGGTATTAGTTGGGAATGACAGGTGACCAACTATGCACCATATTTTTTAATAAGTTCCTTGATTTTACTATTTTCAAAATTGTACAATTTACCTATCTTAAACATCTTTAAATCGCTGCTTTATATAATAAAAATTCAACCATAACTGATCAATTGTATACCAATCTAAGCCGCAGAAACACATAAACCATTCGGATAGAGACTACATATATTATTTAAAAGGTATCTGATATTTAAGTTTACAGAATATATGTACTTATATAAAGTATTTTGTATGTCTGTCTGTCTGTCTTGCTCTCAAATGTATAAAACAGTTTATCTTGGGGACTAGAAAAGAGAGTTACCGAACTCTAAATCTTTATTCTTTTACAACACTACGGAGATTACAAATAGCTAAATTTTTATTTCATTACCATTTTAAAGGTTTTGAAACTTCAGATTTGTTATGATCACACCTGTGATAATCTAAAAGTTGGACAGTTATATATGAACCTCACACAATCCTACAACATATGCTTAAACTTAAACAAGCAAGGTTAAAACTTACTTGTATAACATGCCCACTGCATGTTTTTGTAGCTTAAATCTGACAAACCTTTTTAAACAATTCAAAAAAAAAAAAAAAATACCTATATATATTTGTATATAATTTATTGCTGACGCAAGCAAGTTTAAATTCTATTCCTCTTTTTCGAATATACCTGGAATTCCACAGCTTAAAATTTGGTATTACATTTGAATTCAGCGAATTTTAAATGGCAGCCATTTTTTCTTCTAAACAGTGTGGCAAAAGGGTATTTACTGTTGTGGAAACTTGATTGTAGCGTTTTTATTTGTTATTGGTTTTATTTATTTTTTTTTTTTTTAAGTTTTAAAGTGTATTTTTCGAGTGTTGGGCCAGCAGCAGCACGAATGTAAAATTCTAATTTGTTTTTATATATTTTTTAGGTTGACAGTTTCAAGGCTGTTCAAACTGCAGCAAAGTACAAATGTAGCAATGCGAAGGGGAACGGGGTGTGTTCAAAATACAAAAAAAAAAAAAGGTTTAAAAGCATAGCCAAATAAAACAAAGCAAAATGTACACACACACACACACATGCACACACCTACAAAGTCTTGCTTACATATGTATGTTTGTAACTACGTATGTACATACATATGTATATGTATTTCTCTATTTAATGACACGTTTTTTATTTTTTATTTATAAATCTTTGTAATTGTTTTGAATTTGTCATGTTTATTTTTTGTATTAAATTTTTTTTTTTTTTTTTTAAATTAAAATTTAAATAATTGTCATAGCGCCGTTTTGTTTGCTTTAAGCTTTCGTTTTTGGCATAACTCATAACTGGTTTTTGGCGAAAATAGATTTCCTGTTTTTATTAAACAAGTAAGTTTGTTGATTTTTTTTTTTTTATATATTGTATTCTATTTGTGTGTGCGTGCCATGTAGTACACATATGTACCATACAACATACATACAACAATGTGTGAAAGTATGCATGTATGTGTGTTTGAGTGTGTTTACATATACAAACTTTTGAAGTACGCTTTAATACATTTTACAAAAAAAAAAAAAAAAAAAAAAAAAAAAAAGAAATTTTTATTACTTTTATTATTTAATTTGTTTTTTCTGTTTATTTTTTTTAATGACTTTAATAATTATTTTGCATTGTTATTATTATCGTAGCGTTAAATGTTTTGCTCATTCAACTGTTGCTTGTTAAGCTTTAAATCACCATTTTCTTTTTCATCATTTTTTTTTTTTTTTTTTTTTTTTTTACCTTGCAATGCAATTTCTTTTTCGTTTTATTTTTAAATGAAACTTTTGTATAATTTGTAAAAAACTCAATTTCTTCTTAGTAAATTGGAATTTGCTATTTATTTCAATTATAATTTATTTAATTATTTGTACATATATTTTTAAAAGCGCGCGCTTGAAAACTTTATGTCTACACACCTCGGTTATAGAAAAAAAACTTGAAATGTCGTGTCGTATGTATTGGAGGTGTGTCACTAACGATTGATATTTATTGATATTTATCGAAAGTAATTGGTCTTCAACCGCATTCCAGACCGATAGTGGCTACCTTAACTGCTTTATTGACAAACAGCACTGTTTTAACGACAGCTCACTGCACTGCTACATAACATTACAGCGAACGTTAGAAGCTCAATGTTAACTAACAGATGGTCTACACTGTCTCCATCTGTTGGTGAAATTGAGCTTTTTGCTCTCCCTTTTGTACATCTCTTTTATCTTTTTCGCACTAACATACATTGGCCACAGGGTGAGAGAGCGTTGATCATTAAAGATCATCAAACATGGTGTTGCAAGTATTAACACAAGGTGGCAATTATATGTAATTTGAAATTAGATTTTAAAAAAGCGTTGACCGTTCGCATTTGATTATCATCATAAAACATTTTCGAAAAATAGCTTTATATTTATTTTTTGAGTTTTGAAAAAAGTGCGTTCATTAAATTGCTAGTAACTCTGGATGTACTTATTTGATTTCATAAATATTAATGGGGAAATTAAAGGTAATTAAATTTCCTATTAAAAGTGAGTGCACCACTTTTTAATCAAACCGTTGGGTTAGGAGTTAGTAATAAAGTTCTTAATAATTTGCATCATTCATAAAACTAATATAATTATATTAGTTTTATGATGGGAAGTACCCATTTAACGAGTAGGCTGCGTCTGCTATTCAAAAAGAGTGGATCTATAAAAAAAATATAAAATTAAACAAAATATTTTAAATTTAAGAAAGTCCTTTAAATCCTTTAAAGCTAAAATGAAAAAAAACCTTTACTTTTTTTTTTTCAGTGGTTTTGGCTGGCGTGGACAACCAATAAAACGCTAAACAAGCGCAGCAATTATAAAAACTTGTTATAAAATATTAAAAAAAAAAAAAAAATATTTATATCTGAGAAAATAACACTTCTGACGGCCACCTCGATGATGCTATTCAATTGACTAAACTGTCTGTCTGTCTGTCCATCGGTCTGTTGGGTGTCGGAATTGATGTTTTAATAAAAAGCATAAATTTATTAAGACGACAAATATGACTTTAAACCACAACGACAACCAAGAGAAACCAACAACCAACAACAACAACAGCCAGTGACAATTCCCAAACGACGTTGGTGTTCAAATTATATATACGAATCAAAAAAAATGATAATGAGATACATTGCGAAGCTGTATATAAGATACATTTCTATGTTAAACGTTGTATCTGTAACGCTTTTGCGGTGTAGTAGGTGTCAGCAGCGCCATGATAGCAAATTAAATTGAGTAATTTATGTATCAATTCAAAAAAAAATCTAAACAACAAAGACGCTGCTTAACTGTTTATCAATAACCACATTGCTGGTGGTCATCTTACATATCAAAGCGATAGAACTGAAAATTGAATTATAAATTGATATGAACCAAAAAATTAAGAATATTTATAATTTAATATGCATTTTAAATGACCACCATGGCGTAAAAAAAAAAAAAAATTAAATAAGATGTAGCAGAATACACGCTACACAAATTGTATAAATAAGTGACTACCTTAGTGAGTGAGTGGCTTTGGCAGTTTGGGACACAATTCGTACAAATAACACCATTGTTGTGTCACATGCTGTGAGGACTAATGTGTGTGAGTGTGTGTGTGACAGACGGACGGACAGATAACAGAACAAATACATTCATTCAATTCATAGCATTTTACCATTGACTAAAAGATGCTGCGACAGCTGACAGCCGACAGCTAACCCACCCAAAAGCAAGTTTCGACTTAAGTTTTAAACGAAGTCAAAGCTAAAGATACACAATGAGAAAGGCTAAGGACAACGAAAACGTTCTAAAGCGCAATCTTCTCATGACACTGAAATGCATCGCTCAGATACTTAAGACATGTCAAACAGCAAGTAGAACAACAACAACAACAACAAAAAGTCAAATCTATATACTCAACAGCACAATACGTCCTTGTATTGCTACCATTTTAACTCGAAGCTAAGCAAAGTGTACTTGGCTTCGACTTAAGCTAATACTGAAGTGTAGCTGATTTGTATTTATATCTTAGATATTTGGATTGCATATTTTTTTTTGTTCATGTAGAGTATTATAAAGTCGTCAAAGATCATACCTAAAGTTCTTTGTATTGAATTGAATTGTTTAAAAGTTTACAAAACTAAATAACTTAAATTCAATAGAGCAACCCAAGAAGTTATGTTGTATCTGTTTTGTTTGTATTAAAATTTATTGACTTAATGTCAGCTTTAGGATTTGCACAGTGGTACAAACAGAGGCAAAAAAATTGAGACGTGCTCACATGCTTCATTTGATGACATATATATAAAACATTTTTTTTTAAATTCTCCTTACTTTTGTCAAAAGCTTAAACTTTGGCAAAAACCCTACAATATTGATCTTCTTCTTGACAAAATTTTATTATTTCGGGATCACTGAATCTTCATAGTCATGGTCACCAGATCTTCAACATAGTCGCGGTTACAAATCAACATAGTCGAGGTCACCAAACCATTGCCGAATCATCATTATCGGAGTCGGAATCTTTATAAACGGGGTCACCAAAACCATTACCTGATCATCATTATCATCGTATTCGGAGCCTCCAAATCATCATAGATGGGATTAGCAAATAGTCATAGTCGGGGTTACCAAATTATAATGGTCAGGGCTACCAAAATATTAACTCATTATAGTCGGGGTTACCAAATTATGATAGCCGGCGTCAAAAAGTCGGTCACCAAATCTTTATAGTATTGTCACAAATATTAAAGTCGAGGTCACCAATAAATGTAGTGAAAACAAATTATGAAGTTTAAAGCATATAAGGATTTATTCTCCTTTTTATTCCACTCAATCTTTGCAAACAAAAAAATCTAATATCGCACAATACAATTCAAACCACTGTACAGACAATTTTCAAAAGACTACATCGGTCGCTTGCATGCAATAACGTTTGGGATGACTTTAAAAAATGTCTCATTTAAATAACTGCTGCATGCATTTAGTGTGTCCGTCCGTCTTTCAAGGCTTATGGCCTTCGTGGGGGCAGTATAGGGTTAAAAACATTTTGTTAACAAAAACAACAACAACAACAACTGCAGTGGTAAGCTTAAGAATTGATTCTCCTTGAAGAGCATAGTCAGCCAGCTGTGACACTTCACTGTTGCGCTGTGTTGCGTTCCGTTGCCGTCTGTTCGAAGGCATCAATTTGAGTGGCGCAAGTCGAGTTAAAGTTGAATGTAGACAAACGATACACATGGACTTTAGCTCCTTCAAAAGACTTTGTTTTTTTTTTTTTTTTTGGTTTTTGCGGGACAATATTTGCTACGATTCATGTAAATCTTGCACACTGATCGATTTTAGTGACGTTTGTTCTTTGTATCTGCTGCGGCGGCAATGGTGTGCGGCAATGGTGTGCTATGTCGTGCAGTTTGAAATTGTAATACAGTACGTACCATTTCACAACCATACACACATATGTAGTTAGTATGTAGATACTTAGGTACATGTGTAAAAATAAAGATTTCCATCTTGTATTTGTTTAGTCGCTGTTTGCTGCTGCTCCTTTGCGCGCTTTGTTTGGCTCGCTTTGGTTTTTGTTTGCCTCTTCAAGCTGAAACAGACGAGACGACATAATGGAGACATTTTTGTGTATTCGCAACTGCGTCCGTCGTCTGCATTTGTATCTTTTTTTTTATTATATTTATTTTTATTTTATTTTTCCTTGCTAGTCTTTTTTTGTGCCTTTTTTGCATTTTTATTGCGCTGTTCGATTGTTTTGCAAATGGCGTAAAATTTATTTGACAAATTTGCCTAAATCGATTTGCAATTTGTACGCAAAGAAATAACACAAAGGCGTTTCATATGTATTTTATGTGAACAGACAGACGGACGGACGGACGTACAAGCAAAAGCGTATTGTGTTCTTTTTTATACGGTTTTTCTAGTAGCACCAATTAAATTACATTTATTTTTTCTGATTTTTATGCGTGAAATCTTTTTCTCCAAAAACTTATTTAGTACAATATTTTGCGTTTAGAATTATACATCATATTTCGAGGCTATCAAACAACATGTTTAGATTGCAAAATCATTATCATCGGGGTCACCAAATCATTAAATTCGTTGTTACCAAACTATCTTATTTGGTTTCACTTAATAAACATTGTCGGGATCACTAAATCATAAAGTTGAGTTCACCAAATTTACGTTTTCGGGGTCACCAATTTATACCAAATCGTTCTTACCAAATTATCTTAAGCAGTTAATTTGTTCGGCGAACGTGTTGTGTTCGATGAATGTTCGAATGTGGATCAATTGCTTTAGTTGGGTACATCACAACATCCTAGTCAGGTTTATCAAATCATTCTAGTCGGGGTAACCAAGTTATCTTATTTTGGGATACCGTATTATCAAAGCGGGTGTCACAAAATCAGCATAGCAGGGTCATTAAGTTATCATAGTCGTGGGTATCAAATCATCGTAGTCGGGGTCACCAAATCATATCATTAAATCATTATATACAGGATAACTAAGTTATTTTATTTCGAGATACCTAATCATCATATTCGGGATCACAAAATCATTTTAGTAGAGGCCACCAAGTTATGGTAGTCGGGGTCACCAAGTTATCACTATCGTGGATACCTAATCATCATATTCGGGGTCACAAAAGCATTTCAGTAGAGGTCACCAAGATATATTAGTCGTGGTCAGTGTCGTGGATACCAAATCATCATAGTTGGGGTCACGAAATTCTCATAGTCGGGGCATTAAATCATCATTTTCGTGGTTACCATATCATCATACTCATGCTTAGCAAATCATTAATACATATCAATGTTACTAAATTATCATAATCTGATTTACCAAATCATTATTGTCGGGGTCACCAAATCATCATAGTTTGGCTTATCAAATCATTACGGCGCACCAAGTCATTTCAGTTTGTTTACCAAATTATCATAGTCGTAGCTACCTTATCATCATATTTATTATTGCTGGGGTCACCAAAAAAATTAATAAAACATAATATTAAAATACTTAACCGTGTCGATCGTACTCTAATTCTAATATGCTTTAAATTCAACTGATCACAACATAACACAACTAATTCAATTAACGCAAAAGCTAATTTAATTTAATACTACTCGAATGCAATTTTTTTTTTTTTCTTGTGTCTATGTTTGTATGTAGAAAACAGCCTCCGCAAAGTATCTAACGCTGACAATGGAGGCTGATGATGGCATTATCAGACAATAATATCGTGATCTTCATCTAGAAATAGAATAGCAAAGTAAAGCAAGGCAATATAGACTGTCGACAGTCTGAATGTCCGTTTAACTTTCTGTCTGGGCGCAAAATCTTTTTCTTTAATTAATTCAAATGCAATGCAAGACGTTGTTGTCTTGACTTACGCTGAGTGAGTGAGTAAAGTTGCACACCAAAGAGTTGCGTTGCAGTTTTAGAGTTGAAGTTGAGTGTTGAGTGTTGCTATTGTGATTGAAACTGAAAAGCCGCACGCTCCTGACAAGTTTACGTCTGCGCCTGTTTTGTTTGTTCGTTCGTTGCTTTGTTGGTGACAAACTTTAAAACCACACTCAGGCGTACCGGACAGACAGACAGACAGACGGACAGACAGACAGAGAATCGTTCACTTTGTCGTTTCGTTTCGTTTGCTTTGCAATCTTTCAATCTTACGATTCATTCAATAAACGTTTGTGATTTGTAACGATTGCCAAGTACATAAATCAGTCATTGGATTTATTGCGAAAAAATCAAAAGATTGTTTTGCTGATGACGCGTCGCGCCGTTGAACAATCAAACGATGGATCAAATAGAACGAATGAACGAGCGAGCGATCGATAATCAATGTTGTATATGTTGGGTGAGTGACGTGTGTGGGTTGCATAAATTTCACGCCGCCGCTGCTGCTTGAGCTGCTGTTGCTACTTCGATCTAAACACACGATATTTATGTATATTGCGTTTCTTTTCTTTTTTTTTTTTTTTTTTTAATTCTTCTCAACGCCCGATCATGTCTGTTATCCTCCCACCAATACGTACTTATGTATGTATCTCATGCTTAAATCTTATTGCACAAATTGTCTAAATTTTGAGGCCTGTTTTTTTTTTTCATTGTTTTGCTACGATTTTTAATGGTCAATAATCTTTAAATGAGTTTTATGAGTCACGCGCATAGTTCTTCTCTGGTCACGGCACAGCGCAGCGCAGCGCTTGTTGTTGTTGTTGCCTTGTCAACAGCAGCGTTTTAGCGCAATATAACACTACAAGGAATTTTTATGACAACCCGGAAGTGTTGCCGCAAACTTTAATAAATAAATTTTCCGCTTTTTAACTTTCGGGCTGCATGTAAATGTCAACTAAGTCGTATGTCAATCATTTTCGACGATGGATGTTCCAATTCTAATGCGCGCTTCAAAAGAGAGTTTGTTGCTTAAGTCTTTTGTTTGTGTGAGCGCGCACACATGCGATTTTCAAGTAATTCATCAGTTTTTATGTCAACGCATGTGTAACGCCGACAATGTTCGCTACAACAACAACAACAACAACAAGACAACAACTAGTGGCAAAGTTGAACATAGAACAATGTTGGCAACTTGTTGTACAACACAACTTCTAACCAAAATGCCAACCAGTTAATGATGGCGATTGCTGCTAATGTTGTATTTTCTATTGCCTCCATTGGATTGGTTCAGTTGTTTGCAGTGGGCAAGGCCTAAGTTGATTTTTTTTTTGCAGTTTGTGTGTTAATTCTTTTATGCATTGATTTATGCAAAACAGTCGTCTTGCATGCAACAACAGCTATAAAGCTACAACAACTACAACAAGCCAACAACAGCGTTGTTAACAAGTTGCCATGGCCTCGCCGTACTTGTCATAGAGTAGAAAAGAATGTCGTTGTTGCGGCATAGCCTGTCAAAGCGCATCTAATGCTGCGGTTGCGCTGCATATTTTTCATGGTGCAAAAAAAAAAAAAAAAAAAAAAAAAAACAATTTTTTTTTCACATATATTCTAGTTGGCTATTTAACTATTTTAAGAGTAACTTTCAGATAAGGTTGACCGATTGGTTGCTTCTAGTAAAAAAAAAAAAAATAATAAAATAAAAAAGCAGCGACAACTGTTTATGGCGTCTAAAATTAAAATGAAATATGTAGCCTATATAAATATATGTATGAGGAATGCTTTATCAATGAAAGATTGCCTCCCTTCATGATTTTAAATTTGAGGCAAGTACGTATAATTTCTAAAAAGAGAGTGTTACGTTTTGAAATTTAGGATTCAACATTACAGAAGATCAAAGATCCAACATGACGGAAGATCAAGAAACCTAATTCAACATTACAGAAGATCAAAGATCCAACATGACAGAAGATCAAACATTGTTCGGATAAGGTTTCTTTTTGGACTGATCTTGAGGTTTGGCCATATTTATCAAATTATTTTAGTGTCTTTCGATTCGAATCTGGTATCCATTTTATATCAGAATCGCATTCAGTGAATTCGAGCAATTTGTTTATATTTTTCAACCTATTTGGGTCCGCCACCTGGAATTTTAGAGAGTATAAGCGGTTACGCACTTATAAACCTACTCTAAATTGCAGAGTTTAGATGTCCCTGGAGATGAAACTGGATTCTATCGTATTACTTTCCAACTATAAGGATTTTTTGATATATAAAAAAATTGTTTCTAGTTTATTTCATATCTGAGCATATGCATACCGTTGCGGACGTGACATAAGTTGTAATATAAAAATTTGTTTTAACATTTTTATTTATTTTGTTTTTTTTTTTAAGTAATGCACAAGCTCTTTGTTTAAAAAGTTAGACGGGTTTTAAATTTCTTTTTTTAATTTTTTTTCTTTGTATTAAAAAATTAAATATTTTGTTGCGGACGCTACCTAGTGAATGGCCCTATATTAGATTATATTTATTTAAAATTTTTCCATGACTAATTTATCACTTGGCATGTTCACAATATTTCCTAGAAATTTCTATGTTACGCGCATCATTTATGTCATCCAACATTTTTAATTGCCGGCAAGCTAAAACAAATCAAAACTACTCCAGTGCGAATATTTTGTTGTCTATTTTTTTTTTTTTTTTTTTTTTTAGCATAAAATTCGCATTCGTTCGCATATCAGATTGCATGACAGTTCTCAATTACTTTTGCCTGAGAGACTCAATCGTTCATTACGAAATGGCAAAGCACTAGTAACTTTCAGATGGGGTTGGGTGGGTGTAGGAGATTTTTTCATTTTTTCATTTTTTTTTTTGACGCATTTTAAGTGTCTGCATGCGCAATAATATCGAGAAACGTCTAAGATTTCGATTCCGTCGCGTTGTCGTTGTTAATTTTTTGACATTTAAAAAAAAATTGTTCACGCGCGCAACTTAAAGTTAAAGTGTTTTTTTTTTTTCTTTTTTTATTACAAAACGTGTCGGTGCGGGCGGTCAGTTTAGTGTTTTTGGCTTTTTAATTTTTACACATTTGCAAGCAAGCAAGCAGGAAAAGTTCAATGCACTACTCAAACTGTCTAGTGTGCTGCATAGTTGCTATTTTTTATGTGAATATTGATTTCGAGAGACAGAAAGCGAATGAATAGATTTTGTGCCCTTCGTGCGCGTTTGTGTCTGTCTGTCCGTCTGTCTGCACTTTACCGTTTTGCCAAATTTAATTTATGGCACAAATTGCTGCTTAGCTTAGCAACGTTTATCTTTTGACCAAAATACAGTTTTGGCCCTTTTTGTGTGTATTGCTTGCTATACAACCATTTTTGTTGTTGTTGTTGTTCGGTGCTCGTTTTATGGCAAACTCAATGGCTAATCCTTGAGCTTTGAGGCGCTGGTATGCGCATAAAAAAGTCAATCACCTTGTTTTTCTGTTGGCGTTTAAATCTTTTGGTGTTTTTTTTTTCTTCATTTTTTTTTTTTTTTTTTTTTTTGCTGTTGTCTATTTTTGTTAACAATATTTTATTAAAGTTGGCGCAAACTGCACGTTAAATTTTTATATCGTCGTCTCGATTTCTTTTGAGATTTCAAATAATAAGAAAAAAAAAAGAAGAAAAAGACCCGCTTCCTCTTTTAAACCGCCTACTTCATCAAATAACAGTTATCAAGCGGGTACAGTGGTTTAAAATGTGTGTTTTATTGGCATAAATTTTATTATGGTAAAAAAATATTTAAAAAACGAAAAAAAAAAAAAATTTGAAGCAGTAGACGATGTAATTTAAGATATTTCCATGATGCAATTAAAGCAGGTGACGTATTCCGACACTGTCTCTTTCTAATTTGGTAACAAATTTTGTTGAGTATGCATGGTTATGGTGAATTTTTACAATTTCACCTTATAATACAAATAATAGATGTTTGTTTACTATACCTTTCTCAAAATTGATCGTACTCTTCTCTCCTGTCGTGGTGAAATCAAATATAATTCACCACAAACTAAGTTTTAAATTTATGTACCGGAATAGTCCGGAGTACTTCACCTGTTATAATTGCATCATGGATATTTCCGCTCAAAATGTAACATCAACAAGTTCAAAACGCTTACAATTCACAATTAGTTTAATAAAAGACAGGTGAGTATTTCTAAAATCTAACGAACTACGGTAAAATGACGACGAGTATTGCTTTTTAGACTCGCTTGAACTTTGAAACCGTTCATTTCATTTTCATTTGGCTTTGTTTGCGTTTATAATTTATTATCGCTGCTAAAGGATCTCAATTATTATTTTTGGCAGACATGAAATAACAGCAACAAAAACAACAAAAACAACAACAACAAATGAAAGCGCACGAAATCAAGTCGAGGCTGTGTTTTGTTTTTGTTTTTTTTTTCACTCTCATTTAATTTTGTTGCGTTTTGCGATTTTACTTTACAAATAAAATCAGTTTTAATGTAATTAAAAAATGAAAAAAAAAAATATTTTTTTTAAAGTTTGTTAATGAAATTAATTCCGCATTTAATGCGATTACCGATTAAAATCGCGCTGCGATTGCGCAAACGCGCAGCGTTTTAAGTTTGTAACTAAAAACCACAGCGCAAAAAAAAAAAAAAAAGAAGCTGCTCAAAAATTATGCAAAAGCCGACAACAGATCAAAAAAAAAAAATGCAAAAATATTATTTACTGACTGCAAAACAATTGTGTGTGAAAATTGCCACCAAAACTTAAAAAGAAAAAAAATTGAAATGATTTTTTTTCTTGGACTCTTGGCAGAGTCGTGACGCGAATATCATTGCTTGCAGCTGTCCCAGACAAAGTACAAAAAAAAAAAATGAAATGAAAACCTTCTCGCATCATCACAGCCGATCTTAGTCTCTCTTATTGTTGGCAATTTGTTCTTTTGTTGTGACGTAAAGCGTTGAAAACCGAAACCAATGATTTAAATGCCCCAAACAAGACTTTCGTTTTGTTTGTCTGTGTAAACGTCCGTCTGTCCGTTCATCTGTATTTCCGTTTCTTTTTTTTTTAAATGATTATGAAATCTTTTAAACTTGATTTTTACACTTTTACTTCATTAAAAAATATAATTTTTATAATTTGTAAAATATTGCCAAATTTGAGTCTTATTACAAAAAATTTCAGTAGTTTTTTTTCAAATTTTTCTTTTTATAAAAAAAAAAAGAAAAGATTTTCGTAGACAAACTGTCGTTAGCTGCACTTGAGTTGCATTTCAATTGAAAAATTCTAAATTTAAATTCAATACAAAACTTGTTGCAGGTGCACAAACCATTTCGGAAGTATAGAATTTGATTTATGCCTATTTTTGATAAGTTTTATAGATTGTTATGTCACATGAAAAAAAAATAAATAATAATATAAAATTTTTAAACAAGTAAAGTTTAATCTAATCAATTGGTATGCAGCTCACAAATTTTGATGTTTTTTTTTTTTTATAATTCTCAGCTACACAGAGAGAAAAAATTGATGAATATATCCAAATCGAATAATATCTCCAAACTAACGTGGCCAGAACATAACACTAAACGAATGGCCCAACTCATGTCCCATAGCAGACCGACTCTATCCATGACGGTTGGAGCCTCTCCTGGGACACTGGCTGGTTGGAAGACATGCCGACCGACTAGGGGTAGCAACAAATGACTTAAATAGGAGCTGTAGAGACGAGGAAGAGAGGAGACAGTAGAACATTTTCTCTGCCACTGCCCAGCCCTTGGGAGAATAAGGTTAAACGTAGTTGGAAGGTCTTTTCTCGATAGTCTGGCGGAGATTGCATCAGTCAAGATTAATGCAGTAGTCGCCTTCATAAGGAAAAACGAACTGGTTCAAGTAGAAAGAAATAAATGAGGGATCATATTGTATAACTACGGACCTATCTGGCCTAGGTGACGTCGCGAGAATTCGCATTTACCTTAATGTCCTTCACTGGACAAAATATATCAAATAGTACGAAACGTTTTCACATTACTCAACATCTTCGTAATCGGCAGATGGTTAAGCTGGTGTTTTAATGCACACAGTTAATGGTTTGACAAGTATTTCTTTCCATCCATACTCTTTTGTAGAAACAGTAGGAATCAGAACACTTTAGCCTGGAGCTTAGAAGCCTTCTAAACTTAACGAAGCATAGGCTTACGACCAGGATTTAATGGCTTCTTTAGTGGAGCCGCTTGAAGAGGATAATTGAGAGGCAGCATATGAAGGCAAGGTTCTGGTGTTGTAGGTTTGTTCACATGTGGCACACTTTCCAAGATAAAGATCGATTGTACTTGCATATAATATAATAGTATTTGTATCAAGAACGAATTGTGCTTATATTAAGAATGAATTGTACCTTGTATCTAGAAAGAATTGTACCTTGAATCAGGCACGAATTGCACATATATTAGGAACAAATCTTACTTATATCAAAAGAATTTTTGCTTTTAACAAAAATAATTTGTACATATATTAAGTACGAATTGTTCTTATATTAAGAACGAATTGTACAAAATCTGGCCAGGACTGGGCAATCACACAAGATATGTGAACTGGTTTCGGAGGACAGACACTTTTTGTTTAGGTGAAATGTCAAAAGGTTGCGATCCGTAAGGCCTGCCGAAGGCCAGGGTAGTGTAGCCAGTGTTGAGAGACAGAGTGTCTCAAGTGTTTCTCAATGGAGAGTGTTGCTGAGGCCCAACTGAGCCCAAAGAATGGTTTAGGGCCGTTCATAAGGGTTGACGAGCCTATCCTGGCTAGTTCATCTGCAACTTCACTACCTTCAAAGCCTCTAAGACCAGGGACCCAACATAGGGTGAATTTGCGTCCCACTGATAGACGCTGTAGAGTGTCATAACAAAGTAGAGCTATTTTAGAAAAAAAAATGCATTTAGGATACATAAGTATGTGTTTCTTCAAAATATACATCGTGCGAACATTTGTTCTTGTATCAAGAATTATTCGTTCTTAATAAATCAATAGTCTCACTGATAGATAGATAAAAAATTTAAACAAAATAAAATATGCAACGAGCGCAATTTTTGTGAGTGCATGAGACATATTTTTTAATAGTTTCCTTTCTCATTTTAGTTTTTGAAACTTGAAATAAGCAAGATTGTTCTTGACATAAGAACCGATAGAACCGATTCGTGCTTGACTTTTTACGTTTCTACTTATTTTTCGAAAGTCATTTTTCTTTCTGTGTATGCAATGCATCTTATGAAGTGTTTTATGGATTATTCAAAACAGGATCTAAGTGTGGAATATAATATTTCTTTTTTTTTTTTTCTTTTCTACCAATTAAATCATAAAAAAATGCACACAAAAATTCTATTTAAATTCAAACATTAAAATTACACATAAACAAGAAATTTTTATTTACATTTTAATTTATGGCTTAAGGAAGTAAACGTTACGTGGATGTGTGTGAATGTGTGTGTGTGTGTTTGAGGCAACAATAAAAAGTGTCATCGTTGACATAAACACAAAATAAAATGACAGTTCAAAAATTTATTTTTTAAATGATTTACGCAATGTTGTAGGTAGCTAAAGTTAAAAAAAAAAAAAATATTTAAAATCTTCTCTTCAAAGCAATGCGAAACGCAATCGTATGACTTTTGGTATGCGTTAATTACGGAGCAAAACGTTAATTGAAGTTGTCAAGCTATGTGAAAATGAGCTCAACTTCAAAAGAAATTTCAGCAAATTTTGGGTAGTCAATTAACGATGGACGGACGGACGCCAACGGTCGGTAAACTTGTGAAAAGTGATTTACTCAAAAAGAACACAAAAGGACATTGACAGCAGAAATTGGAATGTTAACTTTTGGATCGATTAAGGCTATGGCGCCATTAATTGCTGCAAGTAATTTAAGCAACAATTGACATATTGCAAAAAAAACGTTAGAGCAGTTAGGGCAGCTGTAGCATTAAAAAGCAGCAGCTTCCTTCTTAAAAAAAAAAGGTAAAGCAGCACCGCACCTGCGTAAGTTACTACAAACAAGCTGCTGCGCATAGCTGGCCTATTAGCATGAGTGATATTGTGCCTAATAGACAAACATTACTCATACTCAGCAGGATATCGTCGTTATATGCGGTAGACTAAAAAAAAAAAAAAAAATAAATAAAAAAACTGGCAAAACACTGCATGCAGCATTTGCTGCATTGCTTCTTGTTGTGGTTGTTGTTGCTGTTGTGTGTGTGTAGCACATTCTATTTGAGTAAACATGCAATTGAGAAATTTATTAAAAATCATTTTCATTAATTCGTTTATTTATGTTTATGCAGGATAAATGCATAACACACACACACACACACATTTCACAATCAAATTGATGTTATAAATCTCACGCATTCATTATTCAATGCTTCGATCAGCAAGGAAGATTATAAATCATAGAAAACGAACAGATGCGCATAACTCGCATTTTTTATTTATTATTATTATTATGACTAAATAAATGCTTAGAATGACCATGAATTATG
The DNA here is from genome assembly GCA_018903435.1 of Leucophenga varia. Taxonomy (NCBI): domain Eukaryota; kingdom Metazoa; phylum Arthropoda; class Insecta; order Diptera; family Drosophilidae; genus Leucophenga; species Leucophenga varia. The sequence goes on along the minus strand of JAEIFJ010000935.1, from coordinate 4,102,423 downwards.
TTTAATAATACAATTCATATTCATATATTTATCGTTATAAGTAATAATTTTGATTTCAATAACAATTGAGCAAAAGTGCAAACTTGCAACGAGCGAGAGAGAGACAAATCAGCGGCAAAAGGTTAAAAGTGAAAAATATCTCCCGCTGTTCAATGGCTTGTTTTGTGCATTTTGAAATTTTGTATCTTTTTTTTATTTTTATTTTATTTGAAGCTATTTTAGCTTATTGTAAATGACACGAATTGGAAATGCGACAGCAAAAATTTTGTTGTCACGAGAAATTCACAAAAAAAAAAAAAAAAAAAACAGACAGACAGACAGACAGCCAGGATTAAAAAAGTTTAAAAAAAAAACTTCAACGAAAAAAGATCCACAATAATCGATAAATGATTTAAAATACATAAAAATAACAGCGGCGCATAATAAAATAATATTAAAACTAGAAATTGGTCCAGCAGCAGACTGTGCCATTATTTTAATCGTAGGCTATTTGAGAAGTTTTAAGAATTGGGAAGTTTATATCATATCATTGAAAACAGTCTATGATATCATAAATGGTGCAGTTGCTCTGAGAGCGTTGGTTGAATTCTCTTTAACGAGCGCTGTTAATCTGTTAAATTATAAACAAGGTATTGTATTCCGCTTCGAAATAGCAAGGTGATATATTATAACGTATTTTCAAAAGCTTGGGACAATTGCTAAACACTGTATTCTATGAAAATATAAATATATATAAAATATAGTATGATATGATCAAACAAATATTAAATGAACTTTAGAATTGATTTTATTATTCTTTGCGTCGGTACCCTTGTCAGCGAGGTACGTCAGTCAATGATGTCCCAATGTCCCAGATGGGTCGGTATACGATGCAGTTATATCAGGTGGTGTATTCCTACTCTTTGCGTGAATGAATGCTGAGAGGAAAGAAATTTTAATGCAGACAGACAATTTAAGCCGGCGAGGGAAAAAGAGAGAGACTAAGGGACAGAATATGTATACACATTGGTTCAATTTTACAAGGATGTGTAAAGCGCTCATGCGCTCTCAAAGTGTTGCGTACCAACGTCAGTCGTATTTCATTGTTATGAAAAAAAACAAAAACAACAAAAGGGAAACACAAAATTTTTTTTATAATCCAACCATGGAATATACAACCTGGTATAATTGAATCATAAGTCGGTAGTTGTTTATTCACACAAGATGTTGAGTAATTGACCCACATGGTCCGGTCAGCGGTCCGGTCTCACATGAACCAGTCGAAGACTGACCCATACAACCTCTTCAATGGCTGATCACGGCTGATGTGAAGTCGACCCAGTACTGGTCAGCTTCTGTCGCAGACGGTTGTCAGAGCCAGGCGCGTTAGCCTTTGTAGAACATTGTAATGTAAAAATGGGGTAAGGAACAATATTGAGGCTGAATAGCTCCTGGTACAGTGCCTTGCTTGATCAGGCCATGATGAAATTATAAAAGATAATGTCAAACGAAACGTTGGTACCTTGCAATGAAAACGTATGAGAGTGAATAAGTTCGAAAAATGCTCAATTTTTTTATTTAGTCAACCGAGTGCGAAGGAGATAGTGTTATATTTTCAATTATTTGCTTTGCTTTGCAAAAATTTTTCGTCTTTAAATAGTACTGACGTTGGTACAATATATATTGAGAGAGAAAGAGCGTTTAGCATCACCTTGTTCATTTACAACATGCGCTAGGCTAGCCAGATGCCTAGTAAAGAGTCGTTCTTTAGTACCTCTGCTATCTTTTTCTCTCTCTTTCGCTCTGGCTCTCTTCATTTTTCCAGATTGCGTTCGTATTGCAAACAAATTCCATTCTAAGAAATCAAATTAAACAGCCCACCACAAAAATTGCAAATCGAATTTCAAAATAAATAAATGAGTCAAACAATGAAGTAAATATTTTTCTCATAATTTGCATGCTAAAAGTGATTTATCATTTAAACAAATAAATAGTCGGTAATAAACCGATGAAGCTATACGGGCAGCATTCAGTAACAACAAAAAAAAAAAGTAACTAAATATCTTGCAGCATGATTTTTTGTTTTAACTGCAATGACTGCTTCAGATGTAGCGCAACAATTTGACAAAACAAAATCAGTTAACAAATCACAAACAATTGTAGTTAACTTTAGGATAAGAAATACAAAAAAAAAAAAAGAAAAATAAAAAAAATAATAAAAAAAAAAAAAATTATTCATAGATTTAGGACATTTGTTGAACTTTTGCACAACCTTTTGCAAAAATCTCAGCAAATAGATTGCACCAAAAAAAAAAAACAGCAATAAAAAAAAAAAGTAAATCAATTGTTAACTTCCTTATAAATAGATTACAATAAATGCAACCGATAATAACTATGTTGAACTAATAAAGTCAACATAATATTGACGTTATTGGTAGTTGCACTATTTCACTTTATCGGCAGCCTGATCTGATTCAGCGGCAGATAGGGCGCGTTCTGTGAGATGTACGAGTGCAACACGCCCCATATATCATATCAAAAAATATAATATAGCAGCCAATGTGCATAGCTGCTAGATAGATTAAAATGGAAAAAAAAAAAAAATACAATAATAAAAAAATGAAAATAAAAATTGCGGAAAATTGGCAGAAAGCAAAGGCGATGTGTTGTGTTGGCTTGGCAAATGGATTAAAATGGGCGGAGCACAACTATCAGCGCTGTCATGCCCCCGTCGCCCATATTTTGATGGTGCAACGAAGCGAAAAATGCCAAAGACGACGACGACTACGATGGATGTTAAATTGGCAATTGCGCGAGTCAGCCATGACGGCGACAGCGAAACGATAGCGACGATCGCATACATAGAACTTTAATATGAATTAATAAATTCTTTTTTTTTTTTTTTTGTATAAACATAAATTTTATGCGCTAGTCGCTTTGTATTGCTGTGTGTGTGTATGTGTGTGTGTGTCAGCTAGACTCTTATAGCGACGACATGATCCTTTTAAATACAAATTAAAACATTACCAGGCACTTAGCGCAACTATAAGGCGCAAAGCGTAAGAAGTCGTCATCATTATTGTCTGTTTTGCTTGGCTGAGTGCAAACTGAGGGCGTTTTATAGACGCAATTTTCCACCTTTTAATTTATTGCAGACGTTTGTTTGTATCTACACACACACACACATACACACATACATAAACTCTTCCGCTCTTCCAGCTGCGCAGACATAATATTTTGCTTTAGTTTTTGTTTTATTGTTTTCGTTTTAGTTTTAGCTTTCGCTGCTGCCATTGTCAGATTGCCAAAGTCGATAAGATGTGCGCTGTGGAAAATCTTTATTAAATTACAGTCGCACTCCGCCCCAGAGTGTGTGTGTGTGTGTGTTGCGAGCGCAAAATGGCCGTCTGCTGATGAAGCTGTAGAAAAGTGCTGCATCATGGCTATGTCATCAGCATAACGCGAACGAACGAAGGATGTGAAGTAAGTACATAAGCACCCCACGCAGCAGCAGCGAAAAAGTTTTTCGATTGTGTTTAAGTTAAGGTAAGAGGTTAGGCTATACTGTCTGAAGGCCTGCCAGCTAGTCAGCTAGCCAGCCAGCCATGTCAAGCATTCATGCACTCATTCAACAAGAACAACAACAACAACAACTAGCAACGAAATGAAAACAATAAATGGCGCCCTAATCTACACATTTCGCACTCTCACATTTTTCACAAGTGCCTGCTGCATTTCATTGTCCCTCAGCCATGCTGCATGCTCATACCTAAAACCTCAAATTCAACATTTGTTTAATTCACTCTATGCAGTACATATATATATACATATGTATGTAGCCATAACGTTCCTAGATGATGCCGCATCTTCGAAGTACTTGAGAGCTAGAGCAACTTAACTGACTTCATCTTCAACCCGACGACGACGACGACGACTACTACGCTGATTGATGACTTTCATTTGCCATTCGGACAGGGAGACATTAATATCAGCAGCAGCAGAGGAACGGCAGTAGTGTTGTCCTCGAATTGAACAAGTCGTCTACAGCATATACAGCAGCAGCAGCAACTTCCAACGCCAACATCAACTTCTTTCGTCATCATCATCATCATCGTCGTCACAAGAAGCAAACGCAACTTCTTCTTTGCATGTATCGGGGCGTTACAATTGTGATGTGCGCGTTTGTAGGAACACCCAGGAATTCAAAGCATTTCGTCAGCCTGCTCCTCATCAACATCATCATCATCAGTCATCATGATCATCATCCTATCCTAATACTCATAAGTCGAGTGTGTGGACTTTGCAATTGAACGCGCGCGCTGAAGTGGCACGGCATGGAGCCCTGAAGTACACACACAGAAAACTCACAGAACAAGCTACATACTCAACTCAACTCAAAATCTCATCTCATAGTACGCTCAGCTGGTGAGTGTTTGCTTTGCTGAATTGTTACATTTGTCTTTATGCAGCATTGCTCTTGGTTGTTGCATGACGAAACACGACGACACGATCAACCAATGCGACTTTTGCGTCTCATCTCTAGAAGGTTTAAGGCTGCCGACATCGGCATTGGCATCGCCACCGCCACTACTGCTGTCCACTTTCCATTAGCATAATCACTTATAGCGGCGCAACATTCCGCATATGTATACATACAAGTGTCCGTCTGTCAGCTCTTTTCTTTTCTTATATTTTTTTTGTGGCTTCATAACTGAAATCAATTAAAAACCGCGGATTTCAGCAATTCTTTTTTTTTTTTTTTAGGTAACTGCCTTGCATTTTACTCTGTGTGTTCAGTATAATGCCTAATAGCATAGCTGTGTGTCACATAATCCTGCACTGTTTTCACCACTGTGCAACATTCTAAACAGCAAACAACTCCATTCGGGCTTTTATAATCCGTTGAACTAATGGCATCAAGGCTTCTATAGCAGCGCATGCGAGCGACCTCATAAAACAGAGTAAGCTTAAAAATTAAAAAAAAAAAAATAAGTTAAGCTGCAGCGGGTGGAAGAGTAAATTTTTGCAAAGCGTATAACTTGGCAGCAGCAGTCAGACAAAGCCCATCAAATCATTACTCACGCGCACTAATCCAAGAAAAATTACATTTGCGGCATTTAAAGATTTCGCGCGTCGTCGTCGTCGTCGGAATAGTTCGAAGCAGAGGTGAGGTGAGGTGCTGGTAGCGCGTGGAAGCTCATTTACTACGACGACGAACGTAGTCATTGATAAGCGCTGCAACAGTTGCTGGGAAAAGCGGTGAAAAACTGCTGTCGAGCTGGCTAGCTTACATGCTGCAGCGGCCAGAAGCAACAGGAGTGGAATATTTTTCTTTTTGAGTTTGGGAATCTTCAATATTTTGATTACATTCCAATTTCTTTCTTTAAAAATATCCCAAAATAAGTCCGGAAAATGTTTTGGTACACCTGACCCAGTTACATTGGCAATAGACTATGATATTGGAACAGCAGCAGGAAAGTAGAGCTCCAGCACAGGAAATTTTGAGCGACGAAAAAAGACCTTAGGATATGTTTGCCTATAATTGACATAAATCTACGATATTCCCGGAAACGCTGAATGAGAATTCGGGCCTTAGCAACGACTCACAATGAAAAACTCAGCCTTGGCTGCATGGTAAAATTCCATATTACAATTATTATACATTTCCGTTAGTTTTATTTTTAACCATTTTTTATGGATTTACCTAAGATACGCTCCTGTATTTTTGCCAATTGTTGACTAGAAAAAAATAGATGAAGAGAGAGAGTGAGAAAGCATGCATCACATGCAAGCTGCAACTCATCTTTACATTGAAAATTGAGTTGTTGTATTTCCAAATGCGAGCCGAGCGTGTTGCCACTACCGCTTCTGCTATTTTCTGCTCCCATGGAAGCCATGTTGGTGCAAGCGACTGCTGCTGTTGCTGCTGCTGTTGCTGCTACTCCCAAGTAAAAAGCTAAATCGTCGTCGAAGTCGTCGTGTAGTGTGTGAGTATGTGCCACACGTAATGGCAAAACATTTATTTTAGGCTTTTGTGCGCGCAGATGTAGCAAACGAGCCAGCGCTTGCGTCTGCATCTGCGTCTGCGTGCATGCGCAACTCTCCACTCAGTATGTATGTATGTATGTATGTGTGTGCGTGTGTGTTTAAGTGCTGCTTAATCCATAAATGGAAATTAATGGTTTAAATATGAATGTAAGCATTGCCATTGCAAATTCCTTGCCGCCGTTGCCGCTCTACACTTTTAGTCGTTTTTGAAAATTGTCGCCAATGTATCTTGGTAAGCGTTTTACTTGATAGTTTACCGCTAACGGTATTTTGCGTCGAGTGCCACTACATTTTGTGTGTTGTTGTTGTTGTTGTACACATACATATACGCGTACAGATATACAAAATATTAAGACATAAATGTCATCAACAATGATAGCAACGCTTTCATTATTCTTTCTTTCACCTCGTAATGCTCTTCAGTTAGATACAACAACTATGGCAGCTGAAGTGTTGAAGTAGCATTTCCGACTATAGTTGTGGGCGTATAAAGTCAAACTAGAAAGTCCATACAGCTTGGAAAATTTTGTTTGCTTTCTAAGTTGCAATTGTAGATTACAGCATAAGAATTTATGATTTTAATGGTATTCTATTTATAATGCATTGCGCGTAATTAGTTATTGAAAGGAGATTTTTTTATGTCATATGTTATGTTTTTTTTTTTTCAATTAAAGCCGCAAAATAGATTTTAATTTAAGTTATACGACAACATGGAATTTTAACTGATTGCACGATCTAGCGACACCTCAAGAATAGCAGACAGACAGACAGTCACTGATGATGATGCGTTAATGAAGCCAACAATACTTTAAATACCCACAATATAATCAGAGTCGATCACGCGCCTGTCTACCTTCAGACCTAAAAGTACAACCTTGGGCTGTATATAAAATTTAATAGCAGTGGAGCAGCAGCAGCAGCAGCAGCAGATTATCGCCCACTAAACTATGCGCAATACGCTTTAGTTGCAATCAACTCTGTTGAGCGATCAAATCGTCTGTCCGTCTGTCCGACTGTCTCTTAGTATGTAGTATCCTTTCATACCTTTTATACGCCTTAAGTTGTCGCCTGTGTTGCTTTATATGCTGCAAGCGGGTCATTTAGCCACGACTAGTTGCTGCTGCTGCTGCTGTTGTTGTTGTTGCTATTTCATTCCGAGTCGCGTCTAGTTTAAGTCCTTCTTTCTTCTTTTGCAGCATAAATGCGTATAAAAAATGATACCACAATTTATGGACGACATCTAATGGCGTGCACTTCACTACAGTTCGACTTGACTTGACTCGATTCGCTTCGTATTGGTTTTTTGGTTTCGATGCTGCTTGATGCTGCTGCTTGCTGCAAGGCGTGCGCGTATTCGCATCATAAAACATAATCAAGTTCACATTCATGACGACAACAGCAAAGTAATAACCAAAAAAAAAAAAAAAAAAGACACCAACGACATTGTGCAGCAGCACCACACTAACATGGTTTGATTTAAAAGTTTCAATTGGTTTTCATTTAGGTAGAACCAGTTTAAGTGTTGTGTCTAGTCAGTAAATTCTTTCAAATAGAGTCCATAATGAGGAAGGGTCTTTCGAAAGAAGGAAATTTTTCTCGAAATGGGAGGATCTTTCGAAATATGGAAGATTATTCTAAATTGATGCAGGTTCTTCCAAAGTGAGGGAGATTCTTCCAAAGTGAAGCAGATACTTCCGAAATGGGTGAGGTTCTCATAAAATGAGGCAAGTGCTCAGCAAAAAAAAGGAAGGTTTTACGAAATGAGCGAGGTTCTCTAAAAACGAGAGGGGTGCTCCCAAAATGTCGGAGTGTCTTTTGAAAAGAGGGAGAGGGAGTTGTTCAGAAAGGATCAGGAGTCTCCAGAAATTTAAGAGGTTCTTCTGAAAGGAAAGAGGTTTGTCCTAAATAAGGAAGGTTCTTCCAAATAAAAAAAGGCAAGTTCTTCCAAAATAAGCAAGGCTCTCACCAAAAAATGGGTGGTTTTTCAAACTAAGGGAGGTTCTCCGAAGAAGATTCACATAAAATGAGAGAAGTTCTCACCAAAAGTGAAGATCTCCGAAACGAGGTTCTCTAAAAATTAGGGGAAGTTCTTCCGAAATGAAACGATGGAAATATTTCCGAAATAAGGCAGATTTAGGGAACTTCTTCTAAAATAAGGCATGTTTTTCCGAAAAGGGGAGATTCTTCGAAATGAGGAAGGTTCCTCCTAACAGAATATCTAATGTTTGGCTATATTCATAGTTTATATAAAAATTTGTTTCGTACAAAGTATTACTTAAAATGGCTACTGAAAATTATCAGAGAAGACATGAGCCTAGCCTAGACTCTAGCCAACTTTAGTTAAACTTTTTCAAGAATCTCTCATATAACTCCTTGTAAGATGGAACCCTATTCGAAGTAGTATCCTAGTGTTCCTGTAAATCTAAGCGCTTTGTTGTTGTTGTTGTTGCTGTTGTTGCATGCTGCCTGCACTGAGAGCGCTTTGAGATTAATTTTCAGTGATATTGTCATATTTAGTTGTCGCTCTTGTCGCTTTTGTTGTTATGGACTTTACAATTTTTATCAACATTTTGATTCCATTAACGAACACAAACACATACAATAAACTACAGACACGCGCATACATACAGAGAAATATATTTTACACATGTGTGCCTACACTGAGAGAAAACATTTGTTTTCGAAAGCAATTGCTTTTAGAACGATTCTTTAAGGAAATGCTTTCAAATTACTGCTAAATATTCGTTTGATATTTGAAAACGTACATTTTCAAAAATGTTTAAAACGCGTATTCTACTTTTTTGCATAGAGTAATACGCTTTTTAGAATATGCGTTTTACTTTGAGTTTAAAAAATGCACAATTTACTTTGTTTTTCTTTTCTCCGTGTATTTGCATGAATATTATTGCACATGCTGCTTTCAAAGCATGAACAAATGCTATTCGAAGTTTACAGCTGCTAATTTTTTCTATTTTTTTTTTTTTAAATTTCAATTGAACATTTGTATTTTTTTTGCCACATCGATCGCATTTCTTTAACTAATTTTTTTGTAATTTGTGTCGCATTTTTATACTTAAAAAGCGCACATTTATCAAATTCTTCATAATTTGCAATAGTAACGCTTCCGCTTCTAACTATTCCATCTGTGTCGTTCTCAGTGCCTCAGAGGTGTGGATTAATTCGTTGCCATTTTATGTTTGGCAACCGTATCCATTCAAATGTTTACACTCGTACATCTTATGTAGAATGAATGTGAAGGTGGGCGTTAACAGTGGGCGTAGCAAAAAAAAAAAAATGCGCTGCTTTGGCTTTGGCAGTGGCAATTATTCAACGTATTAGAAATATCGTTGCATATGATTTTTTGTCATATAGCTTTTTTTTTTTAGGTATAAAATTTAAATTTTACGTGCATGTTTATTTAGGTCCATCATTTCTTTTCCACAATGTTTTTATTTAAATATTTGCATTTCCCATTTACTTGTTGACGAATTTGTCAGAAATGACTATTTGAGCATAGTGCGCACGACGAAAAATGCTTAAATAAATATTACGAGTTGACGGCGTAAATCCCTTCTTGATACTTCATAGTTCACACCTCGCCTCTTTAAGAATTCAACGAAACGTTTATCGAAGGCATTAAGTAATTTTAAGACGCGTGTGTGAAATGGTTCAATGCATTTGAAAGATAAATTATGACAGCCAATAATCAATTAGATAAAATTCTACATAAATATTAAAAAAAAAAAAAAATCAAGTTTGTTACTTAAGTCTTTCGTTTTTTAATTTTTTTTTAATATTTTTTTTATTGAGCGACCACACAGATGTACACTTTACTACAATGTAAACATATAATTTTCAGTATTGATTTCACTCATTTGCCAAAATGGAACAAGCCTGTTAACAATTTGTACAAAATTTTCCAAAGAAAACGCTTAAACATGCTGAAATTCTGTGCCTGCACACAGAATATACGTACGCATAAGCAAACGCGCCTGTTCGCATTCAATAAATAAAATGTCAAAACAATAATGAAATGAATTATGGTTGAGCAGTAAATGCAGCAGCAACAGCAAAAGCAGTAAGCGCTGGCGTGGGCCTGTTCTGTTCTGCCCTGTGCAACATAAACACTTAAAATGAAATGTAGAAGGTTGCGCATGCGCGCAATTTGCTGTAAAACTTTAGTTTTTGCTTCTTACTTTATTTCTTATTTATTGATTTCGTGCGTATGCGCAATCAGCGCTGCTGCACAAATATATTTTTATGCAACATGCTGCATGCTGCATCCTTTGAAACTAACTTTATCCGTCCGTCCGTCCGTCCGTCTGTGCATCTGTCTGCGATTTGCTTAACAAAATCCGCACGCTGCCTGAGGGCGTTCGTTATGAAAATGTTTGTACCGATTTATGTATGCATGTATTGCATTGTAGTGTGTATATGAATGAATCAATTCAATTCAATGCTCAAAAATTTTACTGCTTCGTTACATTTGCTTTTGCTCAATATACACAATCAGCCAAAATGCACGTTTGCAGAACTTTCGCTGCCAAAACGGAAAAAGCAATTATTTTGATAAAAATGACCATTTACTGTCGTTTTGTGGATATTGGGGTGGAATTTATGTGTTATGTTTGCGTATATTGTCGACAATGTCGACAGCATGCAACAACAAAAAATTGTAAAAGAAAGCGAATTCTGCGTTTTGTACTTTAATAATTCAGTTTCGGTTTTTATTTTTTTTTATTTTTTTCATTTATTTTGTCATAATATATTGATTTGTTTTTTCATAATCGAAATTGTTTGTTTCGCTGTTGTTTGCTTGTTGTTCAATTTAAAATTAGGTCAACAGAGTCAAGAATCGAGCATCGAGCGAGGTCAATAAATTCGTTACGTTCCGTTAGTATTGATATGTGCAATGTGTAATCATTGCGTACATTCAGCGTCTACTTACTTTACTGTCACACTGTAAGATTTATCGAAAATTGTTTTCAATATTGGATTTTATTTTAATTTCATTTGATTTATGTTACTCGATGTTTATCGTTTTTTTATTTATTTCAATAGTTACCAAAATTGGCGCAAATGAGCTCTTGAAATTATTCATTTCACGACATAACGCTGAACATCTCCATAAGCATAGGAATGTGATCTATGTCCATTTTTAGATGAAATACGTGATTTGTAAGTTTTTAAGTTCAAAATAAAATTATGCATAAATTAAAAAAAGCATAAGAAAAAAAAAAATAAAAATAGTAATAAATAAAAATAAATAATAGAAAAAAAATAAAAAAAAAACATATAGTCGACTAGGCTCGACTACGAGATGCCCTGTACCTAATCTATATAAATCATAGCGTTTTTATGCAATATTTTTGATTTTTTTTTAATTTTTTTTTTTTACTCTCCTTTCTTCTGCATACAATTGCACCAACAAATCATGCCACATATTGGGGGCGGAAAGCATGGCACGAACCTATGCAATATACAAAATTTGTCATATCTATGCATCAATTAGAGAGATATCGACACAGAGATCTATTTTAACTATTGAGATGAAATTTGATAAACCAGTTCGTTAGTAGAAGTCTGCATCTACTTCAAAGCTTACCTAGAAAAAAATTAATAGGGTGCTTTGCAGTGTACCAAGGTTGCAGCTAGTTCATTAGATTATCTTTTTAATCAAATTATAGAATATAAATGAGAAGAAGTACCAAAAATAGTTCATCATATAAAAAGTCTTCCTATAAGAAGTTCCAAAAATAGTTCACTATATAAAAAGAAGTTCCAAAAATATTTCATCATATAAAAGTCTTTCCTATAAGAAGTTCCAAAAACAGTTCATCATACGATATAAGAACAGTTCATCATATAAAAAGTCTTTCCTTTAAAAAGTATCAAAAACAGTTCACCATATAAAAAGAAGTTCCAAAACTACTTATCATATAAAAAGTCGTTCCTATAAGAAGTTCCAGAAACAGTTCATCATATAAACAGTCTTTTCAATAAGCAGTCTCAAAAACAGTCTAACATATTAAAAGTTTTTCATTGAAGCAGTTCCAAAACAGTTCATCATATAAAAAGTCGTTCCTATAAGAAGTTCCAGAAACAGTTCATCATATAAAAAGTCTTTTCAATAAGCAGTCTCAAAAAAAGTTCAACATATAAAAAGTCTTTCATTAAAGCAGTTCCAAAAACAGTTCATCATATAAAAAGTCTTTTCTATAAGCAGTCTCAAAAACAGTTCATCATTTAAGAAGTCGAATAAATGAATTACGTTTGTCTGGTAGAGATTTTATAGAATTCTCCGATCTGAGATGATTCGATTTAATTTAATAGGATCATCATATACAAAGTTTCATATTTTTAGGCTTAAAAATATTTTTTTCTAGGCAGGTTTGCAAATTCTTTAAATGAAACTGGTAGGTATTATACAATGCTTACCGAGAATCGGACAATAAGAAAGGCTCTTTTACAGTTTTTGAGATGGGTGAGTAGGAGAGTAGGTTTGATGGACTGATGAACGCACAGAAGGCAAAAGCTTGCATTTTTGGATACCAGCTATACAATTCTAAAATTTTGTAGCAGTATTTATATTAGAAGAAGAGAAGCTAACGTTCTGAAAACTTATGACGAAACAGTTTATCTTTTTTTTTTTTTTTTTTTTGTTTTAAATATGCAAAAATTATTTCGATAACAAAATAATTTATATGTTATGCGCTTATCGCGGTAATTTAACAAAACGGCACATTAAGTGCGGTTAACCCATTTAAGGCATACCACAAAGGACTTCGCCTTCGCCCCCAAAAAATTTCACTAAAAAAAATGACAACGTAGCTGGAATACCAAAAAAAAAAAAAGTAGCAGCTTTAACAGGGCAACAAATTACACAAAAAAAAAAAGTATTAAAAATTTTAAAAAAGATTTTTTTTTATATATGAGTATGTATATTAAATACGTCCACCGGCACCCGCAATTATGCCTCATAAAAAATAAAGAAAAAAAAAAATTATGAAAGTCAAAGTTCTACACAAGCTGAAAAATCAAGAGAATCAAGCGAAATCAACTTCACATCAGTTACTGGCTGTGATGTGTTATGATCGGATCAGATCGAATCGAAGTAAAGCAACCGAACCGAACAGAGAACCAAACTTGTCTTGTCTTTTCGTGGCAGACGCCTATCTACGCATCTGATCAATGCAAATTTTCTTTCTTTTCTTTGAGCTATTGCAGAAACTTCCTTCCTTGCTTGCTTGCTTGCTACATGATGTATGTATATACATCATTGTGATTATTGTTGTTGTTATTGGAGGCGGCTTTGGTTGACGCTGCAGCGGCTCAAAAATTATTATTAAATTCGATATAAATAATATTTTCATGAAGCACATGACCAAGACAGACAGACAGACGGACAGACAGACGAAGGCCGAGTTAGTTAGACTGACTGAGTGAGTGAAGTGAGTGACGCGTTTGTAGCATGCGTCGATCCCATCCAGGTTAGTTTGCTTTGGATTGCTTTTGCATCTTTCTGGTAGTCAAAGGCAGTCAGGCAGGCAGGCTGACTGGCTATAAGCTCATGCAGACAAGCAGCCTTTTGCTGATTAATAAAAGGCGGCTGTTGGCTGCAAGTTGGTTGCATTTTTGGTAGCCCGCGGTGCTTGAAAAAAATGACTATGCCAAAGAAGCGGACTATGTAGCATCTGTCAAAGTGAAGGTGCACGAAAGTTTAAATGTTGTTCAGTTTAGTTCAGACGTTTGTGTCGCCTGAAAAGACTAACAAAAAAATATTTTTTTTTTTTTTTAGGAACAATACATTTTTTTTTTTTTGTATCGATTGAGAATACAAACGACAAATACATTTACAACAAAACTGACGTCATTTATTCACTCATTCATCCATTCATTCATGCTTTCTCTGGTTGTTACAATGTATTTAAATATGTATAATTCCATTCGATATGACAGAGCACGCGCAGCAGGATGTGTGCCATGAAAGACTACAACAAAAATGCATATAAATTATTTTCTTAAATAACTCAAGTTACGAACGAAAGAATGGAGTAGCTAAACAAAAGCAGCTTCATATCAATTCAATCTGACGTCAATTTTGATAAGCGAACGATTATTATTATTATTATTGTTATTATTAGCCAACATACTTCAAAACTAAAGCAACAACAACAACAACAAATCGATCTTATAATCAGCAATGTTGCAAGCAGCAGCAGCAGCAGCAGAAGCAGTAAAAGCTGCAACAGCCAAAAAGAATGCAACATGCAGGAAAATCCCTTGAAGCATTTTACTGACTGCGCAAAAAAAAAAAAAAAAAAAAAAAAAATTAAAGCTACGCGTATATCAGCCGCAATCGACATATGCAAAAAGAATTCTTTACACTAATACAGAGGCAAACTCTAAGAATTGAAAAAATAAAATATATTTATAAAAAAAAAAAAAAAAAAATGTATTAAAAATTATGCAAAAATTATGCGAAGCACAAAATTTTCAAGCCTTAGACAGTGGAATAATATTAAGAGAACTAGTAAAGAAATTTGAAATTCACAGAAACCAACTATCTACTAAAAATATATCAATTATTTATTAATATATTGGCGTCAGCACATAAGCGAAAGTTATTGAAAATGTCATTTAAGCGGTATATCGGTCGCAGCACATCACTAGAAAATTAATCGGCGTGTTGTGAATGCATACAAAATTGATTTAAAGTTCAAAGACTCATCGAAATTAGTCGTTTACTTTTTAATGGACATTACAGTGAAATATTTTGTATAATTTAATATGTTGATTTTTAGTTTTTTGTCTCATAAACAGAGTTATAATGAAAATTATTTATCGATACAATATAGCTTATACATCTCTAGAGTTATATTTTTACTACGATTGCGAAAGGATTATTAAAAGCGAGCTATCTGAAATATTTTATACTACTACTTAATTTATTCATCCAAAAATCGTAATCGCAAAATATTTGCAATTTGTCGAAAAACAACGCAATTATTTCCGATCAAAGGGTTGATTAAGTGAATATTTTTTTTTAAAAAAAAAAAAAAAATTTTTTTTTTTTTTTTTTTTTTATTAATTTTTTATGACAGACCGATAACATATAACTTTGAAACTAAACCGTGTAACTTAAACGTGTTGAGAATGAAATATAACATTTGCGTTTGCCAAAACACGAATAGTTCAAAATCGTATGAATTTATTTAAATCGCAAATCCCAAATCGCAAATCACAAATCGTAAATCGCAAATCGCAAATCTAAGCAATTACAGCAGCATGGCGAAAAATATTGTAATAATTATTATTTTCAGCTACTTCAAATAATTTTTCTCCACTGTACAACAAACGCCTGCTTGCTTGTTTGTCTGGTTGGCATCTATTGAATCATGAACTCAGTCCCGTCGACTTGCTACAATCTACAAACATATATGTATGTACATGTAAGGTTGAGTTTGTGCCAAAGATTGTTGGATTGATTCGCGCCACTTTTTAACAGAATGCAACAGAATGCTGTGCTATGCTTTACATTTTGTTTCGTCCTGTTTGTCTGTAGTTAAATTTGCGCGCAATCGATTTGCAGAATAGATAAAAATTGACGTTTTGATCGATATTTATTGTTAGTGCACACACACACATGTTGTAGAGCAACAGAAAACGAGCATCGTCCCATTTCATTTTACATGCTAAATATTTACAGGAATCAGCGTATTTTATTTATTTTTTAAGAGGAGAGTTACACGTGTATTTTAAGTGTTTTTCCGTAGAAATGTCCTGCAGTGGTAAAGCTTAATATAGGCGCACATGTAATCGTGTCTATACAGAAGGCCTAATCTGCGTTGATCTATGACAGAAGCTTTTGCAAAAACCTAAAAGAGGCGTGTAATGATTAAAGATTTCATATTTTATGTAAATTTTTTTTTTTTCTGAAACCAAAATAAATTTTTTATACTAAAATTCATTACGCTTCATGTTGCACGTTTTAAATGTTCATTAGGTTTGGTGTTTTATTTATTTTATTTTTTTTTTTTGTCTGTTTTACAAATGAGAAGTTTATTTCTTTTTGATTTTTTTTGTTCATGCATTTGTGTCCTTTGTATACGTTTTATTGTTTTACTCTTTTGGTACATTTGTAGTAATCACTTCTTATCAGAACATTTGGACATTTTAAAAGGTCATAACTTAAAACCTTATCGCTTGAGACGACACACACATGAAGTCGTCGTCTGCAGCGGACAAAATGAAACAGGAAAATGCCGTTCTTTCGTTTCGTTTCGTTTCTTAAAAGTGGTCAGAGTGAGACAGGATAATATACGAAAAAAAAAACAGAAAATAACACGAGTGCATTTCGTTGCGACAAAGAAAACAAAAAAAAGAAAATAAAAATTACCACGCACGCAATGTGCACGCAAATGGTAAGAAATGCACAGCTATACACACTCCGCTACAAATTGACTGACTGAATTATGTAAACCGGCGCACAAAAGTAATGGCGTCCAGAAATGCCATTACATTCCATTGAGCCTGCGTGATAAAAAAAAAAAAAAATCAGACAGACAGACAGAAATCGAGCAAAGTCGGCGTCGAAGTCGTCGCCGTATGCCATAATGAAAACGAAGCAAGCCAGGATCACTCTTTTTGCTGCTTAAAGTGCCGCGATAAGCGTGAACCTCGACCAAAATGTCAGACATGTCAAAATTGTGGCGACAAAGCGCCTGAGCTGTGCTAAGCTAAGCTGTACTGAAATTGAGCCTCATAATCATCACGCTCAGCCGCAGCAAATGATGATGATTTCAGTCAATACCATTACACATGACGCGGGTGGCTTCCATTTTCATTAAATTGCAATAAATTTAAATTGTGTGAGTCACACACTCTAAACTGAACTGTTCAATTCGGTTTATATGCTTGCATCCTGTCTTTATGTCATTGCTGATTGTAAGGATGTGATTTGTGCATTTCATATACTATACGATATACTATATATACATATGCACTCTTACCTGCATATTTGCTTCATATTTTTTTATAAACGAATCTCGCTGCCAAGCTAAGTCTACTGCGTGTGGCATTTACCGACCTAATTCTACCACCGTTGCGCGGCAACTACTTTGGTCTGTCGTAATTTGGCCTTGTCTTGCTACCTTTGCGCAACTTCAGCTCATTGTTATGCGCATTGTGATTTCCTGAAAGTGATTACACTTCCTTGATTAAATTGTATTTATGCCGAATTATGTCAAAAAATGCGGTAAGAGTTAATAAATTTTTATATATTTTTTTCCTTTTTTTTGGCTGGCGTTGACTTTGGTGTAATGAATGAAGACGTAGACATTTGGCCACCATGTTGCGTTGTTGTTTTATTGGTAGTAATATTCTGTAAATTAATATTTTAAGAACTTGGCTTTGGTTTTTTGTAAGGATAGTTTAATAATTTGATAAACATTTTTTATCAGCTCAATCATGATGCAAATATAATCATGGAACACACTGTAAATATTTTAAAATGCTTTAAAATTAAAATCTATTACTTGATTTTGTAGTGAAAAATTATGTGAGGTGAAAATATTTTAAATGAAAAAATATTAAGGTGAAAATAATTAAGGTAAAATAATTTGAGGTGAAAATATTTCAGATAAAATATTCGTGGTAAAAATATATGAGAAGGTGTGTGCAAATATTTAATTGCTGAAAAGATTTTTGGTTAAGTTTTTTTTTTAAAATATTTGAGATTAAAATATGTATTTGAGTTGAAAAAATTTGAGGTGGAACTATATAAGAGGAAATTTAAATTTAAATTAATTAATATTGAATTGTTTGAAGTGAAAAGATTTAAAATAAAAAAAAAATGATGAAAGTATTTAAGTTGCAAATATTTGAGAGTGAAATATTTATGGTGAATATATTTGTGGTGAATATTTTTGAGGTGAATTTATTTGAGGTGAATATATTTGAGGTGAATATATTTGAGGGAAATGAATATATTTGAGGTGAATATATTTGAGGTGAATATATTTGAGGTGAATATATTTGAAAAAGAGGTGAATATATTTGAGGTGAATATATTTGAGGTGAATATATTTGAGGTAAAATTATTTGAGAAGTTAATAGTATTATAGATGAAAATTTTTGAGTTGAAAATATTTGGGTTGAAGAATATTTAAGGTTAAATTATGTCTTTTGGACATATTTGAGGTGAATATATTTGAGGTGAATATGTTTGAGGTGAATATATTTAAGGTGAAGATATTTGAAGTGAATATATATGAGGAGAAATTATTTGAGGTGAATTAATATTTGGGATGAAAATATTTGAGTTGAAAATGTTTCTGGTTAAAAATATGTAAGTTAAAAAAACATTTAAGGTGAATATATATATTGATGGGGAAAACTTTTGCGAGGAAACTATATTGAAGGAAATTTATTAGTTTTTAATCAAAATGTTTAACAAGTCGATTATAGAATCAATTTTGGTGAAAATGTTTGTGACTGAAAATTTTTTGGTAAAAATCTTTAAAATAAAAATAAAAAATATTATATATTTATGTAAATATTAAAGAAAACATTTTGGCAATAGGAAAGGAATTTTTTGTTAAAGAAAATTTACACAGCTGTATACAATCGACTCTAAAATGATTAATCATTTAAAATTTTCTGCGCAAATCTCCAATCAGCTTAAAAATAAATTTAAAAAAATAATCTCCAATACGCATGATTTACACACGACAAAAAAAACATTAACTAGCTGCGTGCGCATATTTAGCTCAATTACTTGCTGCTTCTTCTACATTTTTATCTACTAGACTGTAGATTTACCCAAATCATCATTAACTCCCAACAACAACAACGACAACAACAATCAATGAGCCGAAAAATGCGCTCTTCAAATAAGAACATTTGCTGCTATTCTTCTTCTTTTTTTTTTTTATTGTTACAATTTTCATTTGAGGCTATTTACTTAGAAATAAGATACAACAGACGATAGACAGAGATCCTCAATAGATCCGATACTATACGATACCAAGGCAATCTAATGCAAACGCATTTTGTTGACATTTTCTTCTTTTCTACGAATGAACTCTACGACAGGCAATGACAAACATGAAATTTACGACAATAACCCAAAAGAAAATACTTTTTAGAAGACAGGTAAAAGTTTATGGGATTTTTCTTTTTCTTTTTTTTTCTTTGTTGACTGGCCGTGCCCTTTAGCTAAAGATTTCTATCTATGTATAAGAACCAAACGATTAACTCATTGTTGGCGTTGTCATTGCTGCTCGTGACTCATCAAATAAACGCGTTGGAATAATCCTAAATGGAAAATACGAATGCAAGTCAATGAAAAATAGCGCAACATAAGGATTAGCATTTAGAAAAAGAAAAAATTACCACTTGGTATCAATAAAGATTTTCATATCTCAGAAAGAAAAATGAAGAAAAGATACAATACAAGTAAAAAGGTTGCTCAAAAGTGCGCGTATCATTTTACAAACAACCAAAAAAAAGTATCTAAATAAAAAATAATAATAATAGGCAAGGTGCAGCGAGTTGTAGCTAAACACTTTTCCCTTGTGAAAACCAAAAAACAAACAAAGAAGCGCGAATCACTTGAGACTTCGTTTTAGAATGTTTGTTTTTCATACGAAAGGAAATGTTTTGGAAGTTTCTATGTTTTTTTTTTATTAGATATTTTACATTTTCTGCGTGTCAGGGACCACCCTTGTTAATAAAAATAGTTCCCATCTTGTTATTAATTAGTAACATTTATCAATTCTTAGTTAGTTTGCTATAAAGAAATTATTTTTTTTTTTTAAATATATTTTATGAAGAATGGCTTGAAGAAAATTCTTTAATTTCAATGTAAATGAAATGAAATTACTTTTTTGGCGTTGCTTGTTCGAGCATCATGAACACCTCATTTTCGCATTTGCATAATTAACGTTAAAAAAAAAAAAAAAAAAAATAAAAAATGCATAAATTTCCCAGAGACTTACGATTGGCGTAAATTTTTGCCTCAAGAGAAATGAAATGGAGAAAAAAAAAGACAGCGTTTTACAGTTAGTTGCACAATTATTCCTTCAATTTACACACTACAGACAGACGGACAGAAAGGAAAGATGAAGGCAGGAAGCTTTTTGTCGCGGTTGTTGCTGTTGTTGTTGTTGTTGCACCCGCCGTTAATCCTGGCTTTTATACATTCGAGTCCGTCTGTTCATCAATGTATCTGATGAACGTTCGAAACACACAAAAATGCGTACGTTAATTACGCATTCTGGAAAAAAAAGAGTATTTACACTCTTTCACACACCGCTCGTACCCGCTGTGCTATCAATCTGCGCATACTCAAGTCAAGATGCCTGACGGCAGATTATGCTGATCGCATGAGTGATGGAATGGAATCAAGTTGCACTGCTTCTGCTGTTGCTGTTGCTGCTTCTACTGTTGCTGTTGATGGCAATGCCATTGCCGTTCGGTGCTGTCAAAGAGCAACGGAATTTCAGCTGCCTGATCGATTAAAATCCACAAAAAGCAAATGTTAAAAGTTTTTGTTTTTTTGTTTTTTTTCTTTTTCGTTTTATTTTTCTGATTTGATTGAAAGCTTGCAAATTGTTTGTGAAATCAAAGGAAATTGTCGTAAAGTGTTCTTAAAAGCATTAAATCCATTTTCTCATCTCAGCCTATCAGTTTCAATTGAATTTTTTTTTTTTTTAAATAAAAATAAAAATAAATTTAACGTTTAGCATGTCACCCACCTACCTAGTCGTACATAAGTCTATGCGATAAGCTTATTAAAACCAACGTTTTGACACTTTGCTGAAAATGTCGTAAATTTTGAAAATTGTTAAAGAATTCACCGCCTGTTTTTTTTTAACTGGCATTCAAGATCAAGTTGCTTGTTGCAGCTTGCCTAAGAGAATGTCTTTAATATTTATCTAAACGTTGATCTTTAATTAATGCTCAATAAATAAACACGGAAAATGGTTAAATGTCATTATGAATGTTTGTTTCTTTGCTGTTTGTTTTTGTAGCAAACAAATCGAAGTAGGCACGGACGGACTCAGGCTTGCGTGGCGGTGTAATAGTGAAAAGTATATATTTATATAGAAATAAATTGTTTGAAAGATAAACGTTTAGGTAGTTAGGGAAATAATTAAATTAAGGAGTGGTTTCTATGGAAAATATATTAAATGCTAAATTTTGTATTAAATATGAAAAATTGATGTTTGCAGCAATATTAAAAACTTATACGGGACATAGCTGCTAAATTGAAAAGCCAGCCAAGGGGGTGAGTAAATTAACTCTTGCAAGATTTCATGCATGACATGTCTTGCAAGATTTCATGCACGACTGCATGCTTGTGCGTCTTCTTGGCAAAAAAAAATTTCGTTAAGATATATTAATCATTAAGATATAAAATAGCAATAACATTACTATGTTCGCTATGGACTTTGAAACCAATATATTTGCACATAGCCAAGCGACTCTATGCTTGTGCGTCTTCTTGGCGACCATATTCTTCTTTGCTTAAAAAGCAATAACACTTATGTTTGTTTAGTTGTTTGAAGCAAAGAGGAGTTTTTTTTTTGCAAAATAAAGAATATTTTACAAATTTTATCATACAATATAACACAGTACCTACGATTTGAATTCGATGCTGACTTGTATGATATTTGAGAAATATAGATATAGTAATAATAGCAATTTATATGTTGTATCATTCATCAAGAATATAAATTCAACAATTTTTAAATTAAAACAAGAAAGAACGCTGAAGTCGAGTATGCTCGACTGCAAGATACCCTGTACCCAATCTATATGTACCTTAAGTTAGGTTCTACTTGACTACCATACATCATTGAATTGGATTTTCATAGAAAAACTTAAAAAAATCGGGTATATCTTTGATTTGGTTTATACCTAAAATTTTGTTGGGCCTACCCATTTTGGTCTATTTCATTGGGACTATCATAGACATAATTTATACTAAATTTAAATATTCTAGAATAAAAAGCAATGACGTTTTTATGTAAAAACCCAATATTTTGGGTAAATTTGTATGGGGGCTATACCTAAAATTTTGTTGGTCCTACCCATGTTTAGATATTTTATTGGGACTATCATAGATATAATTTATACTAAATTTGAACTTCCTAGAATAAAAAACAATGACGTTTTTATGCAAAAACCCAAAATTTTGGGGTACATTTGTATGGGGGTACCCCTTAAAATGGGTCTAGAGGAAAACCGTTTGTAAGTGTACACTTGACGGCCTAGGAGAGTCTAAGTTTCAATTTTGAAAGCTCTACCTCTTATAGTCTCCGAAATAATCGTTTTCATACGGCAGACAGCATGACAGACGGACAGACGGACGGACGGACAGACGGACGGACAGACAAAGCTAGTTCGACTCCCCTTCCAATGCTGATCAAGAATATATATACTTTATAGGGTCTATCTTGCCTCCTTCTGCCTGTTACATACATTCGCACAAACTTAATATACCCTTTTACCCTTTGGGTACAGGGTATAAAGAGAAACTACAGCTTATCGCTTCTTTTGAGTGTTTCCGTACACCTACACTTTTTTTCTATAAACCTAAAGGATTTTTTTGTAACACCATTTTTTACGAAAAACTCATCAACTTTAAATTTACTACATTTTTATGTAAACTTTTACGGATTTATTTGCAGCTTATTTCACACACTTTTGTCCGAATAAAAAAACCCCTTTAAGAGAAGGTGTTCAGAATTAATTAAAAATTTCGCTTCTAGTAAGTGTTGCCTTTTTTTTTTATTCTTTTCAAAATGAACCTAAATCACTCAGTCAAATTGTAACAACATGCCGCGTCGACAAAACAATTGAGTTCAAAAAAATTCCAAGGGAGCTCAGGTTCAGCGAAGCAGAACAGTCAAACGCAAAGACTTTGGATTAAAACCAAAAAAAATCATATCTGTAAGAGCTTAAATGAATTTGTGCCTTCTTTATTCGTTCAATTTATACGTTCTTTTGGTTCGTTAATTTTAAATGATTCTTTTATTTATTTACACACATTATTTTCTTGTTTTAACTTTATATTATTTTATTTATTTATTTATTTCGTTTTTGAATTAAACTCCCGCCTGGTTTTTCACAAAGGCCAAGTCAAGTCAAAAAAAAAAAAAAACACAGTCAAGAACCTTTCTGATCAGATCAGAAGAAGACTTCTTGTATTGCTTTTCGTTTGCGTTGCGCCACACTGAGCATTACGCCATTTATCTCCGACACTAAGTGCTGCATGTGGCGTTACTTTCATTTGTGATTAATTTGCTTAAATTTGTTAAATAATAATAAAAATGAAACAACGACAATGAATTGGAATGAATTTAAACGGAAAAAAAACACAGACATAAAAATAACGCCAACGAAAAGAACAAAAATACAATTTGAATTGAGTGAAATTTCAATAATTTCGAGTTAAAAAAATTTAGGGCGCCAAAAAAGCACACTTCATGCACAGCAGGTGTGCGCATGCGTATTTATGTACTTGAAAGGTTAAGCAAAGCGCAAGTATGTACATAGGCAGTGCTGCTGCACCTCAAAAGCGTCGAAACAAAAATGATGCAGCATTTTTTAAGGCGTAAATGATTACCGATAATTAAGTGCAAATTGCATGTATATATAACTACGCCTATTTTTTTAATTAGAACTAAATGATATGAAATGTATCTATCAAATTAAAACGAAATGAAAGAATCATGATTGGCACTTTTCTAATATTAATTGATGCGTTTGTATTGAAAAACTTTTTATTAAAAAAAAAAATGGCCGTCTGTTGGCACACTTCTCCTATAAAAATGTTCCAAAATTTGTGTATTTTAATCAGAGCCTTTTACAGTTCTCAAACACTTTTTATGCGCTCTGGTCTCGGCCATGCTAAATAAATGGGCCAGAATTTGCAACACAAAGACTCAAATAAAAAAAAAATGTGCATCTGACTGGTGTTTTCATATGTGGTGCACAAAAAAACATCATAAAATCAAACAGCGTTTTTTGCATTGCAGCGCACGTCACCACTACTGAGAAAAGTATAAAGTAAACAAAAGCCATTTCGTAAAGTGTAATATTTTTTCGCTGCTCTAAAGTATAGGACTTCATTCGAAAGCTCTGAGTAGTTTAAATATTTATAGAGAGAAATACTCAATTTTTAAGCTACCAAAATTCAACTAATGTGCATGTCACGTCCGATATAGCAATAAGTACGCTGCAGTTGCTGTTACTGACACCACTAATTGTGATAGATAGCTGTAGCAATATCGAGTGTAGCAACCTGTTACAAAACATCATTAAGATTGACCAACGTACAAACAAATCATTCAGGCAGTCAGTCAGTCTTTACGTTTAATTTTAAATCTTTTTCAAGACAAGTAGCTTGAAAACGTGCTACAATTGACCAACAACAACAACAAATAAATGTTTATTATCAATGTACAGCGTAAAATAACAATGAACATTTAAATCTTTTATACAGAATGAACGAACGAACGAACGAACGCTACCGCAAATGAAATTGAATCAACAACAATTTAACAATTTCGCGAACGCGTTTACTACATCAAACATCATCATGACTGACTACTACCATAAAATTTATTCCAACAGCAACAAAGCAACAGCAGCAGCACTCAGTTACAGGTACAGTGTGTTGACTTGTGGCCCCAAACAGATGTCTAACACAACACTCATCAGATCAAGACAACTCAGAAGTAAGCATTGAGACAAACGGACGGACGGACAGACAGACACACAGTCAAAAGCATGGTAGTCAGTAAACGAATGAACGAGTGACCACGTAGCACAAAATCAGGCGCGTACAATCTTAATGGGGAAATTATTGTACTAACAAACGGTCTGTCCGTCTGTCTGTCTGCACGTTTATACGTTTTACCCTTTACATTATTTTGAATAGGTAACTGTTGGTAAATTGTTTTCGGCACTAAAACTTCTCTTCTTTTTTTTTTTTTCTTATTGGGCAATGATGATGCGCTAAGCACTTTATTCGAACCATCGTTACGTTATTTTACTTTGGTTTGCTACAAAAGCTAATAAATCGCCTTGAAAACTAATGCTCATTATAATGTACATAATCGTATTATATGTAGTAGGTTTGTGTGTACGCTACGCGCAATATAATCATTAATAAATTGCCGTATCCGAAGCGTTTCGGAAGAATGATGTACCTATAATTTTAAATCAGACCTTAACGTGCGTTCATTAGTTTCGTGGTATTTCAATTAAATCATTATGAATTATATTGTAGGTAGGGTAAAATGAGTTTAAAATTGAAAAAAATATCAAATTAGTGAATGATAGAAAAAAAAAAAAAAAACGATAAAAAGTATAAATTAAAAGTTTAACACATGTTTTGATACATTTAAAGTTATTTAATGTTTTCATATTTGAAAGATATCTTATGGTCAAATTTATTTTCAATCTAAATGAAAGACATATTTTAGTTCTCAATTAATTTATTTTGATTATATTCGTTACTAAAAATCTTGAGCTTGATAGTTAATTCGAATTTAACTTAACTCGATATTAAGGTGCAGCCAAATTGTAATACTCCAGCTAGAGATGTGTCGATACCTGGCGACAGATAAACAGTTATTATGATAAACAGTTTATTTGATAAAAATTGGTTTGCACGGAGCTCACTAGTCCCTATTTTTTTTCAAAATGTTCCGTGGTTGCCGACCTTATTTCAATCTATAGTTTGTTTATACAAAAGATTATATTAATCATCATCTGATAGCTTAGTCGAAACAAATAGTCACGTTTAGTCACGAAGACTAAAATAAAGATTCTGTTGAATTTTGTGGAGGTCGGTAAGATTTTTTCCGTACACATTTTAAGCAGTTGTTTATCCCAAAATGCATCTTTCGTCTGAAACCTTTTTTTGGTCACTTAATCTAGAAACACCGAAATCGGTTTGGATTGGACAAAAAAAAAAAATAAAATAAACAGAAAAACGTTAACTTCGGTGGAACCGAAGCTGAAATACCCGTTACATGGGCGTGGCGTCTTGGTTTTGAACCTGGATGACAATAGAAATGTTTTTATCCAATTGGGAGCGAGTACATTCATAAATAATTACTATTTTTAAACAAAAAATCGAAAAAAAATCGATAAGTTTGTATGGGGGCTATACCTAAAAATGGACATGGCACTCTCATTTTCGAACTTAACCTAGTCGTTGCCGAGAAAAAGCTTAAGTTTAAAATTTCAGCCCAATATCTTTATATCTTCATCGAATAAATCGCATAGCAACAAACAGACTGACAGAAGGACAGACGGACAGACAGACAGACAGACGGACATGGCAGATCAATTCGCCTAATCGAGCTGATCAAGAATATATATACTTTGTGGGGTCTCCGATGCCTCCTTCAATGCGTTACAAACTTTTGGACAAACTGAATATACCCGTTTACACTATGTGTAACGGGTATAAAAAATCAAAAGAAAATGTCAAATTATACAATTATTTCATAAGACTGCCACACATCCCTATTCCAAGTATTACATTATTAATTTTTTTTTAAAATTATTCTAAGAATGAACACAAAACTGAAATTTGGGAATGTCGGAATTAGTCCTATATACCGCCCGTCCGCTAACCTAATATACATTTCAGATCATGCATATCGTGGCATTTTTCATTGCTGCTTCAAGGGTCTCAGCGTGCCGCGCTCATATTAATTTGGTTCTGCAGTGTAATTTTTGTACAACTTTTTGAACTAAGGTCATACTTTATGGGGTCGTCGACTTATTCTACATTTAAAAAAATTTTTCGATTGTTGTGTTCTTGTGTAACGATTTTTTGTTGTTCAGTAATATCGATACTTATCGAATAACAAAACTTATCGATAACAAAAATTCTTACGCATTAAAAAAAAAAAAAAATCGACTTGTATCGACGCATCTCTAGGTACATCTTATTTCAATTAATTGTTTAAAATTAATGGTTATAAAAATGTTCTATTTGGCCTAACACAAGTTAGTGTAAGTAAAAACCACAAAAAAAAAAAAAAAAAATAATAATTACGCTTTAAAACTTTTTCAGAAAACAATTGTTATTTCAACGCTTTTACGCCTATCAGTGCAAAAGTTTATTGCACGATCATCAAAATTATTATTATGGCTTTTTGAAGTTGCTGCGAATACACGATAAATTGTTAATGGTTTCGTGTCGTCGTTAGACGCACTAAATTAGGTACTTATGTCTCTCCGTCCGTCTGTCTGTCTGTCTTATATACTCAAATCTTCATTAGTACACTAAATTGATTTATTTCGTATACAGAAAAAGCAGCTGTTTAAGCACTTGGGTCAAAGTCAAGACAAGACATTTTGTGGTTGGTTCTTTGAGTGTTGTGCTGAACATGATGAGGTGGGCAGTTTGGAGCGTGCTTGCTGCTGCTGCTATAACCACAGTCGTTGACTTAAGTGCTTTTAGATTTAAATCAAACACGCAATATGCCAGCTGTCAATGAACGTCGGCGACAACTTGTACAAATTTATGTTTTGTGTGTGTTTTTTTTTTTTTTTTGCTGCAAGTGTAACGCATGCCATTTAACCAGCGCCAGCAATATTGTCACATCTGTTTGGTATCTTATCACAATTGGCCAAGAATTTTGACTACATTTTGTATATATTTGTGTAGAATGTGAACAAGTCTTTTTTTTTTTTTTGTTTTTTTTTTGTTTGCCGCCTATTGCGCATACTTGTGACGGCTAATAGCGCATGTTAAATCATGTTGCAACATTCCAATTGGCATTGCTGCGTGTTTGCTTGCTTGCTGCTGCTGCATGTTTGCATTGCATTGGCATTGACCATTTATTGCACACACAACACATGTACCTGTGACATACTCAACTGTCAATTGTTGAATTTATGTTGCGTCGCGCATACGTATACGCCGTGTTTGCCAACAAGTTTATACAAATAACAAAACGCTGTCTATGTGACACGCTCAACGATTAACACCCGCCCACTTGTGTATAGGACACACACACACATACATACATATGAGTTTACATAAAATTATTGCAAATTATGGTAATTTGCTCTTTCAAGTGATAAACTTTTTTTATTTTTTTTTTTCAAGCATATAAATCCGCAAATACTCCTTTCAAATTGTTGTTCATCATTAACAACGTCGTCGTCGTCGTCGTCCTCAGCGTCATCGTTTGTTGTATCAATGAAAGCCTCTAATTTTGTGTGAATTTTATTGCCGCCTCATTCACAAACAGAACAGAAAACTCAAGTTAAACTGAGTCTTTCGTTTGTATATTTAGTGCCATTTCGATTGTGCTCAACTCAAGAGTTTAGCTCAGTGTTTTTTGTGCTGGCACACGTCTTAAGAACACACCCAGTCGCAAACTTAATGATACACAAAACCAAACCAAACCAAACCTCAGATACACACGCATACCAATTGGCATTGGCAGTTTTACGCGTTTTTATTATTGTCTTGTTTTGTTTTTTTTTTGTTGTATTTTATTTAACTTTGACTTTGAGTCGCTTTGTATTGTAAGTATTGGCGCGTGTATATATCTTCGTTTTCATTTCATATCATTTTCGAAGCAAATTGATTGCCAACTTGACGCACTAAACTAAATTGAGCGGAAATCGAGAGTTTAATGTGCGGGTAGCGCCCTCATTAGTCGCATTAAAGGTTCCTTCATTTTTATTTATTTATTTGTTTTTTTTTTTTTTTTTTTGCTTTATGGCAATCACATGAAATATGCTGCCAATTGATACAAAAAAAAAAAAAAAACTTAGTCACGCTAAAGGATGTGCCGCTTGCAAATCAGATATCACTTTTGTTTTTAAATCATTTAAATATTTTTTTTGTATTTAGTTGAGTGGCAATTATGCACACGCCATGTGAACTGATTGTTTAAATATTTTATTATTTATAATTTTTTTGTTAACTTTATGAATTCTTGTTTCTCTTGTCCTTGAATTACACAAGGAGTTTCATGAGCTCAGACGACAAAATCTCTTGGACAACGAAAAAGAAATGGTTCCAACCAATTTTTAAAACTTTAAACACAAACAAGCCCAAATGATATTTTATGAAAATTCAAAGTGATACTCGTTCTTATCAATGTGATATTTTCTCTTAAAAATAAAGTTGCTGGAAAAGACCAAAGAGAAACAAATGAACACCACCTAATAGTCAACTTCAAAGCCGCGTTCGACACACCAATAAGATCAAAGTTCTACAAAGCACTGACTGAACTTGGTAAAAATCTCTCCGATCCATTTAATACCAAGAAGGGCTTCAGACAGGGCTATACTTTGTTGTGCGAATTCTTCAGTCTTCTGTTGGAATACATACTTTTCTTCAGAATTAATGGAACTGCTTCTGTAAAGTTTGATATGAGTTTGATATTTTCGAGAATGTCAAGTTTTTTGGGTCATTTTTCATCTGAGTGTCTGACTGTCCACGTCCAAAGTGCCTTAGTCTACTCGATCTAAGTGCAGGACAAGCACAAAGAAAGTGTTCTCTTCCTTACAACTTCTGCATGTACTGGGATACCTAATCTGGTCGCATGTTCCCCGATTGGCCAATGTCTCGTGATGACGACTGTTAGTCTTGCAAGGTCATTACGGTACGATTCTGGTACGTTTGGGGTCAATCGCAGGCCAAATAAGCTTAGCTTTCCTGCAGCTATTCAGATTTTGCCCTTTATTATTGGCTAAAGAGATAAAGCGTATGTTAATGTGTTAGCCCTAGCACTAATTAGAATCTATACCCCGGCTGGCTGGGATTAACCCGATAAACCTCATCTAACCAGCATGTCATCTTGCTCGTTCCCGGGAATATCACTATGTCCTGGGACCCATAATAGGAAAAGTGTGTTATTGCGATCAACATTCCCTTACTAGCTTACATTCGGTAATATGGTTATCTAGCGCTTTGAGGGCAGCTATACTAACTGAGAAAATGAAAACCCATCTGTTCCAAATCTGCAGCTACACCAGTAGTTTGCACGGCATGGACTTCCGTCTGCAACACACTGGAGAGACCTGTCAGACGAAAGTACTCTTCCACTGTCAAGTCCTCAAAGTGTACCCCATACCCCTCTCCGGAATGTATCTTAGAACCGTCGGTGTAGAGTGACAGACCAGCTTCACTTTGCAGCAGCTCTGCCATTTAGACTTGCCGTGAAGTTATTGTGGTTTGGTTCTAATACTTGTCATCATTATTTACAACAACTACCTCATAGATACTCCTGTTGTTTCACTTCCGCTGTTATTATGCAAACAAGGCGCCAAAGAATGTTAAAACAGAATTAAGCTATAAACGCTGCACAACATTTTAAGTAATTTTCTAAACAAGATTTCTTTTTTGTTTTTTTTTTTGTTTAGTTTTGCTCTTGGTCTTTTGTTAAATCGGCTTAATTAATTGCCTCAACTCATTTGACAGCGTTTTTGAAGCGGTAATAAATAATAAAACGTTTCTATAAATCATCTTCGGCCAGCGACGCCAACGATACGACGAGCGATATCCTTGCTCCTTGGGGTGCTATGTTGCTGCTGTGGCAATGTGATGCGTGTATACAATGCGCCTTTACCTAAGTTTTATGTCTGTTTATTTGATAAGCAAGTCTGTATCTCTCTCTCTCTTTCTTTTTCTAGATTATTACTACTACTACTACTAGTTGCTATTCAGATACATCGTGTGTATAATATATTAGGTATACATATAGTATGTAACTAGGTGCAACAGCTGCTGTTGTCTCTCTGCATACGCGCGGTATTTATAGTCAAAAGCGCCAAAGGCCCTATAGCTCAGAAATAAATATATAAAAAAAAATTATGCGAAGAAGCTCATAGTCTTGAAAGAAAAAAAAAAAATTTGCTTAACAAGTTTAGCAATTGCTTGAGTTATGATTTCACAGCCGTTGTTTGCTGTCGCTGATATTGGCGCGTATGTTGCTGCCAACAACAGCAACATGCGTTGCAGCAACAATTTGTTCTTGCTGTCGTCATCGTCATCGCCATCGCCATCGTCGTCGTCGTAGTTATTATGTTTTTCGTTGTTGTTGTTGTTGCTATTTGCCAAAGTTTACTTGTTTTGCATGCCAGCAACATTTCACACACACAAACTTTTAGCGGAAATTTTTACTAAGGGCAGTATTTGGCTCCTTAATTGTTGTCCGCATATAATCTTGTTCATCTGTTGCTCGTTTATTGTCTTTATGAATTACCGCAAATAAATTTTCAATATACACTTCCTTAAAAAAAATATCGAAAATGTGCACAAAATTATTATTATGACATAAGCTGAAAATTTGTGAACTGAAATATTGTATAAAATGCTTCAGGGTGGTCAAACATGCAGACAGCGTTTGCAATTCAAGTCTTCATTTATGAATTCGAATGCTCATGCTACTTGTGGCAATTTAAACTGTTGTAGTTATCCATAATAGTTTTAAATAATATTCAAAATAATAGATGAGAGGCGAGCCGTCATTTTAGTAATTGATAGTTTGGCGGTTTGGTTACTCTATAATTTTTTTGGTGTTTTTTATTTTGAAGCGGTAGCGGTATTGTCTGTAAAATTTAAGTAAAAGTAGTAAGGAGCAAATGAAAGCAGTCAATGGTAAATGCAGAGAAATAAAAGTTTGATGTATGGAATATAAGTTGTATATTTTGGTAACTATTTAATTGTATTATACAATTCAATAACAATTTGTATATACTTGAGGATTGAGTCACGATACAATATGAAGTTTTTTTAGGAGCACATGAAACTGTATTGTATTGAAACTGACTACTGTACTCTACTCTATTGTACTCTACTGTACTCTACTGTACTCTACTGTACTCTACTGTACTCTACTGTACTCTACTGTACTCTACTGTACTCTACTGTACTCTACTGTACTCTAATGTACTCTACTGTACTCTACTGTACTCTACTGTACTCTACTGTACTCTACTGTACTCTACTGTACTCTACTGTACTCTACTGTACTCTACTGTACTCTACTGTACTCTACTGTACTCTACTGTACTCTACTGTACTCTACTGTACTCTACTGTACTCTACTGTACTCTACTGTACTCTACTGTACTCTACTGAAAATCTCTTCCACATTCTAGTAGTGAAAATTTATTTTTGTAGATTAAATAGGAATTCTGCATCCATTTGAATCGTTTACGCCTTCTACAGCATGTTTCATACACATATCCAAACTTAATAAACCATTCAAAGCAAATAAAAACTGAATTTGTATGCTTTCCGCTTACATTTAATTTCATTCTTCAAATTATTTTTTCTGTCATATTTCATGCTGCTGTTTGGATAAAAAAAAAAAAAAATTAAAAAAAAAAAAAAAAAAAAAACGCTACCTTTGGCCGTAATATAATTTCATCGCGCTCATGGCTGTCGTGTAATTAATTAATTCTATAACAAATCATATTCCACACCATTCAAACTTAAAATTGTATTGAATTGTATTCGAGTCAAAACGACTTCATGCTTCAATGAGTCTTGTAAACAACTATAAAATATGCAAAATACAAGCATGATTCGAACCTCTTGTGACCCTGATCGTTTTGACATAATATTGTGCATGTTTCATGTCGCGGCGACAATCGATCGATGTCGTGTATATGTATGTTATGGGTATATTTTTTTTACTGATTGACAGATTGACAATAACACGCCACGGAATGGCAACTTGTACTACACTCTCTATATATAGTATTCTATATATTGAAGTTATTTGCGTGCAACAAACGGTGTCACATTAATCATAAACAACTTTTTGATTATACAATAAAAACGAAAAAAAGAAATAATTAAATCAAATCAACAATTATTTGAATATTAGCTCGTTCAATGCAGAAATTTGCTTTTGACACTGACAGGTGTTGTTGAATTTGTAACAATTTTGTCAACTAATCAAATAAATAAATTAAAATTTTAAGTAACGCAAAGCGCTGCAAATCAACTAAAAATAATGAATGAATGAATAAATGAATAACATTCACTTTTGGCATACTGAATTGTGACTAATTATACCCTGCATTTGAAGGTAAGAGATTGGAGAGAAGTATGACAGAATGTATAAAAAGTATGAAGATACAGCACACTGAGTATAATAAGTACACTGAGTACACTGAGTATATTGAGTGCACTTGAACATTGAGAACAATGAATACATTGAGTATATTCAGAAAACAGTGTGTATATTGTGTACTCTGAGCCTACTAAGTACACAAAAAAATACACTGAGTACATAGAGCACACTGAGTACATAGAGAACACTGAGTAAACAATTTATACTGAGTACATTAAATACATATGTATATATAGCACAATGAGTTAATTGAGTTCATTGAGTACATTGAAATAGACTCAGTATATTGAGCACACTGATAACACTGGCTAAATTGAGCATATTCAGAAAACAGTGTGCATAATGAATACTATGCGCCTATCAAGTACATAGAGTACACTGAGTACATGGAGACACTTCGGACAATGAGTTAATTAAGGAAACTGAGCATAATAAGTACACTAAATATATTGTTTAGCACACTAAGTACACTGAGCACACTAAATACACTGAGTACACCAAGTAGAGTGTATCTTATAGTCGATTTTATTCAACTACCCCGTTATACTTTGTTTTATTGTAGTGCGCCTGCTTAACGTTTTTACTTTTAGTATGTCAATGTCTCAACAGACATGCAAACGATAGTTTTTTTTTTGCAAGGAGTACGTATATAAAATAGTTTAAATGATATTTATATTATTGCATGTGGGTTTCTATTTTGTGATAAGCGCTTTTTATGATTTAATGCACTGAAATTTATTTTGCTGCCAAAATAAACATAAAAGGTTTAATTTCATTTTTATGTAGCGTTTGAATGTTTAACTAAAACATTTTTTTTTTCCTACTTTTTTATCACAAGCATCAATTGCTGCACCTATAAAGCCATTCATGAGCTGAGCTGAGGAGCAATCAACCAAGCAACCATTCACTTCTTTAATGTATGCAGTCAGCTAGTTATTCATTCATTTGTTCTATCATTTAAAATTCACAAAAATAAACACAAAATGTCACTTCGCTGCCAAGTCATTCCATCAGCCTCATCATCATCGTCGTCATTATACTTTGGCTTTATTAAATTATTGCTTATGTTATTTGCACTTTTGTCTTTAATGATGAAATTATGCAGTCAATCTGCTGTAATCGCAAATCAAAAAAAAAAAAAAAAATACGTAAAATAAAAAAAAATTTAAAAAAAAACTGCTGACATTTCGTTGCCAAACAGTCTTTGTACTTAAATAGTACCTACTCTCTCATTTAAAACAGTTATCTAAAAAATGTATCTAAAATGCAAATTCAGAAAATACTAAGACTTGTAAATAACTCTATTTGCTTGAATTAAGTGTCACTCTCTAACGGTTTCATTGCTTACTGCTTCCGATAATTTTTGCGCTAAGCTTCATGAATTATCGTATGTTAGGCTTAAAAAGTATCTATAAGATTGTCGCGTAAGATAAAACATTTCAAAGCCTTAGTAGCACCACTCAATGACACACCTTCGCGCAATTTTATTTTATTTTTTTTTTTTCTCGCTGATTTCCTCTCTAGTAATCAAAAAAAAAAAAAAAAAAAAAAAAAAGAAACCAAAAACAAATTTTTAAAGCCTTAATAATAATAAAAATTTGTGAATTTCATTAACACAGGCAACAGCAACAACAACAATAAAGATTTTAACAGCAACAACAACAACACAAATGCTCCTTTTTTTCATTCTCTGCACAAAGCTTAAGCTTTTATTTTGTTGATTTTATTGCGAAATCTATTGTCGCTAAAGATTGTCTTGTCTGATCCTATGTTATTGTTGTATTTTTTGTTGCTGTTGTACTTTTTAAGAATTATGCGCATGCATATTAAGAGATTCAAAGATACCCTACTTAAAATTGTATAATATGAGTATATGGTATTTAAGATTTTATAACTAAAATGTATATGACAACTAGTTAGGTTGGAGAGCGCCGCAAAAGAAAATCTGGGACAAGATGAATGTGTGAATATATTTAGAATACAATGAGTACACTAAGTACATTAAGTACAATGAATACATTAAGTACACTAATAATACCGTTTGACTAAGTACACTAATGAGTACCTTAATGAATGTATATTGTGTAATCTGAGTACACTGAATATATTGTGTACCCTGAGTACACTGAATATATTGAGTACTCTGGGTACACTGAGTAGACAGAGTACCCCGAGTACAATGAGTACCCCGAGTACAATGAGTACACCGAGTACAATGAGTACACTGAGTTCACTGAGTACACTGAGTACACTGAGTACACTGAGTACACTGAGTACACTGAGTACACTAAGTACACTTAGTACACTGAGTACATTGAGAACTCTGAGTACTTTGAGTGCATTGAGAACACTGAGTACTCTGCATAATCCGAGAATATGATACAAGTACAAATAAAAATTTATAGCGCATTTAAAATTCTTTTCAACTCAATTAAACTGTGACATTCCCTTTTACTTTTGTTCATTTGTTACCTTTGTCAGTCTTGCACATATGTAGGTACCCATTATTTTTATTTTTTTTTGTTTGTGTGTGCGTTTTATTCTTTATTTATAAATTTTATTTTAATCACAGGAAATTCGCAACACTTTGAAAATGTGAAGTTTAAAAAATAATACAATACAATACAATAAAAAAACAGTTCACAATAATAATAAAACCAATCCAAAGTATGGTATCTGCATAAATCCGGCGTCAATGTCTCCGGTCGTTTTTTTTTTTTTTTGTATATTTTATTTTTTAATCTTTTCTCAATCATTTCGCTGCTTTGCGTAGCTTTTTTTTATATTGTCTTGAGACTTGTTGCCACTGATTTTGACAGTTTGTTGACAGTTTTCTAAGAAAAAAATTTTTTTTTGTTGATTCCTAAGAGACATGAAAGTGCTTGTTGGAATACTGCGTAGTTATTGCAAGCAAAGCTGCTTAGTTTATACGAAAATGCAGTATGCAGTCAATCAGTAAAATCCAAGCTTAACGGCTACCGGTATTAACTGCACTTCAATAAAAATTAATTGAAAGAAATTTTAAATAAATTGAAAGCTTTTTTATTTTTTGGGGAAAATCGAAAATGATAACAATAACAATGATTCGTTCAATATTGTTGCCTTTTGCTGCTCTACTTCATTTTAAGCTGCTTGAGCTGTAATATGACCAAACCCAGTCAGCTGTCACACCTTCGTCATCACACGCACAACAGGCATAAATACTTATAGATCATGCGAACCGCACCGAACTGAAGGTAAAAAAGATGCGGTAGCAAGCGGGAAAGCTCAGCTACAAATCCAGAGAGAAAAAAAAAAAGATCATCGTCATCAATGTCGCGTTTGCTGTTGAGTTTGTCATGCGCATGCGCACCCAAAATCAATACAAATGATATACATCCACCAAGCAGTTTTATACTCATGTGACTCATGCGGTTTCTAGACTACTACTCCCACCACTAATTCGAAGGAATGAATGAGTGATTGCATTTGGATATTAATTCGCTGCGCGAAGATGTTGCTGTGGCTACCGCAGTGACATACCTTAATTTTAACTTGATGCGCTCAGATTTATTTTTTTTAAGGGATTATCAAGTCCGGAGTATTTCCAAAGAATTTGATTTGAATCAATTAAGCTGTGCTTTATTGTATTTTGGGTGTGTGTATGTTAGCTTCTTAAACGCTTAAAGTTGCTTCAACTTATA
Source organism: Leucophenga varia (assembly GCA_018903435.1). NCBI lineage: Eukaryota > Metazoa > Arthropoda > Insecta > Diptera > Drosophilidae > Leucophenga > Leucophenga varia. The sequence continues at coordinate 4,065,570 of JAEIFJ010000935.1, read as the reverse complement.
TGAACGTTTTTTTTTTTTTTTTGGTTCGCTTGCATGCTGTGAAAACAATATTTAAACATTTTCAAATAATGTCAAAAAATTGAGTGCAACGCTAAATTTACAACACTACTAGACGCCAATTTAATGTTTGCATGTTAATTTGTTGAGGCCAACAACTTAACACATGCAAAGTGTTTTATGAAGGATGAATGGCGAACGACGATGGATAGTTAGATAGATGGCCTTTGAAGTTGCTTTTTGCGCTAAAAGTTGTTTTCATATTTGATGGTTTTTTTTTTTTTGCAACAGTTTACTTTGACGGCTTTCAACGAGCTACAAAAAAAAAAAAAAAAAAATAATAATAATAAATAGCTTAAAGAAGTACACAACTAGAACAACTACAACAAAGTGCATGTGCGACAATATACAAAATAAATTAGCGAACCAACAAATCGGTTATATAAATACAAAATAATATTCCCGATTATAACTGTATCGATTTTAAGAGAATTGTTGTAAGTTTTCCATCTAATAAATTAAGATTAAATAAGTATCTTATAGGCTAACAGTTATTTTTTTGGACTCTTCAATCTTGATTGTTTAAAATTTTCATTATTTTAATGAGTAATAGTAAAAACTCAAGATGAATACACAGCTGTACACAGTTAATAGTGATGAGACGATAATCGATTAAAATCTAATGCTATAATTTCATTTGCGTTAACCAGTTGCAAAGTAAAAGCCTACTTTTCATACATAAATTCTTGAAAAGTAATAAGTATAAATATTTTTTTTTATGTTTAGAATTCAATTGTTTCTATCGGTTCGATTATTTGAGCAATCCATTGTCACGATGCTAACGCTAGTTGAATGTTGAATCATGCTCTTTTACTAGTGTTTCCCTAATTTTGTTTCAATGTATTCTAAAAGCATTGGAAGAAATATCGAAATATTGATGACTTATCGATTTTTTTCCAAAATCGGAGTTTTGCTTTGTGCAACACTCAAATCGAACCATGTTGTAAGTTATTGAACAATCGCAGTTGTTTGGCGTGAAACTTTCAAGCCAATATCGTTGCCAAAAGTTGTACGATGTATCGATATTTGACAATATCGAATTTTTAGAATATCTGTATTTTTAGAATATCGAAATTTCTAGAATATCGATATTTTTACAATATCAATATTTTTAGCATATCGATATTTTTAAAATATATATGTTTTTAGAATATCGAATTTTTAGAATATTGATATTTTTGGAATATCGATTTTTTTTAAAATTTCGATATTTTTAGAATTTCAATATTTTTAGAATTTTGATATTTTTAGAAAATCAATATTTTAGAATATCGATGATGCAAGAATAACGATGTTGCTAAAATATGGATATTTTTAGAGTATCGATATTTCTAAAATATTGATATTTTTAGAATATTGTTGCATTAGAATGTCGATATATTAGGAATATAGATATGTTATTACAATATCGATATTATAGAATATCTATATTTTACGAAAATCGATATTTTAGAATATCGATATTATTAAAAATATTGGAATTTTTAGAATATCGATACTTTTGAATATATATATTTTCAGAATATCGATATTATTTTATTCAAGCTCTAATGTGTAGGGCATTTAATCTTTGGTAGCAGTAAAAATTTGAATTTTATTTATAATATTTTTTTTTTTTTTTTTTTTTTTGCAAAGTGTTAAAAACTTGTTTCACCTTACATGCCAAAGTAAACACCGAACGCGACAGATGTTAATTACAAAAGCACATAAATATTGCACTGTTTTGTGTATTTTAAAGATTTTAAAATTTTTTTTTATTTATTTAATTTTTTTTTTCGACTTGTGACAATATTACTGACACTTGACTGCAAATGCAATACAACTCAAACTGCTGCATTAAAATCCGCTATAAATCTATTAGCCAAACGCTCACTCTAGCTCTAGTCAAGGTTAAAACTTTACATACGATAAAATATTTTTATGCAACTTTATTTTCATTCAATCGTTTGCAAGGTTCCTTAACCTTAACACGCCTACTCTGCCGCTATGCCGCAACAAAAGCATTTTATATGTTATATCGAACTTCACTTGCTGGCTACTCTAGCTTAATAAGCAACCTAGGTCGTCGTCATCATCATATGCTGAGGCATTTAAAACGTTGAATTGGTTTGAAACCACTGCTCTGCATCTGTACGACGCGCATACGGCACTCTGAGTGATTCCCGCTTCCGACTGGCATCGCACCGCTCCGCCTTCTGTAGTTTCTGTGTAGTTTCAGTTTCTCAATCGCTGCTATTCCTTTACGTTTTGTTTTGTCGTTTTACCAATAAAATGCCGCTAGGCATGCGCCGCTCACTGAACTTGACTCCCTTCCGTTTAAATCAACTCCTTTTTGTGTAGCATATTTTTTTTTTTTTTTTTTTTGAAGATACTTTGTAGCTGTTACTGTGGCTGTTGTTGCTGCTGTTACAGATTCATTTTTAGAGCTTTGCTGTTGCAGTTATGATTCTTTACGCTTCTACCGCCAGCAACAACAACAACAACAAGAAGAACAACAAGAACAACTACGATACGACCGCCGCATATGAAACATATATATTATTTAGCATTTAAGCGATTGATCGTCCTCCGCCTTAAATATGCGCATCGTGATCGTTTGAGTTATTCCGTTGTGGCAACTTCATGAGCTGTCGTACCACAGAACATAACATACTGCATACTACTTTTACTACACTCTACAAATATGTATGTGTACCTGCAACGCTAACGCCCCCCTCTATCCCAAATCGTCAACAATATTCATCGCACAGAGTAGGGCGTATTTAAAACTGTAGCAACATTTTATTTTTGTTTTTCGTTTGCTGCAAAAAAAAAAAAAAAAAAAAAACAGATTGCAACAAAACTCTTAACGAAATTATTATGTTTAGCATATTGAGTAAAAATTTGCATAAGCAGAAAAAAAATATTTCGCTTGATTTGTGCTAAAACTGAGAACTGAATTTATTTTTAAAGTAACAAGTCGTCTGCAACTGCCAAAAAAAAAAAATGTTTAAATTATTTTTTTACAGTGTAGCTGCTGCTGTTCTCGCTGCCAACGTACTAAGAAATATTATCATAATATTTGATCGCGTTAACTGCACAAATTATGCTCGCAGCGCCTGCGCTGTAGAAGTCCAGGTTTTTTTTTTTTTTTTTTGATTTTCGTTTAGCTTGCAAAAGATGAAATCCAGCTTAAAGAACTGAAAGCAAGTTCTGAACTCAAATGTAGAGTTCTGAATTGAAGTGAAGTGAAGTGTTGTTGTGAAGTGGTAGATATGTACCACCGCCAAAGAACATGTTTATGCTTTATTTCATTTTTTTCTCATTTTTTTTTATTTTGCGCTTAGATTGAATAATATTTCCTTAGAATATAAGAATGAAAGTGAATAACAACAACAAAGGAACGCATACACTGTGCAAAGCATTTTTATAAAAATTTTTAACCGCAGGCATTGTTATATGCAATAATTTCTTTAAAAATTTCTAAAAAGTAAGCAGCAACAAAGGCAGCAAACAACTGTTTATAAAAATGTTTAAAATTAAATAAAAATATTATAATATATATATAAATATTATAATAATATTAGAAAATCCGATAGAAAGTCCAAAAAGAGTGCATCATTTTAAAAATTGCTAATTGCGCAGGGTTAAGGACAATCTGACTTTCAGTGGCATATCTTTTGCTGACCGGTGACAATATTTCCCGAAGTTTGTTTAAGGTCTAAACCCAGCCTCAGTTTAAGTTTCATGTGTCTAGCTTAGCATCAACACGTGGTAATTCATATTTAAAAAAAGCTATATGTCTGTCCGTCTTGTCATGCATAAATGTGTCCGTCTGTCCACACATACATACACACATACATACATATGTCCGTCTGTCCACACATACATACACACATACATACATATGTCCGTCTGTCCACCCATATTGCCGTATGTCCATTCATGTGTCCGTCAGTCCACACATATGTTAGTCTTCCCACACATATGTATGTCCGCCTGTCCACACTTATATATGTGCATTAGTCTACACTTATGAATGTCGGTCTGTCCAAACTCATGAATGTCCGTCTGTCTACACTTATATATGTCCGTCTGTCCACACAATTGTCCATCTGTCCACACATATGTTCGTCTGTCAACACATATGTCCACATCTGTCCACACTTATGAATGTCCGTCTTTCTAAACATATGTCCGTCTGTCCATAAATATGTCAGTAGCTCCTGCTAGTTTTTAGTCATGATACAAGTATAATTCGTTTATGATACAAATACAATTCGTACAGATACCAGCTGAAGTCATTCTTACAACAATTCGTTCTTAATACAAGCACAGTTCGTTCTTTGTATCAAGAACAATTTGATCTTCAATCGAGACGTTCTTAAAAATAAAAAAACAATTTCATTTTTTCATTTGTTCTTGTGCTTGTCCTTAGAAAAGCTCTTCTTAGCTAACTATTAAACATGGATGTGCTCGAAATAACTGCAATGTTTTTAGTTTAGTCTCTCTGTGTAGTTTGATAAACAATTGAATTTTTTCGAGTTCAAAAACAGCCGAAAAACGCCGGAAAACACGAGATTTCTAGTACCTGTTTACAAAATAAGCATTAACAAAATAGTAAAAATGTTTCTATGTCCGCTATGGACTTTGAAACCATCCAACCGATAAGTCCCTGACTTATTTTATTTGAAAGACAAGGATGCAAGTTTAATTATAGACCACTAAAACAATACATTAGGCATATTCGATTCATTGATGAAGTCAATTTTGAATTTTTCTATACAAGAAGAAAGTTTTGATCTTTTCAATGTTTTTATACTAGACTCAATATATTATGGTCTCGCTTGAAACAAAAAAAAGGTAAAATTTTTTAGTGTTTTTTTTGTATGTTTTTGTATTTGCCGCAACATATTTTGGTTACGCTACAATTAAAAAAAAAGTACAAAAATGCCATCTAAAAACGAGCTGCGATTGTACAAAGAACAGCAAATGCGAAAAGGAAAAGAGCCGAAAGAGCAGCCGGGACACCCGTACAAAGTTTGTGGCAGTAGACGTCGGGTATCCGCTAGTACTTAATAAACTCCGTTGAATTTTTTTCAACACGTTTAATCAAATATAAAACTTTAGTCTTTCTAACATTGTTAAAAATTTAAAAAACTCTTTACAAGTTTCTTTTCTTTAAGATTCCATTAATTTTTTTTTATTATTTGATTATTTATTTAAACATTTCTTCAATTATTACATACACATACATTAGTTTTCTATACAGACACCATACATAATAATGCATTTTTCTCTATAAAGTCTTTCCCCACGCTCATTTAAAACGCTTAGAATAACAAATCATTAGCATAAGAACAGCGTCACTTCCTTGAAAGAACAACAACAACAAAAACAACATAAACATATTTAAATTAAAACGAGCATTCCTTTTATTTCATTCTTTCAATATTTTGACAGTGACTTGGCAACGCCTCGTTAAGAAGAAACAAAATAAACTCTCAGTTATAATAACGAGAAAGAAAAAAATACAAACAGACGGACAGACGGACAGAAAGATACTTCAGTTAAAGAAACAAGATCATGAAACATTTTTAACCTTTTTTTTTTTTTTTGTTTACGAAAAATTATAAGAAAATAAACGCAATTTTAAGTATTTCAATCTTCATACAAACAAACCGTAGAATGATTATAAGAATTTCAATGATATATAGGCGCGTTAGGTGCTAAGTGCTGCATTTAAAAGAAAAAAAAATTGTTACCTATTATAATTATGTATATGTTTATTTAAGTGAAAAAAAAAAAATTATCATACTTAGTAGATGAATTAATTAAATTCCAATCTTATTATTTCTCACTTAACATTCTAATTGATAAAGATGAAAAAAAATAGACTCTTAATCAATTTATGGCATAAATAAATTCACAACAAAACCAATCGGCGCCAATGGAGACGCCAAATGTGAAGCGCACGACGACGACGAAGCTCTTCGAGCGATAGATACAAAATTAATTGAATTAAAAAAAAAATTGAAATAAAAAATGCAATGTACTGCATAAAAATTTGTAATTTATTGGCAAAATGCAACTTTGCCATAATTGAGTGTGCGCAAATAAATTATTATGGCTGCTTAGAGGCGACGCTAATGCAAATTTAAGTAAGTAGCCATTTGCGTTTGAGATAAGACCAAATGAGCGTACGGACAGACGGACGGAATACCAAAGCCCTTATGAAATTGACGACCACCAGAGATTTGCTTGAGAAAATTAATATTAATGCGTCTAAAGAAACAACATTCCAAGAGTGATCAAACATTTTGATGCAATAAAAAAAATAAAAATAAAAAATAAATAAATAAAAAAGTAGTTGACTACTACAACTCATGACAACTTGTTACGCGTTCATTCTATAGCAGCAGCGGCATCCACGCCAAGTTAAGTTAGTACGTTATTGCGCTATGGACACTGACTTGACTGTCTGTCTGTCCCAATGCGATTTAAGATCTGACTGCAATTTTATATGTTTTTTTTTATTTTTCATTTTTGCACAGTCCAAAGCCTAACACTACACACACACACGCACTACTCATACACTCGGCTTATTGGCATAAATCATTTGAATGTTTAAAGCGCCAATTGGATTTATTGCAGCAGAGCAAATGTACTCAAGTTGCTTTGAGATGTACAGGAGCGCAGAAAATAATCATTTCAAAGTAAGGCGACTTGCATTAAATAAAATTATTGATTTTCTAAGCAGCTTATTAAAACATGCTCGATGATGCGACGATAATATTTCTTTGCTCTGCAATTATAGCAGGTGTAGTATTCCGCCTAATTTTTGCTTACTTAATTTTAACACAGCAAGCTTTAGTCTATAGCTTCGTGGAATACTAGAGTGATTTAAACATATTTCCAGTACTCTTTCACCACAGTTTGCTTGCATACTAAATAAAACTCACCAAAATTTATAAGCAAAATAGAAAGACATAGTATTGGATTACTACACCATATATAATTGTATCATGGTTCTTGGTTTTTTTTTTTTTTTTTTCTTTTTTAAGGATTGTTTACCCTTATCTTGCACGAGGTTTGGGCAACTGAGAGATGGTGCAGGCACTAAATCCCAGCAGCTTACATGGCTAGATGCATTTTAGATCTGACAAGGTCGCAGTACCTACTTTCCTGTAATTATAGTACTAAGCAGCTTGTTGAGGAACACACAGGCTAAGTTTATTGTGCAAAAATTAATAAAAATATCTCAAAAAATGTAACAAATCTTAGAGTCCCCAGATCAAATATGGCGTAAGTGCGTTCGGAATAGTGTTGAATTTAGGTTGAAAGGTTTATAGTGGGGCAAGCATGCTACCCTAGACCATTGATGCAAAACACGAATATATTTTGTTTTATAGCATTCCCGAAGACTTAGTTTAGCACCAAACTTAATATATGTTAAGGTGGGGTGAAGCGAATCTTCGATTGGTGTGAATCATGGGGAGAAGTTAACAATGAGCAGCAGTGAGTCATGGGGTGGATTGAATCATGGGGTACAATCAATAATTGTGTAGCATTAATCATGGGGTGCACCAAACTTAATATATGTTAAGGTGGGGTGAAGTGAATCATCGGGTGGTGTGATTCACGGAGTGTAGTGAAGCATGGCAGAAATGAATCATGGGGTGAAGTAAAGCATAAGGTGTAGTAAAGCATGGGGTGAATTGAATCGTGGGGTGGAGTGAGTCATGGGCTATAATGAATCATAGGGTGGAATTAATCGTGGAGTCAAGTGAAATTTATGACAAAACAGTATTACAGCTACATATCTGTTGTACTTTTCTAATGTTTTTTTTCTACACTTCACTTTCTATCCTTGAAAAAAATCTAGAAAATTTCCAAACTTACATAATAGCGCCCAAAACGAAAATTCATTTATGTACGCCACTGTTTTAGTCAATTGCCAAACGGCAGCTGCTTGTAAATCAGCTTGTTTGACTAAATGGCTCAGTTGCCGCTGTAAAAGGTAAACCAAAATGCCTGTGCGCCTGTATTTATGCCTCAATGTACACATTTTATGTGCTTTTACACATACACATGCATATAAATAAATAAATATTTTCGTACATATTTGTATGCAGTTTGTGTTCTTATTAGTCTCACATTTGCACGAATATGACAAAAAATGACAAATCAACAATATGCAATTCGATCATAAATACAAAATAAAAGAATTTATTATTAAATTAGTTAGTTTACAATTGTTTAGTTAGTTGTTGTTGTTGTTGTTGTTATAGATACAAATGCAGACGCTCGTGGGTGTTCGTTTCTATTTTGCTAATTTGAAATTCCAAAAGTGACATATTTGTGTGCCATAAATGTCGCAGCTAGTTCGATTTGCTTATTTGCAATTTAAATTTTTTTTTACAAACAAGGCCAAAGAGAAATGGCTGAAAGCGTGCAGTTTGACAGTTCACATTTGTGCTAAAATTAATTTTTTCATTTTAAATTATTTTTTTTTATTTCAATCTATAAAGTATTTGTGTAACTCAATAAATCTATAAATAAATCTAGTCTAAGCAGCTTTCTTAAGGCGCCAGTTATAGCGCTGTTTTGACACCTTTCATTGGTATATCTATAATTTTTTGTTTTAATGAAATTGAGAGAAAAAAAAAAAACTAAAGATTATCAAACCCAAAGAACTAAGAAAACTGGCGCCATTTGTCTAAATTTTATCGTTTTGCGGCTTTCTACTCAAAATGTCTGGCAATATAATTTTTTATTTCGTTTTTTTTTCTTCAATTTTTTTTTTGGTTGGTCTTCTATTTCTTTGCTTGCACGAGTTCGGTCTCAATTTCTAAGCGCAGCATTTGTCATGCCAAACAAATGATATTTCGGTTGGTGGGGGGCGGTAAAGTAGACGACGAAACAATATATAATTTATTCCAGCGAATTTGTCAAAAGCGGATGCAAGTGTAATCGATACCCAAAGCATTATGTCTGACCTCAAGACGCGCTGGCCCTTTCGCTTGCACAGTCGCTACTTCAAGGCGTAGCATACAATTTGCTTCCCAGGCTTCACAGATTCAGTATTCAAGTGTTTGGTTTTTTTTTTTTTTTTGATGAAATAATAAAAAGGATAACAACAGGAGTAGCAGCTAAGAGGTGTGAAAAGTGCTTGGCTTTGTTTGGTATGCTTAATTGAAATTTTATTGTGAGAAACTAAACGCCTCAAATTTAAATAAACGAGAGTACGCCTGTATTTATGCAAAACTCGTTGCTATCTAAAACGCAAAAAAAAAAAAAATATTAAATAAATAAATTCATAAATTTTGCAAACTATTTTTTTTTTTTTTTTTTTTGTAATTTGAATTCAAAAGCAACTGCAAACGGCATTCCTGTGCCAAGCGAGGTGCGTTTAGTATCATCTAAAACAACTCAAAACCCGCATACCACAAAAATCGTAAAAAAATGCAGCAACACAGTGCGTTATGCGTATGTCTGTCTGTCCGTCCGTCTGTCTGCAGATACATACATATCTACTTGTCTTTCAGACAATCTGTCCGTTTGTCCAATTGTTTGTATGTATCTAATCTGTGTGGTGTTAAATCCAGAGAAGCATATGTAATTCGATTGTTTACATACGAATGACTTCTTATATATGAATGCGTGCAGCAAAAAGTATTGCAAAAAAAAAAAAAAAAAAAATATTATTGAAACCAAGTTTAAAATATCTTTAAAAAAAAAAATTTATATCGTTAAGATTGAGCGTATTGAGTCGCACAGACAATGACAAAATGACAACAAAAGCCTTTAAAAAAAAAAAAAAAAAGAAAAAAAGATGAAACAGAAATCGTTCGCTAAAAATGCAGGAATTTTTTTGAATAATGAAATCGAATTGCAAAAGACATGTGCAACAAGCCAAAAAGTTGCGGTTGCTATGATTTTATTAGACCCTTTAAAATATATTTTATAATATTTTTTCATTATTATAAAACCAAATCAATATGCCACTTTGTTTTAATATAAGTGTAGCGTATAGCTTTACGCATGCGCGACGCCTTCCATATGAAAATATGAGCTGCAAACGCAGCGTGTTGCCAAAACGTTGCACTTATTCGATTTTTTTTTTGTAATTATTTTTTTTTAAGCACATTGATAGAAACAACAATGCGCAGTAGAGTAGATAAGGTATATCAAGTATTACAAAAAAAAAAATTGCGGATTATATCGATCCAATTTCAAGCCACTTTGAGAAACACTGAGGGCTCATGTAATAATAAATTTACGTGCATGCTACATAGGCGTTCTAGGATTAAACTATTATCTCTGGAACAGAAAATCGTAAAAAAAATGATTATTAAAATTTTAGTGCAGTAAGAATTGTGGATTGAAGGAAATTTGGCTATTCAGTTGAGTATACCTTTGAAAAATTAAATAAAAATGGAAAACTTTCAACTCAAAATTCGAGATTGTAGAAAACTTTGTATTCTTAGGATCAAAGTTATCCTAGAAGAATTACTCTGGCTAACAGATGCTACTTTGGTCTCGGTAAACAAGTGCAAAGTAGATTTTTATCCAGAAGAAAAAAAATCAAACTCACCTAGACGTTGATACTCACGGTCCCGATGTATGGCTCAGAATCATGGGTCATGTCTGAAGCGGACAAATCGGACCAGATCATGGAAGACATCCGCAAGATTGGAGTCCGAAGTTGGTCAATCAAATAGCATTGAACCATTTCAGCTTGGTGAATACTTTAAGGCATCTCGTTGGAGACACTCTTGATGTCATATGTTCTGATGTCATAATCTCTTTTTCAAGGAGTTTATTCGAATGTTTCCTTTAATGTTCAATATTATATCTAGTGGGAAACTACTCGTTTTGTAATTACATCATTTTTTGGGCTCTTTTATAGAAATTTATTCGAATATACTATTGAAAGATGGAATTTTTATCCTCTGGGAACTTATATGACTTGTATTTCTTTATCTTTTTTGGGCTCTTTTACGGAACTTTACTCGAATATATCGTTTAAAGTCCATTTTTATGGCTACTGAGCAGCAAATGGGACGACTTGAACAACACCATTGCAAGGCGTAACATTATGTGGGAGTGCAAGCTTTCTTTATATGTGTATATCTGTCCGTCTGTCTGTCTGCCTATCGAACACTTGCAATTGCAACTTTCAAACTGTCAGACTGTCAATTTTGTTAAAGGATAAACCTTCCATTTTTTTTTGTTTTGACACTCAGATACATATCTTTAGCGCATCAAGCGTGCGTTTGCAAATATCATTTTCATATTTACAACGAAATGTGTCGCAATTCTAAATGCTCACGCACTAATCAAACCAGCTTTGTGAGTCATTTACGCTAAGTCTAGGCTAAGGCAGCAGTATTTAAGTTAAATTTCAAACTAAAACAGCACAAGATGCGTTTTTACTCATATCCGGTTAAAACTTCACACCTTCATGTGGTTACTGTCCTCGTACCTGCAGCTGCAGCTGCTTTTGTGGTCTCTACTCTAGTTCTTGAAGGATTGAATATTGTCTTCGTCGTCGTCGTTTAGTGCGAATAATGTTGTTGCTATTTGCTGTTGCAGCGGGAGGAGAAGAGCAAAATGTTGCAAGTATTAAATTTCAAACAGAACTCAAACTCAATGAGGAGAGAAGGACATTGAGTTGTCGCTGTATGTATGTGTTTGTGTGTGAGTGTGAGTGTGTGGACAGACAGCAACACTTTAAAGCATTGCTTTTTGCGCTCATAATTTTATTTTTCATATGCTTTTATTTTTTTCATAAATACGCTGCACTTATAATGAAAAGAGTGGGTATTTGCTTTTTTACGGACAATTGATGACACATAAGATTTTTTAAATAGAATAAGCCAAATCAATTTAGATAACAATGTTCCAGTTATGCTCGTAACTCTCTGTTATGTTAATAACTCTCTGTTATGCTCGTAACTCTCTGTTATGTTAATAACTCTCTGTTATGTTCGAAACTCTCTGTTATGTTTGTAGCTCTCTGTTATGTCAGTAACTCTCTGTTATGTTCGTAACTCACTGCTATGTTCGTAACTCTCTGTTATGTTTGTATGTCTCTGTTATGTTTGTAACTCTCTTTTATGCTCGTAACTGTCTGTTATGTCCATTACTCTTTGTTATGTTCGAAACTCTCTGTTATGTTTGTAGCTCTCTGTTATGTTCGTTACTCTCTGTTATGATCGTAACTCACTGCTATGTTCGTAACTCTCTGTAATGTTTGTATGTCTCTGTTATGTTTGTTACACTCTGTTATGCTCGTAACTCTCTGTTATGTTCGTTACTCTCTATAATGTTTGAAACTCTATATTGTGTTCGTAATTTACTCACACAACGAGCTTAACAACATGAAGTGTATAAAATATTCACCAAGCTTTAAACTTTTTTTTTAAGTTGTTGCTGTAGTTGCTTAGTAATATTTTGTGGCATAAAATTATGAAAATTATGTCTGACATATCCTGCTGCCATCTTGATCAGTAGATATGTTTGTTGTTGCTGCTTTGCTTTGCTTAGCTTAGCAGCTCATCTTGAGCTGAAACAAAATAAGACAAGTTGTTTTATAGTTAATTGTTTAATCTTGTGAAGCATTTTTATAAATATTTTTCTTTCTTTTTTTTATTATTTATTTTATGATTCACGTCAAAATGCTTTTAAAATATTCCCACACTTAATGACAAATTATTGGCATACAAATTAAAAAAAAAAGAAAAGTTTTAATGAAAACTTTAAATGCAATAAATCTAATTCGTATTTTTTTTTTTGCATCCCTGCTGTTGCAGACGCCACCAGTCAAGTTGTCAATGGATATCTTAAAACTCAGCGCGGGTGTTTTGATTTTATTTTTTTATAACAAATAAAATATGGCGACAATTTAGCATTGACCGTGACCATCAAATTTTAGCGGCAACAATCCATGAAAAAGCAACAACAGACGACGGCATTTAAAATGAAAAAAAAAAAAAAAAAAAAAATAAATTAAATTGATTTGCGAATAAAATGAAATCAAAAGGTATAAAATTAACGAAACAACAACAAAAATAATAAAAGATATTTTGTGAAAAATTATCAACACAAATTCTAAGAGTTGCAAAAATCAAGGCATGCCGCACAACAACGAGGACAACTTGTATCGCAACTGACTAACAACAAACTTTGCTGCTGACCAGAACAGAACAGCTTAATTGAGTCATAGGCTAAAGCAAGCGATGCGATCGAGACGAGATCGAAACACTCAGACACACACACACACAAGTTATATCATTAAAAAGTGCACAGAATAGGGTAAAAGGCATGAAACATACGAAAAATCAAACAGCGACGAATTAAAACAGCAACACAAATAAAATCCATTAAGCGAGTTCAAAACTATAAAAAAAAATTGTCTTTTTTTTTTTTTTTTGCAAAAATCGCACGAATAATAAAACTGACAACAACAACAACAAAAAGTCGCACAAATTAGCACTCAAAACGAGCTGTATCTGAGGCAACGTATACGTATACATATGCCTCATCATAGTCTGGGAATCTGCAGCAGCAGCAGCTAAGATGCATGCATTGGACGTTCGCTAAGATTTGTCATTGTTTGAATGTGAGTTTTTTTTTTTTTGTTTTTTAATTTTATTTTATTTTTTATTGTGATCCCCCACAAGTTTGAAAATCTGCAAATGATTGTCTTGTTTGTTGGTAGCGGCTTGGCAGTAGCAGCAGCAGCCGCTGAGTGTGAAGATAGCTCGTAGAAAGATATTGTCTATTTTGGTAGAAGGAGCAGCAGCAACAACTCGTTTGGCATTTTAACAAGGTTTGCCAGCAGCAAAGGCGATTGTTGCGATTTAATCCATTAATTTATATCGAAATAAAATTTTTCACACTCGCATATGTGTGTACACATATGTTACAATCGAAACGTACATACATACATATTTATATCGTTATGTGACTGATCTGAAAGATCAATCGATTGAAAGATTTCATTGAAAAAAAAAAGCTTATACGAAAATAGGCGTTGCTTGATAATTCAGTTGTTGAAGTTTGTGTGAAAAATATGAATTAGAAGAAAAGTATTTTGAGTTGATGCTACTTAATTCTATGATCCAAAAAAAGTTAAGCTCTATAAAATTAAAAAAAAAAAAGATACTTTCTTATAGATACTTTCTTATAGATACTTTCTTATAGATACATTCATATAGATACATTCTTACAGATACATTCTTATAGATACTTTCTTATAGATATATTCTTATAGATACATTCTTATAGATATATTCATATAGAAATATCCTTATAGATACATTCTTATAAATACATTTTATATACATACATTCTTATATATCAATTCTTTTAAATAAATTCTTATATATACACACGTAAAAATTTAAAATTTAAGATGTACTGAATGAAATAATTTTTTTAAATAGATCTTTCGTACAATGTAGAAAAGCTTCGTACAATATACTAAACTTTCGTATGCCAATAAAAAAAATATATAATAAAATTACCAATGACTTACCTATCCATTTTTATCAGAACCACAACGTTTTGAGCTACGAGTACGAAAAATTGTTTTTTTTCAAATGATTTTTGTAAATTAACGAAAGAAATCTGGGTGCACTGTAACGATGTTTTCGAAAAAAAAAAACATGTTAAAGTTTGTAGTTGCAATTACAAAAATTTCGTTAAATATACGAAAACCTTCGTACAATATAAAAAAATAGTTTATCTATAAATGTGTACAATCTCTTTTTATAGTATGGATAAATTGTAATAGATACATTATAAATCGAGTATATATATTAAGGTGGATCAATTTTTATCGGGAACTAGCATGTTGTAGGAACTCAATCTTTGGAATATTGTTTATTTTATCTCGATTTATAAGTTTCTTAATAAGAGTCTACAAAACTTTTTTATAATTCCTTTGAAAATTTGTTTATGTGTGTGTGTAGGTGTTTCCACATTTATTCAACTCGTCAATTTGTTGCGCTTAATTTGAATGAAATTTGTTTTTTGCCAAAGTGTCGCGAATTCTTGTGAAATCAAATCAAGAAGCATAACAAATCTCTATTGAGCGGCAAAAATTCAAAAATTTTTTTGGTGGTTTTCAAAAATTTGATTAATGCGAGACAATAAAAAACGAGAAATAAAAAAAAAAAAATAAAATTGCAACAAGTTGTGAAATATGAATTTATATATTATCAAAGACCACCCACCAGCAGCTAACAGCAGCAGCAGCAACAGTTGCAAGTGTTGCAATGAGGCATTTACAATAGCAAACGAGTTAATTACCAAACGCAAAGCAAACACATCCTCAGCAAAACGAAATCCTTTTATAGAACAAAAAAAAAAAAAGAATAAAAAAACAAATATATATGTACCTATATTATTTTTTTTTTTTTTCATAACTGGCTAAGCAGCCGTACAACATTTACCATGCAATCGATGCAACGATCAAAACGAACGAGCAAAACTAAGATCTGCGATTGTGCAGCGCATTGAAGTGTTTTGGCTTACAGATACGTTACGTTTACGTTACGAATAGACCAAAGACTATGGTCGGAGCTGCGTTCTTTTGCGCCTGCACATTCTGCGCGTGTTCAAATTGTCTAAAGCGTAACAATTTAATATCGATGTGAGTATCTCTAAAACAACAACAACAACAACTACAAATACAACAACGATGACGACTACGACCAAGTTAGTAGATATGCAATAGCGACGTTGAGAACTTAGCGCATGTGTATTTGCACTGTGGGCTTTAGATGATGAAGTCACAAACCATTTTTTTCTCTATGTCCGCTATGAATTTAGAAACCATTCAACCGATGAGTCCCAAATCGGTTTCATTTGAATGGCAACAATGCAAATATTGGTAAACACCACTAAAACAGTGCAGTAGTCACATTTGGCTCATTCATAAAGTTAAATATAAAATACAAACCTAAAGTCGTGCAGATATTGCATCTCATATAGCAAATAATAGACATTTGGTCTTCAAGCAAACAGTCTAAAGTGTATAATTTTAATTAACGTATAGTTTTTTTAAACAATAAAATATCAAATACAAAATACAAACCTTAACTCATGCAGATATTGCATCTCATACAGTAAATAAAAAATTTTTAACAGTCAAAAATGTATAATTTTATGTAAATTTAAGTAAATAATAAAACAAAAACCAATAAAGTATAAAATCAAAACATAAATTCACGCAGATATTGCATCTCATAATGTAAATTTATCATTTTTTCCTTGAAGAAATAGTTACAAATTATTCATTTTAGTTAAAAATAAAAAAATAAGAATAGCATGCAAATAGCAAAACGCTACGATGAAACTTTTAAGCATAGTTTTGTGCTTCTATGATATGCAGTAGCTACTTTCACAAGTTTCGCAGTTTATAATCTTATAGCTTTGAAAGAAATTAATTAGAGTTTATTTTGTTTAAAACCACTGTGCAACAGTTGCAGCAACAAAATGTGGCAGGCAGCATCTGCATAGTATTTTGTTGTTAGTGTATTTGCAGCGATCTCTGTCTTAGCGGTGGCGCGTTTCTTTTATTGCTGTTCGATATTCGTTGTTTTTTTTTCTCATCTATATATGCGATATAGACAATTTTTTTTTTTTTTCTACTTCGACATTGACCATTTATTCATTTATTTATTTAGCGCTCGTAATCGACACTCAAGTCGCTGAATTAATCGTGTTTAACACCATTCTCGGCATTTTGTGGCATTGACCATGTAGAGAGCAGCAACAGCAACAACAGCAGCAGCAGCAACTTGTTGTAAATATGTATGTACGTATGTAACTAGTTGACTCATGCCAGGCAAGGCTCGATGGTCTCGTATTGTGTAGTATGCAGGAAAAACGTTTTCCTGTCGCGCTGTGAAAAATAAAAAGTGCATTTATTTTATTGATTTAATACAAACGCAAATGCGTCATTATCAGCACAAACATCATTAATAAAGCTATAAAGCGAATAAAAAAAAAATAAAAAAAAAATAAAACCAGTAAGAAAAACAAAAAAAAGAAACCAGAGAGAAAAAAATCCTCAAAAAAACTTAAATCCTTTTTTTTGTCAATCTTGAAAAAAAAAAAATCAACAATCTTTTCAAGGTTAACAGAGCGAGTTTTAACATAATTCCAACAACAACAATAACAACCGCAGCCATAATAACAAAACGCATCTTCAGTTCAGTTCGGTTCGGTTCGTATACTTCAACTTCAACTTTAGATTGAACTTGCGCTTTAGTACGTTTGCCGCGTGTGTGATAAATGAAGTGTCGCCGCGCGAAATGACCACAAATCAAATGAAGGTATCACCGTGATGCTGGCTGGCGCAGCTTTTGTTCAGATACTTTACTTCACAGATACATACGAGTACTGCTGCGCTGCAATGCGAATTTTTCGTTCATTCGTTCGTTCTACTACGTGCCGCGTTTTGTTTCGTTTCGTTTCATTTCATTTGTTTGTAGTTCGTGTCATTATTTCTGTGAAATTTTTTGGTGTACCATATTGAATATCAACATAATAAATATAAAAAGAAGCAAAAAAAATAAATACAAAACAACGTTCTTGAAACGTTTTAAAACGTTGTAATGTGCAACACTCAACTTGTGTCAAGGTCACCAAATGAAGTTGAAGTTGTTGCCAAAGCATTTACGAATTTATAAAATATACAAAATTTAACTGAAGCGCAAAGCAGATAATTTTAATTAGGTCTATTTATATTATTAATTACAAGCCACTTACCACTATAAATTGACACTCCTAAGCAATTTACTCAAATTATGTACCTTAAGTTAAGTCGTATCCTACTACCATACCTCATTGTATTGGATTTTCATACAAAAACTTAAAAAATGGGGTATATTTTGTGGGGCTATACCTAAAATTTTCTTGGTACTACCCATATTGTTATATTTTATTGGAATTATCGTAAACATAATTTATACTAAATGTAGACTTCCTAGAATAAGAAACAATGTCGTTTTTATGCAAAAACCCAAAATTTTTGGGGTAGATTTGTATGGAGGGTCCCCTTAAGATGGGTCTTGAGAAATACAGTTTGCAAGTGCACACTTAAAGGAGAGTCTAAGTTTCAAATATGTTGGCCCCTTTCTCTCATGCGGCAGACTGACAGACAATTTGTAAAACTTTTTTAATATATTTCTAGGTAAACAGTTTAAACTAAAGTTTTTACGTATGCTTCAGACAGCCCTCGTTTAACAAAACAAATCAAAAATAGTTAAAACTTCTCATCAATGCCTATTTGACTTAGTCAATGTTATGGCAATTTGTTCTTATGGCACAACTAACTCAAAATGAGAGAGAAATAAAATCCACAAAAAAGATACAATACAAAAATTAAAAAAAAAAAAAAAATCATTGTCGTCGTTGTCGCTGTCCGAAAAAAAAAAAAAATTCCAACTTAAGTGCTTTTAATTATCCAAAAGAATGCAGGGCATTCTGAGTTTGGTATCCTTGTTTGTCATCATCGTCATACTTGGGGCTGCAACTTAAAATTGCTGTCGCGATTCTAAAGTTTTTTTTTTTTTTCGTTTTTTCTTCAGTTTTGTTTCAATCGAACGCTCATCAGTGTATCTTTCACAAAACGCAACCAGATACTTTGTTGTTTGTCTCACTATAATTCAGATACACACATTTTCTGGTTTTGCGCACAACAGGATGCACACCCTAAATGGCCACAACTGTCTAAATCTGTACGAAGTGACAATTTCTGTTCTGTTCTGAGCAGCAGCAGCAGCCACCGCAAAATGTATTTAAAATTGTATAATTTTTGCAAACGAAAGCGAAAGCCTTATCGCAGATTTTATTTGCTTTTCGTTTATGAATGAAATATTTTCGGCTGATTTGCACGAATAATAAATCAACTTAAAAAAAAAGGCAGGTAGAATTTTTAGAAAATATTCGTATAGAAGATATGAGTCATAATGTGGGTGTGACAGCAGAAGTTATCTAAGCAGCTAAAGATAGATGCCTACATCCAAATGCTTCTATATATTTATTTCCAATAAATAAAATATATGCTTCTAACAAGCGTTTACCGTTGGCGCATTGAAGATGAAGTATGTGGCAAGAAAAAAATTAATTATATAGGCAAACTGCACGTTAGGCACTTATCAAATCTTTTGCAAAGTGGCAGCCAAGAAGCCAAGAAACAAAATGAAGCGCTGCAGCCCGTAGATACATATATGAAACAAGCACAGACAGACAGACAGACAGACAGACGTGTAGGACAGACATAAATATAAGCAGCGTGCGGCGGTGCGTCTGTCTGTCAGCCACCGTAACTGATGCAATAAACGCAATGCAACATAGAATGCAACGCATCAGCAACAGGCAACAAGCAGCAACAGCAACAGCAGCGGCGGCGGCAACTTTTAGTGGCAAGCATCGCATTGCATCGACGATGCGAAGCGCGCACTTCTTGGAAACTTATCGCGCTTGTTGCAGTGAAGAAACAAAAAAAAAAAAAAAAAAAAATAAGAAAACTCTTTTGCTTAGACGCAACAGATTGGAGCGTTTCACACTATTGCGCTGCTGCAATTATGAGTTACGGCGGCGGCGGCAATTTCGACTCAACTCGATCTCAGCTCGGCTTGAGTCTACAGCATTTTCTTTTCCGTTAGACAAAATCATTCAACGACAAAATGTCAATGAAGCATTTGCTGCAAAGCCGTAAAGCAACGCAGCGCAACTGTGCTTATCAGTTTTGTTGCATTTGCCGCAAAAGCTATGCTTGCAACATGCTTTGCTGCAACTGTTGCAGTGGCAACAGCAGCCAACAAGTTGATGGCTTGTAATTTGTTTGAGTTATCTGCTGTATTTTTTTTTTTTTGCTTAGCTTGTATTTTTTTTTTTTTTTTTTTGCTTTCGTTCACTATTTGCTCAACAATTTAATTTGTCTTTAGTGCCTAAAAAAATATAGCAAAAAAAAAAAAAAAAAACTGAAGCAAAATCATTGCGTAGCGACGTGAGTTTAGCAATTGCGAGTCATGAATCATGAATCAGTTGTAGCGCAGAAGTACCACTCGAATTGATTGAAGAGCTACGAAGCACTATGCGGCAGCAGCAGAAGTAATAGAATGTTATATTACATGAAGAGCACAAGAAGATACAATGCAATACAACAATACATAAATAGATGAAGCAAAATGTTGTCTCTGCCATTTTTAGCGCAACGAGCGCAAAAGGAAATATGAACGGAAAGTGGACCAGAGGGCTGAAATAGCTTCTGTAGCAGTGATGCTTTTAATACGCTTCTTAAATGTGACAGTGGCCTTGAATGGGAAAAGTGACATTAGGTAGTAACAGTGATTTTTAGGCAGTGATAGTAGCTTTAGGCAGTGACTGTGACTTTAGGCAGTAACTGTGACTTTAGGCAGTGACAGTGACTTTAGGCAGTGACTGTGACTTTAGGCATTGACTGTGACATTAGGCAGTGACTGTGACTTTAGGCAGTGGTAACGACTTAAGACAGTAACCAAAGCGTTTTCGGAATAGACTTCCATTGATAACAGTGATTGAAAGCAATGTGATAGGCTTATTAAGCTATTTAATATACAAACTTTCATATTATTTATGTAGTGTACTATGAAGAAATTAGAGCTAAAGTGGCGCAACAAGAACAGCACAAAACTAAAAATAATACAGCAAAGTGTTTATACTCAAGTATGGCAACGTGTAGTTCAGTTTATGCCTTTACTTGTTGAAGGAGTTGAAGAAGTTGTGCAGAAACTTGTGCCAAGTCAGCGTGATGCGCGTAAAGTGACGAGTTTTTTAATGAATTTGTTTAACCCAGGTCAGTCCTGGCAGCTCTGGCAGAAGGTAGACAGCACTAGTGGTGCTTATAATAAAGTTTTGGGCAGAGTGCGAGGGAGGCAACAAAAAGTTATAAAAAAATTGTAGTAGAGAAAGGATTTGATATGCATAAGAATTGAATTGCTGCCACTTGAAAACAAAAAACTAGACTTTTCGCTATTTACTCATGTTTCACGTATACACTTTAAGGCGTCTTCTTGCTTTTGCAAAGGATGCCGCTGCATCCTTTTTTTTTTTTTGTTGATTTTTATTTTTATTTTTTGTTTTTTTTTTTTTTTTGTATTTTGTATTTCAGAACAGAATGTTCCAAATTGCTGCAGCGCACAAATATTTCTGGAATTTGCGCTTAACAAACTTCGAAAATGTTTCATGCTCGCTGCAACAGGCTGCTTTGTTCTTTTGGTGTATTTGTTTTACTTATTTTTGTTTGTTTTTGAAATTTATACGCGCGCTTTGTAGCTTTTGCGGCGGCGCAGTAATTAAAACGAAACATGCAACAAAAGTTGTCAAAACGAAATTAAAGAAATAGCTGTGCGCATGTGCAGCGAAACGAAATAAAAATTTAGCAAAAAAAAAATTAAATAAAAAAACGCTGTGTGAAACGAAAGACTTAAGCGACGAACTTGTCTTTAGCTCATCAATAAATAAAGGTACATATGGGCTTAATTTTTTTTTTTTTTTGTTTCCAACTCCATTTCGCTTTGCTGTTATTTCATAAACTATTAACAAATTATCTGTATATGTGTATACCGCTGTGCAACAATTTCAAACAAACATAACTCAAAGTCAAAGATCATTTTTCAAATTAAAATCAAAGCACAACAAAACTATGAACTAAGAACAAAAACGCATAATAGAAGTATTCAATACGTGCGTTATTTGTTTAATTCGATTAACCTTAAGGGCATCAACTTGAAATTCAAACTGAGAGAGACTAACTGACTTAAGTGTAACACGTTTGGTTTGTTTTGGGTTTAAAATCAAGTTTCCCACAAAATTTCAAAAAAAAAAAAAAAAAAAAAAACTGTTACGCATATGGGTATCTTTG
Source organism: Leucophenga varia (assembly GCA_018903435.1). Classification (NCBI taxonomy): domain Eukaryota; kingdom Metazoa; phylum Arthropoda; class Insecta; order Diptera; family Drosophilidae; genus Leucophenga; species Leucophenga varia. Next base: position 4,043,606 of record JAEIFJ010000935.1, on the reverse strand, counting down.
GGCTACATATGTAATAGTTGCCTGTGTCTTAGATAAATGCTGCTGCTGCGGTTACTGCTGATAATGACGATGAAGTTCAAGTCACAGTCAACAAGTTCCAATTAATCATTAACTTAGGCACTCACACACACATACACAAAGATACAGCAACATAACTCGGTATGTATACAAATATAATATTTAAAACGCGCTAAACCAAATTAATGTTAATTAATTTGGCTTAAACTGACGATTTCAACAGCAATTGTACTGCGGGGCATATAGATAAAAAATAATAATAATAAAAAAAAATTTTGAAAAAAACGCTGAAATGATTTTGTGTGGCCTCAACCACTTTAAATGCCGTCGCTTGAGTGAAATCATGCATTCAAGCTGGATACATTTGATTAGTTTATTGATACACTTTCAATTGGAATGGCATAAAATGAGATGCGATGAGTTGAGCTATGGCAACTTTGCATTAAAAATGTTGTCTTTTAAAGTTGTCTACGAGTTAAGTGCCTTCTAGCATTATTAATTTTATTCATGAGATGCTTGACGCTATTTTGTTAATTTTACATTTGCCTTTATTTATTGCAAATTAAATTTATATATCCATTTTAATGTGTTTTAATTTAGACAAATGAGTTCGTTACCGCGGTACTTATGGTTTTTTTTTTTTTTTTTTTTTGAGATGCGTGTGAATAAAATAAATTAAATTCAAAATATTTTTTTTTAAAATATTTAATAACTAAAAATACGCAATTGCAAACAAAAAGATACAAAATAAATTAAATAAAAGTTGCTTAGTATACACAAACAAAAAATTATGTACATAGATACACATAAAAATGCAAATACTCAGCGTACAAATAAAAAATAAATCCATAAAACAATAAAAATCTTTATTAAGCAAATAAATCTTATAGCAGACAAATGAGTATGAGCGTATTTTCTTTTTATTTGTTTGTTACCAAAGAGCATTAAAATGAGCATAAAATTGAGCATAAACATGTTAGCATGCTAAAGAGAGAGAGTTATAGAGCGACAAGAGAGACAGAGGGAGAGAGAGTTACAACAGCACAAACCAAAAAAATGTTGTTAGTCTTAGATACATTTTTCAAAAAGATACATTTTAATTGTAAAACAAAAACATTAAGAGAAATTATTGCAAATTTAATTTAAAAAATTTTTTATGCAAAAAAAGTGAAACAACTAAAAAAAAATATAAATTTTCACACACATTTCGAAATATATAAAACACACAAACACAAAACAAACAAACAAACAAACAGATACACTCATGCAGTAACAGATACAAAGATACGTAAACAAAATATAAAAAAAAAAAAAATATCGTTCAAATGCTTAAGAAGTCGCATGTCGCAAGTTGAATACGTTGTTGGCAATGCTATGCTCTGTTATGCTACTCTCCTGCAGCCGTCTACCAAGAACTCTGATCGAAGAATGCGCCAAAGTTGCCGTCTTTAGTGTTTTTTGTTGTCATCGTCTTCGTCGTCGTCGTCGTCGTTGGAGTTGAAAACGTTCAAATCGTCGCAGTCATCTGCCTGCTTTTGCTTTTGTAGCTCCTCATGGTTTGGCTCATTCCTTGCTTGCTTGCTTGCTTACCTTGCAACGCACATTTTGCAGCCTAATCGCTGCCAGCGTTGACTTTGCCACAGCACAAAACAAAACAGAATCGAACCGAACCGAACAGAACAGAACGCAATACAAAATATTTCTCAGTGGAGTGAAGAAGTCGTCATCATCGTCATCGTTGTTTGTCCCTCGTCCTTAGTCGTTGTCTTAGCTGCTGCTGCTGCTGCTGTTGCTGCTCATTCTGTCCTCAAGTAAAAATACTCTAAACATGCTGTCAAGTTATGTCTACATTCCTTGATCATATTTTTTCCAAGTTTTTTTGTTTTTCGTTTTTTTTTTTTTTTTTTTTTGTATTGTGTTGCACGGTCTCGCTGTCTCAGTTGCCTTGACTGTGTCTATGCGGCTTCTGCTGCATGTTGCGAGCCGAGAGGCACAGATACTCGTTTTTTTTTCCTTTTCTTTTTGTTTTTTGTTTTTTTGTTTTTAATGTGGCGCAGCAAATGTGCCGCATTGAGCATAAAAATCAGCAAGACAAACGTCTGAGAAGCTGTAAATGTGCATAAAATATCTTTAATGGTAACTCTGAACTTCTCCACAATAACGATTACTCTCTATCTTAATTTTTTGCTCTTTTTCTGAAACGATATATACATATAGCTCAGCAAATGTTAATACAAAATACTCATATGAGTGAAACTCAATAAATTTTTTTCTCTTAAATGAATTGAGTGTAATACAATTTAAAGGTTTAAGAGTATAATATGTCTATCGGAACTATAGGCATAAAGCTTAGAGTTGCGAACGATTTGAAAACTAATGTAGAGGACCCACTCTAAGAAAACTTAAATAATATTGTTGCAGAATATGAAGGACTCTAGTACAGATACTGTCACGAATACTAAAAGCACTCAGGCATTTAAAATTATACCTGTTACGGAAATATGGTTCATCTGTTCGACTTTTTATAATAATAAACGGTCCGTAACCCAACACTTAAGTATTTTCCATGGCTGAATTAAACATTTTTGTAACTCTCAGATTTGACTTCAGCAGGGTCAAAAACAAAAACTAGCCTCAATCACTCATTCTGGTCAAAATAAAAGAAGAATTTTCCTTTTCACATAATTTCAGTTCGGAACAAAGACTTTTTTGGAAAGATGGACAGACGAATATATATCTACATCTAGAAAATTGGTCTAGTTTTTTAGTATCTGATTTCATATTTACATTCAGCGGAATGACATAACAAAACTAACAGCAATTAAATGTAATAATTGTTAATAATTTTAGTATTTTCGATGCGTAAAATTATAAACAAATTATGAAATTATTTATGTCATTTAAGATTATTTTGCATATTTTTAAACAATCGTTCAATATTTTAATTCAGTTGTTTTTTAACTTAAAACGAAACAGTTTCGAAAATGTTAAAATATAAAATTTTATTAATTATACTATTCTCCTTGCTACATTTAATTTATGCAGCCGAAAGAGTAAGTTTTGTAAATATTTTTTAATAAAAATTGTTCGTTTATTATTAAAAATGTATCTCAGGAGCTGCTCTATAAAAGTGTTTTGTGTAAAAATCGCAGTGCTATTATAGCGCATATGAATTGTTATGCATTAAGGCGTGAAAATCGTTCCTATGCTGGCTTCGAAATAAGCACCAACGCAGATATTGCTAATCCTGTGGTTATATTTAGTTTATATTTCGGTCGCTATGGAGCTGGTCAAATTGCTTTTTCAAATGTAAAATTAGAAATTTGTAAACTGTTGAATGCTTTGCCACGTCGCAGTACTATGCGTCTTTTTACGTTGGGCATACAGAAAACAATGTTTAATCTGCCAAAGCGTTGTCCTTTTAAAAAAGTAAATTTTATTTTTGATTTAATGAATTTTTATATAATAATTTATGGTTTTTTTTTTATGATGTAGCTCATCAATTATGGCTTTAAGGATTACACATTTGATGTTAATATTGTACCAATATTTTATAGCAATTACAATTTTACACTCACTGGTAAGCTTTTCGATACTAATGCTTTAATTATGGAGTACAAAACGATTGGTGTGCTATGTGATGTGAATAAAAAATGTTTGTAAGCCATTTGGAATTTTTTTTTTTGTGTTTCAGTTGGTTGCTATTTTTAATTTAAAATGTATAACTTTTTTTTGTAAATAAAATTGAAATAATATTGTAGAATAATTGCTCCATACTAATCGAATATTAAGCATTTTTTTATATTTGAAAAACCTCAATTAAGGTTTTGGCATATAAATAGGACACATTCCAATATTTTAAGTATCTTATTTGCTTAAAAATGTCGAAAATGTATCTTAAAAATGTCATACAAAATTTGGTGTGGTAAATTCACATTATTTATAAAGTTCATTCATCACCTTGTTGGCGTCTTACATCGGAACAGGCAGAAACTATTTTGTTGTGCTTAAACTGTTTAAGAATTATAACAGTATAAGAATATATTTGAAAAGTAAATTAGCTCAATTCTATTTCTTAACTTAATTCGACGCAAAACTAAACATTAAAATAGATTAAAAAATTCTTTGCGAAACTTAAATTTATTTTTCAAAATTCAAAATGACGGAAATAATTCCCAAAATATTATCATTTCTTCTAGTTATTTGGTCCTCAGCTAAGTGTGGTCTATTTCGGCAACGTTGCGCATTGTTGTAACAATTTAAAATAAATACAAAATATTAAATAAAATTGACGATATCCTAAAATCAAGCAGCATTTAAAATAATTAGAAACATGCTGCGTATAATTGCGCAATTCAAATGAAATTATAAAATTGGGACTTATTAAAAATATAAAAACAATTAAATATTAAGTTTATAAATAGAAGCTACGCATGTAGTATTTTCAAAACTAGTTTTTTTTTTTTTTTTGATATTTTTGTTTCTAGAAAAATGTTTTTCAAACGCTTCATTTTGAAATTCTTTGCCATTTTTATTTTTTAAATATAATCGCCGCAAAGGTAATAATTTCTATAAACATACAATTGAATACTTCAATAATTTTAACGAACTTTCAGCAATTGCTTACAAATCGCGTTAGTTGTCGAGCAACGAGCAATAAAGTCCAAAATTTTAGTTGTTTTATAGAAAATGCCCATGCATTTACAATTGATATTACATCCAATCAGGAAGAAATAAAAGAAGTTATTGGAATAAGTGAAATTGTACTAACGGAACGTGGAGTCTCGAGTGTAATGCGCCATGGAAATATACGTCTGGATATTTGTAAAATATTGGGTATGAAATTGAGCGTACAATGCTGCATGCACTTTATAAGGGAATAAAAGATGCAGCCGCTAACTATCCTAAAAAATGTCCATTTAAAGCGGTAAGTTGTGTGTTTTTTATAAAAAAAAATATATATATATATGTATTTAATTGATTTTGATTTATTTACTAGAATACTACATATAGTTTAACCAAAATGACTTTCGACCTTAGTATTATACCAGCATATATACCCGAATTTAATTACACATTCAAAGCGAAATTCTTTTTTGATGATAAACTAACATTTTTACTTAATCTTACTGGTGGCTTTTGTAATAATAATCAAAATTGTACTAGGCTATAAAAATAATAATAAAGCATTATTAACAAAATACAAGGACATTTTTTACTACAATAGAAGCGAAGGAAGCGTCACAGGGAACTTCTAAGAGCTTCTATAGTCATCGCAGGCATATAATAGTATTTTGCAAAAAAAAAAGTTTGAAATTGATTTCAGAGACCGCAAAAATATTTAATAAATGATGAAGGAACTTCAAGTTCGAACTAAAATTTTTTTTAAAATGTTCAATTGGTCCCGATAAAACGTTTACCATAAATAAAATTTTCAAAAATAAAAAAAAATAAATTTAACTATGTTTCTGTCCTGCTCTTGTAACGGAAGCTTCAAGCTTTCATTTAAACCTTGTTCAGAATTTCGATCTATATTTTTTGAGTTTTTAATCCCAATTTCTTTTCTTTTTATACCCGCCACATATAGAGTGGAGCGTATTTTCATTTTGTCAGAAAATTGCAAAGCATCAAGGGAGACATCGAAGACTCTATAAAATATATATATTCTTGATCAGCACGACGAGACGAGTCAATCTAGCCAAGTCCGTCTCTCTCTCCCTCCCCTCTGTCCGTCTGTATTTGTGGGATTCATTCGCTTAGTTTTAAATGTATTGACCTGAAACTCGAAACTTAAGTTTTTCTCAGTCCTAAGCAGTTCAAGTATTAAAATTAAAGTGCCACATCCAATTTAAGGCATAGCCCCCATACAAACTTATCGTTTTTTATCATTTAGTTTAAATTGGGTAAAAATACTTCTTAGGTCATTCAATATCCAAACCAAGTTACAACGCCCGTTTATAGGTATACCCCAGAATTTTCCGCTCATTTTATATTTTTTGTGTGAAAATAATAATTATTTATGAATATATGCCCTTCAAAGCACATCTAAGGTCATCCTATATATACTCTACAGATATTATAAGGATAAGCCCACTAAATTTGATCAAAAAGCATTTCATAACACTTCAAACTAACGAATAAAATATGTCAATTCAAATCGATTTATTTAATTCTGATCTCATTTATAAAAAAAAAATATTAAGTCTCTTAGCAAGCCTGTTGTGTCTAAAAAATACAACTTGTGACGAAGTTATCAATTGTGTGCTTTGATGTGGTTTTTATTTTAATATTTTTTTTTAATGGTTGGAACATAAGCACCCATCACTGGTATTTGGAATTGCACTTAGATAGGCAAATAGATAAAATTAATGAATTAATCATGCATATGATTATTCTAATCAACTTGTTTTTGACAAATTTTAAATTAGATTCAAAAATCAATTCGAAATTTAGTACTTATTTTATATAAATACGCAAGCTTGCATTTAAAACTATTTAGTTGAAGAAAAAATGTGTCGAAAACATTGCATATTAATACTTTTTTTCATATTTATAAATAATTTCGTAATTATGTTGTATGCAAAGGTAATAAAAATTTAATATATGTCATATACAATTTAATTTAAATTGAATTAAATAAAATTTAAATTACAGCAAGTTCTTATGAATCGCGTTGTTTGCCTGAAAAAGAGTAATAAAATTCAGAATATCAGCTGTTTTGTTGAAAATGTTAACGAGTTAACACTACATGTAACAAATAATCAGGACATAAATAGTGTTGTTGGCGTTTCTGAATTATTACTAACACATTATGGAGTCTCCACTGTATTACGTCATGGAAATATACGTTTAAAAATATGTGATTTGCTTGGAGTTAAATTGAAAAATAATTTCCTGCATCAATATTATAAGGGAATAAAAAAAGGCGGCAGCAAACTTTCCACAGAAATGTCCATTCAAAGCGGTGAGCTAAAAAGTTTTCTTATATTATTTTTTAATTTAAATTAATATTTTTTTTTTATTTATTTAATAGAATACCACTTACAGTTTAATTAAATTTGGCTTAGAATTGAACATGCTACCTGAATATATTCCGGAATGGAATTACACTTTCCAATCGAAATTTTTTTATGATAATCAATTTACATTTTTTATGAATGTTACTGGCGGTTATTGCAATAATAACATGAATTGTACCAATGGAATGAAAATGAGAAATTAATTTTGTACACAAAAAATTATTTATATTTTTAAATTAATTGTTTTTTTTTTTTTTTTTGAATACATGCGGTGTTCCAAAGTTTATGACTAACTCAGGGACTACTTTTTTGTTGTAACGTTTAAGATCAATTTAGTTAAAATAAAAAATAGTTAATCTTTTTTATTTATTTTTTTTTTAAATTTTTGTACTTGATTTAAATGCGTTTTTAATTGTTGCGCTATCTAAATAAATATTTAGCATTTAGATGCGCTACAATGAATATAATTAAAAAAAAATATCATTTAAAAATCAATTAAACTATTTATTGCAATATAAATTAAATTTTTTTTTTGTTTAAAATGTAAATATTTAAATACGAACAATTGCATTCAGTTCTGTGTTCTGTTATTGTAAAACAATTTAAAATATGTATCTGAAAGCATTTTTATTATTTTCTTTAATTTTTATAACAATTTCTATAAATGCTACAGCAAAGGTAATAAAGTATTTTTAATAAAAATTTAAATTTTTACAGGATTGTCACCCAAAAACTCTTTTGGTTGATTTTAAATCAATGAATATAATTCACAGTTTAGTTTAAGCTTCATTTCAAAAAATATTTTTTTTTTTTTTTAATAACGATTGAACTAATTGTGAATTATATTCATTGAATTTTAAAAGAGATTTAAAACCAACCAAAAGAGATTTTGTGTGTTAATAAAAAATTTTATAAAAATTTCTTTAGCAAATCATCTTTTCTAAAATCGATTGCTTGGTTAAGAATAAAGAAAAAATCAAAAAAATGGTTTGTATGCTTAACAATCCGAATGCATTTAGTATGCATGTGACAACCAATCAGGAGAAAATATTCAAAGCAGTTGGCATTATAGAGTTCATACTTTCGCAATATGGTGTAACCAAAAATATACACTATAGCGATATACGTTTAGATATTTGTGAAATATTAAAGATGAAATTAGGACGTGGCATGATGGATGTGCTTTATAAGAGCATTTTGAGCGCTGGAGTTAATTTACCAAAAAGATGTCCATTTGAAAAGGTAAGCTGAAACATTATAATAATTTGTAGCTTATTTTATTTATTAATTTTTTTTTTTTTTTTTTTTTTTTAGAATGTCACTTACGTTTTGAACCAATTGAATTTCGATATAAATATTATGCCTGCTTATTTGCCAGAATATAATTTTACTTTTAAATCAAAATTTTATTTAAATGAAGATTTTGCAACAATAATTAATATAAAAGGCGGTTTTTGCAATGAGAAACATAATTGCACTTAAATTTTGAAAATGTACAAAAAAAAAAATATGTTAAAAAAATTTGTATAATTTTTAATTTTATGCAATAGAAACACTTTAAGAAATAAATTAAAAATTAAAAAAAAATTTACATCTGCTACGCAGTTTTAAAAGTAATAAACTGTTTAACCCGGCGGTCTTTGTAATATTAATAAAAATTATTTTGAAAAGAGCAAAAATTCTCTTAAATTTAAAAAAAAAAAAGCAACAGAGAAATGTATATTACGTTTGAGTTTAACTCAATTTGTATTTGTCTTAGAGTTCACTTAAGAAAAATGTATCTCAGAGAGCGAAGTTACAATACAGCACAATATGCTCAATTTGCTCGTTTAACTAAACGTGTCGAGAACTGGTAACAAGTCAGTCTGCTGCTTCAACTCGACAAGAACACAACGCATGCGCGCAAAAATTATTTTTTTCAATTACGATTTTTTTTATAGAAAAATTGGAAAAATAAACTAAAAAAAATATAGAAACAAAACAGTGTACAAAAAAAAAATCAATTTTTTAAAATATAATAAAAGCGCAAACAAAACATGCACAGTGCAACTAAGTCAAATAAAGTGAACGATTTTTAATAAAATAAAAAAAAAGTGAACAAGAAATTAATAATTTTTAAACTTTATTAAAAACAAAACGCTCGATAAAAAATAACAAAAAAAAAAAAAAGCTCACATTTCGTGCAAAAACTAAAAAGAAAACTACTAAAAGCGACAAAACGCGCAGACAAAAATCTGCAAAAATAATAAAAAGGCATAAAAATTCCACAAATCGTTGAGTGCTTTTCTGTTCTGTTGTGTTGTGTTGTGTTGTGTCCTCAAACTAAACTGAACAACGTTGTTGTTTTTGTCCTCGTGCACAACGTTGTCCTCGTTGAAATCATCGGAATCAGACTCGAGTGAACGTACAACAGCAACAGCAAAGATACAGATACAACAATAACACCAACACAACAACAACAATATTAAATATATAAAAAATAAAAAAACGCGCAACGCCGACGCAAGACAAAAGTTTTGCGCGTACTAAACGCCAACTAAACTGAATCGTAGTGAAAAGGTGCGAGACAAGAAATTAAATTGCTTGAAAAACGACAAAATAACAAAAAAATAAAAATAAAAACAGATAAAAAAAGTAGCAGCACGTTGCTTTATTGTTTCAGCAACAATTGCAACTATAAGCAGCAACGCATAACTAGTAGATACAAAGCAAAGAACAACTGCAACAGAAAGCAAAGGATATAAGCAGCAGCAACAACAACAACAACAGCAGCAGCAGCAGCCCTTGAATGTCGCGACTTTGCAATTATCAGACTAAACGCATCAAGTTTGGTATTTGAAGTAGAAAACAAAAAAAAAAAAAAAAATAATAATAATACTTATAAAATGTATCTATAAAAATAGCTACGCGAGTGTATGTGTTAAAAAGAGAAAGAAAATATATAAGAAAAAAAAAAATAAATTTTCAAGTCAAACAAAAATGTACACGAAATTATTTTTATCGCTGCGCAAAGATCGCCAATTGGAAAATTGAAAAACTTTTTTTTCTGTAAAAAGAGACAAAAAAACTTTTTAAGACTTAAGAATTAAAAAGCGCAAAAGAGAGAGAGAGAGAGGCTTCATAGAAGCGAAAAAAAGTGAAAAGGGCAGCATATAAAATCGCGTGGCGCACAAGTCAGACAAAAAAATATAGGAAACGCTCAAGTTAAAGTGAAAAGCGTGCGGCAAAAAGCGGGTACTAAACAAAAAAAAAACAAAAAAAAAAAAAAACAAAAAAAATTTAAGGCAACTTCAAGTGGAAAAAATAATAAAAATTGCAAAAATATTGCCCAAAAGGCATTTGGTAGTACGTTGAATCGAAACGCTCGTCGTTGTTGTCGTCGTCGTTGTTGTTGAAGTCGTCGAAATCGTTGAAGTTGAAGTTAAAACCGTGGTTGGTATGTTGTCTGGCGGGCTGACTACAGCAACAACAACAACAACAACAACAAGAAATATAATAAAAACAACAACAGCGGCAACAATAAGCAAACTATAATGTATCTATAATAAAAAATTACAACAAGTGATCGTGCAGAAAATAGATCGATAAAATAGCTAAAAACGAAAAATAAATAAAAGACGCGCGTCTTGTGCACGTTTTTTTTTTTTAACTTTATACAAAATCGTACTAAAAAACCGAAAAAAAAAGAATTTATATTAAAGATATTGGCAGACAGCCGAACAAACAGAAAGACAGGCAGACAGACAGACAAACGAAAATGTAAACGCTGTCCATGCGTTTGTCCAGCAAAAGAACTAAAAAAAATTGGGAAAACAAAAATAAAAACAAAATTATTAAAAATAAAACAAGAATAAAACTACGAAATTAATTTCACGATTTTCGAGACATCCTAAAGCAGCAACAATCACAAAGGAAAAAAAAATTGCACTTGATGCCAGCGCAAGCAGGCCAAGCAGCAACAAAATGTACGACATAAAGCGTCTAGAAGCGGGACAACAACAGCAACAACAAGGACAGATAAACAACAATTATTCATTTACAACAACAACAGCAGCAGCAACAACAACAACAAGCACGCAGCACGAGCGTCTAAGCACAAATACCGCACAAAAACCCTTTCAACTCACCTGCAGCGTCATAACGCCACCCACAACGCCGCTGCCGCCAAAAGTGCACAGCTGCACTACATCATCCAAAGCGTCAATTATACGTTCCGGCTCCATAACCAGCACAAGTTCCAGTTCCAGCGCTAACAGCTACGATCCCGCCGAAGCTACACACATGACACTGCTTACGTTGCGTCGTCGACGCATGTTTCAACGTCGCGCCTGTCTACTCAGCATACTGGCTGCATTTGTATTCGGCCTTGCATTGGGCGTTTTTGTGCCCATGTTCGGTTTACCCGAGTATCTGAGTAATGAATTTCCCACGCTGCCTGTTGCATTAGACTCGAATGTAGTTAGTAACGCGCAGCTTAATCTTAGCGAGCAACAAGCGACACATGTGCGTCCACCATCAAATTTTCCAACGATATATGAAACGCCTGAAGCGGCAGCAGCAGCAGCAGCGGCAGCGGCGACAGCAGCAAATGCAGTCAATGCCAACAATGAACAATATACGGTTGCTTTCATCAAGGAATCGTTGGAGCTAAGCGCTGAGCAAGTATTTCGCAATGCATTTCATCTGGAACAGGATAAAAATGCGCCCGATTCGATGATTGTCAAAAAGTTGGATACAAATGATGGCAGCATTAAAGAGTTTCATGTACAGCGTACTGCAAATGGACGCTATCTGAAAGGACCCGAGCGTCGCTTGTCCAAGCCAACGCTTGTCGAGCAGTTACTTGTGCCAACAGATGACCAAGCCGCCGACTCCGCCGCTGCTGCGTCTATAAACTTTGTACCCATAGCACAACGCATTGTGGAGAGCGCACGCAGTCAACGTAATCAAGGCATTATAAAATCGGATATATATTGGGGTGATCTGGTGGAGCGTGCACTACCTCACGGTTTTGGTAAATCGGAAATGCAACAATGGGATAGCTATGTTGCACGCAAAGGGCATTGTAACACGTCTGGAGGCTGGCTGTGGACGCATGCAAAATCGTTTGGTCATCTTTGCCGACGGTACACGCGCCTGTGCACGCTATCGTCAGAACACCGATCAAATACAGGGTGAACTGTTCTCCTTCTTCCTTGGCCAACTGTTGAATATCTCAAATTTAGCGCCCAGCGCTGCAACAGTTATTGATACAACATCGAGCACTTGGTCAGCGGCGCTCGGCGACATAACGCAGGCGCAATGGAAGGAACAGCGTCCAGTGGTATTGACGCGTTGGTTGCCTGAACTTGAGCCGGCTGGTATACCGCAACCATTTCAACCGCTCGAGCGACATTTGAACAAATTCGATGTATGGAATATAACGCTTAGCGCTGCAACAGAGACAATAAAGAAGCAGCAGCAACGGCAGCAGAGAAGCAGCAGCAACGGCAGCATGAGAATGTGGACATCAACGACGACGACGATGACGATGTCGACGATGACAAAGTTGGCGACACGAATCAGCGTGGATTACTCAAACGGCTGGAAGCTGCCAGCAGCCAAACGCACGCTCATCAATCACGCATGCTTGACTCGTCGTCGTCCATGTCGTCCACATCCAGAACGACAGCATCCTCGAACTACGCTGACGCAGCAGCAGCAGCAGCGAGTAAACGTTGCAAGCAACATACCTACTACACCAGTGCTGCAGCGACTAATTGAATTGGCACAATGGTCCGATTTAATCGTCTTCGATTACCTGATCGCGAACCTCGATCGTGTCGTTAATAACTTGTACAACTTTCAATGGAATGCCGACATTATGGCTGCGCCTGCGCACAACCTCGCGCGCCAAATCAACTCCCAGCTGCTTGTCTTTCTCGACAACGAATCGGGTCTGTTGCATGGCTATCGTCTGCTCAAGAAGTATGAGGCCTATCACAGTCTGCTCTTGGACAATCTTTGCGTCTTTCGACAACCCACCATTGAGGCATTACAACGTCTACGCAACGATGGTGCGGGACGCCGACTGCGCGAACTTTTTGAACAGACAACAAGCCCGAATGTGCGTGACGTGTTGCCCTCGCTGCCGGATAAATCAATCAAGATACTAGTGGATCGCATTGATCGCGTGCTGGGACAAGTACAGAAGTGCAGGGATTTACTCTCCGACAGATAATACGCGAAAGCGAGCGAATAAGAGCACTATACTGCGGCACCACTACTGCTGCGGCAAGTTTAATTGGATTTAGTTGCAATAGCAACAACAACAACAACAATCACAAATTCGCGGCCATTTAAAAAAAAAAAAATTGTAATAATTTGTTGATTAATTGAAATGCAAAAGTCTCAAAGCCAGCAGTCTTCAAAATACATTCCATATATATGACTGATTCATATTCTGTAAATAATTCTTTATAAATTGTAAATCTAAACTAAACTATTTGTGCCTCCAGTCAACAAATTTCTGTTAAAAAAAACAACAATTCTAGAAATATTAAAGCAAGAAAGTAACTAAATAAATGTAAATATTAAACATTTATATTTATTTTAGTTAGCGTATATATCTAAATTATAAAAGCAAAACAAAAACAGCTGATTTTATGTTGAACAGCTATATTATAGAAAGGTGTTGTATTCCGATTCCTTTGCGACATATTTTTATCAAAATAAGCTTTGCTCTATAGATTTGTAGCAGGCTAGAGTGAGTTAATAATATATACTGTACTCTTTTTCAACAAAATATGTAAGCAAAATAAGAAGCAACAGTGGTGGAATACGACACCTTACATAATTACAACTGTTTTATGCTAAATATAACAAATTAGTTATTTCAATAAAAAAACGAGTATTAAATAAATTTAAATAAAATAAATTTTTATGTAAATATTTACGAAGAAAAAATTTAGTTATAAATCAAAAAAAAAAAAAAAAATTGTTTGAAAGAAGTTAATTTAAATACCAACAACATGTGATATTTCTTTAAGTTATAGTAAAAAAAAAACAACAACAACAAACAAACGTAAACATAAAACAATAATAATAATTTAAAACAATTTCTGTATAATTTACTTTACTTAATAATCTAGAAATATATATAAACTAAGCGCATTTATGAAAAATAAAAAGATATGAATTTAAAAAAAAAAAAAAAAAAAAAATCAAAATGTATTTGCATCTTTATTTGCACGACAATAACAGCAATAACCTTAAGAACAACAACAACTGCAAAATATATATACACATATATAGTATGGCAAGAGTGCAGATAATAATTTTTCAACAGAATATGAGCCAAACGATATACGCTGAGAACATAGTCATGACAATAAATTGTCATTGATCTTTTCTGCTGCTAGTGCAATGTTGTTGATGTTATAGATGCGATGCAATAGCAGCAACAACAAGAACAACAACAACAACAACATATATAAAAGACAAATCGCAAAGCTGCGTTTGTCAACTTGCCACAACAGCAACAACAGCAACAACAGCAGCAGCATGCATAGTAACTTGCCACATCATGGCATTGAAGGTAGACAGTAGAGCAATCGCACACACACATACAATACATACATATGTATATATTGTATCTCATCGCTGCTCTGCATGCTTTTCATAATATCTTCATAAACATTTGAAATTTCTTTTCCACTTGCCACACTACAGCTGCACTTCACAAAAGTTTTGCAACGCTCTACTTCAAGCGAATGTATCTGTGTTATGCATGTACATGTGTGCCTTTTGAGCATTTCAAGTGCAGCTACAACACGAGCAACGCACAGATACTTTAGCTAAGATATGCATGCGCTGTGCTCTTCAGCATATCTCATAATGTCTGTCTGTCTGTCTGTCTGTCTGTCCGCAGCAAAGTCTAAAGAGTATCTTCGTCTGCGTTTGCATCTTTTAGCTGTCTGTCTGCTTTAAGATTTAGAATCTGTGCTCATTAAGTGCGTCCGCGTGTCTTCGTTTTTTTTTATTTTTTTATTTGTAGCTGTGTGTGTGTATTAACTCATATGAGTTTTGCATATGTGTGTATGTATCTTTAGGTTTATTTTAATGTCTGCTGGCTGGCTGGCTTGCTAGCTGGCTGCATCATCATCATCACCCTGAAACAAGCTTCGTTTGCATCTGATTTCACTGCGCGTATATTTTATTGGACACCAGAGTAGTTCACGAAAAATAGCCGAGCCAAGTGGAAAGAATCACAACAACAACAGCAACAATACGAAGAAATTTAAAGCAGCCGCATATTTAAATAACGAACTTAGTTCTTGCAGCTTGCTGTGTCTTAGTATCTGCGTGCGTGTGTGTGTGTTATCTGTGTGCGTCTGCAGCATAATAATAAAAAATCGTTATGCTAGTTTAATAAATATATCAAATTACATAAAGACGTGTTAAGGAATTTGTGATTTTAACACGTTTAAAATCTTGTCGCAACAAATACTTTTTTTTCGTTTTTTGGTTTTTTTGTTTTTCTTTTTTAAATGAAACAATAAAAGTTTTGAGTAAAGTTTTTAGTTTAGTTTATTAGGCGTTAATTTGTATTTAAATTAATTTTATTTTGCATTTCTAAATAAAATATTTTAAAGTTTAAAAAAAAAGGCATAAAATATAAAACGTTTGCTTACAATAATAATAAATCGCATAAAAGTGTGATGCCACCAACTGCGTTATTATTTACACATTTTTATGCTCGCCAAATGCATTGCACTTAGCTACACAGCAATAACAACAGCAACAACAACAACATAGCAAAACCAAGCAACCAACAACGTTGTTAAGCAGCACCTTTGTTGTATATAAAACTATTTTTATGTTCATTTTTTATGAACTAATTAATAAAAATTTTTATAACTTGTAATAAAGCTTTTTAGGTTTTCGCTTGATCATTAAAAATAATCATAAAAAATAAAATTGTAAATAGCAAACTAAAGCGTGTAATGCATTAATATAAAAAATCTGTAAATATACAAAGATACAGGTGTCCGAAACACTAAAATTATACAGAAAGCTTTTTATTAAAATTTTCAAGATGTATAATAATACTAAAGATGATCTTTATAAAAATTTTTTCACAAAAAATAACTGGTATACATTTCTATTGAAGAACGGAACTTCCTATTTCTTCTTTGGCTACAAAGCAACAACACTTTCCAGCGTATATGTATGAATATGCTTGTTAAAATCTAACACCTCTGATTTGTGACATCAGTTTCTGTACCTGACACACTTAAGTGAGCAACAATTATACGCCGAACCAGCGACCCAGCCATATAATCGTTTTGCCCCAGCTAAGAAACAGATGGGATCCTGAAAAAATTTTAGATAAAAGACCAGAATACTTTTTATTTAAAGTACATAGCTCTTTTTTTTCTTCTGAATTTCGAAGGTTTTTTAAGAAAATGACTACAATTTAAAAATGTGGAAGAGAAATTTTTAAAAATTTATAAAAAATATATTTCTTGAGATTTTTAGCTAAATCGTAATAATTAAATGTGTCAGTTAATTGTGGGTCTAAAGAAATGTAATCAAATTTGATGCTAGAAAACATTTGCTATAATCAATATAAATGTATAGGAGATATTATTTTTCATCGGAAGATACCTTCCCAAGTAGAAAATGGTTTCAAGTAGAGAAAGAAAAAATGGGTACCAAAAAAAAAAAAAAAAAAAAGGTTTTTATTGAGAAATATTTATTTATGAAAAATTTTAAGGCCAGATTCGTATTTAGCAATTGAAAATTTATAAAATTTGTGCTTGTTCAAAACTCACGATTGATACCGAGTTTCCTTGACACTGCACTGAAGGTCTAATCTCTAATTCGGGACTTCTATCGACTCACGTTCATCTGCTATTCAAGATCAAAAACAGTCCAAAACAGTGTAACTACTTTGAGTTTTTAAACAAATTTTCCACAAAATCTAGAGGCGATAGAAGGCCAGATTAGTATTCGGTAATGAAAAATCTTTTTCCCTGTCGACCTGTTTTATTAGTGATTTTGTGATTTAGCAAGTTTGTTGCCTAAGTCTTTTGTTTTTTTTTTTTCATTTTTTTGTGCATTGATTTGCAATAGCTTTAAGAGCAAATTTAAACAAATAATTAAATAAATAACAGTTAAAATAGTTTCTCTTTAATATGACGTGAGCTATTTTAGAAAAAAAAAATAAATAAATACATAAATAAATATAATAAAAATAAAAATAAAACGCCAACACGATTACTACTATGTACGCGTATATAACATATAACCTCAAGAAATTTACTGTCAACACAGGCTGCCATGTTGCTTCCAAAATGCTTCCATAACTACTAAGTAAATGAGAAGGAAACAATTTCAACGCAATGTGGTAAATGTTGTTGCTGTTGTTTGTTGTTGTTGGTGTTGTTGTTGGTGGCAGCGTAATTTGCATATGAGTTGAGTTGCATGCAGCAGCAGCAGTTGTTGTTGCAGCTTCATTTCGATGCTTTTGGCAACTGAGCATGCAATATTTCTTGTACAAGCGCAACATTACATTCAATGCGTTACGACGACGCCGTCGTCGTCGTCGTCTGTTGATTTTTACGCTTTTATTGGCGCTGGCTGGCTGGCTGGCTGGCTTACAGGCTGACTGGCAATGCACTAAAGCAGCTTTTCTTTGGCAGCAAAATTCTAAACAAATTGCTTCCGCACCTGCAGCTAAAATCAGTGCATGTAACATGCTATACATTCGAGTACAACACACACAGAGATACTATTTATATAAAACTTTATTTTATGCCTGCGTTACACTATAAAGAATCCATTCAAGTGCAAACACAATTAGCTTAAAAATAAAGAAAATAACTTAAAGATGTTTCTCATTGTTGCAGTAAATATTTTACTGCTGCTTCGACAGTTTTATACGTTATATATTATATGAGTATATATATCATAAACGCAAAAGATCAAGTGTTCGTCTTTGTTCGTCGCCTAATCCAATTCAAAAATGAAGAAAAAAAATTGTATGCACACTAAACACTTTCATTTTACTGTTTGCCTTTTTATGGTTTATTTCGAGGCAATTTAGACAAAACCAAAAGAAAGCCAAAGATATCAAAATAAAACATTTCTTTCGTTATACTCTGCGATCTTAACAGATAACAATAACAACATACCAGTCATATATGGAAAAAGATGAAAAAAAAAAAAAAAATAAAATAAAATCCTTTCAGCAGACACACTGACGTTTTCAAAAGAAAAACTTGGCATTTAAATGTTTTTTCTTTTTTATTGAAGAAAAGAAATGGTCTGTTAAAGAAAATGTAAGTGCCACGAAATGCAGCAGAAAGGTCATAATTTAATGAGAAAATAAAATGAAATGAAACATACAAAAAAAAAAAAAAAAAAAAACAAAAAAATTATTACATAGATAAAAACAAAACAAAAAATTTTGTTAGCCAAGAAAAGATGCTGCAGCAGCATTTGACTTGCAGTAAAACCAAAAAACAGCTACATGCTGCATGCACGAACTGTCGCATTGCGCTCTTTTTGAAGGCTGCAGGCGCTGTTGTTGTTGTTGCTGTTTCTAAAATTAAAGTTGTAGCGAAAAATTTTCATAGCGTTTCTTTTTTTTTTTTTTAGGTATTTATGATTGCTTTTTGACGAACCGACATTTAAATTTCTTTCCACAGCACAGTAAAGGATTTGGAGTTTAGAAAAATCATTAAAAAACAAATGAAAATTTTAGCTTCGAGAGAAACCGAAGCTTAAATGCACGTCATAAAAAACATATTGGAATATAGTATAGAAGAGGTCTCGATACAAACCAAATAAAGACAGTATGCTGGGATTTATATGAGGAGCATACATAAACTATGCCAAAAACAAACAAATAAATTTCTTAAAAGACAAAATAAAATACTTGTTATGAGAGATATATTTAGGTGATGCAATTATAACTGGTGTAGTATTCCGTCTCTATTTACTCTATAGATTCAATCAAGGCTAGAATATGATAAACATATATCCTCTAGTCTTTTCACCACAGTTTGACTTCATACTGAATAAAATTCACCAAAATATGTAAGCAAAATAGAAAGAGCCAGTGGTGGAATACTACACCTGCTATAATTGCATCACGGTTTATATGCTAAAGTTGCACGATCCTAATCAAATCTGTGCCCTGACCAGGGGCCAATCTGGTAGTATGGTATAGTACGTGGTCTGATGCCACGGGCAGACAGAAGGCCCTGCCTCAAATGGATATGTCCTTTTGAGAGTATGGTCTTGGCTGTGTTTTATACTCTAACACGGCAAACCAGGCCTTGTTTGAACGTAGGTATCAAACAAACAAATGAGGTTTAGATAGGTCCTTCTACTCGACATTTCTTCAAATTGGTACCCGATGACCCCTTCTGGAACTCAGGTTGGAGTTAACCAAATGGTGCCTAGAGGTCACGTGGGATTAAGTCTTTCATAGACAGTTTCCCACGAAAAACGCCATTGCATTCTGTCACTTATTTTCAAAAAAAAAAATTTTTACCATATAAAAACCCGAACATGAGTAAGAGACGTATATGATGCTATAGTGATCGATTCATCATGGCTAGAACGACTCGTCTGACTAGAATATACTATATATAGTTTATAAGGTATCCGATGTTTTGTTTAATGCGTTACAAACTTTCCGACAGAGTGAAAATAACCGTTCATTCTAAATAAGTGTAATGGTTATAAGAATTTAACAACACTAAACCTAGAAAACCGTTTCCTTTGAAAATTATGCCATACTAAATTAGATCGTTAGTTAATATTTTTGCTCATTACGAAACTTTGAATTTCGTATTTTGTTTCTTAATAATGTATCTCATAGTACGTTTTGTATCTCATATAAAACGCCTACTTTTACCTTTTATTTTATTCGAAATCTCTCATTTCTGCACAAAAGCGTTTCATCTGCTGCATAATTCATCAAAATCATGTTTGATTAATTTGACAAACTGTAAAATAATTTGTCACCTCAATGTGCACACTTCCGTCTTATTGTTTAAATTGACAGTTTAATTCTTCATTTCAAATAGTTAAAAAAT
The DNA here is from genome assembly GCA_018903435.1 of Leucophenga varia. Taxonomy (NCBI): domain Eukaryota; kingdom Metazoa; phylum Arthropoda; class Insecta; order Diptera; family Drosophilidae; genus Leucophenga; species Leucophenga varia. Next base: position 4,023,478 of record JAEIFJ010000935.1, on the reverse strand, counting down.
TTTGTAAGACTTTTGAGCTACTCCCCTACCTTGCGCTACAAATTGTTTACGCAGAAACTACACACAAAGCAGCTAAAAATACATGAAAACAAAAAAAAAAAATACAAATATTGACAACAAAGAAGCGCACATTGATTTTCAACTCAAAGCAAACAAAAACAAGTAAGTTTGTATCTTTAACAGCGAGAAAAGAATAAATTACAAAGATAAACTTTACTTTTTTTTTTTTTTTTTTTTTTTTGGCAGGTATTGTCTGCTGCTGTTGCTCAAAAATCTTTCAATTTGCTTCTTTTTTTTTTGAATGTTTTACTCGCAGACTCAAATCTCTGCTGACTTGCCTGCCCGAATCAGGTGAAGTGAGTTGATTGATTGCACTAATTTATAATGACAATGGGTCAGATCGCACATGTGCGCAGTAAGCCTACGTAAACCCTCAGAAGATGAAAAAAAAAAAAAACTGAGCTGAAGGTTGCTATTGTAATTTTTCGGTTATATTTCGCTTTGGGTTCATTAAACGCCGCCAAAATGAATGAATCTTTTCAATTTCATAAAAAAAAAAATATTTTTTTTCTTCTTTTACATGCGTTTGTCAGAAATGAAGCGAAACCAAGTTTAAAAAAAAAAAAAATATATATAAATTTTGGTTAATTCGTTTTTCAAAAAACTTTGATTAAATTATAAAAATACTTTAAAATATGTTGTTGTTTTAATTTTCCGAACGCCTCAACTAATGTGCAACATAATAAGCTAGTCTTTGCCTAATCCGACATGCATCGCCCTAAATCTTTTTCTAGCTAGAAAGCAATAACAATAACATTAGAACAAGTTGATGAAGATGAAGTTGAAGTCAAGTTGAAACAACATATTTATACAATATATATTTTCAGATACTATGTGTAGTATTGTATAAAATTTTTGTAGGTAGATATACGAAAGAAGTGAAAACTGTAGCTAAAGTTAATAAATTACAAGCGTACAAGCTTAGCCGATGTTGCCGTAGCGCTCAATATGCATTAACAATATAAACCGTAGCGAGCGTTACATTTTAAAGTCAATGCTACGTTGAGCAGCGCTAAATAGTTTGAACCTTACAACAAGATAAGCGCGGCGTACTGAAACTGAAGTCCAAAAATTCGTAGAAAGCAGACATATGTGTATGTGTGTATGTATGCTTTAGAACGATTTAAAAAAAATACAATCGACTGACTGACTAACTGACACCTTTAAGCCGTGTAAAAAATGCGGGTCGTACTACTCTACTACTACATGCTGTTCTTCTTGAAGCGTTTGCACAGTGTGTCAAATTGTATAGTAAAGTATTTGGAAAATTTTAAAGATACATTTCTGAAAATAGCCAAAATACTATATTGAAAATTTTATAATTCATTTTAGAGATGGGCGTCGGGACGGGAAATCCCGTGGGTTAGCTATGAAAACCCAAATATTTGTTAAACTAGTTTTGATTTACTTATTGAAAGATATTACACTAGTTTACACCAAAAAAGGTTCTGGATTCTCATGAACCTATTTCCATGTATTTTGTAACCTAGATTTCAAAGATCGCCAAGATATTTTTATGGATCGTTCTCGAGATATTCTCAAAAAACCTGTTCTTTGAACTTTTTCGGTTATTTCTTTATATCTAGAGAATGAATCAATCAATTGGATACTATTTGTGTAACAAATGTGAAAACACCAAAAATTATGGCAGTTTTCATGATTTTTGAATATAATAAAGTACCCTTATAAAAATAAAATATACTTTAAATACAAGGGAATAGATTCATGAAAACCCATAACCTTTGAAAAAGTCCAAATTTGTAAAATAATATTAATTCAACATTAAATTTTTTTATCCACAGAAAAAAAGTGTAATCGAATTTAGCGCTGAACAGAATATTCTTAGCCAGTTCAACAAGATGAATAGATCTAGCCATGTCGTCTGTCTGTTTAAATTCTTTACAATATTGCAACACACTGTGCAGCATAGTAAAAAAAATAAATAAATAACGAAGATGAGTATAGAAGCTGCGTTTTAGAGTTCAAGATACGACTTCACATGTTGCTAGTACAAAGAATCTTGATTTAGAAAAAAAATTTAAGAATAAAACAAAACAAAAAAATAAATGAAAAAAAAACATTTAAAAAGAAAAATGAGTTACTTAACTTGTTTAACGCTGTTTGTCTACTAACAGAGTAGGTATGTTATATTTATTACAATTATTGATAAATCTAAATAAAGATTAGAACCAAAATGGCCACGACCTGCAATCAAAGAACGCACGGCCTTCAACTGTAAACTAGAACAACAAAACAAGCAACAAAATACAAAATATGAAAAACTAGCAAAAATTTGTTTATAAATAGAAGAAAAAAATAATAAAAACTAAAATAGTTCTCACAAAATCACAGCTTAATCTGCATAATGAAAATTTATGATTGTTTGTGAAAGATTTTGCACAAACGATATGATTTAATTATAATTATCAATGGCGACGACGACGACGACGACGTTGGCAATGGCGACGTATGAAGGCGAATTGCAAGTTTAACGGCGCCAAGTTGCAAGCCGTATGGAATGCAATTTTTTTTTTTTTTTTTTTGTTGCTTAGTTTGCCACCAACATTACCAAAGTTGCTTTCAATGTCGCTGGTACGCTTACCCCGTCAGCAGCTTCAATTAATGCAAATAGCAGCAATTGCACCGCAGGCAAATTATAAAAAAATAAAAAATATATAAGAAAATATAGCTCAACTCGTTGCAGCTAAAAGTAGTTTCGCGTGGGCGCTAAGCCACAACAGCTCAACTATTTCTAAGTATATTTTTTTTATATAAAAATATATATTTTTTTTTATTATTTCTTCAACGCTTTTGAAACAATGAATTCTAATTGACTGATTGCAACTGAAAAAAAAAATAACAAAAACAGTTGTTCATGCAAATTAAATGTTATTATTACTTTCTGATCTATTGCTGTGCTTGTTAGATTAAAGATTATAATTAAATAGTTGTCGTGTTCTTGTTCTTTTGTTTTTAATCTGTTAATAATTTGTATTATTTTCTTAGTCTTATTAGTTTAAGTGATGTTTTATGTGAAATTTATGTTATTTTTTTTTTATTAAAAACTTAACATGAGAAGTTGAAAGTCTCAAAACGTTTGAGAAATTCTTAGATTTAGCTTTCGCTCTGAAACAAGTTTTTTTCTTTTTTTATTGTTGTTGTTGTTGTATACACTTAATATCATAATTTCTCAGCTGGCATCTAACAACTAATGAGCATTCAATCAGTGTCTTCAACTGTCTTCATAACGCCTTTCAATTTCAAAATGCGCCGCTATAAACGCTCATGTATGTGGCAGTGACTATGCTGTGCCGCTTCTCGCTAGCTCACCTCCTCACAGCCTTGCGGTGCTCATCAATTGTTGACGTGTTTTTTTTTTTTTGTATTAACTTTCATTGGCTTTCTAATGTTTGTCACTGTTTTGTTTGTGTCTAGCAGTCTTTTTCTTTATAATTTTTCCATTGATTCTTACAAGTTTTATCTGTCTTTCAATTCACATCGAAACAACATATATACAATTTTAATACCCTACGCCTAAAGTTTAAGCATTTTCATGGAGAACATGTACAGAGTCTAAAAAAAATGTTAACGAAGTATTGTATAGTTTTTAAAATGTTTTCACCACATTTAGGTCTAAACAAGAAAAACGTTAACTTCGGTAGAACCGAAGCTTAAATTCCCGTCACACGAATCTTTAAAGAGTTTATGTGTAATCATCAGTGGTCACCTAAGTTTACACACAATATTAATTTAAAATTTTGAGCTTAAAATACAGATATGTATAACAACATATTTCTCGAATATATCTGGAAACGGGCGGTAAGGTTGTATGCAAGAAACACCTGAAAATGGGCGTGGCACCATGATATTGGAAGAGTTTTTACCCAATATGGAGTAAATACATGAATAAATAATAACCATTTTCATACAAAAAATCGAAAATGGTCCGAAAGTTTGTATGGGGGCTATACCAAAAAATGGGCGTGGCACATCTGATTTGACATTGGATGACATTAGAATGTTTTTAGCCAAATTGGAGTCAATATATGCATAAATAATTAGTATTTTTTTACAAAAATCGGAAAATCGGAAAAAAATGGAAAGTTTATATGGGGGCTATGCCTAAAAGAGGGCGTGGCATTTTGGTTTTGACACTGGATGACAAAAAAATGTTTTTACACAATTGGGAGCGAATACATTCATAAATAATTACAATTTTTATACAAAAAATCGGAAAAAACGGTAAGTTTGTATGGGGGCTATACCTAAAAATGGGCGTGGCACTCTAATTCTCGAACTCATAATAGTCGTTGCCGAGAAAAGCTTAAGTTCCAAATTTCGGCGTAATATCTAAATATCTTCATCAAAAAAATTGCGAAGAAATAAACAGACAGACAGACAGACGGACAGACAGACGGACAGACGGACATGGCTAAATCGATTCGTCTCATCGAGCTGATCAAGAATATATATACTTTATGGGGTCTACGACGTCTCCTTCAATGCGTTACAAACTTTCCGACAAACTGAATATACCCTTCACATTATGTGTGGCGGGTATAAAAATCGATTTACGATTGCTCAAATAATCGTCCAGGTAATAGAAATCGATATATCTAAATACATACAACTGTCGCAGCTACTTTTTCAAAATAAAATATCATAAGCACTCAGATGAATATTTATAGTAAGCATAAATCGATAACTTTACTTCTCTTATCTGTTCGATTATTTGAGCAATCGTTAATCGATATCAAAACGTTGGCGTTTATTGGAAATCGGCTTATAATTATATTTAAAAATATTACTGAGTGGTTTCTAGGATTTTTTAGGAATTTTAATCATTGCACTACAAAATATACAAAAAAACCGATAACAGCTGTGTTGATTCTTTCTGCGCGTGTACTAGGCGATTATTAGAGATGTGCATCGCCTTGATTAGTTTCTTAGAGATGTGCGGCAGCCGTTGTAATGCGTTGTGCGTTTAGCAGAGGCACACGAAAGTCATAATCTATATACCACATTTATAGCTCGTTTCCACTCATCGAAAGCAATGCGTAATATAGATGAACAACTTTCAAACATAAATTCATGAAAAATAATAAATATAAGCAATATTGTATACAAATGTTAACGCGAACGTTTGTGCAAATTGGCTATTAATTATTTTTCAAGCGATGTGCAGCAATCAGATTAATTTCTTAGAGATGTGCAGCGATCGATTACATTACAATTTCATTACTTAAATTTCTCAAACAAGAAACTTAAAGTATACAAACAAGTCGTTAAGACTTAAACATATTTTATTTCTTACTATTTTCTTTGGCCAATATACATTTTTTTTTGTTCAATAGAAGAATCTTACGGATTTCTTTTGTAAATATTTTTCTATTATTTTCCATTAGTTTTCACTCGTTTGTAACATTTTTTTATTATTTATTTATTTATTTGTTGTTGTTGTTGTCTTTTGGTTATTATCAACTGAGCGCATCATTTGTGTATACATATAGGAAAATATTTACCTATGTGAGTTACTGACTCTATCGCCTTAAAAACGCTTCAAAATTAAATGTGCCAGCAAATGAGTTGTATGTCTGTGTGTGAGTTAGTAAGTGACTGAATGAGTGAGTGAATGACGGAATGATGTTACTTGAAACCAGTTTCATTGACAATTACACAAATACACATGTGTATATGGTATGTGTGTATGTTCTTTGCAGTTTGTTGCATTGCGTTCATTATGCCAAAAGCGCTGATCGAAATCTTCGTTTCTTTTCGAAAAGAAAAAAAAAAAAAATACCCAGTGTATTACTCAAAGTTGAACTGCAACATCTTTTCGTCTCCATTTCAATTGTGTTTGTGTGTATGTTTTTATTTATTTTTATTTTTTTTCGAATGATTTTTCGTTGGTTCGCTGGGCTGCTGCTGCACTGCACTTTGATGGATGGTTGGCTGAATTGTTGATTTGACCGTTGTCCGTTGCTCATCCATACTGAACGAACGAACGAACGAAAGAACGAATAAAGTCTACGGTCCACTTGCGCTTGACACAACTGTCATTGTTGCTGTCAAATTGCGTTAATATCACTGAGCTGTCAAATTATAGCGACGCATTTGTTGCTTTGTTTGCGCGTTTCGCATCTCTCATCTTGACTTGTTTTGGTAACTCAATTAAAATGTCTTTCTTTCATGTTTTATTGTTTATTTTTATTGTATTTATTTACTTTTTTTTTCTTTTTCTTTTTTTTTTTTGGCAGTTGTTTTGCTGCTGTCCAATTGTATGTTATTGGTACACCCATCATTACGCGCTAAGGAGGCGCCACTTGTACACTAAAATTAGGCGAACGTAAAACAAAAAAAAACAACAAAAAAGCAAGCAGAAAAAGCAATTACCAGCAAATTATTTGCTACCTTGCACAACACAGCACAGAGTTCGAGTAGGCGCACGATTCATTCCTTTGTCTGTCTGTCTGTCGGTCTGTCTGTCGGTCTTGCTGCAACACTTTGAATCACTCACACATCAAGAGCATTAGTCGTCGTCGTCGTCTGTCTGCTCAGTTTAGCGAAGCGAGATGGTAATAAGCCAAAATTACGACGCAGATTCTGATTGGTCTATTTGACAAACTGAATGTTGTTTAACGTTCCAACTATGTCTACAAGCTGCCACTCGTTGACTTAATGTTGCTCTTCATGTTGTTATTGCTTTTTTTCGTTTTTTTTTATGTTGTTGTTGTTGTTCGTTTGTTTTGTTAATGACTTTTGGCTTTTACCGACGACTTTGTGCCAACCTGCTTGTTTTTTTTTTTCTTAACTTGCGATGGGAATAACTGCTGGCAGTTTTTTTTCGCCATTTTATTTTTTTTTTTTTTAACCTCGAACGTCTCTTGTTGTCAGCACGCAAAACAATGACAATTGTCTCAAAGCGAAAATAAAATGAAAAAAGCTTAAAAAAAAAACGAAAAAGGGGAGGTCTCTCTGAGATATGCGCGACATAAGCAAATATTTTCAGGGCTTATGTAATACAAAAAAATCGATTTAGAATTGAAAAACAGTAAGAAAAAACAAATAAAACTGATTGGATGCTAAATATTAGAAATCATAGAGAAGTATTCAAGAAACACATAATCTGTTCCGATGAGAACATTGTACCTAATATGCCTACATAATCTAGTAAGTTATTTGTCGGAAAGAAGAAGTCATTGTAAACCCTTTATACATTTTTGATCAACTTGACTGTCGTTAAACGTTACGTTCTCTCAGTTTTGAGGACAATGATCTGAAATTCAAAATAACGTTGTACCTGCGTTTCGCCTTCCTCTGAAGTTTTTTCTAAAATTTTTGTGGTATTTTTGTACTTTTCTATTTTTTTTTTTTATTGTAGCGTTACAAAAATATGTTGGGGCTAGTGAAAACATACAAAAAAGTACTTAAAAATATGTATTATTTATTATTGCAAAGAGACCATAGAAAATTGGTTTGAGAAATGTCGGAAATCGACTTCATGAATGAACCGAATGATTGATTTAGTGGTCTTTACTTATACTTGCATTGTTGCCCTTCAAATGAAATCAGGTTGCGACTCGTTGGTTGAATGGTTTTAAAAGCCATAGCGGACATAGAAACATTTTTACTATTTTGTATATTTAAAAATTTTTGTATTTTAAAAATTTTTTTTTTTTTTAATTTTAAGTAGCTACGCTTTTTATATGAATCTAAAAATAGTCGTTTCGAAGAAATAAACAACACCTACTCTCCCTTTACGAATGACCATGTACACTAACAAATAAGTGATAAGTTTATATTTGAGAATCGGTTAAAGATTTTGTTTCCAGTTTTTTTAACTTTTATTATTTTGCCCAAATATATGTAACAACCCTCGTTTACATTTACATGCTTAAAATTGTTTAAAGCTAAAAATCCTTTAAACAAAATTTAAAAAGTTAATCTTTATTTTATGCTGCAAACTTTATGTTAAGAATTTTAATGATCAAAGTGAGATAATGCAATACAAGTTCGTGTCTTAAATCTTTTGTTTTTTTTCTCTTTTTTTCTACAATTTTTCTGCAGTTCAAGTTAAGTTCACAAGTGTTACTCAATTTGCCGCTTATCTGCAATGCTAATCCGCTACTAGAATTGCGCGGGTGCACGTTTAATTACTTAATTAATTGAACAACAACAACAAAAAAAAACTTAAAAGCAATATCATTATCTAAGTAATTACAAACGACGCTTTATAGCAAGTAAGTCGCAAACATTTTTAAGAGGTTCGCTGCACCTTTGTCACTTGTACTCAAAAAAAAAAAAAAAAAAACAAAGAGATATTTTGATAAGAAAAAATGCTAGGAAACAACAACAAATCACACTAAAGAATATTGTTTTTGAAGTATACCGCCGCAAAAATCGATTGAAATTAAACTTCAAGTTTAAACGAAGTCATTAGGTTAGGGCGCAGCGAGAGTTATTACGGCGCGCAAATTAAACACGCCAACCGAATCGTGGACTAATTCGAATGTTGCTGTTGTTGTTGTTTACTTTCGAAGTATTTAGATGCATCTACAAAAAGCAATTTACACCATTTGTAATGCATTAAGTGTAATATTCGCAGATGACGACGCTGCAGAAGAATGCGAACAGATGACCGCAGATTATGTGTGTCAAGTCATAAAACTAGTAACTGTTCTCGAAATGAAGTTCGATAGTAAAAAATTTTATGTAAAACAAAAAAACAAAAAAAAAAAAAAAAAAAAACAAATAATAAAAGCAACAATTTCGAAAGCGTAAATTTCCAGAACACACACAAACTGTATCTGCATCGTTGAAAAGTTCAAAACACACACACACACACATTACTAGCGTATTTACCCAACACCGAATTGGTATTGAAAGAATGCTCAATAAATCTTTTAATGGCTGCATAATAATGTGAAGAAGAAGAAGAAGAAAAATAGAAGCGTCAGTATTACACTTGAAATGTCCAAGTAGTATTTAAGTGCGATACTCTAATAGTCTGATTTAATGCAACGACGCCATTCCATTTCATCCATTCACATTATAAACGACAGTGAGACGACGCGTGCCCGTTTTCTATTTATTTATATATTTATTTATGCACTTGGACTATGCCGTCTATCTTTAACGTTTCGATCTTTAGCTATAAGTTTAGATATAAGACATACATATTTTAGGCAATCCAACGAGAGTAAATGCGTAGGCTGACCGCGTCATTGGCTCTGTCGCCCTCAACAGGCAATAGCATCATTATCAGCTGAGGCTGAGCGCTCCCAATTTCGAATTGCGTTGGTGCCAGTTTCAAAAATTATTCAATTCACAAAATTATGTAAATTACTTTATTCAGCTTGTGTACGCTGTGATTAATTGCATTTAAACTTGTTGGCGTTGTTTAGTTTATCTGTGTCTCTCTGTATGGGTGCCCTCAAAAGGGCGTCAACGCTAGATTACCAAAAAGATTTCGAGCACAAGATAAGCTTAAACTTGTTAGCATTTTGTTTGACTTTTAAGAGCGCCAAAATAAAAAGTTTAAATTAAAACAAAAACAAAAAAAAAAAAACACACACACATAGTTAGACACATAGTAACGACAGACTTTAATTATTAATACAATTAGTGTCGTTCAAAAAAAAAAAAAAAAAAATACTTTAGTAAAATGAATAAAAACAAGTTCTCACTCTAATAAAATATTATAACATGACATTTAAAAACCAAAAATAAAAAAATAATAAAATGAAAAATGTATGTCAACCGCTTATTTAACAATTCGCAAACGATTTAAAAAAGAAATAAGTTATCAAATCTGTACAAAAGCACTTTTAGTAAAACGTGACAATTTTTTTTTTTGTCAGCGTTTAAAAAGCAATAAAATAAAAATAAAAACAAAAAAATAACATTAAAAGCAACCATCGCAACACGAAAATATTGCACAGCGACACAATCAGCGTTCGTTTAGCGGAAAAAACGATTTGTATCTTAATACAAGCGACAACTAGAACAATATAATAAAAATAACAAAAAATAAAATATGTTTAAAGTTAACTAAAAAAATTATTCGCCATTGCTCGTATGAAATTTAAAAGCAAACATAAATTGGTTAAAAATTTAATATTAAGTCAGTCAGATTTATTTATAAAAAAGATGTAATTTTTTCAGTGATGTCACAGAAATCTCTTTTGGCTGTTTTCAAATCTCACATGGTTTTGCTAGAGATTTGATAATAAGTAAAAGAGATACATGTATAACTGTGTCGGCCATAATTTTGGTGAAGTTGCGTTCTTCTCTTTTACTATTTTACCAAATCTCCAGCAAAAACATGAGCGATTTGAAAACAGTCAAAAGATATTTTGTGTGACAACCCTGTATATCCTAGACCTATTTAGATATATATGAATATCGTATTTCCATAGAGTAGATTTTGCCATCACACTCTTTTGGTTTTGATTACAACGAATCTGTACAGTTTAAGAAACAGCGTAGTTTGAAGGGAAACCCTTAGCACTAATTAAAATCTGTATTGCGACTGACTGGGATTCCCAAACTTCTCTAGCCAATCTGTCAGCGCGTTCCTTTCACGGAATATCGCTATGCTCTGGGACCCATAGAAGGTATAAATTATTTTGCAGAATTTCGGCCTGGAACACACTACCAAGACCCTGCTGATTGAAAGCTTTTACACACACAATTAAGTCTTCTAAGTATGTTTAGGCTACACGTCTCACTCTCACCTTTATCCAACTGCTATTAAATTATATCGAAGGAGGGAGTTTTCTTTAAATGGTTTATAAAGTCTGTTGTACCAATGAAATCTTTCGGGATTTGTGACGAGCTTCTACTTAGCCAACAATACTTGCAAAATTTAGGACCTGTCGAAAGCTGAAAAACACCGTTTCGAGATATCTTTAAAAAAAAATTTTTTGGTTTACGTTTTTCAGTTAATAATAGCACAATTTTGGTGGTTATTTTTGAAATCTACGCCCAAAAATGCATGAAAATTTATCCATGAGAAAGCAGCACTCGAAAGTTCGTCCAAATTTGTAAAACTTAGTGATATTTTACATTGCCTTGATCCATATGATTCACTTTGATTTACTTGTTCGTTCGTCAGTCCATCATATGAATCGATCGTTTGTAGTTGGAGTTTATCAAATTCTTTACTTATTCAAGTCTTTAACTCATTCAAAAATAGATTTGTGGTGTACCAGATCTTTTTATTACCTATAAATGTTTTTAAAGTACTTAAAAATGAAATAAATTAATAAAAATAAATCCCAAAAGAAAAAAAAGTTATAGCACGTTTTAGACAAAAATCAGCTTGTTCATTCATGATGTCAAGTTCACAACAAAGATATCGCATAGAGATACGTTTCATTACAAAATATCATAAAAATATTAAATCGTAATAAAAACTAGGCTTATAATTGTAACTATGTTACTTGTACAAGATACATATCAGGCAATAGAATCTGTTGAATATGTATGTACAAAAAAAAAAGTAGTTGAAAATATTACCACTTTGCATGCGCACCGCACCTTAGCTAAGATTTAGAAATATGAAGCGAAAAAAAAATTGAGTTTCAGTAGCAAAGAATCTGAATGCAACTGCAAATGTTGCTACTGCGTTTGAGCTAGAGTGTGAGAGCAAGAGAGAGAGAGAGAGGGGGCAGACAAGCAAAGTGGAGCGCAGTGTCAGAATTGTTTGGCGGCGCTCGGTGTTTGATTACAATTTAAAATTGGATATAATGTTGTTGTTGCTGTTGCTCTACACGTTCATGTTGCACTTATTGTTGTTGCTGTTGTTGTTGTTGTAGCTGCTTGTTTTACGTATGTTTCTACTTATGCGGCTTGTTGCATGTAGCACAAGCACAAGCAAACAAGCAAGCAACAAGCGTGTAAATACAGTAGCTTGTTACTTGTTCGAGCGCGCGCGCCGCCGATAAGCAGCTTTTGCATTGCTTTGGTTTGCTTGAAATGCAAGAAATGTTGCATACCTCATGCCCCATGCCACGCCACCGCCGCCGCCACATACCACATATCTTCCTACCAACGAAACGTATGCTGCACGCTGCCATTTTCGGTCAAGTTATTTTGTTAATATGCATGTAGTAGCATTTAAACAGCTCGCGCGAATCTCAAGCTCAAGCTTTAATAATAATAAAACAACAACACAACTCAAGGACGTTGCAAAACATTTAAGCCAACCCAGAATTGCGAGTGTTGGAAATATTTATTGAAAATAAATTTTGAGTGCACAAATAAATTTTAATTAGTCTGCTGCGCGTTGCGCTGCTCAGCAGCTACTTCTATTGCACAGCACAGCAGAGACCCCATTGACCTTTATCGTCTAATAATGCTCAAATATTAAATAATTGAAAATTATCTACCCATCGTTTAAAAGCACGACGGGAGCACACAACTTGCACTCTCAATGAAGGCGAAAAGTTTTTTTTTTTAGTATAGAAAAAAAAAAAATAATAATAATAATAATGGTCACGACTTTATATTAATAAAAAAAAATTTAGCGAAAAGAAAAAAAAAAAAAGCGGCGCTGCAGAAATGAAGCGTGAGCGGTGTGCTAAACTGGCCATAAAAAAATAGTAGATAATATAAAAGGAATTGAATTGAATAGTTAAGCTGCTCGACTATAATTATACACTGCACTTTTTTATATGCTAAAAATGAGTAAACAAAACTTCAAAGTCTTTGCAAAAAAATCTAATACTAGAAATGCAATCGATTCGAGTAACTCAATTGAATACGAGTATGTTGAGTCGTATACTCGATTAAGTTATTCGAATAATCGGCAAGTTAAGACTCGAGTAATATCCGAATGAACGAACGATTTACACGAAGCGTTTGTTTTGTTTGCATAACTAACTAAAACTTCGGTAAAAATAAAAGACGAGTAAATATATGTGTTGAATAAAATGAATTCGGTTATTCGCCACGAGTTGGTTATGAGTCGATTATATTCGTTGGTCAATTGAATTTCGATTAAAATCGAGCCTAATACTCGGATACTCGGCAAGTAAAGACTCGAGTAATATCAGAGTTGAATAAAATAAATTCGGTTATTACCTCGATTTTCGATTATATTCATTGGTCAAATTAACCGATATTTCAAAGTTATTAAAGTGATACTTTTAATCATTAGAACAATATTTTATCTTGTCAAATATTGTTACAAACATTATGACAAAATTTATATACAATTTAATTTTTTTTAAAAATTGCAGCATGCGCAAATGAAAATTTTCGCGCTCATAAAATGCGAAATTCGGTTTAAAGAAATCAAAACGAAAAGTAACAAGCTCACAGCCAGACTTGAAGCAAAGCGTGTACATTTTATGGTAGCCAATATCAAATGCGCTTTTATGGTCAGGCGTACTTTAGGCAGGGGGCACAAATAGAAAAGCTGAAAGCCTGCAAGCTGCCAGGCAGGCATTATATGTGTATGTCGAGCTGAGTTGTGTTGTGTTATGGTGTGGTGTGGTGTGCTATGGTGTGCCTCTTGTCTCAGTGGCTTATTAAGCAATGAAATATAATGTGCTGAGATTTATCACATGCGCCCCAGTCGTTGTAGTCCCAAACTCAGTTGCTATTGCTGTCACCAGCAGCAGCAGCAAAAGCAGCAGCTACAGCCGGAATGCCATTTTCCATTGCAGTCCAGACTAGGCTAGAGACCGTAGCAATTTTCTTGTCGCTTACATTTCGAATGACTTGACGGTCGTCGTCGTCATTGTTGTTGTTGTTGTCGTTGTAATGGCTTTTGTTTTCAGTTGATGTGTCGCCCACGCAGTTTATTATAAATTTTCGCTTTTTTTTTTTATTTTATTTTCTTTATTATTGTATTTTATTGTATATTGCACATTTCTGTTTATTATTTAGGTTATATTTCTATATGCAACTTTGATTGTGCGGCAGCTTATATGTAAAATTGTGTGTGTGTGTGTGTGTGCGGGTGTAGATTTTCTTTTTTCTATTATTTTTTTATTTTTTTATTTTGCAAATGAATAATGAAGTTATTAAAAATTTTGATTTGCAAAAGATTACGATTTGCTTGCAGGCAGGCAACATACAATTCACTTTCTCTATCAGTGACAAAGGTGTGCTAAGGCCTGATATTTTTGTTGTGTTGAGTATGTGTCAATTGATGTCTTATAGAAGCATGTAGGCGTTTCACTTTTATTTTATATTTTATTTTATTTGTCTATGAACATTTGCATACAATTTCTGTGTTTTTCATGTCTTTAATACTTTTATGATTGTTGTTACTGCTGCTGCTGTACTGTACTGTGCTGTGCAATATTTTACCTACTAACCTTCTGACCAATGCACTCTACTCAATCTGCGAACTGTCAGACGGCATCATAAAATTGGCTGAATGATTGCCAGATTGCAAAAGCTTTTGTAGCAGCATTTGTAACTGAATTGCAACTGTATTGCGCTTAGTTTTATTTTTTTTCTTCATTTTAGTGCAATAATTGACGCTACATGTCAATTTTATATTCATATAAGTCTGCATGTCTGTGTCAGTTGATGTAATAAATTTGAATGCAAGAAAAAAATATCAAAAGTCGTGCGGGCAGATTTATGAATATTTGTTACTTTATAAGAAAGAATTATTATACAATTGTTTAAATTAGTGATGAAATAAATGTGAAAATTACATGGAATACAGAAATGAACCAAATGTTGTTAATTTAAACATCATTCTTATTTGCTGAATTGTACGAGTAAAGCTAAGAACATTCAGACGAACGAGGGACAAAAAAGACGTTTAAGAATTTAATTTAAAATATTTACCAAAATAAAAGAGGTCTTGTAACCTTGCAACTTTGCAAAAGTGCAAAAAAAGTGTTGCAAAATTTTGGGTGTAAACAAACAAAATTGCCCATAAGGTGCACAGTGGCACAGCATTATTTTTCACAAAGGCTGTTCAGAATGTCTCTAGTGCAATGTTACCCTTTTACACAAAATACACGATCTTGTGCATAAACTAAATTTCCCCAAAGCTGTTCATCAAAACAATAAAGAGAAAATCTTCATAACCAATTTCACGTCGATATTTTGTGAAGCATCCAACAATGAGTTTGAGTCGTGGCATGATCGAATTATATCATTGAGTAAAGCTTTAAGTTTAAAGGTCTACCATCTCTAATTCATATATTTTGCCTACTGAGTAAGTTAAAAAACACCAACACCAAAAAAAAAAAAAAAGAAAAAACACTGCAGCTTGCCGACTCGGAAGAGATTAGGAAAAACTTTAACGTGACAAAAGTTTGAATAACAAAACAAAAAAATAAAGGAAATGTTTAATGCATTTAAGCCTAAATTATGAGACAAGTAGCGCAAAATTTAAGACAACTGAGACGGCAAAGAAATTTTTACGCCGGCTTACGCACAAAAGGCGAAAAAAAAATTTGAATTGCAACAGACGATTTTGGCTGACAGAAATTGCAACAAATTTTTGTTGTTGTTTTATTGTTGTTGTTTTTGCTGTTATTGCTGTTGTTAACAAATGCGTAATGCATGTAATGCAAGTGGGCCAGATTTGCATTTGCACATAGACACACAGACATACACAAATACAGACAAACAGTGAGTCATGCAGCGTCTGTGCTGGCGCGTTTGTTGCTTAAGTCTTTTGTTTTTTGTTTTTTTTTTTCATATTGGCAATTTTTCAATTTACAATTTTTTTTGTATATATGCAAACATTTTGAGTCGCTGTGTCATTGTGTACATGCGGAAAAATTGTTAAAAAATAAAATTCAAAAACAAAAAAAAAAAAAAAAGGACAACAATTTAAATCAACAAAACTTACGCACTTCATAATTCAATCAAGCTGAAATATTTCGCAATCCCACACAGCAAGAATTTATTGTTTGAGTTACAATTTTTCAATTGCATTTTTGTATTTTTTTTTTTTTGGTTTGAATGAGTGAATGCCATTGAATGTAACTATGAGTTATATATATAAAAAAATAACAGACAGACGGATAGACATTTATACTGTCAGTCAGCCAGTTAGTCAGTCTGTCTGTCATTCATTCAATTGCTTCGGTTGTTGTGCACATTTCTTCATTACTTTGGCAACAGCTGCGCTGGTTAACTACTTTTTTATTTATTTTTTTATTATTATTTGAAGTATTTTTCAGTTTGTTTTTTTTTTCCCCTTCCTTTTTTTTTTTCATTATTTCTACAATCGGTTTGTTTGTTCATTCGTTTGCCAAACTTACTATTTCATATTGACAGTTGTATACATAAATATATACACACTATATAAAGTATTTGTTTTTTTCTTTTCGTTTTTTTTTTTTGTCTCGTTCAGTTGTTATTTCGCTTACCAGCATGAAATTGTTAACAACATTTGTAGCAATTGTTGCTGTTGTCGTTGTCGTTGCCGTTTGTATGCGGTACGATTGTCGGCCACACTGCGTGCCTCTGACATAAAGTCATATTGACAATGAAACGAAGCCGCCGCCGCTTCAAGCAGCTACTTTAGTCTTAAGCCATGCACATTTGCCATAAAAATTTATTTTAGAAAAAAAAAAAATATATATTAACTAAAAACATTGACAATTTTGTTCAAAATTTGATTTGAAAATTCCAATGGGCATTCTTTCAGCTGTTTTGATTTTTTGTTTTGATTTTCTTTTTTGGCATTTGATTAATAAATAAATTAACGCTGAAAGCTTATTGCAAATTATTTAAGTTTGTAATTTTTTCGAATATTAATAAAAGCAAATAGAAGTATTGAAACTTATTTAAAACCGTTCCGGAAAGCTAGCTCATGAATTATAATGATGAATTATAAAATTACACAAACTAAATTCATACTTCAAAGCAATGCATTTATATTTGGACCAGAGCAAAGAGTACTGAACAGTTTTAAGCTCCGTAATTCCAGGAAGGTTGGGAAGGTTATCAAGGGCTCAAAAGCTCAACTCAATGGTCCAGCGATGTTCGTCCGTCTAACGTTACACTTTATATTCGTACAGTTTAGAAAAAAGTTTCTTGAAATTCGGTACCAATGTACCAATCAAGTCTAGCCAATTTACTTGTAGCATTTGTCCCATACAATTTCATTATAGCACATAGCTTCTATACAAATCTATTAACAATTATCTAATTTGGGGGAAAATAAATAATAATAATAATTTCATAGCTTCAAATTCGGAAGCAATATTTATTCTATTCTAATTAAATGAAATGAAATGTTTAACTTTAAGCTTGTTTGAAATGAAAAATTAAAAAATATTAACTCTATTATTTTTAACAGTTTTTTGATTATGATGGTCATTTGTTATAATTTAAAAAGTTATTAATAAACCATGTTGCGCTGCAAGTTGGACAAGCAAAATAAAATTAAGTTCGGAAAGATATCTTTCGAATAATATATTTAAGCAAATAGTTAATGAGTTATTCCCACAGTAGTGTTGTACAAATATGTTATATGTAGACATGACAAGCTTAAAAATAAAGCCTCACAGATACGCGATAGATACAAAAATGTTCATGAAATTATTTCCATGTGCGCTTTTCAAGATAGCCTGCGGCTATTGAAATGTTCAAAAGCAGGTCTACGCAGAAAATATTTAAAAAAAAAAAATAAAAAAAAAAATAAATAAAGTCCCAAAAAAAGAATCATCAAAAAAAAAAAAAAAAGGCAGACAGAACAAGAATAACGTTCAACTTTTAATATTTATGTTTAATGTTGATTTTTATGAAGCGTTTAGGCATTTATAATTATTAGTTAACATGATTGACTAAATCAGAAAAGAAATACAAAAGAATGTGGTAAGATACAAAATGAAAAATCATGAATCATGTAGCTGAAATTTGTCATTAATTTTATGCAAACCTAACTGTGCTACACAAAAAAAAAAAAAACAAAAAAAAAAAAACACTGAAAGGCGCAGCCTTTTGACAAGTGTAAAGGTAAAAATAAAAACAAGTTACAATAATTTATGGCCACACTCAAAGTTTTGTATGCGAACAGAACAAGGACAAAGTTAAAACCAATGAACTGATGCATACAATAAGTTTATTGGCAAGTATACTCGTACCAATATGTTGGTACGATAAAGAAAAAAAACATATAGAAATCGTGTGTTAGTTTGGGTATAAAGCAAAAAAGTAAAAAAAGTAAAAGAGTAAGGCAGCTTCGCTTAATAACGTAATTATCAGTGAACGCTTAATGGACGACAATCAATATATTTATCACCCCTGTTCGAAGCAATAAAAAAAAAAAAAAAACACAGCAACAACAACAAAAACGAACGAACGAAAGCAAATGCTGCAGTCTTTGCAGCAGCGTATTTTTATATGCAAAATATTCCAAAAAAGAAGAAAAAATAATCCATAAAAAAAAAAAAACTGTAGAAAGCATTCTGTGCCAATTTTCGGCAATTAAGTTTAAGTTTATAAAAAAAAAAAAAAAAAAAAAAAAAAGAATTTTGATCGGTAAAAGTCGAAATTCTAATACGCTTTACATCAATGAAGTTAAAAAATTTGGAAAAAAAAATATTGTGTTTGCCTTAAAAATACCCACAGATAGGATTGAAAATACGGTATATACTGTTTGAAAGGTATAAGTTTTTCTTTCTAAAGAACATTTAAAAAATCGGTTCGAAGTTTACTGAGAAAAAAAAAAGGCAGTTTTTCACCCTAAATCCATATTTTGGCGATCCCCGAATAATCTAAGTATACGGTTTTTATTTTAACCGACCCGACCTAAAAATTTGAAATAATTTTTTTTTGCGACAGTGTAGTTAAAAAATTAAACAACCTGTTTATTTTAGTCAGATAATTATGCTTAGCTTAAATTTTAGGGTTGGAGAGGCACTTTTTAGCAAAACGACTAATTTTTTCATCATCAATTTCCCAAATAAGGTGCAAAATAATTCCATATATGATCTCTAACCATGACTAGGATGCCTTCTAAAACATATTGCGTCCGGTAAGAACTCCTATTAATATGGCAACATCGTGACGGCTCTGTACTTGTACTTTGGCCATGTTAACTTCAAGATTCGTGATCCCGCGTGTTCGCCATTCCTCGCTGGTGGAATATCGACAGTTGTACTATTTCTGGCTTACATAACTACTTCGTAGCTATCAATAATATCCTTTGGTCCGCTTATTCATATTAGATGTATATCAGTGATCAGTCATCTCTCAACAAAATTTGAAAGGCATTTTTGTACTACTGAAGTAATTGTTCATAGGGTAACTAATCAATCTAAAAATATATAAACCTCTGACTAATTACTAAAGTGGATTCTTTGGCGGTTTATACTGCAATAGTCATGGAGTCTGAATGAATAACTTATACCCAAGTCTAAGCATGGTATTACTTATGTTATATGGTAGGATCTCAATGGGGCGGCTCATGAGGATAGAATAATGGAGAAAAATGTAGACTTGATCACAAATGGAAATCTGTTCCTACCAATCAGCGAACTAATAGCACATTTTGTGGTCTTCTGGCTTCAGCCTTTAAACTCTATTTTCATAAATATAATTTGAAAACTATTTCGTAACAAACTAACTTATCACGTCAAACTGTCAATGGCTCAATAAAATATTTTTATAAAAAAAAAAAACTCATCGGCAACAACTCTACTTTCCGTAATAAAATAAACACAACAATTACATCATGTTTTGCAGAAAAGCAGAAGAAACAAAAAAAACTATAATATTTCTATCAACAATAATTATAATAAAATCAACAACGACAACAATTATCGGCAACAATAATACTACCTTTGGATGCTTGAGCTGCAAATCGTCAAACAATTTGTTTCAAATGGCAACAGCAATAAACAAAAAAAAAATAATAAATAAATAAATAACAAGAATAGGAAGAAAATTGCAAAGAAAGCGGCATCAATTTTAATTGACAAAGTAGGTAAAAATTATTATTGTTGTTGTTATTGTTATTGTTGCACGAAGCAAACTGTCATAGAAAGTTGCTGTCAGAACAATTTTAATTTGCAACAAAACACACACGCAGCAGCATGCGACAGCGGAAAAGATAGAAAAAAAAAAAAAACGACAATATAAATATTTGCATAAATATTTGTGCAACAATTTGTTGTCGCAGCAACAATTTGCGTTAGAATTGTGTGCAACAATAAAAGACAACGTCAAATGTTGCAGATTTAACAATTGCAATGAAAATGTTAGAAGCAACTATTGATGTTGTTGCTGCTGATGATGATGATGATGATTATATTCATTGTTAATAATAACGAAGTTGTCACATGCAGCAGCAACAACAACAACAAACGATTGAATGCAACAACAATATAAAATGAATGAGTGAGTGAGTGAGTGAATAATCGGTTGCATTTAACTCGTTTAACATGCAACTGCAACAATCAATCAGCATCAAAGTGCAGCAACAAAAATTTACACGAAACGAGCAACACGAATTGACTGACTGACTAAATGGTAGACGGACTGACTAACTGACTGACTGACTGATTGTCTAAATGACGATTTGTCGTTTTGACTATGTAGCTGCATGCTACAAACTGTTTGTCTAAATATATTGTACATATCTAGTTATGTTTGCGGCAAGTTGCAATTGCAATGATGACGACGACAACGACAACTACGACGACGATGACGACGACGACATCGTCGTTGTCGACTCAATGCTTGAATGCTTGAATTGATCATTGAATACATGAGTTTAGCTGAAAGTGAAGCAGCCGCTACATCTCTTAGCCTGATGTTGTGTGGTGTGGTGTGGTGGCGTCTCTTGTTGCTGTTATTTGCTGCGCCTTTTTGAATGACAACTGTTTGTCTGTTGTTGCTTGCTACTTTGTGTTGTTGTTGTTTTTGCGATTGCTACGCCTGAGATCTAGTGCCTTTGCCGCTTCGTTTGGCGTTAAGTGTTTTTTTTTTTTTTTTTTTTTAAAGGCTGCATACTGCTTTGCCATGCCATATGCCACTTACCTTGCCTTGCCCATTTGTAGTTTGACTTGCTGTTGAAATATTTCGACTTCTGCAACTTGTATTCTTTTTCTATTAGCCCCTCAGCTTCTTGTTCATACTTACTTACTTATATGTAGATATGTATTTAATTTCTATGTCTACAACTTGGTTTATTTGCTGTTGCTGCTGTTATTCCCGATGTTGTTGTTGTTGCTACTTTTCGTTGCAAATTAGTTATGTTTGGAATTTGCGTGACTTGACTTTTGTTGTGTTTTTTGAATTATGAAATGTTTTAGGCATAAAAATTAAAAAAAAAAAAAAATAGGAAGTGATAGAATACTTAGACAAGTGATAATTTAACTAAATTATGATGCACCAAAAATCAAAGAAGCCTAGTCTGAACAGTATTCAAGGAAATGTTAAGACTTTGCCATGACTGGCAGACATTGTCTGCAGCTTTGATTTTCTGGATATCGACCAGCCAATATATATCGCCATTAGATAACCAATTAAAATTTTCTAGAGTACTAAACTGCTCTCAAAGCATTGTAGGATCATGTTGCTCCAGTTTATTTGACTCTCAGAGACACGGAACTTTATTATATTCCAAGCGTCATAGTTAGGCGCATTTGTAGTTGCCTAGGTATAATTAGTACAGCTAAATGCTTTTCTGCACTAAAAAAAAGTATCGATAATTAGCAATCTATGAAATATATCGATGCCAAAAGTTACTAACATATCGCAAAAAAAGTATCGATATAGGTATCGGGTATCAACACATTCCTATTGACTGCCACAAGGAACATATTTACAAATTAAATTATGTTACTTAATGAACAAATTTCCACAGCAAACAAATTCAAATTGAATCAAATTAAATTGTTCTGAGTGCCACTAGCTACAGTATTGTACAATATAATAAATAAATACAAATCAAATAAGCACAAAAAAAAAAAATAGAATATGTTGCATCTAGATAAAACACCTATCTAGTATGCAGTATGTAGGTGTTTTCTTGCATGTTCCTTGTTCCTGTAGCATGTTTTTTTTTTTTTTTTTTGTGCTGTTATTTGATTTGGCTGCATTGCAACTTTTATTTATTGCAAAGTCGCTGGGCAACTCATCATTTGCCCACTCGCGGCTATAATAATTGTCCAATTGTCCAAAATGTTGCTGCGTTGGATATCCAACTATAAGTGTGGTCTGTCTGTGCATATTGCAGTAAGGCGCCTGCAACAATAGTACGCAAAAAAACAACAAAAAAAACAACAAGGTTTCCGCAATAGCCATATACTGCGCTCAATTTCAAAATATTGAAAATTAGGTCAATAGTCAACTCGAAATGTAGGAAACGGGCAAACGTACAGCTAGCGACAGGACAGGACAGCATTTGATTGGTGAAAATGAAGTCAAAATAAGCCGAAAACTTTGGAGTTGGCATTGGAAATAAATCGCAGCAAGAAGCGAAAAAAAAAAAAAAAAGAAGATAGAGTAAAGTAAAATTTAGGTTAACTTATCACTTTTCAGTTTGAATGCTACGCATGCGCAGTGCGTCGCTTTAATAGCCACAAGGTCTTCGCTCTCTATGGTCTCTCTATGCAATTTAAGTCATTTGTAAGGTGCAAAATGTATGTACGAGTTCGAGCTCTTGGCTAAATTAAACTGCAACTGTCAGACATTTAGATAAGTGAGCTAACGTTTAAATTGCTTTTGGGGTAATTTGATGCGCGTATCGAGAACATGCATTGGCTTGACTCAAAACGTCATTTAGCATTTGTGCTGATTTACAGATGCAAATTTGAAAATTTCAAGAAAAAGATTTAAATATTTTTTTTTTTATAGCAAATTTAAAATAGTGCGGTACTTTGTTATTATATACCGCACACACACACACACACATACACATGAAGTTAAAAACTAGTCAATATATCAAATACAAATCAGGTTAAACCAATATATTGCAGCCTAAGACGAACACCCGCAACGCCTACCTAGGCTTTGCTTTACTTTATTTTGCTTTGCTTTTGAAGCGACCGAAGCAAATGTTCAAACGATGTACAAAATTTAACACATTCAAATACATCATCATGGAAACTTGTGAAAAATTTGTTGTGCACAAATATTTGCCATGTATACGAGTATGTGTCGCTTTTGAGCGTATTGACCGAGACAAGCACAAAAAGTAACCAATCAAAAAAGTTCAAAATCATAAATTTGCACGATATTAGGTTAAGTCTGCGTTAAAAAGGTAAAAACAGTTGAAATACACGGAACGTTGGAGAGAAAAAAAAAGTGTGAAAATGTAAATAAAAGTCAAGAAAATTTACTTATAACAAACAATTTATAGATATATAAAAATATTTGTCCTGACTGACTAAACAACAATATTGAATTTAGTCATATCTTTGATATGAGCAGACCTAGATGCTTGATAATTTGGAAACGTGAAAAATAGCTTTAA
Source organism: Leucophenga varia (assembly GCA_018903435.1). Lineage (NCBI taxonomy): Eukaryota > Metazoa > Arthropoda > Insecta > Diptera > Drosophilidae > Leucophenga > Leucophenga varia. The sequence goes on along the minus strand of JAEIFJ010000935.1, from coordinate 4,000,002 downwards.
AGAGACAAATTATTAAAAAGTTTAATTTTCTGAAAATTGACTTTTGCAAAAAGTTTAATAACTTCGTCAATTATTGACGAATATCATCTAAAATATCATAAAATTAAATATATTTTTTCGAATAACCGAAGTTTATTATTTCCAAAATTGGTTAAAAAATAAAAATCGGTTCGTAGTTCACTGAGATATATAGTATCCCCATAAGTAAAAATAGAGGGATGAAAAATTTGAAAAATCAGTTTTCCGCAAATTCCAACTATGTAGTTTGGTTTTACTCGTCCGTATACGCAAGTTCTATTAGACTTCCAGCTATTTTTGGGTGTCACACATTGTTGTTAAATATACAAGGGTGTCACGCAAAGTCTCTTTTGGTTTTTCTAGTTTTCCAATTATAATTATGACCATCTAGAAGACCCACATTTCGAAAACTTAGTAATGGTTTAATATAGAAGGAAAAATTTAAGCTACTGACTTCTTGGTTCTCATTACGTAAAGGAATTTGTGAAGTTGAGGCATTTCTTATATAAAATACAAAACTCTTCCCTGCTACTTTCTGCAACATTAGAGCATTTAATATGTATTAGCATAAGCTCTTCTATATAACTGCACAATACCGGGTAACTTTAACAATGAAAAATGTTTAAAGTTGCGGCATGTTACAATGGTCAATGCTAGAAGAAAAAAAACATAAAGAAATGAACTTGCAGCTTACGCATTGTACAGTCACAGAGAAATAGCAACCTTTGTTAAATTCGTCTGTATCATCTATGCATATGCGTATCGCTTGAGATCGATCGTCTGCATGCCAAAGCAACAAACAAATGAAAACAAGCCAACTTGCCAACAAGCTTTCCGGCCTGCCGGCCTGTCTGCTATGCTTGCTTTGCCTACCAGCCTACTTCCTCCAATAATATTTACTTCTAATACTGTCGACAGTCGGTCGGTCGGACGGACGGTCAAGTCTAAGTCGAAACTGAAGAGAAATTTTCTTTTGTTGTCTGTTCTCTGTTGTTAAGCGTTATGCATTGTGTGTGAATTTATTGATTTTGGTCAAAAGCCACTTAAGCGTAAATTATGTGCTGGCTTAAACGGTTTTGCTACTTTTCCATTGCAGGTTTCCACACATACTGCATGCATGCATGTATTTTTTAAATTTTTTTATTATCGTTTTGTGATTTGTTGCCGAAACTAAACGTTAGAAAATATTGTAATAAAATAGTTGATTGTATGACAAAAAAAAAAAAAAACTCAAACACAAACACAAACTTCGAGCGGAGCTTTTTCATTGATGTTGCACTATGGTATATGTTGCAATATGCCTTTAGGTAATTTAAGCGGAAATGCCACATTTTTGAGTGTTTTATCAACGAGCGCGCGCGCGTCTGCCTGTCTGCTTGTCTGTCTGCAAAGTCGTAATTAGACACTTGCCGCAAAGATAAAAATTTTAGTTGCAAATATTTTACACCAAATGATTTTCTATCGATTTGATAGCATAAATTTTACGCAAAGAAAAACATATTTTTATTTTAAAGCATAAAAAAAATGCAAAAATATTTACGTGCAACAAAAACAAAAAAAAAAAAAAAAAAAAAAAACAAAAAGTCAACTTCAGCTGTCAAATGAGGCTCGATTGCTAGATTCAATTGACGTGCGCAATCACTTGTTGGCATTTGAAGGTAAACACACCAGGTTGCCCAGGTACTGACTATGTCGTTAGCAGCACTGGCAGCCAGTTTTAGTCGAACTGCAAAGTTGCAGCGTAACGTTTTAATTAAGCGCCGCGATAATTATTAACGTACAACAAGGTGGGCGGCAGCGGTGTTTGGTGCGGCTCATACGCCTCACTATCCTATCAGCCTGTTTGATTAGTTGCCACAAATTTTTTTTGCTTCTTTTTTTCAATGCGGTGGGCTGCAACTCAAATCAAAAAAAAAAAAAAAATGCTAAAGTTTTGAACAAGTTTTTTGAACGCATGCGCGTATGATCTATGAAAACGACATCGCTTCGAAGTTGTTACGCCGATAAGATATACGAAATAAGAAATAAGCAAAAATATATCTTAAATCGCATATTTATGCGTACTTATTTTTCTATTTTTCTTTTTTATTTGCTGTCAAATGAGAAAAAAATAGCTGTATTTGATTTAGTAATAGTTGCGTATTAATTAGTCGACTGCGATAATGCCGCATAAATTTGGCAATCATGATAAAGTGCAACGTGAATTGTAAACAATTTTTTTTTTTGATATTTAATTTAAAAATTAATTGAAATTGTTTATTTTGATTTTTGTTTTTAATAGACTAGTGCAATTTATTATTGCTTTGTATAAGGAATTTTAGTTTATAAAAAAAACTTCTTCAGTTAGGGATGTCTAGAGATGTGTTGATACCATAAAGCATCGATATTATTGTACATAATAAAAAAAATTATCGATTTTTTATTGGCATATATCGTCAGAATGTATCGATATCTAACGCTTATTTTATTTATAAGTTAAGCATTGAGAACATTTACACACTTTTCTACACCCAAAAAAAAAAAAAATTAGCAAAGCTAGGGGTTTACTTCAGTTTAGCTGTGGTGTGACCTTTGAGATGACCTTTTAGATTTTTATGGGGGGCTAGCGCTTGAAATGGAACTAGAGAAAAACCACTTGTAAGTGACTTCTTGACGGCTCAGAAGAGTCTAAGTTTGTGCATATGTGTTGACAGTTTTTTTACAATTTTGACATCGAAAAACAGCATACATAATATCGATACTTATCGAATATAAGCATCGCAAGTCATCGTTGGACAAGCGTTATACTCATCAATGTCCGTCTGTCTAACTTTTAATTTGTTCGTCTGTCTTCATCATGTTGCACATTCCAACAATTTAAATAATGAAAAATATTTCTAGAACGAATTATATTAATAAAAATCGTAGTACAACTTAAATTAAAACAGCTTCTTCAATGGCAATAAAGTTAAGTAATCAAGAATCTGAAAATAATCAAGAATCTATAACATTTTATGTGTTTTTTTTTTAAAATCCGCTTCACAAGTCAATGTGAAATTAATGCAAATTATATAGCGCTTAAAGGACATTATTAATGATAAGAAGCTCATTACTTAAGCAGCTACAAGCAAACTAAAAATAAGAAGAAGAACTCTTTTACAACAACAAACAAAAAAGAACAGAACAGAAAGCAAGCGTGTTAAATGTGAACAGCAAATGCGATTGCTATCGTTTATAAAATAAAAACAGCAGCAGCAGCAGCATATGTTGCTCTTGCAACTGCAACAGCAAAAGCAGCAACAACAACATTTACAGCCCAACCTCTTTTGCGTTAAATGCATTTTTATAGGAATCAACTTCCGCTTGCTACACCGTGCAGCTTGTTTTGCCTGTTTGCAAAAGATTTTTACAGTTTTCTTTTCTTCAAGTAATTAAATTAAATATTTTAATAGTTGGCAATTAAAATATCATTATATATTTACTAACTAAGAAATAAACAAGCGCAGCAGCACAGTATATGCGATGACAAAAAAATCTGCAAACAACCATAAAGCGCAAACTATCGAATTAGTTAAGATTTTAAACGACTCAATTTAGTCAAAGACACAGCCTATCTGCTGCAGCCTAAAGGCTTCAACTCGTCGTCGTCGTCATCGTCATCGTCGTCGTCGCTTCAACTTAAGCAATTGATCTATGAAACTACAAATGCCATGTTGTACAAACACCCTACACTCGTATAATTTGTGTCAAAATGAAATAAATTTATGAGCAACCGATTGCAGCGAATTGATTAGACGCCAAAATGCCGCACTCTAGACCATGTCTCAATATTCATACAGCTGTGCTGCTGTTGTGTGTGCCTCAAATGGAACAAGTTTCTTATGCGACTTAACAGCTGCTTGTGATATTTACTTTGGTTTAATTGCAATTTGATGTTTTTTTTTTTTTTTTTTTTTGTATGTTTGCATTCAAAAGCGCAGCTCAGTTAATTTGTAAAAATGAAGTTGTCATCATTATCGATAAAAAAAAAAACCAAAACAACAACAACGAAAGCGTTGGCCAGCTGTAAACTCAGCATTACAGATATTTTGCTTTACAGCGAACGCATTTAGCAGCAGCGTGTGAATTAATAAAAATCAAGAATTCAAAAAAATCAAAGTCAAATCGTTGGCGGCGGCGCTTCATTGTTTTTAAGAAAAATAAAAAAAATCAGTTCTAAAAGGTGCGAATTTTCTCATCAAACGCTACACTTTCGGAGAAGTATGACGCCGCGCCGCTGCGCTTGTTTTTCAGTTAGTTAGACACAAGCGTACCGAGGCGAGTGTTAATTGATTGGTGTTAAGAAAATTATAAAAATTGGAACAAAAGCCTATTTCTTTTATTGTTTCTCTCTCTCTCTCTCCTCTCTCTTTCTAAAGAGTATGCCGCTATATGATATTTGACGATTGACGATTTAAAAATAATAGGGACACTTTAATTACGATAGAACCGAAGCTCAAATAGATAATATTTCACTAAGAGGGTGGGTAGGGGTCAATGGCCTGATACAATTTAAGTTCCTAAGTACCAAAATTTTGAGCCCTATTGATATCAAACCATATTCTAAGAAAGGGCTCCCGTTGAGAAACATGAAAAAACGCTGCAGTCGATTTTGCTCGATATCCTGTACCCAATGTTTATATACCATAAGCTATGCTGTAACATATCTATCCCCTATATGGAAGTTGGGATATCATAGGCATAATTTACACTAAATTCAAAATTACTAAATTAAGAAACAAGAAGATTGTATGCAAAACCTAAAAATTTTGGGTCCTCAAATAGGGCTAGAGAAAAACAGTTTGAAAGTGATGATAATGAATATAACGCCTTCTTCTGCATGTTACATGTTACAGGAGTACAAAGACAAAAACTCAATAAATACCACCGAGCAACCACCCAATTCGCCATATTTGACTCAGTGTTACTTTTTCCTGTTCCAAAAACTAAAATTTTCTGTTCGGGGAAGGCGTTTTGAGTCGATCGATGCCAGAAAAGTAAGGAGCTGAAGACCATACCTCCGGCGGCCTATTAGCGGGCTCTGGAAGACTGGGTTAGCCACTATAATCGTTAAATCGACTCAAATGGGGACTATTTAAAAGGCGATACAATAAATTCCGATTATTAAATTTAAAAAATGTGATTCAAATGTGAAACAATTCTTATCAGTTGATTTGTCTTACCTACCTTCGCTTTTCTGCCATATTATTTTAGTATGATGTGGTGGCCCGGTAACTATAAACTTTATGTATCGATCTAAAACTTGGCATGGGTCCATTTTGCCTCCTTACATTTGAAGCATTGAAGCTTTTGTTTAGCCAAACCAAAGTTTTATTTTTATATAAAAAAAACAGCATCCTTATTTCTTAATTTTTTCTGTAATCACAAAAGAATTTGGTAAAAGTACACACAAAAAAAAAAAAAATACCCAATTCAAGTTGCTGCAATTTCTTCGACAAAAGTGATTGATGGAAATTGCACAAACTGTCATGTTTATGAACGTCCGCAGGATATATTTTAAAACAACAACAAAACAAGTTGAAGCCATTGCACAGGCTGTATGCGCAAAAAGATTTTATTATAAATTTTTTTTTTTGTTTTCAGTTTTTTTGTTTTTTTTTTTTTTTGGAACTTTAAATGCAGCATGCCGCTTTGGAAAAAGTTGCACGCAATGCGACAGCAATTTGTTATTGTTGCAGTTGCTGTGCAATTTTTAGCCCCTGCTATACTATATACGAGTATGAGAGATTTTTCATCAATTTTCACTCACTTTAAAACTTGTCAAACTATTTGACATTTGCTTACAATTTGCATTTTGGTTACAAACTCAGTAAATACGAAAGCAATCGTTGTGCAGTAAATGTGCATTTGATGTGCGTGCGCCACACACAGCGTTGCGGCACATATTGAACACTTTGCCCCACTTACTGCATTGCCACACCGCAATGTTGGAAGAGATTGGCCGAAACGAACCGAACCGAACCGAAGATGAGCGTTGGCTTGCGTGTATATGTCAAAGTGTTTGCCGCCGCCACAATGGAATCGATTCGAATTGCATTTACGTGTGTACGTGTTGCAATGGTCAACTCATTTGAAACTGTTGTTTTGAGCGCCTCGCATTGAATTCATTGAACAATAATTTCTTTGACATTTGATGCTTTCTGACAGTAAATGCGCTTTGGGGGCAATGTAAAAGCAGTTCAAAAACCAAAAAAAAAAAAAAAAACTTTTATGAAACCCATAATATAGTTCCAATTAAATGTGTACACGAGAACACCTACACTGTTTGGTAATAAACAATATTTTGTGCAAGTTTGTTGCTTAAGTCTTTTGTTTTCGTTTCAATGTTTTTATTCGTACAGTTTAAAAAAAATTCAAATGAGAAAAATATTTAAAAATTTTATCGAATAATTGGTTAAAGTATAGTTAAAAATTTATATTAAGCCATATACATCTGTCTATTCGCTCGTCCGTCTGCCTTCAAATGCTTAAGTCCGGCTTTTAAAACAATATTCTCGGAAACTATAAAAATTCAAATGCTGCATGAAAACTTTCATTGCTAAACAACTTTTGTCATACAAGGCGAAAGGATCATAAACTTCTCGTTAAATATATTTCCGATTCGTTGAAATAATTATAATAAAATTCTCATACTACGTGTGAAGCGTAAAAAAATACAGTTTATGTTTTGTCATATAAAAACGTTAAGTGCAAAGTAAAAGTAAATAAAATCAGTTAGGTAGCCATCGGACTAAACGCTGGAATCCGGTGGAACAACAAGTGTAATTGCTGACCGTTTGAATACATACACACACATGCACACATATACACACATTAAATGATCTATGCGCGCAGGAAATAAAATTATGACTTCGAAAAGCGCTGATATTGCCAAAGCAACGAAATCATGGCCGCAAAGGCCGTATATCTGACCATGGCCAAGACTATCACGATGACGATGTTGGTAATAGTCGTCTCTAGCTTATGCTAACAACAACAACAACGACAACAAAAAATAACAGCTACAACTATTGCTAGAACCGCAGCGAATGGCTTAAAAAATAACAGCAGCAAAACAGAAAAAAAACAAGCAACAACAACAACAAGCAAAGAACTGGCTGCCACCAATCACGGCAGCCAATCGCGATTTAAGTGTGGAAAATCGCGATGTGGTTGCATCTGTATGTATGTAGCTGCTGTGCTGTGCTGTGCTGCTGTTGCTAGTTTTAGTTGAAGCAAAGCTGTGGCAGTTGCAGTTGCATGCAAAACATGGTTACAAGGCTTAATTATGCTATGCACAAAGATTGCGGCAAGCAACAATATCAACAACAATTCTTGCTACAAAATGAACAAAATGTAAAAAAAAAAAAAAAAAACAAAATAAATAAGGGGAAAATCAACTAAGAGCAGCATTATAAAAAAAAAAAATCAAAACAAGTGGCAAACTAGCAGCCATTAAGTTGCAAGAAGTTTGCCAACTGTATATGCAACTAATAGACAGCAACAATATTAACTAAACAACAACAACAACAAAAACAAAAAAGAACGACTATTAAAAAATCTAGAAAGAACAGCAGCAGCCACTAGCACTAGTCTACTGCTTAGCCAACCAACGCAACTTTTAGTTGACTTTAATCCGCTGTGCGGCCATTTTGATATGCGCCATCATGTTACCTCCCATAATTTTATGCCACATCAATGACAATCAAAGGATCGAGAGGAGTGCAACGTAAAAGTTGAGCCACAACAACAACAACAACAATAGTAGTAGTAGCATAAGCAGCAGCTGTCAGTCACTTGCCACCACTTTTTATTTTATTTTATTTTATTTTATTATTTTTTTTTTAATAAACCTAACAAACCACGTCGCAACATCCTTTATCCTGCGACAATATTACACACTAACCAGCAGCTGCAGCGTACGTATGTATATGTAGTGCACTGCACATTACATACTACTACGTTAAGTCTTGCATACTATAAGCTTTTATTAAAAAATTGTTTTCGTGGTAATTTGCACCCGAGGCTGCTAAAATTCTTTTAACAGTCGCGACAGACAGACAGACAGACAGACGGACATTCAACAGAGCTAAAAATCATCATCATTATTATCTTCAGTCTACTATACAACGACAGCAACAAAACATCATTGTAATCGTCAAGATTGTCCTCCTCATCAGTATCGACAGCAGCGACAGCAGCAACAAGCAACGCGTCATCTGTTCCAAAGCGTACATGAAGTTCATTGCTGTCATCCAACTGCATTACTTAAAGTTTATTTATTTTACATCCTGGTAAAATGTTTCCTTTTTTTGTTTTATTTTGTACACTTTATGTGTTTTTTAAAGTTGAGTATTATAAATTTAATGTGAAATTTAGGTAGTAGACAACAGAACACATACCAACCTACTAAATTCGTCTAGGAAAACATTTATTAATTTTTTAATATTAATTCAAGTCATGCTTATTTTCAATCTTAAAGAAAGTTCAGCAATTAAGAGGGATACTGGGACCTACAAGACAATTGTGGAAATTATCGGATTTGGCTGAATTGAGAGAGATTTTTAAGATTAGCGGGTGGAAGGGGATATTGCACTATTCCGAATTTGATCTTCCAATCTTGATCTTGAAAGTCTCGAAAATCCTGGTTGTTAGATTAATTCTGAGCTCGAATTCGTGGTCAGAATATCAAAATTCTTCGGATGCTCTGATTCTAAAAACTGTCAGCTTGTAATATCCTAAAAATGAGCTGGTTCGGGAATAAATATTAAGTACTACGGTCATCTCCACTTCAATTATCATTATTTTGAGTTTTAAGTACACAAATGCGTATGTAGCGTATAAAAATTTCATGCCATACTGAAGCGTATATATTCTCGTTACTCCTTGTTTTATTTTTGAGTTACTTTTGGTTTGATTTTTTTTTTTATTTTGCATCATTTTGTTGCATTTTGTAGTTGCTCTTCATTGCTGATTATTGTTATTAAACATTATTGATATTCATCCGATCGTATATATTCCTTAAGCGTTTTGCTAATCTTTAACTGAGATCGATCGTTGTTGCTTCAACAACAACAGCAACAACAACAGCAGCAGCAGAAGCGCAAACACGCTGCAAAAAAATGCAGCGTTCCTTTTTACTTGTTTTGCACTTTTTGTAGCAAGTGCAGCCACTAAGTTGCAAATCGTTTGCCTACCTGCCCCACATGTATGTATGTTTTCATAGCAATTTTCCTTGCACCCCACGCTGTGCTGTGCTCTAGTATTGTAATTTCATTTTGATTTTTATCGCACATTTAGCGATTTTTCGTTTGCTATCTACAATCGCTACAGATACACAACTTTTCTTAAGCTTACACGTTTTATTAGAATAATAAACTAAGCCAATTGGAAAGAATAAAAGATTTTTGAATGTTCTGTTACATTTTATGTTACATTAACAGTTTTCCTTTTTATTTATTTTTTTGAAAAGATTTATATGTGAGTTTATGGTTCATAAAAAAAAAAAAACAGAAACAAATATAAAATTTATTTTTTTTATATATTTTATGTGATACGCATTAGATTGTGCTTTTTATATACTTTCAAAATTTTGAATGTTTTTTTTAAGTCATAAAATCAAATTAGCGTAAACAGTTTAGATAAGCAGCTCACATTACTTACTACTTAATGTAGACCCACCAGGTTGTTATTTTGATATTTCTAGTTTTATGAGTGTTAAAAAGTTTCAATGTTAAATGATTATAGTAGCTAATTGCATATATCAATTCGAAACTTTGAACTATTATATTTAGTATGCTAACTTTATATTGGGTACCTGGATACATAAGAAATGCAGGGAGTAACTATTCTACTTATTAATTCAGAAGCATTTAATGTACTTTGAGTCAGGGATACTTAGAGTTATCTTGTGAAAAGATAAGAAAATTACTAGCAGTTCAAAACCTGAGACTAAGACCTGAAAAGAATATGCTTAGCATGATATTTGAATACCAACAGCTCATTGCAGAGACTACAAGCAACTATACAGCTTAAGCCTCCAAATTATGAATCACCGAAGCATATATTAAAAGCCGTGGCTTCTAGGAAGCTCAGACATCTGAGGTCTTATCAGTTGACTGGAAAATAGGTACAAGTTTCGAAGTTCTTTAGGGCATCTCGCACAAAAGAGCTCATAGTACGCAATGGTCAACTTCTGCAATAAATTGCAAACATTTGAATAATAAATAATGAAATCACCACTAATACAGACAGACGGACATAACTACATACATACATACATATTTATTTTACATAAGTAAAAGAATATTTCTATATTGGTAAAATTTTTCAATGTCAAGGAAAAGATTTAACTTCAGTAGAACCAAAGCTTCAACACACGTCACGAGATGTTACTACTTATCTTAAATGCATATGTTCATTCGGCTTATCATATATAGGGGCTATATGCTACAATGATACTTCAATCATGTGCTCTACTCTGATCATGAGTTGCTTCAAAAAGTATTTAGACCAAAGTGGAAACAAGACGCTTTATTAATAAACATTTTTGGAATTAAATAATATAGAGGCTATATTGCCCTATTGGACCCAGCTCAACCATGGGCTATTTTCTAAAAAAGGGTTGCTATTAGAAGTATTTTTACTCAAAAATTTGTATGTGAGCTATGTCTAAAGATGGGCATGGTAATCTGGACTTAATACATTAACTGCACAGGGCTGAGAAAAGTATCTTAAGTTTAGAATTTAGCTAGATCAACTCATCTCGCCTAGCTGACCAAGAATATATACAATTTATGGAGTCTACGATGCGTTATAAATTTTAGATCTAAGATTTTTAATTTCAAGATTTTAAAATCTTAAAACATTGCTATTGACTCCAAAAACGTTGTTGTCAGCAGCATTTTAATCGTATTGTCCATATTAATGCATTGACGACAGCTGTGCGATGATATGAATGACGGAATTGTCGATAATGGCGGCACTTCCGTGCAGTAAATTGCATGGCAACCGTTTTTGTTATTATTATGCTTAAGCCCCTACAGCAGCAGCATATGAAAGCAAAGTGTATAAAGAAATGCAATTGCAACAGGATTGGTCGACTTATATTTTTTTTCTTCTTTTTTTTTTAACAAAATTTGTACTTGTTGCAACGAAACTTAAAGAAAATAATAAGCAAAAAAAAATACTTAAAATGAAAGAGTAAATGTTGCAGAAAGTGATTGGCCCAAATGAGTGACTGACTGGCAGGTAAATGTTGCAACGTACTTTCCTTCAAAAAAAAAAAAAAAAAATAAAAAGTTGACGCCCAATTCATACAGTTTGAACTGCATACCAAGCTGCATATACGAGTACACCACATAATTTCGCTTATTATCTTTGCGTTTTATTATCTACATAAATATCTGAAAAAAAGAAATTGTTAATAAAACTTGATAAAAATCAGCATATCAAGTGAAATAAAAAATTACGAACAAGAATGTATTGGCAATTATTTTAATTTGATTGCTTACACCAAATTTAAGAATGCAAAAGCTTAAGCGAAGCAGATTTAAATAATAAATACAAATGCCCAAAAGCTAAAAATGCGTTTCAAAGGCTAAGAAGAAGAAGAAGAAGACCGAAAGACTGAACGATCATACGACAAGCGTCATAGTTCACATAAACAAACAAAGCGAAGCTAATTTCATTGAGTTACTTGCGCGCGGCCGTTCCAAATTGCGTATAAACATGTTGCACCTGAAGTAGAGCAGGCCTTAGCCTTTTTTGTTTTGTTTGAACGAAGTTGTGCCAGCCGCGCGCGCCCTTTCGAAGGACATTATGGAAATTATGTCCGCGAGCGTACTTTGGTCATTACTCAGTTGTATCGGTGGCAACGCCCATCGATCAATGCCGGCGATAGTCGGCGCTCAGAGCTTAGTATGTACTAAAGATGAGATGTATTCCAACAACGGCAGCAGCAGTTGGTATGTTGTACGACGTTCTTGCAAGTGCATCATGCATTATTAACTTTACTTAACTTAACTCTGCTGTGTGGTAAATGACCTGCGTTTCTGCGAAGCATTCAATACAAATTATGTAGCAAGCATTAACACCTTTCCGCGCTGCATACCTGCTCTATCACAAAAGAAAAGAGAGAAACGAAGAAAGAATCTACTAGCTTAAAATTTATGAATGACATTTAAAAGTTTGCAAAAAAAAAAAAAAGGAAAAATTGGTAGAAATTTTACGCTGGGAAACTTTTTGACGCGCTCAATTCACCGAAAACTGAAATAAAATACAAAAATATTTTAGTAGAAACATTCATTGCATGTCTTTCAAGCTCACACTGAGAAATTGTGCAGAATTTAAGAGACTGAGACGACTGAGTCTGAAGCATTGCGACACGCGAGAACTCTGCACTAGAATAGCGCATGTGCCACGCCTATTTTTTACACTATCAGTCATAAAATAACGAAATTTATGCAATTGTTAAAAATATTAAATGCTAAAAAAAAAAACGTACGAAAGTATTCGACTAGGGATGGGCGGACATAAACATTCGAAAATTTTAATTTAGATTTAAAAGTATCTCAGATATAATTTAACAGAAAAGTATTTCAGATATTAAATTAAATAATTTCTACCGTATTATTCTTTAATGTATCTCGGATACTAATTTGAAAACTAAATTGAAAAATATTTCAAATACTTAATTAAAAAGCTATATCAGATACTAAATTGAAAAATATCTCAGATACTTAATTGAAAAGTATCTCAAATACTAAATTAAAAGTATCTCAAATACTAAATTGAAAAGTATTTAAGATACTAAACGGAAAAGTATCTCAGATACTAAATTGAAAAGTATCTCAGAAATTTAATTAAAAAGTTTCTCAAAAATGAAGTCTTAAAATCAAATTTGTCTTATAAAAATGTATACATTCTTCTCATTTTACATTAACTAACATTGCAGCCCTCGTTCGTCTATTTGTTAGCAGGCGTGAACACGCTTACACGCCACTTGCTGCTAACGCTCCTATTTCCTACTCTTTATCACGCTATGACATTAGTAGACGTTAGACTGGAACTCATGACGGTGGTGAATTTTTGTTTACGATATGCCAAGCGGCACAACATTGCTTGCCCTGTTCCTCTTGCTCATGTAGTAGTATTGTAACTAAATCTTTTAGTTTAGCTATAACCATGCGCACACCCACCGCGTCAGCGTGCAGAACGCTTACCAGTTAACTAGCCAGCCAGCCAGCGCCTTCAATACGTTTTGATGCGGCGTCTATGATATTGACTTGACGCATGAAATGAAACGAAACGACAGCGCATGCGTACCTCGCGTAAATTGTTCGATTGTAGCTGTGCTGCTATAGCTTATCAGGCGACCAGCGGCATTTTACTGTACGTCTGTCTGCAAGCGGCTCGTTTATTTTCCAAACAAATGCAATACAAATTGATTTCATTTCCTGCCACCTTCGTTGTCGTAGACCCCATTGCATATCAAATAATACTCAGACTCGGATATATGTATTGTCGAAGGTGCGCGCGTGTGTGGCAATCGTAGATACTTATTTTTTTCCTTAAGTGTTATTTATATGCAGTAATTGTTATACTTTAGTTACATTGTCATTTCGAGACGGCGTTGTCGACCAGCTATAGCGATTTATTGACTTTTGTATCAGATTACGTTTACTTCCTCATCGCTATGGCCATTGGCCATATTGTATATTATAAAAGTATCTATGCCGTTGCACATAGTCACATAGGGAGAGACTCACTAGTTTGTGCTAAGTCGACACACCAATCATGCAATTGATTGACGGCCGTTAATACCGGTGGCGGTTGCAGATTCTACGCAGCTTCTGATGTGGCTATTGCTGCTGCTGGTCAAACAACCCACACAGTATAGACAGCAAGCAAAAAACCTGGCCTAGACATGCAACAGTTTATTTATTTTTATTTTTTTTTTTTTTTTTTTCGTTTTCTTTTCTTAGTTTTATGGCAAATTGCCGCAAATCGAAAAGCAACCAAATCAACGTCATCATGTTAATCGCAAGAAAACGTAAATCCGACAATCAGTCAAACTAGAAACCAGATTAAACAAATACAAATACACAGAAAATATACACTACAGAGTGTTGTTGGTAATTACTGTTTAAGTCCCGAGAGCAGCGTATGGGAAAAGCTAAAGAAAATTTATTTTTTCCAGTGCAAAATTTATAAAATAAAAACTTCAGAACCTGCCAGTCTGTCCGTCTGTCTCTCTGTCTGTCTGTCGGATACGCAAACACACAATCGCGACATACTTCAAGTCAAAGTCAGCAGCAGCAGGAGTAGCAGGAGCAGCAGTGGCCAAAGCTGTAGCACTTTCGACTCGTTTAGACACAGCTTGTCTGCTCTCGCGATTGCGCTCAAGCAAGAAGTATGTATGGTAAGCAAAACTTGACTTGATCCTCCGCGTCATCGTCATCATCAGTCAACCAATTTGTTTCGATGAATGACTGAATGAATTTGTTCACCCCTTGGTCATCTTGATAGGCCAACAGGTTCTTTCTCTCGCATATGTTTAGTGTATCGTATCATTGGACATAGAGCAAACCGACAGACGGACAGATAAATCGGCAGACGTAAGACATACTTTTGGAAGAACATACAGACAGACAGACAGACAGACGGACAGACAGTTTAGAGAACGAAGAAGACAAACTCGCCATTGCTGTCGTTGTGGACACATTGCACTTTGCATAGAAGCATTTGGTTTGGACTGTTTTTTTTTTCTTGCTTGATTCGCGCGCTACGACTTTAGTACGATTGCGATCAGCGATCGCTTGTACGAATGAATGTCTTTACAAGCAATCCGCTGCAAGCAATGCAAACGCCAATATCGACAGCAAAAAAAGGAAAAAAAAACAAGCAAAAACACAAAGTAGGCTGGAACGCATACATTGAAACTGGGTGCGCCAGGATGCTGCTGCCAGGCGTCGGTGGTCGGTGTTCGTCGGTGATCGGGCGGCGTGCTGTATAAGTAACAAATTGAAGAGAGCAACAAGCGGCAGCAATGAGATAAGCTGCGACACAATCATGTTGCAGCCAAGCTAAAACAAAATCAGTTGTATCTGTAAAATGGTCAATCGACCGATTGCTTGTAATTGCAAGCGCAGTTTGTTGCAACAACAACAACAACAACCACAACTGATCGATGACTGGCTTATGAGTTTGTACGATCGATCGTTCGTTCGATCGATAGATTAAATCAGTACACTACATGAAACATAACAGTTACGGCATAGTAGGCAATAACAGCCGTTGATGCTATTACTGTTGACGTTGACATGTTGCATACATGTTGCCACTGTAGAAAGTTCTACCAACGGCAACAAGCAACATTATTACCGTCGGCAAATTGAGCTGCCGCCATTTTTGATTGTGCTCCGCCCCAGTATATTTTTTTTTTTTTTTTTTTTGGTATATTAAATCAGTAAAGCAACAAAAACAATTGTTGCTGCATTGCAGCAGTCAACAACAAAAAAATTACAAATCGACAGCAACAAAATTAAAGTGTAGCCCTTACGTTTAAAAATTCTTTCTATCTCTTTCGCTGCGTTGTTGTTGTTGTTGCTGTTGTAAAGTACTCAAGCATAATAATTGACGTCGTTTATAAGAAGCAACTACTACAACAACAACAACAACAATAACAACTACAAAGCCATTATGCAAGTTGTTGCAGCTGAAGATGCCGCCACACATGCGAAATTTGCAGTAGCCATGCATGCACATAACGATGACATACGCTATCTCTGTCACACACATTTATACACAATTATATTTCGTTTCTTTTTGTCGCTTACTTCCTTACTTACTCGCATACATTATGTGGTACGTCTGTCGGCCATTTCTGCTACTTTTGACATCATTGGCTGCCAATAAAAACCCATGTGGCAACATCATTAATTTCACTGCCATACACCGTCGCCCCCTTAACGTTTTTTCCACCACTTGACCACATTAATTTGCGCTCAGGCTCCATGCCTTTCATTTTTAACACTCATGGCTGACTGCAAGTCAGCTTAAAATAATATAATATATGGGTACCTACCTATGCATATATATATTTAGTTAGTTTCATAAAAACTTTTTTGTTTTCTAAAGAAAGCATTATTATGCACTTTTTTTTTTTTTTTTTTTTGCTATGCCAAACCCTAAAAAAAAAAATTTAAAAATGGCGCCCAAAATTTTAAGAAGCAATTGATGAGAAGAAAAAAAACGTTATTGTTCCCTATAATTGTGCATGTTGCTACATAATATAAGACATGCTGTTATATGTAACTGTTTTGTTTGGTATTACAGTGGACCCCGGTAACGACTTAATTCGTCGAAACTGTTCGTTATGCGAAACGTCGTTATCCGAAACCGAATATTCAGTAAATCACTGAAAATAAAATAATTTTCGCAAAACTTCGTTCGTTAACCGAAAATTTTTTCGAAAAATTTCGTTCGGTATCCGAAATGTTCGTTATCCGAGACGTTCGTTAACCGAGGGTCCACTGTATCATGACATATGACACTTTGTTTTAAATATTAGCAACCGACAAATTCTTTCGCTCCTCCCTCCCCCCCCAGATACAATATTTTTTTTTTTTTTTTCAAAAACCTAAACCATTTCGGTTGCACAGCTGAACGCCTTTTGTCTGCACTAAAAAAATAAAAATAAAATAAAGACAAGTATCCTCGCTATAAGCTTCCTGCGTGCATCATTAAGTTTGTACTTTGTTTCATCCTTTGTCAATTTCGCATAACTTCACAGCAGGCGTTCTGCCAAAGAAGCACGAAATTCTGTTAAGTTTGTTCCTAACCACATGAAAAACAATCCATTGATAGCAAAATGTAAAATATATTGTTTGGATTTTTTTTTAAAATATATTTTTAAATGCACAATTTTTGAATACATATCGAGTGGTTGGCGATTTTAATGTCTTCATTCACAGCAAAATGGAATTTTTTTTTTCTCAAAAAAAAAAAAAAACACTTTCACTCTAAGTAATATTTTTTTTTGAAGCTTAAATTTAATTTAGGACTTGAGTTGAATTCATTTTTTCTGGAAGTTTGACGAGCAACTTTTCTTCATACGTTGAATTCGTAAAAAGTTGTGTCTCAGGAATCTATATCTCAAAATTTTTGTCAGGTGATTTGAATTTCATTAAATAAAAAAGCGAAAATATAAGTTCATTTGGAACATGTAGCAAACTACGAAAAAAAAGTGAAATTCAGAACACAGACGTTTTAGATTATGATCGAAATCAGAGTGAAAGTGAATTCGGTGACACCTTTGTATTAACTTTGAAATGAATTTTCTTAGGCAGCTGGCAGAGTTAAAGCTAAAAGCGAAGCGATAGGCTATGCGATAGCACAGAGTTGTATTAAGCTACACAACACTGCTTTTTGTGTGAAAGCTCTAAAGATACAACCCTATCTCATTTAGCTAGCTTTCAAATGACCAACGAATTTTTTTGGCTCAAGAACTTTTGTTCCTAAAGACGAAAAAAAGAATAAAAAATTTCTCACTGTGTAAGCATATTGAAATTTGATGACTTCTTTAAGGAGTTCGAATTTAGTACCCACAGAGAAGAGGCAACAACGTCAAGGCGGCACTCGCTCGCTCGCCTGCTTGCTTGCTTGCTTAAGCCAAGTGGCAGCAACAGCAACTCTATAAGCAACACAGCTACAGCAACAACAACAACAATAACAAAGTGACAAATAACTGAAATACAATATCCAAGAAACTAAAACTAAAAAAAAAAAAAAAAAAAGGAACATCGAAAGAAGCCAAGAACGACTACTGGACTTGGTTACAAAGCAAAACAGCAACATTGTGCAGAAATGGAAGTTTACTGTGTACCTTTCGGCGTTGGTGTTGCAGCAGGAATTTAGGACTAGCTGGCTCTTGTTTTTTTTTTTTTTTTTTTTGTCTGACTTTGTGGGTATCCTGCACATATTAAATACAAACTTTGCATATGCCGAAAGCACAAAGCAGCAACAGCAGCAGCCGCAGGTAATGTGTGAAAGTGTTGTTGGACTTCACAGCATCGTTTTCTCTACTCAACTACAGCAGCAGCAGCATCACAACTCCATGCTTCATCGTTTCCAAAAGTTTCACAGTTTCGTTTCTTGCAGTGATGCATTTGTCGCAACGTATCATGCCATGAATTATACAGAAACTAAACACTTTTGACTGTTTTCAATTGGACGCTCGCGTGTTGCGTTCATTTCCATGACGCTCTCCGCTCTACACCTTCCGTTGAATAAGTCAGTCCGTCAGTTAGGTTATTTAGTTAGTTTACTTCAATGATTGCTGCTGCTGTTCAAAAAAGGCGCGAAATGATTTTAATTGAAAATTTAACGCGTTTACAACACTTGCCTGAAATTAGTTGAATTTGACATTTGGCGTTGCATGGCGTCAACAAGTCAAACAATGATTTTAATTAAAAAAAAAATAATAAATTAAAATTTATTTAGAGAAAATGTAACAAAATTGAATATTGTCAAAATAAACAAAAATACAAATTTTTTTTTCTATAAAATTTGCCGCATCATATTTCAACTTAAAAACATTTTTTTTGTTAATTTTTAAAAAATGCTCACTTGAGTCTGCCACACACCACGTTGGAGAGGTAAAGAGGCGCGCGTTTGATATAGCCCTAAATATGTCCAACATCTAACGCAGCGATATCAAGTGGAGGACAGAGTCTAGTCTAAACGACAGCAACAACACAGCACAACAGCACTGGCACTTGACATTTAACCGCCAACATGTTGACTGTTTGTACAATTGATTTGAATGCCAACCAAAATTTAACTTAAAGTTAATATTTATTTGAACCGTACCCAAAAAAAAAAAAAAAAAAAAAAAAAGTAATGAAAGACAGAAAAATTGAATTCGTTACAACTTGAAAAGCGTTAAATTTGAATATTTCAAGTGCATGGCCTGGCATCGTTGCTGTAAAGCAAACGTATGCTGATTAAATCTCTGTTTGTAGTCAACATTTTGGTAATAAAATAGGTAAATATGTTTAGTTTTAAGCTAAAAATATTTTTTTAAAGGTAATTTGTTTGTTTGTGTACTAAAACGGAAAGCTTTTGTAATTGAATTTGTTTGCAAATGAATAGTTTGGATTGTAATACATAAAAAACTCCAAGAAACCTTGTACATATACCACACTTTAATGTATTAAATTTTTATACAAATGATCAAAAATTTGGGTTGAATTTGTATACCCATGTTGCGATAATTCATTTGGACCATTGTAGGCATAATTATTAAATTTAGAGTAATCTAGGAACTCTAAGAAACATAACACAGAAGTTTTATAAAAAAAAAACAGACTCTTGGGATTGGTTTGCATGGGTGGTATCCCTTAAAATTTTTATTTACCAACTGACTGCTTATAGTCTCCGAGACAATCATTTTCATACGGCAGAGAGCAGAACGGACAGCTGTTCGGAAAGACACATAGAGCTATAACAACTTAATTTTCAATGCTGATTTAAAATATACATACTTTATAGGATCTATCGTGACTGCTTCTTCTTGGCATAAAAGTCATGAATTTACCATACATGACATGTTATTTTTTTTTTTTAATGAAACCGACAATAATATTGTATGAAATTTTTTGTAACTAATTAAAATCAGGTATGTCACAAAAAAAATCTCTTTTGGTTGCTTTCAAATAGATTCTAAAATTCAATGAAATAACAAATATAATTCTCAATTAGTTCAAACATTATTTAAAAAATAAATACATAATACACAGTACTTATTTTTTATTTTTACAAAAGTAGTTTAAACTAATTGTGAATTATATGCATTATTTCATTGAATTTTGGAAGAGTTTTATAACCAACCGAAACGAGTTTTTTTTTTGAAGAAAAAATATTTCAAATTATTAAATTAGCTATTTTGGTACTCTGCAACACTTACTTATCGATTCAAAAAAAATTAGGGTATAGTGCCCCGTGTGTAGGTTTTAGAAGATAAGAAGATCTTCATTTTCTTCAATTTTATCTTCAAGAAATATATTAGTAAACGTTCAGACAGAACTCCAAATGGTTGGTGGCAGAAGCGTCTCACTAAATGGGCTAAGACGTGGAGAACAGAGTGCAGAATTTGTGGAACATTTCAGGTCTGCGAATATATCAAATTATTGGAAGTGGATTATAACACCTGGGTTAATACCCTTCGTGTTGCCCAGGCTTACCACAAGCTGTAACGGCCATACATGTATATATAGGAATCGGAAGTGAGGACGTTTAATTTTAAAAAGTTAATAAGCTATGTGTACCAGATATGTTTAGTACACATCATCTAATCAGTAATGTCTTTTAATAAATCTCTAGGCTGCTGGCAGAGTAAAAGCTAAAAGCAAAGCGATTTGCCATGCGATAGCACAGAGTTGTATTTCGCTACACAACACAGCTTAAAATTTTCTGAAAGCTCTAAAGATACAACCCTGTGCTATAGCATGGCCTATCGCTTCGCTGTTAGCTTTTACTCTACCAGCAGCATTAGGTCGCCGAAAACTTATACCAATGCGTAAAATTCAAAAACGATGCCTTTTTAGTTTTTTTTTTTAGTTTTATTCGAATTTCTTTGTTAGAATGTAAAGATCTATTAAATTTTTTTTTTTACGACTTCTATTCTATTCAATTTTTTACCATTTTAATTTTAATGTCTTAACTCAAAACTAAGCTAAATCACAGAGGCTTATTTTTAATATTAATAACTCCTTTTAAGTCCCCTATGGTGTTTAAGACAAATGTTATTTTTTTTATTTTAAGAAAAATTTTACAGCTTTTTTATAACTTAATCGCCAGTTCCAAAAAACATGCGCAAACCACTTTTCGTCATAAAAAAAAAATATATCAAATCAATAGAAAAATGGATTATTATAATAAAAAAAAAACTATATATATTGTATTAATAATGCCACATAAAGCATAATTTTATGTGAAGTCATGCATATTTACCACTTCGTAAAGGAAGAAAGATAAAAAAATATCAAATAAAAAAAAAACTATCAAAACAGCAACGAGCACAACAAAATCACGAAGTATCAAAATTCCATTTAAAATAAATAAACAATTTACATTTTTAATCAATTGAAAGTCAAATAACAAAAATCAAGTCAAGATCTAGCTTTGCGATAAGACAAAATCATATTTGCTTTCAAGTGTTACTCGATACGTTAAGATATCTCCATATAAGATACACAATACAAGTTACAGAGCAGGTGTGTCCAGACCAAATCAATGGAACTGTCCAAAATGCTATTTAAGAAAAGAAAAAAAAAACATTGAATAAAATAAACGAAAAATCAAATAATAATTAAATTATAAAGTAATTTTGCATATGAATTTCATAATTTTTTTTATCTTTTTGTTTATTTATTATAATTTTTTGGCCATTTGTAATGCTATCCAATTTTGTATTTATATATTTTTTTATGGCTCGCATCTGCTTCAGCGGCATTTATCGAAATAAAATAAAATAAAATAGAATCGTTGCCTAAAATGCGTTTAGATTATTAATGTTTCGAATAATAAATTTGTAAATATTTTTATATGCGTTTTGTGGCTGCGCTTTGTCGGCTGCGTATGAAAAGTGTCGGAAGAAAGTTTAGAGAACCGTAGGCGTGTTTGAAAATTTTTCTTTTACTAGCTTTCACAATCGAAGTGAATCTTTTGCTTATTTGAATACCATTTCCGCTTCTAAGTTTTGGTTTTTTTTTATTTATTTTTTTCTTTTTTAGATTAGCTTAATTGACAATCTTGTTCGTGCGCGTTACTTTGACACTTGGCACTCTGTCTTAGCGTAACAAATTGACAGGTGTTTATAATTTGACATTTCTACTGTCTACGTAGTGTATCTATGTATCTATTTATTTATGTATAGTATGCCTATATCATATGAATGAATGAATGAATAAATGTATCTGTAGTTTATAAGAATGTATCTGATTATGCTTTTGTCTGCAGCTATTTGTGCGTTATGTGAATGAATGGAATTCTTTACTTTATTTTGCATATGAAAGGCACTCATTTGTACACTTTGAATATTTTTATGCATATTTCTTGAGTTGATAAAATATAATTTATTTCTTTTTGGTTTTAATTGATTAAAAACAAATTTATTAAATATTAACTAATTTACAATACGACTAGATACACGACTAACACTACCTTGAAATACCTTAAAATACCTTTAAAAAATTAATATAATTCATGAATGTATCTCAAGACCTCAATTTTGGATTAATAGTTGCATGTATTTTAGGATTTTTCAAAATCCTTACCAAAGATTGACCGAAAAAAGTATTTGAAAGAATGTTGCAGTCAATACAGTCTTTAAGATGCCTATTTTTAAAGTTGGTTACTCCCAAGCGCAATTTTTTTGTCAGTATCCCGTTCATGCCGTGTTTTTTTTTTCAATTCTTCCGTGGGTGCCAACCTTTTACCCTTTTATACCCGCCACACATAGTGTGAAAGGTATTATCAGTTTGTCGGAAAGTTTGTAACGTATTTAAGGAGGCATCGGAGACCCCATAAAGTATATATATTATTGATCAGCTCGACGAGACGAATCGATTTAGCCATGTCCGTCTGTCTGTCTGTCTGTCCGCCCGTCTGTCCGTCTGTTGCATTGCGTTTTTCTCGGAAAGTTTTAAAGATATTGACCTGAAACTTTAAACTTAAGCTTTTTGTGTTCCTAGGCAGTTTGAATGTCAGAACCAAGGTGCCTCGCCCACTTTTAGATATAGCCCCCATACAAACTAACCATTTTTTCGATTTTTTTGTATGAAAATAGTTATTATTTATAAATGTTTTGACTACAAATCGGGTAAAAACACTTTTAATCCAATATCAATCCATCCAATATCAGAAGAAAGGTGCCACGCCCATTTTTAGATATAGCCCCATGCAAACTTACCATTTTTTTCGATTTTTTGTATGAAAATTGTTATTATTTGTAAATGTATTTACTACAAATATGGATAAAAGCAGTTTAATGACATCCAATTTCAAAAGAAGGTGCCACGCCCATTTTTTGATATGGCCCCCATACAAACCAAGCGTCCATTTTTCAGATTTTGTATGAAAATAGTTCTTATTTATGGATATATTCACTCCAATCTGTGTAAAATCACTTCTACTGTTATCCTATGAATATGCTTCCGATATGACAAGGATCGAGCCACTAAAACATATAGACCCCATACAAACTCAGCTTCCATTTTTTAATTTTTTCAAGAAAATGAATAAAGTTTCGTGTGGTGGGTATTTGAGCTTCGGACCTTCCGAAGTTAACGTTCTTGCTTGTTTTATTTATATTTTATTAAGTAAAATTGGTTTAAAAATCCACAAAAATCTTAGAGTTGCGCCACAAATATGGATTTAGATAAATAATGCGTTAAACATAATCTGCTTAGAGTTCTAGAACAACGAAATTCAAAATTTGATAAAACTATTTTTCATAGTTCCCGAGATTAACGGCAGTCAGAGAGGCGACGTGCAGACGGACAGACGGACAGACAAAAAACTAAGAAACATTAATCTAAATTTTGTTTTTCTCTTCGCCCATTTCATTTACGTTTGAGAGCATTTAATCCAATAAATATTTCAATTGTGTCACAAAATTCCAATTGCGTAGGCAGCAAAACAATACAAACCAAATATTTAAGTTGATTTTTCATTATTTTTTTTTGTTTGTTCCAACATAACAAACACACACGATCATTGTCGCATACAAGTGGTTACTAATGTAGTAGATCGTGTGCATGTATTTTACATAATCCCACAGATGCCAGGAACCGATATAAACCCAACTTCAAAATACAAAAAAAAAAAAAAAAATAATAAAAATATAGCGCACGCTTTGACGAATACAAAAATCAAGTTTAACTAAAGACTAAGTTTTGACCAAATTGTAAAGAAAAGAGGCGGCGAGTCTGGATATAAGCTGTGGCAGCTTAGAAAACAATAAAAGTCAGCGACAACTCCATAGCTTTAGCAAGTTGGCGAGCGAGAATAAACCAATAAAAGAAATCATTCACAAAAAAAAAAAAAAAAAAAGCAAACAATTTCAAACAAAAGACATTCGTAAACGCAGTCTAAAAACTTCAACTTCAACAAATACAAAATGCGTCAGCACGAGTGAAAAATTTACAAATTCAAATTTTTTTTTTTTTTTTTTTTTTTTGTAGACAACGAAATGGGGATTTATTGTTATGGACTCGAATAGACTGACTCTCGATTGACTTTTGTTACGAGTTGAGTTGGATTGGATTGTCGCATTGATTGCTGATTTTGCAGTGATACATGGCGTGAACAATTGGCAACAAATGTACGCAGACAGTTGTATAGATAGACAGACAGACAGACGGACATAGACATACCAGAAAGAAAAAAAAAACAGCCAAGCAACATGAAAAATTGACAAGCAGAAAAATCGAGCAATAGGTATGACACGCGTGCCATAATATATAAAAACTTTACTAACAAGCAGCAAAATAGTACTTTAATAGCTTTTTTTTTTATAAATAATATTTAACAACAAATTATGCATAGTTCTTTGAGATTTAATCCAACCGAAATGTTAATCAATACAAACTCACGTTACAGCCTTTGGCTGCCATGCGCTCGAATGCCATAAGAGATACATAGATGAATGAATGTCATCGATAGCCTCACGCCAAATGACTTCATTAGCAGCGGTTATAAAACCAAACTTTAAAATATTTACCTAATATAAATCTGCGAAAATTTACTGCGGGCGTTGCATAAAAATTATTATAAATTGTAAATATGCAGTGCGCTGCGCAACTGCAACAATTGTAAAAAAAAAATACGAAAAAAACGAAAAAAATTAGTTACAGTAAACTCGACTATGAGTTCCACCTACAGCAGATTAAATTCATAAAATTATTACACAATCGCAATAAAATGCTTTAAGCAATTTAAATGAATGAAATATATTTAGCGCTAAATAAGAGACAAAGAATTTGCAGCTTGAGACAAATTTACTGCATTTATACTTAATACAGAACAAAACCCTTAAAAATGCGTGAAAGCTTTTAATAAAAAAAAAAAAACAAGAAAGAACGCTGAACTCGAGTAAACTCGACTGCAAGACACCTTATGCCCAATCATTATGTACCTTAAGCTAAGTCCTATCTTAGTACTGTACGTAGTTGTATTGAATTTTCACACAAAAACTTAAGAAAATTGAAATTTTTATGGCGGCTATACCTAAAATTTTTGTGGTTTTACCTAGATTGGAATACTTCATTGGGATATGATTATAATTTTAAAGTTCCTAGAAAAAAGGGGCTCTCCCTTAAAATGAGACAAGAGAAAAACCGTTTGTAAGTGGCTACTTGACGGTTCAGGAGTGTCTAAGTCTCAAACATGGTGGCCCTATCTCTTATAGTCTCCGAGATTATCTTTCTCACGACAGACTGACATATCGACTCTCCTTGAAATATATACTTTATACATATATTTTACATACATTTTCACTGACTTAATATACCCTTTTATTTATTGAGTACATGGTATATAAAACACTCCTTATATCTCAACAATAATAAAAGTGATTAGGTTTGTCTGTATTAGATCACTGCACTGATACATAAAATCGGATACAACATTTATTCGATTAAAAACAGGATTCAATTTAATCGAAAACTTTTCCACTTTTTTTTCGAGAGCATTTATTGTACGAGTCGAATATTACAAAACATTTATGCTCTGCATTGGTTAACTCGAAACGCGAATATAATCGACTCATAATCGACTCGAGCCTATGAATAAACTAACCGAACGCCTTGAGCTAACTCATATACATATTTACTCGATAAATCGATTAAACTCTAACGGGATTTTTCGAAGATTCAGATATGCGAACGAAGCTAATCGATTCGTTCGATTCTGTAATCAATCGAATATTACTCGGGTCATTTTTGTTTTTGTTTATAAAGAAAAGCAACACGATTTTAAAGGGTGATTGAACCTGGATCCATTTCATATGCAGAATGATATTTGCCACCATTGAATATTCAATCAATTTAATCGAGTACCCGTCACGATTCTAATCGAATTCAAAATACTCGAATTGATCTGTATCGAAGTTAAACGAATTAAATCAAGTCAATTATTTGCCTAGCATTTAATTAACACGAATCGGTTTCTTTTGAAGTATCCAATTTGACCTTTTTGAGATAATAAGATATAAAATAAATCAGCTAAGAAATGACAGGAGTCGATTCCGAATTTTACTCGGAAAGTTACTGTTGTGATTTATGTAGATTAATACAATGCAAGGCTCTAACCTTAATCATTAATCAATTGCCATGTATCAGAAACTATTTCTCTACGCTCACATTCAATAATCAGTGAAAATACTGATTAATAATTATTTTTGTTCAATTCACAAACAGCGAAAACTATTCCGATAATTTAAAACTAGTTTCTGTTCTATAACAAAAAAAAAAAAAAGAATATATATCCAATAAGTTACAAAGTGCAACTCACTGTCACAAACTGTTTAAGGGCAAAACTGCAATAAAGAACAACTTTGTCATAATTCACGTTTGCAATAGCAACTGTGAAATTTTCTAAAAAAAAAAAAATAATAATAATAAAACTACTACAAAACTAAAACTTGCAATCATTATATAATGTCGCCAACTGGACAATAAGTTGTAATAACATAACAAGAACAACAACAACTACAACAACAACAACACAAGTAAATGCACGCTTGAAACTCATAAAGTTTGGCATAATTAAGCAAAATGTTGACAAATCTCTAAAGGATCGCACAAAAACAACAACAACAACAACAGCAACAACAAAAACCAACAATTGTATTGCAAACTAGTTTTACTTCTTCACAATACATATAAAAAGTGTCGCCTAGTGCAGCATATTTGTTGTTGTTGTTGCTGCTGTTGCTGTTGATGTTGTTTCTGCTGCCCTAAGACAAATTTACTGCAGTTAATATCGCTCAAGTAGACATTGTCGCCAACGTTGCTATCGTTCGTGTTGTTGCACCAAAACACTTTTAAGTCAAGTCCTCGCTTTGCACACGAACCAAGACCAAGTTTGGTCACTCGAATTGATTACTTCCCTGAGCAAGCAAAGAGACCAAACAAACAGACAACAGACAACTAAACTGGTAAAATGTGCCCCGAAATGCTATAACAAACTCGGCTTTTGCTGTTGATTTTTCTTCTGTTGCTGTTGCCGTTAAGTGAAGAGTAAATTGTTGCAAGTGATTTTTTTCTGTTCTATCATTTGCAGCTGCTTTTGTTGCAACTAAGCTGAGCTGCTCTGAGCTGAGGGGGCATTGAGTGCGTTGTACTTGCAACTGTTTAAAGTTTTATTTGTTGTTGTTGTTGTTGTTGCTGTTTGCCTCATTGCTTGTTACTGGACTAGAATTACAAAACTGTTGATCACTAGACGTCATCGTTGTCGTCGTTGTCTGTCAACAGCAACAGCAGCAACAACAATATTATCATCATTATTATATTATTATTGTTGTTGTTGTTGTAATTATTGACAAGTAACTACAGTGCAATGACCACAACAACAGATCCGATCATTTTATGATTATACATAGCATATAGTAGAGAAAAATCGTTAAAGTTTAAAGGGCGCTTAAAATGAATATGATACGTTTGTGTCAAAAGGATATTGATTATAAAAGTTGGCGATAATCTTAAAAAAAGAAAATTGATTTTGAAAATATTAAATTTAACAGATTTAATACTTTTTTTTTAAAATTAATTTTTTTTTTTTTAAAAATTTTTTTTGGGGTTTTTTTTTTTTTTTTTTTTTTTTTTTTTTTTTTGTATCAATAAATTTAATATCAATACCAGAAAAAAATATTTAAAAGTATCTTTGCATCGGAAAATATCGATACCAAGGACATAAAAAAATACACTTCATTTCTGAAATATTTCAAGAATTTAATAATTTAAGACTCTTTCTCTCGGTATCGGTAGCTTCAATATCGATACCAGTCAAACAATAATAAATATCGATGGTAAAAACTAAACAAAAACTTGTAAAATATTTAATTAATTTTTTTTTTTTTTAATTTAGAGCTCTTCATCTTTGCATCGTAAGCTGGTATCGATAACTAGCTATTAAAAAATATTGAATTGCAAAATATCGATACATAAAAAATAAAAAAAAAAACTAGCTAACTTCTTAAATATTTGAGTGATTTCTTTTTTAAATTAAAACTCTTTGTTATAAATGTCACTAACAACATTTTAGGTAGACACACACATTAATCAACTTTTGTGTGAATCTGTCACATTAGTACAAACACCTTTCTCCGTAACAAATCTGTCACGATTTCTCTTGAATTCACATCGCAAATCTCCGAATTTTAACATACGCACACAAACACACACATTGCAAGATTTGACAAGTGGCAGGCAACGCGCATGTTATGACTTCAAATTGGCTTGACTTTTTGGCGCTCAATGCCAATCAAAACAACAACAGCAACAAAAACAAACAAACAAACAAACAAATAAATAAAGCGATACTATAGCATAAGACGCCACACGCCTGCTCCTTAACAGTATTGGTTTGAATTGGTTTTTGTATTGTATATACAGCGCAAATAAATAAATAAATAAATAAATTTATGCTCACAAAGTGCAATGGCAACGTATTGCAATGCAACGACGACCACATACGGTGAGCGCGAGCGAGCGACAACAATGTCGCCGCGCATTATTTGCAATGCAGCAAAAAAAAAAAACAGATTTCTAGCTTGCAACAAGTACTGCAAAGCAGCGTCACATGCCGCGTTTTGTTGCCTGTTTATGTTTATGTGGGTCAGTGGTGCGGCAGCGCTTCCGGCTGCCAAGCCACAGCTTTCCAATTGAGCTGAACAGCACACAGAACACAGAATAGCTTAACTCACATGCTGCGCCTGCGCAATTTGACATGAGCTGTATGCGTTTGGCCCTTTAATTGCTTTTCGCCATTTTGACAAGTTGGCTAAATTGTTTTTTTTTTTTTTTTTTTTTTTTTTATATAGTTCAGTACATTTCATACATTTAAAGCGTTTCACTTGCTATTTTGCTGCTGTCAGTTTATTTTGAAAAAAAAAATTTTAATCGTTGTGTCAGAAACTGCAGCACCCTTTTTTTTTCATTTTTTTATTTTGGAATGCCTAAAAATGTGTTATATATTCGCACCACGCCCATAACGCGCACTCTTTAGCGGCTGTCAACGGCGCTTGGCATATGATATTCCACGAAGTATTTCATTTCATTTTAACAGCTCAGCTCATCTCTTTTTTTTTTATTTTTTTGTTTTTGATGTTGATGAGAAAATGGCAGCGTGTTGTATTATTAAGATAACGGTATTACCTACATTATTAAATAACAATATTCAATAAATTTTTATTAATTTTTCGCTGTTCGCCACAAACAAGCTAAACCATTAACTGCGTCTCCAACTGTCCATCTGTCCATCTGTCTGTCCGTCTGTCCATACGATGTCTTCATTTTCCAAGCAGTTAATAAAAAAAAAAAAAAAACTTTATACTTTACATATACATAGCATACATCTCACTGTGCAACCCTGCGTGCGGCTATTTACCGTTTTTTTTTTTTGTATTGTATAAAAATATATACACCTCAGGTCCCGCGCACTTGTATGTTTTTTAGCTTAGCTCATTGCAACTTGTAGCAATTCTTTAAAGCGCTTCCTGTTCGCCAACATCGTCGCACCCGCCATGCAAATTAACCAAGAATAGCGCAACCAGAATGAAACACACAAGTTGTTTCTTTAGTATATGTCCGTCTGTCCATCTGTCTGTCTGTCTGTTTGTCTGTCTGTCTGTCTGTTTGTCTGTCGTTGATCTGCGATCGAAGCTTGTATCGAAACGAACATTAACTGCGCTTTGCTTAAAATTTATGTTAATCGCTTGTTTTACTTTTAATTTCGCACTTAAAATTGTCGCCATACGTTTCTGTTTTACAACTTGCATCTCCTCACTTGTTGTGATTTGCCTTGCCTTAATATCAATGTTGTTTCTTTCGCATACAGTACAGAACCTGTTCATTTCATCTCGTCTCGGCTCGGCTCGTCTCTATTAGAGTTACTTGTTTTTTTCGCACTGTGGCAGCGCAGACACTTTCATATGGTTACATAGTACAACACATATAACAGCCCGCCAGCCAGCATCGATAAATTTTATCGATTTTCTTACTGTGGGATTTTAAAACGCATCAAAAGACAATAAAATATACACCGAAATGTTGCAAGATGTAGCAAATAAAGCGGGGGGGTATCACAAAGTATTGCAACTCGTTTTAGACTCTTCTACGTACTACAAGATACTTTTGTATATGTTTGTCTAACTGTCTGTCTGCCTGTCTGTCTTTCGGTTTTTATATCTGTCTATTGCGGGCGATAGGCATGCAATCTCTGCAGAGAAAGCGACAAAAGTTAACTGCGTTTATTAGTTTGTAATGCACACATACATACACATTAAAAGATATTTATACATAGATACAGATACATACTCGTACCTACACATATAAGAACAGATACT
The DNA here is from genome assembly GCA_018903435.1 of Leucophenga varia. Classification (NCBI taxonomy): domain Eukaryota; kingdom Metazoa; phylum Arthropoda; class Insecta; order Diptera; family Drosophilidae; genus Leucophenga; species Leucophenga varia. Next base: position 3,969,335 of record JAEIFJ010000935.1, on the reverse strand, counting down.
TTGGCCACAAACAGGACGCGCTCATTTTTTGTCACCACAAAAATATGTTTGAATATTACCGTTCATTGCAGTTACATATGTATACGAGCATACACATATTTTTTTTTAACTGTGCATTGCAAACGAAAAAACGATTTGAATTGCATTTGTATTTTTAGCTTTTTATGAGGGTGTTAAATTTTAAATTAAGACTTTTTTCTTTTGAACTAACGTACAGTTTAACATATTGCAACTTAATTGCAAAAAATGGCATACTGAAAAGTTGCACAATAAAAAAATTCTAATTATTTATAGATAGTGCATAAGCTTGAAGAAAACTACTTCGAGTGACACGAATACTCTGAGAACTCTGAGTATTTTTAGTTAGTTACCTTTTTTAAAATCAATTTTTAGATACAACCTATCATGTATCTTTTGCCATACAACATTATTTATCTAGATGACAGCACTCATTATTTTTTACCCTTTAACTGAAGAAAATTCGTCCGTCTGATTGTCGGTCCACCTTTCTATCGTATGAGACTGTTTAACTCGAAGACTATAAGAGACACAGCCACATTCTTTGAAATGGGCTTTCTAAAACCCCATTTTAAAAAGTACGGAACTTGTTTTCTTAATCTAGTAACTCGAAATTAGGTATAAAAAATGTCTATGATAGTTCCAACAAAATACCCCATTTTGGCTGAGACACAAAAAATATTAAAATATATCAAATTTTGTTGACTTTTTGTATGAAAAACTATTTTTTTTACTAACGATTATAAAAATATTGTTCAGAATATCTCGTTAAACTAGAGATGTGAGAAAAACCAATTATTTTATAACGATTCAAACCATCCCGATATTGTTTTAGTTCCGATAATATCCTACACAAGCCTACCCTCAATTTTAGGTTGTTCATATGAAATATTTTTTTGTTTTATAAGATACAAACATTTAATTCGGTGTAAATCTCATATAGGATAATCAAAAGAAAATATCCCAATCTGACACAAATCAAACAATTATTTTAAAAGGCTACAATATTGTTTTATACATCTGGATTTCAAGAATTTTAAAGAACTTTCCCGAACCAGTAATATTTCCCAATTTTCCTGTGGGTTCTGGTGTATTTCGTTTCCATACAATTCTTCACATAAGTTTAGACAGTTTTAATTGATTTTCTAGCAAAAAAATCTAATATCCACAACTGACAATACATCATGGATTAGTCAACAAATTATAGACCGGAAAACAGAAATCCCAAGCTGCGTTGATGACAAACTTCAAACTGCGTAACTATTGAGAATGATTTAATCTCATTAAAGCACAAATCGAATTTTTTTTTTTTTTCAAATTCGAATATTCATGGAAGTATAAAGACTCACAGTCCGTAGGGTAAGGTAACTTTATCAAATGAAATAAAAAAAATAAAAAAAATTAATACTAACGAGTGTTCGAGAAAAAAATATCATCCAAATTAACGTACAAAAGCTGCAAAACAAACAATATTTTCTCCAGACAAATGTATAGAAAAATATATATTTAAGCTGTGCGCCATTCATAATTAAGATTTGAAAATTATGAATAGTATGAAAGAAATCATAGATCAGCATATTGCTTATATAAGGCGCATGACAGACAATATACAATATATTTGATATGCATTTGATTTGAACACTTAAACCAATTTATATTTCGTCTTTTTATGGAGCAATTGAATTTGTCAGTCATGTTGCTAGAGGGTGTGTACGCAGCGCCAACTCTTAAAAAGCATATTAATCCGCGACAAGGGTCTTAAGCGATAGTTGATGGATAAATAGATGAAAGAATGAACGAACCGACAGACGGACAGACAGATAGACAGACAGACAAAGACTATACACCTTCGTGCGATTTAATTGAAAATTGTCAACAATTCTCATTCGACAGTAAAATATTTTGAGCAAATAAAAAAAAAAAAAAAACCGCGACAGCGAAGCACAACGACACCTTTCTAATCAAGATATAAACTGGTGGGCGTAACTCTTTTGATACAGGGTGAAACAAAAAGTAATGTGTAATGATTTTTTGTACTTTTGCTATCGGCTTAGGATTTTGGCTGATTTTCTTAAATATTTCTTCTTCAGCACCCTCATACAGCTATGCAAGCCATCATAACGTCTGCAATACTCTATTCAGAATGGTCACTCTAAGGCGGAAGTAAAATATTTGTTTTAATGTGGATGCTGTCTATCTCATTCTATTTCTATGCCGCTCTCTATTCCACACGCATGCTTATAATGCTCTCTTATCGATGCGCAAAAAAATATATAGAACGCTTCCATCCATTGTCGAAATGTGTATACGTAAATTAGCATAAATAGATTTCAATCACTTGGCTATAATTTCATTATGAGAAAGGTTTACAGCACCACGTCGCGTTGACTCTGACTGCGTCTTTGGTTTTGTTTGGCTGCCGCTGCTGCGACTGTTTGCGGCTGCTGCTGTTGCACGCATATCCACACGCTCGATCTTTTTTATTGATTTTTCAAGTCAAATATGGCTTTGAACTTGGACTTTTGCGCCAATAAAAAGCGCAGCGTCAAATAAAAAAATATAAAATAAACAAATATACAAATATATATATGCATATGCAATATATATGTATGTATACGATATATGCATATGCACACACACACACACACATTCTCACTCATGTGGCGCATAAAATATGCAAAAATGCTTTCACGAGCAGCAAGTTTAAGTGCAAGCGACTCTATTTAACGTCGTCGTCGTCGTCGTCATCAGGCAGAAACGAAACGAAACGGGCTGAAAAGATGTAAGCTGACTGAATGGGATGGCCAACTGGTATATGGTATGGTATGGCATGGCTAGCTGGGTTGGCGTTTTGGCGTTTGCGGCATGCTAACAAGCCAGTTGCATTGCGTTGCGTCTGGTCTGGTCTGTGCGCGGCATGAACTGGCAAAATATTAATCAGCCTTAGAGTCGATTCGCAATGGAGTTGCATTGCAGTCGCTCTCTGTTCGTCTGTCTGTCTGTCGATCTGTCCAGTTTAGTCCATGCAACACACAGCATCGAAAGCGATTAATTCGCAGCGGGGACACTCCAATGACCTGTACGCGCGAGTGAACTTGTTGCGAATTGAGTCGCATCGCGGCAGCAACAGGCGCGCATTGTTTAGTATAAAGCGAGCGAATTTTTGTTGTAGTGTATTTTGTTGCAGCTGGCTTCGCTGGGAAAAAAATTTGTGCACAACCTGTAAGCTAAGCTAAGTACAATAATTGCTGCTGCTGCTGCTGCCTGCTGCTATAGCCAAAATATGTCTATAGCATCTCATACACTCATCAACAACATCGATATGCACTAAATAAAAAGCAGCAATCAAAGTTAAGTTTACATATTTGCCAAATGCTGATTGACTTAAATCCGCTGTGATTTGCCACCGCTAACTGCTGTACTGCGTCGTATTGCGTCGCCCTTGCCATTCGCTGCAATTTGCTACTTTGATACAAAGTACAAATAAGCATTTACGCAAATCCCACAAATTAGTGATTTTTTTTTTAAATTTTTTATTTATTTATTTATTTTTTTTATTTTTATTTGATGTTGCAATGATTTCTTTCGCTCTGCCCATTTCATTTTGTGCTCATCATCAAAATGTTGCTGCAGTCATTTCTCATGTTGCCAAGATTTATGGCTTCCACCTTCGTACATTTGCACAGGCAGAAACGATCATCAAGCATAAACGACGAAACGTCACAGGCGTCAGTGTTGCTGTTGCCGTTGCTGTTGAGGCTGCTCCTGAGCTGCTTCCAAATGAACTGAAGTTCAGCTCCTGCGTTAAAATTGAATTTCTTTCGCGCAGCGCACAATGATTGATCACTAAATTGCGCAGCTTAAGCCACCGCTGAATGTGAATGGACAGACGAACGGACAAACATACAGCATCAAACAGACAGACAGACAGACGGACATACGTACATATGAGTATGTTCGACAGTCTTGAGTTGCATTCAAAACTTAAAACCTAAAACTTTTGCATTGCGCGGTGAAGTGAAGTGGAGGCTGCTACATTTTTGTTGCATGCTTACAATCAGATCTGTCAGATCAGTTTCCTTTGCATTTTTGTTTCGCACACAGAGATCTCTCATATAAATATTTTTCATTTTTTTTTTTTTTTATTTCGGGATTTTTGCGTATCTTTTGCATTTGGCATATTGCTGTCGGCCTTTGTGTATGCTTTTTATTTAATCCGTGCTGCTGTCTGTTATATTTTTGTTTTTTATTTTTTTTTTTTTTTTTTTCGTTTAAAATATCTCAAAAAACTGCAAAAAAGAAAATATATATATTGTATATATCGAAAATCTGGGCGTTTCATGGGCGTTTTATTGTTATATTGACACCAGTAGTTAGTGTTGTTTCATGATTCATTTTCATTTATTATTGCACTCTGTTTTTTTTTTTTTTTTTTAAATGATTTTAAGCATTTATGATTCACAATCAGAATTTCTAAAGATTTTTAAAATGTAATAAAATATATAATTTAGTTTATATCAATAATTTAATTTCTTAATGCTTATATTCAATAACTTATCAAGCTATTTGAATATAATTTAAATTATTTTTACTACATTTCCACTGAAACTGCATTTGCGTTAGCGTTAATTAAATAATCGAACCGATTATAGAAATCGATTTATCGAAAACTACGGCAAATGCTTTTGACTTTACAAAGATTTATGTGGAAAAATAAACTTTGCTTTGAATAAGTCGCTTTATTTTATCGATTTGATTATTTGGGCAATTCCAGTTTTTTTTATTCCTTTACTATTAGCACTCCATAGATCTATATAAATATTTTAGAGTATCTACAAACTTATGCTTTGGGAATAAACTGCTAAACTGTTTTTTTTCTTTTTAAATTAAATGAAGTTTAAAAAGCTCAAAAACTTCAAACCACAAGGATACTCATCTTCATTTATAAAATCAATAAAATTATAGGCAATGGACCAAAAAAAAAATAAACCTCTCACAAAACGCCAAGCAAAAAATTAAATAAACAAATTTCAACAAAATTAGATGTGCCTAAGGGATTTGTTTTATACAAAGTCACGACAAACGAATCGCAAAATTTTCAAATTTAGCGCCAAACTTAGGGCCAAAGCAAGGCGTCTTGTACAATTTTGCTAAGGAAAAATTTGATATAACCGAAGCGTTAATACTACACCTTGTTTATCAAAATTTTGCATAGACGTAAACTTTACGAACTTTATAGGAAAAAAATATTATATTGTATATTTTTTGGGAGAAGGGTATTTTAAATAGCCAAGAAGCAAAACAATAAAATTATAAAGAAGTTCCTCACTATTTGCATACAAAATGCAAAAAAAAAAAAAAAAACTAAAAAGACAACAACAATAACAAAAATAAAATCAACTCAAGAGCAACAAAAAACATTGGCCTAGACCAAGACAACGAACGACAGCAACAACAACAACAACATACTCCTCCAATACTGTTGCCGACCGACCTAACAAACCAAAAAAAAAAAAAAAAATGTGTTGCAAGCAATAGTAAAACGCAAACGCGTCGTATGTTGAGATGATATCTTTTTTAGCTTTGCTGTTGCTTCCCATTCGACTTACAACATATTTGCAACAACAACAACAAATAGCAATAGCAACAGCAAACAGTTGTGGGTCAGCTAGAAAAAGTAGAAAAAATAAAACAACAACAACAATAATAATAATAACTATTACCAGACTTGGTAAGCGCACCTTGGGCGTGTTTGTTGTTATTGTTGTTGTTGTTGTTGTTGTTGTTGTCGAGCTACGAGGTGGTGCAGTTGAGTTTCTTTTTCTGTGGTGGCAGCAACAACGCGCACATTTTAATTGAATTAACATTTTTACGAGTGTAATGATTTCAATTAGTTTGCACCTCGCCATGTTTAGTACGACTCTTTGAAATCAAGAACAAAAGCAACAACAACAACAACAAATAGCAACGACAACTACAACTTAAGCTGAGTCGGTGGTTAGCTTCCTCGGCTTAGCAGCTTAGTTGAAATAGTTTGTTTGTTTGTTACTGCTTGCTGCTGCATGTTGCAGTAACATTCATTCGCATAGCATGTTGCATGTACATATGTGTATCTTGTATCTTTCTACTGTGCGACTTTGCAACTTAAAGCCCTCAACGAATGTATGCGCTGCTCTGTTCTGTTCTGTTGATCCTTTTGCTGATGAAGACGACTGCAATTGGTGCTGGTGGTGGTGGTGCTGCTGCTGCTGTTGGCTACCAAAAACGCTTGTAAGGCGCACATTTGCATTAATTGCTTGTTCCTTTTGCGTGCCTTGACTGAAGCGTTTCGTTTTCGTTTTTCTTATTTGCGCTGTTGCCGCAACATATTGCCACATCGTCCCATTCAATCCGATCGATCGTACGATTGATCGCGTTGTATTTTTTTGTACGCGGCACTATAGTACACTGCATTGCACTGAGTGCGGCGTTTGCGTTACTCGTGTTTTGTTTGCTAATGGCTTAATAGTTTTATTGCTCAATCGATTTGCATTCAAGTTTGGGCTTTTTGTTAAGATAAAATGTATCTCGCTGTTGTTGCAATAAAATGCATTTACATTCCCATGAACGCGTTTATTGCAATATGTATGCATGTATGTAGTGCAAAAGTTAAAGCATTTTAATTGTTGCACTTTGATAGCTCTTGTTCCATTATTTTGATTGTTTTTTTCCTTCTTTTTTTTGTTTTTGTTTGATGCAAGAATTATCGCTTTTGACAAAAGAACGCATTGACATAAATTTCGCATAAAAGTCAACTTTCATGCCACGCATTTCTTACCACATTTGGTTCAGTTATACGCTCAGTTCACATAAAATCTTCAATCCAATCCAATCCAGTCGCTGTCAACTGTCGCAAAATCAGCTGTGTTAGCCTCATTTACAATGCTTTCGCTGCTTATCTGCTTTGGCATTCATTTTCGATTTCGATTTTATAGCAATGCTCTTTTCTTGCCTTTCCGTTCCTTTCCGTTCCGGTCACGTACATACATTCAAGTTGTATCGCCTTTGACTGCTGCGACACAAGCTGCCGCAAAATCTGAGCACAACAAAAAAAAAAAAACCAAAAATTAAAGTAAAAAGTTCACAATACGATAAGGTAACACAGTGCCACATTTAGCCATAAGTGTGCAGTTTGTACGTTAATATCAAGTAGGGCCCAAAAATGCAAATGCAATAATTTTGTCGCTCCTGTATATTGTATACATATTTATTTTTGGTTTGTATGCGTTTTTGTGCACATGCTCATGGTTGATACTGCCGGGCATGCATTAACTTTAAGTGTAGGTTACTGATAAGCGTTCCTTGGCATTGATGATGCATCGCTGTCTTGTCTTGTCTTGAATTTTTATTTTATTTATTTATTTTTTATTTTGCCTTCACTTTCCATATACACACACATATGTATGTGTTTTTATTGTTGCATTGTTATTGGTTTTAACTTGATTTATATAACGATTTTTTTTGTACTTGTAGTTGTGTTAAGATCTTGCACAGAAATCAGTGCAGCGCAACTAATATTCATGAATTGGTTTTGCATGTGCTACTTTTTCTATATAAGGTCTTCTTTTCATTTGTGGGAAGTTGCTTCGGTTATTATTATTTTCCGTAACCAACTAGCAGAGAGTGTGAGAGGGACAGATATATTTGCCCGTTCCAAAATTTTTTCACACCAAAATTTAATACAATTTTTGAAATTATACAAGCGTCTTGAAGCATGTGACTGAAGTACACGTCACATCTCACAATGGGGTGAGTCCATGATCTGATACAACCCAGGTTTAAGACACCATTTTGGGGTTGATATACAAAGCAAATTTGTCAAAATTATATGCTATAGTTGCCCGATCCACATCATATTTGTAGTAATCACATGGATTGATATTAGAAGTTTTGTGAGTCAAATTGAAGTGAATATATTCACAAATACATAGAAACTGGGCGGTTTGCTATATTGGGTCTATATGCTATTGTAGTCCGACTTCTACAATATTCAAACTGAAAGCATGGGTTGATATAAGATTTATTATGACCATATGTATATGAACTAGGTAACACCTAAAAAGAAACATTTTTTCCATATAGAGAACTCGAAAGAGGTGGATAAATTTTTATGGGAGCTATACCTAAAAAGTGGCGTGGCGTTTTAACACGAAAACTGTCTAGGGCTGAGAAAAGCTTAAGGTTCAAATATCAATTGTTTTTAAAATAAGCGAATGAAACGAATAATTACAAACGGACAGACAGACAAATCAATTCGTCTAGTAAAGCTGCTCAATAGTATAAGTATATGCGGACAGACGGACAAGTAGACAAAAGGACTGACTTAATACCTCAGATGAAACTGTACTAGCAAATGTACATACAGTTAAGAGAGTATTCTAAACGACTTCTAAGATGTTAACATTTTTATAAAAGATGCTGCCTTTAAATTTTTCAAGTTCGTGTTCTAAGTCTTTTGTTTTTAATACTAAAAAATGTTCACAGTGTATAAAGCTTTCAAGCGTCAAAGAAAAAAAAAAAAGAAAAGGAATTTTTCCATTTACAAGTTCAAAACTCATTTGCAGCACTTAATTCTTTTTTTTTTTTTTTTTTTTTTGTCCAACTGAATTTTTGTTAATGTTGCTCGTTTTGTTTTTGTTGTTGTTCTACTTTTGCACAACAGCTCATTTCTCACAAAAACACAACAAAGACAATAAGTGTAAAAGAGAACAAAAATAAATGCATTTACCAACACGTATCGCGCCGCACAAATTGATAAGAGAGACATCATTGATGCCTGCCCTACCGCTGTACAAAGAAACAGAGAGAGAGAGAGAGAAAGATAGAGAGCGAAAAACGTACAAACAAATGAATAAAAGGACTAGAGGACGATAAAGTTGATGCTTGAAGCCTGCGCGTTGGACTTGCTTTATGGCTTCCAATGTAAATGTGCAACTTTAGCATCGATGGCGACGACGACGACGACGACGTATGCTGGCTGCACTTGGCATTAAAAAAGCATAAAAATACAAAATTCCTTTTTTATTTCAATTTTACGTTACAGCCGCTGCGCATACTGCTGCTTATTTCCTCTCTCTCCGCTCTCGCTCTCCTCTCACTCTATTTCTCTGTCACTTAGCTTGCTGCGACTGCACTCTGCCGCACTTTAAATGACATACGATGTGTTAGTGCTGCAATTCCATGGGATACGAAACGAATGCATTAAGATGTGTCGCCCATTCTTCCGTTCTGTCGCTGTTTTGTTATATTGCAACATGGTATGATTCAAAAGTTTCATCTTTAAGTTATTAATATGCATGTTTGTATAGTTTTAAATTTTATAATACGTCCTCGTATGTAGTTGTTGCTCTTTTCATAACATTTCGCATGCGCTAAATTGATATTCAAGTTACTCTGCTGTCTTCCACTTTAGTTTTAGCTGCTTCGTTGTGGTTTTCGTAGGCGAGTCGCGTAGTTGTTGTTGCAACTTTTGCTTCATGTTTCCAGAATCCGGCGGATGCAGACATACATACAGACATTCGGATAAGCAGCAGCAGCAAGCAGAGGGAGCAAATGGCGACGCATAAAACTTGCACAAATCAGCGTTAAAAATTAATTGTCTGTTATTATCGCGGATTATTAATAATTTATTCTAAGCTTAAGTTTGAGCAGTTCGATATGTTTCATGCGAGTATGTTTGTGTCTCGCTATCTGTCTGTCTGTCTGTCTGTCTGTCAGTCTGTCTTTTCGTCTGCTTAAGTATTTATGTATGTGTATACATTTCAGTGTATTTATTATTAATTATGGTCATTTGCCACAACTGTTTGCTCTAAATGTGTAATAGTGGGCGTTGCAAAAATATTCTTTAAAATTTTTAAACTCTCTCAAAAAAAAAAAAAAAAAATCATACCAAGTTAGTTAGCTGAAATGCGGAAAACAACGAAATTCCAGCTTAGCTTAATTGCAGCCTTCTCTTAACAAAATTCAACAACAACGACATCGCAACGTAAGGCAGCTCGACAATGTCCGAACATATGTAATACGCCTAATTACCAGAAAGACGACAGAAATACAGCAAAACCAGTCAAAGCCAAATAAGCTTGAAAAAAAAAACAACAACAACAAAAAAAAATCAAAAAATGAGAGCGAAGAAAAGGGCAACACAGGACAGTCAAAATGTACAAGCTTGTCATAAGCGCCGTATTAGCAATGTCGTCGTCGTCGTCATCATCATCGTTGTTGTCGTCTCTTACCAAAACTCCAAAGCGAAAGCAAAAGCAACCACGTTGATTGCTACTGTGCAATGACAAAAATCGACATAAGCAGCCAGTGTCATCCACAGCAGCAGCAGCAGCCGAGCTAAGAAATAAACTTAAAGCAAAAATATAAAAAAAAAACAAAAAAAAAAAACAAATAAAAATGCAGAAATTTATATGGTAACAACTTCGAGGAATTTGTCATTTGTGAACGAGATTCAAAGGCGGCCACAGAAGAAGCTTGAAAAAAAATATATATATAAAAAGCCAAAAGCAGCAACAAAACTTGCTGCAAGTTTGAACCTGCTTCATGGTCAAACAACACATTGCAACTTTATGCCTTTTGCTTTTGTCTTTAGCTTCTTTTTTTTTTTTTTTTGTGATCACTCTCGATGTTCTTATGCTTCATGTTCTTATTTCTTATTTTATTTATTTTTTGCTGGCGTTTTTTTCCTTTTGATGTGACCACATTTATTGACATTAAATGGCATCAATTGGTTTTGGCAACTGTCGCAGATTTTTATTTTTGAAAGCAAACTGTTTACGGCGTGCATTTAAGTGCATGCTTTGAATTGTTGCGGGTGCAGTACATCAACGAGAAAATATAGCAAAGGCAACTAAAACGCATTAGTTCAATCTTAAATTTATTCAACTTGAATAAAAATGCAAGACAAACAAACCAACAAACAATCTATTGTAATTTGATTTATCATAAAATTTAATACATATCAATTGTGACAGCTGTAAATCGAGACTTTAGATTTCATGTGTCATGCAATCGTTTTGTAATTATAATCGAAAGAAACTTAAGCTTTTATAATTTATTAGTTAAATACACTTCAGTCGAGCCATAAATAGTAAAACCAACTTAGTTTTGTATAAATATTAAAATACAAGTTCAGCGAAAATGAAATGTAAAACGCAAAATTTAATTAACGTCTATGATCTTTCTAGTGAATGGGTAACCGCAATAGTTTTGAACTCAAATGATGCAGTTCGATAGCGGAACTGCATTGAAACCGCAAAACGTAGGCAGAGCAATCAGTTATAGAAATATGTCAGACAGACAGACAGACAAATGGCATTATGCATTATGGTTTTTGTAGACTTTGTTTCTATTTCAACAACTTATTCAAATTACACACAGAGACATGAGACAAGAGACAGACTAAAAGAAAGTTAGTTAAAGTCTTTATGTCCGTCTGTCCGTTTGGTGGTAATCTTATTCAAGCGAAAAACTCAAACTCAATGAGCATTGTTGTAACGTTTTGTCTGTTCGCAGCTTGTTTTCAAACGCATCGTATCGAATATCAAAAGCAGCAATGTCAGAGTTAACACCCATTGTACAAGATCTGCTATAAGAGTTGTTTTTTTTTTTGCAGAACTTTTGCAAAAACAGAAGCTTAAGTACACAGAAAGAAAGTACACAGGATCTAGAAAAGCGTAAGTTTAAAATGTCAGTTTAATATCTTTAAAACTGAGCGAACAAATCGCGCAGCAACAAACAGACAGACGAAAGACGGACGGATACAAAGACGAACAGATAGACGGATATGGCTAAATCGATTTCAATTTAATCATCGGAATCATGCGAATTTTGTTTGACGGCTTAGATCGACTCAAAAGGAACAAGCAAATTTAGATTTAGGGAAATCAAGAACATCCCAATTTACCGGCTGTTTTCGCGGATGCTCTTGCGTAAGGCGCCTTAAAACAGATAAATAACAAATCCTTAACAACCGTTTAATCATCCGGGAGGAACTCAGTGTAAGTCGCATCACGACAATCAAACAAAACGGTTTCCGGGCACTTATTTTACAGAATATATGATGCACATTTGGTCAGCTTTCAAATGCAGGAACACGCATAAACATTAAAATTTTCAAACTCTAAACTACGAAAAAAAGCCCAGACCAATTCAATCTCTAGGCGAGACCCAAGCTCAAATTTTAAAAATCGGGTATACGGAAAAAAAATAAAAGGAACTAAACCAATTTAAAGACTATAAAAATTCTATGGACAGTCTTAAATCAAAGACCGAAAGAGTAATAGACGGTCATGGCTTTATATGTGTACACTATTTTCTTTTAACCTAATTAATAATTTGTTTAATGAAAATTGCGAAACTTTTAAATCAAACCTCTGTGTATATTTTTTTTATTGCTAAAATAATTACGCTGAATAGCTGCATTACTGTCATTGCGCTACCTTTCCGTTTGTGACATTTAGTTTATATTCGTACTAATCCACTTTTCATCATTAAGTAGAACGTAGTGGTTCCCTTTTATTGTGCTCACTTTACACTTATTTGAATAACTTTACTAAATTGTAAATTATTTGCAATTTTTCAATTTGCAAATTGCTTAAATTAGCCAATGGAATGAACAACATTGATGTCGTTGGTTGTTCTCATCATTGTCGTTCGTTTGGACTATAATATGCAACACTGTAGCAACATTGGCAACATTGCACCCACCCAAGCAAGCAGAATATTCTGTTCATTTTTTTTTTTTCACTACACTTCACCTTGCAACGCAACAGCGCAAAGAACGATGGCGTTGTGGCATTTATGCTGATTATGTTGCATATAAATTCCGTAGTAACATTTAGTAGCGACTCTTTTGACTCTGTTGCTGCTGTTGCTGCTTGGACTTCGATTTGTTGTTGTTGTTCTTGTTGTTGCAGCTATTACTCGACTTCTTATTGTGTCGTCGTCGTCGTCCTGTCCTGTGCTGTGCTGTCCTTGTCGTTGTGTTGCTTTTCGGTTCATAAATTTTCGTTTGCTTTGACTTTAGCTTGTGCAACGCACTTTAAAAATACATCACAACAACACCAAAAAAAAAAAATAATAAATAAAAAAAGAGAAAAATCCAAAAAGAAAATAAAATAAAGTTGCATACAAATTGCTATAAAGCCTTTCGCGCAATTTCGCTGCCACATTTTAGCCATTCTGAGCGAGATCCGGCGACAGATTTAGACGTTAAGCATGCGCGTTAAATGTCCCATGGGAAAAAAAGTGGTTAACAATGTTGTTGACTTGCTTTTTACGAAGAACGCTCGCTCGTTTGCTCGCTTCATCGCTTAACTTTGTATTTTGTATTTATGTTGCTCTCAAGTGGTTTCAATTGAAACCTATTTGCCGTCGCGCACTTTTATTTGGCTGACTGCCAATTTGTTGTTGTTGTTGTTGCTGTTGTTATTGCAACTATATATCAGCAATATCAAATGGTAAAAAATAAAATATAAGTAAATTGTTAACACTATTAACTCACAAAAGGCGTGTATATTTAACATTTATGGCGGCGCGCGCGCCGTTGTTGCTTTATAAACACTTTACATGCATATTTTCGCGCCTAATTTACGCGCAACTGCCCACAAAAAAAAAAAAAAAAATTATACGTAATGGCGACTGCGACAAAAAAAAAAAAACGCAAATTATAAAAAATTGACTAATTTTAACATTTTAAGCTTTTTGGCGATTAGCTTAACTAACATAAAAAAATAAAAAATAAAAAAGAATTATATATTACATATATTTACTATTTAGAGATATCGACAAAGTGTAGCGATAATGCAACAGCTTGAAATAACATATGTTGTCCACAAACTTAGTTGCCATAATCAGCAAACAGTTTTATTTGTCTAAGGCATATTAAAGTTTATAGCAAATTCGTAAACAGTTTTTTTTTTTTTTTGGAGTTCATCGTATAAGACAATCAGTTTTGGAACCACCAGATAGAGCCAGAACAACCAGATAGAGCTATCAAATTATTTTAATTTCTGAACCATCGTGAGAAATCTTTCATCGAATTAATTTGAAAGCGTTTAAGTCCTAGGTCTGGCAAACGATGTGTAAAGAGAGAATAATTCCCCAGATACAAATCATTTTTAGGGGCTCGAGCCAGAGAAGATAAGTCCCATGATTTTTGAAGAGAGTATGTCTTTTTTATTACTTTTAATTTCATTGACTATGGGACAATCCCATGGAAGTAGCGCATTTAATTTTTCTTTAAAAAAAAATTTTTTTTTTTTTTAAAATTTTTTTTAAAAGGGGATACGAAAGCACAGAGTTATACCTTGTGAGCTCTCAAGAAGATATGTAACAGAAAATCATATGCAGTGTGGCTCTAAGAACCTGCTTCAGATGCCTAAGAGGTGTTTTATTACTATTTATTTTTGGTTCGAAAACTGTATCCAAAGATCAAATCTTTATTAGGTAGTGGTTTCTTATTATGAATTTTTATTCTAATTCCATGGATTTAATTTCAACCAAAAGGGAAAACTCTAGTATTTATACAAAAAAAATAATATGTGTGGTAATATTATTAAATTTCAGTTTTTTCTTTCACTTAATAGCGTATTTAAGAGTCACAGTACAATATCTTTGCCAAAAAATTTGATACAAAAAAAAATTAAACAAAAATACAATTTTTGACTGCAGGCAAGCAACAAATGGCAGCGTTTGCACAGTGCCCCACCTCTTAAAAATAGACTAAATTAAGTCCAAGTTAAAACTGCTGCGCATGTTCATACTCATAAAATAAGCACATGAGGCTAACACGAGGCAGCAGCATTGCACCAAAAAAAAAAATAAATTCAAAAAAAATCTTTGTATGATAGAAAAAACGACAAATAACCAGTAACAATTTTAATGACAAAACGCATGCGCCTGCATAATTTTTCTTAGCAACACGATTAGTGTCCAAAGTAGCCAAAGCGATATTTTTTTTTGTATGGCACTGCATACAAAAACAACAACAACAACAACAATAACAAAGACTAATGAACAAGTAAGGACGAAAGCGCAGGGAGTCACGGTAAGGTGCAGAGCATTAGAGCTTGGAGGTTTGTGTGTAGTATGCTGCGTAATCTAGATTTTCGTGCTTGCACATGGCACTATTAGTAAAAAAAAAAAAAAAAAAAAAAATTGTAAGATCGACACAGTCTGGCGGAATGACTAAAAAATCACATTGAGCTTATGTATTACAATGATCGCTTATAACGATCGTATGTAATTTTGTCATAAATTATACTTAAGTAGCAGCGCAATTTGAACGCTATGCTTGAGATACTACATTTATGCATATGAATAATTTTAATTTAATATGTATGTACTTTTGTCGATTTATGATTTGTATTTATTAATTCGCGGCTTATTTGTAATGAAATTATTTCCTAGAAAATTTATTATTGCGTCTAGCAGCTGTGAATTGAGATAATTTTTATGAACTAAATATTTACATATATAGACCACAAATATTAAATATTGCTGCACTTAGATTTTCTTAACATAAAATTAACTCGAAAAAAACACAAAAATTGTCTTAATTTCATTTAAATAAAATTTAAATTAAGCATACGCCACGTGTTTAACTGAATGACAGCTATATTTAATACAATTTAAGCTTTTGTTTTAAATATCAATTTACAATTGCGGTTAAATTCGAAGCAACAACAACAACAACAACTAAAAGGCCCTAAGTAAGAATGACTTAAATGTTGCCGTCATAACGCGCGTGACCAGTGTCATCAATGTCAAACGTAACGTAACAATAAACGACTTTTAACAGCGAGCAATTGTCAACTTTAAAACAATAAAATAAATAAATAAAAATTGTCAATAACAAAAAAAAAAAAAAAATAAAAAAATAAAATAAAACCGAAACGAACTACAACAAGACTAAAAACATGTTGCTTGCTGTGTTTGCTCATTGCATTGCAAATTGTGGCAGCAAGAACAGACAAATAAAATTAAAGAAATAAAAATACAACAACAGCAGCAGCAAAAAAAAAATGAGTAAAAATAAAATAAAACAACGAAATTCGATCGTCTTTAAGCAGACAGCAAAAGGGCGATCCATCGCATCGGTTGCTTCTGATGCTGCTATTGCTGCTGCTGTTGCTGTTGCAAGTCAAGCTGTAACAAAGTGTCAGGGTGACAACTCTGTGTGGAGCACTGTCCTGTCAGCAGCAAATAGCAGCAACAGCAGCAATCACAACAACAAGCAGTATGTGGAGAGGCACAACGTCTGGACACAGTGGCAAAAGTGACAAAACAGCAACAAAATGTCATAATTGATAGCGACAGTGGACACTGACATGAGGCGCTACTACTACTCAGAACTACCTTAACTTGCCACAGAACTTGCGACAGCATTAAAAGTGATTTTTTTCTTTCTTTTTTTTTTTCTGCTTAGTTTTTTTTTTTTTTTTACTCTTTGTTTTGCTGTCTGTCTATGTTGCTTGTTGATGTTGTGGCGGCTGCTGCTAGGTGTTGAAATTGTTGCTGCTCTTCTTTGAGTTGTTGTTGCTGTTGTTGTTGTTGCTGCTGTTGTTGGATTAAGCACAAATTGTGTTTATGTTTAACACATAGAATTTGTGACAAGTTAATATACGAGTTGCAACAAATCCGATTATAAGCATGACTTCAGCTCATATGCAAAATGTTGCTGCATTAGAAAAAGAGTTGAATTAAAAAAAAATATACTTGAAAGAAAAAAAATTGTTGTTGAAATTAACCAAAAAAAAAAATAGAACATTTTATGCAAAGCTTATAAAATAAATAAAATTATTATTATTATTATTTTGAAAGTATTTTAGAATTTTAAAAAATTCATCATGCGTACAAAATCAATAAATTTTCACGCTTACAATCTTGAAATGAAATTTTTGTTGTGTTGATTTATTTTAGAGCAACAACGCCAATTGCTGCAGCAACATCTTTCACCTTCTTGGTTGCCTTTTTTTTTTTTTTTTTTGCAATTGCTGCTGTTGGCTTTCACACTAAACACGGACAACAAAAGCTGTTGTTATTTTTGTTTTTGTTGTTGCCACATGCAGCACAATCTAGAATGGCAAACTAAAAAAAAAAAAAAATACTTTGCCAATAGCAACAACAACAAACACAACTTCTTTATATACAAATTTTTTTTTTTTTTTTTTATTTATTTATTTCTTGTCTGGAAATCGCGTGTTTCTCAATGAAAAGAACTCAATTTCGTATGCAAATCGTACGTCAAGTTTCTGAAGGGTCATAAAATGTGTTCTTGTTCTTTTGTTATAGCCAATACTTTTGTTATTGTTGTTGTTGTTGTTACTACTTTTATCCTTGTTGTTGTTCGCTGTTTGTTTAAAGGAAAAAAATATAAATAAAATCTTTGATCAACGTTCACATTTATACAAATATATTCAAGAGATATGAGAGTATTTATTTATGAAGTTTTTGGTTTTTTTGTTTTGTTTTATTTGCATATGCCACACGAGGAGTGTAGGGTGTGCAAATAATAAAAAAAAAAAAATTATTACTTGAAAAATTGAAACTATTTTTTTTTTTAATTAGACAATTAATTTAAATGTTTTCCAGACAACCATTCTTCAAAATTTAAGTTCTTTATATGAAATACAATTTTATAAATTATTTTAGGAAGACCACTTGTGCTGCAGAAATCTGAAATTTTATTAGATTTTGGAAATGTCAAGATTAAACCAATACGTCATCCTGCCCATTTCGGCATTTTTCACAATTCTTCCGCGCCCTTCTCTATTCAGATTTTTTTTCATACATATTGTAGGGTATAAACCACATTCACAGTTACCAATAGCAATGAAAGAAAGCGCTTACCAGATTGTTTTTTTTTTTTTTTTTGTTCTAAATTTTTCTATGTTGAATCATAAAACAGTGCAATAAAAATATTTAATACAAGAGAGAAATATGTAGATACATATTTACAATATTTTCAATTTCATTTTTCTCTTTTTTAAAATGCCTCAAAGAACGTTTTTGTATAACATAACTAAATTATTTTGGACAACAAAAGCACTCAAATGCTGGCTGCAACTGTTATAAATCAGACACAAGTCAAAGGTTATTTTTTTTTTAAAAAAATACTAAAAATATATTAATAAAATATTTTGCTTTAAAATTTACTTGATACATATGCAACAGATACAAATGTATCTAAACTAGAAAGCTTAAGTTTACAGTTATTAAAAATCTAAAAATCATTTTTCTACAAACAAAAGAATTTTTTTTGTAAAGCTCATAATTAATTGTTTTGTTGAGAAAATAGCAAAAGAACAAGCTAAAGCAACGCTTAACATTTAAAAAAGTTAAGCGACAAACGTTTTTATGTTTGTTTTTTTTTTTTTTTTTTTTTTTGGGTATTATTTAAATGAACAAGTTAAAAAGAAAATACAACATGTTAGCATCAACATTTTAATTCCATAAATAATGACACCGTCTATAGATATTTATGTATTTATTTTGTGTAACGCTTGTGAACTCTTCGATTCCACGTTTGGCTAAACTACTCGTTGTCAACTTATAGACCAAAGCAGCCAATCAGTGTCAGTGGAAGTGTCTATTTTATTTTTGTAGGCTGACTGATGAGCTAATCAGATGTGGCTCGCTGGTTTCAAAGACTGCCAAACTGACCTAACTATAAGTTAAATCCAATCAAAGTTAATAAGTTTTTGTTTGTTTGTTTGTTTTTTTTTTTTTAAATACCTAATATATGAGCATATTATTTATGTTGCTGTTTCGAAAATTTTAGGTGTCAATCGCATTAGGCGGAAATCATTTTAAAATTTATAAGCAACATTTTAAGCAGCGATTTTAAATTAGCTTTAAAGTTAATTTTTATTTATTTATTTATATTTTTTTAGTGTGTTTTAGTGTTACGGCTTGTTGTGTGGTCCATTAGAAAATATAGAATTTACATTAAATATATGCAAGTTTGTTGCTTAAGTCTTTTGTTTTTGTTTTTTATTTCTTTTTTTTTTAGATGGATTGAAACTCCAAAATGAAATCATGACAACGCATTTGGCATTTATTTATTTTTTTTTTTTTTGCTTTTGTCTTATGACATTTTTCTTGTGTTGCACATGATTGAATGATAAAACGTCGCAAGAAGAAGTTAAAGATATTTTGTTGTTGTTGCTGTAGTTCAAGTTGAAGTTGTTGACGACGGTACGTCAAAAGATACAATAACAATAAAATAAGCAACACTAGCGACATTTTCATGCCAAATATGGAATTTATAATTAATTTTTATTTTACGCTACGCTTTAGCAACAACAACAACAACAAAACAGCAGCAACAGAAAATTACAGCAGAAAGATGCGTTGCGTTATTGCAGATGCACATCGAATGCAATTAAACGCTTTGTGTGAAAGAGAAGGCGCTATTAGAAGCACAACAAAAATTAAAATTAAAGCGAAGCGATGAATGCAATTTGTAAAATTGGAAAAGCGATGAACTTATGCATGTATGCATGTGCATAGTTGTTGCGAGGGCTGTTTAAAAAGTGCTTCAAATGCATAATTCAAATTAGCTCACGTAAAAAGCTATGTTAATAAAATTATTAATAAAAAAAGTATCTTATTGGTACAAAAAGTATCTCTTATAGATACCAAATGTATCTTATAGCTACAAAAAGTATCTTATTGGTACAAAAAGTATCTCTTATAGATACAAAATGTATCTTATAGCTACAAAAAGTAGCTTAAAGATAGAAAAAGTATCTTATAGATACAAAATGTATCTTATAGATTCATACAAAAAATGTTACTTTAATTAATTTTCAAAAATTGCAAAACTATAATTTTAAATGCAAACATTCGCTAGTCTACTCAAAATTAGCATCTTATATAATTCAATACAATTACGGCGAAACATAAAATCGTATTTCATGACATACTATACTATACTATATATACATATCGTACATATTTACGCTTATTGTCAAACTGTTTAATTAATGCAGCGCGATAGAGAGAGTTTCAAACGCAAAACTATTTATGTCATTAAATGAAATTGTCATCACATCTGCGTAAATCAATGCGCAGGAGAGCAAAACCTGTGTAAGACAGCAAAGGATCAGATCACTCTTTGCTTTACAAATAGGAAACGTTTTATTTTGAAAAACTTGAACAATTAGTTACTTGATTTATATCCATTTGGCATTGAGTTGGCTTTTTGCGAAACAAACAGCGACTCCAATGCGGTTTGCTACGTTTCGGTTTGCAATGCAATGCAACAACATTTGCTCGTATCGCATCATAATCGTAAAATTTCTAAAGGAATGTTACAATATTTTTGTGTGCGTCCGCGCAATTTGAGCGTGAATTATTTCTGCATTGCATTACAAATGGTTGGTGTTGTCGTTGTGTTGTCGCTGTTATTGTTTTTGTTCGAGATGCTTTCGTTTTAATTGGCCAAACGAGGAAGTTGTTAAAACAGTCACAACAACAGCAGCAGCAACCCAAGTCGTAAGATAGAAAACAAAAAAAAAAAAGTTATATATGTTGTATTAGTAGACTTCAAGTGACTATGAATGTGCTTTAAACAAAAGTAAAGCGCGTTCATTTTTAAGTTGAAAACAAATAAAAAATCACTGCGCACCTTTAATTTTGCGCACAAAAAAGCCGCTGTGTAAAGTTTAGTTTGGTCTGTTCTATTCTGTACGTGACAACAACAAAGCCAGTGCTAGTTTTAGTATCCCCCATAATATACCATCCCATTGCCAAGACCAAGTCTAAATGACATTTCACGCGTTAAAAAGTCGTAAAACCATTTTTTAATACTACAACGCAAAACTATGACCACAACTCAACCCGTATACTCCTCTCAGTTGTTTTATTCATTTCTATATATATTCATCCAGAGACGAAGCCTAGCACTTGGTTACACTTGACTGAAGGATACCATACCTCTTTACTGCCGGCCGGCCTTCCAGACTGTCTGCTTGGCTAAGTTTGTCTGCTTGATTTGACTTGACTTGAGTTGAGTTGCGTTAACTTACGCAAAGTTGTCCCAGTTGTTGGCAGTGGGTGGAGTTATAGCATGTATACCGTCCGTCAACGCTATTGTTCTCGTTTGAAAAGTCCGTAACAACTTTATTATGGTACGCACTGCAACAGTGTAAGCTTCCTGTTAATTTTGTAGACTATACTACTCGTATACGAGTATGTATGGGTTTATTTCCATGAAAAATACATAATTTCGTATTATTTAAAGACCTTTAGAAACGCTTTAATAGTTTGGCACGCAGAACGAAACTCAGCAACTGAGTAAATAATTCAAGCACAACTTATGCGCGTAAGTTCCATGACTGACTCATAATTCTTGGTAGAATTCACATAAAACAAAAATGTTACAATAGTTTATACTTTTATGTATTTTCCTTCAATTATTCTACAAGGACTTTTAGATACTTTTTGCTTTATTTTTTTATTTGTTCAATTTTTAAATTATTGTGCTGAAAAATAAAATTTAAAGCAATAGAAAACTTACCCTTAGAAAGACGACAGAGTAGCCACTAGTGTTGGTAAACAGTGTGATTTTTGAATCGTAAATGTGATTTGAAAATCGCAGTGACTGCTAAAAGTGATAAAATCGCAGTTCGCAAAATAACGGTATTGACTTGATTGGTTCACAGTTTCGGGGTCGTAAACATAAATCAATGTCTCATCTCCAGTAATATTGAGTTTGATGGCGCTTGATAGTCAAATTGAGTTGTTTTGGTACCAAACAAGATGAGACGAGCTTGAAAACTATTTGGTCTTTCAAAATCCATTGAATTGAACCAACTGATACGTTGGTCATGTTAAAAAGGTGTCTAATTGTCAATCGACGATTTTTGAGCACTAAATTCTTGATCTGGTTGACGTGGTTCTCATCGGTAGACATGGGTGGACAACCAGGACGCTCATCGTTCTCCGCCGTCTTTAAATAATTTGTGAACCAATCAAAAACACAGGCTCTCGACAAAACATTATCACCAAATGCTTTTTTTAACATATCCAATGTATGGGTAGTCGAAAAAACATGTTAAAGTAAACACTGCTTTTATTGCCCAAAAAAAATATATTATAATATTTACAAAAAACAATTGTTTTCTTTGCGGTTTAAGTTGGTCACACTTGTTTTGGGCGATATTTCGGCAGAAAACATTTGGCATTCTGCCACCTGTTTTATACCGTTTTGTATAAAAAAAAATCACATTTCACTTCGTTTTCTATTCTTACAGTTGTTGCAATTGCGCTTTCATTAATGTGCAAATTTTGACGAATCCAGTGACTGGCAAATGTACCAACGAATTTGTACAGGTTCGATGTTCAAGAGAATATGAAACATTCGCGAAGAGTGTTAAAAGCACCAATCATGTAAAATAATGCAAGGTATTGCCACTTCATCAAATAAGCAACTTGAGCGTTGCCGTGTGCATGAAAGAGAAAGATTAGAGAAGAGCATAAAATATAAATGCCTTATGGTTTTATTGTTGCTGTTGAGAAGTTTTTGTTGCTTCTGTATGCCAAATACCATTTTAATACAAAATGTAATTTATTTTATGTATGTATTAATAAGTCTACATATATTATCAATATATTTTACATATGTATATGCAATAATAAAACAATAAAAAGACGTGCGGAAAAACTACCACATAAATACGATTAAAAAAAAAAAAAAACAATTGTGCGCCGTAGCAGTCTAATCTTTACGACCCTTTGCTACGACGTTAACATTCGTACTGAAATTAAATAAGTACTCAGACGCTGGCAGAGAAACTAGCAGTGGCAGTACCTTGTATTATTGTTCTATGGCACCAATCACTAAATGGCCGAAAACTGAACATGTTCACTGAGGAACATGAAAATCACTACTTTCAGTCACAATGCGACATTTCGAAAAATCAACGAAAGTTATTTTTCGCTAAAAGTATAGCACACAATTGTTATTCTACCACAGATTCCTTTATAAAATATGTGTTTCGAAAGAAATTTTGTAACGCAACTGTACCAAATGTTGCCTATACAAGTATTCTATAAAAATTTCATATGTGCATATGTATGGGTGTATCTTAGATATGAGTATGTATATATTTACTATGAGATACAATATCTTAAAGAAACGCATATAGCAAAACAATCTGGTGAGCAGCAAAACTTGCACAATTATTGTCATACTTACATACTGTACAATGTACATACTTACGTATGTACATTGTACACATACACACACTTACATATATATTGGCATATACGCACAATTGTGAAATTCTTATTAAAACTTATCGCACGCAACGATTTCTTTAGTCAGTTCAGTACAACCCATCTTCATCATCTTATCTTCCCGGTGCGGTGCACGCATTTGGTCACAACTTGCCGACAAGTGTCGTACATGCATTCCAAATAGTTTTCCATCATTAGCTGGACTGGTGGATGCGTTGTGTTGCGTTGTAATGGGATGGAATGAATGTTTACTTTAGTTTAGTTGTCGGTTGTAAGCTTTAAACTCTGCCTGCGGTTGGTCGGTCGGTCGGTCGGAATGGTGACTTTCGCTACCACATACAATACAATAAAATGTTGTTATATACACTGCCCGTCGCCAGTATTAAATGCTCTCCTTAGCAACATTTTTGCAACTTTTTTTGAATTGTTGAAATTGCATTTTCATAATTTTTCAAACAAATAATAAAATTAACCGCCGCCATCGTCGTCGACTACGCTACGAAATACCCCCCGCATTTGTATTTAATTATACTGATTAGCACGCAGTGTATGTACTTCGCTTTATTTCTACAATTGCATTGCGCCAACTTCCAAAATGGGCGATACTTACTGCAGCGGGTTTCACTCCACACCAGCCATGCATCCATCTATTGCACTGCACTGTTTGTTGCCGCATTTGGTGGAGCGTTTTTTCAATGGAAAAACACCTTCCAAACCGATTCCGGCTAAAAATGCCATTGATTTAATGCTTTTGCGGTGTCTGTGTTTAGTTTTTATGCATTTTTATACTACAGCCACAAACATTGTGCGAATAGCGTAAAAAGTTTTTCAACTTCGTATTTTTTTTTTTTTTTTTTTTTCATTTTATTTATAATTTAGTTTGAAACATTTTTCTTATTACAGTTTTTTCTTTTTTATGAAGTATTACAGCAACAAAACTAACACAAAGTATGCGCACAACAGAATAAAATATTAAATATTTATTAAAATTGTAGTTAATTAATGAGGTTCTTGTCATGCAAACTGGCTGGTCAAAAGAAGATTACATAGATTATAACGAAAATAACGATTGCCAGTAGTATGAAGAGTTTCGATTTCAATTTATATTTACGATCAAGCGCATTCCAAAAGCGTTGCAACGCACTAGTTACATCGTCATCATTTTTGCGCAGTGAACGACGAGTAGCCGGATTATAGTAATTACTGGTACCAATGGCAGACACAGTGCGCCGATTAATTGGTGTAGAACCAGAGCCGGAAAGAGGTTCTGTCTTTAAACGCTCTAAATTGCGTGCAAAAGTGCTGAGATACGGAGTGTTAATTTGTTCGGGATCGGATTGTTCTGCTTCATCGCTGAACTCATTGGCACATGGTGGCATAGTACGTTGTATATTGCTAATGCTGCTGGCGTAGGGTGAAGATGCAGCAGTAATTCCAGCGCTCGAAAGAAATCCAGAATGTGAAGCTGGCGAAGCATAAGTGCTGCTGCTATAGCGACTACTGCCATAAAGATTTGTATCAGCGTAAGTGTTGCCAGCAGTCGATTCCTTGCTTTGGATGACGTTACCGCTATATAACGTTTTCTTGTACAATTCAGTGTTGCGTGCTGTACTAGCGCTGCTCAAGGGCACATTTCTCTCATATGTCGGTGGACTGGGTTTTTTTGTTGTCAGATTGCGTTGTTTCAGCAACTCCTCAGCCTGTGCAGCAATGCGTGCGGCTTCTTCCTCCTCCTCTTCGTCCTCTTCATCGGATTCGAGAACAATCAATGAGTCTCTTAGCAAAGTATTTTGCTTGACAGGTTCATCGTGGGTATTTGAGATGCGACGTTGTGCAATGGAACCGTAAGTTGGCTGCTGTACTGGTTTCACCACTGGTTTGGGCAGCTGCACATCTTCTACTATATCGTAACTGCGTTTTACAATGCGCGATGCTTCCTTGGTAATGTGAACTGGTTGCAATTTTGGTGGCTCTTCCTCTATGATAGGCTCACGACGTTGTGGTATGCGTGATACGGGCGCACGTTGCACGCTACCTTCATCAGATTGTGACGATATGCGACGCGATTGAATGCGTGTAGGCGCTTGGGTTTTAGTTATAGATGGCTCCTCCACTGTTTTCTCTTCATTGGAACGCTCTGGAATTGCAGTCTTTGTTACGCGACGACGTTCTTCAGCTGTAGTTGCAACTGGGGCTGGTACAACCTTTTTGATGTCAACCGACACGGGTGTGGCAGCAATTGTGCGTCGATTCTTACCACGCTGATTATCTTTTTGCTCTGGTTCACTCACATCGCCAGCGTCCACTTTGTCCGGTACAAGCTGTCGTGCTGCATGTACAGTTTCACGTCGGTTGCTGGTTTTTTCGGGCTAGCAGCTGCCGGCGAATTGCCACCGCCAAGTGAAACTCGCAATTTCTTGATTAGAATCTTGCGGCTTGAGTCGGTCACTGGCACATTGGGTAGTCCATGAGCAATGCATTGTGCACGCAAATCTGCATTGCTTAAAGCTTCCAAATTATCAGCGTCAGACATTTTATTTTACTTACGAAAAACGTTGAAATTAAATTCAATTTGTGGCCTAAATTTTACGCGCGACGCCAATAGTAATCGGTGTTATCGATTGGTCCGAAATACTGTGCTCTGTTCGGTAGCGAAGCTGGACCGATATATCTAGCTGAACTTGCCAGACTGCTCAGCACTTTGAGCGCAGTGTATCGGTCGGGTTTTGTCATAAAAAAAAAGACAACAAATAAGCGTAAAGTAAGGGGAGCGACGAAGAAAATTGTATATAAATATTTATAAAGCAAGCATGGATATAACAAAAGTGCCCAACACTCGCAAGTTAGAGCTTTGTCGCACATACTTTCGCAGTAAGTAGCTGCAGTTATTTATTAAAAAGAGATTTGAAACTAACAAAGTGTATTTTCCTCTAAAGCTGGCTTTGCATTGCTGCCGTTTGTTTGGGCCATAAATGTTTGCTGGTTCTTCGAGGAAGCTTTTCGGAAACCAGCATACACTGAGCAGTCA
Source organism: Leucophenga varia (assembly GCA_018903435.1). Taxonomy (NCBI): domain Eukaryota; kingdom Metazoa; phylum Arthropoda; class Insecta; order Diptera; family Drosophilidae; genus Leucophenga; species Leucophenga varia. The sequence goes on along the minus strand of JAEIFJ010000935.1, from coordinate 3,943,000 downwards.
CAAATAAAAAGATGTAGGCGTTTTACATAAAATTTATATGTAAACATTTTTTTATACGCTTAACTCGTTATTTACAGATGTCATCTATTCGGCTTTGGGCACCTTTATTTGGTTAATAGCGCTCATAACTTGGATCATTATATTTCAGACAAATCGCGCCGCTTGGGGTGCTACAGCTGACTATATGAGTTTTATAATACCACTTGGAAAAGCTTAGTCTCTAAAACCAAATCAAATTTGCTTAGTATTTTGTTTTAACTAATAATAATTATTAATAATATAAACACTCATAAACTTTTCATACAAAATACGCATTCTTTGTACGGCAAATGACTATTGTGTAGCTGCGGCTAACGTTGGTTCAGACTCATTTTGCAATTGCAGTAATTTCTCCTCGAAGAAAGAGCGACGCGCTGTCAACGGCATTGATTTCTGGCGCAGCATATAGTTTTCATTACCGGATGCCGTGTAGGTGTCGTCACCGATAAGCTTACGCAGTGCCATATTTTTCTTAAGCTGTTTATCATAGAAACGACAACCAGCTTCAATAAATTCTGGACCTAATGAGGAAAGTGTCTTATCAATATCCGCATCGTAAGCGACTTGATTAAAATCCTTCATAAAGGACCAAATGCCCAGACCGAAGAGACCCAGTATAGTGTACATGACTAGACGTACCTGTAAGTGTAAATATAATACATAAAACATTTTAAAAAAAAAAAAAATATTTTATGCTTCACTCACGCTCATATGCCGCGCAAAAAAGATTGAGACGCGCATTTAAAGAGTGTCCAATCGTGTAAACCATTAAAAAGGATACACTAGGAAATATGGAATTTAGCAGCACGCGATGCGTCTGTAGCTGTAAAATTGATTTGCACAGACCGAACAACTGTTCATCTTGGGTAAGCACAATGGCCTCCTCCAACAGTTTACCACTTTCCGAGCTCCAATCGATTGGTGCATTACGAAAAAGTATTTCCGAGCGTTTGATATCTGCTGTGCTGCCGTAATCATAGTTTACCGGAATACCAAGCGCAGCGCCATTACGAAATTTAGTGGTGCCTAATTTAATTAAATTGCATATTAAATGTACACAGTGGCGCTAATAACAAACTTTACCCGCTTGAAAAAGATCAAAGCCAAACACTGTAAATGGTTGTATAAACTTGCGCTCAAAAGCAGCAACATTCAATGTATCCAAAGCTTGCTCTATGCGTAATTGCAAATGCTCTGGCACCGGACGTCCTATGCCATTCCTGTAGTGTGAAACATTAAATTAAATATAAATTTTATAAACTTAAATAATAACTGGCTTACTTATAGGACTGCACAAATTCCTTGTAGTATTTAAGCCCAAAAGTGTGCGGCACAAAGTTACCCAAAAAAAGTCCAACCGTAACCGTACCGGCAGAGTAAAATACAATCTTACGTCCTAAATTTGGTTTTAAAGAAGCTCAAAATACTTTTATCTATTTGTTCTTTACGCATTTTAAACACTTTAAAGTTAATTATAAAGCGTTTTAAGTGTTTTATAATCGAATTCACGCCGCACCGCTGCTTGTCAATGTCGCTCTTGCAGTCTCGCTCTCTCTCTCTCTCTCTCTCACATATGTTGCATTTTGACAGCAAACAGCTGTTTACTAACAATGCGCATGTTTGCTTTTTAACGGTTTTTCAAAATTTCAAATTTATATTCTTTCAAATGGTGCACTTAAACTAAAGTTCTAAACTGCAAGAATAAAAGAAATACACAACAATTTATTTTTCAAATACATTTTATTCACATCTAAAGCTGATTTTTATTTTATTTATTTATATATGTTTATATATATATATAGTGTACGTATAAACTATATTTCAAAAACTTAGCACTAGTTTGAATTATTCTCTTTTTTTAACTTTTTTTTTTAGTTTAATTTTTTAATATATAATAATTATTATTTTTTTTTAAATTTAAATAGTTTATTTTCGTTTCACTATCGCATTTTTATGGAAATTATTTAGAGTGCTATTTTATTTTTATTTTTTCCATTTTGCTTGTACTTTTTATAAACTGAAAAAAAAAAAAACTGTAAAATAATTTTTTTTTAAAATTAATTGAACACAATTTATATTTATTTTTTAAAATTATATATATACATTAATAAAGTTTATATTCCAAATTCAAAATTAATAAAAATAACCATTATGTTTTTTTGTTGCATAAGAAAATATTTATTTAAATTATACTTTTTTTTAATGCTTAGTTTAATAGTTTTTAAAAGTTTGTCATTGTTTTTTTTTTTTTTTTTATTTATTTTTTGTTTTGTTTGATATTTATATATAATTTTAATTTGATATATTGTAAAAATGTTGCAATCGCGTTTTTAAACTACATTTATGCGTTTTAAATTATCTTGCTATAATACAGTACATATATAAATATATTTATATATATTTTATTTAATATTTTTTATCTTGCTATTATTTATTTCGTTTTCGAATTTTTTTTATATTTATATTAATTTCTAATGCTAACTTCATAAGTAAAACTTTGTTTTTATTTTTATCTTTTAATTATTTAATTTAATTATATATATAAATATGAGTACTTTACTTAACGTTATAATTCAATATTACAAAATTATTAAGAAGAATTTTTTATAACAAAACTAAAAACTACCGCTACAACTACTACTACTGTTAATATTATTATTATTATTAACTAAAACATTAATTTTTATATAATAATAAAAATAAAAAAAATACACATAAAGAAAATATTTTAAAATGAAAACCACAGTAGTTAAAATGTGAAATTGCTCAATTAATTAATTACACTCACATATATATAAATATATTTCTTTTTTTTTTTTTTTTTATATATAAAATATTTTTTACATTTAGACTTAAGCGCATTGTACATGGTGCATTATTTTTTATTATGTATATAAAATTTAAAAATTATTATTTACAAAATTTATAAAGTTTTCAAAATCTATTCGTTTGGAATATATCATTCTTTTTTTATGTAATAACGTGCTACACATTTAGATTTCTTTTTTTGCTTTTTAATTTAAGAAAATCATTGACCCTTCTATCGTTTAAATTAATTCGAATAACTTGAACCAAGTCTGAAACGAGTACAGTATTATACATATATTTGCAAAATATTAAATTTTGTCGTTAATTTTATTTTAATGTAATTTTTTGTTATTGCATTCGTCTTAATATTTTGTTTTTTGTTTTCAAATCATTTTGCTATTTTACAATTTCATCATTGATTCATATTAAAATTTACACAAAATATATTCCGATTTGCATGTCAATATTGCGCTAAACGAATACGCTGTTTATATATATATATGTACCTATATATATATATATTTCTATATCGAAAATGCTTATCATATCATGAAAACTAATTATAATAATAATTAACATATGACAAAGTTATGCGTAAATTTGTTTTGTTTTGTTCATTTCCATTTTTTGTTAGTTTGTCTCACTTAGTTGCTCAAATACAAATAATCTATAAATATATTTATATATTTATTAATTAATAATTTAAACAAAAATAATCTTATTTAATAGTCAAATATTATGTTGCTCATTTTCTTTTTGTTTGTTTGCTATAAATACATTTAAGGATATCTTTAGTTTTAAGATTTGTTTTGTTAACATTTACAATTTCTTATTTTTTTTTTTGCTTTTAGATTATGTGCAGTTTTGTTTTGTTTTTGTTTGTTTTTAACTTAATGCAAAAATATATTTAGTACTAACAAACAGCATTAACTTTTGTTAAACTTAAAACTAGAATTTGTAATAGTTTCATAGTTTACCAAATGAAGAAGAAGTTTTGTGTAAGTTGTTTCTCTTTTGAATAAGTTAATTTTTATAGCGTTTGCGGGTGTATTTTTCAACTTTACGCTGCTTCCTTTTAGTAAATATCCCTTGTCATAGTTGCAATTTATTTGTTTAACTTCTTTTGTTTTTTTTAGATGTGTTTTTTAGTTTATGAGTGTGCTTTTTTTTTTTTTTTTTGTTTAGTTGATAAAAATCCTTTATGAATTGCTGTGACTGCTGCTGTTGTTATTGCTGCTGTTGCTGTTAGACGCTTGACGCATTTCCATGCGTACATTTTGCGTATTTCAGCTTTTCATGCTGTACGGATTTTTATCATTAAGTTGTTCTCATTTGGCGGGTCCAGGCGGAAATGGATTTATCACAGCTACAGCTTGTTGGCCTGCTAAGACGGCAGCTAAAAGTAGTAGTATCATATTTCGTATTAATTTATCTATGGTTAAAGCTCATCAATCAAGTTTCGTTTATCGAAACTTACCTCCATAAGGCGCCGGATACATGGGATAACCAAGTCCGACATGTGTATGATGATGCGTATGCACATGACGTTGCGGCGGTGGACTACGTGAGTCTGTGCCACCAACTGCAGCACCATTGCCTGCACCAACTCCGCTGGTATTGCTACCAGCACCGTTGTTAGCTCCTGGCGTTCCACTAACAGCTACCTGCTTATGTGCGTCCAATGCATTTGGCATGCCACTACCAGGTAAACCAGTTCCACCACTTATACCTTTTTGACTGGTTAAATCGGCTTTACCGGGTCCGGGTCCACTTAAGCCACTTTGAGGCGGTTGCAAATTTAATGGCATTCCTGGACCACCACCAACACCACCACTTCCTGGTGGTCCACCCGCATTGTTATTAGGTCCTGAGCCGGGTCCACCAGTACCACCGCTGCCTGGTTGCGGCCCACCCATACTGGGACTAGGAATGCTAACCTTAACTGGTCCTGAACCGCTTGTTGGCGACTTAAGCGCACGTTCACTCAACTCGTGTATCTTGTGTGTTGTATAATATTGGCTAGCAGCGTGATGTAGTGCATCAAGCGCTTTTGTGCCTGTGTTACGTGAGAGATCTTCCGGTGCGTGATAACGCGGTATAGGCAGATGATACGGTGGTGCATTGTATGGACCCGCGGCCGACATAAGTACATTCCGGTACATGGGATGATTGGGATCGAAGCCAAATGGTGGCGGTGCAATGTACGAAGGATGCAGGAAATATTGCGAGGTTGGTGGTGGTGGTGGACCTTGAGTTTCCATTGTCGGTTTTTGACCCTCCTGTTTGACTTTGACTTCTTCTTCCGGCTTTTGTTTGGGTGATTCTTTTGTAAGGTTTGTTGCCTTGTTATTGGCATTGTTTGCCGCAGCGCTGTTGGCTTGTTTCAATTTTTGTTGTTGTTGCTGCTGATGTTGCTGCTGCTGTTGTTGCTGCTGTTGTTGTTGCTGATGTTGTTGCTGTTGTTGATGCTGCTGCTGTTGTTGTTGTTGTTGCAATTGTTGATGATGCTGTTGCAATGCTTGTTGCTGTTGCTGTGCTATTGAAAGCGATTGTTGTTGTTGTTGTTGTGAAGGTGGACCAGAATCGTCCTTATGCTGTGGCTGCTGTTGACCCGGCATGCCAAGACCAGGTGGCAATCCAGCTGCAGCATTTTGAGCTGCTACTGCGTTCTGTCTCCGTTGTTGATCGGAGAATATATAGTATCTAAAATAGAGAATAGAAATATGAGTTTCAATCAAATGCTGAACAACGTAAAACTTACCGCCGCAGCTCCTCTTCACGTGATAAATGTTGCTGAGCCGCTAAACTCATCGGATGACGTTGATATATACTTGGATAAGCACCCAAAGCCTGCAGATCTTTAGGATGTAATGCATGCGGCTGCTGCGGCTGCATTGATTGTTGTTGTTGTGCCATGGAAGTTGGTGGTGGTTGCCCAGGAGGATTTGTATTTGGCTCTTGTTTGATTTCTTGTTTGATTGGCTCTTGTTTGATAAGTTTGTTTGAAATCATCTGTTGGAAAAAATTTAAATATTTTAGTTTGCGTTATTTAAGACAGTTATAAATATAAATGCGACTCACTTGTTGTTGCTGCTGCGGCGTAAGTTTGGAGTTTTCATGTGGACTAGGGCTCTCTTTTGTTCGTTCCTCCTTTATAGTGCCGGGTGGAAGCTGTTGACTAATGTTTTGCCCTTGCGAACTGGGTGGTAAGCCGGGATGTCCGCCAAGCTTAGCAGCCTCTTCTGATGCAACAATGGAAACTGGACCATAATTTGGCTCAACATTGTAGGGATAACCAGGTGCCATATAACTAAAATAAAAATAGAGATTTAAACAAAATTTTAAGCTAAATAAAAAAGCAACGACTTACTTGAAAGGATAGAAATGTGACATTGGTTTAGCCGAAGGTCCTGGCAGACCGGCAGCACCTAGTGCTGACAAAGCACCCAGCCCAGGAGGTAAACCACTGCCGGGTGGTCCAGGAACCGCGCTTAGATTTACCGGTGGTGGATGTGCGCACTCTGCTGTGTTGTTTGTGCTGCATCTTTGTTATTGCTTTCTTGTGACTGCTGCTGTTGCTGTGCGGATGGTTGTTGCGAGCCTGGCGTTGGCTTTGTCATTAAATCCAATGGCGGGTCTTTGTTCTTACTATAGTCAGCCATATGCGGCGATTGTTGTTGCGGTTGCATATGATGTGGTGTTTGTTGCTGTGGTGGTGGACCACCTGGCTGCTGCGATTGTGATGTGGCTAATGCTAATGGAGCTTGTCCTAATGAAGGTGGCAAGCTAACTTTACCGGGCTGATTCGGTTCGTTGTTTGTTTGCTGTTGTACCAAGTATTGTTGTTGTTGCTGGTAGAATTGATACATGCCATAACCTCCCAATGGCATAGCAGGTGGACCACCAGGGCCAGCACTTAGACCCGGTGGAATACCAGGTACCTCGGTAGGTTTTTTGTTTAAAAGCTCGAGGTGTTTATTAGGTTGAGATTTATCTAAATTTAAAAAACAAAAAAAAGTTAAGATTAATTGCAAAATATTTTATCATAATTTTTTTTTTAGAATTTACCTATCATATCCTGATCTGCTATAGGCGTTGAATCATCAGAAATATCACTGTACGCTGGGCTTTGCACATCTTCACGTGACACGTTAGAATCAAATTCACCGGGACCAGGCGACTTGCGATTTTTCTTCTGCTTGTTAATAGAAAATCCTGGTGATGTTTTGTTAGATAGTGGAATGCCGACTTGCTGTTGTGGCAAATTTTGTTGCGGAGTTAAAGATCCAGCAGCAACATTATACCCGACTGGTGTCTGTAGGGTATCAGCTGAATGTTGCAATGTAGGCCGCAGAGGACTTTGATTGGGCAGTGCATTTGGCTGTGGTGATTGCTGTGTTTGTGATGAAGAAATTGGTGGCGTTTGTTGTAATGCAACTAAAGCTGATGCTGGCATACTGTCTGGTGGTCCAAAACGCAACACTCCCGATTTTACTGTAATTGTAAATATTTTTGATTTAAGAAAACAAATTGAAGCTTTCAACAAAATAATAAAACTTACGTGCTCCTTGTTGCAAGAGCGCTTGTTCTGAAAGTAGCGGTGGTAATCCGGTTCCGGCTGCAGCGCTAACTAAACCACCTATCGACTGTTGCTGCGATAAAGCTTGTCCAGAAATACCTGCTGTTATGCTTCCACCTGCAACTGAGTGTGGTGGTTGTGTCTGATTCTGCAGTCCTGGCGCTAACAATGGGGGAGGAGGTAGCTGTGGCTGCGTTACCGTTGCCGCTAAGAGATTATTGCTAACTGGAGTTGCGACACTACTGACAACTGGGGCTACATTAAGCACCGCCGGTGTTACGGTTGAAACAGGAGAATTGCTTACAACAGCTGGAGATTCAGTAACCACATTGCTTGGAGCAGGTGATGGTACCGAAGTCGGCGTTTGCTGTTGTGGAGCGGGTGAGTGAACAGCCGCAATTGTTGGTGCAGCGTTCTCAGCCGTCGTCGTCACGCTACCAGTCGATGTGGGTGTAGCAGGTGCAGCTGTTGGTGTTGGAGGAGCATTTGGCGGTACCGGCGAGGGTGTTGTTGGTGGTTCCTCAGGCGCTTGCATTGAGTCTTCGTCCATTGAACCGGATCCTCCATGAGCATGTGACTGATGGTAGCGCAAGCCATTTGCATGCTTGTACTTCTTGCCGCAGTCCTGCTCTGGACACTCGAGCAGTACTGGAGATATCGCACATGGTGAGGCAGTCTTACATTTCTTTGTGTTAATTTGCACATTTAGTCCAGTTACTGGGTTCAGTAGACTTTGCGGTTGTGTGGCAAGGCCACCACCACTCGCCGATATTTGTATGCCACTTGCATTGGCAACACTAACATTCGCCGGATCGGTTTCACCATTAACCGGCGATGGCGATTCATCCTTAGATTTACGTTTTTCGGGACGTGGCGGCATAAATGCCGTTGGCGAAGTACTTGGTGTCGCTCCGCCACCATTGCCTGAGGAAGAACTACTACTTGCTGCTGTGGCGCTGTTATTGGTGCCAGTTGTGCTACTCCGGGTAGCACCACGGCCCTTGGTCGCACCATTACGTAACTTGGAATGAACCTGTGCATGTGAGAAGTATATCTGAGTTAGAAATAAAAAATTAATGAAATTCTTTCTTGTCTTGAATCATCCAACAACAAAAATACTCACGGAGCTGCGGGTCTCAGTAAAATTGCTTAGATCGGGCGTGAGCCCAGCGCTCCGGCCGCGCTTTCCGCGTCCTTTTGGAGTTCGAGAATCTAATTCTTCAGTTGGTGAATCACAGAATCTGAAAGGCACAAGTATGCGTGGAGAATTATATTTTTAGTAAAGGTACATGAAGAAGATTAGATCTCAAAAAACATTCACCAAGACTTTCAAACTGTTCCCAACAAGACGACTACAAGAAATAAAAACATACGCACGCATATTTTCATATAAAAATTTATTTGTTTTTCTTTTAACGAACACCACATATTGTATAATATATGCATAATTTTTGTTTAACTACAAAAAAATCATAACTAATCTATTTGGAATCAACTTTGTACTTCAAAATTATCTGTGAAAACAGTTTGAAAAGCCTCTATCTCGACGAATAGTCGAGTTTTGCCCTTTACTTACCTTGGAGGAGCCCAATCGTGCCGCGTACAATCAAGCAATGTGCCTACGTATGTTTTGCCGCGCCACGTTACATTAACGACTAGCACGCCACCCTCAGTCTCATGCCACACTATACCTTCCAACGTAACAGAAGTGCCAGGCTCGCAAGGTCCCAAGCAATCTGGCTCTGTAATGGTGCCTACAGAAGTGCCAATGCAAATATCAACCATATCCTTGGCATTGTTTTCGCCGTGCTTCGCGCGTTTTGCCGGTGGTGATTTAGTACCATCGTCTGTGCTTACTGCGTTTGCCGCAGCTGTGGAAGAAGAGGCGGGCACGGAAATTGTGTGATGCATTGTGGCTGAGATCATACCGGGTGCCATTAGTTTGGTTTGAGCAGCAGATGCACTTTTGCTTTCACTGCTATTACTAGTGCCAGCAGTTGTGTTGTTTCCACTGTTGTTACTGTTGAAACCGGTGTTATTGGATGCTGCTGCTGCCTCAAGCTGTGCAGCAATGTGTGACGAAATTTTTATACCACCATTACCCGATTCCTTACCCGGTGGTCCAGGTGCATTTGGACCACCAGCTGTTGCTGCAAGAAGGGAAGCTGCCGCTGAAACAACAGATGCTGAGGAACCAGCAGAAGGTGTGAAAACACCTGGGGGCACAGCAGTGGTGGATGCAGCAGCGGTTGATGAAGACGTCGTTGCATTACTGCCTGAATTGTTCATACGTTGCGCAAGTGCGCTATGATCTAATGAACGTCGTATACATGCATGGTGTGAACACGGAGTAGTACCATTTGAACCACCAACTTCACCATTGCACTGACAACCGCTCTTTTCAGGAGTATCCTTCTCGCCGGCTGCCGAAGCTGCTGTCTTATCTACCGACATACGATTGGAATGTGTATTCTTATCTTTAGTTTTCTCACGACGATGGCCCGAACTACCACGTTTGGTTCCCTGCGGTGTTGACTGACCACTACTGCTATTTGAGACACCCACTCCACCACCACCACCACCTGAACTGTGGCAATTGTTTTGACTATTACTGCTATTAGAGGAAGAAGATGAAGACGATGAATTGCTAAGATGTTTCTTACTACTTGAACTACTGCTGGACGAATTTGAACTTGTGCTTGTCGAGTTCGTCGTTGCATTAGATGAAGAGGAAGACGAATTTGAACCAGAATTAGGGCCACTATTACTGCTTTCTTCCATATTTGAATTTCCCATTGTACCATTCTGTTGCTGTTCGGTGGCTTTGACTATTTCGTGTTTGGCCTCCGATGATTTGGTGCCCGGTTTAGTGCGTTTTATTTTCATTTTTAGGCCTTTATCTAACGTTGCCTGATGATCAATGGACATTTTTGTATTAGATTTACCACCGGAACCACTACTGGAGCCGCTGTTCTGCGAACTCTGTCCGCTGCCGCTGTTTGAACCGGCACTGCCGCTGTTTCCAACGCTACCTGCACCGCAGTTGTTGTTGCTATTGCCACCGCTGCCACTGCCCGATTGTGAGGACATGCCGCTAGCGGTGTATTTTGCACTCAGGCCTCCGTTACCGCCGCTACTGCTGCTGCTACTATTGTTGCCGCCTGAAGCAGTGGAGGATACAAGATTGCCTCCTTTTGAGAAGCCAGCAAAGGTCGATGACGACAATGTGCTGCCGCTCGTCGACGATGCGTTTAAATTAGAGCTACTCGTATGCGCGCTCTTGCTACTTGCTACACTGTTATGCGTAGAACTGCTACCAGCTATGCCACTAGTAAGTTGTGCTACCAATGCTGATTTATAGGTTCCTTTCAAATTTGTTTGTTGCTGCGATTGCTGCTGCTGTTGTGATGAAAACTTATGCGGTGCTGACACTTTTGTAGCAGTGCCGCTATTCGAAGATGCGTGACGCGACAATGTGCTTGATGAAGATGTGGACGACAACGAAGTGCCGCCGCTACTTGTAGTAGTGTTAGTGTTTGAGTTGGACGCTTGATGCGATTGGCGCGAAATTTTAATTGTTGTTGGTGATGTATTGGACAGATTCGAATTGAATGATTTGTGCGATGATTTATGAGAACCGCTTGTTGTCGTCGTCGCTGTATTGCTGCTGGCGGTGTTGTTGATATTAGCTGAAGCTGTCGTTGTGGTTGGTGTAGTTGTTGTTGTTGTTGACGTTTTTGATGATGATAAGGATGATGTGTTTGACGTATTTGACGATTTTGCATTTATTGTTGCACTTTGATGTGGTTGTTGTTGTTGTTGCTGTTCCTGATTTATTGTAACCGTATTAGTTTGATTATTGTTGCTATTGCTGTTGCCACCACCCGAATTTGCTGTTGCTTGCGGTTGCTGTGACGATGATTTTTCAATATCAGCGTCTAGATCATCCAAAAGTTCTGGTATACCACCAATGTCCCACTCGTCTTCGTACTCAAAATTCGTATCCTTTGATTCACTCGACGTTGAGCTACTTGATGATGCCGATGAAGATGTTGTCGATGATGAGGCAGAAGAGTTTGCCGCTACTGCGTTGGTCAACTTTGCTGCGCCAGTTGTTTCTAGGAGTAAAACAAAATAAAATATAGGAAAATTGCATGCAAATTGTTAAATAATTATTAATAAATATAAATTTAAATTCAATCAAAAATTGAGCTTAAAAACTTACTTGTGCTCTTCTTACTCGAGTTGTTTGTTGTTGTTGTTGATGAATTGTGCTGATGCTGTTGTTGTTGTTGCAAATTAGCATTCAATTTATTATTAAAATTCAATGTGGAAGATGAACTCGTCGTCGATGATGCTGCTGCTGCTAATGTCGCTGACGATGTTGATACACTTATTTTCCTATCAATTTATTATTTTTAGTATTGCTTTCCGTTGCTACGTTGTTGCTATTAAGGGCCACCTGCAAAATTATAAATACATTTTGTATAAATGAATATGCAATATATTTTTTCTTTATTTATTTATTTTTTTGTTTTGTATAAAAAAAACGTATCAGTGCAGACAGCTATTCAACATTTTTAATTGATTTAAAATTGAATGCAATTGAGCGAAGATTGAAGCGCAGCCAGCCAATTGCCGGCAAATTTTTTTACACTACAAAATTATTGTAATTTACTCCCACTGTTTGGCTATGCACTTTTCTCTTTTTTTTTTTTTTTATTTGCACTTTTTAATTTTTTTATTTTGTTTGACATTTATTATCTTTTTTTTTTGTTTTATAGTCGCTGCAGCTGTATAAGAAGAGGATGAAGAAAAAAAAAACTATATGCTGCCGTTTCGTTTACCTCTTCATTCTTCTTTTCCATTCCATAACAATTGTTTAAAATAAGTTTGCAACACAGTGCAAACTAATTTTGTGCGTGCGAAGAATGAAATTTGTTTAAATTAATTAAACCGAAAATTGTGCAAATAAATATTTTGTTTTATTTATTATTTTTTATTAGAAAAGAAGTGTAAAAAAAGAAAAAAAATTTTGTTTGAAAAAAATCGCAGTTAACTTTCACACAACGTGTCGGCGTCCTTTTTCATATAGCGGAGACAGAACAGAAGAACACACAGAACACAAAACCAACAAATCAACCACCTTTTTTTTCTTCTTCTCCAAATACAAGCGCATATACAAACGAAAAATTTACTCTCGCGCGCTCGCATGTATACAAAAGCAGTTAATACGAAAAAAAAAAAAAAATAATAAAATCAACGAGAGGGGAAATCCCATATGAAATGCAGAAGAGAAGCAAACAAAACAACAAACATACATTCAAGAGAATTTTTTAGTAAGTAAAAGTGAGAAAGAATAATGATTTAGTCTCTCTGTTATTCATATACATATATGCATGCTTATTTAATTGTTTTTCGGTTTTCTGCGAAATAAACACAAATACACAAAGAAGGGTTTTAAAAGAGAGTATGCGAGAGAGAGAGTTATGTTCTTATATTATAGCACATCTGTACAGTATGATAAAAAAAACAGCGTGTTGCCAGATTGTTGTATTATGCATAGAAGGATATTGTTTTAAGCCCATTAAGAAGCAGCGTGTGATTTAGCATAAACTAATATGTTGCTGTTGGGTTCTTATACCTTGACCTTGGATATATATAGAAAAAAAATATCTTGACATCAATCAGATTATTGATAATATATGAGTTTCAGAGCAAAAAAAAAAAAATAATAATAATAAATAAATAATAATAATTTCACCCACAACGAAACTATCATAAAAATTAGTTTTATTGCTCACTTGAGACAAAATTGTTGTATACTAAAACGGAACGTAAATAAAATAAAACTAAATATTATAAAATGATTAGCACACTTATCAAGCCACTCAACCAAATTTTTATGAACATTTAAAATATGAATATCTTATACTAAATATTATTTACTTATACACATACATACATATGTATGTATATGTATTTATTTTTATAGAATTTAACTCACCTTATTCGGGTGGTGGCTAGTGTTCGCCTCGCTGCGTCTCATTGACTCCATGCAGACGAAAAAATCGGGGCCAACACGCTATGTGGGCCCACAGTAGCAAAATCGCCTAGGGTGTCGTCCAATAGCAGTGGTCCAGTAATAGTTCTATTAAACAACTCGCGAAATAAGCACAACGTTGAAGCAAACGATGAAAAATAATGGGCGTGCTTTGCGTTTTTCGAAATTTTCGATGACTGGAGACGCTGCTGCTGACGACGGGAGACGCAGGGCCTCGGCCCTCGGGCCAATCCGTTCATTTTCAAACTGTAAGCAATCAAAAAAATAAAGTGTTGAAGTTAAAATCCATAAAAAAAAAGAAATTGCAATAAGTAGGTACTTGATTAAGATTATTTGCCACAATAAAAACTTGAAATATGAGTATATTTTTTGATTTCCGATTGTCGGCGGCGACAGTTACGACTTAAATATACACGCTCAATAAAATTGATAATGATTATTCCAAGTGCTAATAAAAATAAAACAGTATCACAATATGCATGTATGTATAAAATATGCGTTTAATCATCGTCAAACACTCTGTAAAATTAACGACTTTATAATTAAAACACTTTAGCTAACAGCAAGCAGCTTGCTTTAACTTTGATAAGCGTCATGAAATGTGTATTGCCAAGTAGTAGTCGACAGCCCGTTATTTGATTAGTTTTATGATGACAATAATATGTAGGAAACGGAGAAGTACAGGGCTTAACATTTGTTGTGCATTGTAAAGCACTTGTACTGATTAGATATGGAAAAAATGAATAGTGAAGAGTATAGTTTTTTTTTTATAGATAGTGAAAACGGTAGCAAAAAGAAATTATATATTAAAAAAATATAGTTCAAATCCTATAATGAAAACTTATATTGATCTATAAATTTTTTTATTAAAAAACAAAAATTATTAGATCATTTCAAAAAGTGTTAAAAATTTTGTCAAACCGACAATTTGGGTCAAATATTTTCCGCTTCCATAATTATTAAAAAAAAAAAAAAAAAAAAAAAAAAAACAGCTGATAAGAATTTTGACTTGCTTGCACTGTTCTCAGCCCATAACATTGATAAAGCGGCGGCAGATTAAAAAAAAATAAAAAAAAAACAAACAAATCATTGAGCAAAATTAAATCATCAACCAAATAAAAACATAAATGAATAAAAGTCTTATTTGATTATTTTATATGCACTTCTTTGTAAATATATTTTAAATATTTAATTAAAATTTAAGCTTACAAAATCGCTATTTTTCGAGCAAACAAGTTTACCAGACTGTTAAATATGTTCGTCAATAATATATAAACTTTTATTTTATATAAATTTTTTGCTATCACTATATCAATCATCGAATATATAGGAACGCATTTATATTGCATTTAATTGGTTGTGTTTGATTTATTAAAATGGGCGTTGTTGCGCCCGTAGATCTTTGTTGCCACTGTTTAATTGTTCAGTGTTGCCAAGTCAATGCAATATACAAACTGCTGTGACCATATAACGGTATGAGCGGTTTTCTGTGTGGGTTTTTTTTATTTGTTATTTAAAACAATTTTTTTTATTAATTTTTATAAACTTTTTATGCCAGCTGTATTGTGTATTGTTTGCATAAAATTTTTGCCATATTTACATAAACAACTAACGAAATAAATATAATTACAGTTTTTATTTTTTTTTTTTTTTATATATTTTCCATTTGAGTACATATTCTCAACTGAAAATTCCCAGACCACAGCATATGCTTTAAACAGTTCAAATATGACTAAAATATTAGCTAATTACCTCCAAAAGCAAATTAGCACTTTTTATTTTTAAGACGAATTTCTGGTTGTAAGGGGGTCATCTGTTTAGAAAGAATTACTCTTTTTTTTAATTTTCAAAACTTTTACGGTTATTATTTTTTTTTTTAAGTTTTAAATTCGCTAGATTGAAGTGGAGGAAACCTCAAATTGATAAAAAATATTTTCAAGCGTATTTATAATTATTTCTTTACTTTTATTTAAATGTTTTTTCTTTTTTTCTGATATTTTTTTCTACTTTGCTGTCACTATTTGATTTAATTAATTAAGTTGTTTATTGTCTTTTTTTAATTTATTTGCTTTTTTGTCACTAACATTAATTGTAAAATAATATTTATTTATGCGATAATAATTCAGCTTGTTATTTATGATTGCAATAAATGAATTGATTTGTATTTAATAATAATTTATTTTAGTTTGTGAGATATCAATAATTTGTGCAGTTCAATGAATAGTTGTAGTATATTATCTAAAATTAAGATAATTATTTGTTTATTCTATTGTCATAAATTAAATAAATAATTTTTATTTAAAAAAAAATAATAATAAAAAATTTGTTTTTATAGAAAATATACTTTCAATAAATTTATGGGAAAATCCAACAATTTTATTGCCAATAGATTGATTAGGATACAGCGCGACTTTTGGACTTACAAATCGAAACAGCAGATTTCTAAATATACAAAAGATAACACTAAACATTTTGACTACTGCAGCGCTTAAAATCAGTTAAGATTTCTTTAAATTTTTCGGCTTTATTTGAACATATTTTAACGCCCACTTTTATCTAAAAAAAAAAAAAACAAATCAAAAATGATTCGTTTCATCTTTAAAAAAAAAAACACAATCAAAAATAATTTGCTTTATTTACAAAAAAAAAAAAAACAAATATGATACAAGCCATAATTTAGACAAATCAATAAATTACTAATAGCAGCAGCACATTTCAATGATTTCAATGGAAAAGTCATAAACAAGCTGCCTGACTGCCGGCCAGCCGCACCGCGCTCTAAAGTGGGCAGTTATAATGTATGTAGAGGGTATACACATACATATGTACATATGTGTGTGTGTGTGTGTAATAAGCGAGTATTGAATGCTCGTAAAGCAGCGAATGTTCACACAACAACAGCCGCTAAAGGCAAACGAATGAATTAATAACAGCAACAACAACAACAACAACAGCGAACCCAAACCAAAAGTTTAAGTGAAGAGCCGCAGCACAGCAATCGTGTATGGATCTCTCACGCTTTGCTTTGCTTTATTTTTTTTATTTTTATTATTATTTGGTCCAGACAACAGCCACTGGACAGTCTTGCCTTGCTTTAAATTGCTTTAATGTTCGCCACTAAACGTGGTAAAAAAAAAAAAACCAACAACAACCAAAAAGAGCTCAAGATTTACGACGTCATCGCCGCTGAACATGATCGATACTCATGCTAAATGATTGCCTCCAGGGAATTGTTCAGAGCGTCAAGCGTCAAGTATGGAGCGCTTTCATTGCTGTGATTCGCATTTATGTATGGCATTTATTTTTTATTTTATTATTTTTTTTTTTTGTAAGCTAGAGCTTTGTTGGTAAAATATAAATAAAAAAAATAAAAAAAAATCCCACACATAAATTGAGTTTCAGTAATATTTATACGCTTTACACGTATTTCGAAGTTCATGCATAATTATTTTATTTAAAATTTTGCAACATATTTAAGTATGAACAGCTACAGTTACTGTTATTTACCGTTATTTAGTGAAAAAAAAACAACTAAATGCAATGTGTTTGTTGTTTGTTTTATGACTTTGTCTATGCCTGCAATGTGTTTGTTGTTTTATGACACAAGCTTGTGTGTTATAATTACAGTTATTCTCTTTAATATTATTTGCAGCAGTGCATTAAAGCTTTGTCTAAAATAAACAAAACGTTTGGTCTTGTTTTCAATAAAATTACAATATATTTTTTTTTTTTTATTGTATACGCAGCTTCTTGCCAACATTACCGCTTTTGTGGTTGCATGTGTTGTGGTTGTCGATTGAATGGATAGCAAGACAGTCAGACAGACGGACCATTGCGGTCTGTTAACTGGAAGCGTCTGTGTTCGCGGTCTTTGTGGCATACAATTAAATTAAGTACGCAAAACTAAAATAAGGCATTGAGTGTTTAAATATTCTGTCTACTACCTTAAATGCGTAGTATACAATTTCAATAACCAATCAAAGAAAAATAAGCAAAAAAGTTTTAGTGCTTGGGAAACAAAAGCTCCTTTTTTTGGGGGTTATACCTAAAATTTTTTTAAAAGATAATGTTTTCGAACTGAAAAAAAAAATATTAGTTCTACACGTGTGTAGCATGTCATTCACATATTGAATAAAACTTCGCTTATCGAAACATGATCAGACAATGTTAATATATTTTAATAGGTTTTAATTAGCATTAGGTAAATCCGTGTAGCTTATTAAACTATACATGTCTATAAATTCCAGTAGCATTCCAATATTGCATTTAATAATGTTTCAAACAAAGTTTTTTGTGTTCTGCATTTTTGTTCTATTAGAGCTGTTTGATGCAGCCTTATCGCGTCTATTTCCGGAGGTACTATATACTAAAAGCAAATATAAAATTAAAAATTTTTATTTAAACAAATATTATAGAGAACCTGGACCTATGAAGCCATTTCGGTTGACACAACAAGCAGCAATGAGAGACTCATGAAAATGAATTTTCAAATTGTGCGTGTCAAGCGTGGTGAATTTGCATTAAACGGCAACATGAATTGGAATTATGATGTGGGCAATGATACTTATGTATGTAAGCATGTAATACTTGGGTACTTGAATATGCATCTATATATTTTAGTTCATTTTTTTTTACAGATGGAATTTACAGCATATCGCAGTTCTACTGGTAGCGGTGATTATAAATTGCTGCCATTTAGTATGCCACGTGTAGAATATTATGAATACATGAATACCATGTATAGGGATATTGTCATGAAGAATTTTGATCACTGCTCAAATTTACCACAATTTAAGGGCAAATTTCAGCCACCGTGGCCACAAAAAAATTACACATTTAATCGTTGCCAGCCAAAGGGTGAATCAATGCCATATGTACTGCCCGAGGGGTTTTATCGCATTAATGTGAATTGTTATGGCAAAGTAAACTGGAGAATTTCTTTTCTGTTACGCGTAGAGTCTGTTATATTTTAAAATAATTTCCT
Organism: Leucophenga varia; assembly: GCA_018903435.1. Classification (NCBI taxonomy): domain Eukaryota; kingdom Metazoa; phylum Arthropoda; class Insecta; order Diptera; family Drosophilidae; genus Leucophenga; species Leucophenga varia. The sequence goes on along the minus strand of JAEIFJ010000935.1, from coordinate 3,924,526 downwards.
TTTTTTTTTTTGAATTATAATAAATAAAATTTATTTTTTTGAAATATTTTTGAGTTTTTCTTTTATGGTTCAAAGAATTAAATTTAAAAAAATAATCCAAGAAAGAACGCTGAAGTCGAGCATGGTCGACTAAAAGATACCCTAAATCTTTAATCTTAAGTCCCAACTTAATACTACACCTTATTGTATTTAATTTTTTGTATGGGAGCTACACCTAAAATTTATTTTGGCCCTTTCCATATTAGTCTATTTCATTGTGCATAATTAATACTAAATTAACACTTCCTAGAAAAAGAAACAACGTTTGCAAGTGTACATTTGACGGCTTAGGAGAACCTAATTTTCAAATCTGGTAGCTCTATCTCTTATAGTCTCCGAGATAATCGTTTTCATACGGCAGACAGTATGTGGAGGGGACCCTTTGGGTATAGGTTATAAAAATGTTTTCAATCTAAACCAAAAGATTATAAACGGTACCAAATGGAGGTCATCTGCATTGATATCGATTGTAAGAATATTTTAATATTTTAAACTAGTGATTTAATAATAATACTAATAATTGTTTTCCCTTATTACCGGCTTAGTTCAATAGATACCCCAACAAATTTATATAACATTCAAACAAACAAATGGAGGGCCTTGGAAAGGCGGTTTTCACATTCTTCTCATCGAGAGATACACTTTATAAACCAAAATTTCCTACAATAAATCGGGTTCTTTAAACATTAAAATTCCAGCTCAATAACTTCAAAACAGAAGAATTTAGACAAAGACAATGCGGTGATTATTGCTATATTATTTAGTTATACTGAACTGATCATGAACATATATTTTCTGTTACATGTCTGATTTGTGTTACAAACAAGCAGACAAACTGTTAAAACCCGCCTTACAACACGTGTGTGGCACTCGTGTGAAGTATACATTATAAAAATGTATAACACAGATTAAAATCAAAACATGTTCAAACAATGTTTTTCTATAATTTAATTTATTAATTATTTAAAAGCATGTGATATTTTTTTTATTATTTATTATATAAATTGAACAAATTCCAAAATAATTTTCAAAATATTCGTATTAACTTTAAAAATGTATCAAGAAGTGTTTTTTTGGATTTGTTTTTTAAAATTATTTTCGTATACAAATGCACAACTACCGAGGCCTATACCAGAGGTGTACTTTCTGACAATAAGGATTATAACATTATTTAGCAAAAGAAAATATATTTTTTTTTTTCAGATAACTTGGACCTATGATCTTCTATCAGTGGAGACCACTAGCAGTAATGAATCACTTTTGAAAGTTGTTGCACAAGTTGTGCGCATAAAACGTGGTGAATTTGCACTTTCCGCAAAGCTATATTGGAACTATGATGTGGGCAATGATACTTATGTATGTGTGCATGAAAATGTTTAATTCTATACAAGAAACTTTAATGAAATTATTTTAAAAATTTTTTTATAGGTCAAATACTCTGCATATCGTAGTGCTACTGGTAGCGCTGATTATAAATTATTACCGCTTGGTGTACCACGTACCGAATTTTACGAACATATTAATACTATTTACAAGGATGTAATTATAAAAAATATAGCCGACTGTTCTAATTTGCCACGTTTTGAGGGTAAATTTCAGCCACCATGGCCGCAGAAGACCTACACCTTTGATAAATGTCAGCCAAAGGGTGTAGAAGTGCCAACAATGCTACCCGAAGGCTATTATAAAGTAATTTTAAATTTTACTGGAAAAGTCAACTGGAGCGTAGTTGTGTCACTTCGTGTAAACTCAATTGTGTTCTAAAATTATAAATGAATTCTCTATAATTTTATGTAAAATATAAAATTGAAAATAAATGAAAATATAAAATTGAATGTCAAAAAAAAAAAAAATTGGTTCAATCTAACCAACCAACCAACTATTTTTTATGATATTAAGCGTGCGAACGTATTTTTAATAAACTTCAACTAAAAATTTTTGTTGTAGATCCAAATCAAAATATTTTTCGTAGCATGTTTAATAAAAAAAAACATGTTTCAATAAAAAACATGAATAAATTTTAGTTATATAAATACAGAAAAACTACTTACAAAGTTTAGTATTAACTACAAAAATGTATCATAAAGTTGCAATTTTATATTTGATTTATTTTTTAAAATTTAATTTATATATGGCAGTACGGCCAGGTCTAAAATCTGAGGTACTTTGGCATTAACTTAAGTTGTGTGAAACATAAATAAATAGAAAAAAATTTACAGTTATCTTGGACCTATGAGTTTGTATCTGTCGAGTCCACTAGCAGTGATGAAACCCTTATGAAAATTCAAGCACAAATTGTGCGCATAAAACGTGGTGAATTTGCATTATCCGCAAAAATACATTGGAACTATGATGTGGGAAATGATACCTATGTATGAAAGTTGTTATATAATTTGATATACATATTTTTAAAGTGATTTTTTTTTTTTTTTTTTATAGATTGAGTATGCTTCATATAGAAGCGCTACTGGAAGCAATGATTATAAATTATTACCCTTTAGTGTGCCACGCATGGAATTTTATGAGTATATTAATACTCTCTATAAGGATATTCTTATGAAAAATTTTGGCGAATGTACTGATTTGCCACGTTTTGAGGGTAAATTTCAACCACCATGGCCGCAAAAAACGTATACATTCGATAAATGTCATCCGAAGGGTGAAGCACTGCCAGCCATATTAGCCGAGGGCTATTATAAAGTGTTTCTAAATTGTAGTGGAAAAGTTAATTGGACACTGACTTTTGTGCTACGAGTGAGTTCGGCAATATTTTAAAATAATAATTTACCTTATTAATTTTTACCTGTAAAGAAATACAGAAAAAAATTATAACATTAATAATCGAAAAAAAAAATGAATAAACAAGAATTATTTATTTGACTGTTCAACATATTTGATTTGATTTGCGTGTGCGATTAATTGCTGTCAAGTGTCACACAAATGTTTTGTGGCTTAAATTGCATTAGCAAACCTTATAAAGCAAAAGTTAACAAGTTTTTATTTCTGCTGCAACACAACACAAAACAATATGCACACAACGTGCAACAATAAAGAACTACAACAATGTCATAGATTTACTTTTGCCTGTTTTTAGACTTGAGAGAATAAAAGATTCGATATGTTCGTATGTTTGTTCGTTGTCGATAACTATTGTATGCATCTAATACTTAGTTTTGTTTTTATGGGCTTTTGTTGTTGTTGTTGTTTTTGTTTTTGTCGTTGCAGCAACTTGCAACAATTGCCATTTTTTTTTATTTCGAGTATCGTAAAGTCTATGACGGCACTTTATCTACTTGTGCACATCTGCCTGTCAGTCAATTCGTCAGTTAGTCAGTCTATGTGTTTTGTATGAGTTACCTTTAACAAGGTATGATTTAAAAGTTTGTAGTATATTTTTTTTGTGTTTTTAAATAACTGGCCTAATAAAATTTTCTCCTTTTTAAATAAGTAACGTAACTCGACAGTGTAATGGAGTTCGATTTTGAATTATGTAAGAGTATAGGGTCTGACACTATTAAAATTCTTTAAAGCGTCTTTAAAATTGTAATCAACAAGTCCAAAAATTCGCAAGTGATATGTATTAGAAGAATTTAAATAAATTCGTAAACCATTTTGGAAACCCCATTTTGAATTTTAAAAACCGCACTTTAGTTTCGAAATCAGCATCCGAGTGATGTGTTTTAAATGAAACTGTTGATCTAAAATACTCATACGTCGTTTTATTTGATAGAACATTGATTTCCTCCCGATTTTAGAAAAGTGGTATACAGCTCATCTTAAAATTTTGCATAAATTACACTAGTTCTGAAGGTTCTGAGTTCTGATCTATTCCCGAAATTGTGACCAAAAATTTTTGTTACAGATTGTTCTCGAGAAATCCTCAAAGGGTACCAAAGGGAACCTTCAGAACCCTTTATAAATCAATAAAAAAATTGTCTAAAATTTCTTATTACTCTAAAACTTTTAAACTTTTAGTTTAACTTGGACAAATTTAGGCTTTAATGTTTTCTTAATGAAATAATCTTATTTTAGAATTTTAAAAAATAATTTACTTTAATTTTTTTCTACTAAAAAAAAATTGAAAATTACAATCAAAGAAGCAGCTAAAATGCCATATTTTTCGTGTTTCAACGCCACAAAAAGTATCTAATAGCATATCGTCGTGTAGAAGAAGTAACTACCTTTCAAATGATGTACAGGTCTGCTGTGGGAACCATCCATTCTCTAGATGTATTACTATACATAACTGAAAAAATTCAAAGAAAAACACGTTTTTGAGTATATCTCGAGAACTATCCTTAAGAAAAATCTTTGGAATCTACGGCTACATGAAAATAGTTCCATGAGAATCCAGAACCATTTTGATTGTAAACTAGTTTTATAGTTACACTTTGGCATAAATAAGCGCCATTCTTTATTAAAAATAAATTAATTTTTTTTTTTTAAATCCAACCTTTTCAAATTTATTGCGCACAAAGCGCAAACAGGTCAAGTCAAGTCGTTTCTACATTTTCGTTTCATAGTCATTCAAAAGTCTTATACAGAGACTCAACGTTGCTGCTATGTGTAGCTAGTCGATGCGTTGCAGTGTGTCTATTCATTTGTCCATTGAGGCATGCAATTGATTGCAGCAATGACAACGACGTCGTCAACAATAACAACAACAAAAACAAAACAACAGCAACATAAAAGCTTATAAGGTCTTAAAGAAGCAATCTTCTTCATCGATGTCTTCAACTATACTTGTACATACATACAACATAGATGATGATACACCTTCTGCTGTTTTCTTAAGTCTCTTGTTTTGTTTTTTTTTTTTTTTCATACTGCTGCATTGTAGGCAATTTAATTGCATTTTCATTTTTGGTTTTCTTTTTTTTTTTTTTCTATGGATTTGTCTAAAGTGCAAAGTATCTAATAGATACAAAAATACTTCAAATAATGCATTTGTATACATTTTTTCCTATTTCTATTTGTTTTTTTTTTTTTTTTTTTTAGTTAATTATAGACACACCTTATATTGCAGTTATTTGATTTTTTTTTATACTTAATCAAAATTATACGCTGAATAAGTATTTTTTCTTTTTTTCGCAAAAAAAAAAAAATAAATAAATAAAATGCGCTTTGGCATGCTGTTGTAATTATGTTTGTCATTAAAATAATTAACAACTATTTTTGCAATTTAGCGTTAATAAACGACTTACGGAAAAGCTAAAATTGTAAGAAGAAGCAAGTAAAAAAAAAAAAACCTGTAGCTACATTTTTGTTTTTGTATTTTAGCAGCTAAACTAATTGGGTGCGTATTTAGTTAATTACTGACGCACAAGTAGCGTGGGATATTAATAGATAAACTAAAAAAAAAAGTATATATATGCACGTAGTAGATACATGTCTTTTTATATTATAATTTATAAAAAAAAAATAATAAATGAAAACAAAAACAAAACAAGTTGCTAAAACAAATATGCCAAACTAGAGCACACATACAGCAAGATGAGAGAGAGAGCGGCAAGAATAAGTTTAAGCGGTGAATGTGCAAACTATAAGCAAGTTAAAAACACGCGCCTAACTTGGTAATTGCTAGTCACGCAATTTATATCTATACTCCGTATATACTATATGTATCTATAAGTAACTAACAGTCTTAATATTGCGTATACGCCTCCTTTAAACCACGTCTAAAATGTCTTAAAAGTCTAAAAGTAAATTATACGCGTTGATTTTTTATGTGTCAATTAATTTTACCAAAACGACAAAGTTTAGTGCTAGTGCCAGTCAAAGCCAAACTGTTTGGGGACCTGCTTAATGGTCAACTTGGGAATGTATGCATGTATGTGTATGTATCTGTATCTGCATTGACTGTATAGCATGCTATAATTATTTTCTATGATATACAATTTGATACTGTCATTGCGTACAGTGGTAAATAAAAAAAAACAAGGAAAAACTTTGAGTGTGGTGGAACCGAAGCTTCAATACACGTCACAAGATGATTAGATTAAATTTTCTTAAATAAATATGTGAGATCGGTTTATTTGAGGTCTATATTGATCCTACCACAATCATGTATACTAGATTACTACAAGAAGTATTATGACCATTATTGATATAAATCGCTCCATAAATAATTAATTTTCCATACAAAAACTGAAAATTGGCGGTAGATTTGTATGGACGCTATATGGTATAGTGGTCCAAACTCGATCAACACAGATCACTTCATAACAAAGCCATTTTCACATAAAAACTCAAAAATTGGCGGAATATTTGTATGAGGTCTATATGGTTTAGTGGTCCCACCAAATCCATGGGTCATTTTTTGAACATGGGTTGCTATTAAAAAATGTTTTATCAGATATGAAACAAATCGCTTCATAAATAAGCCATTTTCCATACAAAAACTCAAAAATTTGAGGGAAGATTTGTATGGGGTCTATATGGTATAGTGGTCCCATCTCAATCATGGGTCTGTTTTTAAATAAAGGTTACTATTAGAAGTGATTTTACCTTATTTGAAACCAATCGCTTCATAAATTAGCGGCAAATTTGTGTGGGGGCTATATAATATTGTGGTCACAACACAATCATGGGTCATTTACGGAATATGGGTTGCTATTTTAAGTGTCTTTATCATATTGGAAACAAATCGCTTCATAAATAAGCACTTTTCCATACAAGAACTCAAAAAAATGGCGGGAGATTTGTATAGGAGTCTGTATGTTATAGCGGTCCAACTTTAACCATGGGTCCTTTACTAAACATGGGTTGCTACTATAAGTGTTTTTACCTTATTTGACATAAATCGCTTAATAAATAAGTAATTTTTCTTACAAAAACTCGAAAATTGGCGAAAGATTTGTATGGGGGCTATATGGTATAGTGGTCCCTCCATATGTGAGTGGCTATTAGAAGTGTTTTTACCATATTTGACACAAATCGATTCAAAAATAAACAATTTTTCATTAAAAAACTGAAACTGATGGCATGCCTAAAAATTTGCGTGGCAGCTTGGTTTTAACTGCGTTAACTGCTTAGGTCTGAGAAAAGTTTAAATTTTGACTTTCAGTTTAATAACTTTAAAACTGAGCGAATCAAACGAGTAACTAAAGACAAACGGACAGACCGACAGATGGATCGACTAATCTTGTCGAGCTGATCAAGCATATATATACTTTATAGGGTCTACGACGTCCTCTTAAGTGCATTACAAACTTATCGAGAAACTGAATATACCAGTTTATACTATGTGTAAAGGATTTTAAAAAAAAGATACATATTTAGATACATTTGTACATACATACTAAAGTTACCACATACATAACGACATATACAAACATGTATGTCAGCGCAAAAGCAGTAAATTGCGCTTGGCAGATTTTTTTTCTTCTTTTTTGAATTTTCTTTTAGTTTTTTTTACATTTTTTTTGTTTCCTTGTCACTTTACGCCTTGATTACACTTAAAAATTTTTACACTTTGTGACAGCGCAACGCATAGAAAATTCATTAAATGCAGATAAATATGCAGCAGCAGTTGCAATTGCGGCAGCAAAATGTTAACAATTTGCGATAAATTAGCAACTCATGCAAGTAAAGAGATTTTTTTTTATTTTTCTTTTGCCATTTTCTTATTTTAACTTTTATTTTTTTTTTACGCATTTTCACTTGAAATGTGTGACTCAAATTGCATTTTATGGCGACATTTTGCCACTTAAACATACTCAAAGTCTCTTGATGTGGCAGCGAGCCAGTCAACCAACCAAACAACCAACCAAGCAAGCAAGTAAGCAAGCGAGCAGCCAGCTTGGCGCAATTTTCCAGCTAAACATTTCAAGTTGGCCTTTGCTTTACTTCAATATACATTTTACATTTTACCTTTTTCCATGTTTTCTTTTTTTTTCATTTTTTTTTATTCCCTTGGCTTTTTTAATTTTACACAATAACATGGCCCCATGCAAGACTTTCTGTTGTGTAGGTACATAAGTATCTGTGAGTGTGTTGTTGTTTTTCGTGTAGCTACATATGTTGTATTTCTTGTTGCCTTTCATTATTGTATTTTTTTTATTTTTAAATTTTTTTTTTTGTATTTTGTTTTTCAAGCATTGGCAATACAATCTTCACGCCTGATGCGCTCAATTACTTTCAATTAGTTCGTTTCGTCGTCGTCTTTCGTATTCGTTACAACAACAGCAAACATGCAAATTTTGTGGCATGAAATATGTTTTTCTTTTTTTGTAGCAAGTTTAAATTTTTATTGAAGTTGATTATGTGTATACGAGATTTTATATAAATGATTGATTTTTAATCGGTAATCGATTTTTATCGATTTATAACTGACTCTGAGCTAATTAATCGTCTCACTGAACGCTTTGATTCAGCTCATATAATTATTCGAATAATCGATAAACTCTGAATCATAGTTTCAGACCATATATTAATTCGATTAATCGATAAACTCTGAATCATAGTTTCAGACCATATATTAATTCGATTAATCGATAAACTCTGAATCAAAGTTTGGGTTATCCGAACGAATCTAACAGTTTCGTATGATTATTTAGACAATCGGATATTATTAGAGTCATTGAACATTCTTTTGATGTTGACTTCTTAATGAAAGAAATCGACTTATCCATAAAAAGCTTATTTTTTTATAAATATGTTTGAAGCATTCTTTCTCAACGGGAAATCCCCCTCAGCCCAGAATATGGTTTGCCGTAGAAAGTTCAAATAGGCCTTAAATTTTAGGTAATTTTGTTTACTTTTAGAAATCAAAAACGACGAAAGATTGAATAAAAAATCGCTCGTAGTCGTGCTGATCTTAAAAGTCTTACTGGGTTTGTCATATAATTTGAAACTATTTTACCAATGTCCGTCTGTCCGCAAAAATATTATTTATTCTGACTTAATTAACTGATCATGTTTATTTAATGCTTTTGATTTTGCTGAAGTTGAAACCAAAGTCAATTTTATTCCGTGAATTCAGAACTCAGCTATGTCCGTCTGTCTGCAAAATTCATTTGCTAGGTTTAGAAGATATTGAGCTGAAATGTGAAACTAAAGCTTCTCTCGGCAACGTTATTATTTCATTGACAGACGGACATGGTTGAATTAGTCCAAATCCTGACATTATGAAATAAAATGTATACCAGATTCGTAAGCAGCGATACCAAAATGCTACAACTGCTATTTGAGTAACTTGTGAGTATCCGATACGATTTATATCGTATTCGATATGCTCAAGTCAAGTCGAATATTTGCTTAGCAGTTTACTTGTTTTAGTAAAATTTTGTTTATTCGATTTAAACATTTTCAGATATTTTCTGATGTATCTAAAGCTTCAGTTCAGCTAGCAGAATATCTACAACTTTTAATCAAATATTTAAAACTTTAATATTAAAGCGCCAATACACTTCTTATTTAAGGCAACCTTAATGCAAACAATACCTCTGAGGCTTCTCCTTGTGTATGTACTACTTTACAGCTTCCATTTTAAGTAATTTTTCAGTTCGCCCAGTGGCACATTAAAATTAATCATTATAATCAAGTCATTTGTTGCCGCCATATAAAAAAAAATACGTTTAATTATCACTTTGCAGCAATTAACAAATTTTTAAAATGAGCAAGCGAGCGCGCGAGCGCGCGCACTTGTCGCACTAAGATATCGCAGCAGCATTATTGGTCCTGTAATATATTTAAAACGTGTACACAACTATTGTACGACTCTATATGCTACATGGATGGACACCGCCGTTGTTGCTGTTGCTGTTGGTGAACACTGACCACACCCATGCTAAAATCAACATGCACCACCATAGCCATAGCACACCTTTGTGGTCGTGGTCGTTGCTTGTCGTTTGTTATCCAATATAAAAATCTACTGCTGGCCTGCCTGCTTGCTCGCTTGCATGCTTGTTGGCTTTGGTCATTTATTTGCCGGCGGCTAAAGTAATTGCTATAAAATTTTCTATAAGACTCTTAAGATTTTTTTTACTTTTTTTGTTTTAGTGTGTGAAATTAAAAAGAAAGAGAATGTATACAAAAAAAAAAAGAAAAAAAAACAGAAAGCTGGCTAAGAACACAGCAGTCATTTAAAGCCAAACAGTAAGGCAGCAACTCAATGTGAATAGCTCAAGAAAATTGCAAGCAGCAGCAACAGCAGCTAAGACATCAAAACGATGACGATGAAGCAGTTCCTTAACTGGGAGAAGGTGTAAGTTTAGTAAAGAAGTGAAGTGTAGTAGTATGAAAAGCATGCAGCAAAATCGTCTTTGCTGCTATAAACGGCAGCAATGCTATAAATAACAAATAATGTCTGTCCGTCTGTCTTCTTCCATATCCCTGGACGTCAGTTAGTCTATACATTCATATGTTGTCCGTCTGTCCGTCTGTCTGTCAGTTCGTGGTCTGCTGTCGTTTCCGTGCGCCATACTATGTTTCCTTTATTTAGTATTTTGCATTGCCTTTGCTTGGCACTCGTTGCGTTTTCATTTCATTTCATTCTTTTTAGCTTTAAATTTCTTACTCCATCTCTCTCTCTCCCCTTTCGTTTGCAGTTTAAGTGCTAGATCCTTAGGGTCTTTTTCACTTTGTCTCCAACTGCAATACACACAAGGAATAAACGTCGAGATAGTCTCCTTTTCACCCGTTTTCCTTTGACATTCTCAAACATTGCGCTTTAAGAAACGCACAAACAGCAAAAGGGCAGTGAAGAATAAAAAAAAAAAAGAAGAAAAAAAAACCTAAAGCTAAAGATGGCAACACATAAAAACGGCTTCCATAAAAATGTTCATGCTTTTGCTCTTAGGAATGCATGTTGTTCCTTGTCGTCATTGTTTTTGTTGTTGTTGTTGCTTGTAAGCCAGTAAATGCTACAGGGAATATTTTCAAAACAACTCTGGCATGCACATACACATACATACTCATACTGTAATGCAAGTTTTATACTTGCAACAGTTCTCAATACAATTCTGCTTGAACAATTTTCTTTCCCCTTGAATACATCTTAAATATCTAAAGTGACCATATATGCCAAAGTGACAAAAAAAAAAAAAAAAAATTTAAAATTTATCAGTATAACATTTACTAATGTCAAAAAGAAACTACCAGGATTACATAAGCTTTTAAGGAAAATGACCTGAGACATTTAAATATCGTAAAATTCTCAGCCTCTTCTTTATAATATTTATTTTTCTATATACTATAAAACTTTATTCTTATAATGACATAGAAAAAAAACATTTTCACTATTTTTTCTATTTTTTTTTCCTATAAAATTTTATTGAAAATGATATATAAATGTAAATAACTCCTAAACCGTCGGTTCGATTGAAAAGTGTTGCACCTCCGTTTGATAAGAAATTAAATAAGCTTTAATTGCATATAGGTATCATTAAAATCAGTGGAGTACATGCAGAGATAATTGCAATTTAATAAACTCACTTTTTTTCAAAACTCAAAAAAATAAATATTTAACTTTAACTCAAAAACTGATTTACTTTCTTTAATAACTGACTTCATATTGAGTTACAGCAGCAGCAGATTAAGAAGACTGATGAGAGCGTATTTGCGAAAATATTTACAATTTTCTTTACATATTTCAAAAAAATGGTCACCCTAACCATTCAATATATTCCTGCTTCTGCTTACTTAGTTGCTTGCATCATTTGCAGATACTTCAAGCGCAACTTCGATGTTGTTGTACGCTTCTGTTGCTTTTTACTACAAACAAATATATATATACATATATATTCCAACTCAACTCAACTTTTTTTCTTCTCTCTACTGTAATTCTACAACTTCACGTAGTACGCTCTGTACTACTATAAAAATCTCAATGTTGATGAAGTTGAACAATTTGCGAGATATGGACAATCAGACGGACAGACGGACGTACGGACGAATGGAACGAATTGAATTGGATCGTTTGGTATAATCACAAAAAAAAAAAAAAAAAAAAAACTATTGGGAATGAGAGAAAGGCGTATAGTAAAGTATATAGTATAGCTTATTTGGTTGCTGGCATTGGAGCGCTACTTGTTTGTGCTGCAACCGAAGGAGATACGATAAAATATGTAGTAATTTCGCATGGCTAAATAAACTGCAAAAAAAAAAAAAAAAAAGTAATCAAGATCATTACAAAAAATAAAAGAATTGTGCTGAATGACTTTAAAAATGCAACAACTTCAATTAGTCGCTTTGCAAAGTGGGCGTGTTTTGTAGATTTTTGCGCTTAATTTCATTTATTTAGCATATAAAAATGAGTAATTTGTCTTGACATGTATTTTTTTTTTGGTTGGCATAATCTCAACAAAAAAAAATATTTAAAAATTTAAAAGAGTTTTTTGACATGTGAATTTAATTATAATTGCGTGTTTATCTTCACGGTTGACTCGTACAAACAGTCACGTAATGTACAGCAATCACTTTGGACAGACAGACAACTGATGCACAAAATTTATGTTTTGATTTCATTGTTAAAAAAATTATTTGCAAATTAAGTCAAGCGACAAATAAAAGCTTGATAACAACGACGACAACAACAACAATAAAAAGCGTAAATGAACAGTTAAACGTTATTAAAACAATCAAAATGTATCTTAAAATGTATCTCACAATGTATCTTAAAAGTTAAAACATTAAATTCTGTAAAAAAAATTCAACTAAACATTTCCTGCAAGTAGCGCATTATAACTTTGCTTAAGCTTCAAACAATTTTACATTACGACTACTATTTGAAAGCTTGCAACAAAGAGTAATGACAATAAAATATCCAACAAACAAACAAAAAGAAAAAAAAAAAAAAGGCACAATAAGAAAAAGGTTCCGCAATCAAAAGAAAAAAAAAACGCGGCAAGCTAAACTAAGGGAAAAAGACAAGCGTGGCAAAGTGAAGCGTAAAGGGTAGCGCATGCGCAAATTTAATTTAATACTTGCTAGCTGCTGCAAGCTGCAATAAGAGAAGGTGTGAGACACTTGGACAGACGGACGGACGAACGGAAAAAAGGCAAAACGACAGTCTTTAGTTGTTTGAAAAAGCAAGACTGTTGCAAAAAAAATTTAAAAAAAAAAATATTTTTCCAAAACCAAAGTTTGTATACGCTTCTTATAGCTTATAAAACTTTAACATTTTCACAATACACAAATCTATAAATTGTGTTGCAATACATTAACTAAAAGATACGCTGTTATATATTTGTATCTGTTAGATACTTTTTTTTTAAAGCATTTTATACACTATTTTTAGTGTTGTAAAATAAATAATAAACTTAATTAAAAATGTATAAATAGAGTTATATTAACTATAAGATACTTTAACATTTAACTTAGCTGTGTATCTGTTAGTTACTTTGTTTTATTTTTTCGAAACAATTCGCACTCTAGTTACTTTGCATTTCTAGTGTTGTAAAATGCTAAAATAAATACTGTTAACACTTAATTTATGCAACTATGTATTTGTACGTCTGTCCGTTGCTTAAATATCAAAAAGATTTATGAATGTTTCTTGCATTTTAAATTGAATTCAATATATTTCTTTTAATTTTTTGCATATTTTTCTGTTTGTATTCATTTTGTGTTAATAATAAAAAAAAGTTTAAAAGAAAACAACAACTCGACGTGATTTTTATGTTGACAGTTGAATTTTATGATACAACATTTTTTTTTTTTTTTTGGTTTTTCAACTACAAAAACTAAATTTTCTTATTGCTTTTAAATTTAGTTTTTAGTTTATACTTTTTTTATTTATTGAAAGTGCTTAGCGTTTTGTTGTTGTGTGTTGGAGTATTTGTTGTGTGTATTTGTGCTGTTTGTGGGCGTTGACATATAAATTGTTTAAACAGCTTTGAGAAAGGCGTGAAAGTTCAACAATGACAATGACAGCTGTCAATTTTAGTTTGTAATTTATATATAAGCCAATTTTGTATTAGGTATGTACATATATTATTTTTCTGTGTAGTTACAATATAAAAATGTATATTTATGTATATATATTACCGCTTAATTTAATACTGATTTATGCTTTAGTTGTAGTTTAAAGGCATACCTGAAAGATAGATAGAGAGAGATATGGATTAGTTAGAGTTAGATAATTGTTTAAAATATTTAAAAATAAATGTTTGCTTAACTCAAAAATTTCAACAAAAAGTTAGTTTGAAAATTTATGTAAAAAAGAAAACAACAAAAACGTTAAATTTGGTAGCACCGAAGCTCAAAAACCCGCCACACGAAACTTTATTCATTTTCTTGAAAAATTAAAAAATAGAAGGTGAGTTTGTATGGGGTCTATATGTTATAGTGGCCCGATCCTTGTCATATCGATAGAATATTCTTAGGATAATAGTAGAAGTGATTTTACACAGATTGGAGTGAATATAACCATAAATAAGAACTATTTTCATACAAAATCGGGGGCGCTAGGTTTGTATGGGGGCCATATCAAAAAATGGGCGTGGCACCTTTCATTTATTGAATTGGATGACATTAGAAGATCTTTAGCCCATATTTGTAGTAAATACATTTATAAATAATAACTATTTTTACACGAAAACTCAAAAAAAATGGTAAGGTGGTATGGGGGCTATATCTAAAACAGGGCTTGGCACCTTGGTTCTGACATACAAACTGCCTAGGAGCACAAAAAGCTTAAATCTAAAATTGCAAGTCAATATCTTTAAAACTTTCCGAGAAAAACGCATAGCAGCAGACAGACGGACATGGCTAAATGGATGCGTCTCGTCGAGCTGATCAAGAATATATATATACATTATGGGATCTCCAATGCCTCCTTTAATGCGTTACAAACTATCCAACAAACTGATAATACTTTTCACACTATGTGTGGCGGGTATAATTAAGCAAAAAATGTTGGCAGTCGCTCTTAAATTTTGGATTAATTTTTTTTTTTTATTTAATTTTGAAAATTGTTTTTTTTTTTTTACAAAATTATTTGTTAGATAAAATGTTTTTGTTATTTCTTAATAGTCTCATTGAACACCTTTATATATATTTATTTTTTCATTAAATTCGGCTTAGCCGTTCACGAGAAGAACGTATTTTTTTGATTTATTCCACCTCCATAACTGATTTAAAAATTCGATTTCAAGTATATTTCTCTCAACATTTTTTTACAATTTTTTTCGAAGAGTCTATGATAAAGAAAAGGCTTCAACTTGACTGTCTGTCTGCCTTTATCACTCAAGCATACGACGAAAACAATGGAAACATTTAGTTAAATTATATGAAAACGATATATATTTTTTTTTTTAGTTTGTAGCTTAAATACACAATAAGTCAGCAAGCGAAAAATCATTCAACAACCAAAAATTTACTTCTCAGCGAGATGAACCGTTGCATTGAGAGGCGCTATAATGCTTTGCGCCCGCCAAACACTACACAACAACAACAACAGCAACACATCACCTCACACTCTACACTTCATTTCGCTTCACTGCATTTTAGTAGTCAATTCAATTTGAAGCCATTTAGCATCAATTTGCAGTAATTTGACGTATAAATTATGTCAAATTGCTGTGCGCGGCGGCGGCGGCGGCGACTGGGACGACGACGACGACGACAGGCAACATTGCTTGTTTGAATGCGTGTAAATAAAAAAATATCTCGTTGCCACTCACTCAACGATTGCTTTACTTTGCACCTTTTTTTTTGTATCTTCGTTCATGCTGTTTAATGTATGTCGATTTTTTTTTCTTTTTTTTTTTTTTTGGACCCTCAGGTAAATTCCCAGTATCTCAATATCCATTGTATTCGGTAAAAGAAAGAAAAATCACGGTTTGAATTTTTTTTTTTTTTTTTTCGTTTCATTTCGTTTTTATACAACAAAACAAAAGCATTGCTTGAAAAGCCACACAACAAAACAGATAAAACATCGTAAAAGGGTATTGAATGAGTGTACATGCGGCAAGGGCGGGCAGACAACAGCATAAAGTAGGGTAGATGTTGCTGTTGCTGTTGTTGCGCTGTGGCAAGTATTAAAGCATTTGTATGAACGACGTAGTACGCTTCGCAGAGGTGTGTAAAATTTTTACGCTTTTGTGAATTTTAACGTTTAATGATATCATCGACAGAATTCAAAAGAAATACACATAAAAAATACATACATACATACACATACGCACAAGCAGTAAAAAAACAACACACACATATATGTACCTTTTAAGATGTTCTGTGACAAGCTGAAGCTACAAAAGATACACTCTACTACTTAATGCAAAAGATACAAGTTAGCTGTTCTGCTTCTTAGCAGTTTAGCCAAGAAGCAGAAAAAGAAAGAATGAAGCAAAAGAGTACAACAACGACGCCTAATAAAAAAAAAAACAGCTACAAGCGAAACGAACGAGATACGCGTTACAGATAAGTATCTCAATGTCCGTCTGTCCGTTTGGCGTTCTTTGCTGGCAGCTATTGCAACTGAAAATTTTAGTACCACTTTGTTTTTTTTTTTTTTGCTGCAACATATTTTTCATCTTTTTTTTTTATATTTTATTTTCTGGCTTTTCGTTGCATTTTGATGAGTTTGCTGTTTTTGGCGTGAAACTCGTTAAATAGTCAGTAGCATTCGAAGGCGCTACCCGAATTTTTTTGTTTTTTATTATTTTTTTTTTTTTTCATTAGCAACAAAAAAAATAAAAATCCACTGAGAAACTTGTCATTCACGCGAGAGCTTTCAAGCTGAAGAATTTATTACACATAAAATTGTATAAATTTAAAACAACCAAAAAACAAACAAAAAAAAAAAGTATCTTTTTTTTAATGTCTTTTTTACTTTTTGCTAATGAAAAGTATTTAAGGAATTTTGATTTGCATTTTAAGCGTGTTTGGTTTATAAAATACTTTTGAAAAAATGAATTTTAAAACATAAAATAAAATAAATTAATTTAAAAATTTTTATACGATTTTAAGATTGAAATGAATCAATAAATTTTTATAATTAGACAGCAAACTGTATACGAATGATTTTGCTTATATTTTGCGAGACTTCAAAATTGCAAGGAAGTCTTATATTGAAGGTTGTTGATCTGGTCTATTAAAATCAAAACACAAATCAGCTAATTTTAAGATGACTAGTTTATTTTCTCGATGACAGCCACATAAAAGTCGTTGGTAACATTTTCATACAAATGTCGCAAGAGTCTTGGATAACATGTCTTGAAAGACTTCATATATGACATGTCTAGCAAGACTTCCTATAGGACATGTCTTGCAAGACTTCTTATTATGACATGTCTAGCAAGACTTCATTTAGGACATGTCTTGCAAGACTTCATATATGACATGTCTTGCAAGACTTCATGTATGACACGTCTTGCAATACTTTATGTAAGACATGCCTTGCAAGACTTCATATATGACATGTCTTGCAAGACTTTAGGTATGACATGCCTTGCAAGACTTCATGTATGACATGTCTTGCAAGACTTCACGTATGACATGTCTAGCAAGACTTCATGTAAGACATGTCTAGCTAAGACTTCATGTATGACATGTCTTGCAATACTTCACACATGACATATCTTGCAAGACTTCATATAGACTGACATATCTTGCAAGACTTCATATATGACATGTCTTGCAAGACTTAATGTATGTATAAAGAAATACTTTTCCCACTTAAGGTACTATTGTGATTCAGTGCTACCTGATTAATAGTTATACTTGCCATTTTAATAAAAACCTTTTAAAAGTATTCACACTAAAGGCAAATAAAGACATTTATCAGTAATAATTAGTTTCTATTTTTTTTTTCAAATATACACAAGTGGCAAACACTTAAGATAACACTTCAAGACTTTTAAGATAACACTTTCAAAAAACCAAAAAAAAAAAAAAAAAAAAAAAAACGATTGTTACTAAAAAAAATAAAAATAAAATTTTGCAAATTAATAATGTGCTAAAAATAAATAAATAAAATTAACCAAACACTTGAATATGACAAATACTAAAAATGTAATAATTTGAATTAAAATGCCAACAAAAAAACGAGTAAATTTAACTGAAGAGTCCTTGGCTGTATGCACAACTCACACTTCACAAACTTGACGATTGCTACAATTTATACAGTTTAGCATTTAAATTTTAATTAACATTTGAATTGTGTTGCCCTGAAGCATAAAATAATAAATAAAAAAAAAAAAATAAAAAAAAAAAAAGAAATGAAAATATAGAAAGCAACTAAAACTTCAGAGCTAAAGACTGCTGAACCCCAAGTCCACTTGAGTTCAAAATTTAACCGACAAACGAGTAACTGCAGCAGCCACAGAGTTTTATTTATTTTCCCTCATTTTTGTTTTTTTGTATTTTTTTTTGCTTTGGCATAGTGCGAAAGCAGGGGCTAGTAAAATATATTACCAGAGGGCAAATTACGCTGCTATGACTTGACTGTTTGTTGCTTTAAACTTGGTCAAGTCTTTGAGACTAGCTTTGCTTTACTCTATGTTTTTTCCGTCTGTCTGTCTGTCTGTCTATTTTTTATAATGTTTAAACGATTAAGTCGAATTTTAATTTAGCCGCAGAGCACAACACGATTATTTTATGCAGTCTCACAGCCAAGTAAAGTAAAGTAAAGTCAAAGTCAAGAGCTAAGCTAAGCCAAGCCAAGCCAAGTCAAGTCAATTTAGCCCATTGGCGACGTTGCGTCGGTACAACTTGACTAATACATAAATGTAAAGCCAGACAATAAAGTGGCAACACGCTGACTAACAAACTTAGTTACAGTTTGTCGGTTTTGTGAACTACAATTGTCAGAGTGTAGAGAGAGTGTAGAAGGACGGGGTCGTACATACTAAAGAATTGCGACTAATCTGGGGGGCGCGCACACGTATCAAATGTTTCGCCTGACGGTTGGGGTTTTCGTTGTTCATTTCTTTCTTTTTTTTTTTTTTTATTCATTAAAGCTTTAAAGTGTTTTATGATATGCATAATTGCTGTCAGATAAAAAAAAATATAGCCTAAAGCATTTGCATTTATTTATATTGCATTCGATTAAATACCATACTTGTGGAGTTGTAGTGAACGAGTGAGTGTGTGTGTGTGTGTGTAGCATTAGTAAACGCTTTAAATAAATGTTTTATTTAATTATGATTAACTAACTACAACATTTAAATTGAAAGTTAATTTATTCAGTGAGATTGTTATGGCTTAATTGTGTGTGAAAAAATTATTTATAAGGCATTCTTTTTTAAGTGAACCACTAACACGCTCATCTTGTTTAACTATGCCTGCAATGTGTTTGTTGTTTTATGAGCTTGAGCTTGTGTGCTGTTATTACAGTGTGTTTGTTGTGCGAATATAAAACGAAAGAGGGAATAAAAATTAAATTTAGTTTTTGTTGTTGATAGACGTCTTAAAGACTTCAAACAAATAGATTTAAATATACGTTTAAAAGCATTTAAAAATTTGTTAAAATTTAAATCTCATTTAAGCAAAAATTCATAGAAAAACAATAGACTTATTGTTTAACTGACTTTCACCAAATAATTATGTTGCTAACAGCAACTAGTGGCTATCTCTTTCTCATTTATAGCACTAAATTATACTTTAATGATTTAGCAAAAGTTTATATAAAATAAAATGATAATAATAAAATGATAATTATTAATTTCAAACTCAATTCCGTCCATCATCAACATCATCGCACTTTTTAATAGTCAAATTAATTTTCTAATAATTTTTCAATTGTTCCACAGCAGCAACTCATTGCATTGCATGTTTTGTTAATGTTAATTTATTAAAATAATCTATGGGGCGTGTCCCTAATGGGCGTTAGTAACTTATACATTTTTTTTTTTTCATTTTTTGCTTTTCATCATAATTTTTGCACATCACAATTTTTTCTTTTTTTCAAATTGAGTTAGCGTGCAAACTTTTAAATTGTTTTGTTTAATTTATGCAGGCGTAAAAGATGAAGGGAGTGTGTATGTATATTTAATGTAAACGAAATATAAATACGCTTCAATTCAAAAAATTTAAAAAATATTGTAATTTAAAAAGTCTTGCAGGTTGCCACCACTCAATTTTTGGCTTATTTACGTTTAAACTAACTGCTTTCAGAATTGTTTGATGCTTAGAATTGTCAATAACAGTATTTTTAGGAGGTGGCAACCTGCAAGCCTAAATTAAAAAGCTCAATTTAAGCTATGAAACATTTTTTTCACTGAAAAATCATATCATTTCTGTTTTAGAGTAGCGATTTTTTTAATTTTTAGCGATTTTTGCTTAGGAAAACTACGTGGTGGCAACGTGCACGTCTAAAGCATTAATTAAAATTAAACAGCAAACTTTATGCTTAACATTAACAATAAATTATGTCTCAAAAATGTTAACAAATTACAAATTGCCCATTGTGTAGGGTATATACTTATAAATTATACATTTGATTTATGTGCGCCTCGTATGGTGTGTAACGCAAATCAATCATAATAAAGTTGTTGTTGTTACTGTTGTTGTTGTTGTGTTAGTAGCAATAATAAGTGCTTTTGTTATTGTTGAAACCAGTGGGTGGGTAACTGTCTGTCTGTCTGTCTGTCTGGTAGTCTGACTGTCGTGAAAACTTTTGCTCGCTTATAAACAAGTTTTCATTTATTCATTTATTATTTATATTGTTTAGCTGCAAACACAGTAGCGTGTTAAACTTGTAGTTATTACCATTATTATTTTATTTTTTTTTTTTTTTTATAAGAGACACGTTTCATTTTTTCCATTTTTCGATTTAGTAATTATTGCTTTTTTGTAACAGTTTTGCGCTTTAATCATATTTTGACACGCGATAAAAGTCTTTATAACTTATAGATACATTGTAATAAGTATGAAAATGAATACAATAAAAGCACGTGTACTATTGAAGTTAATAATGCTAAGAACGCAAAATTTTTAGCTTTGAGTGGAAAAAATAAAGAATAGAAAAATATATTTTTGCATATTTTTATTTAAAATTAAATACTTGTTTTTCAAAGCAAGTTAGCTAGCAGTCAAATAAAATGCTTATAGGCTTATAATTCGCAAACAGTTTAAGCATAACCATATAGTTTCTGCGTGTACGAATGTAAGACGACAATAAAGGACATCGAAAATGATGTGAATGTACCACACGAAGCAGCCAAAGACTACCAATCACGCAGCAACTGTTATGCTTAAACTGTTTGTGAATTATAATATTATAAGAATTTATATGAAATGTAAATAAGAATCTAATCTTCTGCTACAATCAAACTAAAACTAAAAAATTTCGCATTGCAATTACAACATAGAAAAATATTTAACAATGTAATAAAAACATAAAATGTTGCGACGACTAATTACACAGATACAGATACATGTGATGACAACATATGTGAGTATGCATAGTTATGCGAGGGGTAAGGGTATTTATAAATAAAAATTTTAAAAGAGGGGAGTGAGAAAAAAAAAAAAAAAAAAAAAAAGTGAAGCATAAAAAAAAAAGATTGCTATCAACGCCAATTAAAGCAACTGCCTACTTGCAACAGACGCTAGCACCACCTATGTGTATGTCCGTCCGTCCGTCCGTCTGTCTGTCTGTCTGTCTGACAGTAGTCGTTAATGCATGTAGTAGCGTGTAGTTAATGTTGTTGTAATTTTAATTGTTGCCGCAAATGTTGTCGCTGTATAGCCAACGGCAAGCAGAAGCAGAAGAAGAAGAAGAGGTAGTATGGCATGCAACACGCGTGAATTTAGTCAACTAAACACTGAAAATGTAGTGTTACCGCTGTCTAACTGTCTGTCTTTCCTTCCCCCTTACTAGTTTTGGCTGCTGCTGTTCACACTACTAGTACAGCAAATGTTGTTGCTGCTTTGTGTTTTTGATGGCAACTGTTGATAATTATAATCCGCTTGTGGTTAAAATGGTGTTGCCTACCTTCAGCGATAAGCGCATGAATAATTATGTTGCCAGCATTCGTTGTCGTGGTTGTTTCTCCTTTAGCAGTTTTTTTTCTCTTTTCTTTTTTTTTTTTTTTTTAACAGACTGCCTTGTCCGTCTGTCTGTCTGTCCATCCATCGTTTCGTTTATTTAGCTTCGCTACAGCTACAACTTCTGAAGAGACCTCATGAATAATTAATGTAGTGACTCTTTGCTGCCATTTTTGTGTTCTACTTGCAAAAAAAAAAAAAAAATAAGAAAACCACAAAAAAATAAAGCAAGGAACACACTGCTTTCAGCACTCATAGCTAGGGTAAAAATAAAAAGCAAAGCAAACTACAGCAGCAAAGTGTGAGTAATCCAACTTGTCGCATTTAATCACATAACTTTTGCAGTCAAAGGAGTTTCTGTTACAAGGATGAAATATATATATACAATATAGACTCTGTAGATACATTTTATTTTCGCGCATCATCCGCAAACGCAAACCAAAACAGTCAAAGCAAGCGTGTCAACGCATTAAATGCGCATAAATATTTTTTTCAATTATCACAGGAAATTGAAAATTACCGCTTATGCGCTTTGAGTAGCGCGACAAATGCCGACGTTGAAAAAAGACATTTTTTTTCAAGTGGTACAGCTAAGTGGCAGCTTTCTGCCAAAGCAAAAAATTGTGTGAAATAAATATTTGCAATGTGTGGCAGCAGCAACAGTAAAAACAAACTAAAGATACATGCAGTAAGTGGCAAACGTCGTCGTCGTCATTCATGCCCATTGTTGTCGTCATTGTATCTACAAGTGGCTGTAAATGCCACGCTCATCTTACGTTTATATTTTTCTTTTTGTATTTCGCTTTGATTGAAAGTGACAACAAAAGCATTACGCAAATATTTAATAAATACAATAGACAGCAATTGTTGCAAAAAAAAAAACGAAAAATTGCGGCAAATCAAAAGAATCTGCACAATCACAGCAGCAGATACTTTTGTATCTATAACGCAAAATTCTACGAATTAAAAGAAGAAAAATATATACTGCACCCATTGCAGCAGCGTTTCCGCTACAGACAATTTAAACTAGTACGTGTAGAAAAGTAACTCAAGCAGAAAAGCATTTAACAACAACAACAATTTCAGCTTATACAAATGTGATTAACAGCTTGTTAGCGATCTCTATATCTTTTTTTCTTCTTCTTCTTTTTCATGACAGACAATACAAGCAAATACCGGATTTCATGTTAAGTCTTTAAAGTAATAATAATAATAATAAACAAAGTATCTGCGTATCTTTTACCTAAGAAATTGCTGCAGCTATACAAAGTATCTTATAGTACAATAGTAAATATTTTTGCAATTTTAAACGCCCCATTTGCTGCAAAACGTAGTTGTGGCAGCTGTTGTTCTACTCTACTTACACATTTTGCAGAAGGGTCTTTTGAAACAACAACAACAACAATAGCAAGCCCATTATCAACTTAATTTGTATGGAATTTATGCACAATTTCTTATAGGGTATAAAAGCCGCAGTTGTTGTTGTTGTTGTTGCTGTTGTTGCTCTCATAAAGTTTACCTTTTGTAATTTAGCATTTGCAGTTTATACTTTGTCTTTTACTATTTTCAACAACACTCGTGACAAAACATTAAAATTCCCACCTTAAATTAAAGAAGCAATCTGTTTGCGCAATGTGTAAATAAAATAATAAAAAAAAAAACTTATAATCAAATGAATAGCACAGATACACAATAAATAAAAAAAAAAAAAAGAAGGAAAAAAAGGGTCAGCCGCTTCATTTTAAGTGCGCTGAAGAGACGTTTTGTGAACAGACAATTGACACTTGAAAGATAATAGCAGCGAAATAAATAAAAACACGCTTTTAAAAACTATGAAAAAAATGCAAAACTAACAAGAATAAGAAAAGGGATAAAAAATCACTGCTTTATGATGTATAAAACTTGATAGCGAAAAAAATATGCTAAATGTTTTAGTAAAAAGTTAAGAAAAAACGTAGTAGAATAAATTTTACGATGTGGCGGTACGTTTTACATAAAAATTAAACTGATAAAATAAGAAAAAAAACTTAAACTTTGATAAAAACGAAGCTTAAAAGTAAAAATGTGTCTATGTCCGCTATGGACTTTGGAACCATGCAACCGATGAGTCCCAAATTGGATTGTTTTGAAAGGCTACAATGCAAACATGATTTAAGAGTACTAAAAAATTTTTTAGGAACATTTGGTCCATTTATAAAATAGATTTTTGACTTTCCCAAGCAAAATGCATTTGCTTTTCTGCATATTTTCATACTAGCCACAATATAAGTACGCTTTACATAAAAAAAGTAGACTGATAAAACTAGAAAAAAAAAGCTTTAACTTCAATAAAAAACGTAACTCAAAAGTAAAAATGTGTCTATGTCCGCTATAGGCTTTGAAACTATGCAACCGATGAGTCCCAAATTGGATTGTTTTGAAAGGCTACAATGCAAACATGATTTAAGAATACTAAAAAATTTTTTAGGAACATTTGGTCCATTTATGAAGTCGATTTTTAACTTTTCCCATTTTGTTTTTCTATATATTTTCATACTAGTACCAATATAAACGCCGAAAAGCCGTTACAATGTAGTAGCATACTTCGGGTATTCGCTATTAGAACGTAATTTGCTTCAATAATAATTATTTTTTCATATAAGAACTCAAAAATGGGCGATCAGTGTGTATGAGAGCTATGCCAAAGAATGGGTATGACTCTCTGCTCTGGATTGAAAAAAAGCCAAAGTTTCAAAATTTAGGTCTATATCTTCAAAACTGACGTACAGGCGAACATGGCAAAAACAATTCTTAACGACAAGTTAGCTGCTCAATTTTAATTTTTCGCATCTCAAAGAAATATACGAAAAGTAAATTTAAAAAACATAACTTTGAAAAAAAATTATGTAAGCCCAGTTAAGAATGCAATGCAAATTCTGGCTTAAGTTCTTTGAAACAAACAAGAAAAAGAAAAAATAAAGTAAAATAAAATAAAACGATAAAGCTGCAATTCCAAACAGCAGGCAAGTAGCAGTGGTACTGCTAGATAGCATCTTGCATAAAATTATAGAACAGTGTAAGCAACTTAGCTACGCCACCATAGTAGTCAGCAACATCGTCATCGTCAACATCGTCGTCGTTGTTGTTGTTGTTGCTGAAGTCGTTGTCAGTAAACAGCGTCGTTGTCGCCATTGACCAAACGAACGACAAAACGACCGCCAACAAACATCGCCTGTATACATACATACATACATACAAAAGGAGTATATATGTATCTACCTTATAGTCAGTCAACTATCTGAAACTTATTCCAGAGGATTGCTTGCTTGCTTGGTTGCTTTGTGTGTTGACCTCCTGCCGTTCAAATCGTTTCAATGGCATGCTGCTGCTGCTGCTGTTGATGCTGCTGCTACTTTTGCAGTTGTTGTTGTTGTTGCTGTTACTGATGCTGTACAACTGATAGCCTCGAAATTGTTGGCAGTTGCAATTTGCTGTTTGGAATTTTAAGCGAGTCAGTCAGCCAGCCAGCCAGCTACAGCAGTAAAAGGAGTAAAAACGGCAACACAACACGAAATAAAACACCAAACGACAGCAACATCATTCTCATGCTCATCAGCAATAGTTCAGCAGCAACAACAACAATTGCATTCATTTGATGTTTTTAAGCACCAGCATATAGCGCATACAGGCGCAAAGATAAAAAGCTGCAGATACTATTCATTCGAGTGCTGATTCCTGCTTTCTTGCAATTCTCAATGTCGTCCTCATCGTCATCATCATCATCAGCAACAACAGCAACAGCAGCAGCAGCAACATCGTGCTTGCCACTTTGCTTTTGTTTATAAGCTCATGCCACTGTCTTTAATAAAAGCTAAAGTTGTTGTTGTTGTTGTTTTTTTGCTGCATGCATGATTGCAGTTGTATCTGCTGCTGCTCCGGCTGTTCCTGCTGTTGCTGATTTGCCTTCGTCATTCATTTCGTATTTTATTTTATTTTTTATGCTTTTTCATTTCAATTCAAATTTTTAACTTTTTCTTTTTTATTTCTTGTATTTTTTTTTTTTGAATTTTAAATGCAAAAAAATTGTTAGTTAAGTTTACAGACTATTAAATACCCTACATTGTATATATCTGCTAAAATTTATAACAAATTTAATAAACCATTTAAATTTTAGTATAAAGTGTATCTCAAATCGAAACATATAAAAATAAAATACACTCACTCCAGTCAGTTATTCAGCAGCAGCAGCAGCACGATTTATGTTAATCAACAACAACAACAACAAGCGCGAAAGAGCCAAAGATCGCAAAACAGCAATGAAGTGTAGTGAAGCGATAGACAGGCAACAGATACAGATACAGCATTATAAGCAGTTGCATTCAATCATCTTTTTATCTTATATCTGAAAGCGCGGTTATTATGTATCTTTTACTGTCTGCATGTCCGTCTGTCTGTTTCAATTCGAACTGAGTGCTGCTGCTGCTGCTGACTTGTATACTTTCGAACATATAAAAAAAAAAATAAATATATTTTTTTATGTTTATTTAAATTGAATCGCATTTGAACAGCAACTTCAAGTCCCCCACAAACTTTAAGTTGTTGTATTGCTTTTGTTTCTTCTCGATTTTTATTTTTATTTTTTTCTTCTGAGATTTCAATTTGATTCGTTATCGATTTGATTTCAATTTGCCAAATGCTGCTTTGGCTTGTCTATTTGTCTGTCTGTCCGTCTGTCTGTCGTTTGACTTTGTTGTTTTTAGTGCTGTTGCTGCTGCTGCTATTTGCTATTAAATCCGCATTAAGTTTGGTGAAAGTCGACAAAAATCTATCCATTTTGCTGTCTTAACTGCTGCTCCCTCTATATTGCCTTGAATCTTGTTTTTGGAAAGTATATTTCTTGCAGTTAGGTATGTGTTTATGTTGCAAAGCAAAGGTTTTATTTATTTTTATTTCTATTTATTTTTCCTTTTCTATTTCTCTCTTTTGCCAATAGCAATCTTTATAAAGATTTATATGTGCATTTGTCTCTGGGATTTACTTTAAAAGTGCAAATAAATAAACATAAAATTCCTTTTGGCTTTAAATAATTTTCATATATTTTCGTATCTTAAGTCTAAAAAATATAAAGTCTGCTTTTAATTTGCATATAATCGAGCAACTGAAATGACACTGAGCAATGAGATAAGCATTCGTGCAATGGAAGAGATACAAACATTACATACAGACAGACAGACAGACAGACATGTCATGTAAGCTACAGATTATGTCGTTCAGCTTAAATTCAATTAAAATGGTAAATTGTAAATATTTAAGGTGGACAGACAAACAGACAGACAGATACAGCATTATGGTATATATAAATATTTTGTTTGTGTTTGTTGGTGTGAGAGAAAAAAATATGAATATTGGAAAAATGGATTGACATTTCAAAGCTATTGAATTAAAGTTTTTTTTTTATAAATATAAAATTAAATTTAAAAAAAAAAAAAAAAATAATAATAATAAAAAAAAAACAAAAGTAATAAAAATAAGATAATACGTTAACTTAAAAATGGGCGTTGCAACTTTCTTTGGATATTGGATGCCACTAGCAGTGTTTTTACCCCATTTGTAGTAAATACATTCATAAATCATAATTATTTTCATACAAAAAATCGACAAAAAATGGTAAGTTTGTATGGGGGCTATATCTACAAATGGGCGTGGCACCTTGGTTCTGACATACAAACTGCCTAGGAGCACAAAAAGTTTAAGTCTAAAATTTCAGTTCAATATCTTTAAGACTTTCCGAGAAAAACGCATTGCAACAGACGGACAGACAGACGGACATGGCTAAATCGATTCGTCTCGTCGAGCTGATCAATAATATATTCATATACTTTATGGGGTCTCCGATGCCTCCTTTAATGCGTTACAAACTTTCCGACAAACTGATAATACCCTTCCCACTATGTGTGGCGGGTATAAAAAAATTTTTAAAAATTGTCGGGGTCACCCGTTGCAAAGGAAAGATAAAGAGCCCTAGAAAAGGCTCACATTGTGCTGTAAAAGTGTCACTTTGTCACTAAAAGAAAACCTAATTAACTAAACTTTAAGCTCTATTAAAATTTTATACTAAGAACTATATATTGGTATTGTCGGGGTCACCAATTAAAAGATATAGTGCTTAGAATAGGCTCAAATAGTGCTCTAAAAGGGTCAAATTGTTTTTAAAAGTAGACCATAATTACCTTAACTTAAAGCGCTATTAAAATTTACTACAACGAAACATATTCTTAAGTTATCGGGGTCACCCGTTGCGTAAGAATGAAATAGTGCCATAGAATAGGCTTAAGTAGTGCTCTAAAAGTGTCACTTTGCTTTTAAAAGTATTTTAATTAATTAAACTTTAAAATATTCTACATTCAACCATATTCTGAATGAATTTTCGGGGTCACCCATTGCAAAAGAATGCTTGAAAATTAAAAAATTATAAATTTATTAAATTAATGTTTTCTTTTTCTCTTTTTTTTTTTTACAAATCGTTAACAAGAATGTTGTGCATAAAGCCGGAAGAAAAATTGTGTGCATAAAAATTACGCAACAACGTAAAAAAAAAAAAACGACATTAAAAAAAAATGCTCTTAAATACTCCCAAAACGACAGCACATTGTGGCTGTGTAATGCCACGCCCATTGGCAGTCAGAAAAAAAAAAAAAACGTTTTTTTTTCATAAAATTACAGTCGTGGCAGCGTTGTTTGGTTTTTTTTTTTCGCACGGCACAACGCGTCATAAACTCATTTACATTGTGTGTGTGTGTGTGTGTGTGTGTGATGTACAACGGAAACGAATGAGTGAACAGCAGCCCCAGCGGGTTTCAATTTACGCCGCCATACAACAAAGTATGGATGGATAGATGGCTTGCTAAATGAATGAATCGTCAGGCAGGCACGACATACAAGCATACAAGGATGCTGTTGCTGCTGTGAGAGCGCAGATGGACAACAACACAATTGCATAGTACAATTGTATTGTAAGTACGCGCCAGAATGAACTCATTGCATGCAGCATTTTAAGTGGAGAACTGTCTCTCTCTCACTCCACTCCACTTCACTTCATGACTCTTTGTTCATTTACTGTCGCACGATTTGCTGTTGGCAGCTTAATCCGTAAATTCAATGAAATAAAATAATGAACGACATCAAACCAAACCAATGAAATGTATTAAATGTGAATAATGGAATATTAAAAAAAAAAAAAAAAAAGAAGGGATAAAATTGAAAGGAGATAGCGCATAAAATTGAAAAAACCAACTCGTTTTAAAATATTGAATTAAAAAAGTTATTTTATTTATATTAAAAATATGATTGTCACTTTAATTTGCATTTATTGTGACAATTATATAAAAAAAAAAAATAATAAAAATTAAAAAAAAAAAAAAAAAACATGAAGGAAAATATGTAAATTTAAACAAAAAAAATTATATATAAACTTTTATATTTATTTAGTCATTGTATAAATTTATTATTTAATTGCATTTATCTGGCATAATAAAATAAAAAAAAAAAAAAAATATTGATGCTGCATCATGTAATGAAAAGTGAAGCAGCAGCAGGCAATGAAGAATCGAAATCGAAAAATATCTTAATAAAAAAAAAATTAATTATTAATTATAATTTTTATGTCACGTCCGTAATATGGAGAAACGTTGGTTCTATCAACCACTAAGACATATTAATTGCGGCTATGTAACGAAAAAATCTTAACGCTTAAAATTTAAATTATTTAGACAACTGCGTTAATAGGACACACAAAACTACCGGAAAAGTTTTATTAAAAAAAAAAAAAAAAAGTTACTACTTCTAAAAAAATTGCAAGTGGATCGCTTGTAAACATAAAAACATTCATCAAGCACAGACAACAAACAATGCAACTGCTTGTGTGTCTTCTTGTTGCCTATTGCTATATTCTTGCTTCTTTGCTTACAAAGCAACAACACTTTTTACGCTTTGTTGTTAGAAGTTTATGCCTTAATTCAAATTCAAACTGAAATTATTAGCAGAGAGTAGTTACTAAAAACATATAAGCTGCTTAAAATTTAACATTTCATAGCAGACACCCTGTATATAGCATATATTTACAAAGCTGCTTAATGTTACAAATATCTTTCATTTATTTATTTTTTTTTTTGTAATATTTTGACAACATTACAAATTTACTGCTTGTAATTTCATTGGAAAACAGAATATTGAATGTACAATATTAATAATTCTACAAAAAGCAGCTTAAATTTCATTTATATAATAGAATGAAAGAAAGAGATAGCATGTTAGTTTATTTGATAGAAATAATAATCTGATTACAATTAGAACGATACACAAATAGAAAGACAGACGGACAGAGAGATAGATAGAGCAGCATATTTTATGTAATAATTGAAAAAAAAAAAAAACTTAAAATATTTTCTATATTTTTAGAATAGAAATATTAAACCCGAACAACTGCCAAGTTTTAGTAAAAATTAAATTTTATTTAAAAAATTTTATATATAAACTTACGCAGTATTTATTTTATAGAAATTGTTGGCATAATTTAGTATTTACCTGTAAGAAAAAAAAAAAAATAAAATAGAAATATTAGCATTTAGTTTAAATAAAAATTTAAGTAAAAAGTTAAAATTGAAAAATATTAAAAAAGCCAAACAAAATAGCAAAACTATTTGTTGGCATATGTCATGGGAAAATGTTTTTGACAACTTTGACAGCACAAGTTGCATAAAAAATGTTAAACTAAAAAAAAATATGAAATGAATAAATAAATAAAAAAAAAAAAAGAAATACATTAAAGAAAAAAAAATTTTTTTTTTTAAGTCAACTTTACGCAAAGTTAGACAATTGAATATTGTCTTGCATGGCTGTTTGTTTTATTTATTTATTTATTGTATTTGTTTTGTGTATTGTAAGTAAGCAAATTATTATGCGACAAAGACAGCGGCGTGGGCATATAAGTTGCCAAAGATTGAGATACAAAAGACAGATACTATATACATTTGAAGTGCGGAACGAGTGCAAGCAAACAAGACAAGCAGTCTGGCATAATTAATTGGCAGTGGGCGTTGTTGCTGTTGCAGAAATGTGACACTAATAAATAAGCAATCATAATTGTGAATTGTCTTGTCTGTCTGTCCGTCTGTCTGTCTGATTGTTAAATGTGACAAAACAATTGAAGTACATATACTAGGCGTGGTAAATAGTAGCATATTAATTGTTTGATTTGCACTTTAATAAAAAACTACACAGCGTATCTTGATAAAGTATTGCAATAGTAGCTAATGATTTGCTATTAATTCTTCAAGCTTTGATAGAATTAGTCAAATTTATACAATTAAAAATTATGAAAAACAGAACTAAAATAATTAATTCTGATTGATTATAATTTTTATTAGAATTATTTTTTTAATTATAAAAGTCGATTAAAAATTATAATTATTAAAAATAAATTGTATTTTTGTATTTGAACGATAAGAATTATTTCAACACTTTTTGACTTAAAATAACAATTTTTATATTACTCCTTTTTTTTAGATACAATTATAAATCGTAAAAAAAAATATTAAAAGCTAATGTAAATAGAACTGAAATAATAAAGTACATATTTATTTTATTTTTTTTTTTTTTTTTTTAACGACTAAAACAAACACAGACATGTGAAATGTATACACAAAGTTACAAAAACAAAAGTAAATATACAAATGCACATATTTGTATGTATATACAAGGCATGATTTATAAGTTCTGAATGTAAATAACAAAAGATACAGTTTTGAGACATGCAGCAACGGTACAGATACAATAGAAGTTGAAAATTTTAATTTTGAAATGCATCGCAACATTCTGAAAGCTGTGCGAATTAAACGTATAACAACAGACAGACAGACGGAAAAGCTAGACGAACAATATTTTAAAATTTAGGCAGCTATTTGGAATCATTTTGAACTAAGAGATCAGGGATCCAAAAAAAAAAAAAAAAAAAATTTCATAAAGAACCCACCCTTTTTCAAATATGACTCCACCATATTAAATCCGTTATTTTGAAACTTGTATCAGATTTGTAAAATGCTTCCATTGAAACCGCTAAACCATGAATATTTATAAAACAGGGCTTTCTGCTGTAGAGAATACGCTTTATGTTTTAAAGGATAGAAAATCCAAACGTTATGAAGTAGTATATATTTCAGATCCATATTTAGCATATTAAAATAAATAAAGAAAGTGTGGTCTTAGCTCCGAAACAATATCTTGGTACTATTGGGTTTCTTGAAGCTTTAATACGTTGCAAAACAAATAAACTATTCGATCATACCTTGAAAACTTTTATGCGTACATATACAAATAAAAATAAATATAAAACAGCAAAAAAAAAAAAATATTTTTTCTTCACTTTTATGCACTTTTTGCGCCGGAAGTGCTAGCTAAAAAGTAGAATATGAAAAAGAAATCTAAAACAAAAAAAAAAATTGTATAAAAAAAATGGCATATCAGGAAAAACTGCAATGTAAAAAGAGTAACTAAAAAAGAAAGAAAAAATAGAAAAACGAGAAAGAACGCTAAAGTTGAGTGTGCTCGACTGTAAGATACACTTTAGCCAGTCTTTATATACCTTAAGTTAAGTCCCTAGTAACATAGCCAAACTTAAGTACTATCATATGATTGATTTAAACTAAATTTGAAATTCCTAAAAAAAAAAAGAAATAGTTTTGTATGGAGCAATCTCTCATAATGGGGCTAGAGAAAAACCGTTTGCAAGTGAACACTTGACGGCTGAGGAAAGTCTTAGTTTCAAAGATAACCCTGATTTTTAGAGTCTAAAAGATATTCGATTTCATACGAACGGACAGACAGACATAGCTAGTTTGACTCCACTTTTAATGCTGATCAAGAATATTTATACTTTATATGTACTATCTAGCCTTCTTCTGACTGTTACATCCAGTTGCTCAAACTTAATATAACCTTTACCCATCGGCTACAGGGTATAAAAACGTGCAGTGTAATATTTTTTTCTAACGTTTGTTTTTATTTTAATTTTTTTTTTTTTTTAGTACTGACAAAAACTGCAAAGCAAAATATAAATGTGTATAAAAATATAAAAAAAAAAGAAACAAAGAAAAAAATAAAACTAAACAAAAAGAAAAATGTATACATTTAGTATTTAAAGTGTGTGTGTGTGAGAGAGAGAGAGAGAGACAAGGGACAAAAAATGTGTTTTTGATGTTGTGCTCAATAGTTTGTTTTTTTTTTTTTTTTTTTTTTTACAACTTTGCCATACATTTTGGGCGCCTCTTAACACGAGCTGTGTAACCACTTTATCTCTTTCTGTGTGTGTGTGTGTGTGTGTAGACTTTGAATTCTGCATATATTTATATTTTTTTTAATCGTATGCATTGCATTTATGCATTAAGTGTGCGCCTCTCCTTTTATTTTTGTCATCCATTTAAAACTGCACTTGAAATATTTTCCAAACAAAGTTAAAGCAACTTTTCCAATTATAATTTTTTCCTATTTTTATTATTTTTTTTTATTTTTTTTTAAATGCACTAAAACAAATGAACTCAAGTCACGCAAATGCAAATTGTTGATTTTTATGTTGTTTCTTTCTTTTCTATTAAAATTATGCGCAGCAAAAAAAAAATGAAAATACTTAAATTGATGTTTTTAAATAATTATATTTTTGTGTTGTGCATTGTTATAAAAAAATTACAATGCAAATATTAATTATTTCTATGAGTTTTATTTTATAATTTTTTTCTTTAGAAAGTTTTTATTCGAATATAATAAAATGCATTCGTTAGTATGCAAAGCATACTAGTTTTATCATAAAACTATTTTAAAATTATTTAATTATTGCAATAGCATCATCATAGCTTTTAAATGGATTTATAGAACGGGTAACTTTTTTTTTTATACTACAAAATAAATGATGAGTATGCAATATGCAAATATGTACAACAAAATATTTACAAGGAAATGTTTCGAAATGTTGTTTCTATATACACATAAATACAAAATATTTACATAAGTATCTTTTGCCGGAAATGACGTATTGCATATAGTAAACCAAACATAGTTGTTGTACAAAATTTTCATTTTATTGAGTGCCCCTTGTGGTATGTTACAATTTTATTATTACGTTTATTTAACTTGGTTGTGTATATATGTGTTTGTGTGTGTGCATTTATGCATACGTAAGCAAATTTATTTGCTGTAAAGATGCAAAAGCATTGCAAATATTTTAGATATGTATCTATGGTATATACAATATATATACTATATATCTCTGTGTATAGTAAGTTCAATGGTGTAAGCATACAACATAGTAAATAGCACCATTGTTTTGTGTATTTTTCAAATTATAATAAAACATTGCACAGTGTTTTGTTTTTTAACTTAAACTTTTAGTATTTAATATAGTTTTATGCAGGTAACAATGTATATCGATTCGAATATCGTTTCTCAAATCAATATTCGAAATTATTCTTATTTAATTTCGAACATCGATACTTGTTGAATTTGAACATCGATACCAAAATTATTGCAAAAAAGCATCGAGTATCTGTCGAATCGATACTATCGATATATTATATTACTTCGTTGACAAAAATCACGCATCTGTAAAATATTTATTGAAACAGCAGGCTAGTTGCAGGCTATATTTCTCTGTTCATTCTGATTTCTGCCATATAAAACTAAATATCTCGAAGACTATAAAATATAGAGCCACCATCTGTGAAATTTAGACTCTCCTGAGCTGTACATTGATTAGGTTTTTCATAATATCTCAAGAACTATTGAAGTCTGCCCAGTTTTCTTATCATTTTAAAGAAAAGTGAATTTATAAGAAATCGTTCTATGTTTGTGATAAAATTTAAAAAAGTGCTCGTGTTCCCTAAAAAAAAATTTAAAAAATGTTTTTGAATTTTTTGGTTAAAATTTCGAATATTTTTTTAAATTTATATATATAAATCTATTTCACCGAACGGCCTACAGGCCAATCGGCTAAAGATAGAAAGCTGAAATTTACTGTACATTTATATCATTGAAAGACGAGCACTAAGGTGGAATTTTGAAAAATTTTGACAGGGGGCCTAATGAAGGCTTTGAAACCGGAAAGGATTAAATAGACTTGAAACAGGACACATTTGAAAGATGGTTAAAAAGTATTTTAGGCGAGTTTAAGGGATTTCCGAAACTTGACCAAGTATAGATTATATGTCCATTTTTTTTTTTTCGGATTTTAGGTGAGCACGTGATTTTGGAACATTTTTACCGGGTGTCTAATAGGGGCCTAGAAACAAGAAAAATCATATCTTTGGAAAGAGTTATCGTAAAGACTTTTCAAGATGGTTACAAAATATTTCAGGTGTGTTCAAGGGATTTCAGAAATTTGAACCTGGGACCCATTGGTGGACCCAAAATAGATTTTTTGACCAATTTATATTTAGTCGACAAGTAGAAGAAAAAACACGCGAGCAACGCACCGGGTACATGTTACTTCTAATATTGACTGAAATTGATTTTCAAGATGGCGTAGCTGACGTAATTTTCAAAATTTTTCCAAAGTTAAAAAAAATGATAGTCCCATTTGCAAATCACTTTTTTTTTTGATAGAGAAAAATATTTCAATTTGGCTAAGACCAAACTAATTTTAGGTATACTCCCATATGGGAAAGCTCGACGAAGTATCTGGTGAAGAATTTTAAACTTTTCCTTGTGTTTTTTTTTATTTTATTAAATTTTATTAAATTTTAACTAACTGCGTATTATAAGCGAAAATGAATTTAAATAAAAATAAAATGTGTTTCTTGAGGTAAAAGTCATGGCAATTTTTGATTCTGTATTTACTTTTTTTTATTTCTTTAGTAATTCCAAACACTGTGCATCCTATAAACTTTATTGTTTTATGCAACATCAATACTATATGTATCGGTTGTCAACATTTTATGAGCATGCTAAATGCTATTTTACGAAAATGTCATTAGCAACAAGAGGCAAACACAACTCAAAATATTTCTCCCTACTCTATTTGCGTGTATACAATTAGCTGTGTAGATACATACTATACATAAAATATAAAGTATGTAAACGAACATGCACTTGTACTAAATTATAGTATAAATAACGTCAGTATTTGCATTAAATTTACTATTCACTGCATTGTCTTTTGTATTGTACTCTGCTGCTACTGCTGCTGGCATCTAATAATTTAATTATTGTGTTAAAAGTGACATTTTGAGTTCAAGTAATTTTTGTTTGGTTTGTATTCTATTGTATAAGCGCTTCTCAATGTTTCAATGATTGCAATTTAAATTATTACGACGATAACAACAATTTTAACAATGCTACACTTCATTCATATGGCTTAGTCAAATATTATAACAATATCCTATACCATATATACGATATATACAATGCTCTCCCTTACTTGCGCGCTTTATATGTGAAAATTCCCATTTCCTTTTGCATACGGAAAAATTTACTTATAAAATCCAGTCACGTACACAATATGACGATGAAGTGGAATTTGAGTGTGTATACGCCATGACATCGTCTGTATGAGACGAAGTTGGCATTCATTTCGATTTACAAACAGAAAAAAAAATTTTACAGAAAAAAAAAAAAATAAATAAATATTTTTGTATTTAGTAGCGAAAACGTATATCGTGTAGAGAGTGTACTGTGATTTTGTGCCTTTTTCCGGTCCGGTATACGACTTCAATATGTCAGGCAAGCATTTTCCCACATTCAACTGTGTCTGTGTGTATTTTGCAAAATTTTTTGGGAGAGAATTGTATGTGAATTTATGCATTTTTTTTTTTTTTTTTGGGCAAAAACGTGCTTGGCATATTTGTCAAATATTTTTTAGGAAATATTTTCGTGTGTTTTTTTTTTTTTTTTTGCATTAAAAGTTAAAATTTAAAGGCTATTGTACATGTATGACCCAAGAAATTGGACACAGTATTTGTTGATTTGTTTTTTTTGAGAAATTTAAAGCACAAAAAAATAAATTAAAACATAAAATGCAAATAAGTTCCAAAATTTTTCGATAAATTTATGTTCCTCACTAACTTTTCAACACAATACAATACTAGTAGCATTATTATTGGCCCATTTCTTAACTTTAAAAAGTGTTAAAGACTTGAAGAAACCTTTAGAAAAGTTGTAATCTATATTAAAAGCAGAGTGGAACTTGTGTATTTTGTGTATAGCGTATGTAAACAATTCAAAATTCAAGTGTTAAGCCTAAATAAATCCTTAGAAGCGTTGAACTGTATAATCGAAAGAGTGTGGAACTTGTTTATTTTGTGTATCGTATCTAAAAAAAATAAAAAAAGAATTTTAAAACCATGAAATAAGCATTTAAAGCAGAGTGTGGTTTATGGCTTGAAAACCAAAAAAAAAAAAAAATATAAATATTTATTTAAAGCAGTGTGGAACATGTGTATCGTATTTTAAAAATTCAAGAAAATTAAAAATAAAAGTTTATGACTTATAAAACGCCCAAAAAACTTAAAAATTTATATTTAAAGCAGTGTGGAACTTGTGTATCTTATATAAAAACAAAGAAAATGTAAAAATTTAAGTTTATTGCTTGAAAGACATCAAAAAACGTTGAAATTTATATTTAAAGCAATGTGGAACTTGTGTATTGTATTTTAAAAATTCAAGAAAGTGTAAAAATATAAGTTTATTGACTTAAAAAACCCCAAAAAACTTTGAAATTCATATTTAAAGAAGTGTGGAACTTGTGTATCGTATTTAAAAAACTCAAGAAAATGTAAAAGTTTAAGTCTATGTCTTGAAAAATACCCAAAAAACTTAAAAATTTATATTTCAAGCAGTGTGGAACTTGTGTATTTTATATAAAAAAAAACAAGAAAAAGCTAATATAGTGAAATGTTTCTTTTTGCTCTTTTATTATTATTTTATTAGCAAAGTAATAGTTAGCATAAGTGAATTTTTATATGCATATGCAATATTTTTCCAGACAAATACAATCCACATATGACAATGTCAAACAATATACATTCCTGTAAATATTAAATTAAATAACATTTCAAAAAGTTTTATTTGCACATGACAAGCTTTATAAAAAAAAAAAAAAAATATAAAAACAAAATAAAATAAAATCGATACGAATGCAATATATAACGAAACAGATGTCTCGTTTTTTGTAAGAAGCAGCGTGACAGGAAGCAATTTGTAATGGTTTCTGACATTTTAAAAGTAAAGTTACTGCGTAGCTATGTATATGTCATTTCCGTTAGTAAGTATAAAAACTTCTTATGCAATCAGCAAATATATAGCAACAAATAGAATAGAATTTTAGTCTAATGCAATTGTAAACATTTTCAGCACTTTAGGGTTTCAATTTATTGATTTGTATGTTAAGTTTAATCTACAAGATACATATTTGCTTTTAGTACCTAATAATTGCTACTTAATATATACAATATATACAAACAAATCTAAAGCAATTATTAAACTCAATCAATGGATTATATATGCAATTTACATGCCAACGAAATTATAATTTGCGATTGCATAAATATTTATACAAATTAAATAGCCGGAAGTAAAATATTGATAAGATTATGTGTATGCTGTGCGTATATTATGTAGTCTAGTAGTAGAAGCAATTAACAGAGACTCTATAAATGATTTGTTAAAATAATATTAAGCATTAAACGGGCGACAGAATGGCCAGACAGACGGACATGCCTTTATTTTATATGTTTAAAATATAAACTAGCATTAATTTAATATGAGTACCCTTTAAAAAAAAAAAAAAAAAGTTCATATAGTTTTCTCTTTACCCAAAACTATCAATCGCCAATAAAATCATTAACACTTTGTATAAAAATTTAATTTAACAAGAAAATCAATTTATAAATTTTATCACGCCACACATTGAGCTCATTGCCACTGCATAGAACAAATTTATAAAAAGAAATAAATCACTAAACGAAAAAAACAAACAAATTAAAATCGAAAAAGAAAAAAAAATATATATTTCTAATTTTCCAATTAATATTTTCCAAAAAAATTATACAAAAATGTGCAAAATGAATGAGCTATGAAAATGCGTATCCATTCATCCATGGCAGCCATTTAAGCACTCTCGTTTAGTTTATATACACCACCTACCAAATTCAAATCCATTTAATCTATATTTTTTTTTTATTATTATTAGTAACTAAAAAATACATATATAGTATAGCTGATATTAAAAGCGCTGAATTTTATTTACATTTTCATTTTGGCATTCAAAAATTTGCATATTTCTGTTGAATTTATAAAATTCGTTTATTTATTTACTTGTTTTTTTTTCTTTTTTTTATTGTATACAACTTATTTGTATTTGAATAAAGAAATGTGTGTGTACATATATAAAATTTGTTTTTTCAGTTCAAAACGCTTTTGCGCGATTTTTAGTTTACACATCAGCGTCAAGTGTCAATGAAATGTGTTCCACCAAACCTCGCTTTCTTCTTTCGTACTCCTCCTCAACAACCTCGAGTTTTGCTTGTTTTTAATTTACACAAATATTTGCTTATGCTCATACAAAACATCGAAAAATTAAATTATTAATAAAGACAAAACGTAGTTTTTGAAATAAAAAAAAAAAAAAAACAAATAAAATCAATGAAAAATTTTAAATTCGATAGAACCAAAGCTCAAATACACGTCTATCATCCGATGCAAAGCTAGTATTTGAGTCTGTGATGCTTTATTTTCCGATACAACCCAAGTTTGAATACTATGTTGGGATTCATATTGTTCAAAGCTAAATATATAGAAAAAAAAAAATAATGTTCTTGAAAAAACTAGAAGGTGGAAAATAAGTTTTTATGAGGGCTTTAGTAGTCCGATCCTCATCCTCAATACGTTCAACATTTTTCATATAAAACTTAAAAATATTCGGTTGGCTTGTATAGAGGCTTTAGTCATACAACAAACACATTTCATTGCAAAAGTATAACTGTAAATACAAAACACAAGCTCGAAACATAAAACAACAAACACATTGCAGACATAGAAGAAGCCATACAAAAGAAAATAACGGTTGAATAACGGTACAGGCAACGAGGGCAAAATGATAGTGTCTTTTGCTGTCAAACGTTGCTTTATAGGCTTTTTTTTAATGCGTTACAAACTTTACAACAAAGAAGGTGTACACAACAAGGTGTAACGTTTAGAAAAAGAAGAGAAAACAATCTAAGCAAACTCATCAAAATTAATACAACAAAATATTAGGTATGTTTCAATGCAACCCAATATTATTTGGCATTCGCTAATTGTAAATGTGAAAAAATAATTATATAAATTATAGTTTCAGTTATGTTGAAATATTTATACGCTACGGAACTAATGTAAGGTCTTAAAGAAATTCAAGATAATCAGAGGTGTCTTTTAAAAATTCAATGAAATAATGAATATAATTCACATTTAGTTCAAACATTGTTTAAAAAATAAGTTCACCTAGATACTTTGAGGTCGCCATTTTGCATCCGCCATTTTGAAGTTGAAAATTCTGGCATGGAATTTGAATCAGTGACAGTGATAAGTTTTAAGCAAATATAAGAAGTTTCAAAAAATGTTTTTTAACCCTCCCCACAACCTCAAAGGGTGTTTTCAACCCTTAAATTTTAACCTTTGCTGATATTAAAAAAAATATTTCTATTTTTATACCCTGTACCCAAAGTGTAAAAGGGTATATTAAGTTTGAGCGAATGTATGTAACAGACAGAAGGAGGCAAGATAGACCCTATAAAGTATATATATTCTTGATCAGCATTGGAAGGGGAGTCGAACTAGCTATGTCTGTCTGTCCGTCTGTCATGCTGTCTGCCGTATGAAAACGATAATTTCGGAGACTATAAGAGGTAGAGCTTTCAAAATTGAAACTTAGACTCTCCTAGGCCGTCAAGTGTGCACTTACTAACGGTTTTTCTCTAGACCCATTTTAAGGAGTACCACCCATACAAATTTACCCCAAATTTTTGGGTTTTTACATAAAAACGTCATTGTTTTTTATTCTAGAAAATTTAAATTTAGTATAAATTTAGTATAAATTATGTCTATGATAGTCCCAATGAAATAGGCCAATATGGGTAGGCCCAACAAAATTTTAGGTATAACCCCATTTAAAGATATACCCGATTTTTTAAGTTTTTCTATTAAAAATCCAATTCAATGTGGTATTGTAGTCAAATAGAACCTAACTTAAGGTACATATAGATTGGGTACAGGGTATCTTGCAGTCGAGCATACTCGACTTCAGCGTTCTTTCTTGTTTTTCCTAGCTCAGTCAAATAAACATAGTTTCGTTAAGATCTGTGAGTATCACTTGGGTAGCTTTACTTGTTTGTTATGCTTGTCCGTTTCTACAGTTTTTAAAGAAACTATATTCCAAAGCACTACAAGTAGTGCAGCGTATAAAAAAGTTGAGAGATTCAATTATATAAATTTATATTTTTATATTTAAAATAAAAAAAAATTTCAATAATATTTCTCATTTAACAAGCTTGTTGCAATTTTGTAGGCGTCTAATGAAAACAAGTGCAACCGAACGAAACAAAATGCATGTTGTTATTATTATATAATACGAGTATATGCATAAATTAAATATAATTAATTAAAATAGTCAATTAATTATAATAGGCGCAAGCCGCATATCAACAACAACAAACATAGATAAACATTTATTAGACATTAAGCAACTGAGAACATGTACGAGTATGTTTATAAATGCGTTTAAATCGATGACGCCT
The DNA here is from genome assembly GCA_018903435.1 of Leucophenga varia. NCBI lineage: Eukaryota > Metazoa > Arthropoda > Insecta > Diptera > Drosophilidae > Leucophenga > Leucophenga varia. Next base: position 3,882,758 of record JAEIFJ010000935.1, on the reverse strand, counting down.
ATAATTTGTGCACAAATACCGGATAATTTAATTTAAAAGTGCTACAAGGCAAAAAAAAAAAAAATAAAAGCAAAAGCCATTGTCGCCAACAACAACAAACAGCAACAATAATAACATTAAAGACAACGAAAAGTGTTGTGTGAGACAGTCAGCTAGCGAGCAAGCCGCCAAACGCCAACATCTGACACACCTACTACTTAAGTAAAACGACAGCAAAAATATATACCTAGACTAGATACACTTAGCGTATATAATATATTTATAAATATAGCAGTAGCACATGCAAAAAAAAACACAAGTCAAATGCTATCAGCGTAATATTCCCTCCACTACACTTGTAGCAGCAGCAGCATATCCTAACTACTGTGAGCCGCATGCAACAAAAACAACAACAACAGCAGCAGCAGCAGCACTCGACAGCACTGAGTTCCGTCCGTGCTGGCAAAAATTCTCATAATAATTAAACGAAAACGCGTTGATTGCATGCAATTTGCATTTTACGACTGCAACGACAACGACAAATAATAATAAGACGACGACGACGATGATGATGTCTAAAATGGTTGTTAGCAATGCCTACATATGTATGTTAGTATGTATGCAACCGGATATTTGACCCTTTAGCTGTATCTGGTTTAGGGGTGCTTCAAACGTAGCCCTTTTATATTTTATAAATACATTTGGGGTGCTGCTTTTAGACTTTTCTTGAATTTATTTATTTATTTATTGTAATCACCAACGCTTTCCTGTATGTTAAGAGCTCTAGAAGAAAATATAAACAAAATTAATCAAAATAAATACCTTAAAGCGTTTATAAATGTTTACTATTGAAAATTATCGTTCAACACTTTTCGCTTAAAAGTTTTAATTTAAAAAAAAAAACAAACAGCAATGCAGTTGAGCTTCTTAAACTTGTAATATTTAAGAGTGCCTTGAGGCACTTATTTATAATTCGATACAGCAAGCCACATCTTTGAAAGCGAGGCATGAAAACTTAGGAGAATTTTTAAGCATTTACAAAATAAATAAATAACAAGCAAGAACGTTAACTTCGGTAGCACCGAAGCTCAAATACCAGCCACACGAAACTTTATTCATTTTCTTGAAAAAATAAAAAAATATAAGGTAAGTTTGTATGGGACTATATGTTATAGTGGCTCGATCCTTGTCATATCAGAAGCATGTTCATAGGATAACAGTAGAAGTGATTTAACACAGATTGGAGTGAATATATCCATAAATAAGAACTATTTTCATACAAAATCTGAAAAATGGGCGCTTGGTTTGTATGGGGGCCATATCGAAAAAATGGGCGTGGCACCTTTCTCTTGAAATTGGATATCATTAGAAGTGCTTTTACCTATATTTGTAGTAAATACATTTACAAATAATAACAATTTTCATACAAAAATCGAAAAAAATGGTAAGTTTGCATGGGGGCTATATCTAAAAATGGGCGTGGCACCTTTCTTCTGATGTTGGATGAATGGATATTGATTAAAAGTATTTTTACCCGATTTGTAGTCAAAACATTCACACATAATAATAAATATTTTCATACAAAAAAATCGAAAAAAATGGTAAGTTTGTATGGGGGCTATATCTAAAAGTGGGCGTGGCACCTTGGTTCTGACCTTCAAACTGCCTAGGAACACAAAAAGCTTAAGTTTAAAGTTTCAGGTCAATATCTTTAAAACTTTCCGAGAAAAAACGCATTGCAACAAGCGGACGGACGGACATACAGACAGACGGACATGGCTAAATCGATTCGTCTCGTCGAGCTGATCAATAATATATATACTTTATGGGGTCTCCGATGCCTCCTTTAATGCGTTCCAAACTTTCCGACAAACTGATAATACCCTTCACACTATGTGTGGCGGGTATAAAAACAGAAACCACAGCTTTGGGAACTATGTTCAAGACCTGAAGCTGACCAACAACTCATCCAACGATTCAGTGCTCTTCCGAGCAATTATTATCTCAAATCTATTAAAGCCGATACAAAAGAATAACTGTAATTACAACACACAAGCTCGTGCTATAAAACAACAAACACATTGCAGGCATTGCGATGTTATAAAACTACAACAAAAATTGTTTTTGCTTTGAACTTTGCTTCTTGAGATTTTATAGACAATACAAACTTTTAATTTTATTTTATTTTTTTATATAATTATTAACATTTATAATAATAAAAAAATACTATCTCACATTTTTTATAATTATTTTAACAACCATCAATAAAAAAGTAAAAAAAAAAAAAAATTAAATAAATATTATAAAATTCCTGCATTCATATAAACTCACTTAATTGCTGCTATTATTACTATTATTACTATTATTAAAATTATTATTTTTTTATTGATGTCAATTATTGCGAGTACAAAAAAAAAAAAAAAAAAATGTATAGAGAAAATTAATTTAGTTTTATAACCACACAAAATTTGCATACCACAAACACATTAATATATATAAACAGACAGACAGACAAACAAAACACAGTTGTTAGCTAGACACAAACTGATAATTGAATTCCAATAAAAACAATAACTGACAAGTAACACAAACAGATAAATGAAACGACAGACAGACAGACAGTCAATTAGACAGATAGAATAGAAATACAGATATAAACATTCCTGAGAATAGTCATCTCAATCGTTAGGCAGACAGACAGACGGACGGACAGACAGTCGTATAGACAACACCGTTTCAGATTGGTGTTGTTGATGCGATTATTGCTGGTCTTTTGAGTGGCGTTGAATTAAATTAGCATTTGCTATTAAAGCCTTCGTTCATTGTTGTTGTTGTTGCTGTTGCTATAAATTGTTTAATTACTTGTTCTCTAGTTCAATAAGTTTTGCAATTTGTTACGTTAAGCAGATAATATCACATTCCCACCATACTCTCTCTACAATAGTAGTCTAATATAATTATTGTCATTCTGTCTGTGCATTTCTATTTGTTGTAGTCTACAATAATTAACATGCCATGCAAATAATGTATAATTTTTTTTTTTTATCGATGTTGAATAGTAGAAAGAAAATGTGATTTACTTTAAGTTTTGAATAAGAGTGTTTAGCGAGAAATTCATAGAATCAATACATAATCAACTCAAGCTACTGCATCGAGATACCGAGTAATTCGATTAAACTCTGGAACGATTAATCGTGATTTTAATTATACGTACGAATGAACATTCGATTATTGTGACTCAAAGCAAATAGTAATTACAGTGGCGTCACAAGGGCAGTAAAAGACTTTTAATTAATTTCGAGTACGTCCATTAAAAACACTATTTAATGTGCTACATGCTCGAAGAACCGATTAAATTAATCGATTATCCGACACGATTTCAAGCAAACACTAGATCCGATTATTACCCGAATATTTGATTATTCGAATACGTTTATTAGAATCAGTTTCATTCAAAAATATATTAATTTAAACGAGTAATCGACACGATTTCAAGCAAACACTCGATTCGATTAGTAACCGAATATTCGATTATTCGAATCCAATTAGTAAAATTAGTTTCATTTTAAATAATCGTTTTCGTTCAAGACTGCAGGATTATATTTTTTTTGCAACTTTTATGCTACCAAAGCGCAGCATAAGTATGTATCTTAATAAATAAAATTTTTATTCATTTAAACTCTTCAGATATATTCCATTTCAAATATTCAGAAAATGTAAATTTATATCACTTTTATTTTTATATATTTTTTAATTAAATTAAAAATGCATATGTAGCATTTATCTTACGCAGTTCCAGCTGTACCTGTATATATTTTCAATAAAAAAAAAAAAAAAAAAATAAAAAAACAATATATCCGTTTCACTCATAACAATTGTATAAATTAAAATACAATTAAAATGCAATAAAATATATATATCGCACTGTATAAATATAAAGAAAAAAAAAAACAATTTACTGCTGCTTCCGTTTGCCATTATATTATAAAGAAAAAAAAAAAAAGAATTTTATTTCAAACGAAAATCAACAAATAAGATTGTCTTCAATAAATAAACAGACTGGCCACATGACTGACACACAGACGGACGGACGGACATACAGACAGACGAAAAGACTTCACTTTGCGGCATAAAAATTAAAATTTTTCATATTATTGAATTAAAATTTTTTATTATGCCAACATGGAAGAATTTTTATTTATTTTACTACAAAAAAATAAAATAAATAAGAATTTCAATAAGATCAAACGAAATATATTGTATAAAGCAGCATGTTGTGGTTTTCTTTCCATTAGTTTTTTTTTTTTTTTTTTACTTTTTGCATATCAAATAAAAAACCAAAAGAAAATATATATTGCCAAGAGAATTTTATTTTGAATTTATTTTGAAGCCTTCTCTAGCTAAACTGTTACGAAAAATAAATTAAATATAGCTGCAGGGTATGAAGGGAATTGAAATGAAAATGTGTAGCAGCAATATAGGCACTGCATGTGGTGTGTATGTGGGTTAAATTGGTTCATTGCCAGCGTTCGAAAAAAAAAAAAAAAAAAAAATAAAAATAAAAAAAAAAATCACAGCAAGAAATTCAACAAGAAAATAAAAATATAAGAAAATTTGCTAAAAATCAATTTGTAGTAATAGTTTATTTGAGATTTTTGTTTTTGTTATTTTAGAAATTTTGTTACGCTTACTTAAATTTCAACAAATTTGAAGAATTTGAAAAATGAATTGTGTAAATATGTGAAGAAATTTTGTGATTTCATTGTTATAGCTATGCAGCCTTAGTTCTCTACTATGCTGACTAGAAGTATTAAAAGTGAGGTGAAGTGAACCACTTAATAAATTCGAAAAGTGGGTTAAAGTGAGTCACTTAAAAGATGCAAATTTTTAGTGTCCTCTCTAGTTGTCTACTTGGCTGGCTAGAATAATTAATGGTAAGGTGAAGTAAGCCACTTAATAAATTCGAAAAGTGGCATGAAGTAAGCCACTTAAAAGTTTGAAATATAGAAAGCATAGAATGTTTTCTTTTTAAAGGGAAATAAATATTTATATGTTGACTTATTTTTGAAGAATTCTTTAGAACGCATTCGACTCACTTCACCCCAACTTATACAATACAAATAAAAACAAAAAAGTTAGTATGGAGAAAGAAAATCTTTGTTGCAAAGAAGCACAACAAAAATCGGTTAAGCCATATTTTATCTTAAGTTTTTAAAATATTCTTTCTACAATTGTATTTTGTCATACAAGAATATGATAAAGTGCAATAATTTTTCGCGTATTTTATAAAAATTCTAATGAATCATATACTAAAGTTTTCTAGTATCTATGAAAAGAAAAAAAAAAAAGAATTATGGTGCGTTTTTCTTGCTAAAATTTTACAATGTCCCAACTGATTTGAATGATTCTTTATAGGGTTTGTTTTAAAAAAATAGGCGGAAGTCATGACCATAAATTTATTTGCGTCTATTTAATGTGTAAAGATAAAACTTGATTAAAATGGAAACTGGTCCGGGCAAATTATTATAAATTTGAAAAGTAGGCGGTGCCATGCCCCCATCTAAACAATAAATGAAAATTTATTATATCTTTGTAAAGGTTTGAGTAACTGGAATGAATGAAATTGAAATATGTGAAGTTTGCATGTATGTATTTGAGCTACAGGATTTAAGCGATCAGTAAAAAAAGAGCCCGAGTAAGACCGGGTATTTTAATAAGAATTTTATAAAATAATCAAGTATTTTGCATTATAACAAAATTCATTTATTTCAACAAATTTATTTTAAACTAAAATTTTTATTTTATCTATTTATTTTTTTTTTTTTTAATTTCTATCAGGTGTGTCACACAAATTTTGTTGGTTTCAAATCTGTTTTAAAATGCAATGAAATAAAAAATATAATTCACAACTAGTTTAAACTACATTTATATATAAAAAAAAAAACAAAAATGCGCTGTATATTTAATTTATTTTTAAAATAATGTTTGAACTTATTGTGAATCATATTCATTATTTCATAAAGAGCTTTGAAACCAAACAAAAGAGACTTTGTGTGACACCCTTTTCTATATTACTTTTAAAATATTTTACAAATCAATTCAACTTTTTATTTAATATTTTAATTATTTTAAATGTTTTTTTTAAGCTTGATTTAATTTTTTTTAACGCATTTATTATTTTTTTATTTTATATTTTAAATTGTTTTTTTTTTTAACTGCGCCTTTTTTCATGCTTCATAGCGCATAAAATGCAACTTAAAACAAATTGCAACAGATTTGTGAATCATTTTTTCTCTTTTTTTTAAATTTTTTTGTATAATTTTGCATTTAAATTCGCATTAAAATGAAACCTACAAAAATAGCAACAACAACGACGACAAAAAAAGTGTTAATGAGCTTGTGCCATACATTTTTTTTTTGTATTTTAATTCTTTTTTTTTTTTTTTTTTGTATTGCCCCGTCAGACTTTCAGTTAATTATAAACGTAATTGGTGCGGAAATATGCATGTATATAATTAATTAAGAGATTTTATGTTTAATATAGAAAAAAAATAAATAAATAAGTTTATAAATTTGCACTGAGTTAAATTTTGTAATTAATTGAGTGACAGATACATTTTTATCTAAATGTTTGCTTCTAACTGCTTTAAGGCATATACAACTTAACTTATTTTAAATAAATTAAAATAAATTTTCGCGTTGTATTTTTATTAAATTATATTTTGTATTTTGCTCTTTAAAATTGCGTGCCAGAATAGATTTAAAAAAAAGCCTCAAAACCCCAAATCGCATGCATGTTACTCATATTTTTTTGTTTTTTTTTTTTTGTCAGCTCACTTTGGCGCAAATTCAAATTATTTATATGCAAAGACACACACAACTACACATGTGTGTACTTAAAAAAAAAAAAAATAAAATAAAATAAATTTAAAAACATCAAAAAAATAAATAAAGAAAATTTCCCTGTGGTATTTCCATTGCGTGCAAAGCATTTTAAGTGACTACAAAACAACAACGTAAGCAGCAATTGGAAAATTAATTTGATTTTTGTGTTTAAAAATATATGTGGAAAACACTCAAAATAAAAATTTATTTGTAAAAAGAACTTTACGAAATTTTTTGTACATTGTACAAAAAATATATTTTGTACATAGTATGAAATTTATTTATACAACACTCAAAATAAAAACTCTCTAAATATTTATTTGTAAAAAGAATTTACAAAATATTTCGTACATTGTACAAAAAAATTTCATACATAGTACGAAATAGGAAGAATTTGTTATATAAAATTGAACTTTAACTTCTTAATTAAAGCATTCATAAATTCATAAAAAATGAGACAAGCCTGTTTATAAAGAGCACTCAAAAAGAAACCTGAAGTCGAGTATGCTCGACTGCAAGATACCCGTACTCAATCTATATTTACCTTAAGTTAGGTTCTATTTGACTACCATACATCATTGAATTGGATTTTCATAGAAAAACTTAAAAAATCGGGTATATCTTTGATTGGGTTTATAACCTCAAATTTTGTTGGGCCTACCCATATTGGTCTATTTCATTGGGACTATCATAGACATAATTAATACTAAATTTAAATTTTCAAGAATAAAAAACAATGACGTTTTTTTGTAAAAACCCAAAATTTGTATGGGGGCTATACCTAGAATTTGGGTCCTACCCATATTATGATATTTTATTGGGACTATCATAGACTATCACATAATTTACTAAATTTGAACTTCCTAGAATAAAAACAATGACGTTTTTATGCAAAACCCAAAATTTGGGGTAAATTTGTATGGGGGCTATACCCAAAATTTTGTTCCCTACCCATATTATATTTTATTGGGACTACATAGACATAATTTATACTAAATTTGAACTTCCTAGAATAAAAAACAATGACGTTTTTATGTAACCCAAAATTTTGTTTTTGGGCTTTCAAATGAGAAAAACCGTTTGTAAGTGCACACTCTGACGGCCTAGGAGAGTCTAAGTTTCAATTTTGAAAGCTCTTAGTCTCCTAAATAATAATAATTTTCATACGCAGACAAAAAAAGGAAAAAAAGAAGGAAGGGAGAAAAAAAAAAAACTACTCGTACTCCCCTTCCAATACTGATCAAAAAAAAATATACTTTTAAAAGGTCTTTCTTGCCTCCTTCTTTCTGTTACATACATTCGCACAACTAATATACCCTTTACCCTTTGGGTACAGGGTATAAAAATATATCAAAAGAGCAACGTATACTAATGTCTAATTGATTAAAAATAAGCATTAAACAAAGTAAAGACAATTTAAAAAGCCTTTTATAATTTCACAACACCGGATACGGAAGCATACAAAAAAGAAAAATTACGCTATAAACAAATATGGCGCCAGAGCAGCAAATACAATACAAAGGTGACATCTTGAAAAGGTTGACGACAATTACTTTGTTGTAGAAAGACAGCTTCTAAAGAGCCTTTTAGCGCAAATGAACACAAAACATTTACAAAAAAAACGTACACATCATCGTCATCGTCATTATCATCATTAATATGAAGCCACTCTACTCAATATACACAATAATCACATTCCCCGTCATCGTTATTCTCATTATAATTAACAAAGAAAACAATACAAATGTCATTAACAGGCAACGGCAGTAGAAAAAGCAAAAGGCACTAATTAAAATTACAACAAAATTGAAACAACAAAAGCAACAACAATATCGGTCAGGATAATGACAAAAAAAAAAAAAAAAAAAAAAAAAAAGGACAACACAAACAAAATGCAAAAAAAGCAGCAAAAAAAAAAAGTGTGAGTACAACCGAACGTAATTGAGTTGGAAAAAAGAAAAAAAAATGAAATAAAAATACAATAAATGAGACAGCCAATATTGTCAAAGCCAGCATGGCTGGTTGCTGACAGGACAGTATCGAATAAAAACAAAAAAAAAAAAAAAGGCATTAAGAGCAGAGGTAAGTCTGTATATGAAAAAAAAAAAATTAAAGCTTTTGAACATTCTACTGGCGCTTAAATTAATGATGAACATCCGCATTGTTTATGAAGGGCAGCAATAGCAGCCATAGCAGCGGCAGTGTCAAAAGGAGCAGCGTCGTAGTAGCAGCAGGAGTAGAGTGTGATTTTACTGTGTAACAATTTCCGCAGCTTATACCGCACCACACTGTATTTTATTTTTACTTCGTTTGACGTCTAAGGGTGTTTTTAGACTTTTCTTTTTTCAGTAAGGTATACAATAAAAATATATAGCGTACAGAGAGCGAAAATATTCAAGAAAAAGTTAATTAATTATGAGTTCTTCTAAATTCAAGCACGTTTCTTAAGTTATAATCTATATATCTTCTATATACTATATATGTAAAATAGTAAAAACGTTTCTATGTTCACAATTTACGTTGAAACCGTTCAATCCATGTGCCCCAAACCGGTTACATTTGAAAGTTAACAATGCAAGTAAGTTGAAAATCCACTAAAACAATGCCTAATGCATATTCGGTTCATTTAAGAAGCCGAATATTTTGCTTTTTTACACATAAACAAAAAAAAAAAATAAAAAACTGCTGATTGCAGCTTTCCCCAATATATTATGGGTAAGATAAAAAAAAGTGGTATTTTTTAGTATGTTTTTAAGTTAGCCCCAGCGCATTTTGGCAACGTTGCTAACAAAAAAAAAAAAAAGCAAATAGTAAAAATGCCATCAAAAAGAACTGAAATTGCACAAAATACAGCAGATGCAAAACGGAAAAGAGCTGAAAGAGCAGCCGAAACGCCCATCGAACGTAGTAACACACGCCAGGTATCTGCTAGTAAAAATATTGATAATATTTATGAGGTAACATTTATTAAGCACATCTTTCACGCATAACAAATTGGTACCAACATCAGGTAACGATGTTATCAATAAAAAGTTTGTCTGATATAATGAATAAATATCGGCATGAATAGTACTTAAATCAAGAACGAATTGTACTTGTACCAAGGACGAACTGCAGTAGAACAAATTGTACCTGTATCAAAAATAAAGAAAACTTAATTCAAGAACGAATTGTACTTGTATCAAGAATAAAGTGAACTTATATCAATAAGAACGAATTATGCGAAGAACAATTGTACTTGTATCGAGAATGAAGTGAACTTATATCAAGAACGAATTGTATTTATTTTAAGAATGAAGTGAACTGATATCAAGAACGAAATCTGCTTGTATCAACAACGAATTGTACCGTATAAGAATGAAGGATTTAGCATGAACGAATTGTTCTGTATCAAGAAAGAATTTTACTATAGCAAGAACGAATTTTACCTCAAGAACGTTTCGTACTTAATAAACAAAAAACAAAAGAAATGATGCGATAAGAATACACTTGTGAGAGCGTGAAGTCCCGTTTATTAATTGCTTAACTCTCTGTAATTTTAATTTTTGGAACTTGAAATAAGCGCAATTGTACTCAAAACAAGCACATTGAGCTAGATGTAAGAAACGCTAGGAATATACAAACTTAATTTTCTAGATACTTATGTCAAGTATTATTTTTCTCTCTGTACGAATAAAAATAAAAGAAAACAACCAGCACAAAATTAAATTAGTTAATTTGCAATATACATATATATTTTTTTAAGCATATAATTAAGTTTTAGGGTTGATAATTAAAATGCGAAACTCATTTATTTAATACCAAAAAAAAAAAAAAATGCAGAGTTTGAGTTTGAAAAAAAGAAATAAATAAATAAATTGCTTGATTAGCGCGCGCAATATCAAAAAAGTGTTCGTAAAATTAATTAAGCTTGTAATAAAAAAAAGTAAGCAGACAGACAGACAGACAAGCGCACTTATTATGTTACTTGAATATAAACTTTTAGAGCAGCGTGCAACATGCACAAAAAAAGAATTTCATTAAAACAAATATGATTTTCGCAAAATATTATTTTGCAGCTTAAAGAAAAAAAGAAGAAAAAAAACAAAAAAACAAATATGCACTGTGCAATTTTATTTAAAAACATTTTATCACTCATACGCAGTGAGAAATATAACGTATACGCTATGTTGGCATATACCAAAAGCACAGAAATATAAATCAAAATGATGACAGACAGACGGACAGATACATGTATATACATAAAAAATGTTCAAAGAGTTAGTTAGAAAATGTGCAAAAGAGATAGCTATATATGTGCGCAGCTTAATGAATGTCAAAATACATACATGCCTATATATATATATATATATATACACAGTCAGTCAGTCAGTGTAGTAGAGTTAAAGGCAACCACAGCCAAAAGCATATCCTGTCGTTATGTTTTTTATGGCTTTGAATGACTCTACGATGGCTGTTTCGACAAGTTTCCTGCTGCTGCTGCTGCTTTAGAGTTTATTGCCGTCAAAATGCCAAACTGTCGAACGAACGTAGCAACAAAACGTCAAATGTTTCTCTATTACACTTTATTTTTCTCTCTCTCTCTATTGCTTTCTCATTTTACTAACTTTATCACACACACACAGTCATGTTTGTCGCTTTGTCAGTTTGTTACACCATTTCGCCTATGTGTGTGTGTATGTGTGTGTATTTGTTCTGTCAGTCTGTCAGTTAGTTGCTGCCATTGCTCTTCGTCTGTTTTCTACATTTTCCTCTTCTCTTTGATCTCCTGAACAGTCACTTCATATCTCCTGTCTGTGTGTGTGTGTGTGTGTACAAATATAAAATATCCTGCCGGTTTGTGTTAAACTTCCTGTGCGCCAAAGTGTATATATGTATGTAATCCAACGCTAGCATTCACCCTCAAAAACTTTTTACTATATACACTTCCTCTGCACACACACACACACACTTTGTACATTTTGTCTACAAACGCTTGCTGCCTCTATCCTTGTTGCTGCTGTTTGCTATTGTTGTTGTTTTTTTGTTTTCGTTATGGTTACTGCTGCTGCTGTTTTTATGCTATTTCAAATTGTAGGCGTTGGGCGTGGCGCATACAGTTTGTATTTGGTTTATACATATGTGCATAATTTTTTTTTGTATACATTTTTTTTTATACCCTACACACACACATATATGCTGCATTTTATTTTTGTCAATTTGAAAAATAAAATGTATAAAATATTTTAAACTTACAATTTTTATTTTTTAATTTAAAATGCAGCAAAAAAAGATATTTACCTGAAATTAAAAAAAAAAAAAAAAATAAATTATTAAATAATTTTTATTGCTTATATAAGTTGAATTAAGCTATTTAAAAATCAATGCCTGATGACAATAGATAATTTAAGGTGTGTCTTCAGCGCAAATGCTTTGTTGCCTTTTTTTTTTTTGTTTGTTCTTGTTCAATCTATGCTATCTGTGCGTGTATCTCAATACAAAAATTAATTTTTTATAGAATTTAACAAAGCGTAATGAAGTCTAAATGCGTTATAATGGGACACCTTAGCAGCGTAGCAGCAGCGATTCAAGCCAACCCTACTGCCCGTGCCCGTGCTGCTTGCTTTTTGTTCTTCTTTAATTTATAAAATCCCAAAGCGTAAGTTAAGTAAATGCACGCGGCATACACGGTAAATGAAACGTGACGACAGTAGACGTACAAAAGGGTCGCCGTTGTTGTTTAACATAATGTGTGTGTGTGTATGTGACCCTTTTGACTAAAACTTAGGGTGTTTTCTTGTCATTGTTTTTAGCAGTTATAGCAGCACGTGCCCCGTTACCGCTATATAAAATTATATTTACTACTCAAGCAATTTGTTAGTGACAACCCTCTAGAGATACGACAACAAAACAACAACAACAAAAGCCACTCCACCCACAATTTTCTCACTTTTGCTTATTGTTGCCACACAGCTGACATGCAACATTTTTATCCCTCTCCATCAGTGTTTGTTGTATACAAAATAACATTTTATTTATGCCTACTGCTTTCAGTATTAGTGGTTTTAATAATTTATGCGATTGTCTTTCAGTGTGTGTGTGTGTGTGTGTGTGTGTGTGAGTGTGTGTAGATATGTACATACACTTTATAGCACTCCAATTTACTCGCACCCTCTATTAAATCGTTTAATGCTACTTTCATATCCCATAGAATATTGCATGTTAAGCTTAAATTATGTTACAGGAAAAATTAACTGGAAACATTCACAAAAACAAAAAAACAAAAAAAAAAAAACAATAAAGGTGAAGTGTATTATTTGAGGCAGGATATGTATGGACAGAAAGACAAACAGACAGACGGTTGGACAACGAAATAAACAAACAGAGACCTGCACATATTTACCAACAAAACAATTTAAACAAGCATGTCCACCAGTCGATTTATTTTGTTTTATTTTTTACTTATATAATTGTCCTTACCATTATTGTTGTTGTTGTTATTTCTGTTATTGCTGGGCATTTCATGTCAAGACATAATAATTTTCAAAGGATAATAATCATAACAACATCGACACGTTCTCATAATAAAGTAAACATTATATTGGTTTGCAAACACACAACGATATATACAAAAATAATAACAACAAGGACAATAAGGCTTTTTTTTGTCTACAGTATATTAGAAAAAAATCTAAATAAGTACAGTTTTTTTTTTTCGTTCTTGATACAAGTGCAATTCGTTCTTGATAAAAGCACAATTCGTTCTTGACACATCCAAATTCGTTCTTGATACAAGTACAAATGGTTCCTAATACAAGTACAATTTGTTCTTGAATCAAGTTTAATTTATTATTGTTACAAATACAAATAGTTCCTGATACAAATTCAATTTGTTCTAAATATAAGTACAATTCGTTCTTGAACCAAGTTCAATTCGTTCTTGATACAAGTAAAATACTTTCTTGATACAAGTAAAGTTAGATACATAAATTACTTGATATACAAGTAGAATTCTTTCTTAGTGTAAAAAGTTTACGAATTCATTCTTGGTACAAATAAATTTGTCCTTGATACAAGTACATATTGTTCTTGATACAAGTACAATTCATTATAAAATAAAATTGTATCAAGAACAATTTGTTCCCAAATCGTGAACAATTTATTATTGCAATTTGCATACTTTCTTATAAATATATAAAAGAAATGTGTTTAGATTTTTGTGCTTAATTTAAGAACGTTTGATAATATAATTTTATACTTTACTGTTTAATTATTTACACAATGACAACATTTCCGTTTCCGTCAAGTTTTATTTGTTAACTAGTTCCTTTATTTGTATACATACAGCGTATTTGATAGTCGTATCTACTCAACTACTTCTATATTTATTTTATTTTTATTCTTGAATCATAAAATTCTACTCAAGCATTGTTTTTTAGTATTTATTGTGCGGTTTTCTTTTACAAAAATAAAAATAAAAGTCGTAACGCCTTTCATGTTGCTTTCATTGTTGTTATTTTCTTTTGTAATTCTTTTTTTTTTTTTTTTACTGCTCGGTTTTTGTTATTGCTTAATGTTGAGTAAATTTTAATCCTGTTGAAATTTACATTTTTATGCAAATTATTATTTTTTTTTCTATTTAAAACCAGCAACGTTCAGTATAGCATCGTTGCGTATCCTTAGACAATGTGCTGTATATACTTTTTTAAATACTTATTTAAAATGTTTCTCTGTCCTTTGAGTTGTCTGCATGGTTGTGCTAACTAATTTACATAAAACCGTTAACACTCACAATTTTCTTGTTATTATTTTTAATTAAATTATTTGCTGCTCGTCATAAAACGCACACGCGTTGCAATGTTTAGACATAAATTTTATTTGAATGTCATAATAAAATTTATAACACTTCATAGCACATAGTGCGTATAAAATTTATGTATTGAAAGAAAGCGAGAAAAAGTTTTTAAAGCTTTATTTTGCAGCCATTAATTTTAATATAATGAAAAGATTTAATTTATTTTTTTAATGTTAACCGTTTTAACTTCGAAACGGTTAAAAATAAATAAATAAATTAAAAATAAATAAATAAAAACGGTTATGGTGCATCAGTATTGTATTAACAAAAACATACTTCTCGGTATTCGATTCAACTATATAAATATGACTTTTAGATTTGAAAAAGAGATAAAGTTTAGCATTTTTCTTTGTTTTCAGGAAAAAAAAAAAACAAGAAACTCGTTCATTTTGCATGCTTTGCACACAATTTCTTCACTGAAATATGCATAAATTCCTCTTAATCCTTGTTTAAGCTTTTAAGCACACAACAGTGAATACACAAAACACACACACACACACACACATATATCTGTGTATGTATTTTCTTTGATAAATAATCATGTTATCGTATATACATAGGCGCACATGTGCACATCATGCAAAAATATGGCAAAATTTTCCTTGATATTAGAATAAAAATGCTATTTTAAGTGATGTCATTAAAGCCAGAATAGTCTAGTTCCTTTGAATCAGTGATGTACAGATTTTTTTGTTTATAGCACGCGTGGTGCCGTTTTGCTTGTTTCTTGGGCCTTGAACTTAGCCGTTACTCGTGTTTTTTTTTTTTCCGCTTCTGCTTGCCCAACACTGATTTGAAGACATTTGCGTTATGTTTTGACCATCACTGTATAAACAGAAAATATGTATTCTAACGCTTCTTTATATGCACATTACATAGCGTAAATATTTAAGATGAATGCTGCTAGCTGCTAGCTTAACTTTTATTTTTAGCACACTCACAGTCCTGTAAAAAATAAATAAAGGGTGTTCCACTTTCAGGAACAGCCGTTCAAAGCCTAAATAGCCAAGAAAATGCGCGCAAGAAATGATGAAAAAAGCTGAAAGTAGGGCAAATCTTTAAATGACTGCTGAGAGCGGACATTTGCACGATATCATCTTTCGTAAATGACCAATCGAAGCACCCTATACATATGTATGAGTAAGCGTTAAAACTGCAAAAAGCATGTTATGCAAATAAGCATTTGAAGTAGTTAACTTTTGATGCACATTGAACGAGAGCAGTTTAGTACTTAAGTTTATTATATAATAAAACACTAATTCTTCTACTATACACACTGATTTTTAAACAAACCTCGCTGACACATATGCACATAAGAGCTTTTTATATATGCAAATGCAGCGGCATAAAAAATACATCAGACAAAAGCATTGAGGCGATATGTGCATTAGAGTATATATGAGTATGTAAGAGTATTTATGAGTATATAACAGTATGCATGAGTATATAACAGCACAAAACAGTAAGTATGAATATAGACAAGCTTTAAAAGGATAAGTACAACAAAAGACAACAGTTGGCTGCGCGCATTTAATTAATTATAGCAGAATACAGCAATGTAATTACTGAAGTATTATATATAATTTTATGAATAGCTTTAAAAAAAAAAAAAAATAAACTACCTACACACTAAATTTTCTAATGACAACAATTGCACTTGAATTCGGGAGAAAATCTTCTCAACGTGAACTTTTACAAATTCAAAAAGTTTTTAATTTCTTATTGCGCTGCTTCGTATTCTTATGTTATGTAATAATGACGCTTGTTGGCTTCAAATTAGTTGACGCCCACAGCAGCAGCAGTAAGCAAGCATTTTACTTAAATTCAAAATAATTTCAAGTTGCAAAGGATGCGACAGCAGACTGGCGGCAACAACAATGAAGACGCTTGTCGACGATTGCGATTGCGATTACAAGAAATGCAAATGAGGCCAAGTGGGTAGAGCCAAGTCTGTTGTTGACTGCAAGCAGCTATGAAGTCAAAAGAAGTCTGCTTGCTAGCTTGCTTCCTTGCCAACTTGTGAAAATCAAATTAAGTAGAAGGCAAACTAAATTCAGATAAGAGTTGAAGAAATAAAGCATTGAAGAAGCATTTCAAAAGGACGAAAGTAAAAATTTTCTTAATGCAAGACATATAAAGCGCAACTTGAAGTTATTTCAGGCTGGCAGGCAGGCACTGAGTCAGCAAACGTACTACTTACTTTGTTGGCAACATTTGGCTAAGCAGACTTGGGAAAAAAAAAACTTTGGCAAACAGTAAAAACAAAGTGAAAATGAAGCAAAATAAAAATATTCTGTATGTATATACACCTACATACACAGGAGAGAGAGAGAGAGAGAGAAGAAAGACTTATTTGTATAGTAGTACACTCAAGTAAAGTAAAAAAAAGACAGATGGACAGACATCTTGTATAAGCCAACTCGCATTATCTGCCTGAACTGTACTCGTACCACTGTAAAATGTGCAACAAGGCAACACTGTATTTTGCTGGATGCTTGCCAGCTAGCTAGCTGCTACATAGTAGTGTTGCCATGTTGTATAAAATTGAACATAGAAGAGAAGAATGTATCTAAAATCCCACTCGAGTTTGTTTTCAAGTAGTTTTAGTGATTATTGTGTCGCAACGAGACCGAACTAAAGCGTAAAAGAGATAGTGCAAAGATATGCTGTAAAATGAAAGGATATCATCAAACTAGTAAATAGGTAGCTGCTAGTAGTAGTGTAAAAAGCGCAGTAAGTAGAGTAAAGTGTATCAAGTAAAGTTTGCATTTGAAATTGAATTGAAGTGCGCTTCAAAGTTACACTTTGTATGTATGTCTTCGTGTATTTTTAGTTTTGTATTTGTATCTTAGCAGAAAAAAATTGCAGCAACATTGCAGAAGAAAGTAGTTAAGTGAACTCAAGGAAAACTTTTGTAACAAAAAATAAAAAATAAAAATAAATAAGAAATAAATAAAAAAAAAAAAAGAATTTCATTTTTGTTGTAGTTAGTTTTTTATTCATCACAGATTTTACTTAGGTACTAGGGTTTTATTTTTAATTTATAAAATAACCAACAGTTATTTAAAAGGAAATTTAGAAAATACGTATAGTGCGTAGCAGTAAGAAAGTAAATCTGCTAAAAATCTTGAACAAGCATTTGAAATTCTTTTTGCTTTGTAAGCAAAGAACAAAAAAATATATAAAATGGCGCCAAGAAGGCGCACAGGCAGATGTCAACAAAGCGTACAAAAGTGTTGTTGCTTTGTAAGTAAAGAAGAAAAAAATATAAATTGGCGTCACGAAAACGCAAAAGCAGATGTCGACATTACATTCATGTAGATTTTGAACAAAATATAATTTAATCCAGGCATTATATAAGTAATAAGAACCAGTAAAATGTTTAATTGCTTTTTTTGATCTTATAATTATAAAAAAAAAAAAAACATTTACGAAACGGAATTTTTTCACTTATTTCCGCAACGTTATTCAATACAGAAACAAAAAAATAAAATTCGAGCTTGTGTTTTACAATTAGAGTTCATCGTTTGTTTTTTTTACGTTTTAAATGCCTAAAGGGAAAATTTAAATAAAGAGTAAAACATCGAAACCTAAGCAAAGGGCAGCCGATATGCCCTTACAACATGGTAGTATATGTAAGCCGGTAATACGTTAGGTAACATATAATTTAGTTTTTATTAAATTTTGTTTTTGTTGTTGCGGGTCCTTTTGATACATTGCTGAGCTTAGCGCTGATATTTAATATTTAAGCACAAACTTAGATTTCATTTATACCAAAACAAAAAAAAAAACACATTTCTTCACTCGAAACACTTTAGAAAAGTTTACACAATACAAGCCAAGTGGAAAATGTGTACAAATTGTTATAACAATAAAAGAAAATTTTCGCAGAGAAAAGAAAACTTTGTACAAAAGTTTTGCACAGCTTATGTATGTATGTGTATGCATTTTTAATATAGAAAATAAAATTTATAGTGGAACAAATTTCTTAGAAAACAAAAAGTAAGGTAAAAACTACAATAATTTTACACTGCAAAAAAAAAAATAGCTTTGACTTTCAACACTTTTGAAAATAATTAACATATAACAAATTTTATCGATTTTACAAGAAATATCGATAATTATCGATATCTTTTATGAAGTTGCCATCACTAACAAAAGATAAATTACTTAATTAAAAACATTTTATATAAAAAAAAAATGCTGCAAATACGTTTTAATACTGGCTAGTAAGTTTATTAAATGTTGTCTATTTGATCATTTGAGAATAAATAAAACAAAAAAAAAAAAAAAAGATACATCTATCTATGTCACTATTTTCTAGCTTAGCACAGCATATAACCATAAAGATAATTTTTTTATATATGTTCATGAATTTTTTTTCGCCTTTGTGTGCGTCAACAAAAGGTCAGTGCATAGCTTATGGGCAGTTGGGCTTACAGTTTTTTTTTTTTTTTTTTTTTTCGTTTAAAGCATTTAAACAACCACAAAACCACCCTCTCTGCTTAACGTTGTCAGTGATAAATGTTTGAGTTATGAGGTGACAAGCCAAAGTAAAACTTTTACGCTACAGTTTTTCTTTCTTTCGTTCTTTTTGGAAACGCTGCAAAAACGTAATTCCCCTTTGGAAAAGTTTTTTTCTTGCTTTACTTTGTGTTATACGCTTTCAAAAAAACGAACGAACGAACGAACAAACAAGACAAGTTTCCGCTCTTATAAGCGTCAAGTAAAAATGAAAAAGTAAAGAAAGAAAAACTGCTTCAATGTTATGAAAAACTTTTCCTTTTAGCTTGCTTTAGGCAGTATCTTCTTTTAGAGCTTTTTTTTTTTGTTATTCAATCTTTCTAAGCTGCTAAAAACTTTATTATGTTTGCGTTATTTGTTAGTCCTTTTTTTCTTATTTTTTGCTTATTCAAATACACATCACTCAATAAATCCCCTAAAATTGGGTGTGACTGGCGATTTTATTTATGTAGCTTTAGCCTTTTTTTATTATTGTTATTTTTTTTTTTATTAAAACAATATTTTAAAAATTCTATTTAGTTTTCTTCAAAAGAACAAAATTTTATAATAAATTTTATATTTTATTAAATTTTCATTTAAAATTGTGAAATTTATTATTTGTCGCATTTATTTTGCTATATTTCAAAGAGCAGCAACAGCATCCAACACCACCCACCCACATTTCACAGCAAAAGAGGAAAACAGATGTCAACGCTGGTATGCAAATGTGGCATCAATGACATTTGCGGAATTTCCCCGGGGATGGGTAGTGTGCAGCGGAGTGCTAAGCAAAAAATTTTCATGTGATTTTGTATTTATTTTTATTTTTATTTTCTTGTCTTAACTAACTCAAAATAAGTACCTACAAGAACACTTTTGCTATTTATTCGAAATGCGTTGTGTGCTATAAAAATAAAACACATGTATAAATAGCTTAAAAACGAATGTAAAATTCATGAGAAAACTAATTTAAATTAAAAAAAAAAAAAAAAACAAAATTAAATATTCAAAAAAAAAAAAAAAAAAATTACTAAAAGTCTCGCATAATTTGTTGCCAAAAACAAAT
Organism: Leucophenga varia; assembly: GCA_018903435.1. Taxonomy (NCBI): domain Eukaryota; kingdom Metazoa; phylum Arthropoda; class Insecta; order Diptera; family Drosophilidae; genus Leucophenga; species Leucophenga varia. The sequence goes on along the minus strand of JAEIFJ010000935.1, from coordinate 3,862,491 downwards.
TGTGTTGTATATGAAATAAAATTTAATTTTATTAGACAAGCCAAGCGCGTAAAAACAATAAAAATATTTCGTTTGCGCAATAAATCAAATAGTTTGATTTTTTTTTTGATTTTATTAGCTTTGATTTATTTTTTAAGCTTTTTTTTTTTTTTTGCAAGTTTATAGCTTGTTAGCAAAAAAAAAAAAAAAAAATAAAATAAAATAAATTTAACAAAAAATAATAATAAATAAATTGAACAAAAAAAATTTATAAATAAAAATAAATAAATATATTAAAAAAATTAATAAATTTAAAAAAAAAAAATTAGTAAATTAAAAAAAATAAAATCATAAGATCAGATTAGTATTTTTATTTTTAGATTATTATTATATTTATTTTTCAATTTAATTTTAAACACTGACAACGTAAGTATTTTATATTTGACACAACGCCCATTTGCAAAATACAGCAATGTGCATTGCAATAGATACATATACTGAATTTATTGTATTAATTTGGTGCAGTCTAGATATATCTACCGTACTATAAGACGAGCTGATTTGTCCTAAGTTAATGATAATTTTATGAAAAGTGTTGTTGCTTTGTAAGCAAAGAAGGCATAATATAAATAAAACATTAAAAATAAGCGCCAAGAAGACGCACAAGCTGATGCTGAGGCTATTGTCGACATAACAAATGATATTTATAAATTTTATTCTTGTAAAATTTCGTGTCTCTACTTTTCTTTGACTATGTGAAATCATCTTACAAAGCTGTTGTACCTTTTGCAAGTAGTGGCTACTATTTTAAAAATTATTTTTAAAAGTTTCACAACGCTTACCGTTACGTGTTACTGTTACGTGTTCCCATTACGTATAACTGTTACGTGTTACAATTACGTATAACTGTTACGTGTTACAATTATGTATAACTGTTACGTGTTACAATTACGTGTTTCTGTTACGTGTTCCCATTACGTATAACTGTTACGTGTTACCATTACGTGTTTTTGTTTCGTGTTACCGTTACGTGTTACTGTTACTGTTACGCGTTTCTATTACGTGTTCCCGTTACGAGTTCTCATACGTGTTACTGTTACGTGTTCCCATTACGTGTTCGCATTACGTATTAATGTTACGTGTTTCTGTTACGTGATACCGTTAAGTGGTTTCGTTACGTGTTACAATTTCGTGATACTATTACGTTGTACAGCTACGTTTTACCATTACGTGGAACCTTTACGTATTACCATTACGTGTTACTGCTACGTGTTCGCGTTACGTATAACTGTTACGTGTTACCATTACGTGTTTTTGTTACGTGTTTTGGTTACGTGTTTCCGTTACGTGATACTGTTATGTGTTTGTTTTACTTGTTCCCGTTACGTGTTCGCATTACGTGTTACTGTTACGTCTTCCCGTTACGTGTTCGCATTACATATTACCGTTACGTGTTACCGTAAGCGATTCCGTTACGTGTTACAGTTACGTGATAATATTACGTTGTCCAGCTACGTGTTACCGTTACGTGTTACAGTTACGTGAGACTGTAACGTTGTACAGCTAGATGTTACCATTACGTGGAACCTTTACGTATTACCGTTACGTGTTACTGTTACGTGTTCGCGTTACGTGTTTCTGTTACGTGTTACCGTTACATATTACTTTTGTTCTGTATAAAATATATCTGCTAGAGTGAGTTGATGGTAATCTCTCCCAAACCATTTTTTTTTTTTGTAGCTCAATAAAAAGTATCTGCGTTTCTAATATTTTTCCAATGACTATATCTTTTATACGATTTGTTTGTTTATAAGCAATGAATGTATAAATGCAACTATATAGTACATATAGTACATTTATACACACGTACTACGTATAGATACGTATGTATAACAACATTAATGATCGCGCCCCTGGGGTCGTTTCGGTTTAAAATCCACGAGGCTGTTAATTATACACTTGAGGCCAACTTAAATCGATTTTCAAGTGGCTTACACATATAAATGATGACAGTGAATGACGCACAATAAATTTGATATTTTTTTTTTTTTTGCTGTTTAATAAAATTTTGTTGTTGTTCTTTTGTTGTTCTACAGTAAATTTCCTTTAACCAAAAAAAAAAAAAATAAATAAAATAAACAAATATTTTTTTTGTATTGTATTTAATATTCACTCATTGAATTGAATTTCTATGTAAATTGTTTTATTTATGTATTTATTATTATTTTTTTATTCTTTCAATGAAAATACGTGCAGCGATTTGAGTAAAAATTTTTCACACAAAAAAAAAAAAAAAATAAAAATAAAGAATAAATAAAATTCTAGCTGAATTTTTATTTTTGTGCAAAATATCAAAAAAAAAAAAAAAAAAAAAAAAAGTCAAGGAAAAAGAAATTCACAATTTCTCTGACGTTGAGCAATTTTTATTTAAATTTTTATTTTTTTTTTAAATGTATATAAAAATAAATAAAATAAAAAATGCTAATGGTATCAAATATATATTTTTTTATTTTTTTGCCAACTTCCTTACTTTGGTGGCGTCTTTGAATTATTATTTTTTTTCCTTTTGTATTAAAATCTAGAATCATTCTATTCAATGTTTGATTTGAATTTTGATTTATTATTAAATTTATATGCAAAATGAGAACGTTTTAAAAATCTTAAATTTATTTAACTTCTTGGCAAAACATTTTTTTTATATAAAAGATACTTTTAGAGATACTTTTATTACTTTTTCTATTATTAATGTGACAACTGCTGACATGTCATGGCAGACAATTAACTTTGACATAATTTAACAAACAAAATAATTGTTTAATTTGAGACAAACAAATCACAAATGCATGACTTAACAAAAAAAAAAAAAAAAAAAACTGACAATGACAGTCGAAAAAAATTTCATGTAGATACTTTTTATTTTTGTATCTCTATTGTGTAGGTGAGTCAAAACTATATGTCTACAAATAAATTTCACTAGAATATACATTTGTGGGTGCAGCATTTGACACAATTGTAAGCATAAAATAAAATAGAAACTTCATAAAAATTCAAAGCAAATAAAAAATAAAATTTTAATTGAAAACAAAAACTAAATACATAAATGTAACCGCAGCAAACTTTTAATAAAATTCTTAGAAAAAAATTCCATAAAATAATCGTTCATATACAGAAATTTTCAACTTTTGTAGTTGAAATATGAAAAAAACCACAATGTATGTTGTTTGTTTGTATGATTGTATCTGAAAGCACTAAGCTTCTGTTTTTTTGAAAATAATAAAGTTTTGCGGTTTTATTTGATATTTGGAAAGAGAGATAAAAATTGCTGACAGTTTATATTTTTAATAAAATAAAAGTTTTTTGAGTTATTTGAAAACAGATGAAAGTTTTGTGAAATATGTAGTAGAATTGTGTTGTATTTAGAATATTTGTTTGAAAATATATAAATTAAATTAAGTTAAAAATAAATATCAAGTTAAAGTTTTAAAACTTGTTGCGAATTATAAAGTTGTTTAAATTTTAAATACAATTTTGCTTCTGCTTTTCTTTACACCAATTTTTTACTATTCTAAATATTTTTTTTTATTACTAGTTAAGATATTAATTTTGATAAAGATATTTGAATAAATATGCAACACCAAATGAAAAACTTAAGCAGTTAAATGCTTAAAGCTTAAAATAAAATTGTTGATTTTAAGTTTGCAAAAGTTAAAGACTTTAGCAGATAAAAATTATTAAAAAAAAAAAAAATGAAAATTTGTAAGCTGACCTAAAATTGTAAAAAGAGCAAAAATGAGCAAAAAATATTAGTGTCTAATTAATTTCGAGCTGGCTGCAATTTACTTTACAGTATTAGTGCGGTGCAAATGTGTGCACAATACAAATAATCTGTACATCTGTTCATCCATTATATTTAAAAAAAATTTTTTTTTTTCTAAAATTTAAATTTATTCGCTACATTATCAAATTTTTATATGAATAAAACTTTTCGAAATAAAACTCACATAAATGTTATGTACCACTGTTCACAAAATATCAAATTCTAAACTTTTTTCCATAATATTATTTGCAAAACTATTTAACAAATAAAATGCAAATGCAGCAAAAATATTTTGTAGCAATTAAAAAAAAAAGTTTTAAAACACAAACTTTTTAATTGAATAACAAGCAAAAAACGCTGCTGCTCTCGAGTAGACACGACTACTACATATGCTCTACCAAAGCCAATAGAAATAGTAAGTTGCGTAACGCACATATAAATGAATGGTTTTATCGAAATGTACTGAAAAAGTGGCATTCGATTTTACGTTTTTTTTTTTTTTTTTTAAATAACAATTTTAATAAATTTTTTTTTTTAATTTTTAGTAACGCTCTTCCCAATATTTGCAGCGTTACTTTTCTTACTATTTCTAATACTTTTGGCTCTATTACAAGAAGCTATTAATTCTTTAAATTTTTAATGTGTTAAATATACACTTTTCTTTAACGTTTGTAGTGTATTCTTAAAACAAAATATATCATATGAAAATGTTTATAAAATTTTAATTGCAACTTACACATGATATGTTCGCATATTAATGTCAGAAACACAGCTTACCTGCAATGAGAAATGAGAAAATGAATGAAATTAAACAATAAAAGTGTTTTATGAAACAAACTTTTTAAAATCTGTCAAAAATTAGATATAAATTAAATTAATAATAAATTATTTATTTAGCATTAAAGTTTACAAATAAACAATTTTTTTTTTAATTTTTCTAAAAATAATTTCTCTTAAAATGCTTAACAAATTTTATATTTATTTTATATATTTTTATATTTATTTTTGTAATTATAATATTTAATTTTGCTAATTTTGACATAAATAATTGTTAAATATTTAAACAATAAATTGTATGCAATGAGATTCAAAACTAATGAATAGACCAGACCCCAATGAATTTAAATGGAAAACAATCACAATAAAAAAATGTTTGTTTCTGATTGAATGACATGTTGCTAACTGGACAGACAGACTAAATGAATGCATGACAATATTTTGTTAGATTATTGCGAAGAGTTTAAAGCGGCAACAAACACAACAGCAGCAATTAATGTGACGCATAAATAATTTATTGACATTCGCAATGACAGCCGATAGTCAGACAGACAGACAGAGAGACAGACGGACAGGCAGCAATCAGAGATAGAAATAATAATAATAATAATAAAAACAACAACAAAATTTTTACAAAAAATCAAAGAACAACATGAACAGCAATGAATGGAAATAACGTTAAAGTCGGCAAATGATTTTATGCGACACACAAAATGCAAAATGCATTTTTTGAAGCGGCAACAGCAATGAATGCAAGCAACAACAAAAACAACATAACTGCATAAAGAACAGCCTCCTCTGTGACTATGTCGGTTTTGTCTGTCCGTCTGTCAGTCTGATTATCTGTCCGTCTGTCTGCCTGTCTCTCGATTTATCTATCTATCTATCTGCTTAACTACTAGTTGCCATATTTGACAAGATACGATTTAAAAGTTTGAAAACAAAAGCTAATTCAAATTTTCGGGCAGTACATTTTGCATGTATGAGATGCAATATCTATAATATATAAATTTATAGTCTTTGATTAAAAGAAAAGTTCTGATAGATTCAATTTTTTTCAAAGTATATTCTTCAAATTGTATATGATCACTTTTGAACCAGATTGACATGAAATTTTCATTTTTAGAGATGCAATATCTTTTTGATTTCATTTATGCATAAATTCAAAATCGTATAATGTCGTTTTTGAACAATATTCACATGAAATTTTAATTTGTATGAGATGCAATATGTATATGATTGCATTGCATTTGATTTATTCATGAATTTCCATTCAATAGCACCCATTTTTTTCCAAAATAAATTCTTAAAACCCTAAACAAAGCTTTTCAACTAAATTTATATAAAATTTTCATATGTATGAGATGCAATATTTATAGGTTTTAAAACAATTTGATTAAGTGCCTATATATATGAGCATTTTTTTTGCATTTTTGATTGACTATATCTAAAAATTTCAGTTTTAAGCAGTTGCAATTTATTTTACAAGAAAGTATCCATAAGATACATTTTATCATTAAATAAGTATCTTTTCAATCAAACTTTGAATGTAGACATTTAAATTGTTAAGCGTTGCGGTAGCATTGTAAGCGGGCTGTGTCTGTCTGTCTCTTTTGTTTGTTGTTGTTGCTATATGAAAACGTGTGCACAAATATGTCACAGCGGGCAAATGCAATTGCTGACGGTTTCATTAGCTGCAATTCACTTGAGTGCAACATAGCTTAACGCAGTCAGACATATTCGTATACTGACTAATGGACAAATAGTCAAAAAGACAGACAGACAAACAGACAGAATGCATTGTCAATGCTCATGAATAACGCAAATGCAAAGTCTATACATCGGTTTAACTGTCTGTCCGTCTGTCTGTCTGTCCATCTATTTGTGTTGCTGCCAATTTTGGTATATTGCTTATTGATTTTACATGTTTCTCTATAAATAATTTGCTTTTTAAATTATGTTTATTATGCGACAACTATGATTTTTCATATGCCATTTGTGTATGCATTTTTTTTTTTCACAGTGTGAGCTCATAGTACATAAAATTTGCCAACATGTTGCAAACACAAATTGTAGACAACAAACAACAACAACAACAACAAAAACTCATTTGGCAATGTAATAAATTTTTATATTTATTGAAACGCATGTAACTTTCTAATTAGTTTTTTTTTTTTTTTTTTTGCTTCGCAGACGCAAAGTGGCAATAAATATTTGAAGAAATAATAATAATAATAATAAATAAATAAAATATGTGCTAACAGTTTATGACATCAATCAACAAATCTTAAAGTTTAGTGTCAAAAGTTTATTCTGTATGATAAATTTGCAACAGACAAAACGCAACTTAACAACTACTTTGTTGCCTTCACACAGTTCAGAAGCAACTGACCAATTGCACAAACACAAGTTAGGTCGTTAACTTGGCTAACTGCTATTTTGAAGTTATTGCATATGACTGGCAGGCAGGCAGTCAGTCTGAGTTTGAGTTAAATTTGCTGCACTGCTTGATAGCGCAATTTTCACGATTTATGTTGTATCTATGTAGCGCTATCTTAACTCAACATGTTGCATGTTACTCGCTTCATTTTAACATTTCGTGTCTGTAATCTTTAAGCCAAAGCAATAATGATTGCAGCAAAGTATCCGGTTTTTTTTTATTTTTTTTTTTTTTTTTTTAAATCAACACCAAATGAAAAACTTAAGCAATTAAATGCTTAAAACTAAGAACAAAACTGTTGATTTGGAGTTTGTAAAAGGTTTAGCAGATAAAATTATTAAAAAAAAAAATTTAAAAAAAATAAAATTTTGTAAGTTGTCTTGAAAATATAAATAGAGCAAAAATGAGCAAAAAATATTAGTGTCTAATTAATTTCGAGACCTTTGCAATTATTTTGGCGGTATAATTGCGCTGCAATAGTGTGCACAACACAAATAATTGTTGATTGAATTTGAAGTCACAAAAAAAAATTTTTTTTTTTTTTTTTTTTAATTTAAAACATCTATTTAAAACCTTAATATACGATTTGCTTTATTTTAGTACGCTAAATCTGATTGTTTACATGCAATACTTAAATTTTATTCCCAAAGCTATTTTACAAACTTAGCGTTAAATAACTTAATTAGCGGCAAGGCTGCGAAATATAATGAAAAATTATATATTTTTTTAAATGTTCAGCTAACAGCTAGGTACATACTTAAATTTAAATGACTCAAGTAGCTTCAATTAGGCTACTAAAAGCGCAAAACCCAAAGCATTATTTATTTATTTATGAGAAAATTTTCAAGTCTATAGAAAGCCACACGCGTCAGCTACACACAATCTTAAATATGTATGAAATAAAAGAAAATAAAATAAAAAAAAATACAAAATGTCAGTAGTTAAAAACCAAAACAACTCTTTTAACTTTTTCAAAGCCACAATTGCCACTGACGTCTTCTCTCGTTGATTAGCAAATAGAGCAGAGCAGACAAGCCAAGCCACGACAGAGCTCAATGTTCAGAGAAAAACTTAAATGACATGACCCCTTGAGATTGACTTTTAATGACCGGAAATAAAACAAGAACAATTACGAAAGAGCAAAACAAAAAAAAAAACAATAAGAGCAACTACGCCGACGTTGTTGACGATGAGAATGATGATGAGACTGAAGTTGCTCAGCCACAACTGCAGCAAAACCACAAACTCAAGTTGCGCAAAGTACTAAAAAAAAAAAAAAAAAAATTCTTGCGGTTTTTTTAAAACAGAAAATGGAAAAATTATAAAGAAGGCAATGAAATGAAAAATGTTTCAACACGACACTGTCCACAACTAGCTTTAGTAGATTCAAAACTGTTTCAGTATTCTGCCAGTTCTCCTTCATAAAGTCAAGTCTCCATTTACTGAGTTGGCATTCTTCATACACTTTGAGCATAAACATTTTTTGAAAGAGTTTGTAACGATATACAAAATAGACTCAATTCAATAGGTATCGTTATCGATTTTTATCGTTATCGATTATCGTTATCGATTATTGTATCGTTATCGATTATTGTTATCGTTATCGATTATTGTTATTATTATCGATTATTGTTATCGATCGGTTGTGTGTTGCTAAAATCAAATGCAAAATACAAATTAAATCTAATTTTAATCGATTATTGCTGTCGATTATTATTATCGTTATTGTATACTAATATCGTTATCGGTCGTTTATGTGTGTTGCTAAAATCAGATAGTTTGTAACAAAATAAAAAAAACAAAACAACTTTACCGATTTTGTTATCGAATATTTTCATGGTTATCGATTATTGTTATCGATTATTGTTATCGATCGTTTGTGTGTTACTAAAATCAAATGCAAAATACAAATTAAATCCAATTTAATCGATTGTTGTAAACGTCATCGATAACAATTATCGCTATCGGTTACTATTATCGTTATCGATCGTCTGTGTGCTGCTTAAATTACATAGTTTGTAACAAAAACAAAAGAACTTTACAGATTATACTATCGATTATTGTTATCGTTATCGATTATCGTTATGCGTTTTACTCAAATCAAATGCAAAAGACGAATCCAATCTAATTAAATCATTTTTTAAACGTTATCGATTTATGCTATAGTTATCGATTACTATTATCGTTATCGATCGATTGTCAAATTATAGATGTATTTCTGTAATCGCTAAAGATACACAGTCTTAGTTACATCATGTATATTTCTTATAGATACTTTTAGACTTCATAAGCCCAAAAAAGATACTTTTATAAACACTTTTGCCAAGTGTAACTAAGCTTCGCTTAAACCGAACACAATTGTGCTGCTCTCAATTTTTGCTTATTTTGATTTTCCATTTCTTTTACACAAAAAAAAAAAAAAAATATACATTTCGCTGTAATAAAATAGAATTGATGACTCGTTTCAAATGAGTTCAAAAAGGTTGCCAACTTGACTGATGAGGTTAATAAACGCGCGCTGCTCGCTCTCTATCTTCTTTTTTTTGTAGTTATTCATTTGTTTTTGTTTTGTTGTGCAACGAATCTGCTACATCCGCAACATCAAAGTTTGCTTTCTTTAGGCAAGTCAAGTCAAGTTTAAATTTTACAATGAAATTTCTATATTATTTTTGTTTTTTTTGCTAATGACTTGATTAGACCGTATCTAAGATACGCTGCAATAATATTTAAAATTATAAAAGCTGCCACTTGACACAACAAGCAAATTTTTGACGCTTGCTTGTAAAACATTTATGTAAATTTTTCGTCTTGCTAAATAAATGTGAAAATAGTTTAACACGCTGTAAAATTTTATATATATTTTTATTTTATTTTATCTCGCCTTTTTTTTTTTTTTTTTTTTTAAATAGTTCATGCCTGAATTGTGTTAATTGAAAGACATGCTAAAAACAGACAGACAGACAGACGGACATATATATAGATTTTTTTTCTCATTTTATTTTTATTTATTTATTTTTTTGTTGCTGCTATAGCAGTAATTTGCTTTATTAGGCGTCTGCGTGCTAAATTGAGCAACAAACACACACACACACACACAATATACACAGATACATTTTGTATCTGTAAATTTAAGTGCCAGTGCCGCCAGCACTTTTAGCAATTTAATTATAGTCAAAGCACTTTTGGTCTGTCAGCCAAATGTCGCATTTTGAATATTTTAAGTGCGCTGTTTAACTTTTTGGCTGGCTGGCTGGCTGGCTAGCTAGTTGCTTCGAAATTTTTAGGGTATTTTTTTTTTTTTTTAGTAGCATACTTAGAATGCTCACAAATTAAATTGCAGTTGCTTTGCAAAAAAAAAAAAAAAAAATAAATAATTAATGAGGACAAACAATTCCGAGAGTTTTTGAAATTATTGAGCAGGTGAGTATAAAAACGAGGCAGTCAGTCTATTTAGCTGTGGCATGTAGTTTTTGTAATTGTTGTCGTCGTGTAGGTTGTACACTGCAGAACACTTAATTTATGCAAATTACGGTGACCGAGTGTCTGGGAAAAAATTTAACGATAATAGACAATAAAAAAAAAAAAAAAAATAAAATGCGCTCATACGAGTGTTGCTCAAATTGATTAAATACAAAGTTATTTGTAGCAATTAAAATAATTAATTGCACAATTGCGCACGAGACAAACGAAGGCGAGAAATAGCAAAAGCAAACTTTTTTTATTGATTTAATTTTGCATTTATATACATATTGTATCTGTATCTTTTATTTTGTATTTTATTTTATTTATTTAAATGGTTTATAAATCAATTTGCATGCAGACAGTCAACAACCGCAAGTTAGCTTTGAGGCAACACCCACATACATACATACAGCTACATATAAATAAATAAACTTATAGATACATATTTAGATACGCCGGCATTAATTTGTTAAATCATAAAATATTAAATAAAAAATAATTAAAATTTATAAAAAAATTTTTTTTTCTCACGATTAAAAAAATTTATATTTTTATTTATTTTAAATATAATAAAATATTTTTCTATAAAAATATTTTTTTTTTTTTTTGTATTGGCGCGCTTTAGGTGTTAATAAATTGTCACGCGCACACGACAAACTGCAAAAAACAAAAAAATAAATAAATACAGCAACAAAAATGTCAACAACAAACGCCTCCAGCAATAGCTACAACAACAACAACCATCAGCACGACGTTTCAAAGTTAGTTTAATACAATGAATTATATTTAAAAAAAAAAAAATAAAATAAAAAATAAACCGACCAAGCAAAACAATTTTAGTGAAATAAACAAACTTGTTTTGTATATCCTCTCAATCCTTTGCTATAATCGAGTGCAAGAGTTGATTTAAAACTTAAACAATTTATTTAAAGTATCATATTAGAGAAAAGCTATATATTTATGCTGTTAATTAAGCTTACAGTGTCAACTTATGTTAAATAAAAGTCGTTAACAGTGCATTACCAAAGTCAAAAGAAATAGTAAGTTGCGTAACGAACATTCCATACAAACGTATGTAGCAGAAAAATTGCAGCGTCGCTGTTTTTGCGATTTAACAACTTTTATATCAGCCTCTGTAAACTGTAACCGACTCTGTAATTGTCTATTGCTATAAGTATACATGCATTATGCACAGCATGTTAAATCCAAAAGCAGCAGCAGCACAACACCACCATCAACAACAACAAAAACAAAAACAACAACCACAAACGGCAGCCACAATTGTAGGCCCCATGACACAATCGATTTGTTCATGGTTCACTCACCTAATACAGAATAGTCAGGCACAACAGCCAAGCAGCAGCAGATCGAAAGGCAGTTTATATACAAGATACATGATGACAACAATGTAAAATGAATTCTCTAAAGTGTACAACGTTGTTGTTCAACAGCGCAAATTATTTCTATAGATTTTAGCTGCATATAAATAATTCCGTCATTGATTTATACACTTTGAAGATTTGGCTTACATATCAGTTGTAAATAGAAACATGATTAAGAAAAGTATTTGCTTAGTTCATTTAATAGCTAATTTCTCTAAATTGAACTACTGAACTTCTAAAGTTTTTTTTTTTTTTAAACTTCAAAAAGTTGTAATTGTAACTAAAAATCATGCACTATAAACGCCATAGATACTTTTGTATCTATAAGATTACAATAATATCTAGTTACACACAGCGCACATGTCTTTATAATTTCACTATTTTGTTGTTTTGTATCTTTTATCAGATAGTAGCGCATTATATTGTATCCGCAACATTTTTTTTTATTATGCTTTTTATTTCTTTTATTTAGCCAACCCATTCATTTGGCGCAAAAATGTGCATCCGTTTGTTGTAAATTGTAAAATATTTCACTGTATTTTACATAATTTTAATGCATTTAAAACGGCTGCCAAGCGAACAGCTACCGGCAGGCAGGCAAACAGTCAAGTCAGTCAGTCATTCAGTCAAGCTCTGCTACTACACTACTTACATTAAATAAAGCAACAACAACAACAACAAACGTGCTTGCATGCATCAATGCACGCGATTCTTTTTGTTGTTGTTGTTGTTGTTGCAATCACTACTGAGGCGCCCCAGTTGTATATTTTTTTGTTTCTTTTTACCCAGACCCAGAGGCAGTGCCCGTGGAATGAGTCGGTAGTTAAATGATTTCATTTACACGCCACATAATTTGGTGGCATTTTGTCGTGTTATTCACTCATTTTCACAAGAGAGAGAGCGTACAAAAAAAAAAAAAAAAATAAATATATAAAAATAAAAATAAACGAAATGAAATGAAAAATAATAGCTTTTATCTGATTTGCTTGTTGCTGTTGTTCATATATTTTGTTAAAGCATGCCGCAATCAACAGCAAAAGCAACGACAACGACGACGACCACGTCAAATTTACTTGTTTGTATCTTTTTTTGTTTTTTTTATGAAATGTATCGCATAGATACTTTTTAAGCGTTCGTTCTGTTATACGTCCGTCCGCTTTGTAGGTGGTCTTTGTTCATTCAGCCACAAGTTCTTTGAGCTTGTTATTTTTTTTTTTTTTTTTTGCTTGCTTTATTTTAACACATTTTTTATATGTGTAGCTACATTGCCTTAACGCGTAAGATACATTTTTAAAGCTATTTCAAATCACTAAATATGATTTAGCTTTTTGTGTTCTTAAGTTTTTTTCTTAAATGCACGCGCCACATTTGAAATATGTTCACAAAAATATAAAAAAAAACAAGCTGCATTTCTCTTCTTTCTTATTCCATATCGCATACAATACAAAAACAAAGTTCATAATTCCCCTAGCTATATATTTTTTTTTTTTTTTTTTGGTTGAGATACAATTTATCTATCTTGTAGCTACATATACAAAATGCTGTCATTAAATTAGCTTTTTGTGTTATTTTGTTATTTTTTTCTTTGACACAATAAATTTTAGTTTCTTGTCTGTCGATCTGTCTGTCTGTCTGTCTGTCTGTGTGTCTGTTTGCCTATCTGTCGTCAGCATTTATTATTGAAATTAGCCATGCATATATTAGAAATGACAAATTTTCGTAGTTCAAAGTAATTTTTTTTTTTTTGTGGTTGTTCTTCATGGTTGTCTAATTTTTTTGAAACTCAAAATATAAATTAATTACAATTTCTCTTTTTTCGACTAAAAAAAGTCTTTGAATTTTTTTGCATTTAAAATTTACAATTTATTTTCTTAAATTTCTCACTTTAAATCAGGGCTACAATCTAACAAAAATTGGCAGTGTTGCGGTTCAGCAGTTTGTAATGCCTTTTAACTGTTGGTTTTTAGTCAGTGTCAAACCGTGGTTCGGTTCGATTTATGTGAAATAAAACGTTTATTAAAAAATATAATAGAGAAGCTGATTCGGTTCATGGTTTGGTTCATGATACGGAGCAGCGGTTTAAAACCAATTTGCAGCGCCTCTTTAACCAAATACATTGCTTAATTAAAAGCAACATTGCAACCTAATTGCAATGTTCATAATATAATTAATTCATCATACCGCAGACATGTGCATTGCCAAAATAATCAAAAATGTAATCTAATTTTAAATTCTATACACAAAAAAAAAAAGGAGTAGCAGTATCAGTAATATGTGTAGACATGCCACAAATTAACTAACTAAAAGAAAAAAAAAAAATACCAAAATGCAAATATGTTTTGTGGCTGCGTCAATAACAATAGCAACACAACACAATACACACACATACACACACACTCTTCTCGTGTCAATGTCCAAATGTTTGGCAATTAAATAAAGCCACATAACATCAATTTTGATATATTTTGTGCAACAATATTCTATCAAAGACAATTCTGGCACGATGGCATCAAAATAAATGCATAAAACGCATATTATACTAGGCGATGTCTGTGCTGTGCCTGTGTGCAACCCTCAATAAGCAATAAACGCATTGATAGACAGACAGACGGACAATGGCTACTACTACTGCTAACAAGTTCGTCAACATAAATCCCTTAATACTATTTCTTTTTTTTTCCATTCGATACTCGAAAATTTCAACTTTTGTTCGTTTTTTTTTTTCTTCTCCTGTGCAATTTGCCAACGCCCCGAGTAGACTGCAATATGAGAAACCACCCGAACTGTGTATTGTTGTGTGTATAGGGCGTGCGGTTGTTATATATTTGTGACTAGCTAACTAAGCAGTGGTAGGATTAAAAAGTATTTAAAAAGTATTACAATATTTTGTAGAGATTGGCAGAAATAAAAGGAAAAAAAACCAGCATATAAAAAGAATTTGAATATAATTATCATATAAAAAGTTAGAAACTTGATTTTGATGCTAAAGATAATAAAAGTGTATTTCATTTAGATGAAAAATGGCGCAATCTATGCATTTAGCGTCCTTTTTTTTCTTTAATAAACAATTTAGCAGTATTTGTTTCCTATTTTTCTGCTTTACCTACAAAGCAAAAACACTTTTATTTGCTTTTTTGTTGCACATTGACGAAAAAGTATATTTTGTTGTTGTGTGTACTGCATAAATGTAAGAATTTGCTTGGTATATTGCTTCTATTGTGCTATATTTTCTATTTTTCTTCTTTACCTACAAAGCAACAACACTTTTATTTGCTTTTTTTGTTGCACATTGGCGACAACGCATATTTTGTTGTACTATGTACTGCGTGTATGTATGAATGTGCTTGGTACGTTGCTTCTAGTGTCCTTTGTCTCCTATTTTTCTGCTTTACCTACAAAGCAACAACACTTTTATGCGCTTTTTTTGCACATTGAGCGACAAAGTATATTTTGTTTGTGAACTGCGTAAATGTACAATATGCTTTGGCGTCTTCCATAAACTTTGTTCGATTTTCTTTACATGCAAACAACAAGGCTTTTATTTGGATTTTTGCACATAGCAAAGCGTATATTTTGTGAATACTTAAACCAAATCCCAGGTATTTTTGATTGCAAACTGCATTATCGTTTTTTTTTTTTATTTGTGATTTAAGTTAATAAGCAGCATAAACATTACGTTTTACTAAAATTGAATAAATTGCAACACTGTAAATGCAATCAATTTAGTATGCAACAATAAAATTTCAACTAAACCAGTACAATTTATTAACAAGTCAACCCTCGTGTTTAGGGAAATAGACAAACTAACAACAGCAACGACTGACCGTAACCGTATGCCACCATAAACATTATATACGTGTGTGTGCTGTGTGTGCTCTTTGGCCCCCTTTTACACATATGACAGCGGTTGCTGCTGTTTGGCGTCTATAAAAAAAAAAAAAAAAAAAAAAAATTAAAAAGAAAAAAACAAAACCACATACGACTTTGTCGGCCAGTCAAACAACGACCCCTGCAGTAGCTAAAGCACGAGCATAGATGGTATGGCAAGCTATACAGTGACTGGCTATGCTCTACCGGCGCTTGCGGCAAAAACTGTTTAAGCCATACAAACTACCCACTTACATTATACAAGCGACTAAACGACAGTCTATACGTGCTTCAGTCAGTCAGTCATTCAGTCAGAAAGACTGTTTGTCTGTCTGTCTGTCTGTCCAACATGTTGTAAATGTTTTAGGCGGATCGACATACGTGTATATGGTTGCATGCTCGGCTGGTCAACGCAAACAGCGCATATAGCTAACAATAAGAGTGAAAGAGTAGTATTGCAATGCTGTTCTTTTTTTTTTTTTTTTTTTTTTTTGTATTTTGTGTGTGCGTTTTTGCGGTTTTGGTTTTGCGCAGAGCTTGTTGTTGTTTTTGTTGAAGCTTGAGCCACACAGCGAAACACAGCACGGCGCAACTTCAACTGCTCTGTGCTGTGCGGTTGAGCTAGCGTATTGTAATTTTGTGCATTTCAGGCAAATTTCAACTGTAATTTGCAAAATTTTTGTGCCATGTACGTTTGTTTTTGGTGTGGCATAAAAAAACAGTGACGAGAGAGAGAGGAGGAGGGAACTTACTGTCAGCCTAGCTAGCTAGACTGTTGGCCTAAACTTGTGCGTGTTTTAGCGCCATAATGTGTTTCTTTTTTCCTTTTTTTTTTTTTTTTTTTTGCCCCCAACGAACAACGCAACTAGTCACAAATAAATTATGACACTAATATGCGCATTGAGTTTACCAACAATGTGGTAAAATAAACCGAGTAATGTACGCTTAGATTCTATATAGACGACGACATGGTTAAAGTTTCTCATTAGTTGTCAGATAAGAAAGGCTCAAGTTACCAACTCATTCATTTATTCAGTCAGTCAGAGTGTTTATAAACTATGCCGATTGCTTTTGCATGATTAAAAAAAAATACATGACACTACATGACTGCTTATGTGTGAAAATTCATTTTTGATTTTGAATATTTTGTATTTAATAACAACATTAATATTGAATTTCACTGCACAAAAAAAAAAAAGCGCAATTTAAATGCACAAAGTTCATTGGTCTGATTTTTGTTATACGAAATTGAAATGTATGCTTTATAGAAACATTCATTGCCAAGTCCATGTGTCCAGCTATAATTCGGGCTCAGGAATATTTTAATAAAGTGTAAGTTGGTTGTAGATACATTATGTTTTATAAAAAAAAATGTATATACATCTCGGAGACTATTACTTTAAGCATTTTGTACCATAATTCGAGCTCAGGAATTTTTTAATAGAGTGTTATTTGGTTATAGATACATTAAGATTAAGAATAATATAAATATGCGTCTCGGAAACTATTTATTAAAGCATTTTCAGCCATAATTCGGGCTCAGGAATTTTTTTAAAGAGTGCTAAATGGTTCTAGATACATTATGAATAATAAAAATAAAAATGCATATGTCAGACGATCAGTTTAAATGTTTTGCACCATAATTCGGGCTTAGGAATTTCTTGATAGAACTATATTTGGTTATAGATACATTATAATGGTTTTCAGCCATAATTCGGGCTCAGGAATTACTTTATAGAATGTTACTTGTTTGTAGATACATAATGACTAATAAAAAGAACAAAATCCATTTTTTTATCATAAATCGAAGTACAAATTCAGTCTTTTATTTTATATTAAAATGATTCACCGATATGTAAGCTAAAAAGCCGCAAAATTTATAAAACAGATATGTATAGTATCTCATATAAATCGAAAACATGCAATTGAATATTTATGAATCAAGTTTTCTTTCATTTCATTTTTTTTTTTTTTTTGTATTTTTTTTAACTTACTTATCAGATACAAATATTAAATAAACGACCTTCTACATATTCATGAATACAATCAATAAATAAATAAACTAAATAAATAAAAAAAAAAATAGCAATAGAGAGAAAAAAATGTGTATATATGAACAATTTTTACTATGAATTGAAACACATAAAAGTGCATGTTCATGTCGTCAATGTTTCATTACAAATGCGCATAAATTTCACACGCACATATACAAATATTTAAAAAAAAAAAAAAAAAAAAAATACACACAAACGACAGCTGTAAAATTGTCGATAAATGTTTAATAGCTCAACACGCACATTTTCAGATTGAAAAAAAAAAAAAAAAAAATATATAGACAAATATCTTTTCAATATAAAATAATAGCGAAGGGCAGCAACATGAATAAGCAGAGCAATATTTCGAAGTATACAAATAAAAATAAAACAAATATTAACAGATAGCAGCAAACAGTGCACAGATACATACAGATACGAGAGGGCTAGATACAATATTTAATATGAAAAAACATGCAACGACGTTGATGGTTGATGACGATGACGACTATGAGCGAGAGCGTGTAAATATTTACTAATGAACAATATTTATTTTGTTATTAAAGTAGTCATACAGCGTATATCTACAAAAAAAAAAATATTTCTAGTGAGGTGAGATGAGGTGAGGTGCAGCGTTGATCAGCAGCACCAACAAGCACAAAAGGTGTGAGTGAGTTGTACAAAATTATCTATCTGACTGAACGATCGATTGTTCTATTGATTTAAATGTAGTGCCTAAAGCTTGAATAATAATAATAAATAAATAAATAAACAACTTTATCACGATCAATATGTGTTAGAGACAGATACGCATTCAGTCAGTCAGTCAGGAATTAATGTATCTGTATCTCAAAAAAAAAAAATCAAATTGAGTGAGTGCCACTTGCTGCTGTGGCATAAATTATGTATAAAAAATAATTTGTATAATAATTTTTTTTACTATAAATAGAGCAGCAGCGAAAATCTATGCCACCAAAACAAAAAAAAAAAAAAAAAAAACACTTGAATTGCGCATAAATTTTGTGTGTGTTGAGTACAAGTGCAGTCAACACTTGAAAATGGAAAAAGAAATGAAATAAAATAACTCCACGCCACCAAAAAGTTAAGCATATACTTAAAAATTAATTGCCCTGAGGGTTTTTCAAAGATATGAACTACCGCCTGCCTGCCTGCTCGCTTGTCATACTTATATTGAAATGGAACTGAATAGCCTTTTTTTTTTTTTTTTTTGTATATTGAATTTAAGTGGCATTACTTTTCAATTTTACAAGTATATTACTTATTGCTAGAGTATTTTAATGCGCTACATCAAATAAAAAAACATAAATTGTATTAGTTGCATTGAACAGAAAGGCCTCATAAAATGACAAATTTCAAAAAATGTAGCAAAAACTTTATTAGAACTTTACTTAAAATATTTTACTTTATGTTAAAACTAATTGTGAATTACAGTTGTGATTTAAAATTTAAAAATTACCTATTGATCGAAAAAATATTAATTTATTTATATAAAAAAATAGGCAAAAAATATTTTTATGTCCGCTATGCATTTTGAAACCATCTAATCGATGAGTCCCAAAACGGTGTTATTTGAAAGGCAACAATACAAGTATTATTATAGACCACTATGCCACTAAACTAGCTCCAACAAATTGTGCTGTCGCTGCAAGCAACAAAAAAAAGGGTATTTTTTAGTATTTTTTGTATGGATTAATTTTTAAAAAATTACAAAAATGCCACCGAAACGAAAAAGAGCAACCGAAACGCCGTACAACTTAGTCATGCCGAATACCGCAAATACTTAAGATAATACTATCCGAAAATAAAAATGTTTTGGAACATTTTGCGAAACTTTTCCAGATAAAAATTTGATAGAAAAATAAATCATTTGTCGCACATTTCTAGGAAGTCAAAATAAATGCAAATCGAAAGAGCCAACGATTTATTTGAAATGTTTTTGAATGCTGTTTACGTATGGAAATTGTCAAAAAATTTTTTTAGAGGTTAAGCATGAAACAAGTTAATTTTTTTAAATAATTAATGATCTCAAAATTTTGAGAATAAGTCGATGTGGAAACCTTGAAATGTATCCTTTACAACTTCTAAATTTTAACAGACTTAGTCGCATGTTTTCGAAATGCTGAGTTAAGTAGTGCATATCTTTAAGTATCTAAAAGATACATTCCGAAAATCTTATAAAACGCAGCGTATACAAATTTCAGCTAAACCAAGTTTTAAATATTTTTCGTTACAGTTTAATGCGTGGAAATCGCAAAAAAAAAAAAAAATGATGCAGGAAGCAAAAAAAAAAAAAAAAAAAACAACATAATCAAAGCGCCCAATCGTTTAAATTTATTTAAATTACAGCCGAGTGCAAGGCATACGCCTTTTGTGAACACCCCAGCGACAACAACGACAACAACAACGATGATGATGATGACGAGAATGTTGAAGAACCAGTACTCACTCACATTAAACCCCAGCAAGCAACTTTTAACAAACGAAAGATACGAAAAAAAAAAAAAGTGAAGAGACAGACGGACAGACGGACATACGGACGCTTATTATGATAAAAACCAAACAAAAAAAAAAAAATTGAATGACGCGCGGGAATACAAAGCGTAATACACAGAGCAGCAGCGGCAGATCCCTTTTTAAATAAAATTTAACGCCATTTCAAAACGAAAAAAAAAAAAAAATAGAAGGGTCGATTGAGTGGCAAGACAAGTTGAAATGAAGGGGAACTGATAGTCAGTCTGCTGTCTGTCTGTCCGTCTGTCTGTCTGTCTGTCTGTCTGTCCAACAGTTACTACATGAATCATGCATTTTTTTTTTTTTTGTTAAACCCAGCAAAGTGTTAAACAAAAACAACAAAAGCAGCTGAAGCAGCAACAGAGTCAGAGCAATACATTCTCTATCCCAATGTCCGTCCGTCCGTATGTCCGTCTGTCTGCTTTCCATTTGAACCCAAAGCCTTAGTTGTGTGTATGTAGCCTGTTTCATTATAATTATGACCCTCATCAAAAAAATATTTTTTGATTTAAGCAAACACGCAGCAGCAACAACAACAACAACAACAACATTGATAATACTGTCAGGCTATATAAAATTTTGATATAAAACGTAAGTGTGGGGGCGCATATTAAGCGACCCTTTTTCTGTTTCGTTCATCATTTTTTTTTTTT
This sequence comes from Leucophenga varia, assembly GCA_018903435.1. Classification (NCBI taxonomy): domain Eukaryota; kingdom Metazoa; phylum Arthropoda; class Insecta; order Diptera; family Drosophilidae; genus Leucophenga; species Leucophenga varia. The sequence goes on along the minus strand of JAEIFJ010000935.1, from coordinate 3,841,549 downwards.
TTTTTTTAATTTTTGGTTTTCTTGCTGCTTTTCATAATTTCATTTTGTAGATAATTTGAAAACGTATTTCTGGATTGAATTTTATATGAAAAAAAAAAAACAACAGAGGGTGTTTGCTTACTAACTAACGGATGATATTCTTTGAGAAAAGTCACCCCATTCCGACATCATTTCACCTTTTTTTTTTTTTTTTGCAACACTTAAGGCGATTATGCTACGCTACCAGGCCAAAAAGTGCAAATATAACGATTAGTTTAAAAAACATAGAAGACGAGGGTTGCAACATTACAACATACACGCTACACCCAAAGTCACAGTGCATAAATTAAATGCGTACAAGTTAGGCAGGGGCACTAGAGACTAGAGAGCGGGCAAAATGGAAATAGACATTTGTCTTTCGTCTATGCGCAATAAAACAGGAATCGAGTGTACAACAACAACAACAAAAATGCGGTCGCAAATAACCGTTGAATTTTTTTTTTTTTTTTTTGTTATTTTCAAAAAGCTGCAACAGCCTAAAGTCCTTAAAAAGTTTTCATGCCACACGTCGCATGTTGAAAAAAAAAATATTTTGTTTTACGCCTTAAGCCGGAAATGGTTTATTTAATGCAGAATTTGAATAGATTTATTTTCCGGTAGCTTTTATTAAAACTGGGTTTGTTTTAAAGATGTTAAATACGATTTTTATCTACAACAAATTTTATGAAACAAAATTTTGTGGCATAAGTCGCGTTAAGTAATAAAAATTATGTGAAGCTATCATTTTCTACCGAATATTCCCTCATGTTTCTTTTATATCCCAAAAACTCGGACAATTTTGTAAGGATTTTTATTTTTTAAAACGGTTTTAACAAGAAAAAGCTTAGAGATTTTGAAAAATTCTAGCAATTTTTAATTTTTTCAAAAACTTAAGATTTTTGTTCCATTGTTTGAAAGGCTATTTCTTTGCTAGTAGAACCCATGTTTGGTTGTAAATCCCTCAATAATCGACGAGGTTATTAAACATTCTTTAAAGATAAACAATAAAAATAAAAATCGGTTCATAGTTTACTGAGTTATTTTACAAAAAGTGAAAAAAGTGGAAAAAATAATTTTTTTTTAAACGAATTAGAATTTTGGCGATGTGCCACAAATTCCAAGTATGCAGTTTGGACTACAAACAGCTCCACAAGATTTCCCAGCTATTTTGAAAAGTCGCAGATGTAATTGAACCGGAACCCGAAAAGGTTTAACGCCTTGTGTGTGCCATGAATTTTGTGCTACCTTAAACAGCAATTTACAAAGTAATTCGGAAGCTACAAATAAACCAATTATATTGACACTAATCCCATTTCATTGAATTGAAAATAATCACAAATACAAACATTGTTTCAAGATCAGATAATAAAAATCCCATTAAATATTTGCCATATTCAAGTGTTCTCAAAAAACCAAAAGAGATTCGAGAGAATATTCCCAAAACAATAAAATGATGAAAATTGAAAGGAAAAATAAATAAACAAAAAATACACGCTGCTGCCGCTAAGTGTGGCAATATTGCTGACCAACAAATCGAAAAAAAAAAAAAATAACAAGCACAAATTAGGCTATAATATTCAACAATGAAAATGAAACGAGGCGGCTAAAATACACAAACAAAAAAAAAAAAAAAAAAAAAAGCGGCAACTGCATCCTGGCAACAGAAAACAAAAACAACAACAAAAACGAGAATAATATAAATAATACCATGCAACCAAGTGCAACATGCCGCAAGTAAGGCAAACAGCAGAACCAGTCACAACTAAGCGCAAGAGTTTAAAGGTATGAAGCGCGAGGGTAGGTAGCAGCAATACTTGCAATTTAATTTGTTATTGTTATAACTCTCATTCTGTATATTCTTTCAACATTTTTACACTACACTTCTTGCAGTACTTGAATGCGGCATACAGCATGCACAACAATAAAAGCAAAAAAAAAAATATATCTTCATTTTCTGCTGCTGCTGCTGATAATATGAATAATGATGATAATGATGTTCATAATCATTATTATGTTTCTATACAACTCCTGTCGCTGTGCAAAGCCTTACTGTATTTGGTATTGTTCAAAGATATTTTATATATGTGTGTGTGTGTGTGTGCTGCAGATACATTCATTTATCCCGGGGGTATATGCCGCAAAGTACCCTAGGGGATTCGAAGCGTGTAATGTATGCTTTTCATGTTTTTATGCTATTGTTTTGAGCCACCATACATCTCTCTCTCTCTCTCTCTCTCTCTCTCTGTCGCTCTCGCTTTTGCTGTTTTAGTCCTTTGTACTAATTCTCATTCACTATGGTTCTTGTTATTCTGTTGTGCTACGTCGTAGTAAAAGACAACATTTAGCTCACTGTCCGTCTGTCTGCCTGTCTGTCGTTCTGTCGTTCTATGTGTATCTTTTGGTTTGCTATAGCGTATGCGTGTAGCATTAAGCGCATGCATAGGGACTATACAACAATATGGCAAAAAAAAAAAAAAAAAAAAAACGCCAAAGTGCAACCAGCAAAGTAAAGCATCGTGTATGTGTCTGTACATCACTCTTGAAATATATACAAACCATATATACATCTCGTTGGCATCTGATGAACTGAAAGACGCATGTATGGCAAACAGGGCAGACAGCAAGTCAGCAAAAAAAAAAAAAAAAAAAAAAAAGGCAACTAAAAGTGCTGCAGGCATTTTATGCGACTTTAAGATACGCTACAAATATTAGGGAATATTACATTTATACAAATTAATTTATTATATTTAAAATTTTTTTTTCTAATTTTTAAGTATGTGCATTCTAAATTTTGCATGTAGTAGCACGTTATTTAGAATATTCGTTCTAACTTTAGTTTTGAAAACGCGCGTTCTACATTTTGCATGAAGTAGAACATTTTTAAGAATATTCGTTTTAGCTTTATTTTTTTTTTTTTTGCAATTTTGAAGCTATATGCGAAGGGTGTAATTTAAACAACAGGCAAAAAAAAAAAAATAAGAACAGAACAGTAAAAAAGACAGCCAAACAAAAAAAAATACAGACCAAAAGACCGAAAGACAATTCAAGCCACGTTCCGTTCCATTCTGTTAATTTATTTCAACCTTTTTTTTGTTTTTTTTTTTTTTTTTACATTTTGCTGCTAGCTTACTCATTTGCCATGCTTGACTCCTTTCGTTTTACCATTTCTTTTGGCATATTTCATATGCACAAAAAAAAAAAAAAACAAAAACAAAAAATTCAAATAGAATTCTTTGGCTCATGCTTTTGTTATTCTTATTGTTTTCATTTCGTGTCTGTTCATCATCATCATCGTCATCGTCTTCATCGTTTCCCATCATCATAATCTAGACGACAACGTTGTTTGTTATTTAGCTGCTTTGGTTTCTTTTTGGCCAGTTCCTTTGCGCTACACGTCTACATTCGCTAAAAAGTTTTTTTTGTTTTTGGTTTGTCTTATTTGCATTTACATACAAACGATAAAAGTATCTAGCTACAAAAAATGTATCTAGTTCCTTTATTTCTGCTGTTGTTCTACATGTTACTTTTATACATACTCATTTAGTTTTAGTATGCATTTTATCGCTACAGATACATATTTAGATTCGCCAGTTCGCAAAGAGGGTGTGTGTGTGTGTGTGTGTAGCACGCTTTCTTCTTTGGCAAAACCACAAAAGGAAAATTATTAGTGGCGCTAAATAGTTCGACATGCTTCGTTTCATTTCTGTTTCTGTTGCTATTTAAAATGTCGACGTTAAAGACAAACGAGCGCTAAATTGTGCGCTACATTAGGAAATTTTTACTAGACAGGTGAAGCGTTTTGTATGTATAATTTGAAATTTAAAGTGAAATATAAAGATGTTCAGACGGCGGCGCATAATGCAGACAATGTAGGCACATAACGCAGGAAACGGAGGCACATAACGAACAATGATTGAATAGATTATGTATGTGAAATTAAATAAAATTGTTAATAATGGGCAACTGCAACTTTTTCGATAGATGACATTTATGCTGATATTTTACATAATACGTAACGCATCGAGTCGCTCAAGGCAATGCTTAAAAGGTGAAAATACGTCGAAAAAAACTATCTTGTACAACTTTGCATTTGATTCGGCCAGTTTCGAGTTATAGCGTTGTAAATATGGAGTTCAATAAATATAACAGGTGATGAAAAATGGATAATATACGATAATGATAAGCAAAAAAGATGATGATAGAATACCGGGCAAGTAGCAAACAAAGATTGATGGCCAGAAAGATTTGGCAGTGTGTTTAATGGGATGAAAATGAGCAGCTCCCCTAGGGCCAACCAGACTGCTTGAAGCTGACGATAGGTACGAAGTGGAGAAAAGGAAATTTTTCTTTTGGTGTTCCGCGCATAGCTACGGATTGGAGGTTTAAATGCAATCGCCCAACAGTCCAGACCTGGCCCAAAGTGATTACAATAGAACTAATTTCTAGAGAGGCTTATTATCATGAGTTGACTCAGTTTATTGCCAAAAGAAACTAGAACTTTTGCGAAAGAGAAATGGTTACAAATTAAAAAAAATACAGCGGAACTTAAGCCGGTACCCGAAAGTTAAATATTTGCAAATTTTCAAAATTTTAAGGCTTCCAAAAAAAAAAAAAAAAACTAAAAAAAAAAACGATTTTTCCGGAAAATAAAATAAAACGAAAAAAATTAAAAAATAAAAGTAATTATATTTGATTAAGGCTAACTTTGTGCATACGCTTGAAAGCATAAATTTGACGTTGATCCCATCAAAAACAAAAGCGAAACAATAAGGAGCAATCCTGGAAAAAAAAAAAAAAAAAAATGTGCACAGATGTAGCCCTGTGCAGAAAAAAAAAATAACACTTAAGTCAAGTAAGGATAAAGCATAAATATGCTTAATAAATAGAAAAAGCCAGTGAGAAAGTAAAAGAAAATATAAAAGAAAAGAAAAACAAAATACAACAAGGACATTTTTTTTTCTAGCAAATAACACAGCAGGAAATAAGGAACTTAAAAAAAAAGGAATGCACATAATTACAAAACTGACACCTCCCTGTGTGAGCGGCTGTATACAAAAAAATATAAATGTGTGTGTATGTAAAGACTCGTTTCAGAAAAATAACAATAACGCCAGGCAGTCAGGCAGTCAACCAGGCAACACAATGAATATAAAATGAAAATAGAACAGAAAAAGTGGGGTGCTGCTGCCCAAGCGAGCAATGTGAATTGTCGTAATAGCAATCAATTTGGTTAGGGTAACTTAATACAAAAGGGACGTTGAATAAAGGGAACCCAAAAAAAAAAAAAAAAACATATTATTTGCGTGCAACTTGCTGTATAAACAGCACACATACACACACAGACACATATATTTATTTATAAAGGAACAGCATGAAAACGAGCATAAAAGAATATACTGGCAGGCAGGCAGGACGTCTGGCTTGCAAACATTACAATAATAGCAAAGCAAAGAATGTCTACTAGAGAACAAAACGGAAGGATGTGCAAACGCATGGCTGACTCGTAGTATGAAATAAACACAGCAGCGCAACCCAAAAAAAAAAAAAACGGAAGTGGCAACTATCAATGTACGCACGAACGAAGCAAATAACAATGGAAAGACAGACAGACAGACGGAAACTAGTGCCCAAAATACTGTTAGAAATGGTTTAAAAGGATACACTACGCTAAAGATAAACATATCCTTTTACCTATTATTAATTTTTTGTCTGCAAAATAAAGCATATTCTTTAATAGCAACCCTCGATGTTACACAATTTGACAGCGTATTAAATGCTAATTTTCATTTGATTGAGTGTTTTGCTGCCACCTAGAGCACCCTTATTTAAAAGTGAGTTCTTTTTTTTAAGTTGAAATGTAAGTACATCAATTGATCTACAACTTGAGTTGCGTACACTCGCCTTTAATTGATTTTATATATATATATATATATATATTTTTTTCCATTCGCGTCTACCATGTGTCGCAACGCTGCTGCAGTCAAGCGTAAAAAAAGTGTTAAGTAGCATGAAAATTAATTGATTTGCGGATTATTTGCTGGACAATGTGTTAAGCAGTAGATTGAGTGCGTAAAAAAAATAAGGGCAACTAAGCAGCTGCACAGGTCAAAGGTTTTGCAGCAAGTCAATAAACAGCTTACCAGATTATTATTATTATATTTTTTGGGTGTATAAAAGACACATACCTGTAATGAAATAGAAAAAAAAAACATATTAATTAATTTTTATTTTATTTAAAATACATAAAAACACTTGAAATACACTCCAAATAAAATCTGTCGAAATATAATGCTAATCGGTGTTTAAAGCAAGTGATTGTAACGCATTTTTTTAATTTCGTACTATGTACAAAATATATCGTAGTATGTACGAAATATTTCGTAAATGTTTTTAAGCAAAGATGTAGGTACTTTATATTGTATTTATACATACATTAAGTTCTGTGTATAGTCGATACACATTATACTTTTTATTTAAAATAAAAAAAATAACACTTGAAATACACTCAAAATAAAATCTGTTGATGAATAATGCTAAACGGTGTTTAAAATGAGTCACAAAATATAAAATACAGACTTTGTAGTATATTTTTTATACATAAAAAAATTTAAGCTATTCTTATAATTTCGTACTATGTACAAAAATATTTCGTACTATGTACGAAACATTTCGTAACTTCCTCTAAGCTAAAATTTGCATTAAATTGTATTTATACATTTATTATTTTCTGTGTATAGTCGAATATTCATTAGCAGCTGTATTGTATAATAAAAACCGCAACTTTTTGCTCAAAAATCTATCGAAATATAATGCTGAACGCTGTTTAAGGTGAGTCACAAAATATTTTATGTAAGTTTTGTGGTATATTTTTTTTAAATAAAACAGTTTAAGTTATTTTTATAACTTCGTACTATGTACAAAATATTTCGTAAATGCTTTTAAGCAAAAATTTGCATTAATATTAGTCACATATTATTTTTTGTGTAGTCGTTACTCACTTGCAGCTGTTTTGTAAAGAAAAAAACGCAAATTATGACACAAAAAAAAATTCAACAAAAAAACAAGAAACAAGTTCAAATTAAGTAGCATGTCAAAACCAATAAAAAGTTATATTTTAATAAAAAAAAAAATAAAATAACTTTAAACTACAACAATAAAACTAACTTAAATTGTAAAAGTTTGCTGCTTTATTGCTTTGTATCTTTTATTTTCTACGTGTAAAACTTAAAAAAAAAAAAATCTTATTGTCAAAACATAAAGAGCATTGTAAGACGCCACAGTAGACATTGAGAACAATAAGAAGCTATTAAACTCGATTGAAACGACATACAGTAGAGTACATTAAGCATAGAACTAACACCACCGGGAATATGAAAAAAGATGAGCATAAATTTTATTTGTAACATGCAAAGTAAGCAACATGTTCAACAGAATTACATGCATACACTCATAGGTGTGACAGGCAGCAGCAGAGCAACATAATAAAATATGAAAAAAGAAATAAAATAAAAGGTGGAGTAAACTGGTGCCTATAAAAAATGGAATAAACTTGGTGACTATAAAAAAAAAAAAATATAAAAGTAAGATCAAGACACAAAGAAAAAGCGACATAGATACTTAAAAATCGCATAAAATATAATATTAAAAGAAGTTTTATTTGAAAAAGTGTAAGCAATATTTTATTTTATGTTGGCAATGCTGTAAAATTGCAAAAAGGACAAATGAATCGTTAAAGAGTGAGAGAGAGGTTAGAGAAAAAAAAATTTCAGCATATTATTTAAGTTTGGCAACACTGTAAAAAACAGCTGATTTAAATTTTAATCAAAAATTTTCAAATGTATCGTCACAATGTGCATTTTTTAAAATTAATCTATAATTTTTAGGTTCACATAACAACCTCAACACAGGCATATAACTAGTTTCAATATTAATTTGCTCATTATGCGCCTCCGTTACATTTCAGTAAAATTAGCAAACAAGCGAAATTCTACATATTTGAGTAATAATTTCATGTAAACAGCTTCTAAAACAAATACTTCCTTTCTAAAAGTGTTACAAAATAGCTGCAAAAAAATTAGTATACTATACTTTTAGTGCACACCGTATAGTTTAGGGTATAATAATATAAAGTACAAAATTTCAATTCGATATATGTGCGCTGTTTAACATGCAAATTGTGTGCCTGCTGATGTTGTATTAAACAGAGTAAAGTGTATTATGTGTTGTATGTGTAAAAGTTGACTTGGCCCAATGTCTTTAGTTTTGCTTCAATGGAAAGACTGTGCTCTTAATGCCTGCCTACCTCTCCCTCTGTTTGTGGATGGCTTTACGTGTTTTCAGTTCAATGCACAAAATCAACGTACTGAGAATACAATACTATCGAAGGGATCGACCAACCAACCAACCAACCAACACATCGACGAACGACCAACTGTGTAGTGAATGCCAAAACAGCAGTCAACGTAAGCAGTTACAAATGTATCTTATTGTGTAGATGTAGCTACGAGTTTGTTAGTAAGTTACAAACATATGTACAGACATGCATATAATTTTACTGATGCATATCTAAATGTTTATTAAGAAAAGTTTTTACTTCAAGAGACGAAAAAGAGTATAGTCCACAATATATACAAAATATGTGTAAAACGAACAGCATTACAATTTGCACATAAGATACATAGCAGAAGAAGAAGAAGCAAAAGAAGAAGTATTTTACAAGCAAAGCGCAAAGCAATTGGCACACAACTGACAGCAGTTCAATGGACAGACAGACAGACGGACGTACAGACAAATAGACTATGCCATATAAATACTTATGTACAAGTATGTGGCAAGACAAATGAAGAAAGCATTCACTTGGCAAACAAACTAACTCAAAAGAGTGTCTGCACCCGTAGTTTTTATAGCAATTGGGTTTACACAGTTCCAGTAAATACAGCAGCAGCATTGTAGCAGTGCAGCAAGTGCTACACTAGAGATACTTACTATATGCAATAATATTAGAATTCATTCAGCTACTTGTAATGTGTACATTTGAACACAGATAAATCGAATTCCATTGTATTGAAATGATTCTCGATTTTGCATACATACACATAGTATGTGTGTGTGCGTGTGTATGTAGGTGCAAATATGTAGGTAATTAGATTTTGTAACTGCAATTTAACAACTATTTTCAATGCTAAGTAAAATATGCTGTGCAGTGTTGAAAAACTTCAAGTAGCACTTTTGAAAGTTTATATGAAATACAATCAAATCGTCAAAATATTGCATCTCATACAAGCAAAAATTTTGTATGTGTTAAATAAATATTAAAAGATTTTCTAACTTTTGATCTAAGCCATGACAAACTAAATTTTCTTACTAACATATGTATGAGATGCAATATTTATACTTTGTACATTTTTTTTACTCGTTAACAACAATGAGAACGGATATATTCAGTTTGTCGGATAGTTTGTACCGCATTTAACAAAGTTGATATCTTAGACCTCATAAAGTATATACTTATAAAATTGATCAGCTTGACGAAAGGCGTCGATTTAGCCATCTCCGTCTATTCGTCGGTTTGTAGTTACACGATTTATTCGCCTAATCTTAAAAATATTGAACTGAAAGTTGAAAGTTAAGCTTTTCTCAGCCCTACGCAGTCAATGTGTTAAAATCAAAGTGACACGCCCATAATTAGGCACAACCCACATACAATTTTTAAATTTTTTTAAAGAAAAATGGTTCAATTAGTATGCGATCTAAGTCAAATATGGTAAAAAAAACTTCTAACAGCAACCCATGTTCAGAAAAGAACCAATGGTTGAAGTGGGACACCTATAGCATTTAGTCCCCATTCAGATCTTCCTTCAACTTTTAAGTTTTTATATGAAAAATGGGTTATTTAGGAAAAAAAAGGTTAATTCAAGCATCGGGTGACGCGTATTGAAGCTTCGGTTCCACCAAAGTTACCGTTTTTTTTTTGGTTTACTTAAAAATGTTTATGTATGAGATGCAATATTTATACTTTTTTTAACACACATACAGCGTAGAAAGACACAAACAAAGCAAAACAGTTGAGCGAAAAAGCGAGAGAGCATTTTACAAAGCTCTCTATGCAGTTAATTTTGTTTGTATGAGATGCAATATGCATATAAAACAATAATGTAAAACTATAACTTAAGCAACTAAACCTAAATATTTCATTTCCAGACAAACACTAAACCTTTTATAGCTGCTATTAACTAACTTAATAGCGTGTATTTGCCTAAATAGCCTCAGCAAAGCTCTAAAACTTTTAAAGTGTCAACTTTCACATAACAAACACGTTGTTATTTTTTTGTATAAACATTTTTTTTAACGATCATTTAAAATATAAAATATTTTTTTTTGTTTTTTTTTATGATCTTTGCATATCTTAAAAATAAAAGTTAACAACGCACTTTCTTCATCTTTATCAGCTTCAACTGCTTCTCGTATAATATTCTTATTGTACGCGCTTCTTAAATTACTTGAATTGTTTGTACAACTTATTTGACTGCCAAACCACTTAGAGCACAAAAAAACCTTTAAGCAAACTGCTTACATTCCTCAAACGCACAACACAACACAACACTACGCTACACTACACCCCTCCTGCTACTCTTCCTCCGCCACTTTGTTCATAATACTCAGGCACGCACAATCATCGTCATTTGTCAAGTTTATGGTTTGAGTTTCACCACTTTACACAGAACGAATTGAGCGCTGAATTGAGAAGAACTGAAAGCAACATGGAAAAAAAAACAAAAACAAAAACAACAATATTTGGAAAGAGTAGAAGAAGAAGAAGAAGAAGCGTATAATATGAATGTATATTACCATTATGTCGAACAATAACAAAAGACGAGTAGAATCTGAAAAAACAATCCCAAAGAAGCAACTCAAGAAATTCAAACGCCCCACAATACGCCCTCTTCACATTCATTTATTGTTGCATGCCTTTGCCACAATGGCGACGTTCCACAGAGTAACAGAGCAACATGAGACTTTAACCACATAGCTGCTAAGACAAGAGTAAGAGGAAGTCCTATACTCTACACTACACTACACTGCTCTACTCAACATCGACGACGACGACGACAACACCGTCGAGTGCCAGCAAATAGCTGCCAATTTTAGGCTTAAGTGCCTCGGTCGACCGGATCAGCTCCTCAAGCTCAGGCAGGCCACCGTCACCGTCAAACCAAACGAACGAACGAACGAGTATCGCTGCCGCATATGAAATTTAATGCCACTTCACCTTTTGTGCGTTTTGTATACTATCTGTGTGAGTCGGGGTATAATTCTTCTCTACTTTAATATTATTTTTCCTTTTTGTATTTTTTGTTTTTCTTGCTGGCCTGGCCCCTTGTTTAAGTGTTACTTTGTGATTTTTTTTTTTTTTGCCTTCTGAAGAGTTATTATATGTGGTCTCTTCTTTTTTTGTGCTTGTAGAATTCTCAACATTAAAACGGTTTCATGATTAACAAAAACAAAAAAAAAAAAACATGAGTTGGCTTAAATACTTTATTGAGTGTTGTTTTCTTAAAAATTGTTAAGACTTATAATTACGATTTATGTTGAAAATTTTGAGAAAGAAAATAGCTATTTAAGAAGTTAAAAACCGTTCCAAATAACTTTTTAATTCAATAAAATGTTAGATTTTATGTTATATATTTATTAACAGTTTCTATTTCTCTGATAAGAGTTACGGATATAGAATTTTTAATAGCCAAAATCAACTTTATTTTTGGTTTTTGAAAAAATGTGTATGCGTAACTCTCAGTAAAGAGGTGCTTTTGGATATTTGAGAACAGAGTTTTCACGACTCTCAATAGCTGAAACAGCAGAAATGAGTTTGTAACTCTCAGTAAAATGGTTGTTTTACATATGTGAGTCCGTAACTCTCAAAAAAAAAAAAAAAAAAAACAGAATGGCGAAAAAGTGTCCGTAACTCTCAACTGAATAGGAGAAAAAGTTTCTAATTCTCAGTAAAAGGATTATTTTAGATGTGTGTGTGTGTCCGAAACTCTCGAAAAAACAGAAAAGCGAAAAAGTGTCCGTAACTCTCAAGAGCCGAATAGGAGGAAAAAAGTTCTTAACTCTCAGTAGAAATGTTATTTTGTATATGTAAAGCAAAAAAAGTGTCTGTAACTCTCAACAGCACAAAGTCTTGGAAGATGCCAAGAAGTAAAATGCTTAAATAAAACATGGAAAACGCTATTTCTAATGGAATCTTAATTTTTTTAATTAAATTTAAAAACTTTTCCCCTCTCTATTTTTTTTTTTTTTTTTGTAATTCAAAGAAAAAATTAAAAAGAAAATATTCGCTTCTAGTCGCGGGAAAAGTTTTAATTTTTTTTTTTGTTTTCAAGAATTTAAGAACATTTCCGTTTCAAAATAACCAAACTATTAGCTTAAGTTGAAAAAAAAAGAAAAATATTATAAAATTATGCATGATTTTCATTTTTTGCGCGACTATACTCAGCGCGTTCTTAAGTCTCCCCCCAGAATATTTCCAAAACATTTTGCTTATGCAGACCAAATTAACATGCAAAGCTGTAATTCAATATTAACGCAAGCAAACAAAAGTAAAAAAAAAAAAAAAAATATATGAACGCGTTTATGATTTCGAAAATGAGCCAAAAATTAATAAAAGCAGCAAAATGTGAAATCAGCGACGACGACAACAACAACAACGACGACGACGATGATGAAGAAGCCAGCAAAGTCAGTCAGCGAGGCAGCTATAACCCAGCCCCAGTACAGTTCAAAAAATAAAGCACAGCCAAAGTAATGAAAGGGAAGCATTGCACGCTAAAAGATATATTTGAAAAAAAAAAAAATAAATAAATAAAAGAAAAAAAAAAAAGAAAAGAAAAGCAAGCAGGGGACGTGATTGAGACGAACAAGAGCAACAAAATATAAACGAGGGAAGGAAGCGTGTGGGCATTTAAATAAAGGCAACGACATGCGGACAGACAGACAGACAGCCAGACAGACGGACAGTAAGACAAACGCTTGAATGGGGCAGACAGCTCGCTCGCTCAGCACTCAACTACTACAAGAACACAACAACAACACAGCTCAGAACAGCTCAGCTCAGCTTGGCTAAAGGAAGCAACATTTCGCATGAGCAAGCACAAACAATTTTTAAAAACGACATGATTTCATACTAGAACACAAGCAGCAGCAGCAGCAGCAGTAAAAACGCAAGGGGAAATCTGTTCATACAGCAAAAAAAAAAAAAAAAAAAAAAAAAAAAAAAAAAAAAAAAAAAAAAAAAAAAAACCAAGCTAAAGAAAAAGAATTCTTTTTTTTTTTTTTTTAGAGCGCTACACACGAACATCAAATGGAGAAATGCTTGCTATGAAATAAAACTGGGAACTCTTGTGTGCTGCGCGAGTATGGAATGGAAAAAAGCTTGACATTGTTGTTGCGGCAAAGGGCGTTTAATATGCTTACCGCCTGCCGTTGCTGCCTGCTAACGTCTACACTGTAGCATAAGTAAAAAAAAAATACAAAAAAAAAATTAATATTAAAAAACTGTATGAATGCTGCAAGAGCACAGAACGACGACTACGACGATGATGATGATGACGAAGTTGCTGCAGCTTTGTGGCAGTTTTCTAGAGGCGTGTGGAACGTGGCAAGATAAAAATGTAAACGACAAAGTTTTTAGCAACGTCGAATACGAATACGACGACGACGACGACTTGACTTAAGTTGGTGGCAACGTGAAATCTTCAATGCGGTTGTGGCGTGTTTAGGGGGCGCATCAAAACTTAAACTAAAAGTATAAGTAGAAGAAACAAGAGCCAACAACAACGGCAACAACAACAACAGCACCAAACTTAAAATTACTGCTTGACTATGCAGCAAAGTTTGGCATAAACAGAGTGACCAGACTGGCTGAAATACATACTACATAAGTTTGTATAAAAAGCTTTAAAACTGATTTAAAAAATGCTAAAATTTAAAGACGAAATTTATAACAAAAATTAATTTACTCAAAATAAAATCTACTCAAATATCACAAAGTTGCAAATGTACGAAATACTTTGTAGATTATACGAAAAAAAAATGTTACATATAAGAAAGTTATGATCGTTGCCAAAATAATATATCAAACTTAATTAAAGGCCACGAACAAAACAAATCTGGTGTGCACCAAAACTACAGACAGCTGTTCTCGATAGAGCACATTGAACATAAGCTACGTTAAGCTTCCATTGCGTGTTTCTTCAAAAAAACGTAACGATAACCGCAAATCGCTGTTTTCTGGTACAAAATCTAACATTTCTAATGCGATAAAACATAAAACTTGCAAAGTTGTGTATACATTTTTGTTGAAAGTTGTCAAAACCTCAAAAAAAAAAAAAAAAAAAAAAACTTGTCAAATATCGTTTTTGAACATTTATCGCTGTGAAGAAATTGCAATTTCATATTTACAGTAACTCAATTCTATAAAAACTTAAATTTTTATATAAAAAATAGAAATAATGTTTCTATGTCCGCTATGAACTTTAAAACCATTCAACCGATGAGTCTCAAATCGGTTTAATTTGAAAGATATTAATGCAAGCATAATTATAGACAACCAAAACAACGCATAGGATACATTCGATTCATTCAGGAAGTCGATTTTCGACTTTTCCCACACAAAAATACAAAAAGGTATTTTTAGTGCTTTTTTGTATGTTTTTTACCAGCCCCAACATTTCACCAGAAATAGTACAAAATAACGTAGATGCGAAATGGAAAACAGCCGAAAGATGGCTGCCCTAGCGAAATGCCTTTAAAAAAATGGTCACCTTACTACATATATCGACAACTCTTTTTGAACTTGGCTGTTATGTGCTCTGTAGGCAACATGTTTCAGATAATCAAGCAGAAAACCTTAGTTTATGCAGAAAAAAAAAACACACAACCAATCTAGATTTCATAGGCAATATGATTTAAAAGATGCTTACAATTCTCGCTAAAGCAAAAAAAAAAAAAAAACAAAAAATAAAACCGCTTAGATACACATATTTCTGGTGAAAATTTTTTCAATATTCAAAAAATAATATTAAAATTTTGCTTGCACATCAGAAAAACAAATAAAATTTTAAACTTATTTGCTTTTAAAAAAAAATCAATTAAAACTGTGAGGGAAAAAACAAAAACTAAGAAGAAAAAAACTAAAAAAACTAGACAACCAAGCGGAAACATTTTCAACGCTATTATAAATGCATTATAAATTAAACCACTGGGAAATGAGCAAAACGAATGTAGTAGCACAGCAAACAAACAAATGCACAAAAAAAAACTATAATATTATTTATAAAGATAAAGAGGCGAACGAATAAAAAAACGAAGACAGACAGACAGACAGACGGACGTACTGACAGCTACTAAATGAAATATGAAGGCACTCAAGCGCATAGCACAACTACGAAATGATAATGTGATTAATTGTATAGATGAGATGAAATTAATTTGCAAAAAAAAAAAAAAAAAACAAAACAAATATAACTAAAGATACAACTAAAAGATACAAAGCGTACTTATAGATACATTTTAACAACAACAACAAAAAATTGTGTGTTGTCAACACAAAATTTTATATGTTAAAAATTGATGCAGCGTAGCAGTAAGAAATAAGTAAACTAAGTGCGTGCAATAAAGTAGAAGCAGAAAAAATTTTAAAAAAAAATATATATTTATAGCAACATGCAATCTCAAAAGATACAGTAAAAGTATAAGATACCGCAGCGGCGAATGCGCTCAAGTGTGTAACCAAGTAGCTAACTAAAGCTTAGCGTAGACGATAACTGCACTCAAGTTGCAACAATTGTGTTGCCTGAAAATGTCGTGCGCAAATAAACTAGCAACATAATGTTGCACTTGTTGTTGCTGTTGTTGTGGTTGCATTGCTGCCGTTATGATGTTGACAGCAGCAAATCGAAAGAGACGACAGCACAACTTTATACATAGTTGCTAACAACTACAACAAGTAACTACATATATAGTTGTTGTTGTTGTTATTGTTGTTGGCACTAAAAGTTTTCGTTGTTGTGCGTTTTGCGGCATTTGAAAAATTGCAATTGAAACTAATTCAGTTAAGTGTGCAGTAACAACAGCAAAAGCAAGCAACAGCAACGGATTTATGCATGCATGCGATTTGTTTCAATCGGCAACAAAATGCCGTTGAACAAGTTACAAGTAGCAAAATGCAAAAACAACAACAACAACAACAATAATACTAATGTGCATGTCTGCAACAAATTTTCCAATGTTGCACATTTCGACAAACGATAACGCAGCAGCAGCAGAGCAACAGCAGCAGACGACGATTTACAACAACGACATCAACGACACGACAAAGACGACTGAAGCAATGCAATCATCGTTGTCAGCGTTAAAATTTCTTACGCTTCCAGCCCCACTCCACACACATATATCTTCGCTACTTTTTATTCTTATAATTTAACAACTTGCAGCATGTTGGCAATTGGCAAGCAGCAACGCATTATATTGCTCATACCACAGCATTGACTGCTGCGTGCATTGAATTACATATTGCTAAGTTGCAAGACAACGTCGACGATGACGACGATGTGTAATTTTGTTGCCATCAAGATTGTCAATGGTGCAATTGCTGCTGTTTTGTTTATACCCTACAAACAAAACCATTATTTGTATTTCAATGCAACGTTACAACTTATGAATTTATCATTTAATTATATAAAGTTATGTGAAGCGCTCTTTCTCTCTCAATGTGTTGCGTACCAATGTCAGTCATGTTACACTGTTATTAAAAAAAAAAACAACAACAAAAACAGAAACAGAAAACAATAAATTTTTGTCTGCTTCACACTTACAAAATTAATTAAAAATAAAAAGTAAGCTATCTCTTGTGCTCTCATACGCTAGCTTCGCATGGTACCATCATTTTGCTTGACACCGCCTTTATAATGGAGAGCGCTTTTACAAACTTTCTCTCTCTTATTTCTATTGTGGTTTGCACCCAAGATTTAGAGCGTATTAAAGTTTAATTATTTGTGCAGTGTACAAAAAATTCGCTTATACCCACCACGGGCAACATACATTTTAGTTTTTTTTTTTTTTTTCGTTTTTTAAATTTTTTTTTTTTCTATGTTTTACATTCACAGCAATTGATACTTGAAAATAGCTGGCGTCGCACAATCAGCTCAGTCCTCATTTTCATTAAGTTAATCTAGTTTAAGATGGTTTCACGCGAAATGCATTTCGTATTTATGACAGCCACAGCTACAGCTCAGCTCAAGTTATCATAAAATTTATTAAATACGACCAAAGAGAAAGAGAGAAGAAGCAGTGAATTGTTGCGCAGCTGGACATATCTGACATGAAATATGAGTAACACCGATTGATTGAAAGTAAATTGAAAGAGCTATGGTGCATACAACAGCGTTGTTGCATTTAAATTAAATTCGATTTGATGTGGTGTAAATTTCAAGTGAAAAATTTATAAACTTATAGCATATATATTTTTTTTTTTAAGCCGTTATTAGTTTGATTTTTTTTTACAGATAACAAGTTAACTGCAACATAATAAATTCACATGAATTCAAATTTAGAGTCTGTTAAGTTTACAGATTAGATAAAATAGCAAACAGCAGCTTTAATTTTAAAATATAAATCGAATTATCTTAAGTTATTTTCGGCTTTAGTTGCATTTTAACATAAACCAAAGTCAATTAAAAGAGTAAGTTGCGTAACGTACATGTAAACGAATGTAACTGTAACAGCTCTGAAAAAAGGCACATTTTTTTTTTAAACTCTTTCGTTCTATAATGCGTTCTGTGGCGTTACACATTTTACGATTTCTATTGCCTTTGTCTAAGTATTCAATTCTGCAATACAAACATAAATAAAACTAACAATTATGTTAATTAATATATAATATAAATAGCAAACTCTCGCCACAGTTAATTACATCAAAGCATAAAGAATTTCAATTTAGTAATTCACTCAAACGTGTAGATTTAACGCCTGATTACATAACTAAGTATGTATAGTATTAGCGTTTTATATCAATTAGATACACAATTAAATAAATAAAAAAACCAACAACATTTGTAGCTCAAAACGTATCTAATCTAAATTCAAATTGAAAAAAAATTATTTTAATTAAATATTTTACACAAATGGTTTTAATTTTTTTTTTTTTGTAATTTTTTTTTATAAACAAAATTATGCAAATTTTTATGCAAATAATTATAAATTAAATTGTGTTTGTTTTATTCATTTGTTTTAAATAAATATTTTAAATATATTGTTTAATTATTTAAAATAAATTGATTTAAATAAATGTAAAATATTTGCTTTTTTTTTAATAAAACAAAAAAAATATATTTCTATATAAAAAAAATTTAATAATAAAAAAAAAATCAACATAAATAAAATAAAAAATTTGCGCTTAAAATGATAAATAATGCAAATATTTGCTAGCAACAAATTGTTTAATTTATAAATATATAAACAAATAGATATACAGTTTATTTTATCTGCAATAATGTGAAATAAACGAACAATAATAACAACAACAACAAAAAAAAACCCAGAAAATTGCAAATAATTTGCTTAAGATATTTGCAAATGCCAAATAAGCAAACAATCTATAAGATACAAAAAAAAAAAAAAAAACAAGAAATAGTGAAACGAAGTATTTATAGTATGCAACTGTATAATACGCTAGACAAAATTTTATAACGAGTAAAATAATCGATATTGAGCTTAATTTTATTTAAAAAAACATAGCTTTTAAGATTGAAGTTATCGATACCAGCTAAAAAGTATCGCTCTGTCAAAATATCGTAATGAAATATTTATTTTAAGAATGAAAATATCGATACAAGCTAAAAAATATCGCTCGTTCAACATTTCGATATGAAAAATTTTAAGAATAAAAATATCGATACTAGCGAAAAAGTATCGCTCTGTCAAAATATCGTTATGAAACATTTATTTTAAGAATGAAAAATCCATACAAGCTAAAAAGTATCGAAAGAATGAAAATATCGATACTAGCTAAAATATTTATCGCCTTGTCAAGACATCGATAAATGTCGATACTAGCAAATAAAATATCGCTCTGTCAAAATATCGTTACGAAATATTATATTTTAAGAATGAAAATATCGATACAAGCTAAAAAATATCGCTCGTTCAACATTTCGATATGAAAAATTTTAAGAATAAAAATATCGATACTAGCTAAAAAGTATCGCATTGGAAAAATATCGATATGAAATATTTAATTTTTGAAAGAATGAAAAAAGTACGCATATGAAATTTATATTTTAAGAATGAAAATATCGATACAAGCATAAATATATCCCCGTTCAACATTTCGATATAAAAATTTTGTGAATAAAAATATCGATACTAGCTAAAAAAGTAACGCTCTGTCAAAATATCGATATGAAATATTTATTTGAAGAATGCAAATATCAATACTTTTTGAAAAGTATCGATATTTCGCAATGAATTATTTACTTAAAAATCGAAAATTTTGATACTAGTTAAAAAGTATCGATACTATTTAAAAAGTATCGTTTTTGAAATTAATCGATACATTTTTATAATTTCCCAAAATCTCTCGTCTATACAAAATTTATAGGGTATATGCAACGAAGACAAGCAAATGAAATAACAAAACATTTATTAGCAACAGAAACGCACAGGTGAGCAAAAAAAAAAAAAAGGTGTGTTAAGCAGGCTGACTACGTTTTGTAGTATTTCTGGCATTATCGTAGGTTTCTCAATATTGCCAAAAGTCTTAAAATAATTGTTTGCCAAAATTAAAAAAAAAATAAATAAATAGAAAATGTATTAAAGCATTTTGCAATTTTTCATTCGAATGAACAAAGTGTGAAAATGGCACGCGATTTGTTAAAAAAAAAAAAAAAATTTATTGAAAAAAAATGCAATTTTCGACACTATGCCAAGTGTATAATTAGATGCAACAAAATGCGGCAGCAGCTTAAGCAAAGATTAGCAGCAACAAAAGTGGCAACGAGGCATAAATGCATAAATCGACTAACTAACCAAACAAACAAGCCAAACTGTGAGAAGAAGAGGGAAGCAGAGAGTTGCAGAACAAAACAGAACACCTCGTCGACGTAGTAAAGAAAGAACGTGTCGGGTGCTTTATTGATTTATTGCCAGCAATCAAGTGTGAAATTGACTTTTCTCTCAAACAAACGCAGCGCAGCAGCAGCAACAACAACAGCAAATGTTGGCTGTGGTGCAAAAGGAGGGGGTTATGCAAATATTTGTAGCTGCCACTGCCACCGTTGCTTAAAAATGCAAATTTTCATTGCAAGTCAAAGCAATTCGACAGGCAGATAGACGGACGGACGGACGGACAGACGGACAGATAGATATACATTGTCGTCGCTCTTTCATTGAAATACATTTTTTTTTTATTTTATAGATTTACGCGTATTTCATGCTTAGCCAAAACGTTTCGTTTCATATCGTTCTGTGGAAATAAACAGGCAGGCAGTCCAGTCCGTTCAATCATACCGCCATAGTTGCTGCCCTACACCCCGCTGTACTACTGTCATGATTTATATGCGGCTCATTAATCTAAGAAGTTGTTGTTTATCTTAAACGCGTTTTACACAAGTTGTTTGCTCTGCTTGCTTGGCTGACTGGTTGACTGGTTGCCAGCCAGCTTGAAATGAAATCAAAGTGCAGCTATAAATTAAGCAGCTTGTCAATACGCTCAGCTCAATACGCTCAAATCGAATCAATGTTGCAGGAATGCGACTTGTTTTAGCTTGCAGCTCAAAGTGTCAAAGTTGTTTGTGGCGCTACAAGCAAAAAAAAAAAAAAAAAATATGATGGAGAGTGTGCAGAGGAAGTACAGCACAAAGTGTTAGCTTATTAGTTTAATCTTGTAATTCAACTTTTTTTTTTTCTCTGCGGCTGCTGTTGTTAACCATAAATAAGTGACAAATTGTCACAATATATGCGAAATTAGGTTCAAACACTTAAGCTACTCAAATGCATTTTTAAGGTTTCCTCATGCGCAAAACATCTTAAGTTGTCTATAAAGCATACAAACAGATGCGGTATGTATGTATAAAGCACTTTGAGCATACTCATGCACTAAGTGTATTTGCTTGCTCTATTGAAATTTGAGCTGAAATAAAAAAAAAAAAAAAATAAAAAAATAAAAGATATATTGCTTGTACCCTATAAATGAGTGTGTAGCAGCAACAGCGACAACGACAACAACAACAACAAAGACAAAACAAGCCGTGCAACCAAGCAAGTACTTCAAGTGCACATTAAACATTAGTTAAAAGGCAAAAGATACACATATACAGACGGACAGACAAAGACAGAAAAACAAACAGATACATTTGCGCAGTTAGATACAGAGAGATACATTTAGTCTTGGTTGTCTCAAGTGCGCAACGCACATTATCACATTACAATATTAAAGCCAAATGAAAGGGCGTCAGTTAAGTGTGTGTGTGTGTGTGTGTTGTATGCGGTCTTCTTGGTCACTGATTTAGCTTTCGCTTTGTTGCACTTTAATGTGGTTTTGGTTTGAGCGCAAATTTAATTGAACAATAGTGAAATTATTAATTAAATGATAAAGCTATTCATAAGCATGTTAAGTTGGGGTTAAGTAAGCCAATTAAACTATCGAAAACCTAGTAGAGTTAGCAAGTCGCGTGCTTTGTAAAATGTTTCTGCCAAGATCTAGCTAAGCGTTAAACTTTATATATTATGCAGATTTTAAGCGACAAATATGTTAATCAAAGTGGCTTACTTCAACCCACTTTACTGTAAAAATGTAAGTATGCAGAAATGTTTTATAAGCAACTAGCGAATACTCGTCATGTGCTACTACGCAGTACGGTTAATTCGGCTGCTCTTTCGTCTTTTTCGTTAGCATATTTGTACTTTTTGGGGGCTAGTATAAAAATATACTAAAAAATACCATTTTTTTTGTTTTTTGGAAAAATTCGAAAATCAACTTCATGAATAAACCGAATGCGCTGTTTTAGTGGTCTATAATTAAACTTTTATTGTTGCCTTTCAAATTAAAGCCTGTTCGGGACTCAAAGGTTGCATGGTTTCAATGTCCATAGCGGACATAGAAACATTATAATTATTTTATATATAAAAATATCTTGTATGACATGCAATATCAATATAGTCTTGGCTATTTTTATGTCTTACCTTTTTTTTTGATAGTCAATGATTACATTTCAATAAATGAATTTTATTTATCTTGAAGAACTTTCAAGTTTTCTTTTTGCATTTTTTTTTTTTTTTTTTTCATTTTACCAAGTACTTCCGAAATACCTACAACGTAGCTCGTTAAGATAGCCAACATTAATTGCAAAAGCTAGCAATTCAATTGTTATTTATGACTTTTGCAGTTGAGTGCTTTTGCTTTTGCTTCTGCAACGTCTTCTCTTGCTCCGCTTCAAGTTCTTTTAATGTATTTGAGGTTGTTTGCTCGTGTACGATAGTTCTTGAAAAGTAGCTCGCACACAGTCAATTGCCGTTGCCACTTGACGGTTTTTAATGTATATTGCGTGCTTTTGTTGCATAAAAAAATAAAAAATAAAAAACCAAGTAGCACTGTGCTATTATATATTGTATACAGAAGATACAAACAGATAGATAAAGCAGCAAATATAACGCTTAACTCGTCAAGTGATCAAGTCATGTACAAAAGTTAATATGATACAACATAAACAATAATCTTTCAGGGAAAAAATCATAATGATAATCATGTTGTTTGTTAAGTTGCTTTTGCTTTCATTGTGCATAAATAAAAAAAAAAAAAAAAAAAGAAAAGAGTCGTCAAATTAAACAAATTACAGCATAATCACTTAATTGTTGTTGTCGATTTTTTTTATTTCATGTTTTTAACGAGCGGTTTTACGTGCAGCTTGTATTTTTTTTTTTTTAACTATTATATAAGTAATTACTTACATGAGAAAAAAATAGAAAATATATATAATATGCATATCCAACCATAACTAGTCACAGCACTCACCTGCAAATAAAATGAAAAAAAGAAAATAAAATATTTTTAATAATGAAATTCAAAAGCTTTCAATATTTAATTTTTTATTTTACTTTTTAATGCAAATGGAAAAAATAATTTTAAAAAAAATTTTAATTGTACATTTTTTTTTTTTTTTTTTGTACACTGCACATATAATGTTGTGTATATTAGTTTTAACATAAAGTTTGAAACACACTATTTTCTGTTGTTTGATTTTCGTTTTGGCTTAACTCTCTCTCTTTATACATAATGTGTGTCACTCTCAATTGCTGCACTTAAAATTTTAAAGAATTTATTTTGGGCATACCCTAGTTGTGGGCACCTCTAGTTGTGGGCACCCTCTAATTATGGGCATCCCCTTAGTTATGGACACCCTCTATTTGTGGGCACCCACTAGTTGAGAGCATCCCCTAGTTGTGGGCACCTCTTAGTTGTGGGCACCCCATAGCTTTGAGCATACCCCGGTTGTGGATACTTCTTTATGTCTTTGAACCGTAATTCCCCCTTTAAACTACAATTTTACAATCATTAATTTTTTGGTCTATTTAAAAAAAATATCTGCCTTTTCCGGTTGTGAGCACCCTAATGCAGTGTAGCACTAAGAGAGCGGTTAAGCTACCGGTTAAGCAACTGGCTATTTCTCTCGCGAAAGAGCATGAACGGAAGACGAAACGATCGAGTAAGTGCACCAAACATAGTTTTTCTGATTACGAAGATAATGAGTAATGTGAAAGTGTGTCATAGTTTATATTAATTTTTTGGCCAGTAAAGACATTTAAAAAAAAAATAAATTACTATTTTCTCTTTATTTGTGGTAGTTTTTCTTCATGTATTTCAATTTTTATTACATTTTTCAAGGGTGCCCACAACCTAATTGCCAGTGTCTGATCGAACGAAACGGTTAATTTCTATCGAATAATCAAAACTTCAAATAATCGTTTATAGTTTACCGTTTAATCGGCGTTCGATTATTCGATTTATCGGCTAGATTCGATTTTGGGACGATTATAGTCGTTTTTTAAGTTACCCGTTGCAAAAATTTTTTTATAAATAATGCAGCGTATTATTGCGCTCGTTTTCATTGTAAATTGACAAGCCCATAAATTACATGAAAAAAAAATACACTGCTTAACTAACGCAATAAAAATCGTATAAGAAAAAAATAAATATACACAATGCCAACAAAATGTATTCAAGAGATAAGCATAAAAAAATTAATAAAAATATAAATAATATTGTAATAATAAAAATTTAACGTTGTGGCTGGCTAGCTGACTGGATGATGATGATGATGATGTGAAAAACCATTACAATATGAGCAAAAAGGCAAGCGCTAACAAAAAAAAAAAAAAAAAATAGATACAAACATAAAGCAAAATAAATCCATATAAAGTAAACAGCAAATTAAGAACAAAAAAAATATTAATAATAAAAAAAAATAAAACACCGCAAGTCACAAAATCAAAAAAAAATAAATAAATAAATAAAGAAGAACCCAAATAGCAGTAATTTAAGATGTTCTGAAAAACAATAAAAAAAATAAAATTGCTTATTTGGTATTTAAACAAGCTAAGCTAACAAAAGAAGAAGAGTGCACTCGATACAATGTAGTGGCCGCTACGCTTTTAAGTTAAAGCATGAACAATAATAATAATTTCTAAGAATGTTGCAACAACAGCAAAAGTAAATAGCAACAAAAAATTATGAAATAGCAAACAAACAAGCAAACAAGCGAACAAATAAACTTCAGATACAAAATTAGCTAGAAAAAAAGGTATCTGCAAATATATAATTTTTATTAACAAAAAAATTTGCTGAAATAATTTATAAATCAAAAAAAAAAAAAAAAGCTAACTCAAGTATACATTGAAAAAAATATGCAGCAAATAGAAAATGTATCTAAAACCATTGAAGTATCTATAACTAAAAATCAGCAAAAAGCAAATAAATAATAAAATATTGCAATTTTTTTTAAAAAGTTTAATAATTCACTTAATAAAGCAATAATACACACCCTCAATAACGTTAAATAAACAAACAAACAAACAAAAAGTATCTAGATACAATGCTTGTTTTTAGATTTGTTTATTAAGCGCTTGCAATAAAAATACAAAAAAAAAAAAGAAAAACATTTCATATAAAAAATGCGCTGCCATAAAATTTTATAATATTTAGACTAAATTTAGACAATCATAAATGAGTCTCGCTTTATTTTTATACTGAATAATAAAATATAAAAATAAAATAATATATTTTGAAAAAAAAAAAAAAAAAAAAATGTATCTCAACGCCCTTTAACAATTTTTATCTAGTTGCAGCAGCAACAAAACAAACCAAACAAACAGTAGCTAGCTTTATATTTGTTAACGTTTCTATTTACTAAGTTTTTTTTTTTTTTTCATCTCTTTTATTCAGTCTTTGTATATTTTTCTACTGCGTATATCTGCTTTCATTTATCTTTGCCTATTATTGTATCTGCATGTTTTTTTCTATTATTTTTTTTTTTTCACTTTAGTTCTTTTATTCTGTCTGTCACTAGATACTATTTTATGTTGTATCTATACATGTAACTATACATTAGTATGTATATATATAAAGTCATCTCTATCTATCTATCTATTTGTACTTGCGAACGATTGTTTAACATTCGACTTTAGCTTGAGCTACGTTTGCAAGTTATTCACACACGAGTTGACTAAACAGACAACAAACTCACCCAAAATTACTTTCTATGTTCAAAGAAAAGTATCTGCAAAAAAAAAAGTCATCTTGAAAAAGTATCTATAACTATAAAGTAGTTATAGAAGTATCTTTTTCTTTTCTTTTGAAAAGCTATTTTTAACAGAAAAAGATACCTTTTTTAAAATACTCTTCATCTGTTTGTTTTATGTATGCAGCTAATACTAAAAAAAGTAGTTATATATAATCTATATTTCTTTTGACTAATAAAACAAATTTTAAATGTATCTCAAGTATCTTTAAATATCTCCAATTAATTTTGTACATCATTATATCATAATTAATATGCAATGAACGCAAAATTAGCTAAATGAACACTTATAATTTCAAAAGAATATATTAAATCAACAATAAAATAGATGAAATGAAATAAAAAAAAAATATATTATAAAAAGAGAAAGAAAAAAAAACAAAACAAAAGAAAAGGAAACCCAACGAAATGAAACGAAAAATATAAAAAAAAAAAAATAAATAAATAAAAAAAAAAAATGGGCAGCATGCAATTTGCATAACAAATGTGTTAATTTTAATTAATTCTGAACACGACTCATTCCGTGTTATTTATGTTCGCGTGTCTTTGTATCTGTAAACGAGTATCTGTGTAAGAAATGTGCGCTCGACGCTTTTGTTTATAATTAATCGATTAATATGTGTAAAGGTTACAAAAAAAAAAAAAAATACAAAAATACACAACATTTTTAGTGCAGTGCAAAGTTGACATTTCGTTACGCTAATGATTTAATACACTAATTATAGGCACACCCGCTATACAGTTAGACAAGCTGTCAAATTTACTTGTAGCGTTGAAAGATACAGCAAATTTTTAATATAAATAATTTCATATATCGCTTACAATAATAATAAAAAAATATTGTATTATACGCTCAATAAATATAATAAATACATTTACTTAAAAAAAAAAAAAAAAAACAAATTACAAAATTAGATATTTAATAACATTTTTACAAAGCGTCACGCGTTAAAATGCAAAAATGTATCTGAACTTCACGCTTATCGCGGCCTTTTGTATGTGTGTCTGTAGTATACATACATATATTTTGTTATTCCCCTTGTCATGATTGTTGTTGTATTTGTTGTTGTTCTCGCTGCTGCTTGTCAATTATTGCTAATTATTTGTTTAATATTTATTATTACGTTTGCCATTTGTGCTTTGCCTTTATTTGATTTGTTTTGTTAGTTGTAAAAAAAGCTATATATATTTAGTTTATTTTTTTTAATTTTTTATTTTTTACATTTTTTATTTTTAAATTTTTAAATTTGTTATTTTTATATTTTATTTTTTATTTTTATGTATTTATTATTTTTTTTTTTTTTAATTTTCATTTTTTTTAATAATTTTTTTTTTTTATTGTTACTTTTTTTTTTTTTTGTGTTATTTTAAATCACGCAAAAGTTTTTTTTATATTTTTTCTGTATATCTGCAGTTTATTTTCTGCATTAAACTTTTCATATGAAATACACAATACGCCAATTAATTTATTTATGCGCTCAATCGTGCAATTTGCATAAAATTATTTTTTATTTAATATAAAACAAAAACACAATTACATATTTAAATTTTTTTTAAAAACATGTCAAATAATATTAAAATAAGGAAAACTTCGATACTAGAATAATATAGGGAATTAAAAAATATTGATACCATCAAAAAGTATTGGCACAATAATGTTTTGATATTCAAAATTATATTTTTTTAAAATATTAATTTTTTTGTATAATTAATAAAAAAAATTATAATGATAAAAAAGGAAAACTGGAACATTGATTTAAATCCTAAAAAGTTTCGGATATTTTAATGCCTTATAAAAGTATCGGATACAAAATATCGATACGCAATATGATACAATATCGATAGTAAAAATTTTAAATTTTAAATTTAATACCACTAAATGTATTGGAAATAAAAAACATCGGAAAACTGGAAATATCGATTGATTTTATATCGATACCTTAAAAAGTATCGGATACAAATGTCGATACCAGCTAAAGTATCGGATAAAAAAAAAACAAAAAGTATCGGATATTTAATATTGATAACTTATAAAAGTATCGGATACGAAATATGGATATCGGCTAAAAGTATCGGATATTAAATTTCGATACCAGCTAAAGAGTATTAGATATTAAATATCGATACCAGCTAAAATGTATCGGAATTAAAAAACATCGATACCAGGTAAAAAGTATCGGATATTTTATATCGATACCTTATAAAAGTATTGGATACGAAATATCGATTCCGGCTTAAAGTATCGGATACGAAATATCGATATCGGCTAAAAATATCGGACATTAAATATCGAAACCTGCTAAAGAGTATTGCATATTAAACATCGATACCAGCTAAAGAGTATTGCATATTAAATATCGATACCAGCTAAAAAGTAACAGCACAATGATATATCGAATTTAAAAATATCGATACCAACTCAAAAGTATCGGCGCAATAGTGTATAGTATGAGAGTAGTATAAGTTTTTGTTTGATTTTTAGCCAATACACTTTTTTTTCAAAAGTTTAATCAAATAATTAAGAATGAATAAATTTTTAAAACAAATCTAAACGTAAGAATTATAATATTAATATTTTATGTGCGTGCTGCAAACTTTTAAATCAAATTAAACAATAATTTACACTAAATTTAAAGTGTATAAAAAAAAAAAAAAACATATACACAAATACAAAACAATAAAAATATTCATAAATGTATCTATAAATAAAATACTTTATATGAAAATAATCAACGTTGATATGCAAATACAAAATTGCCTGTGAGCGTTTTTAATAAAAACATTGGCATAAATTAATTAACAAAACATTTATTTTATGCGTTGTTATATGATGCACAACGAAAAAAAAAAAAAAAAAAAAAAAAAAGAAAAAAACTTAAACAAATAAATATAAATTGCCAACAGCAAAAATAAATAAAAATTAAAATAAAAAAAATAAACGAAAAGCAGCGCGAAATAAATTAATCATAAAATTGTATCGCATAAAGTTGTATTAAAAACTTTAAAAGCCATGCGATTTTATTTTTATTTTTTTTATAAAAATTTCCGCAAAATTTTATAAGAAAATTATTATTATTTTTATTTTTTTAATATTTTTTTTTATTGTATATATTTATAGAGATATATTTTGTATCTTTATTTTTTCATTGCGCTCAATACTCAACACGCGACACCCGCTGTTGTCTATCTATCGAGCTGTATGTATGTATGTCTGTCTGTCAGTATCTCGATTGCTTAACATGCGCTTCAACTTAGTTTCTTGCTTGTTCATTCGCTTGATTGCTTATAGCTATATCAGCAGAGACCGAAAGACAGACAGACAGAGAGACAAAAAGACAGATAGAGTCAGTCAAGCAGTCGCATGTATCTTATAGATACTTAAAAAGTCAAAGTCAATTTTCGCATATTTTAAACATCATCACAATCAATTTTGTTTCTCGTGCTGGGAATTAAGTTTTATTTAAACTTATTACTAAGTTTGCTTGTTATTTTTGTTGTTGCTTTGATTGTTGTATTTTGTTTAAATTTATTTATTTTGTATTTTTTTTTTTTTTTTATTAGTCGAAATTGTATTTTTTTGTTTTTTTTTTTTTTTTGTATTTTGGCCCACATTATCTAGACGTATGCTTTATGCTTTCGTGCCTCTGGTGTTTGTACATTTGTAGTGTATAGATTTGTATTTTTTGCAGTTGTATCTTTTTTTTTTTTTTGTGTTTTTTTTTCAGCTACATGTGTTTTGCGTGTCTACATTTGCTGTTTTTAATGATGATGATTGTATTTTTCTTTTTTTTTTTTTAGTATTTTATTGCTGTTGCTATAAATTATTATTAATTTCCTTTTTATATATTTTTGCAATAATTTATTTATTTAGTTGTATTTGCCTTATATAGTCAGGCAATCGTTTAAGCTATTTAGACTTTTATGTTATGATTTTTTTTTTCCTTTTTTTCAAATCAATAAATATAAATATCTTTATTAATTGTTGTCTTGTTTAAGTTACTCAATTTCAAACCAATCAAAATCAGTATCTTTAAATTGATTTACATTTGCGGAAATACAATGCTGTCATTTAATAACAATTATAGCAAACAAAACAAATCAATTAAATTTAAATGAACTAAATAATGCAGGCGTTAGTTTGACAAAAGAATTACAAGCAAAATATACGTAAGAAATTATTGTAAAACAAGATACAATACATTAAGTGAAATTTAATACTTTTAAACAAAATGCATAAATTAACACTAGAGCAATGTGTCTGTCTGTCTGTCACATTGTAGCATTTTAAACATTTTTCAAGTTAATCATACTAAATATTATTTGTGTTCAAGTCATTGTATCTTTTTTTTTTTTTTTTTGTATCTTTTTGTGCAACCGCAAAACCAAACAGCAGGCTTGCACAATAACAAAGCCAATTACACTTGAATAAACTAAAACTCAAACGCAGCTAAGCATGATGACAATGTGTACAACAACAACAACAACAACAATAACCAAAGCGAAAAGACGTTGGCGTCTTTGTATCTATATACAAAATATCTTTGTATCTGCAAGTACTACATACATACTATATGTATTTTTTCGTTCAGAGTGCTTTGCACTCTTTTTATGCGCTGTTTGAAGTTTTTTTCTTTTTTTTTTTTTTTTTTAGTATATTTTATGTGTTGCTCTTTGGCATGACTTCGTGTAGAGTTGCTAACTTTAAAAGCCACAAAGCAAGACCGTCCAGTCACATTTAGCTAACTTTAAGTTTTTTTTTTTTTTTTTTTTTTTATTTTTTTTTTTTTTCGCGGCATGCGTGCCACAAACAGTTTGTCAGCATAGCGCTTTACTTGCGCCCAGTGGCGTGTGGAATGCGAATGGTGTGACAAATTATTATGTATCTAGATACACACACAGCACACACATAGAGAGAGACAGATTCTAGCGTACTCATTCGCTTATTCAGTAGCGGTGCTAATGACCGTAACTAAGTTGGCG
Organism: Leucophenga varia; assembly: GCA_018903435.1. Lineage (NCBI taxonomy): Eukaryota > Metazoa > Arthropoda > Insecta > Diptera > Drosophilidae > Leucophenga > Leucophenga varia. Next base: position 3,810,701 of record JAEIFJ010000935.1, on the reverse strand, counting down.
TCACGAGTAGTAGCACAACGCAGCACACAAGCTGCTAATGTCAACTACATTGCCAGTCCCAGCCCAAAACTCAATCCAATCTATCTAATAGTCACTTAATTGCGGTTTTAGTGTGTGTATCTATGTATACAAATAAATATACTATAAACATATTATTGTATCTATATGGGTGTGGGTGTTCGTGCGCGCTAAATTGTATTTATTATTTTCTGTTTAATTGACAGTTTAAACAGTTTTACATGTACACATACATATTTATATGTTTGCATATCGAACAACCATAATAATTATATTAACGGCAGCAATTCAACAATAGCACTCTATACATATATTGTATACTTAATAGCTGTAATAATAATGTCAACAATCAAAACGTTTTAAGTAGCCGTCAGCATTTAAATAGTTGCACACTCGTATATAAACACAAACAAACATATTTGTATTTTAGATTAATTTTATTTGTATTTTTGTGTGTGTGTCTATGAAAACAATTTGCATCTTCCTTGAAATAATTAGTTGACAAATTTTGAATACAGCTGTTCTAAAGCAAAAAAAAATATATATATAAATTAACACTGATGACGTGATTAAATTTTGAATTAAATAAAAATCTATTTTTACTTTTTTGTTGAAAATATTGCACTCAGTGGCACATCGTCTCTTTGTAAGAAATTATATATAAATTTATCTGTTGTGTTCCCGTATTTACATAATGTTGAGATTTATGATTCGATTTGAGTAAATTCGTACCATTTTAAATTATTCGTGCTCCGGTAAATATAAAATTTATGTTTCATGCTAGATATGTTTCTTTGCATTGTCTATGGGAAAATCAATTATCGATTACAAATTTATAGTTATCGGTCTGAGCAAATCACATTAAGATTTTAATAGTAATTTCTACAAATTTGTAAATTGAATCCGCTACTATTTTGTCATTTTTATCCAAATCGCTACAATTAAGATTCTTAAGGCTCTTTATTGTAGCAAAAGAGCGATTCTATGTGGGATTAAGATTGTTTTTTTTTCTGAAATCAGCTGTAGCTAATAAAAAATTTGTTTTTTTTTTATTATTCCATTTTTATTATTTGTCATTATTATGCTTCATGGGAATTTTTTTGGTAATTTTTTTTTTCTTTGAATTTAAAATAATAATAAAAAATAAAAAAAAAAAACTCAATGAGGCGTAATTGACGCATGAACATGAACATTTGTTATTTAATTCTTAATAGAATTGTAAATATTTGTTGCGGCGCAATGAAGTGTGTTTAAATGAATGTGTGTGTGTGGAAAAAGGGAGTACACACGCGAATTTTGAATTTTGAGCAATTTTAATGGATGGTAAATAAAAGCAAAGCTTATTACAATGAAAAACATTTACTATGTTAGATGAAATCAATTGAAGAAATTTCTGCTAAACTTAGCACAGTACGCTTCAAATGATTTGATTTAAGTTAAAAAATGTGCATCCAGTAACGGTTCGGATTCTACATCGGAAGGATTATTTTGACTCATTGAACGAATCATTTGGAAACCCCGAATTAGCATTTTAAACTCTCAAGAACCTTAATTAAGCACTATACAGACTAGTTTGTATGCAGACATAAACTAGTTGTTTTGCAACCAGTATTAACAGCTTCAATGGTGTTCCTAAAAAAAATTTTGCTTACCTTTTTATAAATCCAAAATAAAGGCAATCCCTGAAAACATTTAATGAAAATCAGTGCTTGTTGTTGCAGTGCAATTTTAAGAGCGAGACAAAAGTAGCGTATAAACGAAGAAATGGTAATCCACAAAAATAGTTGTTCCAATGCTGCAAATTATAAACGTAATCCACACGGTATGTTTTTTTTTTTTTATTTATTTTAATTTAATAGTTAAATATTTTATATAATTTTTTTTTCTTTTATTTGCAAGAAATTTAATCAAGTTCATCAATGCTTTTGCATAAAAAAAAAAATCAAAATACACGATAAAGAAAACAAAAAGAGAACGCACAACTATCGTTGCGCTTTTCTTGATAAAGTTCTTTCACTTTGTATGCTTAATAGGGCGCGGAGCGGTGTAATGAGCAGAGAGCTCGTAATATTTAGTCAAATGCGCACGAGGGAGACAAAACACACACAAAACAAAAACACAAACACAAAAAATAAACGACCGACTGTTCGACAAAACGACAGAGCGACAGAAAGAGTACTAACGAACGTACGAACGAATGTGTAAAGAGCGCGAGATGCGACTGTCAGTTTGTCGGCTTTTTATTTGAGTTTCGTTGTAGTTGTTGCCGCTTTTTGTATGCCGCAATGTATGTGCGAATAAAATAAAAAAAAATTGATTTACAAACACACAAACAATTGTGTTGCGCCGCTTGCGGCGAACAACATTGTCAACGTTGTTGTTGTTTTTTTTTTTTTCCTGCTTGTAAGCTTTTACACATACAACAATAGAGTAAGACAGCAAGAGCAAGTGATGTTATGCGCGCGCTTTAGTTGAAATGAGAGCGGCAAGGCTTTTTATTCCGGTATTAATGGTATTGTTGTTGTTGTTTTTGCTTTGGTTTTGACAACATATTGACTGCTTTTTATTGCTTTTTTTTCTCTGTTTTTATGTTGTTGTTGTTGTTTTGTAGTATGTAGTAAAAAAATACAGTGTAGGAGATAAGACTTTGATGTAAATGTTGACGCTTTTGTTTTTTTTTTTATATAAATTTGTTTTATTATTAAATTATTATTTTTGCAAAATTTTGTTGTTGTTATCTTAATTCGTTTATTTTGCTTTAATTTTTTTGTTGTAACTTTTTTTATAGCAATTAATTTACATAGCCACACACAAATACGCGTACACGAAATTACATATATACATACTTATGTATGTATTTTAATGAATGAGCGAGAGCGCACGATACAAATATGTAATTAGTAAAACTTAACACTACTTTTTTTATTTTTTTTTTTTTTTGTTATTTTATTTGCTTACGCTCTTTTGTTGTTGTATAAAAAAAGCAAACTTTTTTCTTTGTAAATGCGTAAATATATTAATTGCTTATTTAATTAGACACTCAAAAATGCTTGCTACGCGCACACAAAAAACACAGACACACACACACACGAATATTAAGCGAGTGAGAGCCAAAATGAGAGCACTAATGTAAGGGGGGCCGAGACACAGTGATTTTATATGCAGAGATATTTTTATTTTTTTTTGTTATTTTTGTAGTTGTATTTAATTGAAATATTTTTATTTTATTTGGAACTTTAACACAAATATTTTTGCTTATTTATTGAAACACTTAAATGTTGTTTTTATTTTTATTTTTTTTTAATAAATTACTGCACACATTTGTATTTTTTTGTTAGCTATTTAATCCAATGGCATTTAATTGTTGTTTATTTATTTTTTTTTCTTTATTTTGTTTTTAAATTATTTTTGTCTAAATTCATTTGTCGCACGAACGCCGTTTGCCGTCCGTCGCCAACGAAAGAGGAACGCGTACAAAAGCGCAAAAACTCATGAAACATTGTAGATACTTTTGCATTAGAGTTGTCACTGCGCATACATTTTTATGTTTATTAGCAGAAAATATTAAATTAATATTTATGACTGTCCTTTGTTTATTTTTAATTAAAAGTTTAATTTAAAAAAAAGTTTTTATCAATTAATTTTTGTATGTATTGCATATTTTAGTTCAGATTAATGCATTTTTCTATTTTATTAAACGCACAGCTGACAACTCTGCATGCGCATGCTCTTGCTCTCATTTACAAACATTCATATACGCTCTTTGCTCTGCAATGGCTGCTATTTTGTTGTTGTTTCGCGACGCCATTGTGGTTCGTATATTTATCTCTTTCTAGCAAACAAATACATCATACGAGCGTATGACCATTCTTCTTCTGGCTTATATATATACTGGTTAGAGTGAGACGCTCACAAGCGCTTTAGTGTTTTTTGTTATCTTTTTTTTATGTTTTTTTTTCCAGTTGAATTTTTTTTTTCTGATTGGCATGAGTTGCCTTTTATATACATTTTTTTGTTGTAGATTTTTGCCCCAAGCTTATTTTGTTTTTGTAAAGGATATGCTTTTATTTTTTTGGCTTTTTTTTTTTTTTTTAAAGAAACGTCATAATGCGATTTATTATTAGCCACAAAATGTTTCCTTTGACCTTTGTTTAACTTTGTGCTTTGTCCATTCCCTTTTGATAATTTTTTTGTTATTATTTGTATACAAAATTAAATAAATAACTTACAAATAGTATTTATGCACAAATAAGCCATTTACGCCTTACATCGTTTGCCAATAAGTTTACACTCAAATTCACATACTTTGTACAGGAATTGATTGTCATTGTATTATCCGTCTGTCCGTCTGTCTGTCTGGAATGTTAAAGCAGCTGAAGTGGCATGTAAAGTAAAAGAACATGTAAACATTTTATTGCAGCAAAAGGCAAATAAATGCGCTTAGCTTGGTTTGTTCGTATGTGTGTATGTTGTGTGTTTATGTATTTATGTGCGTTTCCGTTTCCGCTTGCTTGCCAACTTGTTTGTGCTAAATATCCTTACAACAAAATTTTTTTTTACTTGGTTTATTTCTCTGTTTTTCTCTCAATCTTTTTTTTTTTTTTTGCTACATATTTTATTGCCAACAAAACTTGCACAGATTCCAATAAAATATTTCGACATATGTATGTGTTTGTGTATGTATTTAGGAGCCTTTTGTGCGTTCAATATGTGTGTGTATCTGCAGCATTCGGGGAATTGATATCCTTGCTTATATTGCTTCTTTTGCGAAAGTTCAAATATTTTGTACAGAATTATTTATTTTTTTATTTTTCATTTTCTTTTTCGCATTTGCTCCTTTTCAAAAGGAAAAAAAAACATTTGTCAAAGTTGCTAATATATCATTGGCAGTAGTCTATCTTATAGATACTTTACACATATACATATGTAGCTATTATGTAAGTTTATATCGTATGCATGTTTTATGCTTGTATTTGACAATTCACTGTAAGTAATTTTTATTATTTAATTATTATTATTTTTTTAAATTTTCTAAATGCCAAATCAGCATGATAAAGCTATTAATATTTTACGCTATTTAGAAACGCAAAAATTAACATTCATTCATTCATTCCATTATGCCGCATTAGTAGTCAAAAATTGCCACTAAGCTGAGGGCGAAAATTAATATGAGCAGAGCAATTTAAATGCGTACATTCATTCATTCATTCAGTCATTCCGTTCATTTAGTTTTGTTCGTGTCAACGGATTTGCGCGCGTGCAAACAAAACAAAACAAGAACAAAAAAAGTTGTAGCAAATAAGGACAACGACGATGACTACGACAAGCATGAAGAAATAAGGAAAATGTGGAAATCCTGTTTGACTGGCATAGCCGCAAAGCTTTGCAAAGTCAAGCAGCATGCTGTGCTGAAGTGAAGTGAAGTTGAATCGAGTTGAAGCTGAAACACAAAATGAATAATAAATGATGTGCTTCACACTCAAACACACACACACACACATACATTTATATGTATATAAATTTACTATAGTCCTTTGCCAAAGCGCATCTTTACAATGTTACATGTAAATCTGCTTTGTATCCTTGCTGTATCCCTTGCGGCATAATGTGATTTCATCTATTTCTTGACAAAAAGAGTAAAAAAAATAGCAAGAATACAATACGTTTTTACACACACACACACACCTAACAACAAAATCACACTAAGCTAGTGAATTCATATCGTATCAAAGCGTAGTATATGCTGCGGTATACTACGTACTTGTCGATTTTCGGTAAACTTTTTTTTTTTTTGTTATATGTAGCCAAAAACCACTTTATTCTATGCACACACACACACACACACACATACATATATATTTTGCCTCACTTCCGTTTCCGTTGCCGCTTTTAGCACACAGTACGTACATTCTCTTGTTTTTCGTTGCCAGCTTGTTGACTTTGCCAGCCAAAATCGCAACTTTTCCTATATTAAAGTATCTTTTTTGTCTAGGTTGTATATGTATATATGCATCTTTAGCAACATATAAATATTTATACGAACATATTGTTGTCACTTTATGGTTTCGTTGTTGTTGTTGCTGTTGTTGCCTACAAAAAGGACTCATATACATACATGCATACACTTGATTTGTTTACCGCAAACGCAAAAGTTTGTTATCGACAAACGTAGACCGTAGACCTGAACAGATCAGACTTTATTTTCGTTGATTCGATGCTGCTACTGCTACTGACAATGAAATGTGTAAAATGTTTATTGCTGAATGTTGAGCAACGGTTGTCAAGTCCTTGCTTTGAAAATTTCAATTTGTTTGTTGGTTAGCTAATAGAATTGATATAGACTGATGAAATATTTTATGTGTTTTTCGTATTTTTTTGCTGTGTGAATTTAGAGAAAATCGTTATGAACCGGCTTTGTGCTTCTGTCCACTTGGAATTGTAAAAAAATCAGCTATAGTTTCCAATATATTTATATAAAATAGTAAAAATGTTTCTATGTCCGCTATGTACATTGAATACATTCAAACAATGAGTCCCAAGAATGCAAGTATAATAATAGACCACTAAAACAATGCATTAGGCACATTCGTTGCATTCATGAAGTTGATTTTATAATTTACTCATGAAAAAATTTTATGCTTTTTTCTCTGTTTTTGGTGACAATGCAATAAAATCAAAACGTACAAAAAAACAAAAAAAAGGCATTTTTAGTGCTTTTTCATAACAACCCCAAAATATTGTGGTCTTGCGCAATAAAAATGGTATTTTTAGTATGTTTTTATACAAGTCATATTATGGTTAAGCTTCAAAGAAAAGAAAAGGTAAGCTTCAAAAGTGCAAAAGTTACAAAAACGCCATTTTAATTTATTAGTTCAAAATTATTCCTAAAATCACTAAAGTAGTCTTCCGTTCGTTACAAAGAACAACGCTGTGTATTTTTTACGACTTTGTTCCCTCATTTTACAATTTTATTTTCCAACTTAAATTGAGCACGTTTGTCTCAATTATGAACCGTTAGAGACATTCGTGCTTGATTTAATGTGTTCTTAAATCAAATACGCTTGTTTTCTTGCTTAATATTAAATTATATTTCTTTCTTAAGTGTTTCCCGCTACAAAACGCCAAATTTTAATAAACTTTAAATTATTTACGCAACTTAAACACTTTTTGACCTTTTTAATATTTTATTTTATTTCTATTTGTATATTTTCCCATTTGTCACTTTCATGTCAACTGTTTATAGCATTGTAAAATGTTTTTGATAAAATTATTATACACATTTAATGTAATTGGTACATTTTATCTGCCCCAGAGATGTTACTTTCATAAAAGTTTAGTAGTAACAGAGCCAAAAAATGAGTGGCATTCTTAATCCATCCTTTTTTTTTTTTTTTTTTACTTTTTTTTTTTACTGCCTGACATTGGATTTCATTTTGTGTACAAATGTTGCAAAATATGATTTCATTGTGTTCAAATTGAATTAAATTTTTAGTTGTGTACGTGTGTGTGTAAAAGTATTTGTCGTGTTGGTTTTATGTGGTATCGTTGCCAAAAAGTAAATGGCTAAAATGTTGCAAAAGCTGAACTGTATGCTGCTGTATACAACAAAGTTGTAAAAACTCACACACACACACACACACAGAAAAAAAACAAACAAACACATAAAAGCATTTACAGCGTAGGCAGCGAAACGCACAGCTGCCATTGCTGCTTCGTATCGTACTCATTCGTTCGCATTGCATAAACCGGAAGCGGATATTTTCAACGCGCCATTGTTATGCTTTGAGTGCGGGAAATTGTTCGTCTCATCACGTTCATACGCCCTGTGCGTCCTCATACAAAAAAAACAAAACAAAACTGAAAGGAAGAATGATAGACAGAGAAAGAAAACACACACACACAGCAAAGGCGCATGTAAATGTTTGCGTATAAGTGTGTCTGTCCGTCGATTCGTCTGTCTGTATGTCTGTCTCTTTGTATATGTTTACAGGCTCTTGCTTTTACATTTGTGTTTGTCTACCCTTGGCTAAAGCCTGTGTCAGCTTTGTTTGCGTTGTATAAATATAATTTTACGACTGAATGTCGTTGCGACAAATCGACAGTGAATGTCATATACATATATATATATACATATTTTTATATATACTTGTAGCTTTTTTGCTATATTTTCTTCTATTTGTTGCGTCTGTCTGTCTGTCTATCCCTTTCTGTCGTCTTACGCTCTTACTTACTTACTTACTTTTCTCCACTTAACATTTTATTAAGCGAAAATGCTTTTGCCGTAAAATGCTACTCATTCAAATATCATCATCGTCGTTCTCGTCTTCGTTGTCTTCGTTGCCTTCGCCCTTGCTGCTATTTAATGCTCTACTCCTTGGCTTATGCTATACATACCTAAACTATATTATACTGTCTCGATTTACGTTTACGTTTTCGTTTCGTTTTCTTGTGTTCAGCAATCATCATCATCATCATGCATTTTACCCCATGTCGCATCACTATGCTTCATACTCCACCTTTTATGCTTTAACAAGAACATAGTCATCGTCATTTTCATTTCCTGCGGTCGTATTTATGCTTTTATTTGAATTGATTTTATTTCATTCGCCTGGCATGCGTTTATCTGTCTGCCTGACTGCTTGTTTCTGGCTTACACACTCGCACTCTGTTTTGCTGCGCCATTGTATCTGTTATATCGGCATATCTTTATATATATGTATATATATTTATGTATATATATCTGTGTATCACTTAAGCTTGTTTGCCAACTGTAGTCATGTGTTCATGTATCTGTTTGTATATTGTTTTTTTTGCCTGGTAATGTAGTTAATACGTTGATTTCATTTTTATGATCCTTGCCACTTTCATGTTAATTTTATTATGATGTTCGGCTCATTTTGTCTTTTATGTTCGCGTGTTCGCTTAAGTCCTTGACAAGGCGTGAAGTATGCTTTTGTATTTATTTTAGCTATTGCGTCTGTCTAGCTTAAAGCTTATCTATTGTATCTATATATAAGAAGATAAACATATTTTAGACTATAAAGCTTAGGCAATTTTTTTTTATATATAAAAATCTAATAGAATTTAGAGCATAGTGTTTAAAATATTAATAAATTCCTATTTAAGGCTTTATTTTCGCAATTATGTAGTTTTAAGGATTTTGGGCATTTTGAAAAGTAATAATTTTTTGCTTCATTGACAAACTTAAGTTCAACTAAACTTCTCACTTAGCTATCATATCGAATGCTTGTCTTAAAGTTAATTAAACGCATACATGCCAATAACTATATAATGTCTGTACAATAACAATTTAATGCATTAACAGCAACAATTACGTTTCATATGCATTAAATAGCACAGAAACTAAGTTTGAGAAATGCTACAAACAAACAACAACGACAACAACAGCATAAAGCTATTAAAGCATTAAAATACGTAAGTGCGAGTGTGACTCTGAACTTTTAAAAAATGAAATTTATAAAGTTTAAAACAGCAACATAACAAAAATATCATTAGCGAAAATATTTTGTGTATATCGAACGCTGCACATCTCTTGAAAAAAATTTTTTATACGCCAAAAAGCAATAACAAAACATCGAAATAAATCATTTCATTTGTTATTTCATTGCTAAAAGCACAACAGCGCACTGTCGTTAGCAATACAGATTCATCGAAGGTATATCGTTTGCTGCACATCTCTATTTATCATAAATTTTTTGCGCTTGCTGCACATTTCGAGAAAGAAGATTTATGCAGCTAAAAGTATTAGGCGCATTCGTTCGCTGCACATCTCTAGAAAAGATATTTATTCACTAAAAATCAGTAACAAAACATTGAAATATCGTAAGCAACAGATTTAGCGTGCATCGTTCACAGCACATCTCTAGTAAAAAATGCATTAGGCGATATATCGGTTGTTGCACAGTTTTAGCGTATGTTGTGCGCTGTACTACCTCTAAAAAAAAATAGTTAGCTTAAAGGCAACTTATACAACAGCCAAATTGGCTTAGCGATACATACGGTAGTTATAATAGGTATATCGATATTTATCGTAGATGTATCGTTTGCAGCACATCTCTAGTTAATCATTTAAAAAATGTTTTGCGTAACTCTCGCAAAACAAAACACTGAAGCAAACGATGGGCGACATTGAATGAAATAATCCCTTTCTAGTTACATTTATACGACAACAATAAAAACAACAACAACAATGCTGTATAAAGTGAACAAAGCATATTAAAGGGTGCTTTAATGACAATTGTGTGGGTGTCAGTCTGTCTGTCTGTCTGTATCAATGTAGCGATGCATGCATTGCAGGATTCAGTGGACATTTTCACATTTAAAACAGCAATTGCTGATGCTAGTATCATTATTTTTGTTGTTGTTGTTGTTGTTTGTTTGTTATTGCCAATTCAATTTGTGCTGTCGGTAATTTGAGTCGTTGCGGTACTGTTGGTGGCATGGCATTCATGCCCACATTTGCACTCAACCATGCAACCATGTAACCTGCGGTTGTGTTAATTTTATCCAAAGCCATCTTAACTCTCAACTCATTTACTGCATAATAACGCAATGCAATGCAATGCAACGTGTATCTAGAGTTAATTTAATTTACAAAATTACCTTAGTTCAGTGTGGTTTATGTAATGTAATGCAATGCAATACTTTGGCTGGAAGGTGTAAAGCGGAACACGTTTTACAATTGTTTATTAAACTTCTGCATAAATATGTTGACGATTACCTATAATGCTGTGTAAAGTCAAATGAGATCCTTTGCACAGACAGTGCGTATATCAATCATCAAAGCAGTAGCATGATGCGTTTGCCATGCCTTATAAACTCAGTCGTGTACATCTGCTAAAAGAATGAGAGCTACTGTCGCACGTAAAAAAAATCATATAAAAATAACTGCAACAAAACAATTATTTATAAAAAAAATGATATAAAAATTGATAGGATAATATAGTGAAATGTAAAAAAAATTGAAATAAGTTTGACATGAGTTATACCGAAGCTTAAATACGCTTAAACCATTTTATTTGGGCAGTTTTTGCGCTACCTCACATTTCGTAAAAAAAAATATTTCGTAAATAGTACGAAATTGTAAGAATTGCTACTAAGCTAACTTTTCCTAGGTGGGAACGATTACTCTCGGTTTCATCTTTAATTTTTGCCGTTTTTTTCCAAAAAAAAAACATTGTAGAAAATATTTAAAAAGAATCACAAGCTAACTTTTCCAAGGTGGGAACGATTACTCCGGTTTCATCTTTAATTTTGCCGTTTTTCCAAAAAAACATTTCGTACATTGTAGAAAATATTTCGTAAATAGTACGAAATTGCAAGAATTGCTATTAAACTATCATTTCTAAGGCGGGAACCGGTACTCTCGGTTACAACATTAATTTTTGAATTTATTTTGAACTATTTTAAAATGGTTTTGCATGCACAATTACCTATTTGTACCTTTAAAATGAAGTTAAGTTAAAAAGAATGAATTTCTCATAATTTGTATTAAGACTTTTGAATGTTATAATTTTAAATAACTTCCTACAATTCAAAAAAAATAAAAATACCTCTAAAAAATACTTCCAGAGTGTATTAATAAAAAAAAAATGAGAAACTCAAATACACTATACTGCATATTGATATAAGCCCAAGGGAAAATGTGCGCCAGTTGATTGGTTAAAAGCTTGGACAAACGTATACTGTATGGAATGGACAGTAAATTGGACAGACAGACATCGACATACAGAATATGATGGACATAAAGACAGACCAAACAACAGACAAAGGACCGTTCACAGCATTGCTTTTCGAATGAAGCAAAGTCTGTATATTTTTTTTTTTTTTTTTTTTTTTTTTTTTTGGAGTAAACTAAAGTTGTTGGCAATTGGATTGAAACATGGGAGGTTAACATGTTGTGAACTGAACAATACAAAGACGATAGCATCATTGTTGGTGTTGCTGTCAGTCAAATTCAACGAATTCAAATCAAATGAGTAGCAACAAAAGCGACGAATGAATGAAACACCCAAACAGACATACAGACAGACGGACAGACATAAGTTAAGGCAACAATATAATTTGAAGTGGAATAAAAATAAACGTGCAAACTGAATAGCAGGACCAACTTTAAATGAGTATAACAGAAGGAGCTGCAGCAGGAGAAGAAGAAGAATGAGCAGTGAAACAGGCAAATAGAAAAATGAACTGACAAATCTATATAAATGTACAAAGAAGTTTAGCTGCTTCAACGTCCAAGTGATATAAGCCAGTGTGCTATACAATATACAATAGAAACATGGTTATACAAGTATTATACTTTCATGTATGACTTTTGATAAATCAAATCAAATATGTGAACAAAATATTTCAACAGTTTTTTTTTTATGGTTGCAATAAAAAAAGGAAAAAATAAAACAGAAATGTTGTGTCACATAGTTTTGTGCTATTTTAATGGAATCAGTTAAAGCAAAGAATAAAAATAAATAAAATAAATAGAAAAATTGCCGCAACAATTCTGGCCAAACTCAATTTAGAAACCATTGCTGCCAACGCAATTACATGCATATGTGTGTGTGTGTGTGTTGTGTGTGTGTGTGTTTGTGAAAGAACTTGAATACATAACTTCGTGCTGTGGTTTGCTGAATGCTGAAAATTGAAATCATAATCGCATCAAGTTGTACACACACATACACACATGCAAGGATAAAAAGTTTATTATTATTATTGTGTGGGTGTTGGTAATAGTCCTTTACGAAAATAAATACATGTACATGTATAGTACATATGTGTGTTTGTAAAAGTATCTACAAAACAGAAAAGTTTTATATGGCTTCTATTGTTTTTTGTTTTTGTTATTTCTATTAGTTTGCTTACTGGTTTATTTTTATATGTTGTGTGTGTGTGTGTGTGTTTTTTATTTGGAAAATCCTGCCAAAGGATGCTACTTTCAGTAGATAGATAATTTGTTGAGATTAGTTTGCGTATAGATAGATAGATATACATATACGTATATACTTTTTTTGTGGTTGATATTTTTTGATTTGACCTTTTAATATATACAATATATATATTTTTTTTATATGGAAAGAAATTATATGTATGTATTCCAAATGAGTTACTATTTTTCGATAGGTTAAGAATAAGTAAAATAGATCCGTGGAAAAGATAAAAAATGTCTACAAAAAGCCTTAAAAATTAGTAAAGGTTTTAAACATATTTCTGTATGTCACGATTTCGAATGTACCGATTTGGACGGTTAGACACTCAAATAAACGATGAATGAATTTTTACTCAAATATAAATAAGATTGGCTCGAATTATGGTCTTGGGACAATTATGAAAAATTATGTTATGTGCAGTTTCGGGAAAGAACTTCAAAATTGGTAAAAGGAATGAGATATTGGTCTAATTGAAACATGTCTAGGTCCAATCAAAAATTTAAATTAGAAACCTTTTGAAGACTCTACCGAGATAATCGATATTACATAACGGACATACTGATTAAACAGGGATAAAAAGATTTATAAGCGAAAAAAAGGACTGGACTCATCGGAACCCAGTAAAATTTTGGAATAAAACTTGGAATGGGCGAAATCGGAACAGCCAAATTTTGCATCGAAATGTGCGAAAATGGGATAAAATATTTAGTCGCACGCCGAATTTATTTAGATTTCTTTAGATTATTTAGATTTTTGCATTAATATCAAGTTTTTACGAGTCTACTATTTACGAAATTATTTTGTACTTTTTACGAAATTATTTCTTACGTTTTTCGAGATTATTTCGTATTATTTACGAAAATGTTTTGTTAATATTTACTAAATTATTTTGTACTATTTACGAAATTATTTCGTACTGTTTACGAATTTATTTCGTACATAATTTAAAATTTTTCGCTATTTACGAAATTATTTCATACTGTTAACGAAATTGGTTCGAACTATTTACGAAATTTTTCCGTACTATTATTTCGTACTATTTACGAATTATTTTGTACTATTTACGAAACTATTTCGTACTATCTACGAAATTATTTCGTTCTATTTTACGAAATTATTTTGTACTATTTACGAATAAATGTTAAAAAGCTCTCATTTATTTATGCAAAATTCCCACCTTAATTGTGGCAGATTCGTCTTCTTCCGTACTATTATCATTGTTTACACATTTTACTAACTGAAGTCAAAACAAATAAATATTTAATTTTGAAACACAAACAACTGCCAAACAAACTCACTAAAATACTTCTGAAACTGTCAATCTTGTCATATAATAATTTTGCATAATAAATGATATTCCAAATGCTGATTATCTAAATTTACGCAACTACATATTTATGTGTATCTAAAAGATTGTAACTTTAAGTATAGAATGTGTTTGTCTTCACTTTGAACTTTTGTTGTTACTCGAAGAAGACTTTGACAACAGCTTCACTTAAGTTGTGAGGAAAAAGTTAAAAACAAAAAACAAAAACTTCTTACTCAAACGGCGGCGTTAACTTGTCGGCATACTTAAGAAAGTAAGAAGAGTAAAAAAAAAACACATACACAGAAAACAAAAAATAAAGAAGTTGTGGGGCGTATACTAAACAGAGCTGTTAGTTAACTTTTGTGCTGCATGAATACCAAAAACGTCTCCAGTGATGAAGCTAAGACAATGAGGCACAAATGGAGATGAAGAAATGAAGCACAGAAATACAAAAAAAAATAAAAAAAAAAAAAAAAAAAAATAATACACAGAACTCAAGAAGGCAAGTTAGCAAAACTGTTGAAGTAGCAAACTACGAGCTAAAGTTATTAAGTGGAAGCAAAAAGCAAGTAGGCTAAGCGCAAAAAGAGAAAAATCAAGCAAATGAGAGGGCAGTCATACATACATACATACATACATAAAATACATATATACATATATAATATATACATAGTAGTATAGCAAAGTAACTAGTAAAAACGAAAAATGCTTTGCAACATTCTAAGATGGCACAGAGTCAGCATCGACGTTAAATATGTAAGTAAAATGTGGCAGTCAACATTTCTTACTTTTTTTCTTACTTAGCGTGCATGCAGCATACTAGACATGCGTAGGTTGTATGCAACAGCAACGGCAACGAAACGAAATGCGAATTACTATAGTAACATGAGCTACAAAGCAGGCTAACTATAAGAAAACAACAACATTAACAACAACATTACAAGAACTGTTAATATAGTTTTGGAACAATTTGCAAAGACAGAAGCAAAAGTTGGAGATTTGGAGCAGCAAACTTGAAGCCGTATATATAGCCATGTCCAGCTGTACATGTACGTAAACTATCTCTCCTTAAAATATTCTGTCTATCTATGATATATGATTTGAGCTGTTGCGCTTTTTTAAACCAACACAAATATTTTACCATTTATATGTACTATTTACGAAATTATATCGTACTATTTACGAAATTATTTCGTACTTTTTACGAAATTATTTCGTACTATTTGCAAATTATTTCGTACTTTTCACGAAATTATTTCGTACTTTTCACGAAATTATTTCGTACTATTTATGAAACTACTTCGGTTTTTTTAAAGAAACTGTTTTGTAGTTTTACGAAAATTTTTTTATATTTATTTTTTAATTATTTCGAATTTTTTACGACATTTTTTTTTTAAAAATTATTTTGTATATTTTACGAAATTTTTTCGATTTTTTTTTTTATAAAATTTTGTGAACTTTTTACGAAACTATTTTGTACATTTGACGAAATTCATTAATACCATTTACGAAATAATTTTGTACTTTTTTATTTTGTTTGGTATTTTTTACTAAATTATTTCTTAATTTTTAAAAAATTACTTCGAAATATTGTATTTACGAAAATGTTTCGTAATATTAAGAAAATATTTCGTACTATTTACGAAACTCTTTTTTTTTTAAATTATTTCGTACTCTTTACAAAATTTGTACGAACTACTTACAAAATTATTTCTTTATTTCGAAATTACGAATTATTACAAAATTATTTAGTCATTTTAAATTTTGAGTGAAATGACAATTCCTAAATTATTCAAATCAAATATTTATTTCCTTCATAGGAACATTAAAATCAAACCTTGTATAGCACAATAAACAAGTATTAAAGCTTAAAGCAGCGTTGATCTTTATTGTCGAGTGGTACTGAGCCTGTGCTGAGTCGTTTTCAAGTGGTTTGTTTTTTTTATTCTTTTTTTTTTTTTTTATATGAAGCTGCCTGCCGGCAACACTGTTTCGTATCCAAATGCGCATTTGCTTTACTGAATGAGTTGCCGACATAAAACAGACAATTCTGTACCAACTCTTGTCTCCCCGTCGTTCCCCTATAACGCCCGTAGTATTACAACTTATCTCGTTTCACCATTTGTGGTTCTTATGCAGCGTAATTGTTGATTTTATGCGTACCTGTGTACACGGTACACATACAATTGTCTGACTCTTCTTGCCGTTGACCATTAAAAAGCAAAACAAAAAAAAAAAAAAAAAAAGCTGCAAAAACGAATGAATTGCACTATATACTACAAATATATATATATATATAGCCTTAACTATGACGACGTTGGACATTGGATAGACTGGACTGGATTGAACTGAAAAGAACTACCTTGCTTTGCTATGCAATGCTACTGTATAGTATGAATGTAGCTGGTTGGAATCTGTTTCATTTTTGCTTGCTTTAGCGTGAAATGCGTCAAATTACTCCATAGGTGGAGTCAGTCGAATCGTTGTTGCTGCACGCAATTAACTCACTCACTCACTCACTTTACTTATATCGTTTGCCGGCAGTCGAGTAGAGTAGTGAAGTAGTGGATGTAGTATGTATTCCATTCCATACCATTGAAGCAACATGGAACATGCAATAAACATAGTTTAAAGCATGGAATGGAGCCATAGCCATGGTTAACCGCTGATGCACAATGTTCTGTTCTGTGCTGTGCTGTGTGCCTGTGTTATTTCATTTTGCTTCATCAATAATTAATGTCAGTGTCAAGTGAGTTGGAATTGATTCGTGAAATGACACTGAAATTTGTGAGCTTTGTTTTTTAGTATTTTTTGTAAAAGATACTTTTTTTTTTGAAGGTTTTAAAATTCTAGAAAAAATTTTTCCAAAGCACTTTTAATCAAGTTTTTATTGAAATATATATTTTGTATCTTTTAGAATGCAAATTAAAAATTTTATAATTTTGTTACTCCTCACTGCGATTAATGCAGTTGCACAACCAGATGATCAAAAATTGCTGCGTTCACCACGTGTCTCCGGTGGTGATGAGAATCTACAGAAGCGTTATCTACTTGATTATATTGTCTCCTTGCGTTCACGTACACCGCGTTGGTATTATGGTGATAATCATTTTTGTATGGGCAGCGTATTGACACGCTGGTTTGTACTAACTGTAGCGCAATGTGTTATGGAGTAAGTAGTTTGTTTTTTTTTTTTTTTTCTAAATATTTTTAATTTTTATTTTTTTTTCATATATGTACAGTCATCGCAAAATACCATATCGTCCTCGTTCCTTACTTGTTGTGGCCGCAGCGCCTAATCGTCTGAAATTTGTACCCGGCATCACATGGCAAGTTCCTGTAGAGAATATTTATGCACCGATTAATTTTACGCTAACAAATCATCATGATATTGCAGTCTTACGCACTAAAGAATCAATGCCACCGGCATTTAAGGGTATAGAACGTGCACCACTACCAATACAACCAGCACCAATAGGCATACCATGCAGTCTTATTGGCTGGGGTCGTTTGTTTAATGTAAGTAAGGATCTTTTTGACATATGAGGCATTATTACTCAAGTGTGCTAACGTTTTCAATCCATTTCATATTCTATTTATAATCATATTCAAATGCTTTCAATCAAAGGTGACCATTTTGATTCCCACACATGCATTTTGTAAAACTTTCATCATTTTTTCGTCATACTCGTATATAAGCAATCCTGCTAGTTTCGTACTAATTACGAAATATTTTTGTAAAATGTACGAAATATTTCTTATAACTTTTTTTTTACACTAATTATAATTTTACAAAACTTTCATCTTTTTTCGCCATACTCGAGCAAGAGGCACTTCTTTTAATTTCGTACTATTTACGAAATATTTTTGTAAAATGTACGAAATATTTCGTATCTTTAGGTTGATTTTTTGAACAGTTCTTTCTTTTTTATACAAATACACTTTATTATAATTTCGTAAAATTTTCGTCTATTTAATATAAGCAATTTTCTTAATTTCGTAATAATTACGAAATATTTTTGTACAATGTACGAAGTATATCATATATTTAGATAGATTTTTTGATAATTAATTTAATACACTAATTATAGCGCACTTTTTTTATTATTACAATAGATTTGAGGAGGAAGCCTCATATTGTATATTTTTTTAAACAAATATATTTTTTTTATGTTTTCTATTTTTCAACAGCGTGGACCATTATCTGCAATAGCGGTTACTGCTACAGTTACCATTTTGTCGCATGAGGAATGTAAGCCTCGTTTGAACATATTCTCTCAGGAGATGCTATGCGCTGGTGTCGATAATGTCGATTCAAATGCCTGTGCAGGTGATACGGGTGCACCATTATTTTGTAATGGTGTACTCGTTGGTTTAACTTCGTACACGATTGGCTGTGGTGATATAAATTTACCAACGGTTTATACAGATGTTTATAATCATGTTGATTGGATAAAAAGTGTTTTAAATGGTGTAAATAAATATCGTATGAATCTGGTGCTACTGATTATACATGTAATTTTATATAGTGCAAAGTGAAGTTAAATTTTATTACAAATATGAAAAGAATTTAATTAAAATATTTTTTAATTTATTACTGGAATTGTGCAACACTACAACATCAGCTGTTTGACAATTTTGTTTGTTTGTTCCCTTCAAAACGATAACGCTTCTTTCTACAAAAGCTCTAAGTTTGTATGCACTAAAAAATACCAAAATTCATTTGCGCCTCTTTTTCAACACTATAATAGCACCAATGCAAATGTGCAATTTTTTTCTTGCATTTTAACAAAGTTGCAAGGTTACAAAACCCTAAATATTTTTTTTTTAATCTGTACAAAAAGTCGTATTATTTATTTTTATTTATTTTCATTAAAAAAGTTTTTTTTTTTATTTTTCATTTCCTTTTATCTATTTGAATGACCGCTTTTATAATCAATCGCAATAAATTTCACTAGAACGCACTTAGAAAATCAATAAATCATTTTAATATTTGTCGATTTTTTATTTATTTTCTTTTCATTTTTTATTATTTGAATAAATCGTAAATGAATAAAGTTTTTAGCAACAGATTCAATAAACACGGCATCATATTCTGTGTTGGTAAATTTCATACATATACATACATACACACTAAGTACTTTGTAGTCTATTTATTCACACTCAGCACGACTTTGCAATTGAAAACGCCAAAGGACTTGAATTTCAATTGCAGCAATATAGCAGAAAATATCATAGTAGCCGTCGAGGGGCGAAGAGAAGCGAAGAGAAGCGTAGCGCAAAAGCATTGCCGATAACAAATCTGTTAAGTGCTCTTTCTACTATTTCTTTGACGTACTGCCTGCGCACTGTCTCGTTCAAAGCAAATAAAAAAAAGAAGAAAAAGAAAATAAAATAAAAATGAAAATGAAAAACCATGATGAAATCATTCTTAGATGTCAGTTAGAGATAAGAAAAATTGTCAAGCAGCCATTGAAAAATCGGCGCGAGTGCCAAGTGAAATAGAAGCAGCAACAGCAAGAAGAAAAATATAGGAATAACTTTTCATAGATATATTTTTTTTTGTAGCTGCTATCCTTTTTATGCCTGCCCTTACACAAATTTTTCTGCTTTTCAATTTCAGTTTACAGTTGTGCCATCTCAATTTCCGCTACTTTGTAAAATACGCCAGTCGAACATTTCTCTTTTCTTTTTTTTTTTTTATTATTTTTCTTTATTCCAGCAAATTTCAAAAGAACGCATACAATTTGCTATTTTGCCAAAAAAAAAAAAAAAAATAAGATATTTTTACCCTCAAGCAAAGCCATCGAAAGGCACACAAATCCTTTAAAAAAAAAAAGATGGCTCCACATCCGCAACTGTGTTGCACAGCACGCTTTTTTTTTTTTATTTTATTTTTTTTTGTCAACTGTTAGGGAAATAAAAATCAAATTTAAAACGTTAAGCAACTAAGTTGAAGAAACGTGTAAGAAACGTAGAAGTAGCGCACATCCTTCTTATGCAAGAAGTAGTAGGACCGGAAGTGAAAGCACATAAAAGTAAAGCAACATACAAACTTGCCCGTTGACATCGTCGATGAGGCATGCGATGGAATTGTGCATAGGGTTGTTTGGTTCGGTTGCTTTGGTTGCGCTGTCGTCTCGTTGAATGAATGCCTGACTTACTGGTTGGCTGCTAAGAAAGAAAATGTCGCAATTTTACGAGTCAATATAAAGGTGCCTGGGGAATAATTTAGAGACGCCACACAGCGAAGGCAATAAAACACAACGCAAAGTCAACCAAACTAAACCAAATACATATAACATAAAATAAACTT
This sequence comes from Leucophenga varia, assembly GCA_018903435.1. Classification (NCBI taxonomy): domain Eukaryota; kingdom Metazoa; phylum Arthropoda; class Insecta; order Diptera; family Drosophilidae; genus Leucophenga; species Leucophenga varia. The sequence goes on along the minus strand of JAEIFJ010000935.1, from coordinate 3,790,114 downwards.
CAAGCATAGCAAAAAAAAAAAAAAACATTTTCCATTTTCATTTCATTGTAGCTTTTAAGCAGCTAAACGAGCGCATAAACATTTGTTACTACAACGAAAACGTGCTTTACACACACACACACATACACACACACACCTAGCATATTAAATGGCAAAACAAAAACAAGTAAAGCAATATTTTTTTCAAGTATATTTTTTATGGCAAAAAAAAAAAAACATAAAATAAATAAATGCCAAAAGGCTTAAAAATCAGTCAAGTCGTCTTGCCTTGTTTTTTTTATAAACATTTTCATATATCCTTAATTTTCTTTCTTTTGTGTATTTTTAATATTTTTCCAATAAACCTTAAAAAAAAAAAAATATATGTATAAAAATTATTACAGCAAAAAAAAATAACAAAAAATAACAAAATTTATGTTGTGCAGTTTTATAGCGTATGTAGTATGATGCCAAGTATGGCCTGTTTGATTTATTTTCTCGTTGTTTTATGCTAAAATAATAAAGGACGCACACCGCAACGTTTAGCTTTGCCTACTGTCTGTGCTGTGTTTTAGTTCATAATTTTCACAAAATCAATAAAGTATAAAAAAATTCCCAAAAAAATAACGAAATAAAAAACATTGGAGAAAAAAATTGCGTAAAATCTGCATACATACAAACGCAAAAAAAACGAAAAAAAATGGCTGCCATTGCTTTGCTAGTTCGCTTAAAGTTTATAGACAAAGTAAACAAACAAAAAAAAAATGTTGCATACTTTTAGGATTCAAATGGCAAACGGAAACCGGAAACTATGTTGCACAGTTGATATTTCGGCTACTTTTAAATGCTTAAAAATATGAATTTATATTTTTTATTTATTTTAGTTAAGCTGTGCATGTAATATTTATTTTTTTTCACAATTTTTAAAATTATAAGCTTTATTTTATTATAAAAAATCTTTACAAAATATTTTCTTTAAAAACCTTAAATTTAAAATAAAAACCCATTAACAATTCAACACCATAGAACGCATTAAACTATACAAAATGCTTTAAAATCAATTTTATCGAAAAAAATTTAACTACATGCAATGCAATTTATTTTATACAAATTGCATTTTCAAAAACAAAACTTAGTTTTTTCTAATGGCTTTTGTTTTTTTTTTTTTTTGGTAAAAATATTTTCAATCTACCATAACTCATGTTAAAATGTCTAACTTGAATTTTCATTAAGCCAAATATTTTCAGTACATACACATAGTATGCATGTATTAAAACACAAATTGCTTATACGCAACGTTAGACAGCATACGAACTCGGCACTCGACAGTTGTGGTACAAACAGACAGACAGACAGACAGACGGACAGATAGACATATGAACGGACTGTATGATTGTGTGTACGTGTTTGTGGTTGAATTAACTTTATGCTTTTTATAACATTGTATATGTATTTCATATATATGCATGTAGTAATCATCAAATAAATTGGGGTTGCTGCATGCTTGCGTTAAAATATTCTGACGCAAGGGAATTGTTTACCTCTGTATGCATACGAGTATGTATGTGTATGTATTTATGCAGCTTCCGGTAAGCGTATGTTGTACGTAATTAAGCCAATGAAACGTTAAATGCGCATACAAGTAAACTACTTGTTGTTGTTGTTATTATGTACCTACACTACAACAAGTTTTTTTTTTTTTTTTTTTATTTGCATTAATTTATATTTTCGAGTTGTGTGAGTTGTTGAAGCAGTTTTATCATATTTAAGCATATATGTAGCTTAAATAAGCACACACACACACACAGCTATATACAATATAACATAATAAATAACTTTAAACAATTTCAATTAAATTACTGCACAAAAATTTTATATATGTAATAATTTTTTTTTGGTTTTTATTGATAGCCACAAATAAATTGAAATTGTTTGGCTGCATCGTACTAATAAACCCAGGATTTTTAAATATATTTGTAATATACACAGCTTGTCTTTTTTATATACATATAATTAAGCAAAATAGTATGCTAATTATAAAAAATAAAATGATATGCTGTAGCATCTTATTGAAGAGTTTTCGATTAAAGTTGTAATTAATTTGGAAAATAATATTAAAATAATTTGAGTTAAAAAACAAATCTAAAACATAATGCGTCATAAATGAAATGAAAATACTTAATTAGTAGCACACACACACATATAGATAATTACTATGGTTAAAGGTACACAGAGCAAAAAAAAAAAAATAAGTTCGAAAAATAAGCACATTTAAATTTGATTTAAGAACATACGAGTTCGTGCAAGAATGGCTTTATTGTGCTTATATTGAGAACAATTTTGCTTAATTTAAATTTAAATAAAATTATTGAGTTTTGTGTTACACTTTCTTAATTCATTCGTTCTTGATACAAACACAATTTGTTCTTTATACAATTAGAATTTGTTCTTAGTTCATATAAGTGTAATTCGTTCAAGATACAAATACAATTCTTTCCTCATATGCGAACAATTCGTTATAGATATAAGAACAAATGGTTCTTGATATAAGAATAATTCGTTTTTGATATAAGAACAATTTCATCTTAATATAAGAACAATTAGTTCTTTTCGCAAGAGCAATTCATTCTTGTTAAAAAAAGAACTCGTTCTTAATGTAATAAGAACTTGTTCATGATATGAGAACAGTTCGTTCTTGATATAAGAACAATTCGTTCTTTATAAAAGAATCGTTCGTTCTTGATATGAGAACAATTCGTTCTTGATATAAGAACAATTCTTTTTTTAATATAAAACCAGTTCGTTCTTGATATAAGAAAAATTCGATCTTAAAATTAGAACAATTCGTTCTTGATATAAGGACAATTCAATCTTGATGTAAGAACAATTCGTTCTTGATGTAAGAACAATTCGCTGTTGATAAAAGAAACATTCGTTCTTGATAATAAGATCAATTCGATCCTAATTTAAGAATAACTCGTTCTTGATATAAGAACAATTCTTTTTAATATAAAACCAGTTCGATCTTGATATAAGAAAAATTCGATCTTAAAATAAGAACAATTCGTTCTTGATATAAGAACAATTCAATCTTGATGTAAGAACAATTCGTTCTTGATGTAAGAACAATTTGTTCTTGATATAAGAACAATTTGTTCTTGATAAAAGAAGCATTCGTTCTTGATAATAAAATCAATTCGATTTTAATTTAAGAATAACTCGTTCTTGATATAAGAAAAATTCGTTCTTGATATAAAAACAGTTCGATCTTAATTTAAGATCAATTATGTCTAGTCACAAGAACAACTAGTTCTTAATTTAAAAAAAAAAATTTGATTTAAGTAGAATTCGTTCTTCATATAAGTATAATGCGTTCTTGATATGAAAACACTAACCTTTCTAACAAAGTTAACCTTCTGCTTCTTAATTTACTTTTGAACACGAATTTGCTTAATATTATAATTCTTACATTTTATACAATCTTCTTGATTTTTTTCAGTGTGTAGATACTTTAATACATACATAAACCCATAAGCTGCCTTAATACAAAAGAAAAACTGTATCTATTTGGCAGCGTTTGTAAAAGTAAATACATTTTATTTCCCTAGAGACGACTCTATTAAGAACTAAACACATATTCACACACACACACACACACAAACAGGCACAGATACCCAATGTTAAGCTTATAGTAAACGTAACTCTACTAAGCCATGTCAAAGTATGCACAACTAGCAAAACACAGATACACAAATACAACAAACATATAAAGATAGAATAAAGAATATATATATATATATATTGTCGGCATGAGAAAAGTAATTACCAAAGGATTTACATTTATTTAACCACTTTGCTGAGAAAACTAGCAACAAGAGAGAACAACTAACAAACACAAACACACATACTATAGATGTATTTATAAAAGCAAATACAACAAAATCTAGACCCAAAAAAAATATATTTTAACCAAAAAAAAAAAAAAAAAAATGTCCTTGCCAAATATCTATTTTTTGGCATTAAATTTCTGTTGGCATTCAAGCGTATTCGATAGGAATAAGATATAAAATAGACAGTAAAAAGGAGTAACTAAAAGGATAAAAGCATAGCTAAGTAGCGCACTTAATGTCATTTCTAGTTGAGTTGTTGTCAAAAAGAGAAAGATAGAAAAAAAAAAGTTAAGCAATAATATTTTATAAATCCAAACAGATTAATAATAATAATAATAACGCACACACAAATCCTTTTTGAGTTGAGTCGTACGCAAGCTAAGCAATTATGACAACATAATAGAATTTGTATCTATCAAAAAAAAAAAAAAATGGAAAAAAAAAGGAAATGTAGCAGCTGCATTAAATGTGTAGCTCAAATACTTCAAGTTTTCACTTAGTTTCGTTGATGTTATTTTTATTTTTGCTGTATCCTTTAGTAAATCAAATCAAAAGCAGTAAAACTTTTCTTTAAAACTTTTTCTTTTTAGATATTTTTTCAAAATAAACTTTACACTTAATGTGAAAATAATTTGTTGTTTAGTGAATTTCTTACAAAATTTGTATGAAGACAAAAGTGGAGTGATGTGAGCCATTTAAAGTTGCGTATATAATAGCTGTAGCACAAAAGCTTTAAGTGTTGCAAAGAATTGCCATAATAATTGGTTACATTTGCACCAAAGCACAAAACAAATAAAAGACATGCTTGCAAAATCTCAAAGTGGTTTACATTAGGCTACCTAATATTATGCAACACTAAACTTTTCTTCTTTTTATTTTTTTTTGTACACAGATGAAACTATTTTTTATCGTCTACACTATTTTTATTTTTTGGTTAAATTCCAGAAAGCATATTAAGTAGTTTTAAGTGGGGTGTTGTGAGTCATTTAAAGCTTTGAGTAATATAACTGTACCACAAAATAATGAAGTGTTAGAAAAACAATGGCTAAACTGCTCGAAATTTAAAGTGTCTCACTACACTCCACAGACAACATTTTTTTTTTTTTTTTTTTTGTCAGCGTATATTAACTTTGGTTTTTAGTAAAATTCATATTTGTTACTTTTTTTTTTTTAGTGTTTGTAAAAATAATATTTTCAGCTATCTGCACTTGCTTTGCTCAAATTCGCATCAGTTCACTTCATGCCCCTCATCCAAGTTTAAAGTTTACATTCAGTCTGTTGCAGTCTTCTCTTGGGTGGCTTTCATGCAACATCAGCAACATTGCTGCCAGAATTTCAACTTAAAAAAATAAAATAAAAAAAAAAATTTTCTTTTATCCGCCCAAATAAAAAATAAAAAAAAAAGAAAGGAAATATCAAGTCTAGCACGAAAACACGAAAAAAAAAAAAACACCGAAAATCCTATGAAATACTTTTTTGTACGCTTCGTTGCATAAATCGTTATTTTATGCTTATTTTCTTTTATTTAAGTCACTCGCTATCTCTTTTACTCATACTATTTACATCTCTTTCTTTTTTTTTTTGGCGCATAGTTGCATGTTTGACTGTCGCTGTGAATTGTTTCGAAACGAGCATGTGATTGCCTTGCCTTGCCAGAATAGTAAACTAGGACGCAGGACATGAACTGTACTGAAATTGTATTGTATATGCACATACATATGTGTATGTCTGTGTATGTGTACAAGTATAGCAAATATCCCAAAGGGACTTATCGAGTTAATCATGTCGCCAGTCAACGATATGCAGCAGCATCAGTCGTATTACATTTTTATTACATTTATGCAAACAAGTACAAACATGCTTCAGATTTTCTCTCTCTCTCTCTTCTCTCTCTCTCTGGAATTTTTTCTTTACAACTTTTTAAGTATTTACTCAAACTCATTGGAAATCACAATTGCTTTGGAATTTAATAATTGAAATTCCTGAATGCTAATTGAAAATGCACAACGTTTCTCATATTACCTACTCCTCGATTTTTTTTTTTTTCATGCTAATCAAGCACAAAAAGCGTTCAAGCGTCAAAGTTCAAAGAAGTGCACACTTGAGGCATGAAGTATGCAAAGTGATTGAACAGAAAAAGAAAAAAAAGTTTGCACACTTTGATTTTTTTTTTTTTTAAGTGATGCATTGCAATCAGAAGAGAAACTGATAAATTGATGCTTTTAAAATGTTTTACGAGTATACTAAAAAAAATAAACTGTATAAGTTTTCCAAGTCAACGTATAGACATGTACGTCTGTCCGTATAAGCAAACGTATCTCGATACCTATGAGATATACAGCCATGTTCCCGTAATCGGAAAATTTTCCGATTTACGATTTAGTAAATTCGTACGATTTCAAAATATTCGTGTTCTGGCAATCGCAAAAGTTATGTTTCATTTCCAAAACGTTTCTTTGCATTGTACATGACCAAAACTGCTATCGGTTACTAGTTAATTATAAGGTTATCGGTCTCACCAAATCGCAAATTGTTTTTGCTTTAACTAAATTTTCTGCTCTTTAACTTAAGGCATGAGTAGAAAATATTAATTTGAAATTCGAGTTAAAAAGTTACTTTTCATTTCACTGACTCAAACTTTGTTTGATTTAAAAACAGAAATATTTTGCTATGCTTCATAATTTTCGGGAGCATGGCTGATAGTTGAACTATAAAAAATAAGAAAATTCTTAAAAACTCAAGGTTGATTTTCTCATATTAAATATTGTAGTGTTGTGTTAAGTAAGAGAGAAAAACAAAATCATTCTCAGCATGGGAAAACCGGCCTAATCTAAATATTTTAATTATACCACTTCCGCGTGTATGTTCGCTTATCTGTTTAATCTGTTGACCCCTTAAAATATGCTACGATATCAAACACAATAAAAAAGAATAAAATCTACTTATTTGAAGCTCTCCCTATATTTCTCTAATCTCATTTAAAAAAAAAAAAAAAAAAGTTTCTATGTCCGCTTTGGACTCTGAAACCATTCAACCGATGTGTCCCAAATCTATTTCATTTGAAAGGCAACAATGCAAGTTTAATTATGGACCACTAAAACAATGCATTCGACACATTCGGTTCATTCTATTATACTAACTCCAACATATTGTAGTCTCGCTGCAATTAAAAAAAAAAATAGGTATTTTTTAGCGTTTTTTTTTTTTTTTGTTGAAGCTAAAAACACTGATTTTAACTGTTTGTGTTCATATATAGCAGATTAACCTGAGCTAATAGAAATCCTGAATTAGACTTAAACTGAAGTTTGAACCTTGCAGGGAGCTGGGTCAAAAAACACCTGAATCAATTGTGAATTTTGGTGTATATATTTTTTTAAAATAATCACTGTGTTCTTTTATGAAATTCGTCAGAATTCGTGGAAATAGAAGCATGTAATCTGTCAAATTTAAGCATATTTCAGGGCCAAAGATGAAATTGTGCATACTCGGAGATCAGCAACATTGTGCTGAGGCTATGGCTAAGAATATTTAATTCATAGATGCTGTAGCCCTATTATTAAATTAGCTGCTGAATTGTTGATCAAGTAGATTTTACGTATATTGGAATACGGTCATAACAATGCTGAACTCTAAAGAAGTCAAATCCACAGTTCAGATTCAAATGACGAAAGCCTGTGTGTGTCTGTCTCTTTTTGTTGTATATGTTTAAAAAAAAAAGAAAATTTTTTTTTTGGAACCACTCAAATTTCGAATCATTTCCTCATTATCTTTCTGCAAAGAGAAAAATATACACAAATTTAATCAAAGGACACGTGAAAGTGCTTTAATTGTTTACTGGGGTAGCTTAAATTTGTATCTAAATAAATGAATACATATATGCGTATGTAAATATGTACACACATATCATTTATAATACAAAAGTACTTTGGACAGTGTTTCACATATGGTAACTAATTAATGACAGAATTAACTTCAATGTCCTTCAGTTAAATTCCACTTCAAACGAAAAATAAGGGCGGTTAGCAAATGACATGAAAATGTTTATGCTTATCACATTTGATATATTTATTAGTAACAGTTTGAAGTACATATTTGTTGGTGTAACTAATTGAGTGTCATATAAATACTTTGAAATAATTTTTTTTTTTTTTTATTTAAAGCGCTTTGATGTTTGCTCGAAAGCTTTTAGTAAAACGCGACAAATGGAAACACAAGGGAAATTAATATGTTAATTATTTTAGATGCAATAAGTGAGTTGGGTAATTTAAAGAGCTTTAATGAAAAATATGCGGACAGACAGACAGACGGGCATGATTTAATCGCTAAGTCTAAATTCTAATCTAAAGCTTCGTTCTATATTTTAATGCTTTATCAGCTTAAGTAGCGCAGCAGGCAAAGCAGTTCTAATTGAAACAGCAACGAGAGTAGTTCAGATTAATTTAAAATAAAATCAAAAAAATTAACAATAATAAAATGCATTTTAAATGCTTTTTAATATTATGCCTAGGCTTAAGCTATGCCTATGCAGATGTGGGTAATATGGTTTGTTTTTATGATGCAGCAAGTTTTCTGCGAGAAGGTATATCAAAATTTCTATGATTTAAATAGCGAACTACTAAACCAAAAGGTTATCGCTTTAGAAGATTAAAAATTTGTTTACTAAAAAAAAAACAGGTCCAGCACAACTTTCATTGCGTGAATTGGAACCAGCTTTAAATTTCTGCAATTATTTAATTTACGGCTATGCAAGCATCGATAATACAACGTATACGTTGAGTCCACTACATCCGGAGTTAGAAATCCAACAGAATCATTATCGAAATATAATTGAACTGAAACGACGTTTTCCACAGCTACGCATATTGCTATCGGTGGGCGGTGATCGTGATATATTGTACAATGATGATGCTGCTGATGAATTGCCGGAAAATAATAAATATCTACAGCTGCTGGAGAATGGAAAGCGACGCGCAGATTTCCGAAATAGTGTGCAGACAACCTTGGCAAATTATGGTTTTGATGGCATTGATTTGGCTTGGCAATTTCCCAAAACGAAAGCAAAAATAGCGCGTAGTGGTTTAAAAAAAAGCATGGAATTCATTTAAGAATTTTTTCGGTAGCAATGCTGTTGTGGATAAAAGGGCTGAAGAGCATCGTGAAGAGTTTGCGGCAATGGTAAGTCAGCTGAAAAGTGATTTGATACGTAATGGCAAATTAGTAACGTTGACAATGTTGCCACATGTGGATGCAGCGTGTAAGTAAATTAAAAAAAAAAATATATATAAAAATATATTTAATAATTTTATATACATATAACCTTTTCTTTAGTATTTATCGATATACCCGCAGTGCTGCCGCATGTTGATTTCGTAAATTTGGGCAGTTATGATTTCCAGACGGCAGCACGTAATCCCAAACAAGCTGATCTACCGGCACCGCTATATGCCATGTACGATCGTGATCCAAAGCATAATATTGATTATCAAGTACAATATTGGTTAAATCAAACAGCGCCAGCGCGTAAGTTAAATGTTGGCGTTACTGCATACGGACGCACTTGGATCATGTCACGCGATTCTGGCATTACCGGTTATCCGCCAATACCTGCTACAACAGGTGCTGCCGATGGTGGCAAACAGACACAAATGGCGGGTTTACTCAGTTGGCCGGAAATATGTGAGCTGCAACATGGTAATAAGGAACAAACTGGCGAGTTAGCAACATTGCGTAAGGTAGGCGATCCAACAAAACGTTATGGCATCTATGCATATCGTGCTGCCGATGATAATGGTGCATATGGTCTCTGGGTGGGCTACGAAGATCCGACGACGGTGGCTATTAAAGCTGATTATGTGCGCGCTAATAATTTGGGCGGCATAGCACTTTTTGATCTATCCATGGATGATTTTCGTGGACAGTGTGCGGGTGAGAAGTTTCCAATATTGAGAAGCATTAAATATAAATTGTAAAAAAAAAAAAAATATTATGAAAAAAAATGTACTGCCTTCGAAAAATTGCGCAAGTTTTATAATTTACGTTAAAAACTATTAAAACATTTTTTAAAATTTCAAAGTAATTAAATTGCGCTGTAATTTTAAGCATGAAATTAGGGCTGCAAATGAAATTTAATTAATTAAAATTTTATTATAAAAAAAAACATTGTTCATTTAAAATGCAATAAAAACTCTTCCAAAGTTACACAAAGTTGTGCATAAATTTTAAACTGCTTAAAAAAAATTAAACATTACTGTAGCCCTGTCAAAAATGATCAGCCACCTAAAACACACAAAAAAAAAAGCGCAGCCCAGAAGTATGCTACAGTATTTTTAGTGCTTTTATGCGCACCACTTGCGTCAAAGCGAAAGTAAATCTAGACTCCACGCTAAGACGCAGCAGCACGGAAAAGCAAGAAACTGCAAAAAAAAAAAAAAAAAAAAAAACAAGGAAATAGCGCAAGCAAGTGAAAACGAAAAACATACATACACACACATACATACACAATAAGAGAAAAAAATTAGATTATAAAAAAGCAAACAAAAAAAAAAAATGTACACTGATAGAAGGCAAAGCGTAAACCAAGTGGTTCGTGTAGCATGCCACTCCAAATTCGAGGTGGCATGTAACCGTGCAATGCTCGAAACGCTGCTCTTGGCGGCAATGAAACGCAACGCAAAGTAAAAGTTGAAATTAAACCAATTAGTTTGCAATGGCAGCCAGCGCGCGCCAATGAAGCGTGTAAAATGTTCGTGCCTGTTGTTAACTTTTGCAAAGCAGCGAGAGCGAGAGCGAGAGAGTAGCAGCGTGGCACGTAACGCTTTAAATTTTTTGCAAATGTTTGCGTGTAGCTGAAGCACTCAAAAAAAAAAAAAAAAAAAAAAAAAACACCGGATGTGCTTTAACATTTTTGTTTTTTTTCTTCTTCTTATTTTCATTTTAAAACATTTAGTGCTGCCAACTTTTTTTTTTTTTTTTTTTACTAAAAGATAAAAACTTGTGCGCCCACGAAACACGGCAAACTCAGCGCTGGGCAAGTAGTTGAATGGACTATTGAGCACGGTAAATGCGCAGTCATAAATTAATTATGATTTAACAAACTTGTCTATGCACGTCACGGCAACAGAAGCTCGTTAGTGAATGCTGTTCTTATAACTGGCGAAAGTTGTTCTTGTTGTTGTTTTCTTGTAGCAAGAAGATGCGGCATACAAAAAAAAAAAATAAATTCATTTTAATGAGTGAAAAAGTTTTTCTCAAGTTTTATGTATTTTTTTTTTTTTTTTTCATTGCTTCAAACCACTTTTAAATGGCTGCACATTTTTTTCTTTATTTTTGCTTCAATTTGAGTAGTTAAGTTGAAAAGTTTTTCATTTTCATGTTTAATATTTATTTTTCGAATAAACTTTATTGCATACTTTTTTGGCTGCATTACATATTTTACATTTTTAAAACTCTTTGCAAATTATAAAACTGCGACTAGTTTTGCGTTGCTTTTTTAATATCCTCAAATGCCTTTTGCCACAATTTATCAAATTGTTTTGGTAACTTTGATTTTACACCCTCTGCAAAAGCACGCGCTCCACATAAATTTGCCTCGTCATAGTAGGCTAAGGATGTCGCTAAATGATTGAGCCATTGCAATAATTTTGGATATTTCACACCATCCACAGCAATAAAACTCAAATGGAATGTACTCACTGTAGCAGCAATACTAAAATCGGCAATGGTTAGCGCATTGCCAGCAATATAATCATTCGCAGCTAAAAATAACTCGAGTTGTGCATAAGTTTCATTTAGTTGCGCAATGTAATCCTTTGGAATTTCGTTTACGTTTTCGATAAATATTAAACGATATAAAGGCTTTAGACACGTTTCGTAGAGTACTGCTGATTCATAGTGTAGCCGTTGATCAACTACAGCGCGTTGATAGTAATCGCTGGGATATAACGCATCATTCTTAGCATTTTTTCGCACTAAATAAGCACAAATAGCATGCGACTGCCAAAGTTTGGCATTGTCATCCTTTAGTAGTGGCTCGATTTTATTCGTAATACCTTCCTTTAGCAGATTTTCATCGGCAGCAGCATTTAATTCGTGAAATTCATAATTCAAGTCGAGCGCCTTTAATGTAAGCAATACCGCACGCACTGGTGGACTCAGCTCCATGCCGTAGAGTATTAATTGAGCAGCAGACATTTTTTTCTATTCAAAAAAGACTTCTGTACAATTGCAGTTTCAAAACTTAACTAAAAATAGTTGTGCAAACTGATTTACAAGTAAATTAAAATGAAGACGTTTTAAAAAAAAAAAAAAATACTGATAAGATTAGTATCATGTCTAAAACTGCGACATTTGTCTGAATTTAGTACGCTATAAGGATCCACTTTAGTAGTTTAGTAAGCGTAAAATGAGAGTGAAATTAAAATAATTGAATATATTAAAGACTATCAATATGCATTTTACGATTGCATTAGCTGCGTCTTTGACTTTGATTGTTTTTTCTGTTAATATTAAAATTTAAAATATGGAAATATTAAATTTCTGTTCTCAAAGCAGCGCATCTCGCAGTCGAGTACTATTAACTGCAACGCTTTTTATTTTTTTATCGCTTGTATTTTTTCAGTTTTAAAATTAAATACAAATGTACGTCATAATACGGCAAACTTAATCTACAAATTTCCGTAGATAAAAATAAGCAATAATAAAAGTATATGTGTAAGTGACAATTTATACTCTACACTCATGTGTGAGTAAGGTGTATATAATTTTTGACAAGTTATGTAACATGGAGGACCAAGAAACCCAATTTTTGAGCAGAGAAATCTGAGTCGATTCTTCCGTTCTTCTTCTCTGCAATCGATGAATATTCCATATTCGCAATTTCATATGCGAATATTCGCAATTTGATATGAAATTCTACTGAAGTGCGATTGTGCTCTCCGATAGCTTTATATATGGTGAGTGAAAAAATGTTAAGTCACGATGATCGATAAACATACATTATGTACTGTATGTGTTTGTTTGTTTGGGCGTTCTTTATGAAACCTGTTAAAATCAAGAATTTTTGTTGCTGTTTGCTTTGGTTTGGCTTATACTAAATCAAAATCTTAATAGAATTTTTTTTAATATATATTTTTAATTGTGCCATAAATAAAAAACAATTAAATTATCATTTTTTTTTAACATTTATTGATGATATTCAAAATATTTGAACAATTATGTAAATAAATTATTACATTAAAATTAATCGATAAAAATTCTGCACAGTGTACACAAATTTTAAGGCAATTCAATTTCGGTTAGTGCATTTTTAAGTAAATCAATATACACCTTGACACCTTTGCCATTGGCTTCCTCGTAGTATGGCAGCTTTTCAAGACGCTGCAACCAGGCTAGTGTCTTTGGATGTTTCTCAGCATCGAGCGGTACAATACCCGAAAGAGATGAAATAGTTGCACCACAACAAAAATCGGCAATGGTCAATTCGTCACCAACAAGATAATCACTGTCCGCTAGAAATACTTCCGCCAGTCTATAGCCTTCAAGTACATTTTCCGTCTTCTCTTTGGGCACCACAGTTACCTGATTAAGAAAAAATGGCTTACTTATGTTGCGCAGCGACATATAAAGTAAACTGGCATCGAAATAAAGACGTTGATTGACTAATGCCCTTTTGGCTAAATCTTTCGGATAGAGCGTATCCGTTTTGCCGTATTTATCAACCAAATAGCTACAAATTGCATGTGAATCCCAGATCCAAACGCCATTGTCATCGAGCACAGGTACCGTATGCTGTGGATTCATTTTCAGAAACTCTTCCGAAAGATGTTCACCCGCAGCTAGATTAACTATTTTGTATTCGAAGTCCACATTGAGCTCGTTAAGTGTTAGGAGGCATGCGCGCACTGGTGGACTTATATCAATGCCGTATAATATTATTTTTGCCATTTTTCCGTCTTGTTTTTTTTTTTTTTTTTTTTTCAAAAATATGGTATATAATTTTCGTTTAGAAAAAATTTGCGTAAGTTTTGTGCGTACAGTTCAACTGGCGAATGAATATTAATTGGTCACAATTGTGCGTTTATTTTATATCATTTTTCTTTAATCTATATCGTTATACCGGCAAACTAAGCTTTACTGCTTATACGCATTTAATATCATTAGAAAGATAAGAAAATAAAAAATAATGATGACAACAAAAACTTTGACTTCGATAGATCCAAAGCTTTTGTACTAAGAGAGAAGACAAAAAAAATTACGGCCGCTTTAACCTATGCGCGATATGCATAAAAACAAAGCAAACGTGATAAGTTACTATTAAGAGAGAGCAAGAGAGATCAAAAATAAAAAGCTTTAGTTTTTTATATGCGTAATTTCATACTTCTTGAACTGCACTTCTTGAACAGCACTGCTTGCAACACGCTGCTTGAACCACACTGCTTAAACTGTACTGCTTGAACTGTACTGTTTGAACTGCACTGCTTGAACTGCATTGCTTGGATTGAACTGTTTGAAATTACTATTATTCCCAATTCAATTTTGCCATTTCATTCATTCAGAACTAAAGCTGAGTCAATCTAGCTATGTATGTATGTATTTCTGGAAATTTCATTAATTTTTATTATATTTACACTAGTTCTTTACTTTCGTTATTATTAAATGTAAAAAACGGTTAATATAAAGCTCAAGAAAAATGAAGTCTAATTGAAATTTTAAAGCTTACCGGTTAAAAACGAAAGCTTTTAATTTTGATCTCTCTCTCTCTCTCCGCTCTCGCCCTTTTTTAATAGTATTTTATCACGTTTGCTTTGTTTTTATGCTTATCAAGCATAGGTGAAAGCGGCTGTTATTTGTTTGTCGGAAAGTTCGCCATTTTTTTTATGTGAAACCATTTCAGCGACTCTGCTTTGTTTATGTTGGATTATGTTTGGTAGTAAATTTTGATGATTTATCAAATTTAGTATAAAAGCTTTGGTTCAATTGAAGTCAAAGTTTTTGTTGTCATTATAATTTTTTATATTCTTCTCTTTCTTTTGTAACTTTTATTTTTATATGAGAAACCGCAAAGAGGAAAAAAAAAACAGTTGCACTAAAGCTTAGTTTGCCGGTTCTACGACGTAGATTAAAGAAAAATATAATAAACGCCCAATTGTGGCAAATTAGTATTCATTCGCCAGTTGAAGTACACACACAGAACTTACGCTCATTTTTTGTTTTAAGAAAAGAAAAATAAGGAAAAAAATGACAAAAATAATATTATACGGCATGGATTTAAGTCCACCGGTGCGCGCATGCCTCCTAACACTTAACGAGCTCGACGTGGAATTCGAATACGAAATAGTTAATCTACTTGCGGGTGAACATCTTTCGGAAGAATTTCAGAAAATGAATCCACAGCATACGGTACCCGTGCTCGATGACAATGGCGTTTGGATCTGGGATTCACATGCAATTTGTAGCTATTTGGTTGATAAATACGGCAAAACGGATACGCTCTATCCGAAAGATTTAGCAAAACGTGCATTGGTCGATCAGCGACTTTATTTTGATGCCAGCATACTTTTTATGTCGCTGCGAAACATAAGTATGCCATATTTCCGTAATCAGGTAACTGTGGTGCCCCAAGAGAAGACGGAAAATGTACTTGAAGGCTATAGATTGGCGGAAGTATTTCTAGCGGACAGTGACTATCTTGCTGGTGACGAATTGACCATTGCCGATTTTTGTTGTGCTGCAACTATTTCATCTGTTTCGGGTATTGTACCGATCGATGCTGAGAAACATCCAAAGACACTAGCCTGGTTGCAGCGTCTTGAAAAGCTGCCATACTACGAGGAAGCCAATGGTAAAGGTGCGAAGGTGTATATTGATTTACTAAAGAATGCGCTTACCGAAATTGAATTTCCTTAAAATTTGTGTACACTGTGCAGAATTTTTGTCGAATAATTTTAATGTAATAATTTATTTACATAATTGTTCAAATATTTTAAATATCATCAATAAATGTTAAAAAAAAATAATTATAATTTATTTCTTTTTCTTAGCAAAGCTAAAGTGTATCAAACATTTAAGGCGCTATAAAAAATATATATATTTTTAAAAAAATCTATTAATATTTTGAGTCAGTATAAGCCAAACCAAAGCAAACAGCAACAAAAATTCTTGATAACAGGTTTCATAAAGAACGACCGAACAAACACATACATACATAATGTATGTTTATCGATCAAGATGACTTAACATTTTCACTCACCATATATAAAGCTATCGGAGAGCACAATCGCACTTCAGTAGAATTTCATAACGTCTGAAAGTAACACACACATTATCATGGGTAAATTAACGCTATACGGTATCGATGGTAGCCCACCAGTACGCGCAGTGTTACTCACTTTAAAAGCACTCGAATTGCCCTACGAATATAAGCAAGTTAATATTCTATCGAAAGAACAACTCTCACCGGAATATTTAAAAATAAATCCACAACATACAGTACCAACGCTAGAAGATGATGGAAACTTTCTTTGGGATTCACATGCTATTATGGCTTATTTAGTGGAGAAATATGGTAAAACAGATGATTTGTATCCAAAAGATCTGTTGCAGCGCGCTGTTGTTGCGCAACGTTTGTACTTCGAAGCCGGTGTAGTCTTTGCCAGTGCATTAAAAAATATAATGGGACCATTGTTCAAGAAAAACGAAACAAATATTATGGCACAAAAAATTGAACCCATTACTGAAGCATTTGATTTCGTCGAAGTCTTTCTTAAGGATAACGAGTATATTGCCGGTAATAAGCTGACCATAGCGGATTTCAGTCTTGTATCATCGGTGACCTCATTGACTGCTTTTAAGGAAATCAATGAAAGTAATTATCCAAACATAAATGCGTGGATTGCGCGTCTACAGCAATTACCATATTATCATGAGGGTAATGGCAAAGGACTAGCGCTTTTCTTGGGTTTAATTAAGTCACTAAATGCCAAAGTCATTAGTTAAATAATTAATGTTTAATAAGGAAAAGCTTTAATGTATCAAATAAATGAAAAATTTAAAATATGTATGTACTTTGAGAAATTAATTAATAAATTTTTAATAGATACCAGTTTGTTTTTACAGCCAGCAATATTGAGCACAGAAATCGATTGATTATTATATATTTTTGTCCACTCTTACTCTCACTCTCACTTATACTCGCTTATACTTTGGTCTCGATCCAAAGGAATAACTGTAATTGCAATATACACGCACATCACAATTTATTTTTGTTTTTTCGTTGAATAACGGTACGGGCAGGGCAACAAGCGCATAAAGTGCCGAAAGCTGACCATCATCTATAATGTAAAAAGAAGTTAAGTTCATGACTAAAGTAATCTGTTGGGTTATTAGTAATAATAACCGGTAATCAGTGAATCATTTCGGGACTAGTAAGCCGTACTAAAGGTTTATTATTGATTTTTTTTTTTATTGTGCCGAAAATATTTATTGTTTTGCCGAAAATAGTCGAAAACAGACCCAGCAACGTCAAGATTTATTGTTCGCATACTATTATATATAGGATATAAAAATGAAAGTGCCCCCCACGTTCACATTCTGATTAGATAAAGTAAAATTAAACCACCTTAATCGAATATTATCTCAATGTACCCAAGGTAGAGCACATCAGGTGTTAATTCTATTGAATCATAAAGATAAGCGTTAGGAAAGATTTTTTCACACAAAAATAAAAGTTAGCTCTCGAGATCTCGATGTGAACAAAATATATACTATATCCTTACTTTCATGTCTACAGCTCTTTAAAATGTATTTGCATCATAAATAAAAAAAAGAAAGCAAAAATAATAAAAATCTGTAGATAACCAAAAATAAATATACACGCGAATTTATTTAGTACATAAAGCTATCGACTAGAACTGCAACAATTAAGTAGAGCTTCTCAACTTTAGAGATTCACACACTCACATCATTATGGGTAAATTAACGCTTTACGGTATTCATGGTAGTCCACCTGTGCGTGCAGTGCTGCTCACATTAGAAGCACTTGATTTAACGTACGAATTAAAGGAAATTAATGTTTTAAAAAAGGATAACCACTCTCCGGAATATCTTGAAAAAAATCCACAACATACAATACCCACTTTGGAAGATGATGGACATTTTTTGTGGGATTCACATGCCATTATGGCTTATTTAGTGGAGAAATATGGTAAAACCGATGAATTGTATCCAAAGATTTACTTAAGCGCGCTGTTGTCGATCAACGTTTATTCTTCGAGGCGGGTGTAGTCTTCGCCAGTGCATTAGTGTATATAATGAGACCGCTGCTTAGAAATAATGAAAAAAGTATTATGCCAGCAAAAATTGAACGAATAACGGAAGCGTTTGATTTTCTTGAAGTCTTTCTGAAGCATAGTAACTATATGGCTGGTAATAATCTGACCATAGCAGATTTCAGTCTTATAACAACGGTGACTACGTTGGCAATCTTTAAGCCGATCGATGCAATAAAATATTCAAAACTTAATGCCTGGATTGAGCGTTTGCAACAACTTCCTTACTATGCAGCAACAAATGGTAAAGGACTTGAAATGTCCATTGCATTAGTTAAGGCATCCGGTGCTAGAGTTGTCTAATTTAATTAATATAAATATTGTATATAAACAAAATTTATTTAATTTAATAATAAAAACAAATACCTCTCTTTAAATGCTAAAACCGCTTTTTGTGCAACATTTAATAAACTCCCGAATCTATAATCACACAACAACAAACACACTGCTAAGGTTTCGGTGCAAAATAATAACTGTAATTTCAATACACAAGCTCGAGTCAGATAACAACAAACACATCGCTTTTTCTTTTTTTCTGCATTCAATATAGGAATTGCGGGTAACATCGTTGATCTATGGTAAAATAATTCTATAATAATCATTACAGCTGTTTCGCAGCTTATAGGTAAATGAGTAATATATAAATATATGATTAGATAAGATTTCTAAGAAAATAATGTTTGGTAGCCTTGGTAACCCTTTATGTTTGGTTCGTAGATTCTTTTTTTTTTATAACAAATCTAATCTATTATGAAATCGATGAACTCTAGATAAGAATTCGCGTCGTGTAGATAAATAAAATTGAAAACATTTTTTTTCAAACGAAAACAAAAACTGGTATTTAATTTGGCCAATTACTTGGAAAATTGTTAAAAAAATTTAGTATTTTTTGTCTCTTACACGAAATTTAGGCCATGTGTGTATGTATGGTAGACTAAATAACACTCAATATTGCGAATTTATATTGCATATAAAAACAAAAAGCTAGAGCAATACGAATGAACAGAGAGACAAATCGAAACTACTTTAAAATAACTACAACATTGCTTGTGTTCCCCAAGTTCTCTCTCTTGCTCTCTATACGCTTAAGAAAACTAGTAAAACTCTCTTGACACGCAAATTTTTTAAGAAGTTTGAAGCATAAAAATAATAAGTCAACAAAAGTAATAAAAATCCATTGGTTCGTAGATAAACAAAAATAACTCAATGCTTATGTAAAGCCATACCGATCATCATGACATAACACATTTTTATTTCGTATATAAAGCTAATTAGCAGCACCATTGCCGATCAGTAGATTTACAAAGCTTGTAAGAGCAATACAAATTATTATGGGTAAATTAACGCTATACGGTTGCGATGCTAGTCCACCAGTACGCGCTGTGTTACTCACATTAAAAGCACTCGAATTGCCCTACGAATATAAGCAAGTAAATCTTGGAGCACAAGAAAACCGATCACCCGAATATCTAAAAAAAAATCCACAACATACAGTTCCAACGCTAGAGGATGATGGACACTTCATTTGGGATTCACATGCAATTATGTCGTATCTGGTTGAGAAATATGGCAAAACAGATGATTTATATCCAAAGGATTTACTGAAACGCGCTGTCGTCGATCAACGTTTGTTCTTCGAAGCGGGTGTGGTCTTTGCCAGTGGATTAAGAAAGATTATGTTACCATTGTTTCAAAAAAAGGAGACAAACATTATGCCAGCAAAGATTGAACCCATCACTGAGGCGTACAATTTCATTGAAGTTTTCCTCAAGGATAATGCTTACATTGCAGGCGATAATCTGACCATTGCAGATTTTAGTATTTTAGCATCCGTATCGACTTGTACTGCCTTTAAACAAATCGATGCAATTAAATATCCAAATATTACTGCCTGGATTGAGCGTCTCAAGCAACTACCTTATTATGAAGAAATCGAAGGCAAAGGACTGAAGGAATACTTGGAAACTCTTAAAGCACTCAATGCTCGAGTTATTAGTTAAATATGTTAATTATTGTGTAGGAAATTAATTAGAATTTTAGATATGAAATATAGAAAAAAATTTATAAGCACAATAAAACAATTCATACTCAATCTAGTTATTTAAATTATTTAAATTTATTATAGAACATTTTGTTACAAGAGTAAACATATACGTAAGGTATTCACACGATCTTGTAAACTTGTAACTTTGTAAAAATGCAATAATTTGGTCTACACAAAACCTTAGGTAACCAATTTTGCTATTTTATGGAACACTGAACATTTGGACATACGTGTACTTCGTGTTCTTGGTTAACATAGATTACTGCTTATAGATTACATACTTTTTGTTTTTATACCCGCTACAAATAGTGGGAATTATTAAACAATATAAATATTCTATATAAACAAAATTTATTTAATTTAATAATAAAAACAAATACCTCTCTTTAAATGCTAAAACCGCTTTTTGTGCAACATTTAATAAATTCCCAAATCTATAATCACACAACAACAAACACACTACTTAGGTTTCGGTGCAAAAGAATAACTGTAAAAACAAAACACAAGCTCGTATCATAGAACAACAAACATGTTGCTTTTTATTTTTTTTTTCTGCAATTAATAATGCTGCCACATTACAGCTGTTTCGCAGCCGATAGGTAAATGAGAGTTATTTAACTATGTGATTAGATAAGATTTTTAAAAAAATAATGTTTAGTAGCCTTGATCACCCTTTATATTTGGTTCGTAGAATTTTTTTTTTTGTAACAAATCTAATCGATTATGAAATCGATGAACTCTAGATAAGAACGTCGCGTCGTGTAGATAAATAAAATTGAAAACATTTTTTTTTTCAAACTAAAAAACAAAAAATTGGTATGTAATTTGGCCAATTACTTAAATATTTATAAAAAAAAAAAAAATTTAGTCTATGTGTGTGTTTGTATTGGTAGACTAAGTAACACTCAATACTACGAATATATATAAAAACCGAGAGCTAGAGTAATACGAATGAGCAAAGAGACAAACTGAAACTACTTTAAAATAACTACAACATTGCTTGTGTTTCCCAAGTTCTCTCTCTCTCTCTATGACTCATATAAGTTTAAGAAAACAAGTAAAACTCTCTTGATATGCATTTTTTTAAAGAAGTTTGAAGCATAAAAACAATTACTCAACAAAAGTAGTAAAAATTCACTGCTTCGTTGATAAACAAAAATAACTCAATGCTAATGTATAACATATCGATCGATCATTATGACTTAACACATTTTCATTTCGTATATAAAGCTAGTGAGCTGCCGCATTGCCGCTCAGTATTAGTACAAAACTTGTAAAAGCAACACAAATTATTATGGGTAAATTAACGCTATACGGTATCGATGCTAGTCCACCAGTACGCGCTGTGCTACTCACATTAAAAGCACTCGAATTGCCCTACGAATATAAGCAAGTAAATCTTGCAACATTGGAACATCTTTCACCGGAATATCTTGAAAAAAATCCACAACATACGGTACCAACGCTTGACGATGATGGAAACTTTCTTTGGGATTCACATGCTATTATGATTTATCTGGTTGAGAAATATGGAAAAACAGATGATTTGTATCCAAAGGATTTGCTGAAACGCGCTGTCGTCGATCAACGTTTGTTCTTCGAAGCGGGTGTGGTCTTTGCCAGTGGATTAAGAAATATTATGATACCATTGATTAAAAAAAATGAGACAAACATTATGCCAGCAAAGATTGAACCGATTACTGAGGCGTACAATTTCATTGAAGTTTTTCTCAAGGATAATGCTTACATTGCAGGCGATAATCTGACCATTGCAGATTTTAGTATTTTAGCATCCGTTTCGAATTGTACTGCCTTTAAACAAATCGATGCAATTAAATATCCAAATATTACTGCCTGGATTGAGCGTCTCAAGCAACTACCTTATTATGAAGAAGTCAATGGTAAAGGACTGCAACAATACTTGGGAATGCTTAAAGCACTCAATGCTCGAGTTATTAGTTAAATATGTTAATTATTGTTTATACTTATGTAGTAAATTAATTGAAATTTTAGATGAAATATAGAAAAAAATTTATATGCACAATAAAACAATTTATACTCAATCTAGTTTTTTAAATTATTTAAATTTATTATAGAACACTTTGTTACAAGAGTAAACATATACGTTAGGTATTCACACGATCTTGTAAACTTGTAACTTTGTAAAAAAGCAATAATTTGCTCTACACAACACCTTAGGTAACCAATTTTGCTATTTTAAGGAACACTGAGCATTTGGATTATAAATTACTTTATAGATTACTTTATTTTGTGCGAAAGTATGTAACAAACAGAAGGAGGCAATATATGCCCTATAAAGTATATTGTATAAATTCTTGATCAGCATTGGAAGAGGAGTCGAACTAGCTATGTCTGTCTGTCCGCCCGTCTGTCCTACTGTCTGCCGTATGAGAGAGATTATCTCGGAGACTATAAGAGATAGGGCCACCATATTTGATACTTAGACTCCCCTGGACCGTCAAATGAGCACTTGTAAATGTTTTTTTCTCTAGACCCATTTTAAAGTGGTACCCCCCCATGCAAATCTACTCCAAAATTTTGGGTTTTTGCATAAAAACGACATTGTTTCTTATTCTAGGAAGTCTAAATTAAGTATAAATTTTGTCTATGATAGTCCCAATAAAATATCCCAATATGGGTAAGACCAACAAAATTTTAGGTATAGCCATCATACAAATATACCCCTTTTTTCAGTTTTTGTATGAAAATTCAATACATAAAGATTGGGTACAGGGTATCTAGCAATCGAGCATACTCGCCTTCAGCGTTCTTTATCGTTGTTTAATATATTTATACCCGCCATAGTAGTGTGAAGGGTATTATCAGTTTGTCGAAAAGTTTGGTTTGTAACGCATTGAAGGAGACGTCGTAGTCCCCATAAATTATATATATATTCTTCATCAGCTCGACGAGACGAATCGATCTAGCCATGTCCGTCTGCCTGTTTGTCTGGCATAGGCATAGGCCCCACACAAACTTTTTTAAATATTTTTTAACTTAAAAATTGATACCAATATTGTGTCTTAACTTGAGTTGTATCCGACCATTGACCCCCTTCCATTCCATCTCGATGTTCTATCTAAGCCACTGATGATAAAACATGAATTATTTAAAAATACGTGTGACAGGTATTTAAGCTTCGGTTCCACCGAAGTGACAATTTTCTCTTGTTTTATTATCTTATCATTACGATTGGACTAATGATAAAGCATAGAACCTGATAATGTTTATACGATATGAAATTTAATTGCATACATAGGAACATAGTTTTATACAATAAAAAAAAATTGAATTGACCTAGTGGAGCTTGTTCCTCTTCTCTAAAACAATATAAGAATGTATTTGAAGTTGGTCTAACACTCCCAAAATCTAAAATTATGGCCAAAATGCCATTTAAATCATCAATAACTTAGTCAATTATGAACCGATTTTAGGTTTATTAAATTATATAAAAAGTTGGAGGAAATTATGTCTACTTGTGGATCAAACGTCTCTGCTGAAATGTAATAAAATTGATGTTTTTGGAAAATTCTTGAAACAATGTCAATATCATAATTTTGATAATGAAACAAAAAAAAAACCATGAATCAGCAAACATTACAACAATCTCAATAGATAACCAAAAAATAATAATTTAAGAACAAAATCATATTGAACAATATGGCGAAATTCATTTTCCTAGCGTATATAAAGCTAATGCACGGCACTTTCAAACATTAGTAGAACTTGGACACGTCTTAAAGTCACAGATTATGAGTAAATTAACGCTTTACGGAATCGATGCTAGTGGACCGGTACGCGCGGTGCTACTCACATTGAAAGCACTCGATTTACCGTTCGAATTTAAGGAAGTTAATCTTGGAGCAAAAGAACAACTATCACCGGAATATCTAAAAAAAAATCCACAACATACAGTTCCAACGCTAGAGGATGATGGACACTTCATTTGGGATTCACATGCAATTATGTCGTATCTGGTGGCCAAATATGGCAAAACAGATGATTTATATCCAAAGGATTTGCTGAAACGCGCTGTCGTCGATCAACGTTTGTTTTTCGAAGCGGGTGTTTGCTTTGTAAGTGCTTTGGTGAATATTGTGTATCCGGTACTGAAGAAAAATGAGACAAATATTACGCCATCGAAACTGGAACCCATTATCGAAGCGTATGATTTCATTGAAGTTTTTCTTAAGGATACTACGTATATAGCAGGCGATAATCTGACTATTGCAGATTTCAGTCTTATAACATCGGTAACCTCTATGACTGTCTTTAAGCAGATCGATGCACATAAGTATCCCAACATTACTGCCTGGGTAAAACGTTTGAAGCAACTTCCTTATTATGCGGAAACAGATGGTAAGGGACTGGAGGCGTTCAACGGTTTTATTAAGTCCTTGAATATTAATATTATAAGTTGAATATTTATTTTGGTTGTAAAATTTTTTTGAAATTTTAATTATGAAATAATTTTGCTAAAAATTTTTTTTTATTAAAATTTGAATAAATATTTCCTAAATTAATAGATTTGCATTTTGGAAAGAGATGTTTAATGTTTACACGATATGAAGCCTAATTCTGGTGTATATAATGATGAACTATATTTTTCAATTAATGTACGCCGCACAGTACCACTGGAAAAAGTTTTAAAAATAAATTTTGATATAAATATGATATTTATGTGTATCAATTAAAAAGTTACAAGGACACTAAACAGTTTTTTCTCTCTTTCGCACATTTTTTCAATAAATTTCAAACCTCAAAAGTGTTGTCTCTACATAGAAAAAAAAAAAAGAACGAATGCTTTTAAGCTTGACTACCGGATACCCAAATGAACGCCATACCATGTTGAAATGATAAAAAGGTGTCGTATACTCACACTGTCTCTTTCTATTTGGCTTGCATGTTTTGGTGAGTTTTATTTAGTAAGCAGAAAGTAAATTGTGGTGAAAAAAGTGCAGGAAATATATTTGTCTCACCATCATCTTGATTTAAACTGAGCCAAATTAAGATAAATTATTTTCATAACTTAAATAATCCATCACAAATTTGACTTTCCTAGAATAAGTAACAAGTATGATAAGCAAAAGATTTTGATAAAAACAAACCGCAGACGGTTCAGGGGTATCAAAATAACAAGTTTGATGACTCTATATTTTAAAGACGACGAGATTAAAAAAAAAACTTAAAACGCTGACTCAGCAGAAGTCTAATAACAACAATAACAAACCAATTACCAATAAGTTTATTTTATACCAAAACATAAAACATATCGTTCTTTATCAGTTGATAAAGTTAGCCACTAAAGTATATAAGGCTAGCACCTTACCATTTCGTATATCAGTGTAAATTTTTTAAACGAACAGTACAAATGGGTAGGTTAACGCTTTACGGAACCGATGTTAGTGCTCCCGTACGCGCTGTGCTGCTCACATTAAAAGCACTCGAATTGCCCTACGAATATGTACAGGTTAATTTATTATCAAGTGATCAACTATCTGCCGAATATCTGAAGAAAAATCCACAACATACAGTACCCACGCTTGAAGATGATGGAGAATTTATTTGGGATTCGCATGCAATCAATGCTTATTTAGTTGAAAAGTATGCAAAAACCGATGATTTATATCCAAAGGATTCGCTAAAGCGTGCTGTCGTCAATCAACGTTTGTACTTCGAGGCGGGCGTCGTCTTTGCGAGTGCTTTGATAAATATCGCAAGGCCGTTGGTGCAAAAAAAGCTAACAAATATAATGCCTGAAAAAATTGAACGCATCATCGAGGCGTATAATTTCCTAGAAGTTTTTCTTAACGGTAATACCTATGTGGCTGGCAATAGTCTGACCATAGCGGATTTTAGTCTGATAGCATCAGTAACGACATTGACTGCTTATAAGGAAATCGATGCAATAAAATATCCAAATGTAACCGCCTGGATTAAGCGTTTGGAACAGCTACCCTATTATGCTGAAGCCAATGGCAAAGGACTGCAATTTTATTTTGGCTTGATTAAGTCGTTAAACGTTAAAGTAATTAGTTAAATATTTAATGTTTCCTTGGAAAAATGTTTAGTTTAATTTAAAAAAAAAAAAAAAAAACAAAAAAACAATAACTACAAATTTGATCTGTATTTTAAAAATAGTACATTATGGCTCTATGGGCTGATACCAAAAATGTAATGCTTTGTAAAGACTATTTTTTTTCGATATGCTTTATTAAATGTAAAAAAAAAGTGACGTTATCATGGCAAACATTATGACTAGCAACAAAATATATAGATAAGGCGTTTAGGATTAACATTCCCCTAAAAAAAGAACGGCTAATTTCGATTTCTGGCTTAAATATTTTTGCTATTTTGTATGGTTTTATACAAGATATTCCGAAGATAGTTAAAAAAATGTGCGATCAAAAACTAAAGAGGGAGGACGGAAGGAAGGAGAACTAGAGTAAGACGAATGAGCAGAGAGACAAGCTGAAACTGATTTAAAAAACCTACAACATTGTTTGTGTTCCCCAAGTTCTCTCTCTCTCTTCTCTCTATGACTCATATATGTACGTTGAAGAAAACTAGTAAAACTCTCTCAAAAGTAATTAAAATCCACTGCTTCATAGATAAACAAAAATAACGTAATGCTTTTGTAAACATATCGATCATTATGAATGACTTAACACATTTTCATTTCGTATATAAAGCTAATGATCAGCACCATTGCCGGTCAGTAGTAGTACAAAACTTGTAAAAGCAACACAAATTATTATGGGTAAATTAACGCTATACGGTATCGATGCCAGCCCACCAGTACGCGCTGTGCAACTCACATTAAAAGCACTCGAATTGCCCTACGAATATAAGCAAGTAAATCTTGCAACATTGGAACATCTTTCGCCGGAATATCTTGAAAAAAAATCCACAACATACGGTACCATTGCTTGAGGATGATGGAAACTTTCTTTGGGATTCACATGCTATTATGTCGTATCTGGTAGAGAAATATGGTAAAACAGATGGTTTATATCCAAAGGATTTGCTGAAACGCGCTGTGGTCGATCAACGTTTGTTCTTCGAAGCGGGTGTGGTCTTTGCCAGTGGATTAAAAAATATAATGACACCATTGTTTAAAAATAATGAGAAGAGTATTATGCCAGCAAAGATTGAACCCATCACTGAGGCGTACAATTTTATTGAAGTTTTTCTTAAGGATAATGCTTACATAGCAGGCGATAATCTGACTATTGCAGATTTCAGTCTTATAACATCGGTAACCACTATGGCTGTCTTTAAGCAGATCGATGCACATAAATATCCCAACATTACTGCCTGGGTTGAACGTTTAAAGCAACTTTCTTATTATGCGGAAACAGATGGCATGGGACTAGAGGCATTCAACGTTTTTTTTAAGTCCTTGAATGTTACAATTATAAATTAAATATATTATTATTAATTATTGCAAAATTATTATTTATAGTTAAATTATAAAATAAAATAATTTTTTTTTAAATAGAAATTTTTTTTATTATTTGAATAAACGTTTCAAAAATTAACAAATTTGCAATTTAAAAAGAGATAGCGAGAAACATGTATTAACGTTTACACGATAGGATTATAGTGACTACAATTAAAAACTAAAGTCAGAAATTCACAAATTTATATACGCCGCACAGTACCACTGGAAAAAGTTTTTAAAAGAAATTTTGATATAAATAAATATGATATTTTTGTGTATCAAGTGAAAAGTTACAAGGACACCAAACAGTTTTTGTCTCTTTCGCATATTTATTCAATAAATTTCAAATCTTAAAAGTCTTTACATAGCAAAAAAAACCAAGAACGTATGCTTCAGTTATGTAAGCCTGACTAGTAGATACTCAAAAGGACTGACGTCCTACTTTAATGCTACTATAAAAAACCACCACTATCTCCTTCTATTTTGCTTACATATTTTGGTAAGTTGAATATACTATGCAGAAAGCAAACTGTGGTGAAAAGCGTGCATGAAATATATTTATCCTGACATTATCTTGGATCAATTTAAAAAAAAAAAAAAAAAGAACCAATAATTACAAATTTGATCTGTATTTTAAAATTAGAATGCTAAAAATCAGCCCATACCAAAAATGAAATGCTTTGTAGAGACTAATTTTTTTCGAAATGCTTTATCAAATGTAAAAAAAAAACGTGACGTTATCATGTCAAACATTATGACTAGCAACAAACTAACATATATAGATAAGGCACTTCAGTAGCATTAACATTCCCATAAAAAACAAGGAAAAACGTTAACTTCGGTAGAACCGTAGCTCTAATGTTGGTCACATCTTGGTTAAGTTTATTTATGATCATCAGTGGCTTAGATAAAATTTGGAGAAGGGATGGCTTGGACTCAATAGTCCGGTACAACCAAAGTTTAGACACAATAATGGGGTAAAACTTATACCGAAGGGCAAAATAATAAAAATTTTCTTGAAAAAAAAAAATTAGAAAATGGGTGGGTGGTACTACATGTATTTTTCCCAATTAGAAGTGAAAACATTCATAAATAATAACTACTTTCTCACAAAAATTACAAAATAGCCGGAAAGTTCATATGGAGCCTATACCTAAAAATGGGCGTGGCATCTTAGTTTGACATTGGTTGACATATGAAATGTTTTTAACCAATTTAAAGTGAATACATACCAAAAATCGAAAAACGGTAATTTTGAATGGGGGCTATACCTTACAGACAGACGGACTATGTGTGGCGGGAATTAAAAATTAAGTTTTTATTTTTTTGTCTCTTTTGTACATTTACACATGTGTGTGTATTGGTAGACTTAGTAACACGTCCATAGCACTTTATACTACGCATTTGTATTATACATAAGAACCTAAAACTAAAGTAAGATGAATGAGTAAAGAGGCAAACTGAAACTGATGTAAAATAACTACAACATTGCTTATGTTCCCAAAGTTCTCTCTCTCTCTCTCTCTATAACTCATTTACGTTAAAGAAAACTAGAAAACGCATATTTTTGAAGAAGTTTGAAACATAAAAAAAATGATACAACAAATGTAATTAAATTCTACTGCTTCGTTGATAAACAAAAATAAGTTAATGCTTTTGTAAATCATATCGATCATTATGAAATAACACCTTTTCATTTCGTATATAAAGCTAATGAGCAGCACCATTGCCGGTCAGTAGTATTACAAAACTTGCAAAAGCAACACAAATTATGGGTAAATTAACGCTATACGGAATCGATCTAAGCCCACCAGTACGCGCTGTGCAACTCTCATTAAAAGCACTCGAATTGCCCTACGAATATAAGCAAGTAAATCTTGCAAAATTGGAACAACTTTCGCCGGAATATCTTGAAAAAAATCCACAACATACGGTGCCAACGCTTGAGGATGATGGACATTTTCTTTGGGACTCACATGCTATTATGTCGTATCTGGTAAAGAAATATGGTAAAACAGATGATTTATATCCAAAGGATTTGCTGAAACGCGCTGTCGTCGATCAACGTTTGTTCTTCGAAGCGGGTGTAGCGTTTGCAAGTGCTTTGGGGGACATTATGAGACCGGTAATAAAGAAAAATGAGACAAATATTACGCCCTCGCAGCTGGAACCCACTATTGAAGCGTATGATTTCATTGAAGTTTTTCTTAAGGACACTACGTATATAGCAGGCGATAATCTGACTATTGCAGATTTTAGTCTAATAACAACGGTAACCTCTATGGCTCTCTTTAAGTCGATCGATGCACATAAATATCCCAACATTACTGCCTGGGTTGAACGTTTGAAGCAACTTCCTTATTATGCGGAAACAGATGGCAAGGGACTGGAGGCGTTCAACGATTTAATTAAGTCTAAGAATGTTAGAATTATAAGTTAAATATTATTTTATTATGAAATTTAAATAAATAATTCAAAAATTAACAGATTTGCATTTTAGAAAGATAAAGCGTGCAACATGTGTTATTGTTTACACGATATGAAGCCTAATTATAGTGTATACAATTAAGAGCTATAGTCAAAAATTCACAAAATAATATACGCCGCACAGTTCTACTGCAAAAAGTTCTTAAAAGAAATTTTCATATAAATAAATAAATATGACATTTAAGTGTATGTGTGGCGGGTATAAAAGGAACGGCTAATTTCGATTTCTAGCATAAATATTTTTGCTATTTTGTATGGTTTTATACAAGATATTCCGAAGATAGTTAAAAAGAAAATGTACAATCAAAAACTGAATAGGTAGGGCGAAAGGGGGAAATAAGACGGGCACCTATTATTTTCAGAGTCCCGTACTATACATACAATTTGAAAGATATTGAGATAAAATTTGCAACTTAAGGTTAATGCTGTAATCTTTATTTGCAATCAGTCCCTAAGGGGACTATCAGCGAATTGTAATGCATAACATTGACTTTCTATATAATATATTTTATTCCATGACTTGGGAGTTGTAATTGGGGTTTAAAAAGGGTGGGGGGTGACGAATTGCAGAGGGGTGTAACCTCTTCAGTCGCCGAGTCGTTGTACTGTTATCAAGCACGTTTATGGCCAGAGGGTTGACATGGTTGTCCAGCCTATCCAGATATGCCTTAGTGAGCCTAGCCACCTCCTGGCTTATGCAAGGGACTTCTAGTTCCTGGTTGATTTCTGCATTTGTATGATATGGGTGCGCCTCAGAAATAATGCGCAGAACCTTGTTTTGAAAGACTTGGATTCTTTCCCTGTTGCTTCTCTTTGCAGTGCCCCAGAGTGCTATGCCATATTTAAAAAAAAAAAAAAAAAAAAGGATCCAAATAAAAAGAAAATGTTTCTGGGCCGGAATTTTCACTGCGGGTAATAATCTCATATAATTCTTAAACTATTTGTCCATAAATATGATCATTGTGAAATAATATTTGGCAATGCTATAGTGAAATACAATTTCGCATGTCATCAATCAAATTAGGTTCAGAGCACTAAAAGAAAACTCATCATAAATAAACTAAATTATGAGATACATACGATCGAGAAAGAGAATACATACATAGTTTTTAGGTTCTATAATGACGTCATTTATGCGTGAAAGCTTTCCGATGAGCTGAGAATAGCCATTGTACACTTTGAGTGACACAACAAAAACTAAAAGCTTTATTTAATAATCTCCAAAAAAAAAAACAGTAAACAAAATTCTCTCAGTTATCTCTTCCAAACAAACAAACACTTCATATATGATAATAATACACCTATACATAGATTTCTATAATTATAAAAGGGCAGTTGTTATTGTTAGCAAACCGCTTGTCATCATGAGTATTGATTATAAACAAAATTAAGAGACTCTCGGTTTGTATATAAATAGCCGAAATAAATAAAAAAATTTATATTCAGTCGCTCACTTAACGCCAACGAAAACACAACATGGGCAAATTAACGCTTTATGGTATTGATCTCAGCCCACCAGTACGCGCGGTACAGTTAACGCTTAAAGCGCTCGAATTACCCTATGAGTATGTACAAGTGAATCTATTTTCAAACGAAGAACTTTCACCGGAATATCGTGCAAAAAATCCAACACACACAGTGCCTACGCTGGAAGATGATGGCCATTTCATTTGGGAATCGCATGCCATAAATGCATATTTGGTAAATAAATATGGCAAAACTGATACACTTTATCCAAAGGATCCACTTAAGCGTGCACTTGTTGATCAACGTTTACACTTTGAATCGGGTACACTATTCTATGGCGCGTTGCGCCCCGTAACCCGGCCACTACTACTGGAAAATGTTACGGCAGTACCGCAGCAAAGGATAAATGCAATTGTAGAGATTTATGATTTTATAGAGATTTTCTTGAAGCAAACATCGTATGTAGCTGGTGATCATTTGACTATTGCTGATTTTAGTATCATTTCAACGATAACAACATTGGATGCTGTAAAACAAATTGACGCAAGCAAATATCCTAAGCTTACGGCCTGGATTGAACGCATCAAACAATTGCCATACTATGAGGAGGCATGTGCCAAAGGCGCTGAGGGGTTGATTGCTTTGATCAAATCGAAAAATATACAAATTGTAGCCTAAAAAAAAAAATGTTAATGATTTAAAAAAACCTTTTATAAATAAAAATCAAAAACTGTTATCTGAGTTCTCTGTTTCCTTATTCGATTGGATTTCCATGAGCAGTTCTAATAGATCATTCATAGTATCTATATGATCTATTTTAAATAAATATTCAACTGAAATATTTCATATGTATATGTGGGGTATAATACCAAAAATCTAATAAGACAGATGTTTTTATACACTGTTGAAAAAATTACTTAATTATAATGGCAGCTGTCAAGCCTTTGCTCAAGTTGCAATTATTTTGCAATTATAATAAATTTTTTATGTAAACTAAAACCATATTTGTATACAAAATTGTATACGAGTATATGCATATATAAGTGGTATGTATTTAATTACAAATTGTAATTAATATATAAAAACGAAAAGCTTTCGTTGCGTGCTTGTCAATAGACACTTGTAACTAGTTACAGTCGCTGTATTCCGATCGTGCTGATCAGAACAGAGAAACACTTGTACTTTGATTTAAGAAAAAAAAACATTTAAAAAACGAAATGGGAAAACTTATACTGTACGGTTTAGAGCCCAGTCCACCAGTGCGTGCAGTTAAACTAACGCTACACGCATTAGGCTTAAATTATGAATATAAACTTGTTAATACACTGGCGGGTGAGCATAAGACAAAGGAGTTTTTAATGAAAAATCCACAACATACGGTACCTTTGCTTGAGGACGATGGAAAATACATTTGGGACTCGCATGCCATATGTGCTTATTTAGTGCGTAAATATGCTAAGGATGATACACTATATCCGAGCTATTACTATCAACGTGCTGTTGTCGATCAACGTTTGCACTTTGAATCGGGCGTCTTATTTCAGGGCTGTTTGCGTAATATAGCTGCACCGATGTTCTATCAGAATAAAACTGAAGTGCCACGCGAAAAAATCGATGCTATTTATGAGGCATACGATTTTCTGGAAGCTTTTCTTGGTATACAGCCGTATTTGTGTGGTGCTACAATAACCATAGCTGACTTTAGCTGCGTTTCGAGTGTTAGCAGTTTAATTGGACTGGCACCAATCGACGAAAAACGTTATCCTAAGCTACATGCCTGGTTGGAACGCATGGCAAAGAATGTACCAGATTACCAGTCAATTAATGGTAATGGTGCACAGATGCTGATTGATATGATTAGCGCTAAGATTACCAAAATTGTTTAAACTGCAAGAAAGATGAAAATTTTAATATTTAAAATAAATATTCACATATATGTCACATAAATACCTTCGACTTTGCTGATTATTTAAGGTCAAACTGCATGCGTCGCATTATTAAATAAATTAATCTATTAATTATTAAATCAGTGCTACAATTTGTTTACAAATGAGCTAATATAAAAATATTTATTTTTATTTGTTTTAAATTTTCTTGTTTAAAACATTTTAACAAATATCACATAATTATTAATGAAATGCTTAATTCTTCAAAATTTGCGCGTATGTATTCGAATTGTTCTTTTAAAAATTATTGCACTGTAATTTATCGTTTTAAACAAATTAAAAGCGTCACCGCAGAAAAATATGATAAAAATTCTATGCATATAGTATGTAACAATAAAAAACACATGAAATGTAATCATAAATTTAAAAATAGCGCCATATATGCGCTATTTAGTTGATAAATGCTTAACGCTTGAAACTTAATAAAAGAATTAAATAGTTAGTCAGATGCTGGAAGAACAGTAGGATAACCATAACAACATAATTACAGCCAGTTCAACTAGAAGTTTTGCGTTTCGCAAGCGCTTTCCAGACAAGTTTCATACGCTGTACACATTCACGATGATTTAATTCCCAAAGTAAAGTGGTCAGACGGCCAACAGTGGCCTCATTGTCATCGGCATTACGCTGCCATTGTAGTAACAATTGGTAGATTACCTTTAAATTATATAAAGTTGTTTAATTTATAAAATATAAAGTAAATAATTAGCTTAACACGCACCTCTTTGATATTTCCGTGCATTTGATGATCAATAATTGCCTGTTCAATTTGACCCTCTGAATGTCCTAAACTACGCATTACATGCTTCCAGCCTTCGCCAAGATGCGTTGCAACTGTATCGAGCATCTGATGATTAGGTTCCTCCATTGACTGCATCATTGTAACAATGGTAAGCGTTTTTCGTAACGGTTGTCTATTTGCACTTTTTACACTTGGCACTGTGCTACATTTATCATTTGAAATTTCACCACACTTGCTGCTGCCGACACCGGCGCTTAAATTCTGATTAAAATTGTACACGGAACCAAAATGTAAATTGCTGGCATTCGAGAAATTCATGACCACCTGTTGTTGTGCACTATGCACATTCATGGTATTCATTGTGTTGTTAGAGGTAGAGGGAGCAGCAATATCATAATTATTGCCATTGACCAAGGCACTTGACGTTGACGAGGGCGACGTTGCGGGAAAGCTTGCTGTATCGACCACCGCCATTGAGTTGTAGTTTGGATCGGACAGTTCACGTACTACAGATTCTGTTAGCTCTGCTGAAGCTGTAGGTGTGTTTGATATGCTTGGCAGCATATTTCCATTGTTTTGCTGCTGGCCTTCGCTATCGTCTACAGGCAATGCATCTGTTTCCAAACGTCCTTCATTCGCTTCAAGCTCTTTTTGCTTATCATGCACAAAGATGCTAGGAAGCAAATTCTTTAATTTAGGCATACCTAAATCTTGCGCGTTTATTTTAATCACGGATTAATCACGGAAATACCACAACAAATGTGTTTTTTTTTCCACTTTCCAATTGCAATAAAAATCAGCTGTCTCATTACACTTCTTAATTGTATACTCCTCGCACTTATAAAAAATTGCGTGTACAAAAGTGTAACATATGGCAACAAAGATGAGTGCAAGAGTTTATACAAGCATTCTGAACTCTCTGTTCACAAATTATTGAAGCGAAGCTGCGTATAAATAATTAATTGCAACTTCAACAGTGTACATATCTTTTTTTTTTTTTTTAAATTATTAGTTTAATTAACAATTTTACTGAGCCAGAAGCTTTAAAATCTTTGTTTGATTATTTTTAACTAGTCCGTCGTTATGCGAATTTCCAATTCGAAATTGACTTTGGCTCAAGTGCTGCCAAATGCTTAAGTGCAATATGGCAACACTGCGCAGAAAAAGGTTAATATTGTCTCGCTCTTGCCGTGAATCACACACTTGGGGCAATTGAATTGTATATTAATAAAAAAGTAAATAAATATATATTTATCTTAAAATAAATAAATCTTTATTAACCAATTCTAAAAAGTATAAATAAGAACAAACGTTTGCTTTGCAAGTTGCATATAATCTAAAAAAAAACAAACTGCGTAAATACATTCATACATATCTGTTTCTGTGTTCTTTGTTGTTGTTGTGGTGGTGTGATTAGCGTATGACTCATTCATAAAGAAGTCGTCATTGAATTGGCGCTGCAGATAAAAACAACAACAACCACTCACACACTTGTACACACACGCGCATTTTACTGAAAACAAGTTATTTGGAATTTTGCAATCGTCTGACGTCATCGATAGAAAAATGAAAACAGTTGTTTCTGCTAGTACTACCGTCCCTGCTGCTGCGAACAGTTCGACAACTGCTGCAACAGTCGTTAATATAGTGCCAAAGACAGAACCCGTTGGACCTGACGAAGGTATGCAATTTCAAGCACCGCTAACATCCTCCACACCAAACGCTGGCAATAAACGTCCTGCATCTCTGGACTTAAATAAAGCAACAGCTAAAAAACGTTCGCTAATTGCGCCGCTGCTAATTGATTCACCGGATATACAGAACATGAATAAAACACTTAATACGCCTGATTTGGAGAAAATAATACTGGCGGGTAACATGCAAACACCACAGCCAGGCACTGTTTTTCCAACGAAAGGTGGGTCCAGTTACTACTGAACAGGAAGGAATTCGGCAAGGGCTTTGAGGAGGCGCTGCACAATTTACACAACAGTAACAATAACAGTTCAAAGCCATTGCTCAATAATAGCAATTCATCCAGTACATCGGCAACGAATACGACAGCGAATAGTACCAGTATGACAGCCATCAATGTTGGCGGCATGAGTGGCGGTTCATTTACTTACACTAATATGGGTAGGCATAATTATATAAACAAATTTTAAAATAATTTTTAAAGACATTTTTTGTTTTTATTTTGTACAGAAAACTTTCCTGTTATTAAGGATGAACCACAAAATGGAAACAGCACACCACCGGTTAGTCCAATCGATATGGAAACGCAGGAAAAAATTAAACTAGAGCGTAAGCGTCAACGCAATCGTGTAGCAGCTTCTAAATGCCGCAAACGCAAGCTGGAACGCATCTCTAAACTGGAGGATAAAGTTAAAATTTTAAAAGGAGAAAATACTGATCTAGCGATGATAGTTAAAACTCTCAAAGATCATGTTGCACAATTGAAGCAACAGGTTATGGAGCATATGGCTGCCGGTTGCAATGTACCAACAACTTGCAATGATGGACAAATCTTGCTGAGCAAATAACATAAGGATTTAGTGTACGCTGATGTTGATGAAGACGACGAAGAAGAAGAAGAAGCAGAAAATGAAGTAGGGGCGGGTTATACGCAGCAATTGTTATTGGAAAAAGATTTTTCCGAAGAAGAGTTAAATGAATTGGAGCAAGATGTAGTAATGACGAGAAATAATGTGCTGCAACTGAATGAAAAGAATGAAGAGCAACATGTTGCACAACAACAGTTACCAATTGAATTACTGCTTAATGCATCTACAGTAACGACAACAACAAACACAACAGATACGGCTTCAAGTTTTTCATCGGATTCGTATAGTTGCATAGCGCCGGAAGCTGAAAATATATTAAACGTTGATGAATGTGCGCTACAGCCGTTGCAAACTGCTGTCGACGATGATTTGACCAGTGGTGAACGTTCGATGGTGCTGGTCATCTTTACGGACTACAATGCTCCATAAAAAAAAAAAACATGTTTTACTTTTAATATGCTTGTGCCTTGACAATTAGCTTCATTGCTGTGTATTTTTATGTTTTAATTTTGTTTACTGTATCGAATTAATGTGCAAATGCCTTGTTTAAGTTTTAAACGCTTTTATTTGATTAATTAATGTATTAGGTTCTAAGCTAAAGTATTAGTTAAGTTAAATAAAATAAAAAATAGATGATAAATTAATATTTTTTATTTAATACCACGGTTTATAATAAACATACATATTATATATTATCCCAACTATTGTCGATCGCTAGATACTATGACTTTATCCTATCTTTCGGGCAATTGACGAAATAACGACTCGTCTTTAAAGGCGATACAACTATCGATCCATTTTTCGGTATCTTCAAAATTGCACGTCGCCCGATAGAGTTAACCCGTAATTCAGTTTGAGAAGCTCGTAATAGATCACGCGGGTCCTACCAAATACAGAGTCTTTCTATATCGAGCGCCTTTAAATCATATGAATGAATCCCATGGCTTTTAAACGTTTGCAGACTGACGAATCACTCAAGCCCAAACTACTAAAGAGTTTGGCATTGGTCCACAAGTAATGAACAAGAAATCCCCGCAAAAACAATTTATTTAGTACGATATACGACATATATCTTTAGTGTTCTTGATTATATTGTATATGTAAAATATGCTCATTCACAATAGATTTTAGCGGAAAAACGTTGAAAACTGAAATATTTTTTCATATATTTGTTTGTTTTCATGTAAACGATCATTATGAATTCAAACGCAAATATTAAACTAAACTAAGTTCTTCGCAAAATTTAAAGATATTAAAAAAAAAATTATAATATTGCAGTCACAATTAAATTTTTTCAAATAAATATTTTTTTGCGCGTAACGAAATAACAGTCACATGACTAGTGTACTCATTTGCACTTGTAGTTTGCTCCCATTCAGATTTGACTCATTCAATAATGTCTCAAAATGCATAAGTGTAAGCGAGAAAAATAATTGCTGCAGCAGAGTTGCCAACGCGCTACGCTATGCTCCGAAAAAAAACAACAACAAACACTGCAGACAACAACAACAACATTATTTGTCGAGTTTCATCGTAGCCGAGGCAAAAAAAATTTGCCGCACATTGAAAAAAATTATTTATTAAATAAATAAGTTAAATAAATTATTAAATACAATTGCAAATTAATGTTAATGTTTTCTAAAAAGTTCATCAATTTAATTTAAGTGTTTACATAGTTTTAATATGTTTAAAAATTAAGTCTAAAGTTGTCTGCAAGAAAGCCAAAAGACGCCAAAAAAAAAAAGTGAAAAAAAAAATTAAGAATAAAATATACAAATCTTATTAATGTGTTATTATACTGTAAAAAATACTTAACCAATTATTTAAACAATATTACGGCAAATTATAGATTGATTTGGTAAGTTATATTTTTCTGTTTTTTTTTTAAGGCATTCAAAATTGTGCAATTTAGATTTTATGTTGTCATATGATTTTTGCAATAATTTTTCTTCATAAATTGTAACTGAGTTTGTCTGCTGCTACGCGCTACACAACGCATTGCATGCAATTTGGATGCAACGCAAACAAATACAAAGCAACAACAACAAAACACGCAAAGGAATTGCAGCTGCATTTGAATGCAAAAACAACAACAACAAAAGAAAAAAAACAAGAAATGCAGTAAACATTTCTTCACGTACATTGAGTAGGTTTGGCCAGGCTGCGCCCTGCAGTACGTTGCACTTTTCTTAGATTTTGTTTTTTTGTTTTTTTTTTTCTTGGAGGGTAGTTTTGTGCCTTCGTCTATCAAATTGTGACATAGTAAATGCGCTGCATAGATAGCCTGTCGTAATATGATTTACTAAGGAGAATTGCATAAATGCATTCTTAAGCAGGGTTTTTTTTTTATTTTTTATTATTTTGCATGTTGAAAGTTCACACAATTGTCAAACAATAAGACACCTTTTTTTGCGCGCTTTGTCTTTCACAAATAAAAAAAGTGTAAGAAAAAAAAAAAATAAATGCACATAAAAATAATAATATTCCTATTTTTTTCTATAAATTGCAGCTGCAACGTAAAATATTACAAA
The DNA here is from genome assembly GCA_018903435.1 of Leucophenga varia. Classification (NCBI taxonomy): domain Eukaryota; kingdom Metazoa; phylum Arthropoda; class Insecta; order Diptera; family Drosophilidae; genus Leucophenga; species Leucophenga varia. The sequence continues at coordinate 3,750,675 of JAEIFJ010000935.1, read as the reverse complement.
TATTGTGAAATAAATAAAAGAAGGATATATCGGTCAACCAAAATGCAACATCACGCAACACATCGCAATGCACCACATATGCGCGCTGCTAGCTTTCATCATCCAATGCCGCAACCAGGTGCGTTGCATACAAATGCACAACCGCCGCCACCGCCGCCGTTACAACAAACACACCAGCAACAGCAAAATATGTGCGAGCGCAGCAATACACGGTACGTTACCATACCACAATAATAATAGCGAATAATAGATCACTTGGAATTTAGATTTAGACGTCGTCGTTTGTCTAGCAATGGCTTTTCCTTTTTTTTTTTTTTTATATATTTAGTTGCAGTAACAACTTTAGCAGCAATCGTTTGCCAGCCAGTCAGTCAGTCAGCCAGTTCATTCGCTCGCTCAGCAATTATGTTAATTTCTGTCACTGACAATCGGTGTGAGACTCATCATCCCATTTTCTCAACTCATAAATTATAATTTCAGTGCGCCTTTGTTCTTTGGCACTCAGCATGACTTCCGTTCAATAACGGGTTTTATAGTTGTTGCCGCTAAAGATACTACCGCTTCATTTCTACTGCTACTGCTGCTGCAATTATCCTTGTCAGTTGTTATTGTTGTTGTAGTAGCAATAATAAGCGAATCATCGTTGGTGGTAGTAGTATATATTTTGTCTTATATTCATTCGCTCAGTAACTCTCAAAATGCTCCCAATCTTTAGCTGCTCTCTATGTGTTTATGCTAACTTCTCGCAAACGGCGTAGATCATATGTTTCATCCATCCATTCAATTCATTGCCGGCAGTTGTTGTTCAGTTGCGCTTTGTATCGCGCTCGCGACGTGTGAAAATTTTATTTGCTTAAGAATTTATTTTGTTTGTCATTTTTTAAGTTGCGTCTATGGAGCCAAAAGACGCTTAAATTTAAATAAAATAGCAATGTAAAAATAAATAGAAATTTGTTTTGAACTTTTAAAAAAAGGTGATAAACGTTATAGTTTGAATTAATGTGATATAAATTTAAACTATCAAAAGGATCAATAGAAATTATTGTAGTAAACTAAAAAACTATCTGTCTAACTATGCGTTTTCATTTGTGTTCTTGTGTCTTGGTATAAAAGTATGGATAATTATTGTTTCAAGTTTGTATAACTTTTGATGAAAGTCTTTTATTTATGGAGCATATAAACTAATGATAATTTCTCTATCTGAAAACTTCTCAAACATTCAGAAATTTCTTAAACTCGTTTAGCAGCTGAACAAATAGTTGTAAAGCTATAACAAGCCATAGGTGTAAAGTCTCTTAGTCTTTATTATGTTCCAACGAATATTTTGAAAAACTTGTTTAAGAAATTATTTGGGTTCCCAAAACTATTTCTTTATTCTTTATTTCGATATGTTGCCAACGCTTTTACAGTTAAATCGTTTAATATCAGAAAGCCGATCTTTAATTTAAAAAGTCATTTTTTAATATTGCAATATATAAATTTCCATATTCTTGCATCAGCTTTGCATTAACTTTACGATTCTTTGTTATAGATTTGTCGTATCTTTTATTGATTATATTATTACAGTTCATTAAACTAATTTTTTTCCAAATTGCATAACACTAAAACTCTCAGTTGGTTTCTTCCAAATCAATCAATGACATTGCCTTTATAAATTTGTCAGAGGATGCACACTCAAAGTGTCATTCGAAATTGTATATAAATATCTATGCTGACTGACTGGCTGCGTGACTGACAGTTCCGACTGGGCATCAAATAATTCAATTGAGTCTGACAGTTGGCGAAAAAATGACACAAATGGATCTTATGCAGTCCAAGGCAAAAAAAAAAAAAAAAAAAAAAAAAATCAAAGGGTATAAGCGTTCGCGGCTTTTGTGCTTTGTCAGTCAGTCAGCAGCAGTCAGTATTTCCGCTTTTGTTCAACCCTTTACCACTGTTGTACTTCGATACAATAAAGATTTGCGTAAGCATCAACAAAACCTACATAAACAAAAGGAAAAAGAGACTTTGATTTTTTATATTTTATAATTTTTTTTTTTTTTTTTTTTTTTTGGGCTACTCATCTTCTTCAGGTTTGGTTTGGCATTTTATGTGTGTGTGTGTTTTTTTTTTTTTTTTTTTTTTTTTTTGGGTGTATGCATTTGGCATTGCCTTTGTTTTGAGGCATATTTTTATTTGTGATAGGATTTTAGACAATGCCAGGCAGAGTGTCCTTTGTGCATGCTGTGTACTTTGTTGCGTTTGCGCATGGTTTAATCCATTTCAAGTTCATTCAATAAAACCATCGCTGCCAACAGGCTATTGCAGCTTATGTTGACCTTTGTTTTTTATCTCTTGAAATTTTTATTAGGCTTAGAAATAAAAAAAAAAAAAAAGAAATAGAAATACTTTGACCACAAGCCAGTGTCGTTTTTTTCTGTTTTTGTGATCATTATCTTAAAAATCTTAATAATTGTGTTATTTTCATATACTTGATTTTTTTTTTTTTTTTTTTCTTGTATTTTTTTTTCAACAGACTTAATAATCATCATACGCAATCGTTGCATACTTTGTCAAATCAAATGCAAAAGATACGCCAACAACATCAGCATCTAAGCAATAATCAGAAGTGTGTGCAGCCACAACAGCAACAACAACAACAGCAACAACAGCAACCATACAACAGTCACACGCAGCATCATAATGTACCCTATCCTCAGATGGCACCGCATCAGCAACATACACAAGCACATCCACATATGCCACCGCTACCACCACACATTAATGGCTATCAGCAGCAAAGTTTACATGGCCCTTTGCATAAAGTTCAACATCCGACACATTATTACGTCAGTAATAATGCTGCCAATAAGCCAAAGTACAATATGAATCACAGCAACAACAATAACAATAGTCAATACAATGCGAATAATAACCACACCAACACCACATCATATGCACCAAAGACTATTTTACAAAATTCGAATCGCGCTCTAAAAACCAATACCACTCCGCTGGTAACGGAACCAAAGGTAGCTACAGTAGCTGCTGCTGCTGCTACTGTAGCAGTAGTTGAGCCAACGACAAATATCAATAATATCGTTATTACAACCGAAGAACTGCCTATTGAAGAAACTAAAAAACCAAATGCTGCTGCAGTTGCTCAAGATATGCCAAAGGTGGAGGAAACTACAACGAGTGCTACGGAGGATAACAATAATACTACAAATAGTACACAAGAAACTGAACAACACGTCGTCGGTGCAACATTAGCCAATGAAGATAATAGTGTGCCAAGAAATTCAAAGGATAAAACACCAATGTGTCTCGTCAATGAACTAGCTAGATACAATAAGGTTGGTTGAATTGTTTTTTGTTATCTTAAAGAAATATTTGTTTATTTAAAACATTTCTTGCTTGCAGATTACACATCAGTATCGGCTTACCGGTGAACGTGGTCCGGCGCATAACAAAACATTTACGGTTACGCTAAGACTTGGCGAAGAGGAGTATTCTGCTGATGGCTTTAAAATCAAAAAGGCACAACATATAGCCGCCGGCAAGGCAATCGAGCAAACGAAATATAAACATCCACCGCCAAAAACACGTCGCAACGAAGAGGGTAGCAATAGTCGCATGCATATAACGCCTACTGTTGAATTAAATGCATTAGCAATGAAATTAGGGCAACGCACTTATTATCTCTTGGATCCTACACAACAGCCAACCACAGATGCTATATTAGCAGCACCACCACCAGATTATGGCACACAAACACCATATATAATGCCGCCACATCCAGCAGCAACGCATGCTGCTGCATATTTGCGACGTAATGGAAACTATGTGACTGGACCACCTCCGTTGCCACAGTTGCCGCCACAAACACAACAACGTTATGCACACCGTGGCTATCCGCCAAAATATCCAGGACGTTACCCTATGGGTCCACATATGGGTGCACACTTGGTGCAGCCGCAAGGACCTTATGTGCCAATACCTGCAACCACCAGCAAAATAACACTGTTTGTTGGAAAGCAAAAATTTGTGGGCATTGGACGCACACTACAACATGCTAAGCATGATGCAGCAGCGCGTGCTTTGCAAGTACTTAAATCGCAGAGTACAAATGCAAGTGAGGAAACTTTAGATGAGTCACTAGAAGATGGCGATAAGAAAAGTCCCATATCACAAGTGCATGAGATAGGCATTAAACGCGATATGGCTGTACACTTCAAGGTTTTGCGTGAGGAAGGTCCAGCACATATGAAAAACTTTATTACTGCTTGCATTGTCGGTACTATTATTACCGAGGGTGATGGCAACGGTAAAAAAATTTCAAAGAAACGTGCAGCCGAAAAATGCTTATTGAGCTGCAAAAGTTGCCACCGCTTACACCGACAAAGCAAACACCAATGAAACGTATAAAAGTAAAGACGCCGGGCAAGGTTGCAGCAGCAGCTGGTGCAACGCCAAATGGTAAACCAGAGCGTCGCAAACGTTTGTCTGCTGGTGCGGCAACGGCAGCCGGTGTAAAAGAGAAAACAGTTGATCTTGATGATGAAGAAAATCCAATAACAAAACTTATACAGCTGACACAGAATCGTAAAGAGAAAGAGCCAATCTTTGAATTAATTGCTAAAAACGGCAATGAAAACTCACGTCGCCGCGAATTTATAATTGAAGTGAGCGGTGGCGGTATGATAGCACGCGGTACGGGTAATAGCAAGAAATTAGCAAAGCGTAGTGCAGCACAAAGTAAGTTGAATTAAAAAACATTATTGTGAAATTTTTATTTTAATAAATTCTTTTTTTTTTTTTTAGCTTTGTTAAACTTTCTAATGAAGGAAACAGAAGAAAACACGACGGCCAACGTACAAACAACTAATGAAAAAAGTCTAACAGCAACAGTGGTGTCAAATGGAAACGCTACTGCAGATGTAATACCGCTAACAACGGAAGTGCCAATGGTAACAACACCGGCTGGCCCAGTGCCTGGTATATTGATTATACGCCAAAATAAGAAACGTATGTTTTATAAACTAATCATCCTTGTAAGAACTCAAACCATTCTATTTATTTTTTAAACAGATGCTGCCAAGAAGAAGGAAGCAGCAGGCGCTAAAACTGCAACAACGGAAACAACACAAGCAAAACAGGATGAATCTAAAGCAGATGCGGATAACAGCAACAACAACACCACGACGACAACAACACAGAGCGAAACAAATACAAGCACTAGCGAAGCTAATAATACAACGTCGTCAACGACTACTACTACTACGGGCGCTACTAGCACAAGTAATATGGAAAGTAATGCCAATACAAACAGCAATGGAACAAATAATAGCAGCAGCAGCAGCAATAGTGGAACTAGCAACGCTGCCAATTTACATATGAAGGAGCAACTATTATACTTGGCTAAATTGCTTGGCTTTGAGGTACGTTATTTTTTTTTTGCAAGATAATATTATAAATTTAATCATTAAATTTTTATTTAAACTCATTTTAAAGGTTAACTTCTCCGACTATCCCAAAGGCAATCACAATGAATTCCTAACAATTGTAACACTTTCAACAGATCCACCACAAATATGTCACGGTGTCGGCAGTAATTCCGAAGAATCTCAAAATGATGCAGCTAAAAGTGCGTTAAAAATATTAAGCGAACTTGGTTTAAATAATGCTAAAAAATAATTTTTTTAAACATAAATTGAGCAACTAACTGCAATTTCCCGTCCAGATAAACAACAGAAGCGAACAAATTTATCCAAATGAAAAAGAAAATTGAATAAAAATCGCTAAAAGAAAAAAATGAAACCGCGTGCAAAATTATACCTAAAAATAAATGAAAGCCTAAAAAGATAGAGTCTTCAACTAAAACAATAATTTCTGAAATAGCAAAATGTATGTTAATGAACTAATTTAATTTTTTTTTTATTTATCGTATTATTTATTTATTTATTCGTTGTTGAAAATTATTTATTACAAAAGCAATAACAAAACAAAAAAAAAAAAAAAAAAAGAAAACCAAAAGCCACAAAAACATTTAATATGTACAATTATTACTATTATGTATGGCTGCAAAATCTGTTAAATTATTTATTTATTACTTTATTATGAATTAATAGAAAACTTATTATTTTATTTTAAGCTCAAAATAGAAAAAAAAAAAATTAAACTTAAATTAAATTGATGAACAATATAATTGATATTAAAAGAAGTTAATAATTAAAATCAATTATAAAAAATTAATGTGTGTAGTTGCAAATGTCTCGAGTAACTTGTGTGCTTTTAAAATAAATGTAAAAAATTTGCACTTTTCGGTAATTTGAACAACAACAACAAAAAAAAAATGTTCAAACAAAAAATCAAGTATAGTAAAAATTTTTGATTTATTTTTTAAGACAAAAAAAAAAAAAAAAATGTTAAAAAAAAAAATATTAAATAAAATGAAGTAAAATTATATATTGAAACTATTTGTAGTCACAACAACTCTGATGGAACTCGTCTAATAATGAACGCAGTAATTTTAAACAATTACTTGCATTATTTAGTTTATAAATTACCTTGAAAAAATTATATAAAATAGCAAATCAGGTAATTATAAATTAAATATAAAATTTTTAGTTTTTTAAGTTTAAAACAAAAATCTTTGAACAATTTATAATAATACGAAATGAATTGTTATCAATTGTTCATAGAAAAAAGTTTAAAATATGCATAAAATGGAACTTAAAATTAATATAAAAAAATACAATTAATTAATTTATTTATAAACAATTTTTGTAAATGTTCAGTTTTTGGTTATATTTATTAAAAACTGAACATATTTATGAATAAAGTACATATATGTAGTAACTTGTGTTGTTTAAAGTACATAAATGTTTAACTGTAACTTATTTGCATGTGTTTTACTTAATATTTTTATATATATATATATATAAAATTTGCTTATTATTCATGTATGTATGTATACACTACAAATATTTAAACAGCACACATGTACCAACTTATTGTGCGATGCAATATGCATGACTTGCGTGTTTTAGTTACATTAAAATTCAATAAAAAATTAAAAGAAATAAATTTGTAATCTATTTCAGTATTAATTTAAAGAAACGAAAAAAAGAAAAGTCATGTATATTGTATGCAATTTCTAATTATTTTAAATATTATATATATGCTAGAGATTTTGCAAACAATTTAAATTTGTTACTAAATATATTTGCAAAATTCTCTGCTATAAAGTAAACTGTTAAAAAGTGTTGCAAATTCAATATAAAGCACAAAGTTAAGTTATTATTATGCCACAAAAAAACAAAAACAATTATATTTAAATTATTCAATTGTCTTTCAATAGTTAGGTACTATGTATTATGTTGTAACTTTACGATATAATAATGGAATAAAAGTGATTGTTTCAGCCGAAAAAATAAAATAAAAATAAAGAAATGAGAAAATAAAGTCTTTCAATCTATACAATCCGTATGCACCAAAAGAACAACGGCTACTCTGCTGCAGCAAACTAAATGCTAGGGCATATTGTAAAGTAAAATATTATATAAAAACTTGGTATATTGAAAATATTATTGTTGTAAACAAAAATGTATCTCAAAGATATAAAATTTTATTAGTGTATTAGCTGAAAAAAATAATATAAAGAAATGAGATATGAAAACATGCTGCGTTTTAATATGTTTTAAATATGCATTTAAATTTTATTTTAATAACATAAAACAACTTACATAAAAATAAAAATATAAAAAAGAAATTTTTTTTTTTTATAATAGACTGTCAATTTGTTGAAAAATGTTGCTGCAACAGTGACGCCAAATGCGCAGTCAGCAGTTGATAAGTAATATTTATGTATATTTAATTATGAGTCTATAAGTTATTTACGCACAACTTGTTAAAGTAGCGTGTGATAATGATTAGATGAACAGCAGCGGCAGCAGCAGCAGCGATCCTTAAAGCTAAATTTGTTGCGCCCTAAAAACAACAACAAAAAAAAAAAAAACAAAGCTAACTTGTTTTAACTTTTACATATTCATTTTTTTTTTGCTGTAGCAAATATTTATAAAGAAACGTAGCAGCATAATTTTTAAAGCTATGCTGTGAGGTAGGGTTGATAAGTATTTAGAAGAGTAAAAAAGCAGAACAACAGCAACTATAGAAAGTAATCAGCAAATGGCTTTTTAGTTGGCGTACCACGGCAATCTTGTGGTGCAGCATCAAAAACCACAAAGTTACGTTGCAGACATTCATTTAGCTTCAAAATAGCTGCAACATTACCGCTGCGATAACAATAGTTCGGCGCTGACCAAACCGTTAGCAATGTACGATTGAAATGCCATTTAAAGCCTTCCATAACCAATTGATGTGCACGACATATCAAATCAATATTATTTCTATGATTAAATTTCGTTACAACATCTGCACCAAATAAATAACCAGCACCACGCGGTGAAACACGCCAGCCACTCTGATCCTCCGGATCGCTCCATAATAAATCACACATTGGACCAGAGTCTGGTATTTCTTGTTTACGATCTATAATGCGTATTTGATCTAAATATTGTACGTTTGGCGATAAACCGCCATGCACACAAAAAATCTGTCCGTCAATGATGGCCGAAAGACTGAGATACTGAAAGATTTCAACGCACAAGTGCCAGACTGCTGAAGAGCCATTATACTTGCGTAAACATTCATCATAGAAACCGTAGACTTGCGTTATCTGGCGACATTCATGATTGCCACGTAACAGTGTTATGCGATCAGGATAGCGCACCTTTAGCGCAAGTAAAAGTAAAAATGTTTCAACGCTATAGTAGCCACGATCAACAAAATCGCCCATAAAAAGATAATTCTGCAATGGTACATCGCCGCCGATTTTAAATAACTCTTTTAAATCATAAAATTGTCCATGTATATCACCACAAATGGTTACCGGCGAATCGATACGTTGTACATTGCTTTCCTCGGCGAGAATTTCACGTGCCTTGTCACATAAAAAGCTTACTTCAGACACTTTAATAATTTCACAACGCTTTAGTTGCTCAATTTGACGATCCAGATTGGTAGAGTTGGACATCTTTGACAATGGCAACGAGTGAGCTCTTGGACACGACGAGATAATTCTAGTGCAGCTGATTTATTGACAGTTTCGTTACTGTTCTTATTGTTGTTGTTGTCAAGTGGTTGCGAAATTTTTGCTGTCTCTTCTTACTTGTATGTGTGCGTGTGTGTTTGTCGCTGCAGCTGTAACTTTGGCAGCTCAAAAATATAAGTAAATGCATAAAAAGATTCACACCTTTTTTTTGTGTAAAATTTATGTTTACGGTTAGTAAAATTAATTTCTTTCAATTAAAAATTTTTTCCACTTCTGAACGCAGCAGTAAGTAGAACCAAAAGAAAAAAAAAAAAAAAAGTACTCAAAAACTAGAAATATGGTGAAATGAAACACAAAGTGTTCTATTCCGTTTTTATATTTGCTCTATTCACTCACACACTGACAAAAATCAATTTGAAAAAAAAAAAGTGCAACAAAAACAAAAGTTAAAACTGTGATTCTTTTAACCTATTAAAAACAAATTTCAATGCAACGAGTTAAATACATACATATTCAACTATTTATCAAACTTCCCTCGCCCATGCGACTTTCTCCGCAAGTATTTGCTTGCAAGTTACCTTCTGACTGCGCTAAGCGCGGCTGACTACGTTAATCGAATTTACGCTAGGGCGTATAAATGAGTCCACAAAACAACCCAAAAACTCAAACGTAAAGTCAAGTTACTGCATAATAAAAACATAAAAACAAATTAATGCAGCGTGTTCGAAAAAAAAATAAAAAAAAATAAAAAAACTTGCACATTTCCGTGCTCGGGGCGCTTCAAACACCCGGCAAAATTCAAAGCTTTTATTCCATATCATATGCATTTCCATTTCTTCTTTCTTCTTTTTCTTTTTCTTGGCTATCGTGTTAACAATTTGAGTACGATTTGCTGTAGCCCAAGTTATTGGATAAATATTATTGGTTGCTTGGCTGGCTGCTTGATTAATTTATAGCGCTGCTAATAATGCGGTATATGTATTATGAAATAATTTTTTTTTTTTTTTATTTTGTTTTTGCCAAACGAAGAAATCAATAATATGTTAATAGAGAAAAAAATTAAGTCAAAATTAGCATGACTTTTTTTAAAATTTATTTATTTTTTTTTTTTTTTTACAAAAATATGATGTAATAATTTGCGGATTCGTTTGTAGTTAAATCAGGATTTAATTGGAATTAGAAATATGCGAAAAATATTTGTATTTATTATAAAAGATATTTACATATATACATTTATATATAATAAATATTTGTATTTATATAATTTTTAAAAAAATAACTTATTTTATAAAAAACAAAAACAAAGAAGGAGTAATGCTCGACCATGCAAGGTCTGCAAGAATGATAGTTTAAATATGCAAGCTGAAACACAATTTGATTGCTTGAAGCGAATCGAGAATGAAACTCTAAAATTTGATTGGTCCGAAAAGTGTTTCATACAAAAGTTCTCAACATGGAGTAGTGTTGTATATGAAACATGTAAAGTATTTCTCCAATTGAGCCATATTGATTATTTTCCATAGATACTAATAGGTGTAGTTCATACTGAACATGGTGTCTTCAATATCCTGCGTAACAAGTTTCAGCAAAACGGGTAAATTTCGTTGGAATTTTTCGAAATAAATTCATAGTACCTAATTTTACCGTTAATACCCGATTAATTTTTATTTATATGCTTAAGAACCTTCTTACAAGTTTAAATACTTTTGTAGGTTATATTAAGTTTTTTAAATGCCACAAGTTTTTTAAAAGTACTTCGCATACCAAAAATACCACTTTAGCCTTTTCCGTCTAGCTAGTCGGTCTCTGTAATTAACTGTTCTAGCCGGAAATCCTTATTCGGAATATCTATTATTTTTTAGCTTTAACTTTATCCGGTCAAATATGACAGTTTGCAGGTCAGGGTGGACTGGATGACAAGAAACGTTCCATATATACACTTCTTATCGTATTCTGTCTAATACATACATTTGTGCAAACATAATATACCCATTTACTTTTCGGGTATAGAAACGAACAAATCTATACATAATATATTAATAAAAAGTATATTGTTAAAAAGTCAGGATTAATTGAAAACTCAGTTTGAGTGGGATTAAACAAAAAAATTATGCATCAGAATGGAATCAAATATATCTAACCCTCGCCGTCTCAAATTCATAACAGCTGAAACAAATGGAAGCCACAGTGAGTATAATTTGAGTGGAGGATCATATGAAATTGAATTAATTTAATAATGTATTCAATTGTATAGAGCATTACATTAGTGTACACATTGTGTATAAATGAACCTTTTTCCATCTGTACTAAATCAAACTATTCCATTGAGATTATCATAAAAAAGCAAAAAAATGTTTTATTTAAAATTTCCAAAATTACATTCGCCCCAAACCACAAATCCGCCTTTTTTATAAATATAAAAATTTAAATTGTGCTACTCAAATTCCATGTTAAAAAAAAAAAAAAAAAAAAATTTTAATTTAAAAACAAAACATTTTTGTTGCCTGATTATAAAACATTTTTGGGGAAAAAAGTATCTTGTCGATATTCATCTCATCTCAGCTCTACGCTTGACATAATCAATCGAATGAACAAACTGAAAAGATTACAACATTATTTTTATTTTGTTAGATGTGAGAGATGTGCTGCTTCTTTTTTAAAGAAAGTGAAATTTATTTTTTTTTTTTTTTTTTGAAAATTGCTTGATTATGATGGCATTTAGTTGGTTTTTAGTGACTTTGATTATTTGTTTATTCATATTGATTAATTTTATCTGTCTTGCCTTGCCTAAAAGCGTTACAAGTTTGTCCGTCTGTCTATCTCTTTTATGTTTAACATGTCTTTAGAAGTGAATAATCATTAGTCATAAAATTGATGTATAAATATTTGATTTATTTTTAATTCACGTGTTTAAATTTTTTTTTTTTTTAACACAATTAAAAATGATATTTTAATTTTGATTTGATTAAAAGAAAAACTAAAAAAAAAATAACTTCATAGCAATTTGCATTTTTATTAGTTTTTTTAATAATTTAATTGTTCGATCAATGAACTTGCAAAAAAAATAAAATAAAATATTTAGTAGCTATATTATTAATTTTAATTTTTTAAATGTTTTAGAACCGCTGCAAGAGTTTCGTCGTCATCGTCACATGCTTTTGCTCCATTAGCAAAAAAATTCTAATTACCCACACTTTTTCTGCATTCTTTTTTAATTAAAAACTTGCACGACAACGACCCACATGTTTGGCAAAAAAAAAAAAAAAAAATATATATTTTAAAATCCGTGTTTGCTAATTAATTAAATTATATTCAACAATAATTTGTCTTTAAGTTTTAACTGATAGATTTATTAATTTATTTGACGACGTAGACCTTGCTTTGGCACTCTTTGGCACGGCACTTAGCTGCATTTAAACAGTTTAATGATTAATGATGCATTTATTTTCGGGGAATATCTAAAGACAAGTTATAATCAAAATTAATTCAATATATTTAATATTAATATTTAAGGGAAGTAAAATACTGTTACTAATATCTTAACTAACAAAATTTTATGTTGACTCTTCGACACTTTTGTATAATTTGTTATTTGTCGCCAATGTTGTTAGATTCTATAAATATTTTAAAGATAAAACCAAGTCAACAACATATAACACCACAAGACATGTGTCCCTGATCTGCTTTTAAGCAACATAATAGCAGCAGCAAATAACAATACCAGCAGCAACAACAACAACAAAAACAACAGCAAAACACATGAGACACATGTTTAAATATTTAAACGTTTGTTTTTAATTTAAAAAACAAAATTACCGTAAAAAAAAAACACTTTAAAAACATCTTAGTTTAATGTGTGTTCAGTTTGTTCGACTATATTGTACGCCACACAGTTTTATACTAAAATAAATCGATTTGGTTTTTAATGCTGTGCCTCTTATCTATCTGGCTCTCATGCCCACCAAAATTAAACAGAGAACGATAGTCTGATAAGACATACTCCAGTAATTGCAAATATTTTGAGAGCTACGATTTAGTTAATTTGTACTTTTACCAAATTGTACGTGTTCTGGAAATAGCACAACATATGTGTTTCATTTCCAAAACGTTTCTTTGCATTGTTAAAAACTGATATCGTTTACAAATTAAATGGTTATCGGTCTAAGCAAATCGCAAATTGTTGCTGCTGCTCTTTAAATTTAGGCATGAGTAAATATATATTAATTTAAAATTCGATCTCTCACTTCGGTTCCTGAAACCCTAATGGACATAGGGCGCAATAGCTGCTCTCCATCTTGTTCTGTTCAAACTACAAGTCGACTCCATCCTGGTATGTGAAGTGCTTCTCGTCGCTCCCTTGACACTGTTCTCCTCCATGTTTCTTGGGGACGTCCTTTCAAAATCAATGGTATTAAAAAGTATAAAGATAAACTATATAAACATTACAGAATAAAATAAAAATAATTTTTAAAAACCCATAATTTTTTTTGTATAATATTATGCATTTACTTCTCATTTCACCGACTCGAACTCTACCGATTTGAAATCGAAAATATTTTACGATTTCCGTAGTACCAAAATTTACGATTTAAAAAGTAAATCGCCAAATTTTTAAGATTATGAGAGCATGGCTGTATGAACACAATTTTTCAAAGTGAGAAGAAAAAAAGCTTACTTACATATCTTCTGCAATTACCCTTTATTTCAAAATGCTGCACCTATTTTGCATTGGATCTTGGGATTTCCGTTACTCCTTAGGTCTACTGAATGTAACATATATTAAACTAGGAAATAACGTTGCAGTCTAGTAGGCTTTGTAAAGTTTGAGTTCGATTTGTATCATAAAGCCATTATACTAGGTATAGTATTCCGATACTATTTGCGTATATAATTTTAACAAAGTATGCTTTGCTCTATAGCCTCGTGACATAAACATATATGCTGTACTGATTAACACTTAAACAAAATATGTAAGCAAAATAGAAAGAGACAGAAGGTGGAATACTACAACATAAACTTGAAAAAAAAAAAAATAAATAAAATCGAGCTGTCTAATGAGCGCTTGTTGGAATAAATATGTATTTATTTTATGCATATTATGTGCTACAGTTTTCTCAACTCTGACCCAATTTTCATTCTTGATAAATATTTATTTTAGCAACACATTTCGTACAATATTTGCGCAACTGTTCTGAACGCATACCTAATGCAAATAATTGCAACTATAAAAACTTTGCAAACGATGCAAAAATTTGCATTACATTTTACAAAAATTTAAAAGATGAAACTCATTTTGCTCTTCAATATTTTTGCGCTATTTCTAGCGTATGCGTTTGCTGTTGAAAAACTACCAACGGATTACGCCTATAAGCCTACAAGTCAGGCACGTTTAAGTTTGGAAACATTATTTCGTGCCTATTTACAACTTGGCGAAATGGCTTTCGGTAATTGGATGCCAACGGATTCATTATTGAATTTCATTAATCAGCAAGAATTCGAAGCGCCAATAACAAAATAAAAATTCTGGCAGTCGGAGAAGCAGCAGCAATTTGCAAAAAAAAAAAAAGACTTTTTTTTGCAACATTTTTTTTAATTGTCTAAACCAAAAAAAAAAAAACTTCTCTTATTATTTTTATATCTTAGCTAGTTCTGGACGAAAAAAAAAATACATTTGTTAAATGACTTTTTGTGCAAATCATTAATAAAATCGTTAAGCAACAATTTAATTATGCACGCTTCAGTTTAAAAGCTGCTAACTAAAATAAAAAAAAATTATCTATTGTTCGCTTGTCTTGTCGTCTTTTTTATCTTTTAACATGACACATTATATGTTTTCATTCATTTAGTTTGTTTTTTTTTTTTTTTTTTGACAATTTCGCTGAAAAAGACAAATTTTCAATCTATCCATCATATCAGTTAAAAATCTCACACCTTCGATTTTATGCAAATATTCTATTTAAAATTTATTATGCAAGCACTTTAAATTAATTTAAAAGTCATTATTTTTGCAAAAATAAAATGTAAAAAAAAAAAAAAAAAAAATAATAATTTTTTTTCCTTTTATTTTTAATAACTCAAAATTTGTTATGTTATAATTTAAATATTATTTGTTCTAGCCATGAAAACAATTAAACTTAATTTTTGGTATTTCATGCTCGATTTAAGTGTTTTGATTTCATACTTTTTGCAATGGAATTTTTTTTTTTTTTTTTTTTTGCTGCTTATTAAAATTATTTTTTAGCAATTTTTTACGCATAATTTTTCGCACTTTATTTTTTTATGTACCAATTTGGCTCGCGGCACTTTGCTTTGCGTACTACAATAAAAATAAAAAAAAGTATCTCAACTTATGGAGGAGGCGTTGTTGAGATACATCTTAAAATTTACTTCCTGCACGTGCTTGAATTATTGAGCGCATTAAATTTTTTTTTTATTGAGCCTTCATAAAAACGTTAATTGTAATTAATAAAAAAATTATTAGTAAAATTAATAAAATTCAAAATTAATTAAAATACAGAATAGGCAAGGTCGTTGTGTTCTTAGGAAAAAAAATATTACATCATCTATTAACTGCAGTTTTTACGAAAAACGTAAGAGCCTATCTACTAAGAGCCTAGAACAAGTCAAGTTTAGCTATTTAGTGTTAAATTTACTAAATTTGTAGACCGAAAATGCAGCTTAAAGTCTAGGATTGATAGGAAGAACGATCTTCAAGACAAATGAAAGATAAGTCTGTAGGTTACATTTCTTTGTGATGAACGCAATTTTTATAAAAAAAAAACTTAAAAATGGTTGATGAGTTTGTATGGGGGCTTTACCTTTAAGAAGAAGTGGTCTGTTAGATTTAATATAAAAATGTCAAGCAAAACTAAAAATATAGGAGTTCGATTAATTTTATATTACTTTTAGTTTCCAGCGGTACTATCGATCGATCCATAACTAATCTGTTGACTAGCCCAGCGTTTTCAGCACTGTCCGATGAGCTAACCAGCCTCAAAGTTGTTTCCTAAACCAGGTCTAACAAGAGCTAAAGCGTTCGGCTCTGCAACAGCCTGGGACAGTCGCTGATCAGCACTGAGTTGACTCTGCGTCAGCCGGGACCAACCATTCACGAGACAGCGTTGGTTAGTCACTGACTGGCTCCTGACCGATCCATGTGAGTCAATTAGTGACCAACTTGTGTGGATTAACAATTACCGACTCATGTGGGCCAATCATTCCCTAAAGACGGACTCATATGCTACATTTACAGAGAAGGTTTTCGTCGCAAAAATGGTAAAAGTCTTAAAATTCATCTAAAATTTGCTTTAAAGGTCAGCAACTGTCCCAGGCTAATGAAGAGTCGATTCAGTACTGGTAAATTTGTCCAGGCTGAAGTAAAGACATCCCAGTACAGGTCAGCAGGTGACCCAAGCTGATGTGAAAACGATCCACTCCTGTCAGCAACTGTCTCTGACTAGTCAGTGACTAACCCGAGTAGACTAGTCAGAAAAAAAGACAGTCCATTCAATTGATACGAACCAGTACTTCTGGTTTAATATCACTAAAAAGGGAATCTAATTGACTTCATTTTTAGTTAGCTAATTCATCAAAAAAAAAAAAAAAAAAAAAAATATTGAAATAAAAATTTAAATAAAATATTTACCAGCGATCCCTAATGAAAACGAAAGTGAACCAGTTTCAATATCAAATTTCCCGAACACACACTAAATATGTTGCTTTTGTCAACGAATTCACTTGCCAATCCAGTTAGTAGGTATACAATAAAGTTTTTTTTTAATTTAATTTTTGTGTCATTTCTGAATTAAAAAAAATTATTAAAAAAAAAAAAATGCTGTTATGCTGTTGCAGTTCGTTTCGGTACAAGACAAGTTGTTATCGCGTTTGGTCTTCTTCAGCAGCAACAACAGCAGCAGCAGCCCTTCCTAAAGTAACATCAAGAGCAAGACACAACAAAAACAATTCAGACAGCAACAGCAGCAGCAGCAGCATAATATAATAATAATAATACGCAATCGATTGTATCTTTTATGCTATGCTATGTATCTTCTTCTGCTCTTCTGCTTTTACTTGTTGCTTTTTTTTATTTTGTCGTTGAACTGCCAAATAATTTGGTTATCTTTGAATTTTCAGTTCAGTTCAAGTTCGTGTCTCAAGTCGTACAGTCCAAAGTTGGACAAAGTTCGGAATTACTTTTATTTAGATTTTGTGTTATTTTTGTAGCGCAACAAGGATATTTATAAAACAATATTTTTGTACTTATTAAAAAAAAAAAAAGTTTATCAAAAAAAAAAAATAATAATAATAAAGTGTTATTTGCTGTGTTTAATTGTTAAAATAATATTAAATTAATAAATAAATAATTTATTGTATTAATTAATTTACATAAAAGGATAACACCAAAAAGTTGCATCAAAAACGTACAAATATATTCAGGTTGGCCAAAAAATTTATATATTTAAAATAATTAAAATTAAAAATAATATAATATAAATAATTATAATTAAATTTTGTGTTTAAATAATTAAATGCAATTTATCAAATTTAACTCTTTTAATTCCATGCAATTATTCAAAAACGTAATAATTACTTGTTCCGATTTAAAAATTTTCGCATTAAACAATTTTTTAAATTCGTTTTTATTGCAATCATTATTATTATTATTTTTTTTGCAACCGGAAACTATTAAAACAAAAATTGATTTTTAATATTTGATGTAATTTTTTAAAATTTAATTAAAACTAAATGATCTACTATTTTTGAAATCCAAGTGCTAATAATTTACTATTAAATAAAATTGAAAGTTGAAATTAATGCGAATCAAACAATTTATTTTTTTTTAATTTAAGTAATATAAAGTTTAGTAGACATAATCGCTATCCAGTCTATAGTTTTTAAAAATAAATATTTTAAATCAATTTAAATTAAGACTCCTTGTTAAGCTTCATATAATAAAATAGTACACCAAAAAGTAGGGTATTGAGTAATATATATAAAAACAAAACTCTTAAATTTTTTGAAGGTAATGTGGTTCTAAAAAATTATAATGGGGAACTACTTCTAAAAGTATGGTTAACAAATTACTATAAATAAAAATTTAATAGTTTATCTAGGATCTTAGTTGGCTAAAGTAATATTTCGCGAAGGGATGGTGGGGGTCAATGGAACAAGACATAAATGACAAACAAGGAGAGGGCTATGTGCATTGTGGTCTACCCTCTTCAAATCAGTGGACCATTCGATGGATTTTTAGGGGCTATCTTATGGGGCTTGGTTATGTCATAAATATGAGGCTCATGTCAATAAAACAAACAGACGGACATAGCTTGATTTCACACATCGAGTTGATCGAGGTTCTATAATGTATTTTTAAATGTGCTACAAACTTGCCGAGAAACTGATAAGACTCATGCACATGGGTAGAAAAATCATATTAAAAAATCAAAAAAAAGGGACATGAAGCCAATATTTCATAAATGTTCGTTTTGGGCATACAATTTTTATTGATATAGTCATAGGTGTAACCGAAGTTGCAATTACACCAAGTTTATTTTTCCGCATCTGTTTGCTTACATAATTTGTATACGGCTTATTCTGTTCTAAAGCTTTGTAGTTAGACTGAGATGCAATTATCTTGGGTGAAGTACTCCGCCACTGTCTCTTTCTTATTTGCTAACAAATTTTGTTGAGTATGCATATTATGGTGAATAAATATAATTTCACCCCATAAATGTCAATTTTTCCGTTCCTTAATTAATTTAAAAATAAATTTTTGTTTTAAGCACCAAAGCAACCGATGCAAAAGTATAGAAAATATAATGTTTTAAAAATTATCGTACTCTTCTTTTCTGTCAAGGTGAAATTGCATGTAATGCACCAAATTATAAGTTGAGGTGAAATTTATGTAAGCAAAGATTCCCGTAGTACTTTATCTGGTACAATTGCATCATGGACTGAGATAAACATATTTCATTGCACTCTTTTCATAACAGTTTTTTTTTTCATACTAAATTAATATCTTACCAAAATATGTAAGCAAAATAGATAGAGACAAAAGAGGAACAGTACACCTAATATAATTGCATCATTGGAGTAAACCATATCAAATTAGTTGTTACCAAATTAAGTTTTTATACAAAAACAATAAAAGTTTGGTTTTTATAAAGAAAAACTTAAAAATTGTGATTGTAAGAGAATCTTAATTCGAAAGTTCAGATTTTTGAAATAATTATGTAGTTTCATGCAGCAGATATGCAACAAGACAGACAAATAGATAGACTTGGCTACTGTCTAAAGTTTAGCTAACAATAATTAATGATTTTGGCTGTGCGTTGCTGATGATTGAGTCAGGTTAACCTAGTAATTATTATTGATATGCCTTTAGGTTAAACACAATCAATAAAATTTTCTTCCTTAATAAATTGATTCCGGGAGCAACACACATGCGGAACAATATCAAATCAACTTCATTTCACTTTCAGTGACGCAGATACGCATAAAGTAGTCTAAAAATAGCGCTAAACCACTTAGAAAAACTCTAACACAAATAATTGACGTCATTTCAAAAATATTGAATGAGCAGACAAAATCAAGCAGACAAAAGATTATTACAAGTGTTTGATGAGCCGTCATAATATGCACAAGTTTTGTAAAAAAAAAAAAAAAAATAAATAAATAAAAAAAAAAAAAAAAACCCGAATATCAAAATAATAAAAGAAACAACTGTTCTAAAATTTATTTATTTATGTAGGAAGTTCCGCCATAGAAAAAAAAGCTTTATAAAGAAAACATGCTCTGTGCTTATTAAGACAATTAAACAAATAAAATAATTTAATTGTATTGTAAAAAAACGATTACTAAATAATTTGCAACTTCATTAAAATAACATTTTAAGCGCTGAATTGGAGATTAATTGGTTTAGCTGTATTTTTGATCTTAATCTGAATTTTAAGCTTCATGTAAATTTAAAATATTTTTTGTTATTTGTTTCTAATCAAAAATTCGAAATTTTATGCCTAAAATCTAAAAAAAAAAAAAAAACATTTGGAGTTTGTTTCGACATTCTCTTTTTTTTTTGGTTTGGTACTTCCATCATTGACGTAGTAGTACAGAGTGTGCAGTACTATAAATCTTTAATCTATGTAATCGGCGCCTATAAGCCAATAGCAGCAACAATGCTGTGGTTCAAATGAATGATGCTGCAGAATTTTTTTAGCTACGATAACATACCAGCAAGTTGCTCTTGATATTGACCCTGAATATAAATAACAAAACAAACAAAGAGCTGATGAAGTTGATATGATCGAGAATATCATTAAAGTGTTTCGGATTTTTTTTTTTAGTAGGTAGATTTTGAAGTTGCACTGCAACAAGACAATAGAAAAAAAAAAAAAAAATAAATAAATTCAAGCCTGAAGGGTTCTTGAATTAAAAATGCGTAACTCTTGTAAGCCTCCAGCCTCTACACACATAATATTTAATATTTTTAAGTTATCAATATAACAAATAAATGTCATTAAAATTCAATTAGATATCACTTAAAGTATTTTCATTTTTTTTTTTTTTGGTTTTTGACAATTAGTACAGTTTATTGACATACTCAAGAGGAATGTACTCTTAAATTAATAAAAATAAAATAAAAAAGAAGCACCACATTCATTGAAGGCTATTGGCATTTATATTACTGTTTAAGCAAAAAAAAAAAAAAATTGATTTATATTAGTTAAAAATTAAGCAAATCAAAAGCGCAATATTTGAATATCAAAAATTTATTCGCTTCTTTTTTTGCTTGTCTTGACCAATTTGTTTATGCTGTCAGCAAATTTATTTGTTAATTTTTTTTTATTATTGATTTATAGTAAAACATTCAGCATTTCACACATTTAGATTGATTGCATAAATTATTTAAAATAGTTTAAAAATGCGTTAAATATTTTATTGAAATACTTGAAATTAGTTTAAGCATGCTTTAAATTGTTATTATTTTACTTCCTTACAGTAATAATTTTATTATAAGTTCATAAGTTTTTTTTTTTTTTTAAATAAAAATATAAAATGTTGTCAAGTTCGTTTCTTAAGTCTTTCGTTTTGCTCAGAGTTTTTTCCACAGCAATGTTGACACATTTGTTGTAATTGTTTGTAATGCTTTAAAGCAGTTATTGTAGACTCCATAATATATAAATGTAGACCTTAATTCTTTATCTGCTCGACGAGAGTACAACCATGGTCTCAAGCTCAGCAAAATTAAAAAATAAAAAAAAATAGGATCAGAATCAAAATCAATAAAATTTTTCGAAGACAGACGAACATAGCTGAATTGGCCTTAAACCTGAAATGTTGGAGTTAAATGAATACCAGATTCGAATTTAGCGACCTGAAAATCATACGACAAACTATATAAGACTACAAGACCGTGCAATTTTCTTAATTCTTTCGCCATTTCGAGTACGTCTCTTGGCTTTTGGAAGTAGACGTTATAAACTTAAAATAGTCTCCTATTTGATCATTCTAAGAAAAGTTAAAATTTGATCAATCTAAATGATTGCAGAAATATGCCATTTCAAAGATTGCATATGAATCCTAGTATTTCAATATTTTTTCAAACAAATTAGAGTGACTACAAATTTTTTTTTATTGGAGCACCTTCTTGTATGTCCTAACTTGGGCTGTATTGTATTATTTATTCTAATCCAATCCCCTTCAAAAATATTATGTGTTGAGTATTTGAGCTTTGTCTCTATCGAAGTTAAAGTTTTTTTTTTTCGTTTTTTGGTTTTTAAAATTTTTTTAGCTTTTTTGAATTCTTGCGTATATTTTATTCACAACTAAAAGTGTTTCTTTTTAAAGCCTAAATTGTCAAATCCAATTATCAAAGCCCACACACATATACACCTTATGCTAACTTCGAAATACTACAGTGCGTTCCAATAGTAATGACACACTTTAAGCTTACTATTTTTGGCATTTGTTTGCATACGTAAATTATGCCAAAATTGATTATTTTTTTTCGAAATTTATTTTCAAAAAGAAGGCAAAAATGCCGCACATTGTTAAATATGTAAATAAAAAAATATAATAAATGCGATATAAAAGCAAAATGTAACAATTTATTAGTTATTATGTATATTATTGAGTCATCATTATACATATTATGTTATGGTGCGGTTACGTGAGAGTTTTTATTTTTAGTAGACAGCAAACTAATCTTTTTTTTTTTTTTTTTTTTTTGGTGCTTTTCTATGGTAATAAATATTTTGTTGTGTGTGTGTGTGTGCTAGAAACTTTTGTTTTTATTCATATGTAAAAACGCTTTAAATGAATGAGTTTTATGTGCACATAATTTATCAATCAGTCGTATGCATATTTATTTTATATAAAAATTTACGAAATATTTAAATAAAAATTCAATTTTTTAATTTTTTTTTTAGCTGAAAATGCGAGAACCGAAACTATTAATTTGTTTATTTTTAATAACGCTCGTCTTCGATGCATTAAATGCACAAACGAATTTTGAGGATGCTGACAAATCGACGAATGAGTATCAATCAAATCAAAAATTTGACTTGCGACACACAATACCCGGTGAACCGGGCATTGATTATCCCATTTTAAGCAAAGTGCCTAAAACAAGTTTCATATGCAAAGGACGTCATGAGGGTGAGTAACTAATGCCTACAAAAAAAAAAAAAAATAAAATATTTTAATGTGTTTTTAATTGTTTGCTTTAACAAAAAAGGTTACTATGCCGATGTTGAGAGTCGTTGTCAGGCATTCCGCATTTGTACGCATACAGCGCGTACGCCGCAGGGTTTTGGCTTTCTCTGTCCGAATGGAACACTCTTTAATCAGCAACATTTTGTCTGCGATTGGTATCGTAATGTTAATTGTGATGAATCTGAACGTTATTTTGATATGAATGCGGCAAGTCGCGTGGGTAGCACGCATGATATGATGGAGACAGTGCGTCAAATGATGGAATATCCAATGAAAACAATTTCGAAAGCGCTGCAAATGCCAACGGGTAGTGCAAAACATCCGGCTGTAAAACAACAAAATAGCAATACAGCAGCAGCGGTGGTCAATACGAAAAATGCTGTGACACGTGCGCAGGTTGAGTCAGTGGCACAAAAGACCAATGAAGCTACAGCAGCAGCAGCAGAACGTGGTGAGGCTTTAAAGAGTGAACCAATTGCTGCTGTCGACGACAATGTTGCAGCAGTAGCAAACAATGCTGCTGCAGAAGATGTTTATGTAAATAGTCTCGGTGAGCTATCCTCCGATCCGGGCATACAATTTGATCATACCAATGCGCATATTGTTGCTGAATATCCACGTGAATATCATTTGCAAAAGCAAATGAATTTTGCCGAACGTGTTAATGCTGGTCTCATTGAACTAAATGATCTGCCCGAGAATTCACTAATGGCCCCGGATTATATTAAACAAATACGCAATACTAAAGATGAGCGCACGCATTTAGCTGCAAATATAAACGGTTTACTCGATGAGGTTTCCGGCGATTTGAATACAAACGTTTCGGGTTATCAGTCAATGAGTCCTGCAGTGAAATTGAAGCAACCATTTCGTTTTCTAAGTCGCGGTTTTTCAATGCAGGCGCCGTATCAGTACACAAAACCCAAACAAACGGAAAGTACTGTACGTTTTACGGTAAGTAGGACTGGGGGTATAAGCTGATCATATATGCATATCTTAGTAGCAACATTTTTTTTAATATATTTCTTTAATATTCTTTTTGCTAATCTATTCAAAAATTCTTTCTACTTTCACATTCTAAATTGCTTAAACTCTATTCTTTCGCTTTACACTATCAAAAAAGCCTAATGACATTCCCATCGATACACAAAACAAAGACACAAACTCATATCATACACAAAAACATGCACACAAAAAGCAAAATGAAGCTGCGCCGCTGATAACTACCGAAGAGATTCCGGTACAGATTTTTTCGATGATTATCCAAGTGTACAGACAACAGCGCCACAACAGGAAGAAATAACAGCGTCGCAACAGCAAGAATACACAGAGCCAAAACAGCAAGAATTAACAGCGCCAGAACAGCAAGAATTAACAGTGCCAACTACAGAAGCTGTTACAATAGAATTAACAGAAACGCCAACTGTATTGCCTGAATTAAATATTGTTCCAACAGAAATACAAATTACGCAAGATTTGCTAGCACCTTCACCTTCGCCTTCTTCTTCCTCTGCAGCACCTATAACAACTACAACTACTACGGAAGCACCAATTGATCCATTAAAAGTGAATGTTAATGAACAAGCAGCAAATTTATTACTTGCCGGCGTTAAGTTAACAGCACACGATAATGTTTACAATGAAATTTCACGTGAACCACATTTGGCATCGAATTTTTATTTAACGGAAAGTAGCACGGTTACGCCCATGAGTACATCAACAGAAACGGTAACGGAAATAAATAGCATACAGGAGCGTATACGTAGTTATAGAGCAAAACAAAGAACGACAACAAGAAGGGCAGCCACAAAAACAACAACAACAGCAGCACCACAAATTCTAGCGCGACGTGCGAATGTACGCAAAGTAACGCGTATTGCCGGAAGAACGACAACGCCAAAGACAACAACCACAACAACGACAACAACTTTGAAGCCAACACGTAGTTATATGCAGCGTGTTGCTGCCAGTCGTTTGCGTCTTACGCGTCTAAATAGCATTAAAACTGCGGCAGCAACCACAACAACAACAACGACTACGGAAGCGCCACAGCTTGAGGATAAAAAAATAAGCATACGAAATATTGACAGCGAAACCGGCAATCTAAATAGTTTAACTAGTCAATCTGGTGCTGCAACATGGGAGAGTGTACACAATAATTTACAACGTTATCAGGTTAATCGTAATCGTGGTACTAGACCAACAACAAGAACAACAACTACCACAGCACTGGAACCAACAACAACATCAAGCAGAGCGGCAACATCACAACGCGGCAGAAATCGTTTTTCAAATTTTAAGACACAGGAACGTACACGCACACGTGGCACAACTCTAGCAACAACGACAACAACAAAAGCAACAACAACTACTCCTGCAGCAGCATTGCTAGCAGCAACACAAACGACAACAGCAACAATTTCACCACAAATCTCGCTACAACGTCAACTGTCCAGTCTGACTGCGAGTTTACATGATTCCATTTATTCCACAACATATACAGCAGCAACAACAACAACAACGTCTACACCAACAGTCTCTCTACACAATATACAACACAACATACAACAACAAACACTTGATCCATTAGCGCTTTCCAATACACTACAAAATCTCGATACAATAACGGCAAAGCGTGCAGCAACACAAGACACTGCTGCTGCTTCTGCTGCCAATTTTTTATCATTCGATAAGCTAACACGCTCCATTGTTGATGATTCCATTTTACAGAATTTTAAAAGCACCCAAACCAGCAGCAGGAGCAGACAAGCAAATTCCATTGGCAGCTTTGCACAACAACAAAAGCCAGCGGCAACTGTTGCTAGCTATCAATATGGCAAACAAACCTTGACTCGTAAGTAAAGAACAACAACGACAACAGTTTTTAGCTTAATTTTATTCCATTTTGTAACCATAGCCTCCACCGCTGCGCCACAACATGTGTCTGTGCCACAGCATCCGAGTATTGTCATTGCGCGCGCCGAAGGACAACGCATACAGCCGAATTCAGTTAATAATATAATTGCATCGCTAGCCACACAAACGCAACCTAAGGCAACAGCAACACAGCCCTATGTTGCGTTAGGTGATTTTTTGCATAAAAAATTTGGTAATAATAGTCCAATAACGTCACATGCGCAGCAGCAGCAACAACAGCAACAGCAACTTAGCTTTATAACGCAGCAATATCAACAATCGTCACCACAAAGCAAAAGTATTGCTATACAGCAGCAACATATACGTCAACCGCAACAACAAAACACTCAATAAATTCTCAAACACAACAACAACAAAAACCACAGCAGCAGCAATATGTACAACAGCATGTACCGCAACAACATGTGCAACAGCAACATGTACAACAGCAGCATGTGCCGCAACAACATATACAACAGCAACATATTGCACAGCAGCAACATATACCACAACAACAGCATATACAGCTGCAACATCAGGCACAACAACAGCAACATAAACCACAACAGCAACAATTACACTACCAGACATCAACTTCAACGAATAGCAATCAAATAAATCCATTTTTGCAACATACATTAAAGCAACCGCAGCAACAATTTCAATACCAACAGCAACAACAACAAGCAAAACAAACAGCACAATCCATACAACAACCATATCTAACGCCAAACATTTTCGTTAATTATCAACAGCAGCAGCAACAATTGCCACAATTTCCACCGCTAGCAACAACTTCACAACAACAACAGCAGCAACAGCCATTGCAATCTAGCGCGACACAACAACATGCTGCAAGAACTTTAGCTACTAATAACAATTATTTAAATGTTGCATTGCCCGCCTTGCCAAGTGGTTTGATACCAGCTCCAACATTACAGCTTGCCCAAAAACGTAGCGATCTTGATATTGGCCAGTTGAAATTTTCTAATGGACATGCCAGAGCTTTCTATTCGGGTGCTACTTCATATGAAGTGCCATTGAACAGCATTGGACGTTTACCAAATGATATTACAGAGATTTTACGACAACGTTTACGTCGTCGTATTTAATATTTAATTTTGTTTTCATCTTTTTATCATTTCTTGTTTCTTTTAAGTTTAGTTCCTTTAGTTAGATTGTACAATGTATTAAATGTTCTATTTATTCGCAGCGTGTTGCCACTTTTCGATGACTCTTTTGTGTGTTTTTTTTTTACAGTGTAAAAAATAGTTTAGGTTAAGTTATTAAATTCTTAATATATTTATTTAAAATTTAAAATAAAACCTAGCATATCAACTGAAAAGATTTTTCTTATTTTCGTTTTTTTCAATATCTTTTAGAAATTGTGGTAAGTTTTTTTTTTTGTTTTTGTCTTTTTTGTGATTATCTGTTTAATATATAACTTCAAATTAAAATACATACTAACTTATTTTTAATACAATTTATTTTAGTTGTATAGCGTTTAGTGCGTATTACATACAATATTATTTAATGTTTTTATTAATTTTAATTTATTAATATAAACTACTATTAATAATAGATTTTATTTTACTTTATTGTTTTACAATTTTTTAATGTTTTCACAATTCGGAATATTTTTTTTTATTATCTTTGTTTAGTTTAATTTTTCATATATTTTATTTTTTTAGCATTTATTGCTTTAATAATTTATTTGTTTATATTGCGAATATATAGATTTTAATGATTAATATGGCGTAGAGTATTTTACAATTGCAATTTATTATAGGACAGACACATTTGACTAAAACAATTATATAAATTTATTGTATATATATATATTATATGTATATGTGTGTACAAGTGTATATATAAATTAATTATATGTCTAAACAATCAATATATTTATGTATATAAACGAAAATTAAAGAATTAATTAAAATTAAAACAGTTATTTATATGAAATCGTAATTTATATGTACTATATATATATAAAAATTTTCACTCATGCTCGGTAGTCAGTAAGTTTTAAAGTTGATTTCAATTTGGTTTGGAACTCGCTTTGAAGCAACAATTAATTTTAACTTATTTTTGAGATTATTTCCTCCTAATATTTTTTTGTTGTTTTTTGTTTTGTATTCTATAAACAAAATCTAATAAACATAGAAATAAAGAACACCTTAGACTTAAAATTAAATTATTTACATAGAATAAAACAATCAAAAATACCATTTAAATGAAAAATAATTTGAAAAAAAAAAATAGTCAAGCTGAGCGCGCATGAGTAATAAGTACAATAATAATTTTTTTTACTCAGCGTCTGTTTAATAATTTTGGTTTTTCTCTAGGCGGCAGCGCTTGACGTCTTTGTAGCGGCGTCAATGGCGCTTGAAACAGCTCTCATCAAGACATTTTAAGCGCTCCAAGCGTTGACGGCGACGACTGCTGCTGCTGACTTATATTCGAAGTTGTGCTTGTATTTTTCGGTGCATGTTGTTGACAATATATCTTAAGATCCGTTTCAATTAGACTCCAATGATTTTCACGTGCGCAAGGTACATGTGCTGCCGCTTTACATGCGCGCGATAGACAGCATAATATTGCGCCTGCTTGTCCACAAATGCTACAGTAATAGCGTGTACTATCCCAGACAATTGCATCTAAGCCAACAATACGTCCGCCAACTAAACATACATTTGGTGCCCAAACCGCGCAGTCTTCGTGTAGCCAAACTTCATAGCTATTCTCGGAAGTTTTACTCATGCCACGGAAATTTGCAATTAGTTTGCTTTCAGCGCTGCAGTCAAGTGGATCATTGAAAGACTCTTGCTTATGCTGCTGCTGCGGCAATGTTGCTGGCGGCTGCTCATCCGTAGTTTTTCGTTTTCGCTTGTGCTGCGAAAAAAAAAAATCGTTTATACTTTTATAGTTTAATAAATTATTTAATTGTTACTTACTGTTCCTTTTAAAGTTGCATGTGCCTGTTGCGCTGCTGCTGCCGTTGTTGCTGCAACCACGGGTAGATTTCGTTCGCGTGTCTTTACCATATCGGAGAGTTTACGTTTATTTTCAAATAAAGTTTCCCAATCTTCTGTGCCGGGTGCATTTACCGCTATGCGATATTCCTCACAATCTATTGTTACCAAATACGGTCCAAATAGATCGCCCATTATAATTTTGTGTGGTCCACGTTTGCAAAATACACAAATCCATGATGAATCTGTTGTATCGGCATCGTATTTATTGCTTAACGTTGATGAATGCATGCCGCGTATATTTTTGCGCTCATGTGCATAGCTAACCGGTTTCTTTACTTTGGTCTGCTTTTCTGTCACATCATCTGCGGTTGCAGCATTAATTACGCTAACATTGCCATTTGGTCTGACCAATATAAACGGAGACTTGTACTTTGACTCGGTTGACGCAGCGCTGCTTTCCTTGGTCGTCGCTGCAAGGGGTATGCTCTCATCATCTGAGGGCGGTTGCCATTTTTTCTTCTGTTGTTTTGCATTCTTAGCACCTTTCTTTGTATTGTTAGCTTTTGTGGTTCCGCCTTTTGATTTTTTGCCCTTTGCAGCTGTTGTATTCTTCTTTTTCGTGTTCGCGGGAGACGTTGATGTAGTTGATTTTTCAATATTGACTATACGCTGTTGCTCAACCAACTTTCTAGCTGCTGCGGCAGCCTCTTTCTTCTCGCGTGCAGCTAAAGCTGCTATAGCTGCTGCAGAAGTGCTCGGCTTGTCATCGTCAAAGTCGAATGGTACATTTTCCGTTTGTTTTTTAGGTGGCGGCGTGGATTTTTTAGAAGCCTTTGTCTCCATTTCCATTGTTATACGCAAAAATGCTGGATCCATGCCTATCGATAATCTACGTTGCGGCATCGTTCGTTTGTTTTTCGTAGGCGTTGGTGTTGTTGCAGCTAACACTGTCACTGGAGATGGAATTGCGGGTGATTTAATACTCACAACATCTTCAGATATTGTTTCTAAACTCTTTGGAGACTCAGGCCTGGGGCTGGGCACAGTGGACTTCATAGCTGCTTTCGTTGCTAGTGGGCGAATTTCATTAGGAACTAACACAGGCTCCTGTGCTGGTGCGGGTTCTTTTTCCAATGGTGCTTCAGCTTTGACTACAGAAGTTTCTTTTTGAGCTGTGATTGTATCTAGTTCTAGTGCCAAGCTTAAATCGTCTTCGGTAGCCGAAAGTGTGGAAAGACGTTTTGTGTTCGGTTCAGTTGTTTCATCATCAGCTTGCGCAGGCGGTTCGTCCTCGATGCCCGCAAACATTTCTTCGAGTTTGTTTTCAACCTGAAAAATGTAATTTTTAGATTTAATTTTAATTAACTTCAGTTTTAGAAGTATACTTAATTGTGCAATAACTCACCTCCTCAAAATTGTGCACCTTCAGAGGACTGTGTTTTTCGAGCTCTGAGTTTTGTTCTACATTCAAGGACACTTTATTTTGAGATGAATTTTTTGACTCGTTGTCAGCTTCACGATCGCCTTCGTCTGTCTTTGAAATAACAGGAGGAATTCCTCTTTCTTGCGGTGCGGGTGAGGCTGGTGTATCGGTTTCACATAAATTCGTTGCACTAGATGGGGAAATGCGTGAATTAAAATTGGGATTACCAAATGAAGGATTCAATTGCGGCGCAGATGTGCTGCTATGACTGCTATGAGTACTCGAACTGCTCGATGAACTGCTACTACTTATGCTTTGCGGACTTGGTGGCGCTGGTAAATTTTTATTGGTTTGAATTATTTCTTCAGCATTTTCTTTTTCATTTTTCTCTTCGCATTGCTCATTGTCATCGTTGCTTTGTGGTTGTAATACAGATATAGTACGTTGTATTTGCGCCTGTCGTTGTTTCTTTGTCTTAGGATTACTACAACCATCTGTATTGAATGCATTGGAACTGTTACTGTTGCTGTTGCTATTTTCATTGCTGTTGACTTTAAAGTTTGTAACTTGAGTCGGTTCACAATCAGTCATTTCCCGTGACTGTGTCGCAGGACTTAACGTTCGTGCTTCCGTACTAATTGTTGAATTTATTATGCGCCCATTTTCATGCGTGAATTGTGTTTGACTCTGAAGGGTTTCTTTGTCATGATTACTTGGCGGAGTTGTTGTTACATTTAAACTAAAGTTACCGTACTCTAGACTTCGTGGCGATTTTCGTTGCGCCGGTGAAACTTTCGGACTACGACTGTTGCTGCTGCGGTTAGGAGTTCGATGCTGTTGTTGCAATTGTACCTCAAGTTCATCTAAATGTTTTTCATTATTGGTCACACGCATGACCTGACTGGATTTTCGTTTACGACGCACACGACTACTGCTACTATTACTGTTAGACTCTAAAGATTCCTCATTTGACGTAGCTGTAAAGGGTGACTCGGGCGCATCTGGCAACGTTGTATGCCGTTCTAGATCTGCTGTTACTGTTTGCGGGTATATCGGTGTGCTTTTATATGCTGTCGACGACGATGATGATGTTGTTGTTGCAGTTGTTGTTAAGTCCGTAATTACAGGCGATTCCTCATTTTGAATTGTTGTTGTCGTTGTCTGTTTCTGATTTTGACTATTGGATCTATGTTTTGGTAATGCATCAAGATTCGTTATATGTGGAACAGTGCCGCTGTTGCGGGAATGTACTGGCTGTTGTTGACTCGAATGTTCGCTAAAATGTTGCTGCATTTGTTGTTGCTGTTGTTGTTGTTGCGATTGATGTTGTGAAGGTGATATATGTTGATTATGATGCTGTGGTGCGCTGTAGTGAATATGTTGCGGCGGTTGTTGTTGTTGTGATTGAGATGACATAGCCGGCGTTGATGACTCCTGGTGTTGTGCTATATGCTGTTGTACATAATTCAACGCATGCTGCGCATTGTGCATATGATGTTGTAAATGAAGTTGATTGTAATCCATTGGCACCGGTGGCAGTGGACCATGACCACCGGATGGCGACTGCATTTGATGTAGTGTTGGAACGGGTGGCATTTGTGGCGTTTGTTGCATTACGGGAGAATGAGGCGTTGGAGGTGTATGTGGACCATTATATTTAATTTGACTCGGCAGCGGTGGTGGTAGATTGTAAGCTTGTAGAGATTGGTGCTGATGTGAATGCTGTTGATGATGTTGTTGCGGGTAGTTACGTAGCGGAGAATCTATAAAAAATAGTTGATTAGAATATGCTTTGAAATTGTGATTTTTTTGGTTATAGGTTAATACTTTTCTTAGCCGCAGCATGTAGCTGTTGCAGTGAATGCGTTGCTAGTTTTGAAGTCGTCATGCTTGTTGTTGTATAACTACAGTCTTTGCTCACCAGTTCAACCGGCTTATGTGCGGATTTTGGCTACAAGTAAAATACATTTAAACTTGATTTAATTAATCAAACAAAAACAATGTACCTCATTTTCGTAACTTCGTTTCAATTGCGAAATTTTGGCGTAGTTTTCTTCACGATTGGACTGCATATAGTTAGCGCTGCTATTGTTACTAATGGTGGGTTGAGGCAAAAGCGATTCACAGTCTCCATTGGAATTGAGATATTTATTAGCGCCAGATGAAGCAGCAGCATTAGCAGGCGACTGGGATGATGTTGACGCAGTAGCTGCTGGAGAGGAGCTCTGATGTATGTTATGTGTATGCTGTGTGGAGCCATGCTGCTGCGAATGCGTACCCGAAGGATGATTAGCCGTTAGGCTGTGTCTGTAATTTATGTAAATAAGTTAAAGTTTAATGAATCGTGCATTAGGTAACTCACATAGATGGAAAGTTATTGGGCGTATGCAAATGTTGCTGTTGCTGCTGCGTTGCGTGTTGTTGCTGCTGCTGTGGCGCTCCATGTGGTGACTGCTGTGATGTTTGTTGCTGTGACAAGACACTTTTATTATGTGATGATGGCGACGGCGCGCTGCGACTGGACTGTAGCGAAAGATCCATAGAATCAAATGGTAATGCTCCAGATACGTATGGCGGCAGCAACGAGTTCATCTGGTGGTGCTCCAACTAAGAAGAATTTGAAAAGAAAGAGATTATAGAACTTTTTGTAATTTAATTTGACAAATAAAGCAAAAAATTTAAAGTAAAAAGGGGAAAAGTTGTTTTTTACATTTTTTTGTAACGACAAAAAGAAAAGCAACTGGAAATATGTATTTTGGATTGGCAATCAAACATTTTTGATAAACAAGAAACTAAATAGAATAAAGCAAAATAAAAGCTCTGATAAATACATTCAAAGAGACATGCTGCTTAGACGCTAACTAGCGAATTATTTACGTTTTTATGATTGGCCGACATGAAATTGTATATGGCATCCGGCGGCTGAGCCGAGGCCCAGGCAAGAGGCGAGCGCACCAGCGTACGTTCATTGGACAAGTGCGCTAACTGTGGCTGCCTGGGTATGTAAGATGGTATCTGGAGAAATTTGAGTGAAACAACAAATGAGAATTTTTTAAAATTTAATTTACAAAAAAAAAAAAAAAAATTTAAATTGACTTAACGAAAAAAAAAGAAAGAAACATTTTTTCGAAGAGAAGCATACAACGTGACTTACTTGTAGCGGATTCCATGAAGGATTTGGTGTTGTGGGCTGACTCAAATGGCCGTGCGGATGATTGTTGTTAGACATGTCAATGGAAACTTACAAAATTAAAAATTTATTTTGATACGCTAAGCACTATCCTTTTCGTCCTTTGATAATTAACGTTGCCAGTTTAAAACAGTTTCAATAATGAATGATTTGTTATTAATTAATTAATTTATGAAAGCGACAATAGTGAGAGCAATGCATACATATACATATGTATATACGTACATATATGCATGTAAATATCTGTGTATATGTGTTGGGTGGCGTGGCTGAGTAGGGGGGGTTGAGTAGCAAACTCATCTAGAAACGTGAGCGGCAAAAGGTATATAAATTATAATGTTTATTTTTTTGGAAAATATGTTTTTTCTATATTTCTATATTTATAGTTTTGGACACACAAAAAATCGCTGCTTACTAACAGCAAGGATTTGCAGGCGGTAGGCAAACGGATGTCCTGACAGCTTTTACGCCTTACACGAGCGCACTGTGCCGAGAGTTATAAAATGTGTTTTTTTCGAATTCTTTTACAAAACTAACCGCCATAAAATATGAAACAACTCAATAAAATACACATTTTAGTTAAACACACACAAACACACACACACAAAACATTTAAACAAAACAAATACGTGATTCGATTATTTCATTACCTATGCCGAAAAGTTTTTATCGGCAATCCTTTTTCCCCGAGCAAGAGATTTTCTTTTTTTTTTTTTTTTCTTCTTCGCGTTTTAATTTTTTCTTCTTCTTCTGTTTCTTCTAGCGTTCTCTTCTATGCGCAAGAGCACATTTTCGGCGTAAAAAAAAAAAAAAACGCATCTGTCAAAATTTGTTTTTGCAAGCGCTCTTATTCGCTTGTTTATTGCACGCTACACTCAAATAGTGCGGCGCGGTGTCATGCTTTGTAATATTACAACAACAACAACGACAATGTTTTGAGAAATACACGTAATAAATTAAAAACTGTATTATTAACAATTTCAACTAACGAACGAAAATATATTTAAGCGTTGAATTTTATTTTCCATTTTGAAACGAGTAACGTTAGTGCACATTATGTGTCGCCTATTGCCGGTTTTTATTTTCTGCTTGTTTTGTTTTGTGCTGGACTTTCGTTGCGATGTCACAACCGTATTTTGCGAAACGTTTTCTTTATCTCTTGCTTAAACAGTTTTTATGCTTTTTTTGCACATTGTATATTGTATGTACATGCATTTGTGTATTACATTATTTATAATAATTTTTTTTCGCCGTTTATATTTTATTTAGTTTAATTAATATCATTAAAAAAAATTTGGCAAGCGGCAGCGCGTCCAAATTTGCAATAGGTTTGAAACAAGAGAAAAGTGCCAAAAAATACCAACATTAAAATATGTCAAATATTAGTGTTGAAATTGTGTCAATTTTCAGTGTTGTAGTGTCACAAAAAGAGCGCGTATTTACCGGCATTTTAGCGCGTAAATAATAGTTTTTATACTAATTATAATTTAAATAGTATTAAATAATAATTGTATTAAATAAAAAATATGGGTGCAACACGTCGTGGCGCTTTTATTGTATTCGAAGGCTGTGACCGCAGCGGCAAATCAACGCAAAGTCGTTTATTGGGTAAGTAACATGCTGCTACATTTTTTGCTTATTAAATTAATACTAGTATTTTTGTTTATTTCTTCAAGTTGACTTCTTACAAAAGCAGCAAATAGCAGTTAAACATCTGGCGTTTCCTGCGCGTCAATCAAATATTGGACAATTGATTAATTCATATTTAACCAACAAAGAAGAACTAAGCGATGAAGCAATACACTTGCTCTTCGCGACAAATCGTTGGGAATCGAAAAAGGCAATTGTCAACTATTTAAAATCGGGTACTACACTTGTTGTTGATCGTTACTCATATTCCGGTGTTGCATATAGCGTTGCTAAGGGTTTAAGCTATGAATGGTGCTATGCGCCGGAACGCGGTCTAATACGTCCGGATGCAGTTTTCTATTTGAAGCCATCTAGCAGCGATGCGCTAGCAGCGCGTGGCCAATATGGCGAAGAGCGGTATAATATATACATACATATTTAAAAAACAATAATTTATTATTAACGTATTATTTCTACTTTTGTTTAGCTATGAAAAACGTGAATTCCAATCAAAAGTTGCAGAAGTCTTTAATTGCATTTATGCACAAGAATCCAGCTACTGGCATGCTTTGGATGCTTGTCAAACTGCAGAGCAACTGCATCAGCAGATTAGTCTACAAACAAAAAAGCTATTGGAACAAGTAGCGCTACAACCGCTCGAAGTGCTTACATAAACAAAAAGCGAAACGAAAAAAATAAGCATTTTATTATCGTAAGCCATTTAAAATGTTGCATTTAAGTTGATTTATATTTGAATGTTTTTGTCTCAATTGTTTTATATTTTAAATTTTTTTAATATCAATAATTTTTCAATATTATGATATAAATTATGCACCTCGTAGCTCATGTAAATAATGCTCAAATTTATACGTTATATATACAATTTATTAATTTTTTTTATTGTTTTTGTTGCACTTTAAATCAATAATAAGTTGCAATTTCTGATTTATGTTGCTTTATGTTAAGCCATAGCAATACGCTACATTTATTGTTTAAAGTGTTTGGTTTTATTATAAACTTGAACTGTGTGCAACAAACTATTAAGCTAAAAAGTTCGATTGTACTCAAATTAAAAAGAGCCGTAGCATTCCATCACTTTTTGGTTATATAAATTTTAGCAGAACAACACTATCCTTAAATTTAGAACAATATCCTTGAATGTGGAATAATCTGAATATTTAAAAAACTGTCATTCATTTAGTTAAATAGTAGTGAGAAATTATGTACAGTTTAAATATCTTTTAAAGTCTTATCCAATATATTTAACTACACATTCCAGGGTATAATTAGGTCGTATAACTTGCACATAGTGCTTATTTATTTTAGTGGATTAAAAAACAATTTAACATGTTTGACTTAACTTCATTTTTTTTATTATTAAAGCTGAAAAAATTATAATAAAAAATTCAATTATTATTTTTTTCTATTTATTTATTTTATTTATTTTTTTTTTTATTTTTTTTATTTTATTTTTTTTTTTTTATTTATTTTTTTTTTTTTTTTTTAAATTTTATTTGTTCAATTGCGGTTTATATTTATTTTATTAATTATAATCTGCAGCTTACAAACTACATATTTGAAACTATTTAAAATTAAATTTTATACACATAAGTATCATTTTACTACAATACATATACATATTTTTTTTTAATACTTTTTTTCTTTGCAGTTTTTAAATGCGAATTTAAATGAAATATATAAAAAAAACTACGGGTTGGTTAGTGGATTTCGTTAGGCAAAAAAAAAATGAAAACAAGCCACATATGAAACATTATGTGTGCTGTCTGTCTGTCTAGTCCGCCAAGAACGATTCATAGTCAACTAACTGACGTGGCGTTGCATTTTCGCTGTAGCTTAACGGCAACTGACGGAATCCGATGCCAGGCGCATAATCGCTCACCTGTGGTCGTAATCCGGAGAAAGGACTAAAACGTTTTTGCGTTTCATGATAGGTGACAATGTCACCGTATGCATGTCGCGGCCACATGCATTCACAGCCGGAGGGTACAATACGAAATTCTGACTCCCAGCATTCACCGGATGTGTCCTTGTTGCGGCGTATCAAGT
The DNA here is from genome assembly GCA_018903435.1 of Leucophenga varia. Taxonomy (NCBI): domain Eukaryota; kingdom Metazoa; phylum Arthropoda; class Insecta; order Diptera; family Drosophilidae; genus Leucophenga; species Leucophenga varia. Next base: position 3,713,665 of record JAEIFJ010000935.1, on the reverse strand, counting down.
GTATGGTACGATTCAGTTGTATGCAAGCGAAGCCAGCTTCCGAGCAGACCTGGTAAATATGTAAAAGTTTGTAGTTACAATAAAAAAAAAGATAAATAAGGAGAAATAAATTGCTGTCGTGTAAATTCGAACATAAGATACACTACTGTCTTTATAATTTAATTTTATACATTTTATTTCAGCGCTGTAATAAAAATTTAATGGAATTGTGAAATAAGTGGAGTTTTGTCTATAAATTTCAACCTATGAAGGCTCAAAAAAAAAAAAAAAAACACGGACAGATACAAAAATTAAGTAGGCGGAGGTGTTTACGTCATGGATCTGGGAAAAGAATACATCATTCAGACTTCCTGACCACTGCAGTGTTTATTAATTTATATTTAATAAGTTAAGCTGCCTTAAAAGCGCTTGATTCTCACAACAAGAAATCTAAATCTATCACTGCGTATCGCAAATCTCTCAACGAGTTGGACATTGACCGTGGATGTCTGAAGAGATCTGGAGCGGATACAACTAAAATCACAGTTATCAGTGGCCACCTCAATTGAGCAGAGAAGAGATCTCCAAGAGCAATATCGCATAAAGCAAAGTGAAGTTAAGCGTTGTGTAAGACGTGATAAACGAAATCGCATCCTCGAACAGGCAACGGAAGCAGAGAGGGCAGCATATGAAGGTGACACTGCCACCCTCACTACAGTATTTACTTCATTTGGGTAACTGGGCACAGTAACATCGAAAAGACGTTCAATATCCTTCCAGAAAAGAATTCGGTGTGGAAACACTTGGCTACATGCATACCACTTATAGAGGAAACAACTCTATTAACTGCAAGCATTAAGTGGCTTAATCTAGCCACATGTAGAATATTCAGGATAACTAGGCTTGCTCATAAACATAAAAGCTACAAGGACGCACTCAATATGATGACTTTAGTGTACAAGAAAAAAGGATAAGGTTCTAGGAGTTTTTTGGAGAATATAAGTTATTAGTTTAATAGTCTTCGAGGTCATTTTACTCCTACAACGCACAGTAGCACGCAGTTTTTAGCTACAGGGTATATTTGCGTCGACTACACTTGCTAATAGTGTGTTTACTAGTTTTTCTATTTTTTTTTTTTTTTTAGTTTTTAAGTGAACTGTGTTGCTTGTACAAAAAGTATGCATTAGTTTTGTACACTTACCTTGTTCTTGTTGCTGTCATAGCTATGCTGTAGCTGTTGTGGCGCGTAATTGTGTGCGCATGTAACTTCAGTGTAATCGTGTGGCCGATACTCATACTCAGCGGTTTCCAACTTAATAGTCTGACGCTTAGTTGGACACAACGATTGATATGTGGTCTATTTTTGGGAAGAAAAGTTTAATGTTGAATTCATAATAATGTTTGTGTGCCAACTTACGTGTGCTTTTAGATTAGGCCTAACGCTACGCACCAAACGTTTGCGTACATTCTGTATGCCATACGGTAGCTCCAGGCTTAGCTCTCTTGCGTTGTCGTCGTCGTCATTGTTGTTTTTATTGTTTATTCTTTCACTTTCCTCTTCGTATGTATTTGCATTCTCTGCATAATCCTGTGCCATTGTGCCAAAGTCGGCGGCATCGACATTTCTGTGACGGCTGCTGCTGCCACTGCAGGAAATAGAAATCGCAATGAATTTGTTGCTATTATATGAAATCTTTTATGAATTTTTATGCTATCTTTCTATGCACCGCTTTTTCATCTCTCTTTATTTTGTCTTTTTGTGTGTGTGTTTTTCTATAGCTATGTCTACGCGCAGTCATTTTTTTTTGCCGGAAACGGATGTGGCTGCCGTGAGACTCAACGTCGTTCGTTCGCGTCGCTTTTAGTGCGCGAAACCGATTTCTAAACAATATCTGCACTCTATATTTCTACTCTTCTCTTTTTGTACCCCCCTTCCGACATGCAGCAGTTGTCGCATTTTGTTATTCAACTGCAAAATTGTCAATGCATTTTTAGTTTGCCTTGCATTGGACCGTAGCGGATAAAAGTTTTGTTCTATTTTTTTCTTTTTTTTTTTTGTTTAGCTTGCTCTCTGCCTTTCTAGTATATAAATTCGTTGTCATTGTTTTGGCTTCAATTTTTTTCTTTTTTTTCTTTTTTTTTTTGTTCTTCCATCATTGACACTGTAATCGCATAATCTGCTAATCCTGCGCGCACCAAACCTTCTGTGCTGTCAACGTGTAACCTTTCAAAAAAATTTTTATTTTTTTTCTAAAATTATTTTTTATATTTTTAGCTGCCTCTGGTTAAATTTTGTATGGGACATTGGACCCTGAATTTTTTTTTTTTATGCAAAAAAGCATTTTCATGTTTTAAATCGTTGGTTCGTTCGTTTTTTGTTTTTACAGCGCAAAAATAATAAATTTCACGAGTTGTCGACAATCTCGTTTTGGTCTGAAATGCCACCACCAACGCAGCCGCCGACGCCGCTTAAGGCGCTTATGTCAGCGACGATGACGTAAAACGCTTAGTATTTTATTTAAATATTCGATCGTTAGGACAACTGGCAGCTATGTATATGTACCTGTATGCGAAAATTTTATTTATTTAAAAACCATTCGATTTCAATGCTCTTGAAGTGTTTATAAAAATTGAAAGCGAAACGTTATCTCGTATTGTTTGCAAATATTGGATGACGTTAAAAAAAAAAAAAAAAAAAAAAGTACGCAACTATGTTTTTTGTATCCTTTTTGATTTTTTTTTTGGGTACTATAATGTTTATAGGGAATACGTAACTTTTTATTGTTTTTTGGATTAAACCCAAAAGCATAAAAACATTTACTTTGAAGCGGATATGAAAAAAAAAATGTTTTGAACCAATTCCGAAGCGCATTTTTTGTCATGGAGCGTATTTTGTAAAATAATATAGAAACCGTTTCCGATTAATAAAAACGTTTTTTAGATTTCTATTTCTGCGAGTTTATACAAAAAATATATATAGGACCCGATCCCAACATTATGTACAAAAAGCCTTTCAAAACTTAAAAAATTTTAATTCTAGCTGATTGATTTTTCAAGATAATGTAAAGTCAAATTTTCGAGATTATTACCAAAAAAATAAATTCAATAGGTGGGAAGTCTTATTATTCTGGGTCGTCAAAAACCAAAATCTGATTTATGGTCGTAAAAATTTTTTTTTTTTTCGTTTTTCACTTATGTGGCAATAACTCAGTGAACTCCGAACCGAAATTTATTTTTTAAACAGTTTTGGAAAGAAAAAACTTGGAACTTTCGACCAATATATATTTAAATTTTGAATTTTTGTGCTATCTATGTTTTTTTGAAGAAAAAATAAAACTCTTTGTTTTTTTTTAATAATTAAATTTTATCGGTGATTTGTTTGGAAGCTACATATACGAGACACAGTATTCAAAATAGGATAATGCCATATACACAAGGTTTATCTCGAAAGATTTCAGTTCTGGAATATAGGGCGATAGGTTCTGATTTATAATTATATGATGAATGCAGACGAACCCTTTTGATCCTGAGTTTAAAATAATGGTCGACAGTTGGTGAATTAAAAAGGTCAATTAATTCTGTTTGCCTGAATTGAATAAACATATTTTATACTACTGAAGGGTGTACAACAAAAAAATAATTAATTGTTAGTTCATTATTATTATTTGTTTTTTTTTTTTGGTTTGTTTGCATGTGCATATCTCTCTGATATCGTTATAAATCTATTTACTACCTTACCTAGCGCTACTACGTTCAACAATAGAATGGCGACGTTGGTCGTTGTTGCTATTGTTGTCGACGACGACATTGTATTCATCGTCAGCGACAACGTCAACGCCATTATTGTTGAAGTTTTCACTAACATTGTTGTTGCTGTTGCTGTTTATATCATTCTTGTTGTTTTCATTGTTGTCCTGCATTGTTGCTGCATTGCGACGTAACGTTGCGCCTACACTTTTAACAGCCTCATTTAAGTCGGACAATTGCAAACGGAAGTCATTTCTAGCATCCTGAGGATCAACATCAAAATCGAGTGGTTGTTGTTGTTGCTGTTGTTGTTGCAATAAGGCTAGTTGTTGTTCTTGTTGTTGCTTGTTATTGTTGTTATTTTTACTCATGTACATGTTTAGACTCTTGGGATATCCGTGTTCAAAGTTGTTGGCAATGTTATTGATGTTGTTGTTGCTATTATAGCGTTTGCTTTTATTGTTGTTGTTGTTGGGCTTTTTGTGTTTTTATCATTGTTCTCATCAACAGCAGCAGGAGTAGCTGCTGCAGCATCGACAGTATCATAAAATGCAACTATTTGTTCAACTGGTTTTTGTATTTGTTGTTGCTGTTGTTGCTGCTGTAAGCGCTCTAAATTGACAAAATAAAAGGGATCAAATTGTATTTGTTGTTGTCGTTGGTGTTGCTGCTTTTGTTTTTGTTGCTGTTGTAATTCAAGTCTCAATTGTCCACTGAATTGTTGCAATACATGTTTTTCATGTTGTTCTTCATAGGTTTTTTGTGCTTCTTGTTCTTCTTGTTGTTCTTGTTGCTGCTGTTGTCTGTAGTTTGTTGTAGTTTCACTATCAGCAGCAGCAGCAGCAGCCGAGCAACGCTTTGATAATAATAGTTTTTGTTGTTGCTATTTTTATTATTTTTGTTGTTATTATTATAGTTGCCATTGTTCACATTTTTCATTTCATATTGTTGCTGCTGCTGCTGTTGACTATTGCTGCTATACTCCAGCGCAAGCGTCAGCTTGGAAAAATAGCAAAATAATATTGCAAGCGTTAGAACGAAAGTCAACTGTAATGAGAAAATAATAAATTGTCAATTAGAATATTATTTGGCTTATTGTATGCGCTTTATTTTTATTTCTTTTGTTTTTAAATTCGTAAAAACCACCTGCAAAAAAAAGTATAGCATACTTTAAGGCTTCTCGCAAAGTTTTTGCCACGTAGCAAGGCAGGAAGTTCATAAAAACGTAAAAAATTGTGCATTCCATACAAATAACTTGACAAAGTTTTGCTTTACTAAAACTTATGACAAAAAAAAAAAAAAAAAAAACTTGTAGCGAGATTGAGACAAACGCAAAAAAAAAAAAAAAAAAAAAAAAGAAGGCAGTAAAAACGCAATCTGAAAGTTTTAGCTTAAAACTTAATTTCATATAAATATCTTTTTTTTTTATCTCGTTTACAATTTAAAGTATTTTTGCAGAAAAATCTTTTAAATTCACAAAATTTTATTTGCCTCAACTAAAGTACGCCAGATAATAACAAGGACACAGCTTAAACTTTTGCATTTGTATTTCAAAATGTTTTTTTTTTTTTTTTTTGTAAAGCTAAGAAATTCTTATTTACGCATATTTTTGTACGCTGCATTTAAAGTTATTTTTGCTGAAAATATAAATAAAAAATAAAATGATAAAAATCGAAGAAGTCATAATAACCCAAAGCAATATTGTATGAAGTGTATTAATTTTTTTGGGGGGTTTTTGTTAATATTTTTTTTTTTTTTCTTCTTTTTTTTTGCGATTTGCCCCGATTTACTGCAACTAAAACTATTTGGTCACGTTCAAAGCGTTTCTAATGAATTTGGTATTTCAAAAGTTGGCTCGCATTGAGTTTTTTGTTATATAAATACATATATGAATGTGTGTGTGTGTGTGTGAACGTTAAGGTCAAAATGGGGCAACTATTGAGCGCGCGTGTCGCATATTATCACTGAACCGCATAGCAACAAGAATAGCAGCAGCAGCAGCTTGCTTGCTTGCTTTTAACTAAATAATAAGTTACTTTAATTTTTTTTTTTTTTGGTTAGTTTCTTAAAAATTCAACTAAGAACTTTACGCGTGTCACATGATCCTGCTTGCTGCTGCCTGATAACTTGATAAAAAGTTTACATAACGTCACATCGTCCTTTTGGATTTTCAATTCAACTTGTTTGCATTGCGGTTTATTTTTTTTTTGCGGTTCTCTAACTTCGTTTCCAACATTGCAAAACGAATTGATTGTCGCCGGAAATGTTGTCATGGGAATTGTACTTAGTCTAACTTAGGCGCTCTTTCTAACTCTGTGTCTACTTTCATTTGTCTTTGTGTAACGCATACATGCGTGTGAAAGGATATGTATGTGTAGTAGGCAATGCGAAAAAAAGTTTTTTTCCTTTTTTAGATTTTTTTTTTGAGATTTACATGATAGCATTTCAGCTTTTAAGTATCGACTTTTGTCATTTGAGTTGATAGACTACTACTACAGCAGGAGCATTTGTGTGCGTTGAAATTGAGCGTGTTTAAAGCAAAGATAGCAGTTTATAAAGTAGCTTAACGGGTATGAAAGCAAGTGAAACGTAAAATTTGGTTAGTCATAGACTTGCGTGTAGACAGTTAGAAGCTTGATAATGAAAATTTTAGGCAATGTGGAGAAATGAATTCTTCATCAGCTAGGAGAAAACAAAAGTTCCAGCGACTCCGAACACTGGTGATATCAGTTGCGTTGATAATAATTTTGCAATAAAAAAAAGATACATATAGGAATGTATTGATACCTAAAGATATCGATACTTTACTTGCATAATCGAAATAATATATCGATGCTATGAGTATTTGGAAAAGTTTTTCTCGTGTCTAAAAAAAGTATTGTACAAGTAGGGATGTGTTGAAACTTTTAAAGTATCGATATTTGTACCTATATTTAAATTTTAAAATTATCGATTTTTTACTCGAATAATCGATAATATATCTCGATTCTATAACACAGTGAGCTTTAAGAGGTCACAGGTTTGATGAATATGTCGAGATTTCAGCTTTCAAAACTGCAAAATTATAATTCTACATGACTTTTTCCCGAGATAAAGTAAAGTCAAATGTTCAGGTTTCAATATTATTGCCAAAAAAAATAATAATAAAACTAGTAAACAAATAGTCTTATAATAATTTTAGGGGTAGTAGAGTAAAACAAAACTGCATATTTGGAATTTAAAGAACACTCTCAAAATCTAATGCTTATGCTTAAAAAACTAGTTTTTTCTCTGCTTTTTCACTTATGTGGCAAAAACTTAGTAAACTTCGAATCGATAATTATATTGTAAACAGTTTTAGAAGAAAAAAACTTAGATCTTTCGTACAGTATATAAAATATTATGATATTTCAGATTGTACATGAGTACAATTCCAAGGCAAACGCAAATTATTTTTACAAAATTTTTAGTCTCTTTTTTTACTTGTGTGACAATAACTCAGTTAATTTCGTATCGAAACTTAGTTTTTAATCAGTTTTGAAAAGAAAAAACCTGGACCTTTCGAACAATACTTATAGTATTATGACATTTCATATCCTATCTGTGTATATTTTTAAGGCAAAAGCATTTATTATTTTATTTATTTATTTTTTTTTATACCCGTTACACAAAGTGTAAACGGGTATATTCAGTTTGTTCGAAAGTTTGCAACGCATTGAAGGAGACATCGGAGACCCCAGAAAGTATATATATTATTGATCAGCTCGATGAGACGAATCGATTTAGCCATGTCCGTCTGCCTGCCCGTCTGTCTGTCCGTCTGTCTGTCTGTCCGTCTGTCTGTTGCCGATGTGTTTTCAAGATATTGACCTGAAATTTTAAACTTAAGCTTTTTATGCTCCTAGTTAATTTGTATGCCAGAACCAAGGTGCCACACCCATTTTTAGGTATAGCCCCCATACAAACTTACCACTTTTTTTTGATTTTATGTATGAAAATAGTTATTATTTATGAATGCTTTTACTACAATGTAGGGTAAAAATACTTCTAATGGCATCCAATATCAAAAGAATGTTGCCACGCCCATTTTCAGATATAGCCCCCATACAAACTTACCACTTTTTTTGATTTTTTGTATGAAAATACGTATTATTTATGAATATATTTAATGCAAATAGGGTAAGAACACTTTTATGTCATCCAATGTCAAATCTAAGGCGCCACGCCCATTTTTATGTATAGCATCCATACAAACTTACCGCCCATTTTCGAGTTTTTATATGAAAACATTTATTATTTCTGAATGAATTCAATTAAATTTCGTAAATGTCCACCTAAGGGACAACTTTCGATATGGTAAGGATCGGGCAAATATAACATAAAGCCTCCATACAAAATTGACCAAATTCAACGTGAAATTTAATCTAAGCACCTGGTGAACATATAAACTATTAAAAATGTTGTGTAACGGGTATTTCAGTTTCGGTTCCACCGAAGTTAACGTTTTTTTCCTTGTTTCTTTTTTAATTTTTCAACTTTATTAATGTTTTCTTATACAAATTTTTCAAAAATTACACTTTTTAACAATTTTTTCCAAAAAAGTTTTTTTAAGCTTCGTGTGCAATGCCAGCTGTACAGACTTTTCCTGTACAATAATTTATTTTCAGCATCAAAATACAAAAAAACATCGATAGTATCGATATAATCGATACTGAAAGTACTTATGTATCGTATAAGAAAGTATCGAAATATTATATATCGAATAAAAAAATAATACGACTATTGCCACTGTACTGTAAAAAAAAAATTCAAATATCCGCAGCCCCACAAAAAGTCACTGTGCCACGTTAAGTTCACATTCAGCGGTCTGAGTAGTTTAAAATCACAAAAAGAAAAATGCAAGAAATCAACAAATCACAGACAAAAAGTGGTAAAAGCGCATAAAAACACACACACACACAAATGTTGTTCTATACCAATTTAATTTGCATAAGCTTTTATGTTGCGAAAAATATTAAAAATAAAAAAAAATTATTTATGCAAACAATAAAATTCTATAAATAAAATAGAGGCATATGAAAAACAAACAAGATTTTTTATGCGTGTAAAAATTTTATTGCACAAAACTCTTTTTTTCTTTTGTTTGTTTAATAGTTTATACAATTTTTTTTTTTATTTATTTTTATATGGAACATGAAATTGTTATATAGAAAATATATAAACTTTAGACCAGTTTTTTTTTTTTTTTTTATTATTTTTTTGTAAAATTTTCAATTGAATTTTGCTCGCAGCAGCAATTGTTTAAACTTTGTCCTTTGTGTAAAACAAAAACAAAAAAATTGTAGTGTCTACTTTAGCAATTGCCACCACCAACAACACAAACAACAACAATCTATAGTAAGGAAGAAATATAATATAAAGTTGTAAAAATACAGAAACAAATTAAACAAAAAAAAATATATAAAAAAATTGAAAACCCTACACTCTGTTTTTTTTCCTGTTTTTTATTGCTATTCCCCAATGTTGTTGCTTCAGCTTTGAGTAAAATAGCAACTTGCAACTTGCTGTGTATTGTGTTGTGCAGCATGTTGTTTACTGTTGAGCCTTGTTTTTTTGTTTTAATTGTTACTTTTGAACTGCTCCTCCTCATACTCATACTCGTATACATTGCAATAGATTTGAGTTGTAGCAGCAGTAAGCAACAACTGTTGTCGTTGCTACATATACAGCCAATTTGTTTTGCTGCTGCTGCTGCTGTTGCTATTGTGTTTTTGCAATATTACAATGCGATTATTGGCAATTGTCAAATATTAGTTTTGTTATGGTTTCATCAAAGCAATGAAACGATTTTAATTAATTTTGAACTTTGCCAATTTTGAAGTGAACAAAACTTTGTTTTTGTTTTCAATTGATTTGGTTTTGTTTGATTTTTAGCTTTTAATTGTTGATAATTTTATAAATTTTTTGTTTTGTTTATTTCCAATTAGAACAATGCAAAATGATTTAAAACATAAAAAAAAAAGTTTGCCTAAAAGTATGCAATATGTGCTTAGCATAACTAATGCGCATATGTCTGTTTTATGCTGCGTGTCTGCGCTATTTTTTTTTTTTTTTTTTTTTTTTTGAAAATAATAGGCAATGAAGCGCGTTACATATAGATGCAGACAGTTAGATTTTTATGGCTTATAATATTTTTTTTTGTTATCTGCGCATACAAACGAAAAATCGTTTTGTAGCCAAAAAAGAAAAAAAATAAAATATTTATTTTCATATAATATTTTTATTGCTTGATTTTATGGTTGTATTTCTTTAAAAAGATAAACATTAAATTTAACGAAAAATTCAAGTAAAAGTTATGATTTATGGCTTCAAAATCAATTAAATGTAAAAAAATTTGTCTATGTCCGCCATGAACTTTGAGAACATACAACCGATGTGACCCAAACAGGTTTCATTTGAAAGGCAGCATTACAAGTTTAATTATAAAATACTAAAATAACGCCTTAGCACTTTCGATTCATTTATGAATTCAATTTTCAAATTATTCCATAAAATTTGTTTGGATTTTTTGTATGTTTTTATACTAGCGCCAACAGAAATATAAAAATATGGTATTTTTTAGTGCTTTTTTGTACAAGAATATATTTTGGTCTTGCGGCAATAAAAAAAAAGTACAAAATTGACAACAAAAAGTACAAAAAATGCAAGAAGAACAGCAGCTGTGAAACGAAATAGAGTACAAACTGATTACAAACACCAGAACAACGTGAAGCACACGCCGTGTATTCGCTAGAAATAAATAAAATAAAAAAAAATGTTGCACATCCGTCCGGTTTATTGGTTTTCGATTACTCCAAAAAATTTAAGATTTGAGTGAATTATGTAAGATTTGAGAGAATTTTGTTTTAACAACTCTTCTTAATATAAGAACAATTCGTTCTTAAAACAAGCACAGTTCGTTCTTGATGCATATACAAATTTTTTTTTTGATAAAATTGTTCCTTGTTAAAATTCGTTTTTGGTACAATATGCTTTTAGCTGCAAAGAACTGAAAAAAAAAAAAAAAATCCAAAAATGTATACGTTGCACAACTTAATTGGAGATTATCATATTGCTTGAGCTACTGTTGCAAGCAGCATTAGACAGGTGCTTAGTTTGCTGAATTTCGTTTGTCTATTTTACTGATCATTCAACAAAGATATTAACACAGAAGCTTTATGACAGCAGTACACACACATGCACACATACACATGCATTATTTTTCTTATGTATACTTACTTCCATGCTTTCTAAAATTTTCGTTTCTTGTAATAAAAACTCAAGCACATTTGCACAGCTTCATGTTTCCTTTTTTTTTTTTGCAAGCGTTTTAAAATTTTTTTTACTGTTGCGCAAACTAAAAAGGAAGCTCAGATTAAAGCTTAAAGTTTATATAAGGGTTTTTTGTTGCAGACTTACAGGGGCAAAGCAGCCAAAAATGTGTGTACTACTTTTTGTAAGTTGTCATAATTTTTTTTTATGGCTGCTCAGACAGCAATTTTTTTTTTTCATTGTAGTTTTATTTCATATATAAATTGTTTTTTTTTGTAAAAAAAGGATGCTCTGTTGCACTATATCCGCATAAGTCTGTTTTTGACAGTTTTGCACTCTACGGGTGTGTATATATGTGTGTGTGTGTGAGTTATTATGAGTAGCACTCTTTTGTATATGCTTCAGATATTTGCGTGACCAATTAGTGTCAAATGCTTTTCTGCTTACATTGCCCCAAAAAAAAAAAAAAAAACTGAACTATCATATTATTGTACTTCAAAGGATATATACATAAAAAAATATCCTTTTATATAGCATATATATTTCTTATATACTTTTTTGTTAGTTGACATTTTAAATGTTTTTTTTTTTTTTAATATTTTATATTGTTTGCAAGTGTGCAGGCGCTCATTTATGTGTCGTCGTTCTATATTTGTGTATCTATGTTTGTGTGTGTCTGTGTGTGTGTATATATGCACATCCGTTTTATATGTTTATTTCACTGATTGTTTGCTCTGCCGCTTCTACTGTTCTTAACAGTTTTGTTTGCTCGTTGACTTTTTTTTTTTTGTTATTGCCCCATTTGCTTTTGCTGTTGCTGCTGCATTTGTCTGCGTTCTTGCGCATTTTGTGGATTTGTGGTTGCGTGATATACTTTTTATATTATTTTATATGCTCTATTTTTTGTTTATTCCTTTTTTTTTTTTTGTGTTTTGCCTGCATACAAAAATTCTTGAAATATTTCATTTTCTTGATAGTGTCTAACGTTTAAATCTCATTTAATTGTTGTATAAGACGTTAACGTATTTAAGTCTTTAATTAAATGTTACACATACGTCACGTTTGTGTAAACATGGCTGCACAGATAGACAGACAGACAGTCAGTTAGGGAGATAAAAAAAAGTAGTTAACTAGACGAAAAATTAAATGAGTAAATAAATTAACTATAGTGAAATGAATACAAAAATAAGTAAAAATAGCTAAAAATAAATAAATTAAAAAAATTTTTAAAAAAAAAAAAAAATAAAAACAATAACATCGATTTTAGTAAGAACTCTTGCAGAACATGTATTCTCAACTTAATATCTATATGTATGCTATAACTTAAGAATGACTGAGAATGTCCGATTTTATTAATTGAGAAATTTAAAAAAAAAAACTTTCTAAAAAATACCAGAAATAATCCCAGATATTAAAAAAAAAATACCACCTCCTAGAATCCCATTTCAAAATATCTGGTAACAAATTCCCTTTACAGGAAAATATTAGGATATGAGCATTTTTTTTTTGCATTTGAAATTTGATTTGATTTTATTCAAAATTTTTTTAAAGTTTAGTCAAAAGTAATGAAAACAAGAAAGAACGGTAAAGTCAAGTATGCTCGACTGCCAGATACCCTTTACCCAATCTTTATATATTATACCCTAAGTTAAGTCTCATCTTAGTTACATACTTTATTGTATTATATTTCCTTAAAGTTTTATGGGGCTATAACTAAAATTTTTTGGTACCAACCCTTTTGGGATATTTTATTGGGACCATTATGGGCTTAATTTATACAATGAAGTTTAAAAAAAAAACAATGAAGTTTTTATGCAAAATCCCAAAATTTTGGTGTAGTTTTGCTTCCCCTGTAAAATGGGACTAGAGGAAAAAAAGTTTGTAAGTGAAAACTTGACAGCTCAGGAGAGCCTAAGTTTTAAATATGTTGGGCAAATTTCTTATAGTTTCCGGACGGATGGATGGGCAGACGAACATAGCAAGATCAATTCTCCTATCAATAAACACATTTGCACGATCTTAATATTACCTATTACAGATACAGAAACTGGGTATTAAAGATTGAAAAAAGATTGGATAAGATTGGAGCTGAAAAAGATTGGAAAAATGAGAGCTGCGAAAAGCAGTTAGTTTTAGAAAAATATTTGAAAAGAATTATTTGCAACACCCGAGCAAGGCCGGTATTTCAGGTAGTTAATATAAATACAATATAATATTAAAAATTGCAAAGCGAATCAAAACCCCCTAAAAGTATGCAGTACCGAAAGTTTAAATATTGTATGCTGTTCTGTCTATCTGTTTGTCCGTCTGTCTGTTGAGCTCTATCTCATTGTCGCATAATTACAGTGTATCTAATAATTCCGTGAACTCAACATACGACTCGTTGTGCTTTTTTTTGTTTTTTCTATTTAACTAAAGCAGCCGTTAATCACTTGCGCCACTTGTTGTGCTTAGTCCTGCATAATTTTGCTCATGAATTACGCCTTATTTTTTTGAGAGCTTACAGCACAACATGCCAAAAAAAAAAAAAAAAAAAAAATGTTGCACATAATTCATGTGTCTTCTTTGTGCTGCCTCTTTCAGGTATTTTGGTTTTTGTGGCGCAACGCTTATAGTGGGCCGAATGCTACAAACTTTAAAATGCCAATTAGTGGTTTGCTGTTTTTGTTTTTTATATACAATTTTTTTTTTTAGCAGCAATTAAATTATGGGCATTGTAGATTTTTTATATTTATTCAACGTTAAAATCCATGCCACAAATGTAATCCTTTATTGCCTTGGTAACTTTTAAGTATTAAGTATTAAGCTTATTTATTTATATTCCATACATATATGAATTAAATAGAAACTAACTAACAAAGGCAAGGCAAAGGATTATAAATGTAAAGCACTCAAAGCAGCTTGTATCCGTTTTTCGCTAAGCATGCCATTATGCATATCTAAAATAACTTATAATTTTACTATATTTTTGTATATTTCATTTTGCTCCTGTAGCGCGTATTCTGACTTTCAGCGGGTTGCCATGAGTACAGCACATACTATATATATTTTCTTTTCTATAGTTTGTGCTTTTGTCATTCTATTTTAACCTTTCGCTATATGCATGCTATTTCTGTAAATTGTACAACTTTTTGCTGTTGTAGTCATATCGACTTGACTTTCTGTGTGTGCAAATTGTTGATTTATTTAATTTTAAAAATGAAAACGGAAGTCAAAATATGATTATTTACAAAATATATACTGCACTGCACTAACAGACTTGTTGCATTTTTGTTGAAATAAAATAAAAAATAATTCTTTAATCTGTGCAGCTGCAATTGAATGGAAAACCTCGAAGCATGTGTCTGTGGTTATGCATCGGAAATTCTTTTTCTCTGCAACGCACAGTTTTGCGTGTTTGTTTGGTGTTTCTCAGTAAGTGCTATAAATTTTTTTTTCTTGTTGCTATTGTGTATTTTTAAATGAAATATTTATTAACATTTTTGCAGTAAATTTTTTAAACAAACAATGTTATATTCTACTTTGATATTGCTTGTAGTTTACTATAAAAATATTTGCATTTTTCTTGTTTGCATTTTAGTTAAAAAATTTAACTCTTATCTATGTACGTAAGATATATTTGTATCTTTTTTTTTTGTGTAAGATACATTTTTAGCTTTTTTTTACATAAATATTTGTATCTATTTTTTAACATTTTTTTTGAGATACATTTGTATCTATTTTTAAAGTTGCATTTTTAGCTACTTTTAAGATAAAATTTGTATCTATTTTTTAAGATTTTTTTCTTTGAGATACATTTGTAACAATTTTTTTTAGATACATTTGAATCTATATTTTTTTTTTTTGAGATACATTTGTATCTTTTTTTTATTTAAAGATACATTTATATATATTTTTTATAAAATTTTTTTGTTGCGCTACATTTCTATCTTCTCTTTGATTCAAAAACTTAAATTTATATACAGACTTGCATATATAAATTGCATATTTTCTACTGTCGAAGCAAAATGAGATTTTATTTCCTTTTATTTGAAAATATTTATTATTAAAAATTCAAAAATGATTGCTGCTTCTACGATAACATTGAAAGCCTAAGCAAAGCAATTGAAAAGGTTAAAGAAAAAAAGAAAAAAAAATAAATAAATAAAAAAATTAAACTTGCAAACATCTGTTTGTCGTTTTTAAAAATTTCAACATCGTTTATCAAAATAGATTGAGCCGCATTTTACGCACAACTTGGCAAGCATTCATTCGTTACAACATGCAAATACTCGTACACATACATTGCTCCTTGAACTTATCTAATGCTCTAAGTACTTATGTTATACGCAAGCAAATGGTTGTAGTGTTGGTGCTGATGGTGGTGGTGGTGGTGGTGTTATTAAAGCTTACGTCAGCAGAAAAGGATACGTGTTAAATGAATGCATTCATGCCACACACATACACATATACGAGTATGCTGACATTTACAAAGATTCTATGCCAAACACACACTAAAGGACGTTATGTCTAAAACGAGTTGAAATGTGTTAGCGGCGCTACGCAAGAAATGTAATAAATGCCAAGTAAAATATTTTTTCAAATCAATTTTAAATGCTTCAAGGCTTGAGTAAAGAAAGAATGTAATAGAGAACAACAAGTAGAAAAAAAAAGTAAAAGAAATGAAGAAAAATGAATTATTAAAAAAACGAAAAATATATACGCTGCTCATATATAATAAAAAATTTATTATTTTAATTTTTTAAAGTAAAAAATTAATGTACGAAAAAGTATTATGAAAATTAGCGCCCAAAAGTATGCAACATTTTTTTTTTTTTAAATAGTTACTAAATGTGCGTTCTAAAAGCGTTACAAACGTTACGAAAAATCGTATTATACTACAAAAAAAGTAGAAAATAAAATAAAAATACATTTTACTGATTTCTATTTCATACGTTTTGCTTCTATTGTCGTTGTGCCCAGCTCAGCTACCCAGCCTTTCATTGTGCTATTGTTATGCTAAGATGCGACACATACATATAAAAACTTTGAAGAAAATTGTTTAGAGTGTAGTGATGTGTGGCAAATATAAGCGTTACAAATCAAAGTATGTGGGCATATGAATGCTTACCAAAAAAAAAAAAAAAAAAAAAAAAAAAAAACAAAAAATATTTCAACGACAAATACCAGCCATACGCAGCTATTCATTTTGATAAAAGAACAAAAAAAAAAAAAAAAAACATAAAGGAAAACTTTTTTATTCTCTAGTGTAATATATAGGTACGTTTTTTTCTTTTGAGATTTTTTCTTTTGCATTTTTATTTTTCACTAAAACATGCCATTTCATTTTGCCTATACGGGTTTTTTTTTCTTCTTCATCTTATTATTATGCTTTATTTTTTTTTTTTTTTGTTTTGATTCTTTTGCTTGGCAACCATTGCGCTATTTGAATAACTAAGAACTCAATATTTTTCTTGTATGCCAAACTGTCTCTTGGGAATGAAGCATCAGTTTAAGGGGTACAATTTGCCACCTACAAAAAAAAAAAAATAAAAAAAATAAAAAAGGCGCATACGAATCATGTGAACCTATTGTATATGTCATGTTTTGATTGAGGTTTGCCACTGTGGAAAAGAGAAATGAAATTTATTTCTTTTTTTTTGTATTTTATTTTCTTTTATATTTTAAATAAAGTAAATTTATTGTAGCACAAGAGCCAACGGAATTGTAACTCAACTTGAAAGTGTTGCTCTAGGGAATTGCTGTAAATTTCGTTAAAGGCAGCTCAAACACACACTTTCTACTAAATTTTCTTTGCCTTGATTTTATTTTTTTTTTTTTTTTTTGAATATTAAACTTGACCAACTGTCACCGGCAGCAAAATATATACTCTAGATTGAATGAATGAATAAAAAGTCCAGTACAGTGTGCAGTGTCAAACGTATGTAAAAAAACTCCTTTATACACACGCTGTGCACTTGATGACGCCTTGGAGCAAACACAAGCAAGCTGCTGTGTGCTCTTAAGTTGACTTGGCCAACACACATTAAAATGTGTCAAAACGACAAAATGGCAGAGATTTTCATAATCGTAATTTTGTAAGAACAAATAACAAAAAAATATTTGTTTTTTTTTTTTTATTGAGTTGTGAGTTGGGATCAGACAGCAAACGAATTGCTACTTTTCTTTAACTTTCGTTTATTTTATTTTTTTATTTTTATTTTTGACAAATGATGTTTTGACATTTTTGCATATGGCAAAAGTTTAATTTTTATATTGATTAAGTTAAGACAATTTGAGTTTGAGTAACTTTATTTGTTTATGTGTGTGATATCTGTGTTTGAACTTGTTTTTTTTTTTTTAATTTGTCTATTTGAAACTTTTCGTATGAAAATTTGTTTTCGGGATTTTATTGAAATTATTTCATTGAATTTAATTTAGTTAGTTTTGTTTTGTGAGAATGTGTGCTACTTTTGAGAATTTATAACATTAAAATATAATAAAAATATTTAACTATTTATAAAAAAAGTTTTAAGCAATTAGATTTGATTCACTAATTCATACGATTTGCAGCTGTGCAGAGTTTCACATAAACTCAATTATTAGGACATTTTCAAGGCAGTTGGACAGACGGACATTAAGCAGCAATATTGCTACTTCAGTCAGAACAGTTTTTGGTGCTGATTTTATATTCAGTCTTTCCAACAAGTCAAGAAGCCATACCAATCCACGCTCGATTTGTCTCTTTTTTTATAACCGTCACACATACTGTGTCCGTCTGTCTGTCTTTTGTGCAACGATTCGTTTTAGTTTTAAATATATTGAGCTGAAACTCGGAACTTAAGCTTTTCTCAGTCAAATGTAGTTTGTATATTAAAAAAGAATGCCACGCCCACTCTAAGATGTAGCCTTATATAAATCTGCCGCCCATTTTTGAGTTTTTTTTAATAAGAATAGTTATTATTTATAGTTGGTCTTTTTGGTGTTATTTTTATACTTTTTTTCTTCATATTTATTGCAGCGAAACATAATATGTCGGGGTTTGTGTGAAAACATACAAAAAAAAAAAAAGTTCTAAAAATATCATTTTGCAGTGAGTACACAAAATGTTTGGGCTAATATAAAAATATACAGAAAAGCATAACATTTTTGTAAGGGAAAATTCAAAAATCGACTTCATTAACAAACCAGATGTGTTTAATGCGTTATTTTATTGGTCTAAAATTAAGCTTCCATTGTTGCCTTTCAAAAGAAACCGGTTTGGGACTCATCGGTTGAATGGTTTCGAAAATGCATAGCGGACATAGAAACGTTTTTTACTATTTTATATAAATTAGACTTTCTAAAATAAGAAAAACTATATTTTTAGGCAAAACCCAAAATTTTGGTTTAGAAAAAAACCATTTGCAAGTGGACACTTGACGGCTTAGGAGAGTCTAAATTTTGAATATGTGTTCTATGTCTTATAGTCTTTGAGATAATCGTTCTTATACGGACGGGCATAGCTTGTTTGACTCTCCTTTCACTGCTGGGTCAATCTAGCCTCCTTCTGTCTGTTACATACATTTGAAATCTTGGTTTCTATAAGCATTCCAAAGATGAACATACATATATATACCGATTTGATGAGGATTGGACCACAATATATGGCCCCCATAAAAATAATCTCCTCATTTCAATTAATTTAAAGAAAATTATTGTTTATTTTTAGTTTTAAATTTTACAAATATGCTTCAGAGCACTACAAAAAAAACTCAAAGGACCAAAAATCTTAGGGATGTGGCAAACTGCAAAGCTTCTACACTTTATTTTATACAAAAAATTAAACACAACTCTTAATTTCTTTGAGCAATTTAAAACTCTGCAATTGATGTAAGTACAACACTGAAACTGAATATAAAATCTTATCTTTATTTATTTATTTTTTTTTTTTTTTTTTTTTTTTTAGAAGAATTGTTGTAATTATTTTCAGAGTTGCAACAAATTGCGCTGGCTATGAAATTGTCATGTCTTGCACATTTCCTGTTTTATGTGTTTTACGAAAAGTTGTCAGACCAGAAGTGGCTGCATATACTATATATAATAACTATAAAACTCTTATTGCTGCTGCATGCACTTGTAAATGTCCTGCACACAGGATAGGATATCTGAATGACAGAATGACAGACTGACATAAAGACTGACATAAAGATAGACAGGCGTTGACCACAATAAATGCTGAGTTTATATTCGTTAGTTATTTGTCTTTTTATAAGAGTATTTGTTGTTGTTGTTGTTGGTGGTATTTCCGCAGGCTGTCTTTTGATTAGTTCAAGTCTTACTCCTTTTTTTTTGGGCTACTATTTGAAAATGAGTACACTTTAAATGACACAAAGTTGCAGCATATTTTGTCAATTTTATATTATAATATGATGTTTGCAATGTGTGTGTGTGAAGTGTTGCAATATTATCTACAATGCAGCTTTTTGTTGAAAGAAATATAAATATAATCTATATAAAGTAGCTGCCTTGTTAGTACATTGTTACTTTGCTTGACCATAAATAGAAGAAAAAAAAAAATAAATAAAATAATATAAGAAATCATAGAATACCAAAATATAAATTTATTTTTTTTTTATATACAAAATAAATTCAACAAAATATTTGCATTGCATTTCGCATTCAGTGGCAATTTGTGCGTGCAACGAGGCACATGTCAACTTGAGCTACTTCAATTGAGTAAATCCAAAGAAAGAAAGAAAGATAACACACTCTATTTTATTTTTGTATATAAAATAAGCTAGAATAATAATACAAAATAATATAGTTTATATTTTATTTGAGTTCTTATGTAGATTTTTTTTGGCAATGGTGCTCGACCGCAAGATATTGTGCTTGAATTGAAATGATTGCATATGCATATAAAGCTTTTATTCTAGTGCCAGCTTAACCTCAATGCCAAATAATAGTAGCCATAAGCATATTATATTTGAAAATGCATATAGTAAGCATATTTAAGGATAAGTAGGTGATTATAGTTGCAAACAAAAAAAAAAAAAAAAGAAAAAAAAAAAGAAAAAAAAAAAGAAAGGCTAAATAAATAACAAAAATGATCGTTGCAGTGTAATAAGCTGAACCTGTACTCAAAGTTATATGAAATATAAAATTTAGTTGCAGCTTCAGGTTAATGTAGTAAGTCAAGGAAGTGCAGAAACTTTTAAACTTAGTCCTAAAAGTTGTTTTTTTCAACTCACATTTTTATTGAACTGTTCTAAGCCAATAAAAAATGCTAAAATAATGCATGAACATTTTTAAAGCATAAAATATGCACTTATATGCCAATTTTTTTCCGAAGGACTTTTCAACCTAATCTGTTATAGCATTTTACTGAGAAGATACATGATATTAAATATATGCACTAAAATATGCCAAAAAATATATGCTAAAATACTATTATTTTGAATTCACATCCAAAAAATGCTAAAATGCATTATTAATGAGCATTATTAAAGCATTCTCATATAAATTGCCCATCTATGCACAATATATGCATTTATATGCAATTATATGCCAATACAAAAATTTAATAATATTCGCAACAGCTTTTTTAAACTAAACAATAATATACTTAATATGTACTATGCTTAATTGCAGGTTTTTAAATATGCACAAAATACATATATGCAATTATATGCCAATTAAAAAGAATCAATAATATTCGCACCAGCTTTTCAAACTAATAAATACCAAACTAAAAACTATGTAAATTTACTTTACCTATGGGTACAAGAAATTAAAAATATGCACTAATATGCTGAAACAATATTTTTTTTCAATTCACACTTTTATAACACTGCTTTAAGCAAAAAAAAAAACAAAACAAAAAAAAAAAATATATGCTAAAATAAATGATTATTAAAAATTTTAAGCTCTATTTAATAAAATTATATTTTATACAATATATGCAATATGCCATTATATGCAATTATATGCCCATTAAAAAAACTCGATTATTTTTACGCCAGCCAATTAAACCTTAACATATATAGCATTTTGCTCTACTGGTACATGGAATTCAAAATATGCACCAATATGCTAATATGTAAAACTTTTTTTTCCTAATATGCAATATGCTATTATATGCTAAAGCGAAAAAAGTTAATTATCTTTGTGCTAGTCAAATAAATATAGTCAAATATATCATTTTGCTCGACTGGTACATAAAATGAAAAATATGCACAAATATGCTAATATGTAAAACTTTTTTTTCCTAATATGCAATATGCTATTATATGCTAAAAAGCAAAAAATTTTAATTATCTTTGTGCTAGTCAAATAAAACTTGTCAAATATATCATTTTGCTCGACTGGTACATAAAATGAAAAATATGCACAAATATGCTAATATGTAAAAAAAATTTTTTTTTGAATTTAAATGTTTACTAAACTGTTCTTAACTAAAAATGAGCTGCAATTTAAACATTTTAAAGCATTCTCATTTAAAATGCGCTTCTATGCACAAAATATGCAACAAAAAGCAATAATTTTATTTATCACAAAAATAAGTCTTCTAATTAAAACAAAGACAGAAAACTTTATATTAAGAGCATAAAATTGTTCATTAGCCATTTTCATTGTACAGTTTATATATTTATTTCAAAACAAAACAACTTTATCTATCTCATTATGCGTTCATTATAATTGAAACACATTTATGCATAGCTGACCTGCATGACACAACTTTTATGCTTATTTTTTCTCGATTTGATGTTTTTGCTTTAATAATAAAAATAATAATGCGCATAATAAAAATCAAATTGTAATGAATTATAGCCTACTAACAACAAACGGACTGGTCTCAGGTCAACAGTGTATACAGTCAAAAGCCAACAAGCAAAAACAGCAGCAGCCGCAGTTATCGGCATGTTCGAGCATAAATTTATGCTTTTTTTTTTTTTTTGTGGCTGGCAACAAACACAGATAAAAAAAAAACAATATAAATAATAGAAATACAAAAATATAATCAAATCTGAGGCTTTGTGAAATTATGCACAACATACATTGCCATACATTGTGTTTACAGGCTTGTTTGTGATAATTAACAAGGATATGCGTCGGTGTGAAAAAAAAAAAAAAAAATACAAAGTGTAGGCATATCATGAGTCAATTATTGTAGAAGAGTATGGGTAACATATTACATTATAACCGCAAATAAATTGCAACAATTATTTCTTTTTAATTAAGCCAAATACAATACGTATACGTAAAAAACCAAACAAAATAAACTGAATATAAAATATATATATGTATGTATTTATTTAAATATAAATATAACCGCATCGCATATTAAAGATCGAAAATAAACATGGCGCGCGAGCAAATGTGTATTAATTAAATTAACTCAACGACAAATTAAACAATGGCGGCTGTCGTGCTATTTCGTATGCGTTTATATACATATACAAGTGCTAGCGAATACCCGCTGCTTTGCTCGCGTATTTTTTTTTTTTTTTTTGTTTTTTTGAGAAGCGTCTTTGTTACCAAAGCTGGCGTCTGTCCGCTATTTCATTTCATTTTGGCAACACCAATGGGTCCCAAGTACGAATTTCGGAAATCCCTTTGAATACGAGAAAAATATTTTCAAACCATCTTTCAAATGCAGCAAGTTTCATTATTCCAAACATATGTATAAGGTCCCCATTAGACCTTCTGATCAAAATTTTGCTAAATCTCTACTCAAAATTTCAGCTTTGTATCTTTAGCCGTTTGAATTGTAGGCCGATACCCTTTCAATCAGTCAGTCAATCAGGTTAAAGAGATTTACATATATAATTCTATATTTATATCTATAGATATATACAAATGAACGCACACACACGCTCAAACAATTCATTATGATTTTCATAGATTTAATCCAACCAAAAAGTAAGTAAAAAAAAAAATAAAATAAAAATATAATGGTTGTGCAAATGAAAAAGTTAATTTAATAAATAATACTTAAAAACAAAAACAAAAAAACAAAAGTAAATAAGAAGCATACAATAAAAACGTGACAAATATAACACATATTGTTTTTATTATACCCTACCACAAATATATATGAAGCGATTATATTGATTTTATAAAAACTCAAGTAATAACAACAATTATTCGATTTTAAAAACGTTCGAAGTCTTGTAGAATAAATATTTTTTTAAATAAAAATTTTTATACAAAAAAAAAAAATACTTCACAACTCCATGTAGCGCATAATAAAGTCGTTACCAATTTTTAAATATTTTCTTCTTTTTTTTTTTTTTGTTATTGTTTAAAGCGCTTCAAAAAAATTTCGCAACGTAAATTAAATTACTAATACGCCACGTATGCTGCGCAAGAGCTTGTGTTGCTGCTGCTGCTTTTAGCACTTTTGTTACGAGCTTAACGAGATTTTTAGAATGTGTCTCTATGTCACTATGAGTGTGTGTGTGTGTGTTTGTGTGTGTGTCTGTGTTTGTGCATGACTGTCAATTTTTATTTTATTTATTTTTATTTTAGCATGCATTATACTGTGTTTTTTTTTTTTGTATACACTAAATCGTTTTTAGCTAAATGATTTTAAAATCCATTTATTTGTCATTTTTATGCAAATACTTTGGCATATTTTATGCCAATGAAAAAAAAAAAAAAAAAACTGACAAAGTCAAATGTGAGCACTTGATTAAATTAGCATATCTGCGTGATTTTTGTTTTTTTTTTTTTTCACATTTAAAAAAAAAATACTAAAAAGCGCTTTAGTACTTATAGTAGGGCTTTTTTTTATACATATGGTTTAGGCCGGCAAAAGATGCACCAAATGGAAAATAAAAATACAGAAGTCATTATAAACTCTGTTTAATTTAAATATTTTCCTAAAATTCTTCCACCCAAACACGCCCAATGTCGATTTAGCCGCTTTTGACTTGAGTCATGCTTCTGAGCCATACTTCAGAACCGGCTTTATCAGCGTCTTGCTTTTTTTGGGACCGAAATCTACTTTGCATTTGCTAACCGAGTCCGAAATAGCATCGATTAGCAAGAGTAATGCTACGTTTTATTTCCTGGCTGGTATTATTGCCTTTGTTTAACTCTGTGCCTTAGTAGACGCAGTTTTCTAAAACATCGACGAGATTGTTGAAGTCGCGTTGGTGGTCTGCGGATCTTACTCTCATTCACCGTTAGTCCCATTGAGACGGCAGGGTCTCCTTACATTTCAATCGCTGCCTAAGAGTGGATTTTTAATCAACTCTTCGTCTTGTACCCTAAATAATTGCAAAAATAACTCATCTAGTCTGAGGCTTTGTTATTTTTCAATACCATACTGGATCTCTCTCGTCTCTCTAGGCTGGAGCCTTCACAGAAGGCAAGTCCAACTCTTCTCTGCTGGCGGCATTGTTTTAAGAGCGGTTGTTATCTCTATAACCTAAGTGATTCCTGGACAACTGTTAACATGCTTTCTGGTTCATATTTTAGGAAAGAAGCTCCTTTGGTCATAAAAAGTCTTGTTTCTGCTACACATCATCTTAACAAGTGCTGGCAAATCAATCATTTTTGGTGATTTTTCACAATTTAAACGACACTGTGTGTGAAAGTGATTTGCGAGTTTCTTGTACCTCTTTGAACACATTCAGTTCTCGGCCATTATGTGTATCGATCTTCGTGAAAAGTGAACCTGTTCAGAAATTAATACTGATTTGTTAGAACTGCGATTAAATCTCTGTTTGCAGTCACAGCGGTTTTCAGTCGCAATCGCTTATTACACTGTGACTCAAAAATCACACTTTATTACCAACACTAATCTTAACTTTTTTCAATTCATAACTTTCTGGATCTCTTTTTTTTAAATACGTTACTCTTTTAATGTAAATAAATAAAATAGATTTGTTAAAAGTCAATTAACCTTTTAAACAAATATTAACCTCTGTTTTAAATTGTAGAAATTTTTTAAATTTTTAAACTTTTACCATTTTTTAAAATTTTTTTTTGGTTTGAAAACATTTTCATATAACAATTTATGTAAGCGTTAGGAGTAGCTCATATATATATTGTTACGATTCTTGCCTTTATAGCGCGGCTGAGAGGGAGCTTTATTAATTTTTGCTAAGAGAACAAAAGACTTTCCTCTTCACTATGCACCATTTATTTCTCTTCTCTTTGTTACAAAATTCTACTGTTTAATTTAATTCACTTCTGCTCAATTCATTACATGTGTTTTCTTAATCGTAGTCAATATCGTTCTGCTGCAGTTGTCTTCAAAAAGTGCATTGTCAACTTTTCTATCTCTTCTTCTTATTAGTTTCTTTTTCTAACAATCACCTGTGCATGATCATTCCTTCATTTCATACCGCAACCAGCAGTCATGCGTTCATGCAGGGTGATGCAGTGGGGCGAAACTCATGTTCATAACAATATTGTATGTTGAAGCGTATATGTTTGTATTAAATTTATGCGCACTCGTGAGGGTTTTTATATTGGTCCAGTTTTATATGCCAGCAAAACTCGTAAAAAGTATTTATTTGTTTGATTTGATTTTTAACGTTGCTTGCAGTTGTGATGAATTGATGTATGTGACATTTTGATTGTGACATTTTGATGTGTTCATATGAAAGATATACAATAAAATAAAGCATAAACCTAAACATGAGCGTAGTGGTTTTTTTTTTTTTTTATATTTGGTGTATTTGTAAGTCAAAAATGTTTGTTAAAAGTTAACTACGTCACTGTTGGCTTTTTTTTTGATAAGTGTGCTGCCTGACATACACGTTTCAGTGATAACAAAAGTTTCACGACTTGCAAATAAATTTTGTTATTGTATTTCATATTAAAAAAAAAAAAAAAAACATGAGCGTCGGTAGTTTGATAAAATCAAATGAAATATACATTTTTTTATTTAATAAATTCTCAAGCTGCCTACCTAACTAGTACATATGTTGCGTTAATAAAACAAACTGACGTACTGTATTCTTTTATTTGCGATTTGTTATGCCACTTGACCTTTTTTTATGAACAATATTTTTTTTTTCTTTTTGCTGTAGGCACTTGAAAGCAGTTAGAAACGTAATGTCACAGTTGAACAAACCTACATGAAATGTGTAGTTTGACTGATTGACTAAAAAACTAACTGAGTGAGTCAGTCAGTGAGCAGCTAACTGGCAGGCAAAAAAACTTTTACAAAAAAAAATATGAAAAAAATTTTTAAAAATGATATGGCGCGACTATATTCGGACCGTCACTTCAGACACATATACACTGCGTGGCATGCTCTTAGATTTTGTGTGTGGGTGTGTGTTTGTTTTTTTTGCTCAATTTAATATCTACAATGTATCAAAAATAAAACTCTTGAAATAAAAATGAAAATATATATATTGTATTTTTTATTTTTATGCAACATAAAAATATTTAACTTACACAGCCGGCATGCTGCATGGCAACATTTTTGAATGGTTAGCAAATGTTTGCTATGGCATGTGTGTGTGTGAATTCATGGCAAAGAAATTGGAAAATAAAAAATTGTATTGCATAAATCTCGTAACCGCTCTGCAAAATTTATATATGAGTGTTTTTGTTGATAAAAAAATAAATATTTACATAGCTACATATTAGCTAGGGTTACTATTTGGACATGCATGCATATACTATATATATTTTTTAATAGAAAGTTTCAAAAGCCACAAAATGTAGTTAACTGCAGACCTAAAAACGTTTTTCTCTTTTTTTTTTTTTTTGTTTTCTTTGTTATCGGTTATCGTTGCATGTGTTATCGTTGCCTGTGTTACCCTTGCATGTGTTATCGTTGCCTTTCAAATACGTATCAAATCACAACTATGTTAGTTATAAACAATTTATTATAATCATTATCGTTGATATCTTTGTTATCGTTACATTGCTGCAAATTAGCTAGAGTTTGTATATGCACATACAAGTATATTCTAAAATCCAAATATACTGCCTGGCACCCGCAATCACTTAATTTTGCGATTTACGAAATAAGTAAATTTATTTTCGATTTTAAATTGTTCCGGCATACGCAGCAGTTCTGTTTCATTTCCAAAACGTTTCTTTGCATTGCATATGACAAAAACAACTATCGGTTACAAATTAAAATGTTATCGGTCTAACCAAAACGCAAATTTTTGTTGCTTTGACTAAAATTTCTTCTTATTAAATTTAAGGAGACGTAGAAAACGTTTATTAAAATATGAATTCAGCAGCAGACGGCATATTAAAAAAGTACAAAAAAAAAAAATCTATAAACATAATTATCGATAGTATCTCTTTTGTGTAATATTATGTATATGTTTTTCATTACACTAACTCAAACGGAGCACAAGAATTGGCGATTTCGATTACGGAAGCCATAGCTGATAATAATGCATCGAAAACAAATTTTACTTTGTAATCGGTTCTTATGGTTATCGTTGCACTTGTTATCGTTGCTTTAATTATTATTATGGCACATCACTGTCATTTGTTATCAATATCTTTGTTATCGTTGCCGCTTTAAACGCTGTATTCATTATTGTTGCATTTATAATAATTTTCTTGATGTCATTATAAATATTTCATCTTTAATTTTAGCATCAACAAGTTTTTGAATGAATCTGTTATCGTTGTTTTGTTATCGTTGCACTTGCTATCGTTGCTTTTCGCAATTTTTATCAAACACAATGATATCTAATTATGACAACAACATATCTATTATATGTCTATTATAATTGTTATCGATATATTCCATATGGTCTGCAGCCCTGTTGCTTTCATATATATTTGTATGCATGTATATGTGTGCACTTACATATGCGTATACACAAGTATTTACGATTGCCAACTGTTCATTAGCAGATAAACTCATTTTCATATTATGCTATCGTATATAAAACATACTCGTACATATAAGCTGCTTGCCTTTTGTAGAACGATTTAAGCGCACACGTGCTGCATATGAACATCGATATAACCGCAAACATTTTTTTTGATTGATATTTCGGTTTTTTATTTACAAACATAACTACGCATAGTATATGTATATGTATATTTATAAAGCTGAGTATTTATATTTATATTTTATTTTATTATTATATTTACAAGAAAAATATTGTATAAGCGCTTTTGGCTTTACTATGAATAAATTTATTAGCATAGCACACATTGCGTATGAATAATATTAATTGTATACATATGTATGTATATTTTTTCTTCCATTATTTATTTTTTTGATGAAATAAAAATCGAATCAACAATATTTTTTTCGTTTGATTCATTACGAGTATTTAATACAATAAAATTTTGTTATATGTTTTCTAAAATGTTTATTGATGACTGTTAAGTGATTTAGCAGCATTCTTGGTATAACATATTCATTTATTTATTTTTTTATTTAACGAAAAAAAATATTATTTTACAAGCCATAAAATGCAGCATCACGTACTTAATTTAGTTGTTAGTCAAACGTTTCAAATGAAAGTTGTCGGTAGTTTTTATAGTTTTATGTTGCAATTGTTAACTCATTAGAAATAGTTAAGAAACTGCCCACGCTTGCTATGCAATGATTTAGCAGCATTTAATATAAGCTGTCAATTGCTTGGCTCGATTGCTGCTTAGCATGCTACTCAACTTGCATATGTAAATTGCTATTTAAATTGGAATTTAATACAAAGCTGCTTTCGATGAAGTTGCAAATTGCAATATGCTATTGCTGCATGCATAGAGTTTAAGAGTAACATTTTGCAATGCAACATTATTATGTGCATTTTGCTGTACTTTATGTATATTTAGTAAACATATATCTAGAAATTAATGGCAGCTATTGTTGCCAGAAAGCGTGTGAAAGCATATATGCTGCATATTAATGTGAAAATCATTCGATCAAGATAGTAAACACTTAAGAGTATCAGTTACTTCTTATGAAAAACAGTTATAACTCTTATGAGTACCAGTTATAACTCATGAGTAGCAGTTGATACTAAATGAGTGCATCTTATTACTTATGAGTAACAGTTGTTTCTTGAGAGTATCAGTTATAGCTTATGATTTAAGTTTCAGTTATAACTCATGAGTACCAGTTATAACTCATAAGAGTACCAGCTATAACTCATGAGTTCCAGTTATAGTTTATGAGGTCCAGTTATAACATGAGTACAAGTATAATTTATGAGTACCAGTTATAACACATGAGTACCAGTTATCTATAATACTTTTAACTAATGAGTACCAGTTATAACTCAGTACAGATTTTTTGAAGTACCAGTTATAACTCATGAGTACCAATTATAATTAAAGAGTATCAGTTATAACACATGAGTACCAGTTGTAACTCATAAGTACCAGTTATAACTTATGACTACCAGTTATTACTTAGCAGTGCCAGTTAGAACTCATGAGTACCAGTTATTGCTTGTGAATACCAATTATAGCCTATAAATGCCTGTTATAACTCATGAGTACCAGTCATTACTCATTAGTAACCGCTATAATTTATGAGTACCAGTTATTAGTCTTCAGTACCAGTTATAGCCCTTGAGTGCCTATTATTACTTCTGAGTACATGCCAGTTATTACTTGTGAGTACCTGTTATAACTCATGAGTACCCACTATAATTTATGAGTACTGTGTTTTAAATTTAAGTCATATAATTTTGTTAGCTGACCATAAGTCCGATAGCCCATGAGTGCCTGTTATTACTTCTAAGTACATGTTATTACTTACTATTACCAGCTATAAATCATGAGTACATGCTATAACTTATGGGTATTGTGTTTTAAATTTAAGTCATATATATGTTTAGTTGATCCATAAGTTCATCTGTCCAACTTTTTTCTGTTCATCTTGAATTTAAAATCATGTTCAAATAAACCAGTTAGTATTAACAGCAAAAAGTGCATTTTATATCAAAGCTGCTATTAAGAAAATCGCTTTATCTGTTAAAATTCATTTTTGCACTTTTTTTCTTTTATTTTTTAATTTTATTTGAACCGCAACTTTGTGAAACAAGCGCGCTTAAAAACGCGACAAATCTGTTTAAGCCATTTTTTATAGCAGCTCATTTTTTTTATTTGCAACACTTTGCATCATTTTGAATGACGGGGCGAACGGTGGTGGCGGCGTTCGGTCGGTCGGTGTATCTCATATCATTCTTTTTAGTTTCGGTTTCTTTTAGTGGCTGCTGTAATTTTTTTTTCTTTTTGCTTTCGCTTTTATTTCCGCAATCAATTTAATTTGCGCCGCGTTTTATTTCCTTTTTTTTTTTTAGTTCGTTCGTTGGTCTTTTTTCTTCTTCGTCGTCGTTTACTGAATGCAATTGCTATTTCTCTGATATTTCCATGCGTTGCGGAAATCGAAATTAAACTGTCCCAATGGTGCCTGGGCGAATGTTGGTATGAGTTGTCGTTTTGTGACTTTGTGTAAAATAGAATTTACGAGTTGCAGCTTCAATAGTTATGCCCCCTTTCCACCACTTCAACATCTTTTCACTTCACTTGTTCACTTTTATTACGCGCGTTAGTATCTGTATCTGTATCTGTGTATTTGTATCTGTGCACAAATATTCTGCTACGCGTTCATTCATTCCGTTTTGCTTGCACGTCCATTGCTCACAAGAGAAATGACTTTGTGGTTGATTTTACACCCAATGAACGTAGAAATCGCTGATCTGGCCAGCCAACACTTAATCCTGCATTCAAGTACCAAACAAGCACAACTCTCGAACACAACTCGAAGAGCATTTGACGCCTGGTGACGCTATGCATGTTTAGTGGCATAGTTTTTTTTTTTTTTTTTTTTGTTCACATCGTTCTTTATCCTCTTTCGTTCATTCTTTGCTATTTCATTTCTTATTTTTCGCTTTTTGGTTTTGGTGGTCAAAGTCATGAATGTAAATCGCTCGCTTTTGAAGTCAGCTCTCGTTTATGCCGCTTAGTGGATTGCCACTGAGTATCTCTGTATGCATATACATAGAACTTTACTTGACCAGACACACACACACACTATAGTATGCTGTTACCACTACTACCATTACAAATAGAATATATTCATTTATAAGTCATTCGCAGTCAGTCCCAGTTGGCAAATATATACATATATGCATATGGTTTGATATGTGCTTGTCTGTGGTAAATATAGATTTACACAGATTCAAATGCTTTCAGTTTGTATCTATATTGTTGTACCATACATATATGCTTTTCCTAACCGCAACAGTTGAAGTTATGCATATTTTATTGACACTTAATAAAAGCATATTAACTTTTCTTCTTAGCTTTTGTTAGTATATAATACGATATATTTTATGTTTTTGTGAAGCGGCTTATTTCACTTTAATTGCTTTTAAAGTAAAATTACTCAAAAATCAGTAACAGACAAGCTAATGAAAACGCCTTCAATCGTTCGCTCGCTCGTTTGTTCATTCATTGAGGCTAGACAGCTTTTAAATAGCTATTTGAAAAATGTTTGAAATTATTTACGCAAACTTTTTCGATTAAGCTGCTCAAGCTCAAAAGACTTGAATGCTGCAGTACTATTATGTAAAAAAGGCACTTGATGTCATTCAAGAAAATCAAGCAACAAAAAAAAAGTATTGGTACTATACCATATTTATTCTCTGTTTTTCACTACAACATTCTGTTCTGCTCTATGTCGCATGAAGTGGTCCATTTGCGTTGACTTTGTTTTGTGTGTGTGTGCGGCATGTATCGGGTTTTTACGAGCGAACTTTTAATGATTTATATTGGCAAGCAGCACTAGAGAGAAGGCATGTCTCTGTTGTCTAGCATACACATTACTTTAGAAAGTTTGACATAAAAAAAAAAAAAAAATAAAAAAACTGAAATACAAGAACAAACCAAATAAAGCTTACTTTTGTGGCATTTTGTTAGATTTACGCAAAAAGTGTTGCCATATTTTGTAATGACGAAACGCACCTAAAATTTGCTGCTAGCATAAGAATTGCAATAAATTGTGCTACTCTTTTTTTTTTTTTTTTTGAATACACTGCAAAATACATATTGCGTTGTTTTGAACTTTATGTCCGTCCGTCTGTCCGTTTATCCAGCTTTTTTTCTCTACCGTATGAACCAAACTATCTCTAAGCAAAGACAATATAAATATTAAACTAAGTAATGAACATAGAAACAAAAGAAGCATTAAAAATTCAGTATGGCTTTTCGAAAATGTACTACGAAAAGCCACTTAGTTTTTTTTTTTTTTTTTGATTTTGTACTCATTTGAAATAGAAAAAGAGAGAAATAGAGAATGAAACAAAGAGAGAAAAAGTGAAAGAGAGAAAAGAAGAAAGAAACAAAAAAAAAAAAAAGAGTAACATTATATCCAACAAAGTTAAAACCTAGGTTTTCCATTTCATAATCATGACCCTATATGTAGAACATGGTGTAGCGCTTGATTCAGAGTCTGTAATTGCTTTCCCAATACAGAAGTAATGGTTACATACTTTTTGAATTATGCCACAAAGAATAGTGCGCTCTTCGACATAATAAAAGATCTTAGCTCAATATATAATAGTCTGGATTAGTTTAATTGACGTAGGATATGCTAAGTCGTGGAGTTCCTATAGAACCTTTCTATAAACTGTCTACCTGAGGGCTCAACTGAGAGCACAGAAATGTTTCGGTTTAGGCAATGTAGTCAACGAATCGATTTTGGCGGGATAAGAAGAAAACAAATTTAAGAGCAATTTTAAAATTCATAAAACAGCAAAATTGCTCTATTTTTTCTTCATTGAAAAGGTTGTGAAGAGGCGTGGGGTTCAATAAAGCTTTTCTTTTCCAAAAATATTGCATTTAATGGCAAAATTAAAAAAATTATCTTTTATTTTCCCTTTGTACGTTCCAAAATTACCTATTGGCATCTTGGAGGCCTAGGATCATAGACCATAAGCGTCGAAATTAGTAATTTTTTTTTGACATTTAAAGAGCTAAATTGGGAGATTTCTAGTGTTTAATTATTTTTTCCTAACCACAATTTAGGGAGTAGCCTTCATAGGTAACTGTGTAACTGCTGGTTAAGTTTTCTCAACAGCAGCATTCTTATTTAAGCTTAATGCAATAAATTTTGCACAGTGTATTAAATACAAAAAAAAAAAAAATAACAACAACAAATTTGCCAATAGGCAAAAAAAAAAAAATAATAAAAAACCTATTTGCAAATTCAAAGTTTTATTGTTAGCATTCATTCGCTTAAATGGGATTTACAGCAATAAAACATGAATTTAGTCAACTTCCGCAACAACGCGCAACGCGGTCGCATGATATGCCACAATTCGAGTTAAGTGTAGCGGCATGAAGAGTGGTGAAGTGTGCTGGTTGTCATACTATATGCCTGTATCAGTTATGCTAAAATGTAGCACACCCACATTTTTTTTTCTTAAGTGTGGGTGTAATAGTCAAAATGTTATTTTGCAGACATGGCTTCAAAAAAATGTTCTTGTCGTCTTCGTCTTTGTTGTTGTTGTTGTTGTCTTGTATTGTTGGTGTTGATTGAAATTTACGATTTTGGCCAACATTGCTTGACTTTTCAGTTTCTGTCATTGCTTTCATATTTCTTTTTCATTTTTTCCTATTCTTTTATTTATTTCGTTTTTGTTTTTTTGCTTTATTGCAAAAGAATCTTTCAAGCTGTCGCCTTATTTTTGGCTGCTTTTTGATAAAGTTAAAACCGCAGACGGTGTTAACGACAAACGGAAATGCCATTCATAGAAAATTGGCTCTTGGCTGAGAAAGTCTTGGGCGCCATATTTTTGTTGCGTGCCGAGTGTCAATTTTATTGTAAACGGAAACGAAACGAATTCGAATTTATGCGAAAATGCGAGTTTGTTGCGGAAATCAAGTAAAGTGTCAGCTCGTGCACGCCCAATTATGTTCATTGAATGCGCTTTTTGCGTGCCACTGATGAGCTTCACATTATTATTATTATTATGATTATTTTTTTCATTCCAAGAAACAATAAACGTAAAAGAAAATTGACAAAGTTTTTCCTTTTTTTTTTTTTTTTAATTCAATTAAATGAAAGCAAACGAATTACTGTATTACGGGTGTGTCATGGTTTTTTTGGTGATTTTATCAAATCACATAAAAAAAGTAAACAGCTTAAATTGCTTTCTATTAACTCCAAATAAATATATAAAAAATCGAAATAATTAAATAATAAAATCCATGTGGAATTCCCAGCCAGACCAGACAGTCAGTAAGTCAGTCGGTCAGGTGACTATTATAAGTGTTGGCGTGTGATTTATTTTCATTTCACTTCATTTTATCTATTGTACTTATTTTTGTTTACAATTTGGTTAAATGAATGTATTTTTCGTTTTATCAAAAACTCAAACAAACCAAAAATACATTCAGACAGACGGACGGACGGACATATAAATGAAAAAGCAAAACACACACAGATACACACAAACACACAGATACAGTTTTCATGTGCTCATTTAATCATTCAATTCATTCGAACAATGCATGATAATTGACTTTGGCAAATGACTGGGGAAGCCCACAATTAGTCGAGCATAATGACTTCGTATTATTTGCTTGTAATTCATCATCAAAAAAATAAACGTAGGCAGCCGGAGCAAAGCATATGAAGTGCGAAATGCTAAATGTCATTGGGGTCGCTTTGGTGTGGTTTGGTTTGCTTTTGAAGTGAAATATTTTCGTAATTGAAGATTAAATCTCTTGTTTAGTTTTTCGTTATTTTGTTCTGTATTTATGCGTGTGATTTTATTATTATTTTGTTTTGTGTTTAAGTGTTGCTGATAAGCATAAAATTGTACAAAATTGAATAAAAGCAGTAATAAATTAAAAAAAAAATATTGCGTTGATTGTGATTGTTTGGTATTATTAATTAAATAAACTTGAACACTCTTGAAAGTATTTTTAATTAAGCTACTATAGTAGACAATATGCTTAGAAAAACGTAAACGTGTATACTCATGATGCAAGTATACAAGGTGAAGTATTCCGCAATTGTCTCTTTCTAATTTGCTTACAAATTTTGTTGAATATGCATGTTATGGTGAATTAATATAATTTCACCTTATAAATGTCAATTTTTTATTCTTTTTAATTTAAAAATAATTTTGTATAAGCACTAAAGCCAAAAAAAAAAAAAAAAAAAAAAAAATACAATGCTTGCTTTCTATCTCTTTCTCATAATTTCTCGTAGTTTTCGCTCAAGTCGTGGTGAAATTAAATATAATTCACCACAAACTCAGCTCTCAAATTTATGAAAGCAAACATTTCCGAATGTTTCGCTTGATATAATTGCATATTAGACGAATTTTTCTATGCTACACCCTATATTCTTATAGAAAAGTAGTTACGATTGTACAGTTGTTGCACGACTGTACAATCATTTTTACACCACCTCATACAATCGTGTAGCCCTGAAGCTGGCTATCAGCTTTCTGTCATTTTTTATTAACTCAGCTGCACAAACCAAGTGGAAGATCATTTTTTCCAGAGAGGTTCCGTTATATTTTTATCTTTTAGAGTAATGATTAGCAGTTATAGGCACTTTTTACCTTTCTTGCTCGCACCGATATTCAACGCAGAAACAAAAAAAATTTGATGTGTTTGTTCATTTATAACTTTACTAATGTCTTGAGCTTGTGTGGAGCTTGTGTTTTGTAATTATTTTTATTCTTTTGCGTTAAAAGCTTGGCAATAATTTGGTTCTTGTATTTCTTTGATTTGCTGCAGTATGCTTATCAATGTTGGCAAAAAGAGTGATGATTAGCGACTGCGATTTAAAAATCACAGTGATTGAAAACAGTGAGTAAATCACTGTTAGTGCAAAATTGCTAGAACTAGCGCAACCATATTATAAAAATTAACAAACGATTGCGCTTTTAGTGAATTGCGAATTAAAGTGAGTGAAAAACGCTATTTAAATGAGTTTAAACGTTTCGATAGAAGTGATAGAAGCACCAATCACCGATAACTGAATGATTACACTATTCGCAAAGGTTGAAACGGAAAATTGACGATAACTGAACAGATTTAATATTCCAACGAAGAGGAATAAGAAAATCACCGATCGCTACTTCAGAACTAGTGATTTCTAAATCACTGTGATTTTTAAATCACTGTGAAAACATTACCGTAAGTTTTAAACAAGCGTATGCGAGCACAGAAATGCTTTTTTCATTAAATAAAAAAACTAGTTATATTTCTCACGATTTTACATAAAACTATAACACAACTAAAAAAAAAAAAAACATAGAATATGCAAAATGAGCGCCACACGCAGTGACATTAAATATTTATTTATATGCAAACACTCGCATAATATTTGCAAAAAGAAAAATTGCATAACTATGCGTATGCGTAATATTAAACTTATATAAAGAAATATTGCGTATACGCACAGTTAACTTATGTAGGCTGACTGACTGACGTGGCATTTTAAAAATGCTATTCATGTGACATAAATGCAAACATTTAAAATGACATCATATTGTTTGCTATTTTCTTATTAGAATATTATTGCTGCTTATTTATGTGAGCAGATTTTTCAACTATGTAGGAGTCTTTTTCTATTTTTTTTTTTTTTTTTTTGCGCTTTATGCCCGCAAACCTGCCAAAAAAATATAATTTTTGTTTATCTGATTACGCGGAAGAAATGAGCAAAGCACAAAGCAAAATGCCAGGCTAATAAGTTTGTAACGTGACATTTTGACGCAAAGTTTGCTCATGAGCAATGCTCCTACTGCTGCTGCCGCAAGGAAAGCATTGTACGTCAAGCTGACTTTATCAGTAATTTTTGGCTAAAAGCAAGAAGCGAAAAAAAAAAAAAAATACAATTTTTGTTGAAAGCAAAAGCAAAAATTTTCTTCTACGACTAGTTGTAATAAATGAATGCCAGCAGTCAGGTTTTTGACTGTTCTAAACTAAATGTAAATAGACGTGACATAAACGCCAAACGCAAAAACCGCAGCGAAATGTTTAATGCTAAAAAAAAAAAAAAAAAAAAACGTTTTTTTTTTTTTTTGAAATAATGGCCGCGCAGCAGTACACAGCGGCAAACGACTAGACCCAGCGAGCAGACCATAGTTGATCAAAATAATCAAGAATAGAGCAAAAAAAAAAAAAAAACGAAAAACCGAAACTCGCACAAACTGACAATAAATGCCGCAGGTTACGTTTAAATTGCTTAAGTGTGCAGAAAGATTTACGCTGTGGCCAACAACAACAACGAGAAGAGGAAGGGCAGCAATGAAAATAGCAGCAGCAGCAGCAGCAAACCAATGACGCAGTACAACGCAGAAGGACGTAACGAACGCTAAAAGCAATTGTCTAGCATGTTTCGCGAATGGTAGTAGCTAGTAGAAGACTTTGTTGTTGTTGTTGCTGTTGCTGCTGCTGTTACTGTTGGCGTTGATGATAGCATCATAAATAAATAAGAAAACGTCATTTAACCGCGAAGCTGCTGCTGTCGCTGCTGCTGCTGTTTATAACAAATACACAAAGTAAAGCACTTGAAGTGCTCAAGCATGGCTATGACTGAGACTGAGACTAGAACAACGATTGGCGACGAGGTCGTTTTTGCTGTTTGCTGTTTGCTGATGAGTACGCCTGCAGGTGCTACAATATTATTAGTAATAACAACAACAACAACCACAACAACAAAAACAACGACAACAGCTTTTCAAGTACTTTCTGAGATGTGTATAAGAAGAAGTAGCTTGACGAAGGGCATTATTGCAGTCAGCACACTTTGTTAGATTGCCATTTTGTTTTACTTTTTGAAAGATATTTTTATTTTTATTTTAACTTTTAGCGTAATTTGAATGTTAGTATGCTTGATATTAGAAGGCATCAGTGCGCAGACAATAGACGAAAAATAAGTGGTCCTTTGCGTATAAGAGCTAATCAAATAGGCAGATAGACGGACAGACGGACGGCAAATAGACAGATGTAAAAGTGAATAAGCAAACATTTTAGCAACTTTGCTTTTGATATTTGTCAAAAAAGTTAGACTAGCACTTTTTTTTTTGATCTTTAGTTATTTTGGCGCACTCTGAAAGTATTTATTATTGTTATTAAAAAGGCAAGAATTGTTTTTTGTAATTTAAAGAAACAATTAATAAAAATTTAATTTATTTAACTTAATTTATTTTAATAATTTAAAATCACATTTAACAATTATGAATGGAAATCACAAAAAAAAATGACAAAAAGAAAAACTTTAGGCATCTCTTAGCCTCTTCTACACCATGTTTCAATTATACAAGGTTGTGTTAAGCGCGCTTGCTCTCTCGGCGTATTGCGTACCAATGTCACTAGTATTTCATTGTAATGAAGAGAAAAAAAGCAATCAAAAAAAGAATACATAAATTTTCTATTTCTTTCTCACTTGAAAACGGAGTATAAATTAAAAGTAAGCTATCTCTTGCACACTCATAAGCATCAGTTCGCATGGTACCATCGTTTCGCTTGATACAACCTTTATAATTTCAACATGTTCTAAGCTTTTGGACTCAATTTTATCAAGAGTCAAGTGTTGATATAATTTGTCTATAAATTTTTGGTCCAAAAATTGCTTGTCAAGAAAGTGGAAATTGAAAAAAATGTTATATTAAAATTAAATTAGATTAAAAGCGCTCAATCACTTCTTTTTATGTTTCGAAAAAAAAAAAAATGGTACAAAAATTAACGAAATTAAGTTCAAAATGTAACTGAAAATAAGAATTTTCTCATGTCCTACTATTTTCCAGTCAAGG
Source organism: Leucophenga varia (assembly GCA_018903435.1). NCBI lineage: Eukaryota > Metazoa > Arthropoda > Insecta > Diptera > Drosophilidae > Leucophenga > Leucophenga varia. Next base: position 3,674,945 of record JAEIFJ010000935.1, on the reverse strand, counting down.
GTTTTGGGAACAGGTATTTTAAAATCTTGTGATTTTTAAGGTCTTGTATATTTTTAGAAATCTGGGATTTTTTCTGGGATTTTTTGGGAGCTTTTTGACTTTTTCTAAATTTTCTATTCAATTTTTTTAAATTTTTTCTTTCCGTTACAATCTTTTCGAAAGTATTAAAAAAATTAAAAAGAAAAATGATGAATGAAATCGGTAAAGTCATTCTCAAGTTATGGAGTGACCTCGCAAAAAGTTGACTATCGTTTCGATTACGATTGACTAAGTTAAAATTAAAATTAACTTATACGTTTACTGCTCAAAACGAGGCAATATTAGTTTTACAATTGTTTCATGGTATTCCAGGTCTTGGTGAAATTATAAAGAGATAGCTTACTTTTAATTTGTTATTCTGTTTTCCAAGTGTGAATGAGATAGAAAATTTGAGTTTTTTTTTTTGAGTTTGTTTCTTTTCATAACAATGAAATACGACTGACGTTGGTACGCAAGACGCTGAGAGAGCAAGTGCGCTCTACACAACCTTGTATAATTGAACCATGCTCTAGGTATACCTACTTTATCTCAGCATTCTTTATATTTGTATCTCTCCTCTTCTCTCTCTCTTCCCCCCCCCTCTCTCTCTCTCTCTCTCTTTTTGTTGCTTTCTTTTTTATTTACCTTTATTTGTTGTCTTTACACTTGCTAACTGCTAAGCTAACTAGCGCCATTGTTTGTCTATTTGGTCACAACTTGTTTACAGTTTTTATCCTTGTGTTTCTTGTGTTTTAACAATAATGTTTATACTTTTCGCTGTCGCCTATTTGTTGCTTATTATTATAATATTATTATTATTATTATTTTTGTGTTGAATATTTTCAATGTTTGTATTGCTAATATTATTTTTATGCACTTTTTTGTTGTTGTTGCTATCGCGCGGTTTTCAGACTATTTGTGCAGCATAGAATGCAATATAAGAAAAAGTATCTAGATACATTTTGATATGTATTTACTAAAGCTAAAATTTTAGTAGCTATATAACAAGCAACAACATGAAACTCTAAACGTTAACACCTCTGTTGTTTTAAATGTATTTTACTCTTTTAAAAGTACAATTTATTTTTTTTAAACAGCTTTTTTTTCTTTCTTTCTTGTACACATATGTTTTTTTTTGGCTTGCTTTTAAGTTTAACGATTACCACATAAATTAAAACTTTAAATTGTTAAAATCACAGCGTTTTCTTATATGCGTCAATGTTGCTGTCGTCATCTTGCAGCGCATAATTTAATTTTTTTTTTTTTTTTTTTGTACAAAAGATACCACACACAGATCGTAATGATAATGATAATAACGTTGATAACGATGATATTATTACTGTCATTTTTTGCCTTTTTTTTCCAAATTTTTGCAGCAAAAGTATAATGAGTACGCCGCACTTATGTACTTAAGTAATTTGTCGTCATATTTATTTAAATGTTTGCTCAATTAAAACACTTTTCAACATGACAGATACAAATGTATCTTTTACTTTTGAGCAATCAAAGTGAAATGTGTTCGTCAAAGTCTTCAATCAAGAGTAAAATTTCATTAATTTTAATTAATTATTTAAAAGAATATTTAAAAGAAAATGTGCACAACTTATTTAAAAAAAAAAAAAAAAACAAGGGAAAAATTTAATTTTGGTAGAATCGAAGTTGAAATACATGTGACATGAAAACTCAAATAAATTACATATGAGCAACAGCAGTGTTGATAATAAAGGGTGTGCGAACTGTTGCTATAGCATGTGAATCTTCAATATCTTCACTATTTTTTCATGGATGACTTGTTCGAATCAACATGAATCAACGAACACCGATATAAGTCCTCCGACTTTCACACACCACTATTCGGAGTTTGGTGCTAAAATAAATGACCACCGTTCCAGCGTATCGGCAAAAATATCATCGGGCCGTATTTTGTTGAGGACGAGACTGGCGACTCCCATACGTACAACGGCGCACGCTGAAACGATGCTGCGTGTCCTAGTATTTCGGGAAATGATCGAAAATGACATGGATCAAAAGTGGTTCCAACAGGACGGTGCTACAGCACACGCTAGCCGCGAATCAATGACGCAACTGCACACAAATGCGACCGTGGTGGAAAAAGAGATATTTTGAGTCGCACTTTGATTAGCGACAGCGACTTAAAAATCACAGTGACTGCAAACAGTGATAAAATCGCAGTTCGCAAAAAACAATCATCACATTTCACTGCGTTTTCTTTACATATTTTTGTTGCAATTTCGCTTTCAGCATTTAATCGTTTCAATAAATCCCGCTTTCGTTTTGACGAATCAAGTGACTGGCAAAAGTACCAAAAAATTTGTACAGGTTCGATGTTCAAGCGAATATGAACAATTAGCGAGACGTGATAAAAGCGACAATCACTGTTCGCAAAGAGCGCTACACAAAATCGCCGATAACTGAACATGTTCACTGAGTTACAATCACCACTTTCATTCACAGTTAAAGATTCAAATGCAATCGCAAGAGATGGGGCACTCTGTATTTTGCAAATATATAAAAAATAAATCAGTGTTGCAGATATATTTGGTGTACATAGGCTAAATTTGTTTGGATGGTAAGCCAAAAAAATGGGCGTGGCACATTGTAAGCTGTGTAGGGAAATTCAGGTGAATTAAAATGTAACTTCAGACAGACAGAAAACCGGACAGACGGACATGCATACCTAGTTTATAAGCTCTTCATGCTGAAGTGTAAAAAAATTATGTTGCATAAAAAAAAAAATAAATATTTATTTTATTTATTAAAACTCATTTGGCTCTGTAACTGCAGCAGCAGCAAGAATCATTCCCTTTGAAGTTCATATTAAGTGTTTATTTAACAACTTTTTCTTTAACAATAATCTTCAGATTAAGTGTAAAAAAATGAGTATTCTGAATTTATAGCAAAGTTTGAAATATCTTAATAGTGGATATAAGGAATAAATTTTTGTTTAATTAAAGAAAAAACTTCAAGCTATATGTCAGCTCGTTTTTAGTTGCATTCAAAGAACACTTTGAAATAAATAAATATATTAAATAAGTATTAAAGCTTTGGTTCTATTTTAATGCGCATTTTTACTTTTATTCTTTTTTTTTTTTTGCTTACTTTCCTGTTTGTTGCACTGAAAACTGCACTGAAATGAGTTGCATCCGTATCCGTGCTGTAACTACCGCAGCTGCTGTTGCATTGCATTCTTAACGCTACAATTCAACGGCAGCAAACTGTGTGAGTATAGTCTGCTATAGATATCTACTTTTATACCATGGCATGACATGGCATGGCAGTCCAAAAGCATTTTATGCTGCACTGAATTCACATGCAGTTTACACACGCTTTATGTCATATTTTATACGCTTGCACAGTCATGCCTGTACAACTCTACTCGTATGCCATGTCGACGAATTTGATGCATTTCCGGAAGTTACTATATGAGCTCGTGCTGAACGTTTTTATACTTTATATTTGGTCAGACTTGCTGCTGCTGCTGTTCAAAAATTTATGTGCAATCTTAGAAAAATAATGATTATCTTTTTATTTTATGGTTGAATGCCGCAAAATGTTTGCAACAAAAAAAAAAACAAGAAAGAACGCTGAAGTCGAGTATGCTCGACTACAAGATACCCTGTACCCAATCTATATGTACCTTAAGTTAGGTTCTATTTGACTACCATACATCATTGAATTGGATTTTCATAGAAAAACTTAAAAAATCGGGTATATCTTTGATTGGGTTTATACCTAAAATTTTGTTGGGCCTACCCATATTGGTCTATTTCATTGGGACTATCATAGACATAATTTATACTAAATTCAAATTTTCTAGAATAAAAAGCAATGACGTTTTTATGTAAAAACCCAATATTTTGGGGTAAATTTGTATGGGGGCTATACCTAAAATTTTGTTGGTCCTATCCATATTGGGATATTTTATTGGGACTATCATAGACATAATTTTTACTTAATTTGAAGTTCCTAGAATAAAAAACAATGACGTTTTTATGCAAAAACCCAAAATTTTGGGGTACATTTGTATGGGGGTACCCCTTAAAATGGGTCTAGAGAAAAACCGTTTGTAAGTGCACACTTGACGGCCTAGGAGAGTCTAAGTTTCAATTTTGAAAGCTCTACCTCTTATAGTCTCCGAAATAATCGTTTTCATACGGCAGACAGCATGACAGACGGACAGACGGACAGACGGACAGACGGACAGACGGACGGACGGACGGACGGACGGACAGACAGACAAAGCTAGTTCGACTCCCCTTCCAATGCTGATCAAGAATATATACACTTTATAGGGTCTATCTTGCCTCCTTCTGTCTGTTACATACATTCGCACAAACTTAATATACCCTTTACCCTTTGGGTACAGGGTATAAAAAAAAAAAACAAAAAATCGTCTATTGTAACGTTTAAGAAAAATCTATATATTTTCATTGTTGTTGTTGTTGTTGTTGTCGACAACGCATAAACTGTGCGACAAGTGAATCGTAAAAGACATAAGCTCATAATATTTTGCACAATTTTATTGCTGTCGCTGTCTGCTGCTGTTGCGAGTTTAGTGAAGCATTAAAAGTGATTTAAAAACAAAAAATATTTTTTATTTGTTTTTTTTTTTTTTTATTTATAGCTCTTTAAAATGTAAAACTTTATATACCAATCATTGTCAATTATGCATATTAAATGCTTTAAGCATATTTTAACTGACACATTTAACTAAAGTTGTTGCCTATTTACACAAATACACATATAATAATTTTATCAAATACACACACCTACACATACAGACAAGAAACTATACGCACAATTTCCTTACTCAATTGATTGGCAGCCATGTTTGACCCAGTTGGTCAATTATAATTTATCATTGAATGTGTTTAATCGTTTAAGAAACATTAATGTAAAATGATGTTACACTGTGCGAAATTTAACATAAATCATATTGTCTATATATATTTTATCGTTTAAATGTATCTCAATGTATCAGATACTTGTGCTTGTCTTAAATGCCAAGAATTTTTGTTTAAGAAAGAAAACTTGATTTTTTTTTTTAAATTATACAGTAAAAGCAGTTACTGTATTAGAAAAATACTCAGCTGAAGTAAAAATTTTAGAAATATCGAACTAAATAAATTAATAACAAGGAAAAACGTTAACTTCGGTGGAACCGAAGCTGAAATACCCGTTACACTAAACTTTTAGTAGTTTATATTTTCACTAGGCGATGAATTTGATCTAATTTGTATGGAGGTTTTTTTTGTAATATTAGCCCGATTTTTACCATATCGATGGAGTTGACATTAGAATTGATTTTAACAAATTTTAATTGAATTCATTTAGAATAAATAAATGTTTTCATACAAAAATTCGAAAATGGGCGGTAAATTTGTAGGGGGCTATAACTAAAAATGGGCGTGGCGTCTTGGTTTTGACCCTGGATGAGAAAAGAAATGTTGTTACCCAATTGGGAGCGAGTACATTCATAAATAATTACTATTTTTAAACAAAAAATCGAAAAAAAATCGATAAGTTTGTATGGGGGTACACCTAAAAATGGGCGTGGCACTCTCATTTTCGAACTTAGCCTAGTCGTTGCCGAGAAAAGCTTAAGTTTAAAATTTAAGTTCAATATCTTTGAAACTAGGCGAATGAATCGCTTAGCAACAAACAGACAGACGGACATGGCTAGATCGATTCGTCTCATCGAGCTGATCAAGAATATATATACTATATGGGATCTCCGATGCCTCCTTCAATGTGTTACAAACTTTTGAACAAACTGAATATACCCGTTTACACTATGTGTCACGGGTATAAAAAAATATTTAAAAAAAATATATAAAAAGTCAAAAATCAGGTTTGGGTTTGTATGGGACCTACATAGTGACTATATAGTGACCTGATCCTTACCATATCTCTTGTGTAGACATGTGCTAAAATTAAAAGTCTTTTTATTCAATTTGGAGTGAATACATTCAAAAATAATAACAATTTTCACACAAAAACTCGAAAATCGGCGGTTGGTTTGTGGGCGTGGCACCTTGGTTCTGGCATACAGACTACTTGGGAACCAAAAAAACAGAAAAATAAGAATTTTCCAACAAAAATTTGAAAATGGGCGTTATATCTGGACGTCGCACTAACCGAAGGGAGCAATTCCATACAAGCTTGTATGGGGACCAATGAAGTCATCAAATTTGGTCGTTATAACCGGATTCTACATACTATATAGGGTCTACGATGACTTCTTTTATGCGTTACAAGCATTCTGACAAAATGATAATTACTTGGGTATAAAAAAAAATTGTAAAAACGTTGGCGCATAACAACCCTTGAGTGAATTTAGAATATATCTTTTTACAACAAAAATTTAAGCGTTTGCTACTGATTTAAGGAGACATATAAAAAAGAAATTTATAGAAGACAAAAATTGTAAAAACTAAGGCGCATAACGAACATCAAAATAATTTTTTATATATTTATTTTTTATGCACACCCAAAAGTCAAAATCACATAAACTACCAGCAGTACTGGCTCGGGTCAATAGAACGGATTTACTATTTTTTCAGCTTTTCTAAGACATTGTGCTGACAACTCTGGGCTAGTTAACAGATTAGTTATGAGTCGATTTTCAGTACCGCTGGATAAGAAGTGTGAATTTAAAAGTTTGCTACAGAAATAAGAAGACATTGAAAACTGAAAAAAATTCAAAAACTTAAAAAAAAAAAAAAAAATAAAATTAAAACGTAGGCGCTTAACGCAAATTGATTCGATTTAGAATAAATTTTTTTATAATGAAAATTTAAATATTTGTGATTTTACAGAGACAAAAGTAGAAACAAAAGTATTTGAGAAAGAATAAAATAAATAGAAACGTAGGCGCATAACGTACATTATCGAAAAAAAATTTTAATATATATTTTTTTCTGGTGTAACTTTAAACGTTTCTTTTTAATAAAAGAACAACAAATTTGAGTGCAAGTTAAGATTTTTTGTATTTTGTTTCCAGGGCGCCATAACTCGACAGCCACATCCTTCTTCATATCCGTTGATGTTAACGCCGACTAGCAATGGCAATTTTACATACATAAAAGCGTTGGCAAGCGCTTCCGCTTGCTTGTCTTTTTTTATTTTTCATATTTGTTATTTTTTTTTTTTTTTAATGCGCGCGCGTGTAAAAAACTTTCAACGGATAACGTCACTCAAACGCGCATTCAAGCATTACAAATTACATACAAAAAAAAAAAAATACATATTTGCGCATTAACTTTACGGATTTTTTGTTTATCGAATTTAGAGGAAAAAAAGCATGTGGCAACAGTCAAAAAAAAAAATACTTAAAGATGCTTTAATTTATTTGACAAATGCATTGATAAAATTTGTTTATTGTAATCTTTTATATTCAATTGCACGCCCTCCCCCATTACAGATGTATCTACGTTCGCATAGCTAAATAATTGAAATGCCACTCAAAGGCTAAATCGACGTTCATATATTTTAAATGGCTCGCCAGTTGCCAGCCATAATGTCAACCATAAATTCCAATTAAACTTTGTGTGCACACATTTACATAGACAAAATGTTGTATAGCAATAATAAAGGCAAAAGTTTGATATAGCCAGTTTAGATAAACGTGGTTAGTATTGTATTTCGTATTTTCCAGTTAATGGCATTTTTGTGCGCTGCATTAAATTATGTTGTTTTTGTTGCGTATACGCCGCATGGTACGCTTGTTCAAAATGCCAACTTGCAGTAATTTAATAAAGCATTTCAAGCGGGCGCGCAATGTGAATGCATATTCATGCATTTATGCAATTTTTAATTTAAATATTTTTTTTTTTTTTTGCTAAATGGCTTCTTTCTTCCATTTCATTTCATTTCGATTCGGCGAAACATTTGAGTTTGCATTTAATTGTTTTATTATAAACCTTCGTCGACTTTTAACTGACTTAATTTGTGGCGCTGTCCTTGTTCTTTTTTTTTTTTTTTTGATGGTTTTTATGCGCTCACTCAGCACTCTTTAAGCTGTTAGTGTGCAAAGAGCGTTTTTTAAGTGTTATTAAGATGACCATTGACCTCATTTATTTGCATTGTTGAAATTTCAAAAAAAAAAAAAAAAAAAAAAAAAGGAATGGCAACAAAAAGCGCAATAAAGAAAAAAATTAAGTTCTTTTAAGACATTTTTGTGTTATATAAACTTTCAAAAAAGATAATCGCAATATAGGCTTTAAGGATTTTATACTTTGTGTAAATATTCATATTATTTGAACTATATTTGAATCGTCTTTTATAGCAGTAAGGGTTAAGGGTTAAGTGATGTGCTGCAGATAAGCAAGTTTCATTACAAAAATTTAGAGAGCGTAGCACTTCCTCTTGTACTCTCAACTTAGTATTAGTGTACGCTAGGTGATATTAAGCGGAACGTTGGTACCTTGCAATGCAATGCAATGCAATGCAATGTATGAGAGTAAATGAGTAAGAATATGCTTGATTTTTTTTTTAAGTCTTACCAGTGAAAAGGAGCTAGATATATACTATAACATATTTATTTCATTTGTTTCGCTTTGCTTTTGCTATTTGTGTTTAATTATGACTGGCGTTGGTACAAAATATATTGAGAGAGTAAGAGTGCCTAACATCACCTTGTATAATTGCACCATGAACTAGACGATCATTAACTACTCGTCTAGTTGACTAAGCAAAGAAAAAGGGCAAAACAGGGTGTTCATGTAGTAACTTAAAATGATATATATTTTTAAAAATCAAGATTTAAAACTTGCAAAAATAAATAAAATTAATATATATATTATAATACAATACATATTTGATTTAAAAAAAGCTTTACCCATCCAGGGTTAATTTAAAATTGTAAAATAAACCAGGGCAGTAAACCGACTTTAAACGAATTGGTGCGAATTGTTTGAACGGAACTAGTTCTTCTGGAAGAAAACAGTTTTGAATCAGAAATCGAATCATTTAAGCGACAAAAGTGGTTCACTTCGAAACGGCTTACGAGGTAAAGTTAAAGTTTATAAAAGATGGAGATATTAGGTTGAGACAATCGAAAACATTATTTTTATTAAAGTTGGAGTTCCTCAATATTTTGGGGTTGGTATATATGAAAGTCTAAGTTTTAAATATGTTGGCACTATCTCTTATAGCTTCCGATATAATCCGTTTCATACGGCAGCCTACAGGACAGACGTACAGGCCAAAAGACAGATAAATGGACAAATTTTCGCGAACAGCGTAAAACATTTTTTTTAGAATTTGTCGGCAAAAGTGGTTGGGGGAAATCCATCGGTCTCGGTATCTTGCAAGGAACGACGAAAACCTCAAAGATGATATAAAGAGCAGCTTGTGTCCAGAGTGCTTAGTTTTTGCGCACAAAGTTTTTATTGAAATTTTAAATTTGTTTAAGGTGCATAAAATTTATTTATTAGTTTAATAGATTCGTGAACAATGTTTCAAAGTTTTTGCGATCAGCTGAACTGAACCGCTGCCAACACTTTAATACTTTGTACAGCTATTTTGAACTGAAGCAAGAGAAGCTACATAAGGAAAATAAAATGAAAGAAAGAGAGGCACAGCAACAACAACAATGTCAACTGACAGCGAGTTTTTATAGCCGCCACACATAGTGTGAAGGGTATATTCAGTTTGTCTGAAAGTTTGTAACGCATTGAAGGAGACGTCGTAAACCCCATAAAGTATATATATTCTTGATCAGCTCGATGAGACGAATCGATCTAGCCATATCCGTCTGTCCGTCCGTCCGTCTGTCTGTCTGTCTATATATTTCTAGGCATCTTTTTTGTTGAAGATATAAAGATATTAAGGTGAAATTCGGAACTTAAGCTCGGCAACGACTATGTTAAGTTCGAGAATGAGAGTGCCACGCCCATTTTTTGGCATAGCCCCCATACAAAATATCCAACCATTTTCGATTTTTTGTATGAAAATGGTTATTATTTATTCATGAATTTACTCCATATTGGGTAAAAACTCTTCCAATATCATGGTGCCACGCCCATTTTTAGGTGTTTCTTGCATACAACCTTACCGCCCGCTTCCAGATATATTCGAGAAATATGTTGTTATACATATCTGTATTTTAAGCTCAAAATTTGAAATTAATATTGTGTGTAAACTTGGGTGACCACTGATGATTACACATAAACTCTTTAAAGATTCGTGTGACGGGTATTTAAGCTTCGGTTCTACCGAAGTTAACGTTTTTTCTTGTTTTTTTTTTTATTGCAGGGAGACCCCAATATGTTTGAGCTAGTATAAAAAAATATAATAAATTTTTTCGAAAAATTGGCTTCATGAATGAACCGAATATGCCTAATGCATTGTTTAAGTGTTTAATAATTGTACTTGCATTGTTGCCTTTAAAATGAAACCGGTTTGGAACTAATCGGTTAGATGGTTTCAAACTACATAGCGGACATAGAAACATACTTACTATTTTATAATTAAAGATTTATATTTTAAGCACAATAAACGCTTAATTTGTTTTACTTAAATCAATTTTTTGTCAAAATTAAATGCATTTGTTTTCGTTTCAACTGTAGACAAGACATCATGAATTATCATTGTCTAAAATCATTTATCATAATTCATATACATATTTATAAACCACAAAATCTGATATACTATATAAACTAAATACTATAAGTATACAACAAATTTAACTGACCAACAATAAATTGAGCACACACACACACACACAAGATACATGTAGAAATATTATTTGAACTGACACCTTTGCTGGCAAAAAACCATTAGTAATATACTCTTTAAGGTCAATGTCTGTTATTGTTGCATTTAGTTAAAAAGAGATAGCAGCGTGCAAAAGAGATAGCAGATTTTTGAGCAAACAACTTAATTCAACTAAATAAACTTTTGTGGTTTGCATTACTCTTTGTTGAAGTTGTTTTTGTTGTTGTTGTTGTATCCAGTTGTGGTTGTAAGCAAAAAAAAAAAAAAATTAAATAAATAAAATAAGAACTCAAAGTACAACTTAAAAAGACATTGAGCTGACACAAACATGCCACTTTAACATACTAAAAGTTGATATTGTTGTTTGCTATTTATATAAGTTTCATTAAAAATAGTTAACTAAAATACAATATTTATATTTACAGAAAATTTCTCTTTAATAAGAATTGCAGACAGAAAGAAAAAAAATTAAGTTCAAATCAAAATCAAAGCAAATAAAAAAAAACTTTTTATATTCATATTACGTATACGCAATGTTGCTGCTACTGCTGCTGCTATGCAACTATATAAGAGCTTAATATACTCGTACTCATGTTGTGCTGAGACCACAAAGCAAAATATACATTGTTATACCAAAGGCAAATATAAACAACAACAACAACAACAACAACAACAGCAACAAGATGCTTAAGCTAAACTCAAGTTTATGCTTCACTACTCAGCATGTACGCTTGTTTGTGTGAGGGTGTGTGTGTGTGTGTATTCAAGGACATTGTTTACCTGAGAGTACGTATGTACATTTGCAAGTGGTCTGCTTTTGGAACTTTTATTAGTTGTATAAAGCATAGAATACATAAATTTTGCTGAGAAAAGTTACAAAGTCATGCACAAACAACTGAATTCAACAAATAAAATGACAGCAAATACGAATTGCATGAATAAAAACGGAGGAAAAAAAAAAAAAACTTCAGCGAGTCAGGTCACATAATCATACAAGTTTTGCTTAGTTTCAGCACTTTTTTTTTTGTTGTTCTTTGAGTTTTCAAGTTGTCGAGTTAGTTGACTTGTCAGCGTGTTAATTTGCTAAATAATTTTTGTGCCGAATTTTTTTGTGTTTCACATTTCATTTGTTTTGTTTGCGAAATATGCCTAAAATGTAAATGTCTTGCTTTAAGATATATACTAGCGCTTAGCTAAAAGAAAATGTTTGAAGAAAGTAACAAAGCAGCAACAGCAGCAGCGTTCGCATACAAACAAATAATCCAAAATAAAACAAATTAAGAAACTGCTTCAGTTGTTCTTGACGCAGTGGCACAGTGGTTTTTATTTGTTTAATTTAGCTATTTAAGTCGAATCCGATCAAAATCTATCAAATCGTGAATTTCTTATCATTACATTTCTGTGAAATAATGCATATAATTCACAATGAGTTTTTAACTAAATTTCAAAAAGTAACAAAATTACAGTGTATTTTTTTTTAAATTTTTTTAAAATAATGTTTAAACTAGTTGTGAATTATAATCATTTAATTATGCTCTAGAAAACAATAAACGATAAAAAGAACAATTCGAATTCGAGAAATCTAGACGTTTTCGTTTTCTAGAATATACCCGATTATTTTAATGAATTTCATTTTGGAAGTGCTCCTTTCTTGTTTGATTCGAAGAAAACTGCGAGGTGATAGTTGGTGACTATGAAAAAGTTTGAAGCTGAATTCATTATTCGAATGTAACATGCACTTTCGGATTCATTGAGAGTTGACCAAGTAACCATTTCCAGGTAAGGGCTGTGTGATTGTTGGAAATAATCGATTGTTGATGATTGTAAAAATAAATCGATTGTTGCTGATTAATCATGATTATCAAAAAATATATTTTAATATAAATAAAATAAATCAGTTGATTAATCAATTATTGATTTTTCAACTAATTGATCACTTGATTATACAAAATAATCGATTGTTCATTGATTAATTGATTAATCACACAGTCCTATTCCAGGCGTTGGAGTTGCTTGGAAAAGATCTTTAAGCAAGATAATTGAATGTGATTTAAATTGAAGCCGAGAGATCCGTTGTAGACCGATTTTTCACCTGTGAATAAATGCTTGAACGGCATCGAGTTGTGACTGGCGATAAGAAATGGTTCCATTACGAGAATCCCAAGCAAAACATAGCGCACATTAAGCCTGGTCAACCATAGCCATTGCAGACAAAGTGAAATACTAATGGAATCAAACTTATTCTCTGTATTTGATAGGAACAGGCGTGGTGTAATCTTTTCTGAGCTTTTGAAACTAGTGTTGGCAAAAAGGGTGATTTTTGAGACGCAAGTGATTAGTGAGTGTGACTTTTAAAATCACAGTGATGATTGAAACGTTATGACGACTCAAGTGACTCGATATGAAGGATTCGCGAACAGTGAAAGAAGCACCAATCACCGATAAATGAACAGTTTGCGAAATAGCAATTTTAAATCACTGTGAAAAAAATCACCAAAATTAATTGTTTTGCCAACACTAGTTGAAACTGAATAAAACGTCGCGTTTGAGACGATCACTTAAGAAAAAAATGAACGGAACGTGACACTAAAACGTGATTTTTCGAAACATGCTCGTCTGCATGTCCCAAAATCAGTCATAACGTATTCGCCTTCCAACTACTTTCTATTTCGATCGATGACTTATGGTCTCCAAAACACTAAATAAGTCTAGGTTTACTACAATTATTAATTACAGATAGCCTATTTTGATCAACAATTTAGTTATGATGACGTTCGTATTCCATAGTAAATGTTTAACTAAACCAAACTATGATATGATTCAATGTAATCATTCATATTTAATTATATTCATTAAATGATGTCAAAAAAGTAGCATTTAGAACCACTGTGCAACTCTTCATCATTATTTTGTGGTTGGTAGCTAGTGTCCGTGTTTATGTTGTTATATGTACTACGACAACTTTGTTGTTGTTGGTCGTTTTCTTTGTCGACAGCAACAACAGCAACAAAAAAGAACAACATGGCGTATGCGTAAGCACAATCAAGTATTTATTATGTTTTAGCTGCTTAATTCAAAAAGGATACTCAAGGATAACAAGCCAGCGAGTTTAGTATACGTACTGCTTATAATTTCGTAACACGATTTCCGTGTGCTCTGACGCATGTTGAACGTGCTTACTTTAGTCTATATTGCTTTATTTAATATAATGTGTTTTATTCCAATGTTTTTCCATTTTTTTTTTTTTTTTTTTTAAAGCTAACTGCAAAATGGCATTCCTTTATACAATATATATACATACATACATATATACATATATAAAAGTGTATGTGTTGCTCCTATGCGTCTTTTGCGCACGTTCATCAATTAATGTTAAAGATTTAATTGTGCCACGTGATAACTTAATTAAATGCCATTAAGAGTGGCAAATTGTCAAGGGTACAATAAGCATAAAACAAATGCAAAAACACATACATACACACTTACATATACAATAGAAATATTTGTTTGTTTGTTGAAAGAATTGCAGCGTTGCTTAATTTCTATAGCATACTTTGTGGCGTTCTAATTAATTTATATGAAATGCATTTCAAGAAAATAAATTAAAATTGTTTTAAAATAATAAAAAAAAGGGTTAGAAAAAATATAAACATCTCAAGCGTTTTAAGCATATTTTTTTTTTTTTTGTAAACATAACCCAAAGCCCTTTTTTTGGTAAAAACACAAGAGGCTCTTTTACTGATTGCTGTGCATATTTTACACCTTTACGCTTGATAGCCTTTTGCTAGTTTTTCCCTTTAATATTATTATTATTATTTTTTTTTTTTTTTGCTGCTATAAAAATATATGCACTTGTTTTTGTTTTGTCTAGAACATGTTTAGAATTTTTAATAGAAATATGTGCTCTAATGTTTTTTGGTTTTGTTTGTGTGTGTGTGTGTGTGTCTTGTTAATACCAAACGTTATAATTTTATTGCTGTCACCGCTGGCGTTATTTTTTTTTTTTTTTTTGGTTGTTAATTTCATTGGTTTTTTGCCTAGCTTTGGGGTAAATTATAATTTGCAAAAAAGGGTTTTTTCGATTTTGGTTTTGTTTTGCAACACTTAACGAATGTTTGCCTTACAATTTTAGCTGAGTTTTTCATAAATAAATGAAATCAGTTTCAATTTGATTTTCAAAAAGATTTGACATATTTGACATGCGTAGCAGAAGCGCTTAGTTTGGAAAGAGTTTTTTTTTTTGTGAAAGCGTTTTTATAAATTATTGAGAAATGATATTAAAATAATATCGAGATAGACTACCCAAGTTAGATTTGAGCAATTTTTATACCCTGTACTTAAAGGGTATATTAAGTTTGTGCGAATGTATGTAACAGACTGAAGTAGGCTAAATAGACCCGATAAATTATATATATTCTTGATCAGCATTGGAAGGGGAATCGAACTTGCAATGTCTGTCTGTCCGTATGTCTGTCTGTCCGTCTGTCTGTCTGTCCTGCTGTCTGCCGTATGAGATATATTATCTCGGAGATTATAAGAGATGGTGTCAACATGTGGACTGCCAACTGTTTCTCTCTAGCCCCTTTTTAAGGGGTACCCCTCATACAAATCTACCCCCAAAATTTTGTGTTTTTTTCACAACAGCCTCATTGTTTCTTATTCTATTTTAATTTCTTTTGAATGAGCTAATTTAAAGGTTTGACAGTGTTTAACATATGATTTTATGTTCGGTGAATTTGAATCTGGAATCCATTTTAAATCATCACTTTTGGAGCAAATTTTTTTGATAGACCGACTGGACATGTCTAAATGGTATTTGTAGAGATCAGATGCCCCATAAATATTTTTTGTAATAATTATTTTTTTGGTAATAATTCTTTTTCCCGTGTTTTTAGTCGAGCAACGGTATTTTTTAGAGCTTTTTGTATGTTTTTATAATGCATCTTGGTCTCGCTGCAATAAAAACAAGTTTCAAGGGCTCTGGTATTTTTTAAGGCATTTTTGTATGTTTTATAATGACCCACAAAAAAAAGTGTAAAAATGCCACCGAAAAGATCTGAATTGTAAAAAGAACCGAGTGACTTGCTGAAACGTTCGTACAATATTTTGTGCGTCAGGAGTCTAATTGGCTGAGAGAGCGGCAGTCAAGACCACCAGCATAACGTGAAGCTTACATCGTGTATACGCTAAAGTCTCATAAAAAGCGTCGATAATATTCATTTATATCTCCGTATATCTATCTGCTAATCTATTTACCATACTAATCACAACATCTTCATCATCTTCAATCTATTTCAAATATCGAACTTCATTTGAAGAGTTGCCGCAAAATAACAGCAAAAGTGTTAATTAATTACAAATAACTCTATTCGCGCTATTTCATTGCATTAATTAAATATTAACACTAAAATGTCAAACCTTAAATGTAAATTATTTCCGCAGAATTACATTTAAAACGCAAATTTAAATGTTTTCAAAATAAAAAAAAAACACACACTTCATACATAAATATCAAAAGCAACAAAAATTAAATAAGCGTACGCGTTAAATCGTGTATAAAAGCCAAAAATTTGTTATAATTACATATTTTATTTACTTATAATTATGAAAATTAACAATATTTTTCCAAAAAGTTACGCGTTATACAAAAACCAAAAAAAAAAAAAAAAAAAAAATACATTTTTGTGTGCATATATTTTCGGTTAGTATACATGTTTGTGTGTATGTGTGTGTTTTTCTGACATTGGGAATGTGTTAATTAAAAATGCCAAAACAAAAATAGAAAACATAACAAATAAACATAAAAAAAAAATAAAAAAAATCATAAAAGACGTTAAAAGAAAATCTACCAGCACAACCACAAATTGCACACAGAATTTCAACGAATGCGAATACAAATGTTGCTTGTTAAATTTTAATTGGTACTACTGCTGCTGTACTCTCGCTCTGTCTCGCTCTGTTTTGTTTCCATATATAGTATATTTTTGTACGAAATATTTATTTGCATTTTGTGCTTTCTCATTTAAATAAT
This sequence comes from Leucophenga varia, assembly GCA_018903435.1. Classification (NCBI taxonomy): domain Eukaryota; kingdom Metazoa; phylum Arthropoda; class Insecta; order Diptera; family Drosophilidae; genus Leucophenga; species Leucophenga varia. Next base: position 3,658,156 of record JAEIFJ010000935.1, on the reverse strand, counting down.
GCAAAATATAATTATGTATGAAAATTATATTTTCGTTGATTTTGTAATACAAAAAACACAAACATTAAAAATAAAAACATTTTAAAATTATATTTAGAGAAAACAAATTCACAATTTATTTTGTAAAGGAAGTAAATTTGTTTGCAATATTATTGTTTTTTTTTTTTTTTTGCCTAAAATTGCAGTGCGAAGGTGCGAAGGCGTATATTTTTAGGTATAATTGCATGCGCAAATTTGTTTATGCTGCAAAATCAGCAATTAAAATAGCTTCTCAGCACACACAAAATTGCAATTGTATGCCATATTACCTTAAATTAATAAACCAGGCCACTGTGTGTGTGTGTGTGTGTTGCTTTATTTTATTATTTTAAATGCAACACACACACATACAAATATAACTTTTGCTTTGTGCATAATGCTATTTTGTAGTTTTGTTTGGAAAAAAAAAAAAAAAAAAAATTAAATAAAAAATAATAATAAATCAGCAAGTAATTAAAGCAACACAAACAAATTCTTGTTGCCGCTTTTTTACTACCGTTTCCTTGCCGCTTGTTATTTCCGTTTCCTTTTAAGGCAACCATTTTTGTGTTTTTGTTTTAAAGCGACACAGTTGCAGCTACATTTATTCTAGGCAAACAAAAATGTCAGCCGTGAGGTGTGAGCTGTTTATGAAATGCAATTTACATAAATTTTTTTTTTTTTTTAATATTATTATTGTTTTTCTTTTTTTTTAAATTTTTTAATGCACAATTTTTGTATGGCAAAGTTTTAATTGGAAAATTAATATTTATTTTTTATATTTAGTTTATTATTTTCTTTATTGTTTCTGTTGCTGCATTATCAGTTTGTGGAAAAATTTAAATTTTATGTTGTGCATTTATGTGCTAATTCGAAAAATTGTGCACCAACTTATTGGACTTATTTGGATTTTACAAAATTTACAAAAATGTACAGCAAACTCCAAATACGGCTTATGTGCTACATGTGGGCACCCCCTCTTAGTTGTGGGCACTGCTACAGCACTCTTTGGACAGCAAATATATTATACTAAGCTGAATACAGTTAAATCTTGCATTTCTGAGTTATTAGAGAACATTATAAAAATAATCTATATATATAAAATTGTAAAAATATTCTATGTCCGCTATGTACGTTGAAACCATACAACCGGCAGGTTCCAAACCAGTTTTATTTGAAGGTAGACAATGTAAGTATAGTTTTAGACCATTTAAAAATGCATTAGGTACATTAGGTACATTCAAGAAATCGATTTTTCTAAATTTTTAACTTTTTTACATGGTTTCGTTTTACTAGCCCCAAACATATTGAAGACTCGCTGTCATCAAAAAAACAAAAAAGGTCATTGCAGCGTGCGCAACATATTTTTGACTGGCTGCAATCATTAAAAAAAAATGGTATTTTTAGTATGTTTTTATGTTAGCCCCAACATATTTTGGTTGCGCTACGTTATTGTGTGCACTATTAATTTTCGAAGCGACACATTTCAGCGATCTAGCGTAAACATCCAAAAATATCAAGTGCAGCAACAGAGCTACTGGAATTTCATCCATACGATTCAGATATCTTAGTCGACAGTGATATTGAAGTTGTACGAGAGAAGGGTACGCTAACGATACCAAAAGCTTTGACATTGAGATTTCATTCAATGAACTGCCTAGCATTTTTACAATTTAAATTTTTCTAATACTTTGTGGAAGGCTTAGACGTAAAGAAAAATTTAAAAAAACTGTCCATAAATTTAAAAAATTTAAAAAAAAACTTCTTCTGCATCCTAAAAATTCCAGGAAAAAATCGAAGATATCCAAAAAATACCTGTTCTCAAAAAATCCCAAGATTTTAAAAGACCTGTTCCCAAAATCCATTGACATGAGAATATTAGGACACAAGCAAATTTTTATTTTTAATTGAATTTAATATTTTATTTTTTTTTTTTGAAAAAAAAAAAAAAAAAAAAAAAAAAAGGGGGGAAAGAAAAAAAAAGTATGATTGAGAGAAAAAGGGGCGCGGGGCAAAGCTGGTTGGTGTCACAAAAATATTTGAAGATAATTATTTACAATATTCGAGCAATGCTGGGTATTTCGGCTAGTACATTAATATTTTATTAAGCGCCAATAAGGTAAAAAGAACAAGTACGAATGTAACACTTCTCAATACGGGATAAGCGCATATGTGGTGTTAAGTGAATACGTTTTATTTATACGTATATTTATCAAATATGTCAATCGATTAATTTCTCTTCGAAACATCAAAAGCATTTTCGATCTAATTTATTAACTATCGCCAATTGCACATATGTATCTAATAATGACAATCGAAAAATGCACATATCTATGAAAACAGCTTACAAAAATATATTTTTTAATACAGACATAATTTGTTAGGCATAAAAGTTTAACAATTTATAATCACAGCACATATTTGTGTCGCTTATTTGTATATTTAAATATTTAGTTGCATGCATATTTACACACACAGAAAAACGATATTTTATAGCTAATATTTGCAGTTGTACGTGCTTGTTTTGGCACAGCGCATAAAATTTTAATTGCTATTTGAATTTGGCTACACACATTTATTTTTTTTTTTTATTGTTGTGTTCTTATTTTGCAGTTAACTTTGCTTTTGTGTAACTTGTTCTGTTTTTATTTTCTTTGTTTTACATGCAACATTGTAAACATTTTGGCTGCTTTACAGGTTATGTGGTTATTGCTGCCGCTTTGGCCATAGTTATTGTTAGTTTAATGGCGCAACAGCACAGCACTTAAATTGCTCTCATGCGGTTAGATAAGTTCAAAAAAAAAAAAAAAAAATAAAGAAAAAAATCGAAAAATATATTGTAGCATTTTGCAGTGTCATTATTTTGATTGTCCATTTTTTTTTTTTCTCCTTTTTTTTTTTTAAATTGCACAATCGAATTTTTGCATGTCTTGTTTAGTTACGACAAAATATTTCTGATTTTCATGGCAACAAAGGCAACTATTGTATTAAATTAAACAGCTGCTTGCATAGATAAATGTGTAAGTTTGCACATATGCATGTATGTATGTGTATGTGTGCAAGCTTAGAGCGTAATTTTCATTAAAGTTTGTAATTCTTTTTTTTTTTTTTTTTTTTTTGCTTTAGCTTATTTGCATATTTGTTGCAAAAAATTGGGCTTTAAAAATGCATATTTTTCAAATGGAGCTGCATACAAGTGTGGATGACTACAAGATGTACTGTGAACATAAAATATCTAAAAGGCGTACATTCTGTAAAATAAGTACACGGACGTTTTTATTTAAATTGTACAAGATAACTAGTGTTGTAAAAAAGATTTAAGTCACAAATATGTGATTAGCGATTGAGACTAGAAAATAGCAGCGACTGCAAATAGTGATAAAATCACAGTTCGTGAAAATCAAATCAGCGATTACTGAACAGGTTTACTGTTCCCGAACAGTTATATAGAAAATCGCTGCTAACTCACTAATCGCTGTGAAAAAATCACCGAAAGTGGTTCAAGACGTTCAAGAAGAGCCGAGAAGTGGTGGAAAATTTGCTTCATTCCGGAAGACCATCGAACTTTATGATCGACGAAACAAATCGTAATTTCAGTTCTAAAGAGATTGGTAGTAGGGTAAACATCTCTCATATGACCACTCAAAACATTTAACCTGGCGTATTGGGCTTTAGACGCCTCGCAGGTCGATTCGTTCCGAAAGAGCTGAATTTTTTTGCAAGAGTCGCATCGTAAATAGGTCGCTGAAAAGCTACTTTTCGATTTACCACGACAACGCGCCATCTCTTCGACCCCAGCTTCACAAAGAGTGACAAAGAAAAATCTATAAACGTGCTTGTCGAAAGCAACGTATTCGCCGAAGCTTTGAAAGCCTGTACTTTTCTGTTCCAAAATCAATGTTTCAAAATCGTTTTGGTCGATCGATGTCCACTGGTCAAACCCCCCCCGGTTATTAGGTGGACATGTAAGATTGGCTCCGTTTTGAGATGCCAACGCGAGACCAAAAATTTCTGCAGAAAACGACCGGAATTGTGGAAGAAAGTCGGGAAAGTCGTTCATATGAACGTGGCTAAAACAACTCGATTTTCAGGCTTTTCTTTTTTGACTTTTACAAAAAAGCGCAAACTGATTATACCCTTGAAATGTATAACTACAAAAATACACACACACACACAAAAAATGCAGCTAGCTGTAATAGAGCTAAACAAAAGAAAATCGCATAGGAAAAACCGCAGTGCCTGAAGAAATTCAACACATTTTGGCCATTTCGCTTTTTTTTTTTCAAGCTTTTTGTTGTTATTGTTTGCCTCTGATGAGTGGCAACACTAATTCGTATTGCATGTGGCAACATGACAGGCAACAGAAGAGCATGTAGAGCCTTTCTATCTCTTTGCTTGACTGACAGTTGTCGACAAGCCACAAAAGCACAGCACACAATGTAGGCAAGTCAGTTTGGTTTTGTGTAAAAAAATACAAGAAATGTTTGAAAAGTTTTTGTTTTTCATAAAATTTTTCTTTGTAAAATATATAAAAATTTTTGAATCAATTCCTGCAAAACGTGCTGTTTAGTTTTTAACCATTTTCGTTTTTGTTTTTTTGAAATTTTGTTTGCAAAATTTTTGCGATTTGTTTTTGTTAATTTGAAATTTTCTCACCATTTGCTGCACTTTGAATTTCATGCATTTTTCTTTTCGGTGTTTTGTTGACATTGCCTAATAACGTTTAAAAATTAGTTTGTTTTACAACACTAACACACACACACACACACACAATACTTGTGCTAGGATTATACGTAAAAGCGCATTGCATGAGTTAAAACTTCTCAGCTTTCATGTAAGGCAAACATGCATGCATTTACTATTTTGATTTTTGTCTGCAATTTGTAATTCGAAAAATAAAACTGCATTTCCAAAAAAAAAAAAAAAAAAAAAAAAATAAGGGGAAAACATTATTTTTGCTGCCTGTTGCTTTGCCCAAAACTCGATTATCTGAGTATTCCATTGGATTTTACATTATTTGCTGCCAATTTTGCTGTCTCTTGCATGCAAGTCCAATTTAGTTTGTTAATAGTGCAAGCATAGCAAAGCATATTTTGCAAAGTTTCAAAGGCTTCTTCATTATTGCTCCAAAAATAATAGCATTCGTATTGAATTAAAAGACAATTATAGCAGTCTTTTGTCTGCTATTTTTGCGTATGAAGCGTTTTTGTGTATGCATTTTGTGAGTTTAAGTTTTAAATTTTTGAAGTTTTTTAAACAGCAGCAATAAACAGCAGCATTAGTGAAACCAAAGTTAGTAGAAATAGTAAGTTTTGTAACGTCACACTAGAAAATAGTACAAAATAAGCTAATTTTCATAAAATTAAGAGAGCATAACAGTCTCTCCTGTGCTCTTTATTAAATAATGAACTAAAAAGAAACAAGCAAAAACATTAACTTCGTTCGGACCGAAAGCTTATATATAAGGTTATCATATATCTCCCTTCCGCTTTTTTGCTCTTTATTGAATGCTTTATAAAAAGTGTTACAGTGATCGGATTTAGTTCAAATATGCGCCGTTTTGTTCGATAATCCGTTTCCATCTAATACCCTCCTTGTAGAACCCTCCTATCTTTATTTGCGAAGAACTCGGACAGCCACTTTTCACAAGCCTCTTCTGATGTCAACTTTACACCACCAAGGTCGTTCGTCATGGACAGAAACGGGTGGTAATCACTTTGCGCTATGTCCGGGCTATATGGTGGATGCGATAAAACTTACCATTCGAGCTCCCGTAGCTTCTGACAAGTCACCAAAGCTGTGAGTGGCCTGGCGTTGTCCTGGTGGAACACTACACCCTTCCTGTTGGCCAATTTTGGACGCTTTTGGTCGATCGCCTGCTTCAAGCGGTCCAGTTGTTTGCAGTACATGGTAGAACTAGGCGTCCGGACATATGGGAGCAGCTCATAGTGGATGATTCCCTTTCAATCTCACCAAACACACAGCAAAACCTTCCTGGCCGTCAATCCCGGCTTGGTCAATCTTTGGGACGATTCATAGGCTGCATTCGTGGCTGAGAAAAGCTTCGAATGGTTCGAATTTCAGGTAAGATCTAAGCGAATAAATCGCATAAATACAGACAGACGAACAAGATCAAGAATGTATATACTCTATAGGGCCTTCGATGTCCCTTCCCGATATATCCTTCATACTATGTGTGGCGGGTATAAAAAAACAAGATAGTCTATTATATTGGACTACGAGATACCCTGTTTTTTATGTAAAATACCTGAAGTTATATTTTATCCTAGTACCATTTATCCTTGTAAAATAGATAAAGATAATAACTGGCCAAAATTTTCATATAAATTTTAACTCTTGGGATATGTGGATATATGTTTGTGCTGTGTTTGTCTTTTCACTGAATGTGTTAATCTATTTCAAAGACTTTAACAACTTATTTTAACAACTCATTGTATTCAAATCTGTAGTAGTAATCGATAATTTATTTATTAAAATTTAGATAAATAAATTTAGTTAAATTACTTATTTTAAATAATTGCAACAAATATTTTAATCCAAAATATTTGCTGTTCTTGCAGTAACAATTTTTTGGCATTTTTTTTTTTTTAGGAAATTTATTGATTTAAACTTACCGAAATTTTAAACGCCATTTTTTTTCCAAGTTATTTTGATTTTCCTTTAAGTAATTTATTTGCTCCAAAACTAAACAAAAATGTATATAAAGCTTTGAAATTTGTTTTTTAAAAATGTTTCACTTTTCTAAAAACTATTCTAGATGCACACACACTTTTTACAACAGAGTAACTGGTAAACTTTAGTTCAATAAAATATTTAAAAAAAATAAATAAATTTCGCTTTTTTTTTTATTAAATATTTATTTTATATAAATATATTTTTTGTATTGCTTTGCGCGCATTTCAAATGAATTTAATTGAAGCGTATTGCAGTGAATAAACGCTGCCTTAATTGTTACGCTATTTATAAAGGCTGCAGCAGTAGCAGTGCCTAAAGTGCCTAAAAGTAGACAATAGTTGATTAATTTTATTTACCTTGCTGCGCTCGGTATTTTTTTTTTTATTTTTATAACTGGGAAAAGCCGTTTGGATTATTATTCACATATATAATAATTAAAATAATATATAATATATATAGTAGTAACTAATACCAATAATAATAATAATATTTATTATCAGCCCATACATTGTTGTCTATCTGTTTATTTATTTTATTTATTTTATTTTATGCTACTCATTTACTTTATGCTGCTGCTTATCTTATACGCATTTTTTGCTTTGTTTTGTATTTATTTTGCTATTTTATACGCTTTCCATAATCTCAATAATATTTTTTTTTTTTTTTTTGCAAATACTTCCGTCATTATTATTGTTGCTGATAAAGTTGGAGTTTTCCAATGATAAAAGCATTCCAAATTGATTTATGAGCCATGCTAAAGGATAATACTGTGACATGACCATGGCCGTCATTGCGGTCGACGTCAGTCAACAGTTGAAACTGTTAAATTAAATTATTATGCGTATGAGTTATATTACACGCACATACACATGCATACATACTCTCTCTCTCTCTCTTCTTCATATAATTTGATTGCGCTCAAAATTATGCAACATTTTCGTTAGTGTGAGTGTGTGTATCATTTCATTGGCTTAATAATGCATAATTTATCACAAATAACATTGTTTAGTTTACTTATCGCTTTAAACGGGTTCGGTTTAATGCGTTTCATGCTTCATTTGAATAAGTCAAATTTACAAATCACTTTGTTCATATCTCTAAGTTATTTACATACATACAAATATATTCTATGCGTATGTATATATGTGTGTGTGCCATTACCGCATTTGTATATGTTTTTGTGTTTGCATTACATGCAATTTGTGGCATTTAATCTGTGCTATTTAGCTGATGTTTAGCTGATTTGCGTGAAATTATGTTTTGTTTGTTGCATTTGTTTTGAAATTTGTTTGACTTTTTCGATTTTTTTTTCTTTTCAGGTGCATTCCAATGTTGTATTTTTCGAGATAAACTTTAATTTGTTGCATTGAAATTGAAGTGAGTTTAACATAAAAATAATTGTATAAATATTTGCTATATTTCAATTACACAGGCACTATTTTGAATTTATAAGATCTGATATTAGATATAATTAATATCAAGAAAAAACCGTTAAATTCGGTAAAACCGATGCTCAAATAGCCGCCACATCTTGGTTTAGTTTATTTTTGATCATCAGTGACTTTGGTAAAATTTGGAGAAGGGATTACACAATATTGGGGTAAAATTTTAACCTTAGGACAGAAAAATAAACATTTTCTTGAAAGAAAAATTAGAAAATGAATGCTGACTTTGTATTGAGGCTATATGTTATAGTGGCCTGATCATTATAATATCAGTAGAGTATATATAGAAGTCTTAGTAGAGTAATATATTATAATTACTATTTTCACACAAAAAAATACAAAATGGGCGGAAAATTTGTATAGGACCTATACCAATAAATGGGCGTGGTAGCTTGGTTTGGACATTGGATTACATTGGAAGTACTTTTGCCCAATTTAGAGTGAATACATTCATAAATAATAGCTGACTTCATACAAGAAATCGAAAAAAAAACGGTAAGTTAGCCCCGGGGCTTACCGTTTTATCTTAAAATGGGTGCGACACATTGGATCTGGCATATAAGTTACTTAGGATCAAAAAAACTTTAAACTGAGCGAATGAATCATCTTACAACAGACAGATGGGCAGACAGACGGAAAAGGCTGGATCGATTGTCGTACTAATCATATCTATATGTAAATAAAATAGTAAAAATATGTCTATGTCCGCTATGGACTTTGAAACTATCTAACCGATGAGTCCCAAACCTATCATATTTGAAAGGCAACAATGCAAGCGTAATTATAGATCACTAAACCTAAACACATTAGGCACATTCGGTTCAAAAAAAGTAAATTTACAACTTTTCCATTCAGAAATGTTTTGTTTTTTATGCTCTGTACCCGAAAGAGTAAAAGGGTATATTAAGTTTGTGCGAATGTATTAAATAGACAGAAGGAGGCGATAGACCCAATAAAGTATATTTTTCTTAATCAGCATTGAAAGGGGAGTCTAACTAGCTATGTCTGCCTGTCTGTCTGTCTGTCCTGCTATATGCCGTATGAGAAAGTTTATTTTGGAGACTATAAAAGATAGGACCGCCATGTGTGATACTTTGACTCTCATGAGCCGCAAAGTGTGCACTTTCAAACGGACCCATATACAAATCTAGCTCAAAATTTTGGGGTTTTTTGTTTAAAAACGACATTGTCATTCTCGGAAATCTTTATTTAGTATAAACTATGCCAATAAAAAAAACCAATATGGGTAACACCAACAATATTGTAGTTATGGCTCCCATACAAGTATAACCCATTTTTTAAGTTTTCGTATGACAAACCAATACAATGAGGTGTGGTAGTACGATACGACTTAACTTAAGGTACATAAAGGTTGCGTAAAGGGTATGTTGCAGTCGAGCATATTCGACTTTAGCGTTCTTTCTTGTTTTTTGTGTGTTTTTAAACAAGCCTCAACATATTGTAGTTTCGCTGCAATAAAAGAAAAGCCGGTATTTTTTAGCGCTTTTTTGTATGTTTTCAAGTTTGCTAAAATAAAAATTTGTCTCTTAATTTTATGCACTTCCTACATTATTCTACTTTCATTCTTATTTTCAAGCTTTTTAGCTAATTTGATTAAAAATGGCAAAAATGTCAAAATATTTTTGATTTTCATTTGTCTCTTTCTGCGCGAATACTTTTGGTATATTTTTTTATTTTGTGCTGCACATGCAAATAGAAATGAAATAAATAAGCCGCTGCTGGTATTTTATTTTCAATTTTTTTTTGTATTTTCAAAGCATTTGCCAAAATATTTTAGTCAAAGTGACAGCGCAAAGCGAGATAGTCTTCCGGTTTACTTTAGTCGGTTGCGGTAAATTTCAAACCAAATTAAAATAGTCAAAAGGGTACAAAGTTTGAATGTATTTTTTTTTTTATTTGAAAGTCAAAATAATATTGCAATCTTTTCAATTGCTTGCTTGCTTGCTGCTCTTTGCTTAATACGAAAATGCTGTCGTTTTCAATAGCTGCAACCCTTGCCTTTTATTTCATTCATTCATTCTTTCATTGTTTACGGTTTGCCTCAGTAGCTATGCAAATAATTTGAAAATACTCGAAATTTAAACGCATTGTTTGCTGCTCAAAGAATATATTTTACCTTTTTTTATACCCGTCACATATGTGGAACGGGTATTATCATTTTGAAAGTTTGCAACGCATGGAAGGAGACATCGGAGACCCTATAAAGTATATATATTCTTGGTCAGCTCGATGGGAACGATTCCTCCTGTCCGTCTGTCTGTCCGTCTGTCCGTCTGTCCGTCTGTCTGTCTGTCCGTCTGTCTGTCTGTCCGTCTGTCTGTGCGATGGCTGTTACTCGAAAAGTTTTAAAGATATTGACCTGAAATTCGAAACTTAAGCTTTTTGTGCTCCTAGTTAGTTTGTATACCAGAACCAAGGTGCCACGCCCATTTTTAGGTATAGCCCCCATACAAACTTACCGTTTTTTCCGATTTTTGTATAAAAATTGTAATTATTTATGAATGTATTCGCTCCCAATTGTGTAAAAACATTTCTTTTGTCATCCAGTGTCAAAACCAAATGCCACGCCCTCTTTTAGGCATAGCCTCCATATAAACTTTCCGTTTTCCGATTTTTCCGATTTTTTATAAAAAAATACTATTTTTTTATGCATATATTCACTCAAATTTGGTTAAAAACACTTTAATGTCTCCAATGTCAAATCAGATGTGCCGCGCCCATTTTTTGGTATAGCCCCCATACAAACTTTCCGACCATTTCGATTTTTGTATGAAAATGGTTATTTATTCATGTATTTACTCCATATTGGGTGAAAACTCTTCCAATATCATGGGCCACGCCCATTTTCAGGTGTTTCTTGCATTCAACCTTAATATATTCGGTAACATAACTGTATTTTTGGCAAACTTTGCTTTGTGTGTAAACTTGGCTTACCACTACACACACACTCTAACGGGACGATTAACACAGCTTGTAGTTTTTTTCAATTCATTTATTGCAAATTTTTTTGGGTTTTTTTTTTGCGCCGCAGCCCGCCTTGACCACCTTTATTGCTCAGTTTAAGTAATATACTTTTTTGTTGTTTTGTTGGCATTTTTTTTATTTTTTTTTTAAAATTTTTTCTCACTTTACAAACTTTTTTTTTTTTTTATTCATTTTAGTGAATTAAACTTAAAATCATTTTAGCCGCTTGTCTGTTACTAACTGATACCAGTCAAGTGTAGCATCAAGGCTGTGGGTTTTTTTTCTACAGTTTTTAATAGGAATAACGTTTGTATTTTGTTGTTTTTTTTTTGCAAATTTTTCCGCACCAATTGGATTTTTTTTTTTGTGAGTTAAATGCTTTTATTGCATTTTGCGGATACCAAAACCGGCGCCGCTGGTGTTTCTTTAGTAGACATGCTATCTCTTTTCTTTGGCAAAGGTCCTTTTTTGTTGTTTTTTTTGTTATTTTTTTTATTCACAACTGGCGGCCATTTGGTTTATGCTCTGCATTCTGCAAATTCGGCTCAACATTCAACATCAGCTTCGGTTTCGGTTTTTGGCTGTTATTGGCATTATTGGTTGCTGTCGCAGCACACACACAAACACAAACACACACACACACATCCCACTTTATACATCGACCAGTTATTGCTGTTTTTGGCCTTTTCGACTTAATAAATTCCATGGCATGCGCTTTTTTTTTGCTGCTTGTTTTTACATTTGCTAGCTGTGCATTGCTGCTGTTGCTGCTGTTGTTGCCGGATATGCATGGCATTCAAAATGAGAAAATTGCTACATGCTATACACTACAGCAAGCAAATATTCCAACTATATTCATACCACACTACAATACACTACGTTTTTTTTTTGTTTTTTTATCAGCGTTGTGGCCTGCCTGCCATTCACGACAATATTATGTTCATGTTTCGTGGTATGTTGTCGCATTAACTCGACCAAATGGTGCAGCAAAATGTGCTTATTTTGCGCATTTTTACAAGCAGCAAAAGCAAAATCGAAAGCTTTATGCAATTTTTCATGCCTTACCAAATATTGTTATTTGCGTTATAGTTTTTTTTCATTTTATATAAATGACAGGTGCCATTGTTGTGTATTGTTTTTAAACAAAAATTTTTTTGCTTGAATTATTTTTAATGTTTCTTTTGCCTTGCAAAATATGTTGAACACAACTTTTAAGTGCAAAACTTTTTGGCCTATTAGAGCGTAGTAAAGTTGTGTAGCTTCGAAAGCACTTGAGACTTACGTCTAAATTTCTAAAGTAAGACTCAAGTTAAAAGTGTACCTTTTTGGAAATGTTAACGCTTGTTGAGTAGGCTACTTTGTCCATTCTTTTAGAGTTATTTAGTCAAGAGAGCGTATACAACTAAATAAGCGGCATACGTGTCGTATGAGTGTTGTATGTGTCTGTGTGTGTTAAAGTTTATCTTGTGTATCTAACATGTTACTTGTGTATTTTGGTAATTTTTGTACTTTTTTCCGGTGCGTAGCTGTATAGTAACCAAAATATGCTGAGGCTTGTTTAAAAACATACAAAAATGAACTAAAAAATGCCTTTCTCTTTGTATCTTTGCAGCGAGTTCACATAATGTTGCAACTAGTATAAAAACATACAAAAAAAGCAAAAAATTTTAAATGGAATGTGTCGAAAATTTAAGTTCTTGAATGAACCGCATAAGCCTAGTGCATTTTTTAGTGGACTAAAATTATGCTGGCATTGTTGCCTTTCAAATAAAATCAGTTTGGCATACATCACTTATATGGTTTCAAAGTCTATAGCGGACATAGAAATATTTTTACAATTATATATATATTTTTTATTTAATTTTTAAATTTGTGCATGCAACGCAACGCAAAAGAGAAAAGAGTGGAAAGGGAGGAGGTTAGGGTTTCGGAGAGATACAGTTGTATAAAAAGAAAATTATATTAAATTTGTACATATTTTAGCTGGTTTTTTTTTTTTAATAAAAACCTCCAAAATAAAAAAAAAAAAATTTGTAAAAAGAGTGTAACAAAAACTTTAGTCTCAACTTGCTACAGAATTTATTTGTGTACATTTTTCTTAAGTTCTATTTTTGTACTGTTTTGTATCTGTCTGTCTGTCTGTCTGTCCGTCTCTTGTTGTTACTTTTAAGTTACTTAAAAACGCGTTCTTCAACAAGCAGCTTCGTTGACTTTTCAAGCTTTTACATTGCTTTCATACATTTTTTTGTAGTTGTAGTTGTTTATTTTTTTTTGCAAACTCTTATTTCGCATAAACTTTTAACTTTTGACTTTATTTTTCTGACATTTTATTTTAATTTTTTTTTGTTAAAAATAATTTTTTTTTCTTTTAATTTTTTTGTAGCATTTCTGCCTTAGTTGCCGCAAAGTTCATCAAGCGGCTGTCAGTTGTAAAAGCTTGAAGAAAAGAAAAAAAAATTGTTAAGAAAAGATTTGTGCCATTTAATTCTTATTTTTTTTTCGACTTCTTTCAGAAATTTTTGAAGCTATGTTGCCAGTTTTTTCCAAACTTTTGTTATAATTTTTTGGTGTTGCATAACTGATTCGAAATTAAATTTATAATAAATAAATGTAAAATCGTGTACGTACGAGTATGTACATCACAAATATTTATTAAACACAAAAAAAAAAAAAAAAAAATAAATAAAAAATAAATAAAAAATAAATAAAAAAAAAAAATAAAAAAAAAAAAAAAATAAAAAAAAAAAAAAAAAAAAAAAAAAATAATAATAAAAAAAGTAATAATAAAGAAGATAATACAAAAAAAAAAAAAAAAAAAAAAAATAATAATAAAAAAAACAAGTTTAACGTTAATAAAGAAGAGAATAACAAAAAAAAAAAAAAATAACAATAATAAAATAAAAAAAATAAATTTAAAAAAAAATAAATAAATAAAAAAAAAAAAAAAAATAAAAAAAATAATAATAAAGAAGATAATACAAAAAAAAAAAAAAAAAAAAAAAAACTAAAAAAAGATAGTAATAAAAAAATAATAATAAAAAAAAAAAAAAACATAATAAGAAAAATAATACAAACAAAAAAAAAAAATAATTATAATAAAAGATAGTAAAAAAAAGTATTAAAAAAAAGTATTAAAAAATAATAATAATAAAAAAAATTATAATTAAAAAAAATAATAATAAAAAAAAATCATAATTAAAGAATCATATTAAAAAAATCATGCTTAAAAAATTATAATAAAAATATTATAATACAATAATAAAAAAAATAATGAAAAAATAATGACAAAAAATAATAGTAAAAAAATAATAAATTTTAATATAAACTAATAACGAAAAAAAAAATATGTATATATATATATATATAAAATATATAAAAAAATATATAAAAAAAAATAAAAAATAAAAATTAAAAATTAAAAAAAAATAAATTCAATATTATATAATTAATTGTTAAATAAGCTTTAATTAAATGCAACAAAAGAAGTGAAAATACAAATTTAGTTCTTTACTAATGAATCTGTACAATGACGGGTATCAGTTTTAGCTTCATTTTCAAAATAAATTGAAGTCTTTCTTTCTTCTTTGCAAAAAATGTTTTTAGATAATAAATGTAGTTCACATTTTCGGAGTACTTTTCGAGTTATAAAAATAAGAAGAGAACTCGACTACGATATAACTTGTCAAAATAAGAAAGTATGTGTTATTGAACTATTTTTAAATAATGGATTTCAAATTCAAAAATTTTTCAAAACCCCAAGAGTATCAAGTGTTAACAATATCGAATTAATTAAAAAAAAAATGGAAAACATCCGCCATATTATATACGCCATTTTGATTTTTGTAAACATAATTTCTAAACATCTTTATCGTAATTTAAACTTACAACAAAATAAAAAAAGAAATTCAAAAATAGTTTTTAACCATGTCCATGTAGAGATATGGTTTTTTAAAACCATCCGGCCATCATTGGACACCAGATTCACAACAAAAAATAAAACTATAAGTTTATAAATTGAAAAACAATTCAGTGACCTACCCAAAAGATGTAGCTCTAAATTTCAGTATTCGCTTAAATATGTCTAAAATATTTTTTAATTACCTTTGAAATGCATCTAATATCAAGTATCTGGGTCTTGTCAGTTTCAAAGGCCCCATTAGGCCCCTGGACAAAATTCAAAATACAGCTTCCTGTCTGCAGTCGTTTGGGCTGGTAGTCGCGTCTTCCGTCTGTCAGCCAGTCAGTGCAAAAGATTTATGTAAATGGAAAGATAATAACGTATACGCCTTGTATGTTGCCTCATATAGCATTTAAAAATATATATTGAAATAGTTTTCAATGTTTTTTTTTTCTTCAAACTTTAATTAAGTTCCTTAAAAGGAAATGAATTTTTTCGTATTATTTCGTTGTTGCATTTTATTAAAATAATATTTTTTTCTTCAAATGCTGCCTGTCGCTGAAAAATTTAATTAGCTGACATTTTGTGGCGTACGTTTGTAACAAAAGAATTTTTCGTTTATATTTGTACTATTTTGCTGCGCTGCAACAGTTGCTGCTGCTGCAGCTCCTGCATTTTACAGTTTTCAGCTAAAAGCTATTTACCAAAACTTGTGCAGCATTTAAATGGCTAACGTCTGTGGTTGTGCCTGTTCTTTGCCTGCCAATGTCCTTGTTTTTCTTTTTTTTTTTTTGCACAATTAGCAACAGCAGCAGCAGTCGCTTTTATGTTTGCCACTGACGCAAAATGGTTATTTTTTTAAATTAAAATTTTTTGCAACATTTTCTTATATACTTTTTTTGGTGACTCTTTAATTTTTTTTTTTTTCTAACTACCCTCGTAATTTTTTTCTTGTTTATTTACGGAAATGTTTGCTAATATTTTCATATTTCTTGACAAACTTACTGGGAAAAACTGACTGATTATATCATACGTGTGTGTGTGTGTGTGTGTGTTTCTAGCAAATTACACGCGTTTAGATAAAGCCGATTATTACGCATTTAATCTTTATGATAGCTTAACTGTATCTTTGTATCTGCAAAAGTGACGCAAACAGTGTATAGAGTATCTACAATAATCGCTATTTATATGCATTTCAATTGAATTGCTGCCCACATAGTAATGTTAAATGGCAACTGTATAAGTAGTACATATCGTATAAATAAACGTTATAGCTATTCACTTCATTTATAAATCACATAAAACTATTCCAATTGACATTTACATATAACAAACACGCAGACTGACACGCTAGTCAGACAGACAGACAGACAGACGGACAGACACAGTGTATGATTCAAATTAATTGTTTTGTTAATACTTGAACACTTACATACATACATAACAAATAGTAATAATAATAAAAATAATAAAATGTATCGAATTGTGTGTTTTAATTGAATTTAGCGTAAGCATTTATTTGAGTTTTGTTAATAATATTTCACTGTACTTTGCACATTTTTATATATCATAATATTCCATGTTGTCGTCCTACTCATTTCTCTTGAAATAAGTAAAATTTATTGTATTACTTTTATGCTTTTTACGCCCCTGGCATTGGCATTAGTATTGCTCAATATAAAAACTTAGCAATAATTCTTATTGTTGTCGCGTTTGTTTAATTGTGCGTTCTCTTCTATGTAAACTTTATTATACAATTATAAAATTATGTTCACGATTGCTGCTTAAGCGATGAGTATTAAGTTTATAAATAAATGAAATACATTTTAGTTCAATATTCTTAAACTTACATTTCAAGATAAAGCACGAACGGGCCAATCCGTACAAAAAAAGTTCACATGACTACGGACAAATTTTAAAAGTTTCGTACTTAAAAATTAATCTCACAATTAGTCATGTGAGACCATCGCCATGTAATGTCCGCAATTAATATTTGAAAAAAAAAAAGAAAAACGTTAACTTCGATAGCACCGAAGTTTAAATAGCCGCCACACGAAACTTTAATCACTTTTTTTGAAAAAATAATAAAATGGAAGGTGAGTTTGTATGGAGTCTATATGTTATAGTGACCCGATTCTTGTCATATCAGTAGCATATTCATAGCATAACAGTAGAAGTGATTTTGCCCAGATTGGAGTGAATATTTTTTTAAATAAGAAATATTTTCATACAAAATCTGAAAAATGGGCGGCAGGTTTGTATGGGAGCCATAAAAAAAATGGGCGTGTCACCTTTCTTTTGATTTTGGATGCCAAAAGATGTGTTCATAAATAAAAACTATTTTCATACAAAAAAAAAAAAACCGAAAAAAGTAGTAAGTTTATATGGGGCTATATCTAAAAATGAGCGTGGCACCTTGGTTCTGACATACAAACAGCCTAAATGCACAAAAAACTTAAGTTTCAAATTTCAGTTCAATATCTTTAAAACTTTCCGAGAAAAAAGCAATGCAACAGACAGACAGAAGGACAGACAGACGGACAGACAGACGGACAGACGGACGGACAGACAGACGGACAGACAGACGGACAGACAAACGGACATGGCTAAATCGATTCGTCTCGTCGAGCTGATCAATAATATATATACTTTTCGGGGTCTCCGATGCCTCCTTTAATGCGTTACAAAATTTCCGACAAACTGATAAAACCCTTCATACTATGTCATGCATAAAACGTGCAAAACGTGGCATGAAGTCGTGCAAGAAATGTCATGCATGAAGTCATGCAAGACATGTCACGCATGAAGTCGTGTAAGACATGTCATGCATGAAGTCGTGCAGGACAAGTCATACATGTCCTCAAAAAAAACTGCAATATTTGTTGGAAAATGTCATCAGCGACTTGTACGGGGCTGTCGCTGAGTTATTAAAATTTGAATATTTTTTTCATGGTAGGTAAAAATTTTACTGAAAGTTAACTACAAAAATATAGCTATTCACTAGAATTAGAGCTAAAAACCCAGGGATGTGCACAATAGACACAATTCCCTCATATATTATGAAACAGGTCGACTCGAAAAATGATTCAATCTTCGGACTAGGCTTATGTTATCTGAGAAATTTATAGAAATGACTGTGTGTATATAATTTAAAAATATCTTCTCTTAAGTTTTAAAAAATAATCATATCGAATATTTTCTCTTCGAATCATCAGAAATATTTGCATTATGATTAAATAAATTAAATATCACAAACTGCGCATAACTAATAATGCAAATCGAAAAATACACATATCTATGAAAACAGCTGATAATAAGCGTTGCAAAATTCGTAAAAGATATACATTTGTTTGTCTAGAAATTAGCTTCTAATTGTTAAATTACTATTTCGTGTTGTTCATAAATATATAAAATATAGAAACATATTAAAAGTTAGAATATAAGTAAGAATTTTAATCCGTGAGATACATTTTCTTATCACACCTTTTTTTTTTTTTTTTTTTTTTGTAACTTATCTTAAAAATGTTGTCGCTCAAAATAGACAGTGCGTCAGCGTATATATGTAGTTTATATATTTTTTTTCTATTGAATTGCTATTTGCGATAACATATATCTTGATTAAATTTTGTTGACTACCTATTTCTACTAACTCGGTGGAAAAAAAAAAATTGTATGCAATTTGTCATAAATAATTTTATAAACGACATTTTGTCTGGCAGTAATTGTTTGTTTGTATAAAAGTTATAAAGTTTGGATTGTCTGGTTTGTTGAGTTATTAATATAAAAACCGGTTTAGCTGTATGCTAAAATAATTTAAAAATCTGATGAATATTCTAAATGAAGCGTATTAAACTTTCGTTGGCATCAAAGCTCATTTATTTTTTTTGTTTTTAATCAAGCAACAATGTATAATTTTCTTATATTTAACTTTTTTTAGGCTTAAATTTTGTTTAACTGATTTCGTTGAATTCAGGTGTATAGCATATTTTATGAATTATTTATGTACTTTCCCCAGGAAATCGCATTTATAGATTTAATCGTTTTAATATTATCGTTGAATTAGGTTCTTCGGAAATTTGTGCTTAAATTTTCTAATCAAAATAAATGCCATAAAAAAAAAAAACCTTTAATGAAATTAAACTCAAATAGTAAATTTAAATTGTAAATTCCGCAAAACAAAAATTATTTGTATGTAAAACAGATGTTCGTTTTATAATTTAACACTACGCCATGGCATGGTTAGTGCAAAGTGCGCAAACATTCCAATTATGAGCATGAAACTTAGCTGCTGCTGCTGCTGTTTTTACATGCTGAAGGTTAGTAATCTATCAGCATGCCAGGAGCGTAACTCAATGTCAGTAGTTAAGCTGTAGCAGCGTTCATCAAATGGAACCAAAACGTTATGCAATGGTTCAAAATATTTCTTACTTTTCAGCAGTCTTGTTTTTTTTTTTTGTTTTTTCGTTTTGAAGTTCCCATAATAGAGCTTCAGACTTCATTCATATTGTTGAACGAGCTGTTGCGCAGCAGCTATGGCAGGAAAAATTGCTTGACAGCACAGAACGAACGGAAAATAAACATTGATGTTGTGAACGCGTTCAAGTTGAAAATTTACGTTGAAATATTTTTACTGAAATTGTATAAAACAGTTTTATGCTTCAGTACAGTTCTCCACTTCTAAGACTACACAGTACTTGAGTTATGCTGTAGTTGTTGTTGTTGTTGTTGCTTTTGCTGCTATTTTGGTTACTATGGCTCAAAAATTTGCATTATGCAGTACCATTTTACAATGCTAACGCTTGGTATTTAGCGCATCATGCATTCCTTAGTATGGCGCTCTCTCTCTCTCTCTCTTCATAACGTTTCATAGCATAATTCATTATACGCACTGTGGTGCCAATCATTTAAATTGCTGCTATATGAGCTATGCAAATTGAAAATACATTTACCGTTAAGCAAATATGCAATTATTCAGTTAAGCGAATTCAAGCGTATTCAAAATATTCATTGAATTGCTTAAATTGAGTAGTTGTCGGAATGTTCTATACTTTAGCGAAAAGGATACGGACTTGTAATGCATTGCGGACGTTATATTTGTATACGTGCTTTTAAATTCATTTGGCGCTTAATATGAGTTGTTATTGTTATATTGTCTACATTAAAAAAAAAAAAAGTATTTTTGCGTTTTTTGTGCAACGATATAATTAGGAGCAGTATAGGTATTGTGAGTCGTCCGTCTTCAGAGCTACTTGAATTTCTTCGTATGATCCGAACATCTTTAACGACTCTGACTTTGTTCAAGCTGTTGAGTAAAATGTAATGTAGCAAGTTTTTGCAAGGCTTGTGTTGTGTTAAAGAGTTGCAGCACAGAACTGTCTTGCATGACACTGATTTCGGACGTGACATGATTGTTCCTATAACACCTGAATCTTGGACATTGAAGTGCTTCGATGAAGTGATGATTCTTTAGAAGCGGCTGCACCAAAAATAGTTGTGCATAAAAGGTAGACTTTCGAAATAAAGTACAAAAGTAGCTTAAGGAGAGTACTTTCAAATTACGCTTAGTTTCATTTCGTTGCGGACGAAATACAGAATCATTATCGATATTCAATGCATTTTGATAGGTTCAGCGGAAGTACAACCAAATTAGGAACATATGCCCATATGATCCCACAGTTCCTGTAGACTTGAGTTGCAAAGACAGACGTTCACGTTAAACACTTAGAGTGTCTGCCGTATCAATAAAATCTCGGAAAATCTTTTAAAAAAGGGACAACAAGTTCGGCGTTAAGGTTTTCCAGCGTTATTCAGAGATATATTGTAAAGGATATAAAGCAAGTCCTAGAACTAACGCAGGATTTGTATTAAAGTGCTGGCAACTTTGAAAATTAACAATTTGACAGCTGAAAATTTTGGTCAAATGAAGCGGTACACGATGGAACACGATAAAACACGATAGAATTTGGTTAGGGCTGCCAGCACTTTATTGTAATTCTTGCGTTAATTCTGGGACACCGTTTACAATATAAAAATACTTTGCGCTTATAGAAAGCTACTCAAAACTTTACTGAAATCCCAATGGGTTTACCTAGTCCTGGAGTATTGGACCCGAAGTAGGTAGCACGGTAGAATGCGATGTCTGACCAGAGATAGACTCTATATTACTACTATAATGGGTACGCCCATTTTGGGAGTATCGAGGTGGCTGTGGCTTATACCAAAACTTGCGGGTAGAGCGTTTTGGCTCGTACGTGTTGTTGCGTAAACAATCTGGCCTGACTGTTTGTTGAAATCGGTCAGGTAACGAAGCTTAGATAGTCCTCACACCCCACCAAGGTGGGAAAGTAACATGTGCTTTTACTAACATGGAACGCAACTTGTCGTTAACCAAACCCTTATGGTACCTAGGGGTTCCGTGGGATTAAGTCGACAAAGACAGTCAAAAACGTTAAACGGAATCTCCGAAGCCTGTTCCAAACTTCCCAACCAATTAAGACATTTTGATGCATTTTTTTTTTTTTTTTTTTAAAAAATTTTTATAAAAAATTTATACATATCGTGAGCATATACATATCGGCGGACGTTACGTACCATACATTTTTTTAAACTGATTTAAATTAAAGAAAATATGTTTTATAGTTGAAAATTATTTCACATTGCGGACGTTACGCAGTTATGGCTTTACATTACTTGAGGATTTTAAATGAATGTTTGACTTAAAAACATTTTAATAAACCCATTAAGTTTTTTTTGTTTACTAAAAAATAAATATATAAACTATATTTTCGCTGTTCTTAGAAGACAATTTGTGGCTTATTGCACTTATTATCTATTGCATATACAAGGTAATTGGCATTTAGATATAAAATTTCTAAAGTGCTATCTTTAGTTACTAAATTGATTTTTTAACGATTCTTAGAATTGTTTTTGTTATTATTAAAAACAAAACGCCGCCATAAGATAAATATTTAACTAAAATTTTTTTTTGTGTATAAACTTCCTCGATATGATTAAATGGAATTAGTTTGGTTTAGTTTTTAGCTTTCGATTTTTCAATTTATATATCATATATAGTATATAGATTATTAAAATACTTATGGCGTCTTTGAATTAATTAAATAAATAAGATATATAAAAGAAAATTATGCAATTGAAGTATAAAAACGCAAAGGTTTGCACAAAACATTTTAAGTATTTGAGTAGAACACAGGCGCAACGCAACGCAAAGTTTAAATAAATAATTTTATTTTGCAAAATGTTTAAATTTATTTTAATATTACTAAGCAGCCTACTGCTACTGTTGCCATTTGGTAATGCACAATTCAAAGCCAATCATGCCGCAGCTGATTTAAGTTTAATGCAGTTCCTGACCGCAACGCAGGATGCACAGCAAAGTGATCCGAGTTTAACGTTTGAATGTTTTGGCGAATATACACCAATTTTCAATAATAATCTTGAACGTTACGAAGCTGAATATAGCGCCTGTAAGAATTGGGCTGCTGATAATCGCACTGAAATAGACTATCTATATGAACCGGATCTTAAATATATTGAAACTGCAGCGTATAATGCATGCCAAATGCTTGATAATTGTGAAAAAACAAATGGAACAAGAAAAGCATTAGAGTGTTATGCTAGTGCAGTGAGTAGTAAAATATTAAATTTTAAGCAAAATAAAATTAAATTAATTTTTTATAGGGTTCAAGTAATACAATGGTTATGTATAATATCTCAGCGAATGCTTCAGTTGCTTATGCTGCAATCGAAGAGGAATATCGTCTTATTGAATTTCATGAAAATCGTTGTAAAAATGAATCCGAATATCGTTATGGTCAGAGAACAGCAGATACTTATGAACAATTGAATTTTTGTTTGAATGGCAAAGATAGAGCAGTGCCAGAAATAACAACAACAACAACAGAAGAACCATGGGGAACAACATTACCCGTTATTGATGAAAATACAACCATTGGTACTGAACCAACAACAACAGAGACTTCATTGGAACCAGCAGATAATTTGACAACAACAACAACAGCAGCAGCAACATCAACAGAACCTCAAACGTTGGAGCCACAAGATGGTAAGCTGGATAATACGGCAAATGCTATACGTGGTGAATTAAAAAAGTTTTTGGATGAACTTAAAAATCGCATTAGACAGAATTAAAATTTATGCAAAGTATTAAAATTTAATTGAGTTGAAAAAAAAAAATATGAAAATAGCAGCTTATACCAAAGACAATAGAAATAGTAAGAAGCGTAACGAACATACAAATGTATGTAACAGAAAAAAATTTAGATCATGACAATTTGTAATTTGTGTCAATGCTTTTTGTTTAAATTTAGCAACAATCAATAAAATTTTGAAAATAGTTAAAAAAAAAAAAAAAAAATAATTGAATTTTATATTTTTATAGCTTCACAGCAAAGATTAACAGAATTTAAATTATTTTGATAATGTTACTAAAATCTCTGAAATTCACAAAACAAAATTAAAAAAAAAAAATAATAAGTGCAAAACAAAAATGTTCAGAAACTTTTTTTTTTTTTTTAATTTGTATTTATTTACAAAGCGCGGTCGAGTGCAGCACAAACTACGCTAATATCCTTTTGAATGCAAAATTATAAAAGGCGTTGACGAAGACGCAATAGGAAATGCAGCGAATGTGTCCAGCATGCTTTCGGATAGAGAGAGAGTTAGAGAAAATAAAGTAGAAAGTAGAATAAAAATTAAGTAAACACGTTGCACTGATACGCTACTAGATAACGTTAAAATAAGATAAGATAATAATAAAATAACAGCTTATAAATACCAAAGTCTATAGTAATCGTAAGATGCGTAACGAACATAGAAACGTATGTAACAGACAAAACTTTAGTGTAACTTTTTGAAAATGTTCTGAAAAATAAATAAAGTGTATCTTCGGCATTTCTTTTTGCTCGTCTTATAGCTCGTTTTTTTGACGTTCGTGGCGTTACGCAGCTTACTATTTCTCTAGCATATGTCTGTATTCATTTAAGCGAGAATGCTGCATATTATTTATGACAAAGCCTTTGACAAAATTAATATAAAATTAAACCAAAAAAGAAAAAAGTTATGTAGCGAACATTAACGAGTAAAAAAAAAAAAAAAAAAAAAAAAAGTTGGTAAGGTAAAAACTTTAGCAATTTCGTTACTGTTTATTTTTACGTTGTGATGCGTTAAGACGCTGAAAAGAAGCAGTTAAGTAAATGGACAAAGCATGAATGAGAAAGAAGATTAGCTAAATGCAACTGCAACATGCGGCAACAACAGCAACAGTAAATTGTGTTAATGGCGAAAAGGAAAAGTTAGGCAAATATTGATGCCAATGAGTTTTTAAATTAAAAAAAAAAAAAAAAAAAAAAAATACTTAAATGAACGAAAGGTAACTAGTTAAGCTAACTTTAATTAACGCTGTGCAATGTAAACTTAACACCGTGCATCATTGTTTGCCCTAAAGCAAAAGAGCGTTTACATACTTTGAAGAGAAAAATTAAAAAAAAAAAAAAAAAACTAATAATAAAAAAAAACAACAATAAAATTACTTAAGCAAAGTTTTGATTTAGCTGCGTAAATATAATTTCGCAGTTAACTTTGTGGCTAAAAAAAAAAAAAAGTTAAAAAAAAAAAAAAAATTAAAAAAAAAAAAAAAAAGAAAGAAAAAGTAAAACATGAAACGGAAAACTTGCAAATCAATTTAAAAAAGTTTTACACGGTTTGTCAATCTGTTTGCATGGCACTTTAATTCAATAGTTTTGTACTTGAGTTTTTCTCACTAGTTAGTAACAATTTATACAGCAATAACAACAACAACAACAGCAACAGCAACAACGAACGAGCGAGTAACTCGTTTCATTTTGTCTCTCTCCTCTCCATACGTTCTCCATCTAATGTACACCTTACAACAACAAAGTTGTAAATAGCGTTAATGTAATAAACATTTTGTGCAATTGTGCCACTTTTATAGTGAAAGAGAAAGAGAGACAGATAGATAGATAGAGAAAGAGAAAAAAAAAAAACAAAAATAGATTGCAATGTTAAAAGAATTCTTGTTGACGCAGGAAATGCACACTTACTCGTTACATTATTGTCGCCAAGTTGCGGAAACGTAATGTAACTGAATGACATACAACTCAACTCACAACTCACACCCAAAAGCAATTAAGATATGCAAATTAAGTATTCAGTTTTTGTTGTTGTTGTTGTTTTAAAACTCATTTTCTTACTGGCGAGCAAATTAAATATTGTTTAAATATTGAGCAGAAAATATTTTTTGCGAATATCAGACCAGTCAGTATCGAATTTAAATAATATTGAGTTAGTAGTGTAAACTATTTTATACACCCGTCACACACAGTGTGGAGGGTATTATCATTTTGTCAGAAAGTTTGTAACGCATTAAAGGAGACATCTTAGACCCTATAAAGTATATATATTCTTGATCAGCACGACGAGACGAGTCGCTCTAGCCATGTCCGTCTGTCCGTCCGTCTGTCCGTCCGTCTGTCTGTCCGTATTTATACTATTCATTCGCTTAGTTTTAAAGATATTGACCTGAAACTCGTAACTTAAGCTTTTCTCAGCCCTAAGCAGCTAAAGTGTTAAAATCAAAGTGCCACGCCCATTTTAAGGGGTAGCCCCCATATAAACTTACCGTTTTTTTCGGATTTTTTGTATGAAAATAGCAATTAGTTATGAATGTAGTCACTCCAAGTTAGGTAAAAATACTTCTAATGTCATCCAATGTCAAATCAGAGGTGCCACGCCCATGTTTAGCTATAGCCCCCATACAAATTTACCGCCTATTTTCGAATATTTGTTTAAAAATAGGTATTATTTATGAGACTATTCACTCAAATTTACGTAAAAACACTTCTAATGATATTCAATAACAAAACCAAGGTGCCACGCCTATTTTTAGCTATAGTCCCCATACAAACTTATCGATTATTTTCGAACAAATGTATGAAAAGGTAATTTTTTTCGAATATATATTTACAAATGTATATAAGCCACTGATGATCACACTAAACTATTCAAAGATTGGTGTGACGGGTATTGAAGCTTCGGTTCCACCGAAGTTAACGTTTTTTCTTGTTATTTTATAAAATAGCTACCGCTCCTTGTGTTTGAAATTGAGCCAAATAAGTACATGAAATAACAACGCTTATGAATGTTTTGTTGCTTTATAAGCAAAGAAGGAAAGCAAATAAGTGAAAGGATACAAATAGGTGTCAAGAAGACGCACAAGCAGACCCAGATATCTATAGTATATCACAAAAAGAAATGTATTTGTGCGCAGTCACATTTTTTAGTGCTGTGATGGTTCAATGCTATTTGATATTAATTTCTGATTAAAATCTTGATTCCAATGTTGTTCAAGATCTGGTCCTTTCAACGCAGCGGCGGACGTCCGAGCTGACGCCCCTTTTATTTCGTTCACATATCGATCGTACATTTATTTGCTGAAACCAGTTTATCCATACGATGCACATGAACAGCCCAGTACAAACGACTTATACCGATGATCTGACTATATAGCTAGTGCAGTTCGTCATTCATACAAAAGCGGTACTTCTTTTCCAGTCTGACTGGTCAAAAGACTTTTTGAAGAATTTTTCTCTTAAACTTTTCGAACGTTAATTTATCCGCTTCTGATATGACCCATGATTTTGAGCCATAAATCAGAAACGAGAGTATCAAGTAGACGAAGTTTTCTTCAATCTCGAAGTTAAAATTCTCCATACTTAAGGCGTGTTGTTGATTTGCAAGTAGTTACCAAGTACTTCGTCTGACTCTCGTTCATTGCTAGCCCTACGAAGCGGGAGTCCCATTCTATCTTCTTCTGAATTTTCTATGCGATTGGTAGAAGACTTATCCGCCTGTTTGTGCAGACTACTGGGTCTTCTTTCAAACCACGTAAATATGTACGTTCCAATCGCGCATTCATAGTTTGCCTCAAAAGGGAAGTTATTCTTCCGAGCTGGTACAATTCGCATGCGTTAAACGCTACGAAAAATTTTAACTGGAATCAAAACAAAAAAAAAAAAAAAAAGAAGCGATTAAAATTTTGTAGTTGACCTGAACGTCTTCGCTTCTTGCTCACTTCATGATGGACAACCAATAAATAGCATTACGTTGACTCATACATCAAGCGGTATAAATTAATAAATTCTTATCTTACAACATATTGTCAACATGTTTTGTCCATATCATTTTTTGTATCTTATAGATTTTTTTTTGTTGTTCTTCGGTAATTTAGTTGTTAACACATCATGCACATGCATCACTACTGACTTCAAAAAACCCAAATATCGAAAAAAACAAGCTAAAAATAAAATATGTACGAGTATATCAAAAGAACTGACCATTAAAAATGACAATGCCAAATGTTTGCATAGCACTTACAATTTACAATCCCGCTTTGTTGATTTTATCAGATTGAAATGAACGCCGCCAGCTTGTTATAAAATTATTTATTAAATTTTCAAATTACTGAATGAATCAGCATGCGTCTATAAATCCTATAACACTTTTGATAAGCATACACGATATCGTTGAAGACGTCGCAGTGATTCTTTAATATTCATTTTTTTTTTATTTATAATGATAAGAAAACTAATTGCACTTGACTGTATTCTACGTCATTATAATTTACGTAGCTATAAACCAAAAAAAAAAAAAAAACTTGTCCTGATTGAGTGCGCTAATGAAGTTTTTTAGATATAAATTTACTGCGCACAAAGTTGTGGTCTTTGTGATATTTAAATGGTAAATAAATACGAGTATCTACTCCATTTACTGTTGTCATTAGAAACTTTGATTAGTTTTGATTGTAATTTTTATTGTTTTTAGCAATAAAAAATGTTATTAAGCGACCAAAACCACTTGAATATTGTTTTTACTAATTATTTTTTTTTTCGATGATCATGGTTGTTGGCGACTATAGTTCCAAGAATTTATTTTGATTAAAAATGTTCTGATGAAAGTCTTTTAGTTTTTTTTTTCACAAGTACTTTTATTTTATTTATAGAATCAGATTGTACACAGCCAATAAAATATTAATTAAAAAACATGAATGAAAATTAATAAGATTCAATTAAATTACATTTAAGTCTTGCAATTGTGTAATAAAGTAAAAATGCACATAAGGCATTGTGAGCACTCTTGGGTAACTCCGCTTAAGACACTTTGACACTTTGGTTATGTATTTTCTGCTCATATATTGTCAGTGCAAACATCTTTTGCAAAAATGTTTTCGTTTTGCAACACTAACATTGCACCTTTGCAAGTTTAAGCGTCTGCTTAGAGCAAGTAGTGCAACATTCTTAAATGAAATGTAAATATTTTCCTTTATAAATTTTCTTCTATCAAATATTCCTAAGTATTTATTGTACTTTCGTAGAAATCAAAAAGGCATTGTACTTCACAAAGAACGCTGTCTGCTATTGTTTTATGACATATTTTATTGACTTCTTCATTAGAAATGTTTTAAGTTGTTTCTTTTTTTGACCGAAGTACTTTAGAATTTTTTTTTTGATAAGAAAGATAATACTTGTCGTTTGAAATTTAACACAAATAACAAGGTAGTAGTACAAATTTATAGGTAATTTAATATATTAATCAAATAGAAAAATTTGCTAGTTTTTTCTATAAAAGCATGAAATCAGTAAAAATTGGGATAAGTACGTCAAACGCGCTTGTATCGAACAAACGAACGAACCAACGAATTTAAGTGGAATTTTATTTAAGTGTAGTGTAATTTTCGAAAAATATTAAAATAATTGTGTCCAAAAAAATTAAAAATGTTTTTAAAAATAGCAATTTTTTTTGCTTGTCATCGGCCTTAGTACGAGTACTGCTGTGCCAAGAAAAAATACAGATTTTAATTTAATGCAATTTATGGTTCAATCACGTCATTTGAGTAATTCGAACCCATCGCGTTCCTTAGCTTGTTTCGATTACTATGTTCCATTGTTAAATGAAATTACCGAACAGTATGAGGTGGACTATACAGCATGCTTAGAAAAAGCTGCAAACGCTCAAAAGATCATCGATGCTAGTACGCAGCCGGATCGTGACCGAATTGAGAAATCAGCAAAAAGCTCATGTTCCGCATTGCTAGAGTGCAGCGAATATCAGGATTCAAGATCGTACTTTGATTGCTATTCGCATGTTGTAAGTGAAAAATATAAAAGTTGTTAGATTTACTTAAATTATAAAATTTTTGTTATATCATTTAGGGTGGTGAGAACTCGAAAACCATGTACACAATTTCTGCTGATTCTGTTGAGATATTGGCTCGAGTGGACGAGCAATATCGTGTTGTCGATTTTGATCAATATAAGTGCACAAATACATCAGAGCGTGTATATGTTGAGGGGACTGCTTCGACTTATGAAGAATTGAACAATTGCTTGATGGGACTGTCTGCTGTACCAACGACAACTCCAAAACCAACTGAGACTACAACTACACCGGAGCCAACTATTACACCAGAAACAACAACTACTGAAGGTAGTACAACTACTACGGAAGCTGATACCATAACTCCCGAAAGTTCATCACCACAGCAACCTGACACTACTACTCCCGATAGCTCCTCACCACAAGAACCTGATACAAGTACCCCTGAAACTTCATCTGTAGAACCAGATACGTCTACTCCAACCACTCCAGAAGAACCTGAGACTACTACCCCTGAAGGCTCTTCCCACACAGGAACCGGAAACCAACACTCCAGAAACTTCATCACCACAGGAACCTGACACAACTACTCCCGAAAGCACCTCCACACAAGAACCTGAAACTACTACTCCTGTAGCCTCTTCAGAAGAACCTGACACCACTACCCCCGCAGGCTCTTCTCCACAGGAACCTGAGACAACCACTACTGAAACCTCATCAGAAGGACCTGAGACGACCACTCCAGCAGCGTCCTCTTCAGAAGAACCAGAAACTACAACCCCCGAAGGCTCTTCACCACAGGAACCAGAAACCACTACTCCTGAAGTCTCAACAGAAGAACCTGAGACGACCACTCCAGCAGCGTCCTCTCCAGAAGAACCTGAGACCACTACCCCCGAAGGCTCTTCCCCACAGGAACCGGAAACCACCACTTCAGAATCTTCGTCTCCACAGGAACCAGAAAGCACTACTCCGGAAGCCTCAACAGAAGAACCTGAGACGACCACTCCAGTAGCGTCCTCTCCAGAAGAACCTGAGACCACTACCCCCGAAGGCTCTTCCCCACAGGAACCGGAAACCACCACTTCAGAATCTTCGTCTCCACAGGAACCAGAAAGCACTACTCCGGAAGCCTCAACAGAAGAACCTGAGACGACCACTCCAGTAGCGTCCTCTCCAGAAGAACCAGAAACTACAACCCCCGAAGGCTCTTCACCACAGGAACCTGAAACCACTACTCCTGAAGCATCAACAGAAGAACCTGAGACGTCCACTTCAGAAGCGTCCTCTACAGAAGAGCCTGAGACCACTACCCCCGAAGGCTCTTCCCCACAGGAACCTGAGACAACAACTCATCAAACATCATCAGAAGAACCTGAGACGACCACTCCAGCAGCGTCCTCTACAGAAGAGCCAGAAATTACAACCCCTGAAAGCTCTTCACCACAGGAACCTGAAACCACTACTCCTGAAGCATCAACAAAGAACCTGAGACGTCCACTTCAGTAGCGTCCTCTACAGAAGAGCCTGAGACCACTACCCCCGAAGGCTCTTCCCCACTGGAACCTGAGACAACAACTCCTGAAACATCATCAGAAGAACCTGAGACGACAACTCCAGCAGCGTCCTCTCCAGAAGAACCTGAGACCACTACCCCCGAAGGCTCTTCCCCACAGGAACCGGAAACCACCACTTCAGAATCTTCATCTCCACAGGAACCTGAAACCACTACTCCTGGATCCTCAACCGAAGAACCAGAGACGTCCACTACAGTAGCGTCCTCTCCAGACGAACCAGAGACCACTACCCCCGAAGGTTCTTCTCCACAGGAACCTGAAACAACTACTCCTGAAACCTCATCTGAAGAACCTGTAACAACCACACCAGCAGCGTCCTCTTCAGAAGAACCTGAGACCACTACTTCTGAAGTCTCCTCCTCACAGGCTCCGGAAACTACAACAACAGAGTCTTCATCACCACAGGAACCTGACACAACTAGTCCCGAGAGCTCCTCGTCTCAAAAACCTGAAACAACTACTCCTGATGACTCATCAGAAGAACAGGAGACGACCATTTATGAAGAATGAGCCAACAACCACTGAAGCTTCGCCAGAAGAAGAAGAAACCAATTCTACTGAAGCCTCACCAAAAGGAGCTGATTCTAGTAAGAATTCGTCGTCTGAAGAAGATGACCTCTCACCAATAAAAAAGTTTTTGAAAAATTTGAGAAAGTACTTAGGACGCAAACATAATTAAATAGTAAATAGTTACCAGCTTTAAAAGCCAAATATAAGAATGTACATAAGCATAAATAGCGAATATTTTTATAAAGTAGAGATAAGAATTACGTATATAAATAATCAACAAAGATACAAAATGGAGAAGATAATCAGCTGAAATTTCTTAGAAAATTTTTTTAATACTTCACTTTTAAGCAGATAGAACCGATTGGTTGTTTTTTATGCATCGTTGATCTTTCGATCTTACAGAGGTGAAATAGTACTATTAGAGTAGATAATGTATAAACAAAACAGTACACTTGTATGTTAATCCAGAGGATAACCTTTGCTTCAAACAACTTAATACACAATAATACGTCACTTTTATGAATAGTATTATGGATTTTTATGCAAGCATTTTTTTAGTTTTCACGATTTGCGTGTTCTTTTTTTCAAATATATTGAAAATGACTTCCGAGTTATTTATATACGAAATTATCTTAGTTTTCCATATCTTATGCTACTCTTTATCTTCATTCAGTTAAAGCGCTTTGGCGCCTTGGCTTATCTTTTATTCATTGTACCCTTCTTTTTTTGTAAAAAACTAAATTATTAGTTGGTTATATTAAAAGAATTGCTGTGATATATATTGTACATTTGTATCTTTTTTGTAACTTAAGTCTTAAGCAAAGCCAAAAAACTATCAACTTATTAAGATAGTTTTTTTTGATTTGCGTATCTTTTACTTTTCTACAACAAATAAATCTGCTTTACTTTGAAAGATGTGCAGCAAGAAAGGCATACAAGTTTCGGTTCAATTAATTTATTTTGGTATCTATTTGATTTTGTATTAAGGTGAATCCTAATTATTTTTTTTCGAGATAGCGGTCAAATAAAAAACTAATCAAAATAAATAAAATGTTTTAGACAAAAAAAATTTTTTTTGACTATAATTAAATAATTTTTGCGACTATAAAAGACTTAAATTGATTTACGATTGTTTAGTAATAGCATCGATTGCTAAAGTTGCGGAACGTTTCTTATTGCATCTTGTGAAAAAAAAAAAAATAATAAAATTAAAAATGTCCAAATTTGTTGCTTTGGCTTTGTGCCTTTTAGTCGGTTGTGCCTTTGGGCGCAGAGTCGTTGATTTCTCTCCACTGCTTGCACATCAGCAACAGGCTTTTCAACAACTAATGGCTGGTCAAGCGGCTGCTGGACCAGGCGGCGATCCGTTATTGGTTAATAAATGCTTCAATAATTATCTGGACGATCAGACTTCGGTTGTGACAAATTATAATACTGTATACAATGGATGCGTTACCACCGCTCAGAGTGCTAGGGCTGAATTGACTGCACAAAATTTCGGTGAGCGTAACGATCTTGTGACACGCCAGACTAGTATGTGTGATGACCTGTCATTTTGTGAGCGCTACGACGATGGTCTAGAATTCTTTGATTGTTTCAGTAATGCGGTAAGCTAATTTCTCCCTTGCTAGTAAATTTTTTTGGTTATAATAATTTTGTAATTATTTATTATCTAGTCTGCCAACAGCTATAAGGTTATGTTCACACTGAATAGTGATGCCAATGCTGAATACAATTATATCAACGCACGCTACAGTGTCATTGAAAATGATGAAAATGTTTGTATTGAAGATGCACGCGTCAATTATGCTAAAAACATGGATACGGCAAATGAGAATTTACAGAGTTGTCTCAATGGTGATGATGTTACGCCGACAAGTGTACCAACCTTTACACCCACACCTCCTGAAACAACAGGTTCACCAACTCCCACACCGAGTCATCCCACAGGTACACCCACTCCTACAACGAGTGAACCACCCACTCCAGTCCCAACAGGTACTCAAACTCCGACCACTATTAATCCAACAGATACCACAATAACTCCAACATCTGTTAGCCCAACAGATACTACTTTAATTCCAACAACTAATCAGCCAACAGATACCACTGCAGATACCACACCATTACCAACCACAATTCAGCCAACAGATTCTACTGCAGATACCACACCAACTCCAACAATTACTAACCCAACAGACTCAACACCAACAGATACTACAACTGTTAGCCCAACAGACTCAACACCAATTGATCCGACAACTGTTAGCCCAACAGACTCAACACCAACAGATCCGACAACTGATGGCCCAACAGACTCAACACCAATAGATCCGACAACTGTTAGCCCAACAGACTTAACACCAACAGATCCGACAACTGATGGCTCAACAGACTCAACTCCAATAGATCCGACAACTGTTAGCCCAACAGACTCAACACCAACAGATCCGACAACTGATGGCCCAACAGACTCAACACCAATAGATCCGACAACTGTTAGCCCAACAGACATAACACCAACAGATCCTACAACTGTTGGCCCAACAGACTCAACACCAACAGATTCTACAACTGATGGCCCAACAGACTCAACACCAATAGATCCGACAACTGTTAGCCCAACAGACATCACACCAACACATTCGATAACTGATAGTCCAACAGACACCACAACAACGGATCCGGCAACTGTTAATCCAACAACTAATCAGCCAACAGATACCACTGCAGATACTACACCAACTCCAACCACAATCCAGCCAACAGATTCTACTGCAGATACCACACCAACTCCAACAATTACTAACCCAACAGATCCGACAACTTTTAACCCAACAGACTCAACACCAACAGAGCCTACAACTGTTAACCCAACAGACTCAACATCAACAGATCCGACAACTGATAGCCCAACATACATCACACCAACACATTCGACAACTGATAGCCCAACAGATACCACACCAACAGACACAACTACTGAAACTACGACCACTCCGACAACTCTAAGACCCACAGACACCATTCCTACAGATCCGACAACTGTTGGACCAAGAGAGACTACTACTGAAACTCCCAACACCACAACAACAGAAAGACAAACAACTATTGAAACTACTACCACTGAGGAAAAAATGCCTGAAGAAGATCTCGAAAGTTCAATGCTACTCTCACGTATGGCCAAATGGAGCTTTCTGAGGCGAT
This sequence comes from Leucophenga varia, assembly GCA_018903435.1. Lineage (NCBI taxonomy): Eukaryota > Metazoa > Arthropoda > Insecta > Diptera > Drosophilidae > Leucophenga > Leucophenga varia. Next base: position 3,623,609 of record JAEIFJ010000935.1, on the reverse strand, counting down.
TGTAAGCATGGTGTCATTTCAGGAACCATAGTCAATCAAGTCAATAGTTATCGAAGTATTTTTCTTAAATTAAAAATTAAACATTATTATGAACGCTGATAATAATTGGTTTATTTTGCAAATATATTGAATTAATATCGTATATGGTATATTGCATTATCTTTAAAGATATAGATTAGATGTTTCGGAATGCCTAGTAAAAAAAGTTTAAAAAAAAGATACGTTTTTTATAGCTTTTTTATTTATTTTTATTGGGTGATAAGCATGGTGCTTGAAAGCAATTTACACCACTCTGTGGCCACAGTGCTTCCTGGATAATTAATATATAATCATTGAATCACTTAGATAGAGGTGGCTGTGGAGAAAACCTATATTCCCCACACAATTAGCACAATGCCGTTTTGCTACCACTTAAAATATCTCTGAACAGAGCCTTAAGTACAGGATAGGCTCTGAAGGATCAAAGCCAAACAGTACAGTTAAGGAAGGACCGTAGTTTAGAGGGACATAAGAGAGAGATCGCTCAGCGATTCCAACTGCCAACGTACAGAGTAGCTTAGTCTCAGTGCAGGACACACACAGAGAAAGTGTTCTATCGTTTCTGGAGTATCCTCTTCTTTACAACTTATGCATGGCCGTGTATTCCCCAATGGGCCAGTGCCCTGTGATGGCGGCTGTTAGTCTCGCAAGAACTGTGATTGCGAGAGTTCACCAGTAGAGTTCTGGTACATTTGTGAGCCAAATAAGCTTAGCTTTCCTGCAGCTATTCATATTTTGCCATTCATTATTGCCTAAAGAGAAGTGAAGTGATTCCTAATGAGGGCGACGATCAGGCAGACGAAAGAACTCTTCCACTGCCACACACCACCCCACACCGCAATCCATCTTGGACCCATCGGTGATTGAATCACTTAAGTATTTGATAAAAGTTTAATATTTATGTACAATATTGAGGGTGAGAAAAAAGCTTAACATATAATGTTTTTATAAAGTATACTTTCGGGGATAACACAAAAATTTACTGAATAAAAAGTTTTTGTATAAAATAGACGAGAACATAGTTTTATAATTTTAGCTTTTAAGTGACGCTCAATTTATTATGTATGAGCGTTTCCTTAGACTATTGTCGTTTAATTTTCTTAGTTGCTCGAAAAAAAAAATCAACAACGAATGCGAATACACGACTTTCTCCACGTAAATATCTAATTACTTCAATTGAATTGATAAGCGACAAGCTAAATGATCGCAAGTTAACATAAGTTGAATGGTATAATTTTGAGGTAAACAAATTTAAAAATTTTGTGGCAATGCTGACTTGGTAATGCGCTATATCTGCTACTTGCAACATTAGATAATATAAAGAAAAATTTTGCACAAATAATTTCGAGTATAATTTTTTAAAATATGCACAACATTGGCAAATATAAAAATTTAACTGTTAATTCTGATGAGCAGAGAGCGTTTAAACAGAGAGAAAGCATTCTTTTCGAAAGCTACAAACCACTCAAAGTGTTAAACAGCTGATTGTGCAAAGTTACACAATTTTATTATGCACAAATGTGCTCACAATGCGTTTGTATTATGTTGCAATTATACTTTTTTACAAAATGTGTTAAAATACTTAAATTAAAAAAGAAAACAATAAAAATATCAATTATTGCTGTCAATTTGCTAAACAATAAAACAATTGTTTAAGGCTTTGTGACGGCGCACGTGTCATAATAATAATCAATGAGCCTCTTATTATGTGTATAATCAATGTTGTCAAAACGTACTCGACTTTAGATAAGATTCTCATTGATTTCTGTTTAAAATTTATTTCCAAAGACGTTGAATTTGACAGCGTTTGAGCATTGCCTTCCTCAAAAATAGTTCAACCGTAGATATGACAGGCAGCATAACAAACACGCCTAAAAAGCGCTTAGATAGTTCAATATTAAATCCGTTGCTAGTGTTGTCGTCAGTCATAGTCGTAGTTATGGCAATATCTTGCGACGGCTGTAATGCTTCTGAAGTGTTAAATACCAAAAAACCAAGTCGTGACAAAGCAGCAACGCAGCTATTTGTATTACCGCAGCAGCGTCTATATGGCTCTGATGTTGATAGCTGTCATCAAGTTTACATGGAGCAAAATGCAAATGCTTCAAGCGTTTATTCCGTTAAGTTTGAACAATGTGAAATTGCAGCAAATCGTACATTAGAACAGCTTGTCTTTGATGAGGAATTGGAACGTAAACAGTTGAAAGCAGGTGCAGCAACTATTTGCGGTAATATGGAACATTGCAATACATTGGAGAGTCATTTAGATTACTTCGAATGCGTAGGAGCTGTGGTATGTATTTATGTGTTTTTGAATTTAAAATCTTTTTTATTAAATAATTTAATTAATATTTAGGCACCCAAAAATCTGGATATACTTGTTGATATGCGCTATAATGCAAGTCGCGCATATTTAAGTTTACGTGATGATATAGATTATGTACAGCAACAATTTCTCATATGCACCATTGATGCACAGCATCAGTTTGTAACCGATATGCGTGCTGCATACGATGAGCTAATGCAGTGTCGTGCAAAAGTTGAACGTTATGGTACAGCAGCAGCTGGTACGAGTAGTGTAGTTATTAATTAAGTGGTTAATATTTAGCTATCACATAAGTTTATTAGTATTATATAAGTATTATGTTATCAGTATTACTAGTAAATATAGAAGAGCAACGCATTGGATGTGTCTAAAATCGAGTAACACTGTATATACTATACAAATCGAATTGATTCGGCTTATTTCTTAAAGGATTGTAATGTATTTGGTTTATTTCTTACCCGTTTCAAAATGAATCGGTTAAGAAATGAACCGAATCAGTTTATAGCGGTTAAGAAGTAAAAAAAATCGGTTCCAATTCTTTAAAAAAATTAATCGAGTCAATTCGAATTGAATATAATTGGGTTTTCAATTTTACTTATTCGTGCAGTGCCCCAGTATTAGTTTATTTTTAAATCGTAGCTGGTATTCCATTTTGTAGACAATAATCCAATGCATCATAGACCTGTGCTGTGCTTGCAATATAAACACGTTCCGTATTATTTGTGCACTTATATAAGTTTACATCGATATCGCTGAATTCGTGTGTTAGACTCAGTGCATGTTCAGAGGCATTAAATGATATTGTATAAACTGGCGCTAAGGTATTTTGTGACTAGAAAAAGGAATAAATTTATTAATTTAATTTTTTTATTTTTATTTTTTTTTTTTTTTTTATAAAGAACTTACATATGTTGCAAAACAATTAAAAAAATCTAAAGTCTCTGTGCTATTTAGACAATTATTTGTCGAGCTTATTATCTCATTTGCTGTAGTTGCTATTAGCTCACGTGCAGCTATAAGATTCGTTTGCATTAAGTTGCGTGCTGCGGTTGCATTCTTTTGACATAAATTATAATCGTTTGACCATTGATTGGCAACATCTTGTAAAAGTAGTAGATACAAATTAAAACAATCTTTTGTTGCATTATTTGCAGCAAATTGTATTGCATACAAACTCTGACGTTCTGCGTTTCTATGCGGCACTGCAGTTAGTGTCTGAAATTAAAATGAATTATAAAAAAAAAAATTTATATATTTTCCATATTACCATTGTCAAAAGCGTTGCACCAATTAAACTTATAAAAATAGACATGTTTTCTCAATGAAAGTCTTTAATTTACTGTTTTTCATTGGACTGTTTTAATTAGTTTAAATACTAAAACTAAATAAAATTTATCGTAAAATATCAGTTGACAGTGATACATTGTTATTTTTTTTTTTTTATTTTATATATATAATTTTTTATCATATGTGCAAATAAATAATTGCGTTTGTTTAATATTTATTAAGTAAATATTTAATTATTGAAAAAAAAGAGTTTTATTTAATTATTTTAATTGGCTTCACTTACTGTTTAACATTTCAACGCTTGTCAATTATGAAATTAATTTTTAATTTAATTTTTTTTTCTTTTTTTTCTTTTTATGACAATTTATGACAATTTACATTTATAATATACAAAATATTTAAATCAAAAAGCTCAATGCATCTCAAATTGTATTTTTTTTGTTATTCGGTCGAATATTATCAGTAAATGATAGTAGCAGCAGCAACCTAAAAATTTGCTTTGAAGTTGAAATATTAAAATTAGTTGCATAATTTTGGGTACTATAGAAGATGTGACTATGGGAAACTACAGTTCTCATACGATAATGCATCCAATTTTTTTTTATAAATCCGAAGCTAAAATTGAAGAAATATAACGACAACCAAGGGACCGGCGATTTTACGTCGTTATATCCGTATGTCGCACTAACCGATTGGAGTAGTTACATACAAGCTTGTATGGGGATCAAACAAGCCATTGAATTTTGTTCGTTTTAAACGGTCGGGTCAGGTTAGGGTCAGTTGCAAACAGACTCGTAGCTAGGGATGTGTTAACATATAAACGTAGTATGGCTTTGAATGAGGAAAAATAGGCGAAAAAATATCTGATTGATCTGATTGGCTTGAAACAGATTTGTTGCAGAGTACGAAAATTGGAGCAGTTTTTTTAAAATTCACAATGATGTATCCCGACTTTTTGGATACGCAATTTTGATAAACTTTTGCCAGGATACATACTCGCAAAAGTAACAAACGAACCCCAAAAGTAACCAATTTTTTAAAAAATTTATTGAATTTACAAATTGTTTCGATTGAATCCATTTCATAATTATTTTTTTTTGTGCGCCATATTGAATCCACCATTTTCAATTTTTAAAAAAACCTTTTAGCAAATTCGTATATAGCGGCATCTAAAAATACAAAAATTTTCTTTCAAGTCATATCAAATTGGTTTATATATAAACATTTTTTTCTTTTAACTCAAAAGTTTTTCAATACTTATTGAAGATGAGTATCGATACAAAAGAAAGTCGATAATGCAGATTTTTGTCGAATACCAAATAAAAAATGTCTAAATGAAACTGTCAGTGATGCAATTTGTATAAACATTTATAAATTTTCTTAATTTAATTTTAATTTAAAAATTTTTTTTGATTACAATAGTTGTAATATTAAAAATGATAAAAATTAGACAAGTCTTGATATACAGCCGTACTCTACATTTGGATTGGGACACCCTGAAAAGCAGTGATTACAAAAAAACTAACGAATTATAAGAACATTCAACTTTTATTCAAATTAGAATATAGATTAAATTTTCTTAGTTAAAAAAATAGTTTTAGTTTTGCGATTTTTCGAAAAAATGTCCTTTTTTTAATACTTGACTTTATCAGCCATGTTCCCGTAATTGCAAAAAGTTTGCGATTTACGATTTAGTAAATTAGTTCGACAATCGCAAAAGTTATGTTTCATTTCCAAAACGTTTCCATGCATTGTATATGGTAAAAATTGCTATCGGTTATAATTTAAAAAGTTATCGGTCTAACCAAATCGCCAATTGTTGTTGCTTTTTCTTATTTTTCAGCACTTTAAATTTAGGTATGAGTAGAAAATATTGAATTTAAAAATTTGAATTCAGCATCAATAATATTAGAAAGTATAAAGATGAAATCTATAAATATAACAGAATGAAATAAAAATATTTTTAAATAAACAAAATTATCTGTTTTGTGTATTATTAAGCATCAACTTTTCATTTCACTTACTCAAATCGATTTGAAATCAAAAATATCTTGCGATTTGCGATTGCCGTAGCATCAAAGTTTGGTATTTGAAAATTATTGTGCTTAATGTTGGCGTTTGTGATTACGGGAACATGGCTGTATAGGCAGATTCTGCCGAAAATGCCAAATCTCACTTTAAATGAGAAAATGGTCGGATTGGTATAAAAATTAAATTTAAACTGACAATGTATCCCAATGTGTTTTGCATTCGATATACAACATTGCTGAATTTTTCTATAAATGTTCGAAGATTATTTTAGCTTTTCGTAAAAGTCTTTCGGCAAAAATGTTCTAATGAACTCAATAATATTTAGCTGCAATAATTTTTTATATCACTTCAACAAATGCCACAATTAAGCACATTTAAACTTGTATATGCTTGTAATGGACTATACAAAAAAATACGTTAATGTATTTTTAATTTACCAGAAAAAAGGAAATCGTAATGAACACGATAGAATTTATAGATAATAACTTGGCTTAATGAATGATAGAACCAAAGATATAAAAGCTTAAAAATATTATTACAATTTAGACACGTGTTTTTTTTTCTTATAATGTAAAAAAAAATATACATTTATAAATAAATAAAAAATTCATAGCAAAGTAAATGAAATAATATTAAAGCCTCAAATTGATGACATTTTTTTTGGTGTGGTTTTTTTTAAGTTAAAAATAAAATTCCCACTCGAGGACATTGAGTCACTTAAATTAATTTTTAATTGATATATTCGAAAAAAAATGTGTGTGTGACTTTGCATTTCACATTACACATTTGCAAATAGAAAAAAAAAAAAAAAAAAATAGATCAATCATTCCGACAATTAAACGCCGCCAGACTATATAAAAACTAAATTCATATACAAATGTTGCATTAGTTAACGAACGACAGCGTTATTGTGAAAATCATGAAATATTTGTGCAATTGTGTCTTAGTACTCTTGGCATGCGTTGCTGTGCAGGTAATTGGCGAATAATTGAAAAGTATCTCAAACAAAATTTCTATTAATAAAAATTTCAAATATTTTTTTTTAATAGGCTCGCAATGTACAAACGGATGCGCAAAACGCATTGAATAAATATATTATGCAATCGCAATCGTACGCTGATGATGGCACAAATCCTGAACTTTCGGCACAATGTTTCAGTTTATATTTGCCACAATTGAATATTGTTGCAACAACATTTTCGGTAAATTATCAGGCATGCATAACGATTGCCAACAGCAAAACAGAAAATCTTACGGAAACTGCTGTACAAAGTGAAGCGTTATATAAGCAAACTGTTTCACAAATGTTTGATGCCTTCAATACTTGTGATAATGAAACTGATGCTGTGAAATTTTTCAATTGTTATGCAGCAGCAGCAAAAGATGATGTCTCCATTGTATATGATCTTTCATCCAATGCAGCCGATTCGGCTACGGTACTGATGACAGGTCTGAAGGAGATACAAGATGAACAGTATCAGTGCACAAATACTACGGAAAATGCTTATGTACGTGATACGGCTGCAGTTTATGATCTTTTGGATAGTTGTTTAAAAAATGGTGTACCAACTACTACAACAACACCAGCAGCAACAACAACAACAACGGATGCTGATACTACTACCACAACAGAAGCTGCTGTTGATACAACAACTGTTGCAGTTGCTGCCTAATGTGATTGAGTGTTGAAATATGATTTTGTGTTTGATTTTAATTAAAAAAAAAAAAAAAAAAAAAATTTTAATCTTGTAAATAAAAGAAAAGAAGCAGCAAGCGAAAAGATGAAACTTAAATATGTGCGCCGGGACTTTTGCGTAGAAATGGTTTTGATTAAAAAAAATAATTTTTAAAATGAAACCTTTCCGACTGATTTATTTTTTTGTAAATTTTATTCCATTTTGTACTTTGAAAATTCAAATTCTCGAGTGACAACATTCTGCTTAATTTCAGCTTAGTTGAAAAAAAATTCTCCAATTGATAATCGGAACCGATTCAAATCGATTCGGCTAAGGAATTATGTAGTCATATTCAGTCGATTCCGATTTTAAATCAAATACTAACTATGTTGATTCGGAGTTACAGGACTTTGTAATCGATTAAAATTGGTAGCCGAATAAAATTTATAGCCGATTATATTTACTAGTCGATTAAATTTAGTAACCGACTAAATTTTGTTTTCGATTAATTTTGTAGCCGCTTATATTTTGTAGCCGATTAAATATTGAAGGCGATTAAATTAAGTAACCGTTTAAATTTTTGTAGCCGATTAAATTTTGTAACCGATTAAATTTTTGTAACCGATTAAATTTTGTAGCAAATTAAAATTTTGTATCCGATTAAATTTTGTAGCCAATTAAATTTTGTAACCGATTAAATTTTTTAGTAATTAAAATTTGTAACCGATTAAATGTTGTACCCGATTCTATTTTTTAAGCCGATTAAATTTTTGTAGCCGAATAAATTTTCTAACCGATTAAATATTGTAGCCAATTAAAATTTTGTAGTCAAATAAATTTTGTAGCCAAATAAATTTTGTAACCGATTAAATATTGTAGCCAATTAAAATTTTGTAATCGATTAAATTTTGTATCCGTTTAAATTTTGTAGCCGATTAAGTTTTGTAGCCGATTAAATTTTGTATTCGATTAAATTTTGTAGCCATTTAAAATTTGTAACCGATTAAATTTTTTAGCCAATAAAAATTTGTAACCGATTAAATTTTGTAACCGATTAAATTTTGTCACGTATTAAATTATGTATCTGATTCAATTTTTTATTCGATTAAAATTTGTATCCGATTAAAGCCGATTTTGTTTATTAGTGTAGCATTTAGAATCTATAAATATTTTCATAATTATCAAGCAAAAACTCGTATAACCAGGTTGCCAGCATGAAAAAGCAAAAATTCTTATCGAAACGATAAAAAAAAATTTTAAAAAGAGACAAGAAGCTTAAAGTCAATGATAAATTTGCAAAGCTAATTAAATGCTTTATGTTCTGTTGTGATCGATTGATCAAAATTGATAATTTTGTTCATTTCTTGCAAAGCGACTTCGAATATAGTTTTTTAGTTTTTCGTTGGTCTTCAAGCGCGTGACAATGAAAATTCTGTGTAGTGTTTTGCTTACAACATTGCTGTGTGCTATTTGTGTTCATGTAAGTATCTGAATGTTAAAAAAATTCTAATTAAGACAAATAAATACTTTTTTAGAGCTACTCCGTAAGCATATGTCACGATGGTACCGGTACAGTGACACAAATCTCACCAGATGGTGCACAAACACAAACACAGACTGGCGCTGGTTGTCAATCGCAAGCATCAAATGTGAATCAAAATGAAACAAAAACCAATCAGCAAACACAAAGTCAATGTGCCGAGAACGTCGCAAAAAGTCAAAGCAGCAGCAATGAAACACAAACACAAAATTGTATTTGTGCCTTTAATGCAAGTAGTAGTAACGCAGTAACTCAAAATCAAACACAGACACAGAGTAGTGTAGTTTGTCAAACACAAATATCGTCAAATGTTACGGAAAGCGGAAGCGAAACATCTCAAAACCAAAATCAAAGTCAAAGTCAAAGCGGAAGCGGAAGCACACAAAGTCAAAGCCAAAACGGAAGTGGTACACAAAGTCAAACAAATAATGGCGGCGGCGGCGGCGGCGATCAAACACAAACGCAATGCAATGGAAATGATTGTGCCAAAATTAAACCATTTCCTACGCTCTTTCCACCGATGAAACCCTATGCACCACTCTTTAGAATGAAACCAATTAATTGGCGTGTTATGCAGCGAAATATCTTAAATTAAATGAAAATATTTTATGGAATTATTTTCTTTTTTTTTAATATAAAATCATTTGCGTAATATATTCGCTTTCGCTACTCAAGGAACTGCAATTGCAGGCAACGCCTGCGGTTAATGCTGTTTTTTAATGCGTTGTGCAAAAAAATGCGCACAGTGAAAGTTTTTAATGTGCTTAAGTTTTTTTTTCTTTTCTTTTAAAACTCAGTTAAATTCGTCAAGAAAACTGACTACGCGCTTCTTTTAACTCATTTTCTGATTAAAATCTTAGCTATTAAAATCTTGCAAAACTTTCATCTAATAGCTTCGACAATAGCGCTTTACCGGTGTACATTTACGTGCTGCTGCTTAGCTGCTTAGCATAACTCTTCTTTATTTTAACTTTAACGCTTTTGTCATAGAAATTGCATTATAAAAAAAAAAAAAAAATAATAATAAAAACTACAACGAGAAGAATAATAATGTTGACGATGGTTCCCTTTTTTTTTTTTTTTTTTTATAAGTAGCGAAAATTTTGTGTCATTTTTAATGTAGAAAACTGTTAAAAGAGTTTACAGCAAGTTTTCTGCAGCTGTCTTGACTTTCGCTTCTTATTGTCTCATTTAGATTTTCAGAAAATGTGTTAATGAAAATAAGGAAAAACTTTAAAATTTTGGTAAAACCGAAACTTAAATACTCATCAGACGAGACTTTAATTAACCTTTTTAGGAATAAAGTTGGCATAGTTAGTGTATATGGAGGAGTTGTGGTTGGGTCAATGATTCGAGTGAACTCTTAATTGATAGCACTAGCTGAACCCTGTATGATTCGCTATGTCCCTCATTTTGAAATGAATTTTAAAAAAAAAAAAAAAAGATAAAAAATCTATTTTGATATTCCCAAAGGGCCCAGGTTACAATTTCGGAGTCCTCAGAGAAATCCTTCAGAAATATTTTTGAACCATCTTTCAAATGCTTCCAGTATTAAGTTTCAAGTTCCACTGATTCCAAGGATATAGCTTTTCGATTTCAAGACCCCATTAGGTGTCAGGGCATCATTTTTAACAATTTCGTCTTAGTACTAACCTCAAAAATTAATCTACAGCAACACAAAAAAATAAAATTAGTTTTAAACAAGAAAGAACGCTGAAGTCGAGTATGCTCGACTGCAAGATACCCTGTGCCCAATCTTTATTTATCTTAAGTTAAGTCGTATTTTACTACCACACTTTATTGTATTGTATTTTCATAAAAAAAAATAAAAAAAATTAAAAAAATGGGGAATATTTGTATACCTAAAATTTGAGACTTCCTAGTATAAGAAATAATGTAGTTTTTTTGCAAAAACTCAAAACTTTGGGATATATTTGTATGGGAGGTACCCCTTAAAATGGGTCTAGAGAAAAACTGTTTGCAAGTGCACACTTGATGGCTCTGGAGAGCCAAAGTTTCAAATATGGTGGCCCTATCTCTTATAGTGTCTGAGACAATCTCTCTCATACGGCAAACAGCAGGACAGAGAGACAGACGGTCGAAACAGACATAGCTAGTTCGACTGCCCTACGAATGCTGATTAAGAATATATACAGATTTTTTTAAAATTTAATTATCGAAATGTATTGTGTAGCCTGTAAAATAGGCTCTATTTGAGCCGATTAAATGATGCCAGCGGCTAATCAGGAGGAACTCAGAGTGTATCCAAGAAAACGGATTCCGGGCACTTATTTTACAGAATGTACAAAAACTAGGCTATTATTTCATCCAGGCTCCCAGTTACACTTAGTAAAAATTTCAATTGACCCAGTGCTGGTCAGTGACTGTCCCAGGCTGTTGGCGTAGCCCCCAAAGAATCGATTATAAATTCATCGAATATTTCGATGAAGCAACTCCACCAATTGTAATGATAACTTTGTAGATGTGTATTTTTGGTTAAACTTAAAAGATGTGATATATGTCGTTTTAGAAAATTGGGCGGTAGGCGTGACCCTCATAAAATCGATACAGGAATTCATCGTATTTTGAAAAGTATTTGAGAGAATTTAAATAAAAGGAATTCGATACACATGATACTACATCGAGAGAAGTATAATCCATTGAAAATGGGCGGAGGGCGTGGCACCTGTAAAGCGAATCCAAAAAAAAAAGATTTTAATTTTTTGGCAAAAAAATTTAACTATATCAATGAAGTTTGTATATATGTATGACCCGAACAAGCCCGGGTAGTTTAGCTAGTAACGGTATAGATTTTATGTAAACTACAATGTCTACTTTAATGCGTTACAAACGTTGTCAACGAACTTAAAATACCCATTCACACTACGCTTGATGTATATATTAAGAAGAAGAAGAAGAGTGAAACAAAAAACCCTTTTTTGTGGTACATAATTCGCTAGAGTAAAAATACTTTAAAAAAGTTTTCTGACACAATTTTTGGTGGCATGTTAATTTAATTGCGTAATTTAAGTAAAATTTCTTTAACAATGTTTTTTTTAATTAAAATAGTCAATGTCGCATGCAAAATATTTGCACAAGGCAATGTCATAGAATTGCAGCACTCGAATATGCGTGAAGGTTGTTTTTGTAGCAGCTATAAAATCGCGCAAAGAGAATTATTTCATTGGCATTTTTGTTGTTGCATGAAATTAAATATAAAAAATGCACTACAGCAAACGTCATTTAAAAAAAAAAAAACAAAATAAAATTGGTTCACCCTTTCAAACGCTTAACTACAGTTTCACTCTACACAAATAAAGCAGTTAATTTTTCATTTTCAAACTAATTAGTTACCACTGCATAAGGTGCAGATACATATGTATCTGTACATGTCCAAAATGTTATTTTACACTCAAAAAACTATTATCTCTTTACTACATCTGTAATTGATGGCACACGCTGGCTATCAACTTAATCTATTAAAAAAGACCGTAAGAGCATATGTACCTGGTACTACTTGTAAAACATTTCGAACTCTTTTAAGTTGTACGTTTTTAAGTATCATACTAATTTGTAATGAAATGTAATTTGTTTTTTTTTTCTTTTAGTTCTTTTCAAATATCACTTAATTTTAAGTAGTAAGATTTTTAGTACCATTTAAAACAAGAGAAAAAAAAAAGTCGTCTTAAATTTTACAACACAAGTAAAAACTTATTAAGTTAAAACAAAAGTGCCCAAAAGTACTGAAATGTTTAACACTAATTAGCCTTCTCGCTCTCTCAACTGCTTGACCCATTTTTAATTAGAAAGTCAAAAGTTAATTATTATTTTTTTACTATAAAGTTTGAGTGCTGCAATGAAAATTATATTAAATTTATTTGAAGAAAATTAAGCAAACAGGTTTGCACAATTAAAAGTTTTTATCAAAATTAAATGCGTAATTATGAAAATTTTTGACAAATCGATATAATTGATTTATAGATACATTCGACGCTTTGGTTCATCACACGCTTTGATAAATTTACTGTGAAATGATTACACTTAGTTTCGATTATTCGACCAAAGCTAAACGTTTAAGATGAAAAATTAGAGGCATTACACTGTGCGACATGTCTGGTCTGGTTAAAAAAAACTGTATACATGGAATTTTCGGAAGAACTCAAAAATCTGGATTTTTGCTGAAAAAAAAAACATTTATTTTACACTTTACTACCGAAAGATTTTGGTTTCTCATAGATCTGTCTCATATATTTTGGGTCGTATATACAAAAAAGGTCAACGAAAATTTATCTTGAGGATCATTTTCGAGATATGTAAGTTTTTAATTTTCAATTCCATTTTTTTTGTTATAAAAATTAAAATAAATTACACAGGCCGACAAAATTTAACAAAGCCCAATTTCTAAATTAAAGGTTATTTCATAACAAAAACGCTGTAAGCATTTTTAGTTAGATTGTTCAAATCGGACTAAAAGTATCCTTTCTTCTAAATTTTTTTGATTCATTTTATTTTTTTTCACCGAAATATCAGCTATTTGAAATTGCAATGTAAATTAACCCTTTAACGCTTAATACGCTTAATTGTAAAATTTCAAATAGAGATTTTTCGGTGAAAAAAGATATTTGAAAAATCCAAAAAGGTTTAAAAGGGGAAGGGTGGTACTTTCAATTGCCATAAAAAACGTTTTTTGATAATAATTTTTTCCGTCTGTCGCGTAACCTCAAAACTGCAAAAACGCGTTTTTGGCACTTTTAGGTTAGGATATCTCAAAAACCAGACGTATAGGAGCACCTTAGCACGGATTTCATTAGTTTTTCGATTTTTTTTTTTTTTTTTTTTTTTTTTTTTTTTTTTAAAATTTTTTTTTTTTTAATTTTTTTTATAATTTTTTTATAAAATTTATATTTTTAAAAAAAAATAAAACTAAAATTTTTTATAATTTAAAATAAAAATTTTTAAAATTTTAAATTTTTTTTTTTTTTTTTTTTTTTTTTTTTTTTAATAAAATTTTTTTTTTTTTTAATTTTCAACTTTAAAAAAAAAAAAAAAAAAAAAAAATAAGAAAAAAAAAAAAAAAAAAAAAAAATAAAATTAAAGAAATGAAACGAATAAATTAAAAAATTAAAAAAAATTTTCTTTAAATTATAATTTAAAAAAAAACAAAAAAAAGAATTAAACAATTTTTTTCCTTAACAAAATAAAAAAAATAATAAATTTAAATATTTAATAATTTAATTATAAAACAAAAAATTTTTTTTTTTTTTTTTTTTTTAATTTCTAGATTATTTACAATCTGTCTACTTGAGACAATAAAGCAAATTTTCTCAGTAATTAATACATCACATGGAAAGGGAACATCACAGGTTGGTGCCTATTGGCACAAACGATATGAATTAAAACTTTTTACAAAATTGGGTGACAATCAACGAAAAGAGCAATAATTTCACCAGTTCAATTCAGGTCTGAAGGGTAGGTCCAGGGGGTGACTTCTCTTGAGCCTCCTTGTGTGTTGACTGTTGTCGAGTAAGTTTAATGCTAAGTGATTATCATGATACTCCAGTCTGGAGATGTAGCGTGTTCCGAATTTCCGAATTTCATTTCGCACAGACGGTACGTCTAGATCTCTGTGGATGACGGAGTTCCTGACGTAGGTTGGCGCACCTATGATCCTGCGGAGAAGCTTGCTCTGGAAACGCTGTAGGATTTCAATGTTGGATTCAGCTGCCGTCCCCCAGAGTTGGATACCATAGGTCCATATGGGCTTAAGCAGCGTTTTGTAGAGCAGTATTTTATTACGAGTGCTCAGCTCAGATCTCCTGCCGAGTAGCCAGTTCAATTTAGCTAACTTTAGATTTAGCTGCTTCCTTTTAGCCTCAAGGTGAGCCCGCCAGTTTAAACGCCTGTCTAGGATAAGGCCCAGATACCTTGCCTTGTCCACCACTGGAAGGAGAGAGCCATGAAGGCTGACTGGAGGGCAGTTGAGCCTGCGGGTCGCAAAAGTCATATGAAGAGACTTTTCCGTATTCACGGAGATGTTCCATCTCAGCAGCCAAGGTTGCAGCATGTCCAGCAGCCTTTGGACGATTTCAGTTTTTTGACCATAAATACAAATTTTTGTGTTCCCCCAGCTTTTTTTTTTGGGCTCGACCAGTTCCAAAACCTCTACTTTAAGTGTTTCGATAAACTTTCGAATTTTTTTTTTTATCGCACAATGTTATTTGATGAAGATGCTTGTTAAATGCAAAAGAACCTTGCAGTTTTATTGGGAGTTAACCAAGCAGAAACTATAAAATGGGCAAGTGCTACTCCTACCAGATTATTCTCCAGACATTGCTTCTTCCGACTAATACTTATTTCGAACAATGACTCGTGAGTTATATGAGCAGCGGTTTACTTCTTATAAAGCTTGTAAAAAAGTTCTGTCTATATGCCTCTTTGTTTAACTGTTCTTCTATCTGTTGGTCACTCTGTTCATCTGTTGTTCTTCGACTGTCTGTTTTCATTTACTAAGTTATAAAAATATTAAGTTAAAAAATTTAACAAAAGCATCTTTTCTGACAGCTAAAAAACTAAAAAAAAATTATCTGCGTTACATTATACAAAATTCAAAGAGATAAAAGTCATTCAGCAAAAAGAAAAAAAAAAAAAAAAGATTTTGCTACTAAAAGTTCAAAATACTTTACAAAGTCACGTCGAAGTTATATATGACTTCATCTCAAAGCAAAAAACTGTAGCAGCTGGCTGCATGGAAATGAAAGAAAGAATGAACGAATGAATGAATGAATACATTGCTTGAGTCTGTAGCCTGGTTTAAACCTTTAGAAAAATACGTGCAAAGGTCAGTCAGTGAATTTGCATTTTTGTACTCGTACTGAGGCGTTTGTTAACCAAAAAAAAAAAAATATTTTATGAAAAAAAAAAAGAAAAATTTTAAGAATAGAATGGAATGTTGAAGAGCTGCGCACAGCAATGTTGTCCAACTGCAAATTTTCTAATTTTCTACTGCAGTGATTTTGAATGCATGCGAAGTGCGAGAGAGAGAGAGAGTGGCAAAAGCATTGTAGTTACTAAGCATGTTGCAGCATAAAATCGTTGTCTGTCTGTGTGTATCTGCGTTTGTGCTGCACTGATTTATGCGAATCAATAAGTTTCAACAGCGCGATACTTATGCAAAATGTGCCGCAATGAGACGTGGCTCTGGACCAGCCAGCCAGTCAGCCAGCAAGCCAACAAGCCAGCTAGTATAGCTACCAGGCACAACTAGCTAAACTTTGAACTTTTTGGAACATAACCACAGCTGCAACTAAAACTGTGCTGCTGCTCTACTTGAACAGTAACTAATGCAATTGCATTATATAGCAGCAACAGCAACAATAAAAAAAAAATACTAAACCAGTAACAAAAATAATGATTTCCATTTAGATTTACATTTTAGTAAGTTATCGTATAAGTTCGGTGCACGATTTTGGCAAATCGATTTCGCGTTCAGGTTGCATTGCATATAAAGTGCGCGTTTACATTCTTTTTTTGTAGTTGAGTTTAATTTGCACTGTCAAAATCATAGAAAAGGATTATATTTCTTTTAAAGAAATAAAATAATTGCAAGTTGCTTCATCTTTTTTTGCATACATTGTCCGTCTGTCGTATTGACACCAAAGTAGCATTATGAATTTTCTTTTTTTTTTTAATCTGCTAATGACACTGAATGCTAGTCAATAATGAGGTTCGTTTTTTATACAAGACAGATTAATATAAATTTCTTAATAAAAGAAAAACGCGTTCTTGATATAATCAACACTGGAACTTGATATGAGTACATTTAATACTTAATATAAGAATAATTAATTCTTGATATAAATTCAATTAGTGCTTGAATTGAATACAGTTCGTTTTTGATACAAGTGGAATGAGTTCCTGATTTAAATAAAAGTAGTTCTTGACATAAGCACAATTTAATCTTGATATAAGTACATTTCGTTCTTCGATATAATGAACCATTAATTCTAGAATTATTGATATAAAAGAAGAAATGGTAACTTCGGTGGAACCAAAGCTTCAATTACCCGTCCACGAAACTTTGAATAGTTTAGTGTTGATCATCAGTGCAGCTTATATAAATTTAGAAATATCTTTATATTCGAACAATTAGTTCTTGATATAAGTACATTTGTTTCGAAAATAATCGATAAGTTTGATAAAAATGGGAATACATTTTTGCTAAAAATACAACGTGGCAACTTGGTTTTACAGCTTATGGTGGATGGCATTAGAAGGGTTTTAACCCAAATTTGATTGAATATTCTCATAAATAATACCTATTTTTATACAAAATTTCCGAAGACGGGCGTTAAATTTGTATGGGGCCTATGCAGCAAAATGGGCGTGACAGCTTGGCTTTGAAATTGGATGACCTTAGAAGTTTTTAACCAACTTGGTATGAATAAGGTTCTAAATAGTAGCTATTTTCATCCAAAAATCGAAAAAACGGTACAGTTTATTGGGGCTACCGCTTTAAAACTGGATGCGCCTGACTATATAGATGTCATTATATAGCTGGTACAGCTCGTGATTCATGCGAATAGCGGTAATCGTTGTCCACTTTGACAGAACCAAGATCTTTAAAACGAAAGAATTATTCGCTCAAATCCACCCAACGCCGATTAGTCAGCCTTGACGATGAACCATGTTTCGGCGCACACATCAGGACTGGGATAATCAGCGTCTTGTAGAGTTTGATTTTCGTTTAGGGTCTGGATAAATCTCTACTCCTTCATCTTTCTTACAGAGACCAAAGCCTAGCATCGGTTAGCCAGAGTAATTCTACAATTAGTTCTTGATATAAGTAAAATTTGCTCTTGAAAAAATAAAGTTCATTTTTGATGAAAGTACAGTTGGTTCTTGTTACTATTAGTTATTGATTTAAATACATTTCATTTTAGGTCAAGTACAATTCGTTCTTAATATAAATACAACATTTTTGATATAATACTATGATCTTTTGATGTATAAAAGTGCAACTAACTTCTAAATACAAAAATATTTCGTTCTTGGTATAAGTGCAGTTGGTTTTTGATATAAGTAGAATAAAAAAACTATTTGAAATATAAATAAAACCCATTTCATAATACGTTCTTGATATAAAAATATTATTAGTTCCAGAATTCGTTCTTGATATAAATACATTTACATCTTAGTATATACATTAGTAGTTCCAGATTCATTCTTGATATAAATACAATTTGTTCATGATAAAAATTGAACATTTGCTCCAGATTCGTTCTTTGATATGAATACAATAAGTTCTTAATATAAATTTAAATGGTTTTATGTATACTTTATGAATACGTTTGATTTTAAAAGAAACTTCTTTTTTTCATTTTGAACACGGTTATACCTGATATAAACACAAAATACTCTTAGTGTTTTTTTCTTAGTGTTATATAAAAATTATGTTTAAAGCTATGTAGCGTATTTGGAACACTTATACTTCTTCGAATATTTTTTCTACTTTTGTTTTTCTTAACATTTTGGCTTTAGCTCATGCATACTCGTACAACATATCTACGCTTATCTTAATGGGTCAAAGGTTACGCCTGTCTGCATGTTTCAGACAATTTCGCCATAAGTTTAGAACGCACGCTGTGCGCTCGCTCGCTAGCCTTTTGAATCAATGGAACGCTTGGCACAACAGTATTGGTCAGCAGCAGCAGTTAACTAGTAAAACAAAATTCAAATCGCCAAGTTAACAAACGCCAAACGCCGTTTGCCAACACTCTGAACATATTTCGTAATTCGTGCGCGTTAAAACCGGAAGTTGAACTTCACGCTGTGGCACAGTCAACAGCAGATGCGTTCAGTTCATTTGGCAACAACGCTTTTTGTAGGCGTTCAACTAAAATGCTCGTACATATTTATGCTGTTAAGCGCTTTGGCATATTTTATGATTAAGCTTTACGATTTATTACAGGCAGGCAGGCTGATATGTGTTTTTGATTAAAATAATGGCGTATGCCAACTCCCACATTTGGCTATCTAAAATGTATTTATTAAAGACACACACAATCAGCAAATTTTATATTTATTAATGCACATAATTCATGCGCTACTCTTTCATTTAATTGAATTTTATATAACAGCCGCATTAAAAAGCTTTAATTTGCAACAAGCACAAATGACAAAAAATAAAATGCAAAAGCACATTGCGTATACGTAATATTCTTTCTTTGCGTTGCAATTAAAATTGCATGCTTTAAAGTATAAAAAGGACAATTAAAAAAAGAAAAAGACAATATTTTTATATACATAAATAATTAATTTCAAGAGCATTAAGGCTGCCGCCTGAACTGCATGAATAAATGAATGTATAAGTGTGTGTGTAAAAGGAATGCTGCAAGTGGCATTTTAATCAGTTTGCACTTAAATTTTCATTAGTTGCAAACATTTAAAAAAGGAAAAAGAATGTTTTTAAGATAAGACTTACAAAAGCCACAAACACTTTATCTTAATGATATTTAAAAGAAGAATTAAACTTATGCGATTTTTTACGTGCAACATGAAAATTCCAGCGCAAACAGAAAGTTAGCAAAAGACAAAATGGCGGCTGCATCCAATAGCGTTAAGCGGAAATGCACTATGTATGTGTATGGCAGCTGTCTACGTTGGCACATGTGCGCACGTTTTTAGCATAAATTAGAAGCAAGCAGCTGCTAAATGCTAACGCCTACAGTACGAGCAAAGATGCCATAACTACACGTTGCACACAAAATTTTCTGTGTGTGTGTGGCATCTATCTAGATCAGTAACAGACGTTCGATTTCGATTAAACTTAGAACGCTTTGCATAACAAAAGCAGCAGCAGCATTGCTTTGCTGCATTGCGTCTCTTTTTTTTTTTTTTTTTTTTTTTTTTGTGTTTAGTGCCGCGTGTCATTAACAACATTTACCAAGCCAAGCTATGCCAACAATTTATGTTTGTGCTATATTGACAACGAAGAGCAGCTTGATCAGAACAATGAAATTTATATTGTATATATGCTATAGCAAGTCAATCGTAGTCATTATCAATGTGCAACGTAGAACCAACTTACAACCCACTTTGAGTGCATTGCAAGCAATTCATACTGCCAGTCTCGTCTTCTCATTCCTGTCAACAACGTGTCCAGTCACCTGAGTGCTTCAGTGCACGCAATCGTTGCCACATACACTAAAATGGCCAAATATTTAACAGCGAAAGCCATTGCCAAAGCCATCAACTTCAGTCGTTCGTTACAGTGCTGCCCTGTCTGTCTGTCTGTCTGTCTGTATGAGGTCATAGTTGAAAGTTGTTTGTCGTTTGTCGTTGCGTATGGTCAGTCAACATTTGCGCGTTTGAGTTGCGTTGCGTTGTCCTTGCTTGCTGCGGCTGTTGTCGGCTCAAGTGCGATTAATGCTTCGTTACTTCAAGTGTTTTCCCCCTTTTTTTGCTGGGACGCAATTTCTGTTTGTTGCTTTTGGGGAATTTAATTCGGTTTCGGGTTGAAGTATGTCGTAAATCTATGTTTGCTTCATGGATTTGCACAATGCACAATCTGTGTGAACGCACACACCAAGCAAGCAAGCAAGCAAGCAAGCGAATGTGCAAAATGGTCAACGTCGTCAACATCGTCGTCATCATCATCATCAACAACAACAACAACAACAACAACAATGTGCATGAATCTTTGTTGTTTTGGGCGGCAGCTGTTGTCACTTTTGGGCTGTGCCAGTCGGTTTGGCATTTGTATTGCTTGATTAAAGTCGGATATCCGTTTCTATATATACGCATACACACACAGTCTTACAAATAAGTACATTAAGCTTGGGCGTATACATACTAACAATTCGATTATTATATTGTTTCGATATGATGTATGTATGTGTATAGTCTTTTGTATGTATTTGTTAGTTGCAAGAAAATTAATTTCATGCATGCGCTTGCTTGCCTATCAATATGTTTTCTCTGTCTGTCCGTCTGTCTTTCGGTCTTACACGTAATTATTTGTTAACCATTGTAAGCAGTGTTCTTGATAATCATTTTTGTATGCTTTTGCTTAAGCGTGTTTTAATCAACTGAAATGAAACATGCAAACTCAAATCATATGAAAAACAGAAAAAAATTTCTCAATTATTTCCAAATCGTCAAGCTTTATTATTGTTGTGCGTTAATTTAACTTCACGACAAGATATACTATATAATTAAATTTTGTGCCCTAATAAACAACAACAACGACAACAATCAATAAACAAATATAATGATACGCAAGTGTATATGTGTATATTTGTATTACGTTCGTTAATATTGTATGTATTTGTATTTGTATTTGTGTTTGTCATAAAGTCGTGTAATATAATTTGGGAAATTAACACCATTGGATATTCGATATTAACAAAACATGTAATTAAAAAAAAAATAATAATATTGCATTGAAAATGATGTAGACGCTGTTTACGCTGTTGTTTATAAGGTTGCAATGCAATTAAGTTTCCCAGAATGAATCTTAAAAGCTGTAAATAAAAAATAAAAAATCAGTTCATAAAAATTTCAAATTTAGTATCGAAAGCTAAGGTTAATTTTTGAAATAACAAAGAATGTATATTACACTTTTAATACACAAATATATTAAGTCTAGAAAATAAAGTACAAGTCTTATTGATTAGATCGTTTTATTATGTCCAGTCGAATAAACGCAACGTCGAGATAATTTGTATACAGTTTAGGCCAAATAATAATGAATATTATTATATAAATTATTACTTATTGATTATTATAGTAGCTTTAGGTCTCATCGCTTGACAGTTAATCTTAATAGAACATTGCTAAGCTGGACTACCAATCTCACTACGGAGATTGTATAGTAGTTTGGAGGAGATTGCCCTGATTAAATTTGGAACAGATCCGAGATTCAAAATAATCTTCAAGAACCCTAGCAAAAAAACTGCTAATCGACATTCTTACAAGTCATTGCTTAGAGGCTGCTCATCAGAGAACTGCAAAACTCACAAGCAAAAATTCTTACTCAATTCCAGTAACTGAGCGAAACATAGCGTCGAATAAAAATTAGCTCGTGCTGACGAACACGTCAATCGTTCCTTAATGTTTTGCTCACTCTGCGAAGCTAAGCATTGAATAAACTCAGTCTTTCCTCAAGAACGGCGTATACGGCTCATTGCTTTGCAATAATTTCATTTGCGTTTGCGTTTAGTTGTTTTTTTTTTTTTTGACTCAACACGATCATTTTTGAGCCGAATGAGCTGAAATAAACTCAGCGAGCAAAGCAAAGGTACCAAAATTGAGTGAGTATAACTCAAGAGTAAAAACATATGCGAGCGTTAGCTTGAGCGCTTGAGTTGATTATTTGGCTATTGTTCGTGAATGAATGTTTTTGCGCTCAACGAAAGTTAGGAATAAGCAATGAGGACGGTTGCATCAAATGACAGAAGCATGGTACCCTAAAGTCTCTGGAGCACTGTCGCCAAAATTTGACTGATACACTCTGGTTCACATCACTGGAAGCAAGAATTCTAAAGAAATACTGAACTGGCTCCGAAAACCAAATTGGACCCCACTATAATGGTAACCTTTTAGCTCCACGGTGTGGCTTATAGAAACAAGGGTGATGCACTTCAATACATATTTTTATACACTGTACATATAGAAGAACGCAGAACAGAGCCAATAATGTGTATATATACTTTTGGTTAGCATGATAAGCTAAGTAAATAAGAACCTATGCAGGCAAAAACATTAAACAATTTTATTCTGAACACTGAGCTTTAGGCTTTGAACTTCTGGTTTAAATTATTTTTTTCCGTTTTCACTTATGTGACAAACACTCAGTTAACTACGGGTCGTAATTTGTTTTTTAAACAGTTTTGGAAAGAAAAACTTAGATGTTTCGAACTATATTTATAATATTATAAGAAATCAGATGCTACTTTGTGTATTTTCGAGTCAAAAAATATTTTTTTTTTTTTTTTATACCACCCACACATAGTGTAAAGATATTGAAAGATATTGAACTGAAAACTTAAACTTAAGCTTTTTGTGTTAATAGGCAGTTTGTAAAACAAAAACAGCCACGCCCACTTTAGATATAGCCCCCATACAAACTTACCATTTTTTTCGATTTTTTGTATGAAAATAGTTATTATTTATGAATTTTTGACTACAAATCGGATTAAACTTTTAATCCAATATCCATCCGTCCAATATCAGAAGAAAGGTGCCACGCCCATTTTTAGATATAGCCCCCATGCAAACTTACTATCTTTTTCGATTTTTGTATGAAAATTGCTATTATTTGTAAATGTATTTACTACAAATATGGATAAAAGCACTTTAATGACATCAATTTCAAAAGAAAGGTGCAACGCCCATTTTTTTATATCGGCCCCCATACAAACTAAGCGCCCATTTTTCAGATTTTGTATGAAAATACTTTTTTTATGGAATATTCACTCCAAGTCTGGTAAAACCACTCTAATTCGTTTGGAGGCCGCAGATAGTCCCATACAAACTCACCTTGTATTCTTATTAGAAAATGAATAAAGTTTCGAGTGGCAAGTAATTGACCAATTTAACGTTATTGCTTGTTAAATTTCAAGTTCTCGACATCTGGTTAAACACTCTTCGTTAGATTTGTTTTGTTTTGACCTTTTTTCTTATGCTGCTGGCAGAGTAAAAGCGAAGCGATAGGCCATGCGACAGCACAGAGTTGTATTTCGCTACAAAACACTGCTTAAAATTTTATGTGTGAAAGCTTTAAAGATACAACCCTGAGCTGTCGCTTGGCCTATCGGTCGCTATCGCCACTCTGCCAGCAGCCTTAGGAATTAAAAAAAAAAATTTAAGAAAAATGTTTATTTTTGTCAAGCGAAAAATAAAAACGAGTAAATACAAAATTAAAAGCATACAGCTGTGTTCCAAATAGCGCCGGTTCAGAAAAAATTAAAGCTGTTTTTTGAATAAAACTTCTAAGTTCTTCACTTAGAAGCCTCATGTTAATTTCACTAATAAAACTGCCTATGCAATTAGATTGTCATTTATTAAATTTAACTGCTACGCCTAAAGACCTAAAAACGCATAAAAGCAACAAATAAATAAATATTACAAAGAAGCAAAAAAAAAAAAAAAAAAAAAAAAACCCAATAAAATATTACATTAGGCACATAATTGCAAATCGAAATAAGTTATCACGCAACTCAACACATGTATTGTTGTTTGTGTGTAGGGTATTATAAATTATAGCAGCAAAGAACTTAATTCCTAAACACTTTAATACAAAAGTTCTGATTTACAATGCGCTAAACAAAAAATAAAAAAAAAAAAAAAAGCTGTGAAAGTGTAAACCAGCAACTGTGATAAAAAGCCTTGAAAATCTGCTTCTTCTATCTTTTAACATTTAACGTAAATACATTATATATCGTACATATATCCTTGTATATGTTTGTACATAGATAAATCTCGAAACAAAATCAAAACAAATTACCACGATCAACAACAATTGTCATTTGTTATGCTATTAACAGGATTGAAAGCGTGAACAATAAGTTTTGACCAAAGAAAAAGGACATGGTCATGCACATGTACATGGCATAGCATAGCAACAAAAACGTTAGAGCTTCAATAAACAACGAAAACCCTCTTATTTTAGGTTGAAAGGAAAAAAAAAATATATATTTATATAGAAAAATGTTGTGTAAACTGTCAGTTTTGTACGTCATTAATAGAAGAACCGCATTTAATAGAAATCGACACATGCGACCCGAACAACGCAAAAAGGATATTAGAGAATATGTTAACGTGCAATAGAAAATTTCCAAGTAATAAAGCAATAAAAGCGTAAAGAAACTGAAACTTTGGGCAACGCTGTTAAGCGAGCCATAGCAGTTTGGTCAAATTATTTGTAATACGATTAACTTTGATTTGTTTCGATGCGTTATGTGGAATGGGACAATTTGATTTTGGTAGTCAGTCAGCCGCAAATGGACTGCTAAATAGGCAATTGAATTGTGTGTATAAGTTGAATGAACACAAAAACTGATAAATCGAATACATATATATATTTCAGATACATTTAACAGATACAATATTAGAACAAATGTTACAAAAGTTTTGTTTTGTTTTAATGCATTAAATACGAATTAGTTTTGTGGTTTTAGTTTTTGTTTAAATTTTATTTATTTACTTATAAATATTTGAGTTTATGTAAAAGTAAATATTGAAAGCACATTAAAAATAATGGAAAGTCATTGCAGTATTATACACACACACACACACACAATGAAAGTGCCTCTTATAAACTGAGCCAATATACACAAATAAACACATCGGAAATGCAAATTCGTTTGAAAGGAAATGCTAGACAATGCATGAACGCATGCATGCATACAATTTGCCTGTAGTTATAAACGCACACATACACAAAAAGTTCATTTTTTAATGCTCCTGTTTGTATGCTGTGATATGACAGCCACAGAATAGTTCAATTGTTATGGCATGAATAGTCATAGTGTTTTTTTTTTTTTTTGTGCTTTTGTAACACGTATGGTGTGATCTTATACATATTTCTATGAAACCAAATAACATCAATACAAAGAAATTGGCAAAAAAATAAATAAAAAACAACAACAACAACAACAGCTGTGCATACATTTATCGAATGATGAAAGAAACAAGTGCAGCAGCAGTGCTTAGTATATTAAAGTAAGTTGTTAACTATTGATTGAGCTTATATGTATGTATGTATTTATAAGTATTGTAAGCGGATTAAAGTCAAGCACAAGTGGCATTATATTTACAAAGCTGCTACAATTACAATAGAGCTTTTGCATAAATGACAAAAAACGGTTGAATAGTTGAAGTGTATTAGTAATAACAGTAATAGATATCGAATCAAACTTATACGATTCGTTTAAGAAATGAACCCAATCGTAACTGTTGTGTTTCGATGTTATGAAATTTTTAATTCAACTGTTGCAGATTACGACCAAAGATAATAGTAATAGTAAGATATGTAACGCCACGCAATAAAATTTAGAGAGAGAGGGAGTCAATCACTCTTTCTCTTATCTATCACGTGTGCTCACAATATACAAGTAAACTAAGCGAAAGACTCGTTGTCGAAAAGATAGTGACTATTTCTACCACTTTATGTAATTTATTTGCGCGCAATCAACAAGAACCCTTGCCCTTAACACCTTTACAGTATCCAGCTGCACTTTAACCGTATTCAAACTTCTAGGATTACCTTTGTTAGTTTATTTCGGGGAATTTTAAGACTACTGCGATATTATGTTTGGATTTGGAAAGTGTTGGTTTAGTAATTGTTGCTCAAATTATTATCAACTTAAATTCTAATACATATTGTTTATATATATATATATATAAAAAAGGAAAATGTTTCTATGTCCGCTATGCACGTTGAAACCAACCAGCCAATGAGTCCTAAAACGGTTTCATTTGCAAGGCAAAAATGCAAGTAAATGAAAATACTACTAAAACAATGCTTTAGGCACATTCGATTCGTTCATGAAGTCCAATTTTGTAGTAGCCCCAGCTCAATGTGGTCTCGCTGCAATTGAAAATTGGGTATTTTTAGTATGTTTTTCGCCGAAGAGCCGATGAAACGTTTACAAATGTACAGACTTTTCGGTTAAATTCGTTTATGTGTTCGTTACGCATTTTACTATTTCTATTATCTTTGGTTCTGCAAAACATAAATTAAACTTAATAACAATTTAACAGATTTATGGCTATGTTACTTTTATACACTTCAAGGTTTTTTTTTTTTTTTTTTTTTAAATTACATATTTTCAGCGAAAATCCTTCACAGTTAGTAAAAATAACTCATAGATGTACTAAATATAATGCAATCTTCATTGACGCACAACATTTGATGACGTTATTTGTAAGCTGCAATTGAAACGAAAGTAAATATTAATAAAAAAGCAAAACCATGTAGTATGCCAAAGGCTAACACAATACGAGAATGTCTCAAGTAGCCACAGAGCGATTTATATTTGTTGGAAAAAAAAAAAACAAATTTAACTGAAAGATGATGCCTTTATGTTTTGTCTCTGCACCGAACGATGATTTATTTTGTCTAGACTTTGCGTCTCTGTTTTCTTTAGCAAAACAATTGACTTTTGTGTACCTGTATCAGTATACATTATATTATGCGATGCGAGAGTAGTCGAAAAATAGATGTAATAAAAAGAGTTTGTCAATGACTGCTAAACATTGGGAAGCGAAATACAACAAACACACACACACAGATACTTAAATATATTAAAACAATTTAAGCATAATTTTCGCGAACCAATTGTACCACCCACGTTTATACCATATTGATATTTTGGCGCTGATTGAGTTACACACTTGGCATCTTGGCATACAAATTGTTTTGTCGCGTTGCCAGGTCACTAAAAAAAAAATAATAAAATAAAACAACTAGAAAAATTTGTTTACCTAAGTGTAACAAAAGTTTGAATACTCAGCAAACAAGTGCTTCGCAAATTTTCTAATTTAATTTAAGCTTAAAAGCTGGCAGCATAGACAGACGGACATAAATGTAATAAATGATGTAGTTCATTTATATTTTATTAGCGAATACATACTCTGCTTGTGTTACTGTAATTTATGAAAATATATTAAAAAATACCAGAAACTACAATATGTTGGGGCTAGTAAAATTTAAAATATATAAAAATGTAAAACACTTTTGTATTGGAAAATTAGAAAATTGACTTCATGATCGAATCGAATGTGCTTAATGCATTGTTGTAGTGGTCTATAATTATACATGCATTGTTGCCATTCAAATGAAACCGGTTTGGGACTCATCGGTTGAGTGGACATAGAAACATTTATACTATTTTATATATAGAGATAATAGATAATTAAGAACCATGCCACAATATTTTTGAAGTGTATACAAAGAAAGAATAAAGGGGGCGTCCATGAAATCTCCAGCAATGAAATCTAACCGAAAGAGATTTAAAGGTGTCACAAAAATCGCTTTTACTTAGTTTCAAAGCTCTCATGCTCTTGACAAAACCAACCGAATATTTGTGTATGCACTTTGCAGGGTTGTTATTCATAATTAGTTACTTAAAACTATTTAAATTTGTTGTTTTTTAAACTACAATCACAATTAAATGATTTATTTATTTTATATTTAATAATTTTTTTTTGAGTTGGATCATTAAAAAAATAAATAAAATAAGAAGATGAAAAATCTATTTAAGTTATTTAAGACTTAAGATATATTGGCAACGATCTTCGAACATTGAAATCTGATAATGTGAAATCGTGTTTTTATTTTCGAGAATTACAAAGCAAAATCGCTAGATTTACTACAGATTTCCATGACAGCACTGAATATTTTTTTAAAGATAAATACAAAGGATTCATGTTTTATGTTTTTTTTTTTTTTTTTGCACGTGCATTGTAAACGTAAGTCATACGTTTCTTTTAATATTTTTTTGTTGTTGTTACTGTTTATGCTGCGCGTGCCAAGAAAAACAATTTAGTACTAATCTAAGGAATTTACAAGGTGCAACAACTGGCAACAGTAACGAGTACAACAACAACAGCAGCAACAATCTCAGTAGCAGTCAAGCAGTCAACTTAGTTTAGCACATTTTCAACTGGCTTTTTTTTTGTAATGAAGCGTCTAATTTACTTTTAGGCTAAAGTCATAAAAATAACACACCTGCAGTTATTTAAAAGGCACTTTAGTTTAGTTTAGCAGACACTTGAGTTTGAATGCCAAACATCGACAGACAGACAGACAGTCGACGGACAGAAAGCACAGTCAGGTTCGTTAGAATATAACATAAAATCAACGCCTGAGCTATGAAACAGCTGGCACTATTGTCCAGGTACAGCCCACTTTTACTTCAGTTTATGAGCGCACATTAGAACGTTTTGGATAAAGCGACCGTGACGTGTATCTTATGGCACATTAAGCAACGTGTTGGCCATTTTAGTATTACACACACACATATATATATGTATATAGAAACAAACAATAATGTTAAGCAAACAGTGTTTGTATGTGTGAGTCTTAACCTTTTGTCAAGGAATTTATGACTTTCATTATTAAACTTTGCCACCTGCAGAATTATTGTAGTGACTAACATGGCGGTAAGCTTTCACAAGCTTGCTTGCTTGCTTGCTAACGTTATTGAGTGCGCTAATAAAAGCAATAGAAAGTGACTTATACACACATACAATTTCATAGAATTTGAAATTGAAAGCCACAGGCGAAGAATGCCACACGTCTTGCAACGCATCCTTTACAAAATGGTCTGCGCGTAAAGTAGAGAAAAAAAAATGTGGGAAAAAAAAAATTGAAGTAACAAAAACCAAAATCAATTGAAATGTAGATGCAGCTTAAGCAAAAAAAAAAAATTCATATACACATACAAGAGCAGAGGCCAATGCTAGAGTAAATAAAAATATCGTAAAAGCTTCCAGCAGCCGGTGTTGCTAGGCGATGCCATTACAATTCTTTTATACACACACACCACACACACACTCAATTGAATGCGAAATTTATTTCTTGTAATTTATGAAAACACAAACCGGAAGAAATATTTTCATTTCTACTGCAAGATTTGTGCTGTTAGAGGCGAGTATTAGGCATGAACGCTTGAGTAATGATAAACAATAGAGAGATGGCTTATATGTACGAGTATGTATGAAGTAGCAGCAGGAGACTAGCAGCAGCAGTAGAGAACAGTACACTTGATGGCAGCTGCAATGTATTGTGGTAGGCGACAATAGTGCTATTGCAGCGGATTTCTTTTTAACGATTTACAACTCTGATAGTAAATGCAATCAGCAATGGAAATCTTTTGCTCCATACATACATACTCAGTGTTAAGCGCATTTGGTCGATAAGCAATTTATTTAGCAGTAGCAGCAAGCAGCTTACAAACAAACATTATAGTAAAACTAAAAGCATACCTCAAGAGCTTAGCAAAAAAAAAAAAAAAAATTGCAAACTTGCAACAACTTATTGCAAATTGCAAATTGCTTGCAGTCGATTTGCTGAGATTCTTTTGTTGTTGTTGTTGTGTAAAATGCTGCTAATGGAAAATATGAGATTATATAAAAGTGTTGAGTGCTATTAAATCTAAGCAGTTTCGAATTTGCAACTTATTAAGCTTCTAAAAATTTAAAAAAAAAATTGTAAATATGTTTCTATGTCCGCTATGAACTTTGAAACCATTCAACCGATATATTCCAAACAGGTTTCATTTGAAAGGCAATAATACAAGCATGATTTAAGTTGCATTAGACACAGTCGGTGCATTCGTAAAATCGATTTTTGGAATTTTTTTGCATTACTCTTAAAATATACATTGAAGTGACAAGGGAAGCTGTAGTTTAAAAGAGCCAAAAGAGCAGCCAAGAGTGTGGCAGTCAAGAGCAGTACAAACAACAGAACAACGTGTAGCACACGCCGTGTAGTGCGCTAGTTTTGTAAATCATAAAATTGTTAAACATGCTCGTCCGTCTGTCGGTAAAATTTTTTGTTTTCATATGTAGCGTATTAAAGCTTTGTTTAAATCAAAACCTAATAACATTTTGTTTTAAGTTACAAAAAAAAAAGAAGCAATTTAATTTCAAGCATTTGCTGCGCAGTTTTATTTTTAGCATAATTTTGAAAAATCTTTTTTCCGTTTTTTGTTGCATACTTTCCGGCGCAGACTATATACTGGCACATACATTTTTAGTTATATACTTCAACTTAATGGACATTCATATAAAAAAGTAAACCTTTTGCCAACGAAATGACAAAAAAAAAAAAAAGGGAAGAATAAAAATTTTTTTAAGCAGCAACAGACTGACAGACAGACGGACATGCAGATAGTCTGCCAACTTTAAAAGCCTCTTCATACAAACACAATCATTGAAGTGAAGAAAAGAAATTTGCATTTGTGATTGCTAAACAAAAGCAAAAATGTTTTAAAGTAGCAAACCAATGGTTTTCACAAAAAAAAAAAAAAGAAAATCTAAAATACAAAGCAAAAAAAGTAATAATAAAAATAAAAATAAATAAATAGACATAAAAGAAAATAAAATAAATACAGCGCAACATATCAAACAAATGACGGGTAAAAAAAAAGAGATGCTTTAGGCTGTGCTTCAAAAAATTTTGCTGGAATCTATGTAAATGTGAAAGCATAAAAATCACACTCGCTTTTATGTACACACACACACACACACACAGAGAAACAAATAAAACGCTGACACAGAGTACATTTCCGTTTCCGTTACAGTTTTTACTAAACAAATGTGAAGCGGTTGCTTGTTGTTGTATTCGTTGCTGTGCTTTTGCTTTGAACCGGATATATTACAATTGTGAAACGTCTAAAACGCACATTTATGACTAAAGGATAAATTTATATGTCCGACAGTGCGTATTGCTCTACTATGACGCATATACATACACACACACTACTACACATATGTGTTTCCGCTCTTTATTTTTAATGCTAATTCTGTTGGGATTTTTTTTTTTTTTTATAAATTGTTAAATTTTTGTTTTTTTTTGCAGCTGCTTTTGTTTGACTAACAATTTGAACGGAAACTGCAGCATTTTAGAGATTATTTTTCACTTTACCGAATTTTTAAGCGTAAAAATTGTAAGCGTGCGTTTTTGAGTAAATATTTTATAAGGTTTTTTACAGATTGTAAGTGAAATGCTACACTCATAACATATATTAAGTTGCTACTTTCAACTATTGTAAAACTTTTTAAAACCGTATAAAACGTTCAAGCTGATGATATATATATTCCGACTGGTAGAAACTTTATGGAAAGTAGCATTTTGTAGAAGCCTTAAGGAATCGGCAACAAAAATTATAATAAAGCCTTACCATATACTTTATAAGGTCTACGTTGAATGGTTTG
The DNA here is from genome assembly GCA_018903435.1 of Leucophenga varia. Taxonomy (NCBI): domain Eukaryota; kingdom Metazoa; phylum Arthropoda; class Insecta; order Diptera; family Drosophilidae; genus Leucophenga; species Leucophenga varia. The sequence goes on along the minus strand of JAEIFJ010000935.1, from coordinate 3,591,766 downwards.
ATGTATTAAAACCAAACTGTTTATATTTGTTCAAGGTAATATCGAATTTACTACAGATGAGCATCGGTAATATTGATGCTTTACAAGGACTCATAATGGAGATGACCATCGATAATATTGATATTTGTCAAAAATGATCATCGATACATGTCAGAGATTATATCGATACTTATTGGAGATTAGTATCGAAAATATCGATACTTATAAGAGATGAGTATCGATAATATTGAAACTTGTTAGAGATGAGTATCGATAATATCGATACTTATTAGAGATGAGTATCGAAAATATCGATTCTTATTAGAGATGAGTATCGATAATATTGATACGGTTAGAGATGAGTATTGATAATATCGATACTTATTAGAGATGATTATCGAATAATATCGATTCTTATTAGAAATGAGTTTCGTGAGTATACTTATCGGTAATGAGTCTCCATAATATCGATATCGAAGATGAATATCGAAAATATAAATACGTAAAAGAGATGAGTTAGATATGAGATGAGATGAGCAATGATACGATGGATACTTATTAGAAATGAGCATAACTAAAACCGATACTTATCAGTGATTAGCATCGATTAATTCGATACTTATTAGAGATGAGCAACGTTTATACCGATACTTAACAGAGAGAAGCATCGATAGTATCGATATTTATCAGAGATGAGCATCAATCCCAAACTCATTAATTTGCCAGATCTTTATCGATAAATAGTTAAAGGCTTATTGCAACAATAAAATTAGCATAACTCAAATATGGTACATATGTTGCTGTTTTAAATATCAATTTCATTTTATATCATGCGTTTTTTTCGTTTTCCTTTTACCACAAATTAACTATGACAGCTGTCATGTTGCCAGTTGCTTAAAGTGTCAATAATATAAAATAGTCATAAGTAAATTTTACAAGCATTTTTTATAATCATTTCAACGCTTTTACTTTATTCATTTCATACACATTCGGTGTCAGTTTATGCTTTGCACACTTCCGTTTTTATTTTGTTTTTTTTTTCAGTTGCCATTTTAAATCCGGAAACGGAAACCAAGGCAGTTTGTGTGGCTGTTGTTGTTCTTGTTGTTGAATTTCTATGTGCCTGTCGAAAACTAGATTTATTTTTTATATGCTACATAAAAATAAAGTTTGTTTGCAATAAAAATAAAATTTAGGAGTAGAAAAAAAAAAAAAAGAAAAGTGCTTTTATATAATTTTAGTATAAAATAAACATACATGTATATATTTAACTAGTGTATATGTGTATGTGTGTATATTATGTCTAAAGTAAATGCATTTCTCTCAGTACTTGACAGCCAAAAAAAAAAAAATGATTGCTTTCCTTTGCTATTTTAATTTGATTGACAAGTCTTTGCATAAATGTCAAATTTTCTTAATTTTCCATTTGACAACTTTGCGGTTTTTTGATGCTTTCAAAAGATTTTAAGCTACCTTCGCCTTTGTAAATAAACTTAATTAAATTTAAATATTTGTTTATGAACGCAACACAGCATATAATATGTAAATGAATTAACCCAATCCATTTAAGTGTTAAAAAAAAAATTTTAAAAATTAAGAAAAGCCAGCACATTTCATAACAAATCCACAGCACTTTATATGATTTCAGGTTTGTGACAATGCTGACCACAGCATGAGATGAATATTTATGTCTGTGAAGCATACTAAATTTAATGCTTTAAGTAATTTATTTATTCTCCTTTTTTTTTTGTTTTTTTGTATATGTACACATAAAACTGAGGTGTTATGTGCGTCAGCTTTTGGATGTTGGTTTTGTTTTTTTTTTTTTGGTAAACATTAAACGCATACATTCAATGTGGTTTACAGGTGTCACACAAAGATTGTCCTGACAACAACAAAAACAAAAAGGAAAAAAAAAAAATGAAAGAACAAAAGCATGCAATATGAGTGGAGCGTATCATATTATTTCGGTTACAAAACAAAGAGACAAAACAATTTTTTTGTAATTTTTTTCACTTTTTTTCTGAAATAATTATTTTAAAAAAATGAGTCGAAAATATAAATGGAATACTTTTATTTTGTTTTACATGTGTGACAAACTTTATTAAAGCTGGAAGACTTTTGGTAGCTGGAAAAAATAAATATATTTTTATAAATTTTTTAATTCTATTTTTTTGGTTTTTCTAATGAGATATATATTACCGCAGTACTTTTTTTTTTTTTTTTTTGTAAATTTAAACGTTTTTGGCTACATTTCAAAGTGTTCATTTAAATATTTTATTTTCTGGTCGAACAATTTTGCAACGTTATTTCGCTATTTTTATGCTATCGCATGCACATTTAAAATATTTTATTTAAAATATTTTTAACACTCTCCGTCCTTGTTGCTTTTTGTGGCTAATAGTTTATATTTTTTTTGTGACCAAAAATTTGCGTGCACGATTTTTTATTTTTTAATTTTTAATGGCACCGGCACTTGTGCAACTTACTTTCAGTTTTTTTTTTAATAAATATATTTTTAAATATCATTTCAAAATATTGATTTAAAAATTTTGCGGTTTTAATGTCATTTTTGTAGTACAGAAATTTGTTGAAACCTGGCAAAACAATTTTTAATGGGTTTTTGTTCGATCTTTTCAAGTGAAATTTTTAAGTTCGAACGTTAAGTTCAACGCATTCAAACCGATTTCACACCGATTTCAAATCGATTATTCCTATCGGTTCGAATAATTTGGCAATCGTTAATTGCGCATATTTATGAAAACATTTACTCAAACGCTTCAACTGCATATATCGAAATGACGGACTACCTTTTCATGTTCGCATTGTCCAATGCAGTTATTTAAGCATGATTTTGTTTGATTAAAAAACAGTATTAAAAAAAAAAAAAAATTGTTAATGCTGTACAATTTTTTTACAACATCAGCTGTTTGAACTCGAAAACTTTATTGTACAATCGATTTCTTCATTAGTAGATATCAATATATTCGATAACTTCGATAAGTTTTTGAGTAGACGTAACGGTTTTGATAAGTTCATAAATATTATAATCGTTTTCGATAACTTCTTAAACTTAATTATCGTTTTCGAAAACTTCTTCAATAAAATTATCGATAACTTTTTAAACGATAGTTATTGATAACAACTTAAATAGACTAATAGTTATCAATATTTTCTTTAGAATAATTATCGTTATCGATAACATTTTAAATCGATGTATTGATATCGATAACTTCACAAAACGAATTATCGTTATCGATAACTTCTTAAACATAATTATCGTTTTTGATAATTTCTTAAACAAAACAATCGTTTTCTATTACTTCTTAAATAAAATAATCGTTATCGATAACTTTTTAAGTAGAATTATAGTTATCGATAACCACTTAAATAACAAAGTATTATTTTCGATAAATTTTTCAAACGAATTATCGATATCGAAAACTTTTCAAGACGAATTATCGTTATCGATAACTTTTTAAATAATTAGTAACGTTTTCGAATTTTAATTATAACAATAACTGCTTAAGTTAAATTATCGTTTTCGATTAATAGAACTATCGTTATCGATACATTATGTAATAGAATTGTCGATACCAATAATATAGGTAAGTTATCGGGTTTTTTTAACTTCATAAAGATTTATTGCCCAAGAAACTGGACTTCTTTTGGGCACTGCGATGCATTTTGAGAAAAATCGTAACACCAAATCAATTTGATATCGAATAATCGATAATATTAATGAAAATTCTTGCCCTTGTCATAGTTTTACCCCATTTCAAGACTACTTCTTTTTGGCATGATTCGCAATTTTTAGTTTATTTATTAATTTTTATATTTCTTTGTTTGATTTTATTTGTCTTTTTTTTTTAATAATTAACGCCTTTATTGTTATATAAGTTACTTCATTGAAATATTCAAAAATAGCAAAAATCGAAATCTAAAGGGAGCAATTAAAGCAAAATTATTACATTTTCGTCAATTTGATAATGAATGCATTGATTGTTAACTATTTGTGTCATTTTCGGCATTGTTTGTTTGTTTGTTTTTGTGCACAATCACAGCTACTATTGTCATTTTGTTGTTGTTGTTGTTGTCAATGCTATTGTTATGTCACGCTTGTCGCTGTCAAAGTTAAAGCACAGCGCAAAAAATTCGCATATCGACACAATTCAACTCAACTCGATAGCAAAAACCCAAAAAAAAAAAGCAAAAAAAGTTTTTTTTTCTCAGAACGCAATTCGCGTTTACATATCAAATACGAATTTATCATTTTCACATTTCACTGTTTAATCGCTTCAAGTTGTCAAAAGATTCAACGAAAATGCAAAACATTTACAACAACAAACAACTACATGCATACTTTCCGTATATATACGCTCTATAAAGAATATGCTATAGCGACATACACGTTTTTATATATATGAATGAATGATTTATGTGCAAAGGTTTCGGTCTCGAATGTCGTGAAGTATTTTGATGTGACTTAGCTTTAAGCATTCTTAATGAGATTTTGAATGTGTTGACAGTCAACGATATTCGCGTTGACATTAAAACTTGAAACTAAAGTGAAAACGACACCGAGCAGCTAACATAAAAGATTTTTATTTGCTTTCTAACTAAGCATATATATACTTCTATAGGTAAATATAATATATAATATATGTACTATATAAAATAATTTAAAAAAAAAAAAAAACAAAGTCTACAACAACACTTAAGCAAAACCCCTAAAGATATGCAACACTTTGATGCAATATTTTGTTTGTACAAAACTTGTTTTTGTTTTTGTCTAAGTATTTCTTTTGGTTTTAATGCGGTTGACCTTGACCTTAGTACTCTTCAGTTGGCTGGCAATCAAAATAATATAAAATTTAAATATTATTTACAAAAACAAAGTGGGTGCTGGTATAGTGCAAGCGTTTATGTTGACACCAAACATTGCACTTAATATAAATTTAATTTACCAAAGAAATAAATATGTGTGTGTGTGTGTGGACTTGTATTACGTATAAACTGTGAAGTAAGCAAAAACCGAATGCTTTTGTAAACACTTAAACAAACACACACACACACACATACACCCACAGTCGCGAAATGTGGCGCCTTACAATTTGTTTCAATTTTAAAAGCGCACATTGCCAAAGAAAAATAATATACAATATTTTGCTGAAGCAGTCAGCTTAGAGTTATTTTTTGATACACTACAATATTCATTTTATGCTGGCACTTTGCTTCTTGTTGCTTGTTTGTGTGACATGAAAAAAAATAGCTTCCAAATTTTATAGTAACAAAAACTGTATGCTTCGATTTTCGCTGGTAAAAACTGAATTTTCCGTCTTTTTTTTCAGAAAGAAAGAAAGAAAAAACTTTAGAACTTTCGAACAGTATAAAAAATTTCGTTTTTTTTTTTTTCTAGATCCAGATTTTGGGGTTCCCCGAAAATTCTAAGTATAAAGATTTCTAAGCAAACTTAATTTTGTTTTTTTTTTTTTTTTTTTTTTTGTTGCACAGTGTAATTTTTCAAGAAGTTGATCTTCTGCAAGCGGAAGGAACCAACAATTGCAAAGCCATAGATAATTGTTCCTCGGAGCATTACTTCGTAGTAGTATTGGCAAAAAGATTATTTTGTGTGATTTTTTTCAAAGTGATTTATAAATCACAATGACCAAGCACTGCGACTGAAAGTAGTGATTTTCGATTTTCTTTTTCCTCAGTGAACATGTTCAGTTTTTGGTGATTTTGTGTAACAGTGAATCTGTTCATTTATCAGTCATAGGCGCTGTAATCACTCTTCGCTTGAACAATGTAACCTGTACAAATACATTGGTACATTTGCAAGTCACGTGAATCGTCAAAACGTGCAATAGTCACATAGTAGTGAAACAGTTCATGAAGCAGCAATTTTGTGTATCACTCCTTGCGAACAGTGAACCTACATATTCAGTAATCGCTGATTGATTTTTGCAAACTGTGATTTTATCACTGTTTGCAGTCGCTACAATTTATCAATTAATTTTAGTTCGTTCAACTGTACCAAAAATATAAAAACTTATGCTGTGCGAACTGCTTGTGTAGGGTATCTTATATTAAGACAACACAATTCGAACAATTTTTTTAATTTATTATTTTTTCTTTGCGCTTCGTTTTGTGGCGTGTATGGTGTAACTTGGAACGCTGTGCAGCCACGGTTTTCATAAATTCTTTTTTTTTTTTTTTTTTGGATTTTACCGCTGCTTGTAGTTTTACTGTTTTGCTTGTACGCTCGAAAATTACTGAAAATTTTCTTTAACCCAAAAAAAAAAAAAAATAAAATGTTCGACGTTAAAATGGCTTACATTCAAGTGCGAAAAGGTTGGCCTCGTACTAAAGCAGCAAAAAGCAGCAAAATTTTGTTGTCACAAGTGCGCATAGCAAGCATGCAGCTACATAGAAATATTATATGTGTTTGTATGTATCTTCATGCACACGCATATATGTCTGTCCGTCTGTCTGTCCGACTGTGCCAACGAGTATCAAGTGAAGAGCATAAACGTATTTGTTGAAAGTGTAACGCTTGTTAAAACAGATAAGAGCGCAGGATATGAGTTCTTGTGCGAGTGTGTTTTTTTGTTTTTTGCTGTGGTAACGAGCTGCGTTTTTTCTATGCGAGTGTAGTTCTTAAAGTTTGTAGTCTATAACATTTAAAATAATGATATTTGAATATTTTTTTTTAGAAGTGTTACAAAACTAGTCTCGCATTTGTTTTTTTTTTTTTCTATATGTGCCTGCAGAGTTACTTACAGTTCGGAGTAGCTGTTTGGTAGTGTATATCAAAGTGCAGCCATGATAAATGATATGTTTCATTTGACATTTTAACAAAGTGTTGAATTTTTGCTGCTTACTATTTTCTTAAAAAGCTTAAATTTACTTTTTTTTTTTTTTAAATGACAGCAAATTTTTTTGCAGTTTTTGGTTTTTCTATTTTGCTGCTGTTTTTCTTGTCTTTGTATCGTATGACAAGTTTTTATATATTACGTAAAAAAAAAAAACCCGTAAGATTTTTACGTTTGTATCAATATTTTTTAAAGCTTCAATGCGCTCTGTTCTTTGTTTTTTTTTTTTTTTGATTCTATTTCGCAGTATAATTTTTCAATCATTTTTTCGTTAGCTTGAAATCGATATTTAAAAAAAAGAAAAAAGAAATATGTCCCGCTGATTCTGTTTTGTCAAAAGAAAATATTTTGTTTTAATATATGTGCTGCGCAATAAGAAGTCAAAAGTAAATAGAACGAAATATTACATTTCTTTTTTTTTGCATTCATCTAGTTCAGGCATGCTGCGTATACGCAATTTTACTAATGAAAAAATCGAAAATATGCGGAATTATTTTTTAAAACCTATTGCCTCTGGAACGTGCCTTGTAATAGATAGTTCAAATTGTGATTAAATTTTAGTTAATTAAATGCACTTTTAAAAGCAGAGTTGCATTTCTTTAAAAATGGCAAAAAAAAAAAAAATGAGAGAGAAAAAAAAAAGAAAAAAATGTTTTGGATTCGGTTTAATTACATTTTATTTTGGCTAACCAAAAGTCTGTCTATGTTTATCGTATATTTTTGTGGTCGTTAAATTTAAAAGTATTAATCATTTCATTCTTTCAAATCACGTTCAGTTCAGACCTGTCCGTCTGTCAGTCTGCCTATCCGTTTGTCTGCCCAAGCGTGTTGATGAAATAAATTGGCTTTAAATTAAACTTCAACAACTTTAAAATCATAAAATAAACATATTCAGAGCTTCAAGTAAGTAAATAATACAATGTTTTTGTGGACAGACAGACTTAGCTAAATTTTTCTATAATTTGAAGCGTTCCAATAAAATATTGAATATCTAATACAAATTCTGCTTTTCCAAAATCAGACGATAAATAAAGTCAGAACTCTAGGACAGCCCTTGATAGTGATAGTTATACCAGCTAAAGTATTCCGCCTCTGTCTCTTTCTAATTTGCCAACATATTTTGTTGAGTTTTCCTGCTGTGTTGAATTGATATAATTTTTGCTTATAAATGACAATTTATCTTTCTTAGAATTGCTCGTACTCTTCTTTGCTGTCGTGGTGAATTTATACATAATTTACCACAAATTTATGTAAGCAACGATTCACCTGGTATGATTGCAATATGGCTCAGCCCCAAAACATCGTCATATGGAGCCGTATATGAACTTCCTACGTCAAACCATATGCTGGAGATGGGGCCTTTAGTTAGGAAAAAATTACTCATATTTATATAAATGCTTAGTATATATGAAGTATGCGTAATATAATAAAAATATTATGTATACGCAGTGTATTATATTTAATTTTTACAAAAACCACAAAAAAAAGCTAAAAAAATTTTAAAGCATTCAACTACTTAAAAAAATAAAATAAAATATTTTAAAACTTAAAATTAAAAAAAATAAAAGAAATTACAGGAAACCATAGTAAAAAACGCAACTCCGATGACAATCTGCTGCAATTTAAATATGTAAATTACTTTAAATTGTCACATAGCCATGATATACATGAGTGTATGCATGCATGCGTTCTTGTCTTAGCTCATTCCACTCAGAGTCATGTACAGTGGTGTCCTTTAACACGTTGACTTAAGCTGCGTACTTATTGCGTACCTTATCCATGATTACTTGGCATTATTTTTTGTTGTTCTTGTTGCTTTTAACTTGAGGCGCACAACGCAATAGTTGAGTCGAGTTGAGTTGAATGCGTATATGGCATATGGCATGCGTATATATTTTGTATATCTGAATAACAGTTTTGTACTACTTGCGCGCTTGCTAAGGAATGCATATATACACAGAAAGGCACATTTTCAAGACAGACAGACAGACAGGATGGACAGATTGTAAAACGCACAACTTAAATGAGGCAAGTACATATTTCAGCAAAGTAATAATCATTTTGTGACGTCGTTTTTTCGTTTTTTTCGTATAATAAATGAAATGAGATAACGCGCAGCACAGCAGTGTACGATGATGAGCTCTGGAATACCGGAAAACAAAATGTCGAAATGTAAAATGTAAAATGACAGCGAGTAACGCTTGCGGCATTCTTAGTTTGCGTATAAATGCTGAATTTGGTGTATTTTTTTTATTTTTTTATACATTTTAGCTTGCTGATCGCTGTCACGTTTGTTAGAATTGTAAGCCAACCACATAGCGCACAAGTTAAGCGAGTAGTAAATATATATTTTTGAAAGCTTAAAACTTGAAATACAGCAGCAAAACATTAAATGAAAACCAAAATACCACACGTACAGTACACACAGAATATACATTGAAGCGTATGTCCTTGTTGCGTGTAACTTGGCGTAATTGTCGTCGTCGTTGTTGTTGTTGTTGTTTTGTCTATTTCCACACTTAACTTTGACGCAAGAGTAATTTGCGGCAACTTCACGAACATCATGGATGTCATTTAAATTTAGTTTTAGCCATTTCCGCTTCAAAACTTAACGCTTTGTCGCGTTAAAATTACACAAACACACACATACACGCATACAAACACAGTTGACAAATGCCGCAAATATTTCAATAAAACATGCTTAAGTTTAGTCTGATTATATATATATATATATGCTTCTTCTTTTTTCTTTTATAATTTTTCATACATTTATTCTATACAAAAAAAATATATTTACATATACATATATACTACATATATGTGACATATGTATTGAGTTAAGGCTAAAAGCAGCGTCGAAGAAATGTCAACGTTTTTTTTTTTTTTTTTCCATTCAATTTTTTTCATAAAAGCAAAAAGACCGCAAATTAAAAATTTCTGCACGTCTCAACATAAAAAGTTTTTTATTCAAGCTTATTCTTTGTAGTTGCTACCATTTGCTGTCGCCATCTTTTTTTCTTCTTTTCTTTATTTATTATTTTCATTTTTGCTTTTGTATATATACAAATACACACACATACACACATATAAATACAAAGATGCACAGTGCATATATGCATAGCAACAATAAATGCAAAAGTTTCTATGTCAGTTGTTGTTGTTGTATAAATTCTTATAATATGTTATTATCCCCCGCAGTTTTTCATATTTCTTGTACAATACTTTTATATAGTACTGTACCATTGCAGGCGCATAAGCATATAAGTTTTCGCTTTAGCTGCTTTGTACAAAAATTTAAATGGATTTATTTGCAGCAGTAAATGACCTTTCGTAACTTTGTATATGTTATGTTTTTTTTTTTTAAATTAATTCCGTTTTGCGTATTTTCAGCAGTTTAGCTCGTTAGAAAAAAAAATCATAATAGTCTTTTGTAACTTCACAAAGATCATTTTTCTTTTTGTCGTTTCTGAACTTGGGTTTGTTTGCACTTTATAATCTAACTCTTAGCTTGGTCAATTCTGAGAACAGCAACGAAAAGTTTAACATTTTTTAATATAAATGTCACTTCACAATGGGAACAATTTTAACTTTGTTACAGTTGGTACATAGTTTGTCAAGTTATCGCTGGGCTATGTTGAAAATCTTAACCGTGTAAGATAAATATTTTTCACAACGAAAGTTAGTTTCAAAACCGTCTATACAGGTACACAAAACTTAAAGTTATAGGCAGACTTGCCGTACGGCCTTGATAAGTTATGTCCGTCTGTCTATTTGTCATGAGTAAGATAAAAATGGGTTTTCACGGAATGCCAAATGCAATTCATAATGATATTCAGAAAAGTTATAAGATGCATTTCTTAGTTAAATTTTAAATTACACAGTCGCAAAAAAAAAAAAAAAATCACGACTTGCGCAGCGGATCAGGGTTATCATTTCTAACGTATTTTCGGACTGTGAATCACAATCGGAAGTCGGATTTTCAAAGTTGTCGTTTGTAAACTGATTTGTTATATATAAATTTTACTCCAAAATAAATCGAGTCTCTGGTCTTGCACGACGGATCAAAAATGTCATTTATAATATATTTTCGGAAAGTTATTTCTAATGAATTTTGAATCGCTGAAGGGTCGCGCAAGACATGATTTTTTCTACCCGCCAGAGTTTGTCGAAAAGTTCGTAGCCCATTAAAGGAGGCATCGTAGGCGAGACGATCTAGCCATGTCCGTCTGTCTGTCTATTGTCCGTCTGTCTTTTGTGATGCGATTCATTCGCTCAGTTTTAATTATATTTAAATATAATTAATCCGTTAAAACCAAGGAGCCACGCCCACTTTTATGCATAGCCCCCATACAAATTTTTTATTTTTATACAAGCCACACTTAGTGTCAAGGATATTAACAGTTTGTCGGAAAGTTTGTAACGCATTAAAGGAGGCATCGAGGACCCCAAAAAAAATATATATTCTTGATCAGCTCGATGAGACGAATCGATCTGGCCATGTCCGTCCGTCTGTCCGTCTGGCTGTTGCGAGGTGATTCAATCGCTCAGTTTTAAAGATATTGAACTGAAACTAGAAACTTAAGCTTTTTTCAGTCCTAGGTAGTTTGTATGTTAAATTCATATTGCCACGCCCACTCTGCTGAGGTATAGCCCCAAAACAAATTTATCGAATTTTTGTATGAAAATAGTTATTATTTACGAATGTATTCATTTCGAATTGGGTAAAATCACATCTAATACCATCCTATGTCCACACTACCAATATGGTACGGATCGGGCCACTATAACTTATAGCCCCATACAAACTCGTCTCCCATTTTCTGATATTTTCAAGAAAATTATTATTGTATCTGTATTTTTTGCTTGAATTTGTATCAGACCATTGACCCCCATCCATTCCATATCGAAGTTCTATCTAAGCCACTGACGATCACATATAAACTTTTTAAAGATTTGTGTGACGGGTATTTGAGCTTTGGTTCCACCGAAGATAACATTTTCCATGTTTTTTTTTTTTTCCAAATATGGTAGAAACGCATCTAATAGCAACACATGTTTAGAAAAGGACCCATGGTTGAGAAGGTATTACTGTAGCCCCCATACAAATCTTCCTCCAATTTTTAGTTTGTATATAAAAAATTGATTATTTTTTAAAACGATTTGTTTCAAATATGGTAAAAACACTTTTAATAGACACGCATGTTCAAAAAATGATCCATGGGTGGGCTGGGCCTACGATAGTCTATATTTATATAAAAAAAGTGGGTAATTTATGAAGCAATTTGTGTCAAATATGTATCCAAAATACTTCTTGTAGCAAACCATATCATGGAATGATTGAAGTAGGATCATTGTAGCATATAGCCCCAAAACAAGCCGAACTCACGTAATCATTTTAGAAAAACTAATCTAAACAACTTTCGACGAGTATTTAAGCTTCGGCTCTACCGAAGTTTTTAACTGATATCACTTTTAGTTTTTGCACGCCATTTTATATTTAAAATAAGCATCAATTAAATGAAATGCATTACAATAACTGTAAAGTATCTTACTAATGTAATTATTTATTTAAAATATTTTATTATTGCAGTCAAAAATATTTCAAATACATATTTTTTTTTTATCAGAATTTCTATAAAATTTATATTCATATGTGTACCTTTACACATACAAATATAAATGTCAAAAATGGAATTAGTGTTGTCAGGATAGTTACTATTTATTCTATTTATTGATAATGTTTATTAATATTTAATTCATACAAAGTTAATACAAAATACAATGTAGGCAAAACTTCTCTTAATTGCAATCGACGCCACACAAACGAAAAGAGCGACCGCGAGCAGCACGTCTGCACTCGATGACGTTCAGAACGAGCCTCCCCCACATTACATTTTTGACATCTCGGCCTCTCCTGACATTTCGTTCATCTCACTTGAATAATCGTATGCTTCTTCGCTGATGTCCAGATCTGGTATTAACGCACACCATGGCTTCATATGGTCACTGGATACCACGTTGCTGTATCGTCGTTGCGTCACTGATCGATCTGGCAAGTCTTCAATTAAATAACGATCGTTGCCAAGAATCTTCGTTACTACATAAGGTCCTTTAAAAAGCTGGATCTAATTTATGCGTTTCTCCAGTTGCCGTTGGTACAAAATCAATAACTATTAAGTCATCGATCTCGAACTTGCGTGGTTGTGTATGCTTAGAATCGTATCGTTGCTTCCATTTTCGTTGCTCGACTTCTATGTTTGCTGCTGCTTGTTGACGGTTTAAAACCACATCAATTTCTGAATCTGGCTCGTCCATAATTGCTTGAACAATACGGTTATAAGATACATCTCTTGGATTAAAATTGAAGACCAAATCATTTGGGGAAAACTTTGTAGTTGCATTCACTTGTGTATTCATACTCCACTGAATATTCAATAGCTGTTGGTCCCAATTTTTATTCTCTTCTGTGCTGGCTTTTAAAGCGTTTATCAACGTTTTATTCATTCTCTCTGCTTGTCCGTTTGCGCGAGGCGTGCGCACAGCTGTTTTAATATGCTGAATTCCATGACTTTCTATAAATTTTTCAAATTCTTTTGACGTAAATGATGTGCCTCTGTCCGATATAATACGCACTGGTTGTCCAAAACTGCAAACATTTGGTTAAGCGCCTTTATTACCGGTGCTGTCTTTGTATTTCGAACCGCTGTCACAAATGTGTATTTGGTAAACGCACAAACTATTACCAAAATGTGACAATTTCCACTCTTGCTTTTCGGAAAAGGTCCTACGTGATCAATATTGATTGTCCTGAATGGTATCGGTGTAACTTCCGACAAATGCATTTGACCATCCGGTTTGCCTCCTTTAACTTTGTTTATACAACATTCAGGACATGAGGCGATATATGACTTTATATACCTTCTCATTCGTGGAAACCAAAAACTTCGTTTAATCCGTTCTAAAGTTTTCTCTACTCCATAATGTCCCATATCATCATGGTTTGACTTTGTTATGCGCCATCTAATTGCTTGAGGAATGACAAGCTTGTTTCCCTCATTCGTTTTGCGATAAAGCCGACTAGCTAATATTTCATAATCGGTTTTCATTTGACGCCACTGATTTTTATTTTCTTTGCCTTTGAGTACTTCGAAAACTTCATTAATAGCTGGATCCTGTTTCTGCATAGTATAAACCCAATCTTCATCAATTGGAATTATCTTCATAATACTATCTGCTACGGTAGATTGACTCTCTGGTTGTCTTACTGGTTGTCTACTCATGCCATCAACATGAGGCATTTGTTCGCCTGGGCGATGCTTACATATAAAATCAAATTCTTGTAATTTAAGCCACCAACGTGCGATTGGCGGTTGAAGTGCTGTCGAATTCTTAAGTGTTGCCACTGCATTACAGTCTGTCACAACTACAAACTGTGATCCAAGCAGATATATGCGAAACCTTTCTAACGCTTCCGTAACTGCTAAAACTTCAAGTGCGTGACTTGAGTAACGACTTTCTGCATCACTGCATAGACGGCTGTAATAAAATACTGGCTTAAGACCTTCGTCTTCTTGTTGTAGTAACACTCCAGCAATTCCTATGATACTCGCATCCGTATGTACTTCGTGAAACTTTGCGGGATCATACAAAGTTAATACAGGCTGTGTAGTTATAGCCTTCTTCAAACGTTGAAAAGCGTCGTCTTGTTCTTTATGCCATTCAAACTGTTGACTTTTCTTTAACAGCTTACTCAATGGTTGTGCAATAACACTGTAGTCTTTCACAAATTTTCGGAAAAATCCAGTAATTCCCAAAAATCTGCGTATCTCGGTTTCATTTCGTGGTTGTTGGTATTCGTCAATACACTGTGTCTTCTCAGTACCGGGTTGTATGCCGTCACTAGTAATCACGTGACCCAAAAACTTTACCTTTGTCTGCATAAACGTACATTTTGACGGTCGTAACGTTAAACCGGCTACTTCTATAGCTTTCAAAAACTCATTTAGTATGACTAATCCTTCTTCAATAGTCTTTGATGGTATGATGACTTCATCTACATAGTTTACTATGTTTCGTTGATATTCCAGCTCTCGTATAATACTTGACATTACCTCTTGAAATACCATTGGTGCATTGATTAAACCAAATGGCATTACATTAAACTCGAATAATCCATCAGGAGTCATAAAAGCTGTAAACTTCTTACATTTATCGCTGATTGGTATCTGGTAATATCCAGACGTCATATCCAATGTAGTAAAGTACTTGTTTCCAGCTAACTTTGATAGCTGCTCTTCTACAATCGGCATTGGATATTGTTTCTTTATCGTCACTTCGTTTAGTACTCTAAAATCAACACATAGCCGACTTTCTCCATTTGCTTTTGGTACTATTATTGCTGATGCTGCATGTTGCGACTTGCTGCGTTGAATAATGTTATACTTTAAAAGTTCCTCCAGCTTCGCACGTAGCGTTTCTCTGTGTGCAAATGGTACTTGGTATCGTCGTCCAAGTATTGGCTTTGTTGATGTCACTTCGATGTCCATCATTGTTGTTTTGCATCTACCAAGATTAGTCATATCTTCGGCAAAACAGTGTTCATATGTCTCTAATAATTTCTTTACTTGATTACGCTGCATTGTACTAATATCATCTCCAACATTAAACTTATGCTGCTTCATTTCGACCGCATCACTTTTGACGCTCATGCATTGTCCGTCGCGACAAAGTATGTCTCTGCCCAGCAAAACTTGATATTTAAGTACTTCATCGGGTATTATTTGAATTGTTGAGTATATAACCTTATCGTCGAATCTTAAATCAGTTATTATACACTCCGTTGACTCGATGATTGCTCCTCCAAATCCTTGTAAGCGTTTTACTGAACGCAGTCGTACAACATCTTTGGGTACTGCTGACGCAATAATAAGCGTATTATCACTGCCTGTGTCCACAAATGCTGAATATTCTTGACCACCTATGTAGACGCGTTTCATAATAGGCGGATATGGTTCTTCGTTCGCTTCCTTGACTTGCGATACTGACACATCTTTAACTTTACAATTTTTCAGCTCGTGTCCCATCTTGCCACACTTTACACACTTTGGCTTCCTTTGTGGTGCCGGACATTTTACTGCTATATGACCGTATTCGTTGCAATTATAACACTTTGGTCCCTTTGCATTACCATTATAACCATTTGGTGCTGCGTTAGACTGTTGCTGTAATCCTTGTGCCGACTTCATATTTTCTAATGATCGAAATAGCTCTGCACATGTCTTTAAGTTCAACGCCAATAAAGCCTTCGTCGCTTCGGGTTGATTCAATCCATTTATTATATACGAATTTATTGACGGTTCATCAATGTTCGCACGTCTTCCCGTTGATAACATAGCGTAGAAATATTCTGTTATCGTTTCGTTGAGTTTTCGCTTACGTCTCATCATTTCGCGGTGAATATCTGCTGTAAGCACTACACTTGGAAAATCTTGTTGTAGCGCACACTTGAACTGTTCCCATGTTTCATAAACAGATTGTGCATCTAACCAATCCTTAGCCACACCTTTCATTTTGTGCTGAACCGAAAATAGCACAATATCGTCGCTCCATGAATAGACGCCTTGAAGTCGTTCTACTTTGCTGATAAATTGTTCTGACGATAAACAACCTTTAATTGGATCGAACTCTGGTAGTATTCCAATTACATCCTTTATACTCGTACTAGTTTGCATTCCGACACTTGGCGTTACAGAAATGGCTGCTGCTTCTCTTGTAGCACTAATACTTTGCTCTGCCGTCGTTTGTGCCCTTGCAGTTGGCTCTATCATTGCTGCAGCCCTACGCTCCTGCGCTTGCTGTTGCCCTTGACCATACATTGCTTGCACTGACATTGCTAAATTAGTCACCATTTCCTTCAATTCGTCTAGTTGCCGTTGCATGCCATTACTTCGATCTTCTCCAAAATCGTAGTCATTGCTCTCTATTTCGTCACATCCTAGTAGCTTAGTCAATTCTTCCACTTTGGTTTGCTTATTTCCTGATAATGGTATGCCATTCGTACGCAATACAATATCCAATTCACTCACGCGTAGATGGCTTAATTTAATCAACATTTTTAATTAAATATTCATTTGTCAACTCAAGTGCGTATATAAATTTTAACTCTTGCTTTTCAATTTCACAATTTAATCGTCGCCTTTGACTATGCGCATACGTCTTTGCTCTTTGCCTGTTACGACGCGACTCCCTCTTTCTTTTTCTCGTTGACTCTTTTTCTCGTTTTTTTTCTTTTTTTTAACGGAATCGTTTCGTTTGAATTCCAAAAAAAACTTTTCTGTTTGAATTTCACAAAAACGACTATTCGGTTTTTTGACTTTAAAAAAAACGACTGTCCTTGAGTTATCTTTGCACTTTTTTTTTTTTTTTTTTTTTTTTTTTTGTGTGTTCGTTTTGTCTATCTGCGCACAAAAATACCGTTTTCGACTGCTGTCACTTCTTCAATCGATCGGAAAGAGAAATAAGATAGTGCCTCTTTTTAACTCCGTTGTCGTTGTGTTTTTTTTTTCCTTATTGCGGTTGCACTTTTTTCGTCGCAATTTCTTTTCTTATCTGCGTAGCACTTTTTTTCTTTTTAGCGACGCAATTTACTTTGTTTAACTGCGTAGTACTTTCTTTGTTTAGTGTCGCAATATATTTTTCCTTCTTAAGTGAATTGTCCGTTGCAAACTTTTTTTTTTGCAGTTATTCACTTTCTTTTTTCTTTTCCGTGAGACTGTCTACTTTGCCCTTTGTGGCTCCGCCTTGTCGTCTCACTTTTTTTTTTTCTTTGTTCGGAACTCCTGACCGTTTTGCTTTGCCCTTTTGTGGCTTCGCCGTTTTGTCTGTCCGATCTTGATTTTTTCCTATGTGGTGTGGATTTGCATCCCACTTCTGATTTGTCAAAAATGGAATTAGTGTTGTCAGGATAGTTACTATTTATTCTATTTATTGATAATGTTTATTAATATTTAATTCATACAAAGTTAATACAAAATACAATGTAGGCAAAACTTCTCTTAATTGCAATCGACGCCACACAAACGAAAAGAGCGACCGCGAGCAGCACGTCTGCACTCGATGACGTTCAGAACGAGCCTCCCCCACATTACATTTTTGACATAAACAAAATCTAAAGCTAACATATCAAATTGCATACCAAACTGATTACCTTTATTCATAAACACAAACCTCGAAATTTTGTAATTTATTTGTTTTTGTTTCGGCAACGTTGTGGCCAGATTAAATCATTTTTCTCTTATTATTGTTGTTGTTGTTGTTGCTGTTCGCTTATAATAATAATAAAAAAACGTGGTTGCGCTTTTTCAGCTTCAACGCATAAATTTATGCGAAATATACTATTTGTAGTGGTCGCTTTGGCAAAAGAAAATTTACATAAATGGCGGCTACGGCGGCTGGACAAACGGTATTTATGGGTTTTGTCTGGCAGTCAGGTAAATGAGATATAGTAAAATATATATCTAACGTATGTATATAAATAATATTTTAAAGCGATTACCCAACTATAACACGCTAATTTATGGTCATATTTTTCCACATGAGCTGGCCTATAGCTACGTTATATTTAGAAACATAAAAATCAACCAAAAATAAAAATTTTTCTGCTGAATTGCAACCGCAAATAGTGCAATAACAGATTTACGTGTACATATTCATGCAATGCATAAAATAAATACAAAATAGAACAATAAATAAAGCAACAAAAAAAAAAAACGAAATAAATGCCAATAATAATATTAAGCATAAATAAAAAATTAAAAAAAAAAAAAAAAAATAGAGACAGCAATTGGTGTGTAAATATATTCGAATAAATTTCAAAAATGCATATTGAGGTATTTCAATTCGTAATAAAAAAATAAAAAAAAATATTAATACGCTTTATAATATTACGTATACGTAATAAATATAGCGAAGAAAAAAATAACAATTTTCAATGTGAAGCCAATTAAACTTTGCTGCAATAATTCTTTATTAAACTTTTTTTTTTTATTTCAATAAAGCAAAAAACGAAAAAAAAAAAAACAAAAGTATCTCAAAGAAAAAGTATCTCAAAGTGCGTCGTTTAAAATGGCTGCAGTCGTTTTATATTTTAGAGAAGTATATATAGCCGTAACAATAAATTAAGCAATTGTAAGTATTTGTTGTTGTATTTTAATGCGCTCGTATAGCTTCAATTGACATTTTAATGGAGTTGGCACATTTGCACGCTAATAGAATTTTGCATTAATGGTTTTGCCGCTTCTAAGTTTACAGCATTGCCATGTTAAACTAGAATTTATGTGATTTTACCTATTACTTTGCTAGTCTTATATAAATTTTATATTCAATAATAAACGCCAATGGATTTGCATATACTTTGCAGTGAATTTAGGCTATTTAGCGTTTTTGTTACATAAGAGCCACTGCATTGGTACTTAGGCGTTACAAGAAATGTGTTTTATTTTTGCTTAGTTTAGTTTGAATAAGCAAACTTTTCTGTGCTGATCTAGAGTTTTGACCTGTTTATCTTATGCTTTTTGGTGCGTAGAATTCGAATCTGATATTTATTTTATTTCGTCGTTTCAGGCTTTAGAACAATTTAGATATTTCCGTCTGTCCATCTGTATTATTATATTCATTGAACCCAAGAGAAAATATTACACATGGTCCAGCCCTGACTGATTCGACTTCTAAGTCAGACAAAAAAAGGTTTGCCGAAACTGAGAATTTTTTTTTTAATCTTCCGCTATGTTGTATCCGCCATTTTGAATTTTGTGTCAAATTTCTTTTAAAAGTTGACATAAATAACTAAAAGTCAAGTCCTTCATTTTAACTAGTTCTACTAGTTCTGGGGGGGGAGTCGCCGTTGAGAAAGATTGCTTCTTATTTATTTAAAGAAAAAAAAATGTATTTATTGTCAAAGCTTTGATCAATTTTTTTAGCAATTTATTATTATAGCATTTTAAATGTTTTTGTTGCCATATTATAAGTAATATAATGCTTATATGGTTGATTCCATTTAACAATTCACTAGAATATTTCTAGTTATGCACAGGAATAACATAGTTTTAGTTTTTAAGCTGCCAAATAAATAAATTAATGTAACGAACATACTCACGCCAAAGACTATAGAAATAGTAAGATGCGTAACGCAACACAATAAAAGCAAAGTGTGCTTAGAATAGTTAAAATAATATTTATTTTAATCTCTTTTCTCTCTTTATCTCTTATTTCTTTTCAGCAACGTTGTCTATTGAAATCATTTATATGATCGTTACGTCTCTTACTATTTCTATTGTCTTTGTGCACTTTAAGCTTAAAAAAAAAAATTGTATAAATTGTTGAAATTGCTTCTAAATATTTATGTACTTCTACAAAAAAATCTTAACACGTGGCAATTTTATGTGACAGCGTAGCTTGTAAAAAAAGGGTTTTATTTTTTTTTTTATTACAAGGTAATGGTTTATTTACGATGTGTTGAAATTGATGATAAGATTTTGGTTTGATTTCATTTTAGGCGGAAAATTCGTAAGAAATTGAATATAAAAAAATGTAGCGCTGTGCTGTTATTTTTAATGTCTCTTAGGTATGTTATATTTTTAAAAGCCATGAATTAAATTTTTATATTCTGTTTTTTTTTTTTTTACAAAAAATAATTGCTTTTTGAATTGAAAAAAAAAAAATTACAATTGTATGCAACAGACTGACGAATAATTCCAACAAATTTTGAATATTTTTAGAATACATTTTTTTAAAATATTTTTTTCGACAACGCTTCACAAGTTTCATTTGCTTTTGATTATACACAAATCCGCAGGGTATGCATACAATAGGTACATACATAACATATATGCATTTATGTATCTATGCAAATCCCTAGCACAGCTGTCTGAGTGCTCATATTGATTCTAATAAATACAACCGCATTGCAGCGTAACGTTTAACTAAAATTGAGTCTCGAATATTTTGCATTGTATTTGGTATACAAACTTGCATAGTTTGACACATGCCAATTTAAAGTGCACATATTTGTATTGCAAATATTTTTGCATATATTGTATGTATATGTGCGTGTGTGTGTGGTATACAAAACTTTTGATAGTGTACAATTGGTTGTCAAATAACAAAAAAAAAAATATCTATTGTTAAATTTACATATGCGATAAAGTACAAATCAAATTTAAAGCTATTTAAATGACTGCATTGTCTGTTTGTAATTAAAAAAAAAAAAAAAAAAATGAAAATACTGCTTTGACCACAACTTTATTTAAAATTTGATGCAAAAAAAAATTTGATAAAAAGTAAAACTTTATGGTTAGAAGCAATAAAAGTTTTTAACAATTTTGTGTAATAAATTTATTTTTCATAGCATGCAATTAGCAATTTTCTGTTGCCTGATATAAAATTTTTAATTTGCACAATGTTTTTCACAATTTATTTTATTTCTTTTTTTTTTTCAAATTTTATAATTTTCTAGGAAATAAATAAATAATATTGTAACATTTATCTTGAAAAGGTAAGAAGCTGATAAATGCACTTCAATTAATACGTTCATATAGGCAACGCGTGTTACTTTTATTAATTAGCAGCAAAACACGCGCAACTCGTATAAAGTTCTACAACATATTTATTGTAAATTATTTGACTCAAACTCTATTAAAAATAACTATTTAAAATATAAAAGCAAAAAGGTAAGATAAAAAAAAAAAAAGAAAAAATTAAAACTTTCAGCGCACAAATTAAAAGCGTTGAAATTAATTTTATTAAAAGTGTTGCCTACTTTTTAGCGCAACGTAAAAAAAGATGATGTTGACTTCCGTTTGATGAAAGGTTTCTAGCAGCCATTTTCATATATTTTTATTTGCGTTTTTATTGTTGTTTGTTGTTGTTATTGTTTTGCTGCTGCTATTATCGTTGTTGTTGCTGTCTTAAGTGAACACAATTAATATGTAAATGAGCCGGTGTTTTCTTCTTTTGTTTTTTTTGCTTCGTCACCTTGGCTGATCATTGTTTTTCTTTTATATTAATTTTATTTTTACATTTTTTCTTTTACTTTTTTATCTTTAAATGCATCGCTCCACTTGTCTTAGCACATTTAATGCTGTGCAACATTTTTTGTATCATTACTGATTTTTCTAATTTTGTTTTTTTAAATTTTAAAAGTATTTTTCCATATAAAAAAAAAAAAACATCGACAATATCGATACTTTTATAAGCATCGATACCAAAATTACTTATTTAACACTCGATATATATCGAGTTTGTACGCATTTCAAAGTGTGTAGCGTATTTAAACTTTAATTATAACAAAAGCTTAAGTTTTTTTCTCTCCAATCTTAAAAAAAAAAACAGGGTTACCAATATCAAACTTTGATGAAAAACATCTCATTAAGGTTTAGAGTAGCTAAGTTATTTTTTAGAAAAAAGTTTGATTTAAAATTACTTTTGCTTTATTTTGTAAACCTTTTTCTTTACTTTGTTTTTTTCAAGTTTCCCCCTTTTTTTGGATTTTCTTTTTTTTGTTTTTTTTGTTTAGCTCATTAAATACTTTAATGCGACCTTTAACGATTTTTAGCGTGAAATTTTATTATGTTGCCATAGCTGTACAGCATTGTTGTATAATTAATGTTAATTGAACACTTAATTTTAGCATTTTCATTAAAACTTTTCGGAAACAAAAAGCAAACGCTAAAGTTTAGTGGTATAAAATTTTAGTTTGTTTAAACATTTTGCAGCATAAGATTGCAGTTGATGGTTTAAAGATACACAGAGATAACACTTAGCTATCACATAGAATTAATCTCTTTGAATAGAAGTTAGTTGATGACATGCAAATGTCATTAAAAATAATACAAAAAGTAGCTAATAAAAGGTTAAACGAAAAAAATGTGCCTAAAGCAAATGTATTGTATCTATGAGTGTTGACCTTTTACACTATGTACTCATGAATATGTAGCAGTTAGCTGACGTTAGTCTTTTCATTTGATGATTTACATGTGCAAAACTATATGTGGTAAGAAGAAAATTGTGTATATGTATACTATAAGTGTGTATGCACAACGTGCCAACAACAACAACGACAAGAATAACAGTAACTGAGATTCATGCGATTTATGGCTAGACACTATTATGCACTCAGTACTTTTTCAGGCATGCAGTTTACAATGCATTGAGTAGCTGTGTTAGTCCAGCCACAGACAGACAGACAGACAGACAGACAGACTATTCTCAACGGCATTCTATTATACAAAGTTGTGCACGGCACAAGCAAGGCACGAGCGACAACAACTGAAACTGAAACGTTGCACCGCAACGCCTCTGTATGTATTGCTGTAGGTGATGATCCGCATTGATTTATCTACTGATGCTGAGGTTAAAAGTTTTTGCATAACTCTAAAGCGCAAACACACACACACACATATACACACAGGACCGCAGGTCAAAGAGTAAATTCTTTTGCTGGGCGTATTGTATGCATACTATTCTATGTATTTTTTTTTTTTTTTTTATTGTACAAACATGCTACGGATTTTTTTTTTTAAATTTTATTATTTTACTACCAGCTCAACGCTTTTCTGTAGTCAACTTCAAGTGTACTAAGAAATGATGTATGTATTTTGTAGATAATTCATTTCAACAATTTTATTTAATTTTCGGTATACCGCCCACTTTTCATTTGCTTCCTGTTCATTCGCCTGTCAGTCTGTCTGTCTGTCTGTCTGTCTGTCTGTCTGTCATCAAAGCGTTCATTATTTAGCTGTGGCAAGTGTTACTAATTATGTATTTGCTGAGTTGGACATTGGCTGTGTTCATTCTTTAGACTTCGGTTCGTGCTTGTTGTCAACATTTTAGAAATATTCATCATCATCATCCATTTTCATGAAGCGTCTTCGACACGTGGCTCGACGCTATTGTTTAATAAATCTTAATCAATCCTTAGTTACTAATATTGATGTACTTTATCGTGAAGCGTGGTAAAAAGGAAAGTGGCTTTGAGTAACTTAAGCAGCCATTGTCAATGACTAATTTGCGGTTTCCGTTTATATTGCCACAAAAATCGGCGAATCAGCAATTGTTTATATAAGTACGCATTGTTGTTTGCTTTATCTAACATTCTCGTTCAAAGCTATTGGTTACTTATTATCAGAAAATAAAAAAAATCATTGCTGATAAAATAATTAATTTATTATTTGTTAAATTTTAAATTGATTTGCTACGAATTATAATACAACTTTTTCTTTTTATTTAATTCACGAAATTAGAAAAGATGCTCCAGTTTGTCCCACCATGATTTGAACCATGGTTTTTCGGTATGACTTGGCGTTGTCGTTGTATTGACTGGGACTTCAGTTGTGGTCCATGTTGAATTTTCTGTGGTCCAGTTTCCATTTGGTGTGGTCCAAGTTTCATTAGGAGTGGGCCAAGTTCATTAATGGTCCAGGTAGTCCAAGTCCAGTTGGAGGTAGTCCAAGTCCAGTTGGAGGTAGTCCATGTTTCATTAGGAGTGGTCCAATTCCACATGGGGGTGACCCATGATTCATTTGAAGTGGTCCATGTTTCATTAGGAGGGTCCAATTCCCATGTTCATGGGGGTGACCCATGTTTCATTTGAAGTGGTCCATGTTTCATTAGGAGTGGTCCAATTCCACATGGGGGTGACCCATGTTTCATTTGAAGTGGTCCATGTTTCATTAGGAGTGGGCCAAGTCCAATTCCAGGTAGTCCAAGTCCAGTTGGAGGTAGTCCAAGTCCAGTCGGATGTAGTCCATGTTTCATTTGGAGTAGACCAATTATAATTGGGGGTGGGGGTAGTCCATGTATAGTTTGGAGAAGTCCATGTTTCATTTGGAGTAGACCAATTATAATTGGGGGTGGGAGTAGTCCATGTATAGTTTGGAGAAGTCCATGTTTCATTTGGAGTAGACCAATTATAATTGGGGGTGGGGTAGTCCATGTATAATTAATTAGTCCATGTATAGTTGGAGAAGTCCATGTTTCATTTGGAGTAGACCAATTATAATTGGGGGTAGGGGTAGTCCATGTATAGTTTGGAGAAGTCCATGTTTCATTTGGAGTAGACCAATTATAATTGGGGGTGGGGGTAGTCCATGTGTAGTTGGGAGAAGTCCATGTTTCATTTGGAGTAGACCAATTATAATTGGGGGTGGGGGTAGTCCATGTATAGTTGGGAGAAGTCCATGTTTCATTCGGAGTCGATCCAGTCCAATTAGGCACAGTTGTATTAGATTCAGGTAACGTTTCAATGCATGATTCTAAATTATACACTGCCTGATTTAATTTCTCAATGCTACGTTCCAATTCGTGAATAACACAACGCTTGTTATGTCTATAATTATACTGGCTGTATTCACGAATGCTGCTGAAAGTGCGCCACACCTATTTAATAAAAAATTTTAATAAATTTTCATAGATTTACAATCACAATTCCCATTCACTACTTACAGCATTGGCATAGCAGAAAATGTACGAACGCGAACCATTTGCAATGGTGCAAGCATTTATGCGCTGCAAAAATTTGTGTCTCAAATGCTCGATGCCATTTTCCGAAATGTAATGTTCTAAATCGGACTCTTCGATTTGAGCGCAACGACGTAGCGCCTGAGCAGTTTCAATTAAAATTTTAACATTTTCAATGTTGTAAATCAAAACGCAGTCACGCGCATTTGATGCATTCTCAGGCTTTGATGGTGCCTGAACATTGGCACCGAATATAGCATCGAACAAAAGATCTGAGGATTCGATTTGTCCTTTTGGCTTAGCAACAGGCTCCGATGTTACATGTGGAAATTGCTAAAAACATTAAAGGAAAAAAAAAAATAATTATATAAAGCAGCAATTTTTTTTTTTTTATATCCACTTACGCTAATGCACAGCAATAGTGCAAAAGTTGCGAAAATTTTAAGTGAGACCTGCATGGTTGCTGGTCGTTTCGTTTCTAAATTGAACTGGTTTCAAATTGGTCATTTAAATCGACAAAAATTTGATATAAAATTCGCAAACACACAAACGCACAATAAATAAATTAATTAAATATGTTCATAAATAAAATAAATTTCCAAGTACATTATCTTTTTTAACTACTTTTTTACTGATAACAACAATAAATGGCCTGATTGATGATACGCTTGCTGAGATTAACGCTTGTTTACCACAGCACCTTCCAAGTATTTACAATAGTTGACGCACCAGAAAGTCTTTTTGTGCTAAATTTTTCCAAAAATTGATTATCAAATTCAATTTAATTTTTAAAGCAAAATTTTCCCATCATCATCATGATTAGATGTGTTAGTATGGCACGCGATTGGCACGAGTCAAAATATGTTAGCCTTTTTGTTGTTGTCTAGAAAGTTGTTTGACAACAAAAAAAAAAAAATTAAATATAATAACTAATAAACAATTAAAAAATTTATAACCCAAATTTATTATTTATTTTTATTATTTAACAACATTGTTAAACTGTCTCCAAAGTACTTGAATAAAATTGTTTATGAAGCTGTCACTGAAATTAAAAGCATTTTAAAGTGCATAAAATTCAATTTCAAAATCGATAAGAAAAGTTAAGAGCCAATTAAAAAGTTGTAAGTTTTATTTTTAGAATATTAAGAAGGGGAGTTTGAAAAGTAATAAGTTTTGATAGGCAAACAAATACTTCAAGGTCTACAAGACACATGCCATTATTTAATACACGAGACCCTAAAACAATTTCTCACTGTGGCAGTGTCTTAATCGATTGTATAATACCAGTAAAAATTTTTGTTCTTATCGGCCATTAACATAAGCAAATAATGTCGCTAAGAATGAATATTTGCCGTAGAAAATCAAATCGCTTCAAGCCGGTACATTGATAGCTGATAAACTTTTTTTCGAAGCGGAAATGTTTGTAGCAACTAAAATAAATTATATACAAGATTACCAAGTTAAGATATAAACAAAATGAAAATTTGTTATCGCTTGAAAATATTTATTTAATTTGAAAACTTATCAAACTTAAAAAAACTGATATGAAAATTTATCAAACTAATGCGTATAAACAACAACAATATGAGTCACATCAGTAGCTGTTGAGTGCATTTAAATGTTTAGTAAAACTTAAAGTTAATAATGTACCAAAAAGAAAAACAACTTTGATGGAACCGAAGCTCAAATACCCAATAACACAATGTTCAAGTTCATAAAAACTGTAAGTAACAATTATAACCTTTAAAAAAAAAAAAAAAACAGAAAATGGGAAGCAAGTTTAAATGGGAGTTGTGTTTCATATAAGACTAATCTGAAACATTTCGGCAATATAGACTTGGGTCGACATTAGATGTGGTTTTACCCAATTTTAAATTAATTTATACAGAAATAATACGTATTATAACACAAAAAAATCGGAAATGGGACATTGGAACAACTTAGGACCAAAAAAAAAAATGTATGGAAGCTATGATTAACAAGACTAGCAGAGACTAGTTGGACCACAAACCCAAAATGTAATATCTCGAGACTAATGTGGCCAGAGTATAGCACCAAACGTACAGCCCAGCTCATGCGCCACAATCGACAGACCCTATCCGTGATGGTGGGCGCTCTCACGGGACATTGCCTAGTGGGAAGACACGCCGCCCGACTAGGGGTAACCTCAAATGACTTCTGTAGGAGCTGTAGAAGGAGACAGTAGAACATTTTCTCTGCCACTGCCCAGCCCTTGAAAGAATAAGGTTTACCGAACTGGGTAGGCCGTTTCTTAATAGCCTGGCGGAGATTGCATCAGTCAAGATTGGTGCAGTAGCCGCCTTCATAAGGAAATAGAGATCATATGGTATCACAATGGGCCTTTTTTGGCCTAGGTGACGTCGCGAGAATTCGCGGCGGCCATTCTAACCTAACCTAACCTATGATTAACAAGAAAGAACGCTGAAGTGGAGTATGCACGACTGCAACATACCCTTTAGCCAATCTTTAGGTTTCCTAAGTTAAGTCTTATTTTTTCCATACTTTATCCATACTTTATTGTATTAGATTTTCATACAAAAACATATATAATTTTGTTTCGAAAATTTTATTTGGTCCTACCCATATTGGGATATTACATTGGGATCATCATAGACTTAGTTTATACTAAATTTAAAGTTCCTAGAATAAAAAACATAGAAGTTTTTATACAAAAACCTAAAGTTTTGGCATACATTTATATGGGGGCTACCCCTTAAAATGAAAATAGATAAAAACCATTTGGAAGTGACTACTTTTTACGCTTAGGAGAGTCTACGTTTCGAATATGCTGGCCCTGTCTCTTATATTCTCCGAGATAATCGTTTTTATACGGCGTACAACATGACAGGCGTACAGACGGACATAGGACGGACAGACGGACATAGCTAGATCGACTCTCCTATTAATGCTGATTAAGAATATATATACTTTATAGAAACTAACACGCCTGCCTGTCTTTACATGCATTCGTACAAACTTAATATATGGAAACTGGCACTCTACTTCAGATATATCGTTACTTAAGATAAATCCATGGCACACGTTAATTTGCATATTTACAAATTATTGAAAAAAGGTGTATTAAGGGGGAAAAAAACCCTCAGTCAATATGACTACGATTTTGGAAAAAAAAATACCTGCAACAATATTACATCGATATTTCATTAGTAGTAGTAATTATGTATATTTTTATTTATAAAAAATTTTTTATTTAGATTTGATTTTTAAACAAATATTTATTTTATAAAAATTTCAACATATTTGTTTACATTTAAAATAATATTTTAATATTTTAATTAATGCTTCTTTTTAAGTCTTTTGTACACTTAATACCTTTTTTTGATGTTAAATTAAATAAAGTGCATGCATATATATATTTTTTTTTTGAATATTCCATTTTAAATTCGTTTATTGTTCAATTTCAATTTCATAAATTAATTCAACAAATAATTGTTTGATGCAAGTTGGCGTTGATTTTTGGCCATCTGAATGCATTGAGTATATTCATTGGCAGCCTGAATTGACTGTACTTTACTTTAGCCGAAGCGACTGCGCTGCGCTGATGCAGTTTTCACGTTGAACATCCACAACAGTGGAATTGGCAACAGCCTGCGAGAGTACAATGTATGAAATAGAGTTCGAACGATCCAACAATTCCAAATTGCTATCGAACTGTAGGAAAGAGGAATTATATAAATATATATTTTTTTATTAAAATAAAAGTTTTTTTTTTTTTTTTTACTTACATAAGCCTGTGTGCAGTTAAGATATTCTTCGTTGACAGTCAAACGTGAGCAATTCTTAAGGTTTTGCTCAAGTTGCAACTGATTTTGACGAATGCTAGTGACTGTGGCGTTTTCATTGTTAAAGTTGATAAATCTGGAACTATTTGCCTTATCCTCGCAAAGCGCTGTCTGATTAGCTAAGACCTCAGCAATATAATTGGCATTGCTGTTGTACTGATTGGCACAGGCAGTGCTTGATGGCGACAAGCCGCGCGTATCGACCAGAGAAGCCTTCATTTGCGACATAAACATTTTATAGAAACTAGCCTCAATTTGAGCTTGATCAGGCATTGGTGCAACAGCGTAGACCTGTTTTTTTTTTCAAAATTTTCATATTATAAACTACAAACCAGCTGCAATCGATTATATTTTAATACTTACGCTGAATACACAAACTGCCAAAATGCAGACACGAGTAAAGAGTTCCATGATGATTTTTTTTCGAAAAGTTGCTAAATTGCTACTGAATTCATTTTGGCTTCATCCGTAGCTTTTATATATGCTCTTGATTGACTGTTTTATTGAAGTTTGATAAGATAGTCCACGTAGAAAAACTACTCTTATAATTTTTCTAACGAATATTTTGTACTTCACTTTAATTAGCGATTACAGAAAATGTTCTTTTCAGCTATTTTAAAAATGATGATTATTTTTGGTGTTTTTTTTTTTTTGTTCAATTTTATTGCTTTTGTGATTTTCTTGTTTGGTGATTTCTTTGACTTATCTAAAACTATGTACTTCAGTTACTTCAGATAAGGTAGATAAGCAAGGTTTGCACCAAAATTTGTTAGACATTTTAAAATTCTTATCGTAACTGCTTCTTAAATTTTAATTATATATTTTATTTAAAAAATTCTTAGAAATAAAGCACAAAATTGCATTTACTAGAGTCACTAAGCTGCAAAGGGCATAGCAAAAAAAAAAAATACAATATCTTTTTTTTGTAATTTTGCATTCATCACATCACGTATGCTCTTAGATAGCCACTTTGATTATATCTGAACCTTTTATTTTTTTGTTTTTCAAGAAAAAAATCCAATCAAAAAGTTCTACGAAATCAACAATCAATTATTCTTTACTATCGTAAATTGACAGCCCATAAGGCACCTTCTGCGAAAAATTAAATTGAGTAGATTAAATGGAAATCAATTGAAATTTCGTTGATAAAATTATCGCGTGTGTCCGAATTATTTTTGTTTTTTTTTTCTTTAAAAATTTTATAAAATACAATTGAAATTTAATAAGAATAGTTTGATACCGGCACTTTGAATTGATACTTTTAATAGTAAACCGAAAAATGTTTGAACAAATAAATTCGAAGAATCTGAATGGCTGACTGATAATTTTTGTTATACAATATATTAAAAAAAATAAAAAAAAATTAAGTTTATGTTTATTTATTTATCTTTTGAATTATCTAAAGTATTTAAGGAGCCATCGTATAGCCCCCATACAAACTTCTCGCTTATTTTTTTATATAAAAAAAATTGTTATTTTTAAAAAAATTTTTGTTATATCAGTATTTTTTGATTAAAATTTGATATCAATATTTAAGATATTCAGAATGGTCTTGCAAAAAATTAAAAATTAACTTTTCACTCAAAGGCAAAGTGAACGCCCCTTGTGAAAATAACTTTGTGCAACTCTGTGCAACTTACTGCAATCAGCTGTTTGTGACTTTGCTTTATTTGTTTTAAAATTAAGTTCAATGTTCATGTGCAAAATACCACGAAAAAGGTTAAAGAAAACATTAATAAAATAAAGTAAAAGAAACTATTCACAAAATAGAATTTATTGAGGGTAGGTGAACTTAATTGAGTCTACTGTCTTTCTAACATGAAAATTGATGAAATTCAGTTTCGTATTTATTTTGCAGCCCTAGCATTATACCGGTGCAATCAAATTTTTTAGTCAGGGGGAGGAGTGTGCAAAGTAGATATAACATATTTGTTTGGGAATTGTTGTTGATTGTGCAACATTTGTTTTGCATTTAACTCCTTTACTAGAGTTGCATGACCATTCTGAATACCCTTATTGGGTTGTATTAAATCGTTGATTCACACCATTCCATCCACTTGTGATTACACTTAATCAATTTAAAGATTCAATTGATAATTTTAAGATTAATCAATTCAACCGAAGCTAATGTTTTTTTTTTTTAATAAATAATTTTATTTGGATAAAATATTTAAATTTTTAAAAAAAATTTAGCCAAGGTTTCTAAGAGAATGAGTTCATTTTAAAAATAAAAATAGATAAACAATTACGTTCTTCTAAAAAAGAACTAAGCAAACGTAGAAGTTGATTTCTGTCCAGAAAAATAAAAATTAAACTCTACAAGACGCTGATAATGGCGATTCTGAAGTATGGCACAAAAGCATGACTCATGTCTGAAGCGCATAAAACGACATTGTGTGAGAAGTTTTTGAGAGAAAGATTTTTTAGGAAATATATTTGGACCAGTCAGAATTCGAAATATTCAGAAACATCCTTTACAAAAAGCCTGTACTGGGCTGGTCACCTGTGTCGAATGGAAACAGAGGCTCTGGCAAAAAAAAAAAAAAGTTTATGAGCGAAAACCTAATTGGAGGAGTACGGCAGAAAATAAATCTTTTTTCGAAAAAGTTTGTTACTGTTTCTGCATAAAATTGTCGTATTTCTGTAAAATAGTTTAAAAAAAATTATAAAATTTAATGATGCCCATAGAGTGCGCAACAAATATATCATATGAATCTCGTTTCTTTTTTTTATTTCGATTTATTTTTTTTTTTTTTGTTTGCCATTCCTTAACGCATGCATACATATATCATGTAACACCCTCGAAACAATATGCAAAGACGATTTATAAGGTAGCATAATGTTCAACTCAAACAACAACAACAACAACAGCAACTAAAAATATAGAAGCTCAAGGCAAAATAGACAACTAAGTACATAGAATAGACTTAAACGAGTAGCATGAAACAGATCGCAGCATAACTCAAGCGATTAATCAAAGGCAATCAAGTGCAGGGGCGTCGCGCAGCCATTTTGGCAATTTGGAGCGTTCACACTTTGAATTCTAGAAAGATACAAGTACTTGGAAGCTAAAGCAGCAATGTTGTTGGCATTAAAAAAAAAACAATTTTTTTACTTCTTTGGGTTGCAACAATGCTGCCGCCGCAGCCGCCATCATAAATAATTTGTGGCATGGTTTGTATCTTGTCGAGTTGTTGCTACTGCTGCTGCTACTGCGTTTATAGATAATGCCTCTTGTTGAGTTTTCAAGCGCAAATGACACTTAGCTAGCGTTGGAGCAATACAGTACATAACGATGACTACACAATTCAAGCACTTTGGGGACTAAGCTAATACTTGAGACACTTCCGGTGCCTGTGCAGGTGCGTGCCTGCATCGGTACCTGTTTACCATATTTTTTGTCTGCGGTTGCTCTCTCTTCTTATTTCTTATTCAAAATCAATGTAATCATGTGCAAATTTAAAATGTGCTTGTTTTTCATTTAAAAAACATTTACCTTGCGTGTGTGAGTAGCTACTTTAAAAAATATTAAGCTGCTCACCTAACACTGACGCGCTGAATCATTTCATAAAATTGTGGTTTGCTGTCTTTATTTGTGTGGTTTGTTTTATTATTTTTCAATACACACTTGACTTACGTTTTTACCCTTCGCATTATACTTTGTATTTTATTATTCGAAATGTGTTTGTTGTCAATTGTCAACTTTCGTCTGTAAGTGGGGGGAGTGTTGTTCAAGTGTCACTTTACACACGATTCCAGTGAAGTGCATACGCTCGTTTTAAGTAGCTGATAAGTGTTGTCATTACACGCGCACAAAATGCTCACACAGATTTAAAGTGAATTATTAATGAATATATTCAACGATGTCTTTTAATATTTTTTTTTGTTCTTGTTGTTGCATATTTATTTATTTTATTTAAAAATTTTTCTTTTTGTTTTTCATTGAAAAGATAATTTTGTGAGAAATATTTTATTAATTAAATTACTTTTTATACACTTCATATGCGAGACTATTAAATATTAAAAAAAAAAAGTAAAACGTTATATATATTTTATAAACTTTTTAAATTGTTTAAAAGTTTTAATACCTTTTTCTTTGTGTTTTTTTAGCTTACAAAATTTTGTAACGAGAGAAAAAAAATTTTAATGTGTCGATAAAGCAGTTCATAATAGATATTTGGTACTAAAAAAATATGATTTCAAAATAACAAATAGAAAAACAATAAATAAATACAGTGTACACTCAATAATGTGAACACACTCTAAAATATGTACGCCAAAACGCAAGAAAAGTGCATAGGTGTGAGAAAAAATTGACAGGTGCGAAAAAAAAAAAGTGAAAGGTGAGAAAAAAAGTGTTTATAAGCGTGAGAAAGTTTGTATGATGGAGAAAAAAGTGCATGGGTGCGGAGAAAAAAAATGCAAAGGTAAGAGAAAAAGTGCATAAGTGCGAAAAACAAAGAGCATTGATGAAAGAAAAAAAGTTCATGTATGCGCAAAAAAAGTGGGTAGTCAAATTTTGTGCAATATTTTAACAATTTTTAGTAATGCTGCGTTCAGACACACAAATAGTTTTAATCAAATTTCCTAAAAAATACCAAAAATCTGTTAGAAATGAAAGAAATGGAATAGTGCTAATAATAAAAAAATTAAATATACATTTTATAATATATTTTTGTTTGTTTAATTTCAGGTTTCTAGACAACACAATCAAATTTTATCTTTTGTTTTTTTCCGTTTCCACTTTGTATATTTACTTTGTTTTATAAAATTCATTGATAAAAATTAATCAATTAATACTTTTTCACAATACATATAAGTATGACTGGACAAATACTTATTACGCTCAAAATAGAAGGGTTACGTTAAAATCAGCTGTTATTTCTTTACAACATACGATAAAGTTATGACTCAATTATTTGTACAAAATTTCAATACAAGATTTTTTTTATTTATTTTTTTTTTTTTTTCTTTATTGCAAAAACTTTGTACATTTTAGAAAACAGATTCATACAAATGGCATAAATTTAGCAACAAATGAAAAATTCAATATGTTAAAGTTTGTAGCTGAAAGTACGAAATATTCGTAAAATGTACGAAAATTTTCGTAAAATAAATTAAATCTTTTATTATATAATGCCTATAATATAACAAAGTTTAGCGCTCAATTAAGCTTCTAATTTATTTTTCTAGTGTTGCATGGCTTTTATCTGGGCTAAGTAGCAGAAAAATAAAAAGATAATAATTTGTAAAAATACAAAAACAATTCTTGACCAAAAAAAAAAAGAAAATAGTACAAAATATTTAATAAAAGATGTATCAAATAGTTTCAATGTTGTAACTAAAATTCTAGTTTATTCCCTTTGTGGCGCTCAGCGAGTTTTGCAAATAAAACATTTTAATGATGGAAATATATATTGTATAAATTGTATATAAATAATTTAGCGTATTACACTTTCGGTTTTATAGTTTTTTTGTTGTAAAATATTTAACATTTTTATTTTAGTGATTAGTTTTCCATTTTCTATGCTGCCAAAATTTTTACATGTTAAATTTTTATCGAAATATTTTTTACGCTGATTTTTGTGGTCCTTTTTTCCTTTTTTTTTTTTTTTTTTTGATGTTGTTGCTGTTTTTGTATTTTGTTGCTAACACATTTTCTGTTGTTGTTTGCTGTGCTGCTACAAATAAAATTGAAATTCATAATGAGTATTTTATTCAAATTTTCACAAGGCTGTGCCAAAAAAAAAAAAAAAAAACTTTTGCTAAACATTTTATTTTCAATTTTACCCAAAAAAAAATAAAAAAAAAAAAAAAAACTAAATAGAAACACGAAATGTTGTAACAATTTTAACATCAATTCTTGTCATTGTGTTGGTATTACATGTGCGAATATTTTATTTGTAAATTGCAGTAAAAAAAAAAAAAAAAAATTTTATTATTATTTTTTGCGTATTCAATTCAATTCGAATTTGAGATTGTTGTGGAATTTTAAATGTATAAATTACATTTTATACAAATATATAAATATATATTTTTTTTTTTTTCAATTTAAAGCCTTGAAGTTATATACGTTTCGATTAACAAAATATATAACAATGCGCATAATGTTCCAGATAAGTATAAATAATATGAATACTATGGTGCCAACTTTTTATTTAAATAAAAATTTTAATTTCGGAATTTTAAAAAAAGTATGCTGTTACTCAAGTTTTGAAACACAAATTAAATTACAAAGAAACTAAATTATAAAAAAAGTAAAAAAAAGATTAAAAAAAAAGTAAAAAAAAGGAAAATTTTTAATGACAGCAGACAATTTAACGCTTTTGGGTGTGTTTTGATTAGCTCGACAGCATAATAAGGTTAAACTATGCTACAGTTGCAATCTGTTGCAGCTTGCGGCAACTGTTGCCGTTGCAATGTGCTGCGTTGCGCTGCAAATGATGTTTGCAATTATAACATTTGTTTTGTTTAAAGCCACTATTTGCCACTAAAATTGCACAATAGGGAAAATTGTAAAATTTTCGCACAGCACAAAAAGTATGCAACGTTTATTTTGTTAGCTTACACAAAGCGTATGCGTTATATGAAAATGCATATTAATGCTGACCGAGTGAGTGTAAAGTGAGAAACATAATAGCAAAAATCTAGTTATACGTTGCGCTGGCTCAAAAACTATCATTGCAGCGGCACTAAAAGTATAAATAAAGGTAGCGAGAGAAAGAGAGAGAGAGAGAGAGAGGTTTTATAAACACGATTACACATAAATGCGTTGAACAAACGAGATTTAAGTGAGTTCACGCGCACACAGACAGACAAACAGACAAAATAGGAGCTCTGTTTGTTTCTGACAATATTACACTGCGCAGGAAATGCGTCCAAAAATAAAAGTGTGTAACACATGCAGCAACATTTAGCCGCCGGAAGCTTGTTTGATTTTGTGTTTGAGTAAACTTTCATCTATGCCAAAAGATGTGCAAATGTTAAGCAAAACAATTTTATTTTTATTCAGCCTTTCATTTACATACATACGAGTATGTGTATGAATTATTTTTAGTCTATGTCTACGTTTTATCTTTTTGAAATTAAAAAAAAAAAAATTTTTTTTAACTGACATTTACTGTCGGCACGAGTCGTCGGCAACTGTCAGAACGCATTTACTTTGGTAAAAACGAAACACTTATGTGATTGCTAGATGTGCTTTGAACTGACAAATGTAAAAAACAAAAAGAAAAACAAAAAAAAAAATCAAAATGTATCTAGATACTTACGCTTTGTGTGCTTATATGTAGCTGCTCTGTCGCATGTTTGACATAAAAAATAGAGGTTATATTAAGGGCAGCGCACCCTTTACACATACATTCATACATACATACATAATATATTATTAAAATTTTTAAAATTGCAATTTCCTGTTGTCATCGTATTTAATTGTTGTCAAAATATTCTCCGAAATTTATGTCAACACAAAGACAGCGCATTATAATTTTTTTTTTTCAGTACTTCTTAGAATTAATGCTTCAGCTATAATATTTTCTTTATCAAGCAATATTTTTAATCGTAGCATTGATAAAGTGTAACGCTTTTTATAAGGAAAAAATATTATCGATAATTTTTTTTTTAATTTAATATTAAAATTTTTTTTTTTTTATATTTAAACAAAAAAGAATTTTTTATTGAAAAAAAATGCAATGCAATAAACTGAATGGAAATGTGATACAACAATTATATATATAACATAGTATATAAAGTGTATAGTAAAGTTGTTAATTAAGCAACTTAAGCCGATTTACGCTAAGCCTTAAGTCGGCTTTATACATTTCAATATAAAAGTTTAAAAACTTAATTTAATACAATTGGCAAACAAAACAATTTTCAATATGCTTGAGCAGTAGAAGCAGTAGAAATTAACTTGCTGTAGTACAATGTTACAAAAAAATGGAAATGAGGTAAGTAAGGCAGGCAATTCAAAACTAAAAGCAGTATTTGTTCTTTTTTTTATATTTTTTAGTTTAGTTAAAACATATAACATTTAAAATATACTACATATAGAGAAGCTTGCAGGTTGCCACCCGATAGTTTCTTGCATAGCTAATGTTAAACTAAAATTAATTTGAATGCTTAACACAAAATTTAAAGAAAAATGAAAGAAAAACTTCAAAAATTTCTAAAATCGAAATTTTTAATTTTAGGCTTGCAGTTTGCCACCCCCGAAAATAGCTGAAAATATAAAAAAAAAAAATTTTCATAAAACAGCACGTCTTACTAAATTTATTAAAACTTATTGAATTTTACTTGTATAAAACAAATATTAAAAGTCAAAAATGGTGGCAACCCTGCATTACTGATACCATTTTGGTGTATGTAGATGTTTCGAATACTGGCTGAATTATTTAACTTGAATAAAATAGCGGCTAAAAACAAATATGAGAAAGAAAATAATAAATAATATGCTAAAATGCCAAGATGCTTGTGGGTGGCAAACTGCAAGCCTTTTCCCAAGTAATAAAGCTTATATTGAAATTGAATATTAAATTTTGTTTAATAAAATTGCTGCTTTTTCAGGAACATAGTTTACTATATAGTGAACAAATATAGTATCGCAGGAGAAATAGATTGACAAATGGTCCGAAAAATATTTCTATGTCCGCTATCAACTTGAAAGCACGAACCGATGAGTTCCAAACCGGTTTCATTTGAAAGGCAACAATGCTAGAATAATTATAGACCAACAAAACAATGCATTAGGCACATTCGGTTCTTAAAAAAAAAAAAATAATAAAAGGTACAAAAAGCCACCGAACGAAAATAACTGTAACTGCACAAAAAGCCGCAGAAGAGAAACAGGTAAAAGCAAAAGAGCAGCTGAAACGCTCGAGCAACGTTGGAACATATACCGGGTATCCGCTATTAGTTATAGATAAAATTTAGCTGTACCGAAACGTTTATATGTAGCATATAAAACTTTGCTTATAACAAAACTATTCAATTTTTTTCTTATTTTCTTTTGCAGTATTTTATGTTAAGCTTACCTTCGCTGTTGGTCTGCACACTTACAATTTCCATGCCTGATTGTTGACTTTTGCCGTTGGTTTGTGCTTTTTTTTTTTTTTACTGAATACCATTGTTGTCGCTGTCAAGCGAATGTTCGATTGCTGGTTAAGAAAAAATGAAAAAAATACTGAATATGTTTTCGTGAAGTCAACGAAATGTCTGCGTTTTTAACTGTAATCGAGTGAAACACGAATTTTCCGTAATCAATAAGCACACTTCTTCATTCATTCATTCATTTAGTCATTGGTGTCAGCAACACTGTGCACTGTAACCAGGCATAATGAATGTAGCCTTTACTGTGCAGATTTATAAAAGAATTTCAGTGAAAAAAGAGAATTATATAAGATACGATTGTGGCTGATAGAAAAATGTGATTAAAACGAGTCCCATAAAACCTGCAATTAATTATTATGGATTTTAATCAATTTCTTTGGTTTCATTTGCGTGCATTATTTCATTAAATACGCACGCAATGAATACACTGAGCGAAATATTAATTTTGTGTTGAACAGATACCTTGAATAATTTCAAATTTTTTTTAAGTATTTTCTTTTCTATTAAGTCATAATTTGTTGTTCTTTTCAAGTTTAAAAAGCATACTTAATATGTTTTGTTTTTCTTTTTATATACAAATTAGGACACAAATTAAACATGACCTTAATTTGGTGCACTTTTTTACAGCTTAGTGCTTTTTTTTTTTTTTTTTTGTAGCTCATAAATCTACACTTAAGTATCTTATTTTACAAGAATTTTAATTAAATCAACGAGCATGCAAAAAAAAAAAAAAAATGAAAAAAGGAATGAAATTGCCCAACAAGTTCCTTTGTGACCGTTGCAAGTTATCATCAACGTCGTTTGCATTGTCACAAGTCACATTGTTTTCAACATGATCATTATCATTATAGTTATTATCAACATCATCATCATCATCATCTTTAACAATACGAATACAATTGTAGTCAACCCATTTCAGGCGCTTTATCTGCATTGCAATTGTCTTGTGCTGCGCTTTCTGTTCTGTTCTGCTCAGTTCTGTTGTCATTGAGCGTTATAGCTGCTCTGATTGCTGCGATATTCTGTACGAAAAAAAAAAAAAAAAAAAAAAATAATTAACGACTTCCGCCATTAAAAGCGGAAATGAATAAAACACTGTGTAATTGTGTATAATACGTGCATATATTGTACGACAAGTATAATAGTAAGTATGTGAACAAAGCGATTTGCTCTTTGAAGGATATGAATACTCTAGATACAATGCAGCAGCATGCTGCTGTTGTGAAAGCATCGTCATAATCAGCAACACTATCATATATACTGTATGTATACTAGATATAATAGTGCAGCATTCGTAGCGAATATTCGCATATAAAGAATTTTTGTATTGCAAAACATTTTTTTTTTTTTGTTTTCAAATTACTCATACGACAAGTTGTCAGCTAGTAAGAAATATATTAGCATAGGTTTTTCATTGTTTGTTATTACTATTTTTCTCGAATAATGGAGTAAGTGTGTTACGGTATAAAGGAAACATATAAATATTTGTATTATTGATCGGTTCAATGAGACGAGTCAATCAAGCCATACGTCCGTCCGTCCGTCTGTTTGTCTTTTTGCTACACCTTGCATTTTTATAATATTGATCTGAAATTTGCTTTTCTAAAATAGCAAAACTAACGATTTTTCCGACTAATAATTTTTTCCGATTAATCGACTTTTTCCACCTAATCGATTTTTCCGATTAATAGATTTTTTCCGATTAATCGATTTTAGAGATATTGACATCTTAACTACATCTGTACGAATTTTTGAAAACATCGAATCTACTCGATGCTCTTAACAAACGATTTTTTTCCGATTAATCGACTAGCAAATCAAAAGGTTCACAACACTTTCAAATTAAAAATCAAAGATTACTCATATCACATATTTAAAAAAAATCGATTAAATCGAATGCTCTATTAAGTTTAAAACAAGAAAGAACGCTGAAGTCGAGTATGCTCGACTGCAAGATACCCTGTACCCAATCTATATGTACCTTTAGTTAGGTTCTATTTGACTACATACCATACATCATTGAATTGGATTTTCATAGAAAAACTTAAAAAATCGGGTATATCTTTGAATGGGGTTATACCTAAGATTTTGTTGGGCCTACCCATATTGGTCTATTTCATTGGGACTATCATAGACATAATTTATACTTAATTTATACTAAATTTAAATTCTCTAGAATTTGGGTAAATTTGTATGGGGCTATACCTAAAATTTTGTTAGTCCTTCCCATGTTGGGATATTTTATTGGGACTATCATAGACATAATTTATACTAAATTTGAACTTCCTAGAATAAAAAACAATGTCGTTTTTTATGCAAAACCCCAACATTTTGGAATAGATTTGTATGGGGGGTACTTCTTAAAATGAGTCTAGAGAAAAACCGTTAGTAAGTGCACACTTGACGGCCTAGGAGAGTCTAAGTTTCAATTTTGAAAGCTCTACCTTTTATAGTCTCCGAAATAATCGTTTTCATACGGCAGACAGCATGACAGACGGACAGACGGACGGACATAGGAAAGCTAGTTCGACTCCCCCTTCCAATGCTGATCAAGAATAACAGACGGACAGACAGACAAGCTAGTTCGACTCCCTTCCAATGCTGGATCAAGAAAAACTATATAGGGTCTTATAGGGTCTATCTTGCCTCCTTCTGTCTGTTACATACATTCGCAAAACATAAACTACCCAAACACCCTTTGGGTTCTGGGTATAGGGTAAAAAATTTTATTATATTAACATTATAAAATAATCGGTTCTTTCAGATTAATCGATAGCTTTGCATGCAACTCTCCATACTTGAAACTTAGATACTCCACCCCGATCCAGCGGTCGGTAATTATTTTTTTTACCTCAATTTTCGAATATTTCAGTAAGCGTTTATGAAGTTTTTGAGTTAATAAATAGAAAACCTCCCCCTTCGTGTCGATAGTAGTCACTGATATTAATTTATGTTTCGTGTGATGAGTATTTGAGTTTTGGTTCTATTGAATCTAAAATTTTTCTTGTTTTTTCCATTTCTGAAGCATAATTTATTTTTCAGTTTAATCAAAATAAATCAAATTAATTTACTTTTCTACAAGATATTTTTTTCATCTTCATTTTTTATATACTTTCTCTTACCTTTGACATGACTGTGCTTCATTTAAATTCTTTTTAATAGAAGAGAAAACAAAAAAACTTTGAAATTTATTTATTTAAAAAGTTTAGAGAGCAAAGAAAAATATATATATGTATGCAGATATATATCAGTCAAAGAGTCTGCCAAGTGCCTTTAGGATGGCTGAGTTCAAGTTGGAGTCGGTCCTTTAAGTTATGTGTCGGACAGACACTGGCAACAATTTCAACTTTTATTTCGCTAAAGCATATGCGCTGCCAAGGCAAAATAGAGCATATGAAAGTTTGAAGAAAAGGGAAGAAAAAAAAATATATAAATAATCGCTGAAATTATAATAAAAATCAATTTTCATATTCAATTTTGTTAAGTGGCGCCGTTAATATTGGCGGGGCATTTCGTTGTTGTATGTTGTCAGCCTTGCGGCTGTGAAATAATAAAAAAATAATAGCAAAAAAAAAAAAAAAAAATAATAAAATAAATAAATAAATAAAAAAATAGTGCGGGTAAAACTAGCAGATTTGGTTGACGTCCATTTTATAGTCAATCACTGTCATCTGACAAAGATTTTGTTTGTCCTTTTACTTTCATTTTACGCTTATCAATATTTTCCATTTAGTGACTTAGCATAGTTTTACCATTACCAGGAGCAGCAGCAGCAGCAACCAAAATACAACGCAAGGATATCCGCTCACAGAATACACACACATATGCGTTTTATACAATATTTCTTTCATTTTGGCATAAACGTTTGCGAAGAATTTTTATTTACTGCGTTGGGGGACAAAAGGGCCAAACCATTGAAA
Organism: Leucophenga varia; assembly: GCA_018903435.1. NCBI lineage: Eukaryota > Metazoa > Arthropoda > Insecta > Diptera > Drosophilidae > Leucophenga > Leucophenga varia. The sequence continues at coordinate 3,549,547 of JAEIFJ010000935.1, read as the reverse complement.
TAAACGTGGCAGCGCACACAAAAAATATTTAAGCAAAGAAAAGAAAAGAAAAGAAAAGAAGATCGAAACGAAACGAAAGGAAAAGAATAGAAAGAAGATCGAAAGAAACGAAACGAAAGAAAAAGAAAAAAAACACAATGTGCGACAAGCAATGAGAAATATACAAAAATAAAAGAAAAAAGAACATAAAAAATGAAAGAAGAAGCAGTAGCAGTAGCAGAAAAAAAGGACGTTTGTGCGCGCAATATAAGGCATACCAACACGTTAAATTGAATTTAACGTGAAATGCAATGAAACGAAATGAAATTTTTGCTGTCAACTCAATGAACTAAGCCGAATACAATCGAGTAAGCGCATAAAATGTCAGAAAAGAAAGTCAGTCGGACGGACGGACGGACAGACAGACGGACGTACAGGACGACAATGACGTTAGTTGTGTAAAAGGCTTATGTACAATAGTGGAGGGTTCTTTTTAAATTCAATAATTTAATTTAAATGTTCGAAAAATAACGCGGCGCATTACAAACTGACTTAGTTGCTTCGAATTGCACTTAGTTCTATCAAACTCGAAAAACGTTACAAGACACAATCGAGCGCAATATTCGAAAAAAAAAAAACAAACAAAAAAAAAAAAAAACAAAAAACTAATAAATTGTGCAGCAAATTGAAATGGAGTCTGCTGCTTCCGTGCAGGGTGACCTACAAAAAATCAGAAAAATGTATCCTTAAGATAGAAAAAGGGTTTATAGCAGACGTCTATCAGTGGAAGGTAAAATCATCCTATGTTGAATTCCTGGTCATCGCAAGAAAGCTAGCCAGAACTGGCTCAAACCCTTTTGTGGACTCAGCTGGGCCTCAGCTACAATTTACATGGAGAAACACTTCAAAGACTTTGTCTCTCAATATTGGTCTCAATATCCTGATCTTCGGCAGGCTAAAAAACTTTTATTGCCAATTTTCCCAAAACCAACATCCACATTAGTCGCTCTGACCTTAAGCTACTTAAATGGTACCTTACAGGTCACAACCAGCTAAATTAATAAGCCCGATCCTGCGAAGCAGAGTGCAGACTCTGTCTGGAAGATGATGAAACCAGCTTACACATTTTATGTGTTGGCCTTGGCCAGAACAAGATTCGTGCAGCTTGACCATTGTTCAATTCTACGGCTTATCAAATTAGCAGAAAATTTACTTAGCCGTGTTATCTTACCAAACTGGGTCAGGGTACAAAAGATCTACTTAAGGTCGCAGTACTCATTTTCTTTATAAGAAGCCAGACATTCCGCCGATTGTCTTGCGACCACGGTTCATGGTCCGATGCGCTTTCTAGCCAAACATTTCTTGAATAGTCTTTTGCATGTTATATAAATAGTTATAGCGTAACTCTCGTACAAAGTAAGACAAATTCTACAGTTGCAGGCTAAAACGAATGAAATGGAAAATATATAAACAAGTGAGGCAATGGAATTGAATATTTATTGCCTTTATTAGTGAGTCGATTGAAAAATTTAGTACGTTCAAAATGTTTTGCGCTGTTACAGCACAACACAGCACAGCAACTAATGCGCGCATTGTGAGCACAACCATGGATCACACTGTACGGTGCGATGCTTCCTGTTTGTTTGTATCTTTGTATCTGTATATATATCTGCTCATATTTCATGCCAAAAGCAACAACAAATCCAGCACCAGCAGCTTTTGAATTCGCGCAATTGAAAGCTGAATTGGGCTGAATTTTTTGATTTTCGTTTTGTTTTTTTTTTGTTTTTTTTTGTTTTTTTTTTGTTCTTGTGCGCTTACTATCTGCTTCGTTTATTTATTTTATTTCTATACATTTCTGTTTAGATATGCTTTCATTTATTTCTTATTTCAGTTCGTTTTTTTTTTTTTGGTTTCTTCTCGTGTTGCAAAGCAATTCGCTTTTAAAACACTTTCATTTTATTTTTTAACTTTTACATTATTTTTTTATTTTCAAATATTTTTTCGGTGTTGTAATTTAAAACGGAAATGTTTTTATTATTTTCAATTGCACACAATCATCAGATTAGAATAAACGTAATACAACGCTGCGTATGAGTAACAATTTCCGTTTATTTTGTACATATTCTACACATTCTGATTGTGAATAAGATATTAGTTTTAAAATTCAATAAAATATCATATTAAATGTTTGAATTGTTGCATGATATTTTGATAACTTAAACCAAAAAATTTATATTGGTATTGGGTATATTGTGTGGTGAGTTAAACACAACAGTTTTGATTTGAATGTGATACCAAACTGGTTTTTTTAGTTAAAGCGACGTTCTCACATATATGACAAATTTATGAACTTTAATCGTCAAAATCTTCATAGTCATTGTACAAGCAGTCTTCTAGCGTCTTTGTTTATGATTGATTACCTCGTAGTTACCGCCACCGGAGCTGCGATGTCTATTAATATCCAATAGTGACCGATTTGTGTTTTGGATTTGTTTGAAACTTAGAGATCAAAAATATTCCTTCATGCTGCTGTTCTGCATCATAAGAAATTGCATTTTGATAAGATAAGATCCTAAACATTTTGAATTTCGTTAAATTGACTACAAATTCGTAAGCAGCGACCCCAAAAAACCCCGTGTATCAAGTTTTAAGAAGATCGAATGAATTTAAGAGAAATCGTCCGCCATATTGAATTCGCCATTTTGAATTTGGTAAATATGATTTGCAATCCGCCATCAAAAACCGCCATAAAAAAGTTCTAAAAATCCGGGTACTTTTTGCATGGGGCTGAGATCTGAGCCTGTGGTGAATCATACATATATAATTTCACCACGTCAGGAGAAGCGACAGAAGAAGAGTTCGATAAAATTTTGAAAAATTATATTTTCTGTTCTTTTGCTTCACTTGCTTTAGTGCTTTAAAAAAAAAACATTTATTTTTAAATTAATCAAGAAGCAGAAAAGTTTACATTTATAAGGAGAAATTATACAAATTCACCATAAAATGCATACCCAACAAAATTTGTTAACAAATTAGAAAGAGACAGTGGCGAAATACGTCAACTGCTATAATTATATCATGAGTATATACATATATGTACGAATTAAATGAAGCGTAATTTCAAATGACTACTTTCTTGCAATTCACAACTAGTTTAAGAAGTGGGTCATAGTATTTGATTACAATCACATTAATGTTACTGTCGTTCTACATACAAACAACAGCCTGCAGTTAAGTTAAGATCATAAAAAATGTTTTTTTATGACATGAACAATTAAAATTCTTCAATATATATATTTGAACAAATAAAATGGACAAACAAACTGTTGTATGGAAAAAAAAAGAAGAAATAGCGCAAGTTAAAAGCAAATAATCTAGCAATCAAGAAATACTCATGCCGTCATCATATAAACGAAAACCTATAAAAAGTCAGTAAATCCCTGAGCGCATTACGCAAGCGAATGGCTTAAATGAATGTTGAGCTGAGACTGTGGCATAGATTTACAAGAAAACAAAAAACAAACAAAATAAAATAAAATAGAGAAGTAGTATAACATGTGGAATAAGAAGAAGATGAAGCCACTTATTTAATGAAAGTCGCCGGTAAGCAATGGCACAAAAAGTAAAAAAATTAAGCGTAGAAATAAAATAGAAGTTTTCGGAAGTAGTACATATACATACATATATACATTGTTCATATATAGACATTTAGAGTGTTATAAGCGTACACACATACCATTGCACAATTACAGATATACATATATGTCATAATATATGTTAGTATAGCCAAGTGCTCAAAAAAATACTTTGTGGCAAAGTGAAACATATGCCTACTGTATACGCACAAGTAACAAAATACAATACACACATATACACATATACACATATAAATGTATATATAGGCACGTGCATTTAGCGAATATTGTTGATGTAACAAGCAGTATATGCGTTTTTATTTTACTTTTTCTCTTTCCCTATTTCTCTATTTCTTTGTCTCTCTATTACACTTTCTCATACTTTTGTTTTAGGCTTTCATATATACAAAAAAATATATGTGTAATATGCGCATGTGTCTGTGGCAGTTTACCTAATTACATTCCGGAAATAAAACGTTGACTGATTGTGCCAATAAATGAAAATAATGATGCTCCATTGACTACAAACTCGTAAAATGCCGGAAGCATGGCATAAGTACACTTTACACATACACACATACAAACAAGCATCACATATGTGTTTTTACTAATACAAACAAACAAGTGGAAAATCCTTTATAGACAAATAAACATAGAGAACGAACGAACGAACGAAAGAACTTTTGGCTTGATAGCAAAAAAGCATGCATTTCACTTGAACGCATTCAGTGTCTGTGTTGCTGCTGCTTCTGCTGCTGCTGTTATTTGTGTTAATAAAAAAATATAAAGGTATTTTTTTTTTTATTATTTTATACTTACTTTTCATGCACATCAACATGACTCGTACACAGCAGTTCCTCTCATGCCATGCAAATCAAAATGTTGCACTTGAAATTTGCAAACATTTAAATAATTTACGATGCTCTTTGAATTGCTGAGACTTGTGCACTTGACTTTTGCTGCAAAAGTTCATCAAAATTGGGTACAACGTACAAACATAAAAAGAGGCATTGTAGAGCACAAAAAGTTTATATGTTTTTGATCAGCGCGGCGAGATGTCTCAATTTAGACACGTCCGTCAGTCTGTCTCTCTGTTGCAATGCGTTTTTTACCTAAGCTTTAAACTTAAACTTTTTGGGCTCTAAGTAGTGTATTCAGAACCAAGCTGCCACGCCCATTTTTAGGTGTAGCTTCTATGATGACACTTATTATTTCTGAATATATGCCTGATGGCAATTAAAGCATCAGATTGGGTGGTTACCCACTTTTGAATGGATTCAATAAAAATTTGTAAAATCTACCCAAGATCACTACCGATATGGTAAAAGATAACAAAAACCACTACACAAACTTAACCAACCATTATGAAATTATCCACCTGGAGTATACCGTCTGTGTCCGTTGACGGCTTAAAATATGTAACTTGAGCTATGTCCGTCTGTCCGTCCGTCTGACATGCTTTCCGCCGTATGCAAACGATTATCCCGGAGACTATAAAGATATATCAATCATATTTGAGACATAGACTAACCTGAGCAGTCAAGTGGTCACTTACAAGCGCTTTTTTTCTAGTCCTTTTCCTTTTCTAATCCCTTTTCTCAAACATTTGGTGCTATGCATAAAAACTTCTATGTTTCTTATTCTAGCAACTCTAAATTTAGTATAAATAATTCCTATGTAAGTCCCAAAAAATATACCAATATGAGTAGGACCCACATTTTTTTGAGATTTTGCATGAGAATCCAATACATTAAGGTATGGAACTCAGATAAGACTTAAATTAAGGTACATAAAAATTGATTACAGGGTATGTTGCAAACATGCATACTTTACTTCAGCATTCTTTCTTGGTTTGTTCTTTTTTTTTTTTTTTTTTTTTTTTTGGTTTATGAAAGTTTAGGTTTTCTCTGGAAGGTGGCCCAAATTGTTGCATGAAAGAAAATATTGCTTTTAAAAAATAACGTTACAAACGTAAGCATCTCAGATCTCCTGTTAACCATATGACCATCTAGATAAAATAATGAGGGTTACGCCCATATTAGGAAAAAAAACACATATGCAATAGCAAAGCTACAGGGAAAGCAACAAAGTTGGCTTTTTTATGCTTTACTAAGCGTACGTAAGACCTAAGTTCGGTGTAAAAAAAACTATTTAAATATTTTAACAAAATCTTTCATATCTCATTTTCTAATTTTCTTTTTTTTTGTAATTTCTAATATTTTTATTTGTTCCAAAAATAGTTAAGCTCTCATAAACAATTTTCATGCAATTGTGCGGTTTTTTTGTTTTTTTTTTTTCAAATTTCTGCATAGAAAATGGAGTAAAGTGTGGCTTATGTGTTTATCATACTCGTACGTATCTACTTTGTAATTCTAGAATAGCATAATAACCCAAATTTGGTTGCTTGATTCGGTTGTCGTTTTGTTTTTTTTTTTTTGATTTTTTTGCAGTCGCGCTCAATTTAACGAACGCTCTCTCTCTCTCTCTCTCTTCTGCAAAAAAGAGAATAAAGAGTTTTATGGCAAATTTTTTTTTTTCGCATGCGCAATGCTTAAAAAATTTCTCTGTTTTGAATATTTATGCTATAAAAATTTAACAGCTGATTAAGTGTTTTTTTTTTTTTAATGTAATATTTTTGATTGTTTGAAGATTTGCAATGGATCATGTGGTTCGACTATTTCCACAACAGGCACGACGAATTTACTCCAGAGCTTTTGTAAAAAAAAAAAAATAGATTATATTTTATTTTTAAAACATTTTAAGTGGAAACCACTATCCAAACTACGCCAAACCTATTTCAAAAATGTTGATATCATAGCGTGGATACTGGGCTGAAAGGTTCTATCTTGTTATTTTTAACACCTGTGGAGATACTATGTGTTAGTTGGGCTTGACATTAGTGAATGATTTATAAATTTTAAGCATTTCGTTGCGATAATTGTACTTTTTGTTTAAACAACTTCATTACAATAATATTATTTTCAATAAACATTTTTAAATCTTTTCTTATTGTATTAATTTAAAAACTCTTACTTAACTCTTATACACACACATTATCTCTCTCAATATTCTCTTATATTGCATAAGTCACATGCTCTGGATGCTGTGTGTAAGTCAATTTGTTTTGTATTACACCCAAACTGAATTTGCCGAATTATATTTTGTACTAAAGAGAAACGAACGAGAGTAACTTTACTTTACAGGACAATCGTGAGCTCGTTTGTGTATTGCTGTTACTCATACATATTGTCTGTCAAATGCTATGACCAAAACGTAATCGCAGTCGCGTGTGAAAGCGTAAAGTAAACAGACAAGCATTGTCCGAGGCTAAATGTTGGCTTTGACGCACCAAACACATCGAACAACAACAGCAACAACACTAATAACAAAAAGCAAATCAGCAGCATCTGCTGCCATAAAAAAAAAGAATATATTGAGACGAAGCCTTACTCATCGTTTGGCAACATCAAAACGAAGCCGCAAATGAATTTTGAGAGAAACGCCAAGAAAATGAACAAAAAAGAAAAATTGGAGTATCCTTGCAGACGCGGCAGACAGCAGGCATAGTTTAACGCTTCGACGACGCAATCATTCAGTTAATTTCTGACCGCATTGGGAACGGGCACGTGCGCGCAAAAACACACAAACGCTGCGAGTAAAAAAATACGCATTAAATAAAATAATTTATACAAAATAAATATCAAACTTATTAAAAGTGTAAAAGCAAAAATAAAAATAAATAAAATGTGAAAAATATTTTAAAAATATTTAAAAAAAAAAAATATAAATATATGGAATTTTATCTAAAAAAAATATATATTTATACATATTTCATCAAGTGTTTTTATTGCTTTAAAGTGTAGCATGGCGTATGCGTAATATTTTGTATTGACTTAAATATTACCAATATGAACAATTTGTAAATAAATAAAAGATAATATTTGTGTTGAAAATTTATAATTGCAGCGCAAATATGAAGTAAAATCAAAATGTTTATATTTTTTTTTATTAAATAAAATAAATATGTTTCACATTAAATACTAAAACTTAACTGCCATATGTTGCCGCTGGTAATACAAAATACAGTGAATCTTGAGTTTAAAGAGAAATTTACTAAAAACAAAAATTAGTAACAATAAAAAAAAAAAATATATATAACCCCGAAATGCATTTAAAGTTTAATTATACACAACATAGCAACATTTGCATATTTACATGTGCGCCTTGCAGTATGCAACAAAAATATTATTATTATTAATGTGTACAGTGAATTTCAACATTTGCAATGTGACACAATGTCCTTGAAGCAACTACTACTAAATGAGACATACGCAGCTCACATGCAGTAAATCGAAATATTTATATGTATGCATCACGTATGCCACGAAAAATATGCTGCATATTTTGCATTCAATTAATTTTATATGTACATGCATATATGTTCAAATTATTTCCGTGTGTTGTGATTAGAGTTTAAATAAAAAAAACAAAAAAAAAAAAATAATAAAATAAAAACATTTATAAATTCAAATTGAAATACTGTTTTAAATAAATTGTTATAAATGTGAATTTTGCAAAAATGCTGAAAAAAAAATTTAGTTTTTTGGCAAATGCAAAAGCAGCAGCAGCAACAACAATAGGCAGCAGAAGGCATAGCGTTAATACTTGGAACAGTACTAATAGATTCAATAGAAAAAGCAGAGTTCGATTTTCAACGCCAACATCACAACACAGCTTGACGTTTTGCCTACTGCTGTGGATGATATGGGGGGAAATATGCTGTAATATAAATTTCAATTGTGGTAAATATGCACGAATTTTTAAGTTTTATTCAATTGTCACTTGGTAAATTTTAGATAGATTTATTCTATAAAAAAATCTTTAATAATTTTTAATAAAATAATGTAGCATACTTCAAGCTGTGATTATTTAATTATCCTATAAATAAATACAACATTTAGATAATTAACTAAAACAATTAAATGGAAATAAATTAGAGCTATCTCCAAGAAATTTTAAAATGTTTTTCAAAATTTTAAAAGCATTTTGAAAAGTAATTAGAGTCATTCAAGTGGAATATAATATCTTGTCGAATTTAAAAATATACGAATTCGTTTTGAAAATTTCGATTATTCAAATATAGATATTTATTATAGCAGTATCTTATTTATTTATTTAGATTTCAGATTGAATATATTTATTATGAAATCTAAAAATTCTGATCTAATCAACATTGATATTTTATTGATCTCGATAATCGAAACTTTCACATCGAATTCCATCACACGCCCGATAAAATTTATACAGTCTCTGAATTACGCTTTAATATTATAAATTTTGCGTGAAAAATAAAGTTCCATTTGAAATCAATGTTTTTCCGTTAGTGAAAACCGCAACAAGTCTGACAGCAATTTTGTTGATACATTATAGCCGAAATGTATATTATGTTTGTGCCAATGTATGTAACAGCCAGAAGGAAATTTAGCTCTGTCCGTCCGTTCTGCTGTTTGTCGCATAAATTCATGATCTGTTGTGTCTTTTAAGATGGCAACTCACAAAAAATTTACAAAAAAAAAATTTAAATTTAGATACTTTACCCTCGTAAGGTACCTTATAATGCTTTATGGGAAATAGATTATTAAAATCATAAAAAACAATTTTAGAAAAAATCTGAACTTCAATTTATTGCGAACACTGAATCGATGAAACTGTCATCAGATTTTTCAAGATTCAAATTTTCGTAATATGGCGACCTGTATATGATATAAGAATAAAATGGAATGGGTTCAAATTTATTTACAAATTCATTTAAAATAATTCTCGAGGGACACATTCGAGTTTTGAAATTCAAAATGCTGGATTCAATATTCAAAAATTTTGATTATACATATCAACAAATCTCTACGAAAATTTGGGGTTTTTAGTGGAAAGCTACTCTTCTTAACTTTTGTTCAGTAAAAATTTAGCTAGAAACTAAAAAAAAAAAAATATAGGCTGAATACAGAGTGCCGAGTAGTTCAGTTTACTCGACATCAATTTTTTTTTTTTATGATCTGCAAAAATATTTCACATCAAATATGTTCAATTCAATTCGTTTTGTTTTGTTTTATTTGTTGTCGTTTATTTTTATTGTTAGCATTGTTATTGTGTGTATTGGTTTGTCAGTCTATATACATGGATATATAGTATACTATACATACATATGTATTTTTGTGTATACCACGAAGTGTTACCGAATTGTTGCTGACAGGTCAGCATTGGTGTTGGCATTGAGAAAATCATGTATCACTTGTCAATGGCTGACACAACATCACTTAACTTGACAACTGTGCTGTGCTGTGTCGCGATGTGGCACTTTAGGATGCGAAATTGTGTTGCCTTTGGCAATTTGTCAAGCAATCAATACACAATTTCGAGCCATACACAAACGCCACTTGACAAACATACACACACACACACACACACACACAAAAAGCGCACATAAGTGCTAGCTTTAGCCTAAAGTTATTTTGTTGTATAGTTTTGAGTGTTGAGCGGGTTAAAAGGCAAAAATATATACATTTATATTTCTGTATATGTATGCGTTATATATGTATTTGTGTGAAAAAGGTTATAAAAAAAACACTACAATAAAACACTGGTAGCAACTGTTATTATTGCGGCACAGCAAAATTCATGAATTGAATGCTGCTGCTGTTGCTCCCTAAGGCTTGTAATTAAGCAAGTAAAACTCGGAGAAGATATACTTAGCTTAACTCTATATTATTGTTGCTCTATACAAGTATACTTATGTATATATTGATTTTGATATATAAAGACAACACAAAAATATACAATACACATTTATGTATATTGAGCTCAGCTTTTATATTTTTGTGGTTTTTAAATGAATTTCAATAAATGTTGTTTGCTTTTAATTCGTTTTTTTTTTTTTTTTTGTTTTATTCAATTTTTCTTTTGTATTTTTGAATATTTTATTTTTAAAATTGACAATTCTTTTGAGATTTAAATAAAAGTCTCGTTTAAATTCTTTCAATAACAAATTTTGCCTGAGAGCAATTTACAAAGAATTTAATTAAAAATGCGAAAATGCAAAAATTAAAATGAAATTTTTAAGCATTTTTGATTTTATAAATTATTTTAGCTATTTACATAGTCTTGAAAGCTTGCAGTTGAGTAAAAATGCAAGAAAAATGTTGCACAAGAACTTTGATTACAAAAAAACTTTGCACTACTTTACACAGACCTTTGAATTGAAAAATTACTGTGCATCAGTGCAAAAGCAGTGTTGCAAAGAAACACAAAAAAATAATTTTCAATTTTTTTCAATTAAAAGCATTTGGTTACAGCGGGTCTTATATACAATATTCGATTGCAACAAATCAATCAAGGCAACGGTGTATAGTTGCATAACTTTATTTTTTCCAACAAGGTTACTCAGCATGCGCCTTGTGCAATATTGCATTATTACACAATTACAAGATGACGTGAATATCTTAAATTAAAATACTTTTTAATTTTTTTTTTTGTTAAAGATTCATTTGGCATGTGTATCTATCCAAACATCTTCGTTGTTATACTTAACAATGCAAATAAATTATTATTTTTTATTATTTTTGAATAGCATCAAAACCGTCTGAGTAGCCAAAATGTCTTTTTATTTTTATGCTTGTCCAAAACATTTCATTTAAAATTATGAAATATAATTCATGTTACTTGTGCGCTGATTGCACAAAAAACAAATTCATTCATTTTTTTTATTTTTATTTTTCTTTTTTGTCTGTGAATCTCAACATTTAACTTCAGCTCAGCTTCATAGATCGCGTACTAGCAGATTTTGTTGTTGTTTTACTGTTTTGCGTTTGAGACGTGAGTTGGTTTATGCACGAAATCATTTTCAAGCCAACCGAATTTTTGAGTTAAATCGAAAAAAGAAAAATAGCACAAAATATGCTAAAAGATATGACATAAAACAATGTGGAAAAATGAGAAGAAGAAGAAGAAATATGGAAAAAGTATATACATATAACATACAAAAATAAAAATATATATATATGATATATACGCATAAAATATGTCAGTTATTTTCAGTGAAGTATGCGCACAGTTGAATGATTTTTTTTTTGGCAAATCTTTTTTGTATGAGTAAGCCACGTACGTAACTCTCAGCTTTTTATCAGTGTGTCTGTCGGTCTGTCTGCATACGTAAAAAGAGTCTTAAAAGTCATAGCATGCCAATGCGATTTATCCGCATTTATCATAGCAACAACAACAACAAGGAGCAATAACAAATGCGTTAGAATAACTTGAAATGTAATTGTTTGTCTTGTCTTTTCATTTGGAAACAAGTTCATCAGACATAAAACGTATTGAAAGTACTTCGAACATTAAATTAGCTGTACGCATTTTTGAATATTTGATTAATTAGAAACAATTAAGATTTAAGTATTTTTTTTTTGGCTATGCAATGTTTTGAAAACTAATGCGATTGTAGTGGAAATCAAATAGATAAAAAAGTATCTTATGGATGCAGCAGTCTAACTTTGGAACCTATGAAATTTCATAAGCTATTCTTTTTATGATCATCAAAGCAAAGTTCAGTGCAACTATTTCTCTGTCTGTCCGTCTATTCTGTTAATCTCAATTTTTGTTTAAAGTTCATTGAACCACTAAGTTCTTTTAGACAACTTGAAACTAAATTCAGTGACCTACATACAAACAAAAGTAATTCAAATTGATGCTAGAACAAGTTGTAATATTTTTTCATATTTTTTATTTTATTTTAATATCTTTTAGAATTACAATCAAAACGCGCATTTTCAGAAGTTACAGTTAGTTCTTGTTAAGGTAAAAATACAAATCATTAGCTTAATGGCAAAAATACTTCATAAAGTTTGAATTAAAAAAAAATTAAGAAAATTGCGAAGAAATGCAAACTTTTTGAAAACTATCAAAATAGCTTTTAGTTGATTATATTTCTGAAAATAATTTTAAATGGAATAATATTTTTGAGTAAAGTTAACTAAAGTGAAAACATATAAATTTATTCGATTTTCTGATTTTAAGCGTAAAGCAAGCTGCTTAAAGGAATGCACTTTTGCTTAAGAAACTGCAAAAAGTGTTGAAAGGAGACGTAGAGAGGTAGAGTGTGAGATAACATAAGTGAATAATGTACGCATTGGGTCAAGGCTTACATTGTCAGTTATAACTTCACAGAAAATGTAGACTTACACATACATAATACGCGTGAGCAGCATAAGAGAGCCATAAAGTTCACCTGTTACTAGAAAACGTGAAGGCATGCACAAACACACACATACAGCATACATGCTGATAGCTGATGAGGATATGTGGCTGCCATAATAATCACCACACACAACTAATGGTCGCTCAGTGAGACAGGCACAACTTGTGCATTGTACTACTTGCTTCAGTTTACAGTGCACTTCTCCACATGCACCCCACAATTATACGATACTCCTGTTTGGCGACGTTCGCTTTTTGTCTATAAATATTTGCTTTCTTGGTAGAATGTATGTAGTAGTTGTAGTATGGCTGTTGCACGTAGATTTTACATAATTCAAGCGATACAATACGCCAGAGGTTGATTTTATAGTTTAGAAAAAAATATAGATTTATATTTATTTATTTGTAGCATAAAATGGAAGTAATAAAATACTACTTTTCCTTACTTTTTTGATGATTTATATTATAAAGCGAATACCCGTATCTACTGTTTTTTATGCAATTTTTGGGATAATTTTTTTTTTTTTATTTCTATTTTTTATTGTAGCAAAAAAAACATACAAAAAAGCACTAATAAAGGCCTTTTTTTTTGGTTTGCTGATAGTAGGCAATTAAAAAAAAAAAACTAATTTTTAATAAATAATTAAAATCAGTCCTTGTTTCAGTACAATCAGTACAATGCAGCGTCGTATAGAATACTAGCATGCAATAAAGGTTATAATCAAATGCCAACTTGCTTTACCATAGATGAATATTGAATGTATTGTATGCAACATAAGCAGCTTACGTGGCAATCAGAACAGAGCCTGTGCATATCAGCAGAAAAGGTGTACCAAGAGTTATGCATCATACGCAGCTGTCTTCATTGTAATTTGCAACTTTTCACTTTTACAAGTTTTAAATGGCACAAAAAAAAAAAAAAAAAAAAAGCATATGTTGTGAGAAATCTATTCTTTACTTTTATATAATAAATAACGCTGAAAATTATATAATATTAACTTCGTGATTTCTTGCAAATCAGCGCGCGTATATTAATATAAAAATATAATTTAAGAGAACTATTTCTTGATGTGCTGAAAGTCATGACTGATTTATATATTTTTTTTTTTTGTTACACGTAAAACTACGTCTGCAAAAAAAAAAAAAAAAAAAAAGGAAAAAAGCTGCAGACATATTTAAATACTCCTGATGCTGACATGCAAATACGTAACTGATTTACATTTTTCATTTTCTTACTTTTGACTTTTTACGTATTACATTTCGTTTGTAAAAATATGTATAACGAAATTTATCAAGAAAACTTCATTATGCCGCAAAAGTTGCTCATCATGTTTGCCACATGCCGCATTATCCTTTCAAGGGAAAACTCGTTGGCAGCTATTTTGCTGTCTGACAAGCGGTTTCACGCTATTCTATGATATTGCTCGTTAGCAACATCGACAAGTGGCTTTGCTTTGCAATGCTTTATACTTTAGATAGATAGATAGATACTTATTCTGCACTTATTTTATTTAACAATTTCTTTGAAAAATCATTTTGTTTATTTGCTTTAAGCATGGAAAACTCTCACTGTCTATCGTTCTTTCTAATTATAATTCGTGGAAAATTTCTTTAAATTTTGTCTTATTTTTGTTTGATTTTTTTTTTCGAATTTATTTCATAAAAAGTTGAAAAACTTCATTTTTAGAATAAATCATGAAGCATAAATTTGTGCGCTGTCATTATACAAAAAAAAAAAAAAAAATTTAAAGAAAAGAAAGAAGCCTTGCATCAATCAAACACGCCTTTAAGATGCTCTTCAAACTAAATATTTGCTTATGTAAAAAGGTTTGTTTAGAAAACACTGACAAACCGACGAGCGGACAGACGGACGTACAAATAAAATCAAATCGTCTTTGAAATAAAAAAAAATTATAGCAAATCAAAAGAAATGGTCAACTTAAAGCAACTACAACAATCAAATTAATTGAAAAGAAAATTTTCTAAGAAAAACCAATTTATATAAATTCAGCTTTGAGTGAGCTTTCAGTGAGTTTATTTCACTTTAAATAGTTTTCGACTAAAACGCAAAAGAGTTTCGCTAAAGCAAGAAAGTTTTCGCTTTAGCAATTTCCGCGCTTCAGTAACATATTTCCGAAAAATTTTCACTCAAAGTAAAAAAAGGTGGAGAGAGAGTCAAATAACTGAATACTATTGTATTCCGTATATTTTATTAAAAGTGCATGGATAGATGTAAAGGGATACTTTAAAAAAAAAAAAAAATTCCAAAATAGTTCTACACAAAAAAAAAAATGTTCTTTTTTGGCAAAAAGTTTTTCCAAAAAAATTAGTTTCGTTTTTTGAGTTTTGAGCCAAAGCGTATGAAATTAATTTTCTGGTGTTTTTTTTTTTTTTTTGTTTGGTTTTTGTGAAATTGTGCGGCATACAAAAAGTAGAACAATTTGAACTAAAAAATAAATGTTAAAATGTGTGCCACTGTGCTTGAGTAGTTTTGTTACACACACACAGACACAGAAACAATGATTCAAAAAGTGAATACGAGCGCCATGAAGCACATTGACGCCAGACAGCCAGCTAGCCTGCTAAATGACAAGAAAGTAAAGTGGCGTCAACGATTATCTTAAAACGTAGGCAGAGGCTGAGCGAAGCATTGTTATAAATAGAGCAAACTAGCAAATACAAAAGTTTTAAATGTAATGAGTAAAAATATTTAAGTGCAGACAGTGCAGCATAAAAAAAAAAAAAAAAAAATTTTATTGAATATTCCAACAAAATTTAAAGTACAATATAATGTGAGCACCATTGTAACGATAACATGTTATCGATAACACTAAAATCAAAAAACGATATGTACAGCCATTAGAGGTGACAAACTATCGATGCCGTCGACTATACTATAAGTGAAGCGGAACTACTATCGGTTACAAACTTAATGGCTATCGGTTTGACCCAATCCCAAATTGTTCTCGTTTTGAATTTTTCAGATAAAAATATCAGTAAAAAAAAGTTATAAATTAAACTCGATTATTACTATATTGAGATGTATAGTTACTAGCAAATAACTTATCTCTAAAATTAATGTACATATATTTTTTAAATACACTGTATTATTTTAAGACAATAGTTTTCGAGCATAAAAACTTGAATGCATAGCGTCACTGCAAACTAAAAAGTTGCCAACAAGTATAAATGGCCAAGCAATGACGTAATAAATTTCTTAAAAGAACGCAACTGCCCAAAACTATGCTACAATTTTTGCATAAATTGACTTTAAGGCATTGAAGCCATGTTAATATAAACTTTCTTAAGCTGTGGCGTACGCTGTTAATATTAATTAATTTTTTTTTCTGTCTTATATACGTACTGTATATATATATATTTTTTTTTCAATTTTAATATCTCTAAATTCTTATCGGCTTTTGAGGTCTTACATATAAATACAAGTAACGCTTTTGCATGCATTAAAGACAAGGCGACTTCAAAATGTTTTCGCTTCGTGCGCTTTGCGCGTAAAACTGGATTATGGTCTTAAGTGTAATTACAATTTACATGGCTTTCATACTGTCACGATGATGATGATGATGATGATGCGGCTGCTGATGCTGTTAGGTAGTAAGATCGACAGTAAAACGCCTAAAACACAACACACACACACAGACACTTAAAACCGCATATATATGTATATATGTATGTATGTGTGTATATAATATGTGTTTCGTAACGCCCATTTGCTCACATTTCAACAGTTTTTTTATTTTTTTTTATTTCTTTGGTAAAAATGTTTTCACGGCAACTTGCTCTCATTTCATATACTATATATACTATATGTATGTATACTATATGTAAGTATATAAAGCTTGACTGTAGCCGCTGTTTATTAAAAACTTTTACGCTGGTAATTAGAAACTTTCACTCGAACAACTTAGACATGACTTTTTGCAGCGTATTTTGCAGACATTTTTCCGGCACAAAATTTTTTTTTCTCGGAATGCGGTAATTAATTTTTGTTGGCATTTAAAACAAAAAAAAAAAAAAAAAAAAATCAAATTCAATTTTGTTGCAACTATGAAAGAGAATTTGAAAATTTCAAAGAACTTTAATAAAATTTTATTATGTGTTAATTTTTAATGTTAAAAAATATTAATTTCCATAGAATCGAAGCTGTTGAAATGTAAATTGAAAAATATTTTTGTTTATATTTTGCTTTGCCTGATGCTGACTGTAGCTGTTGTCAGGAGTAATTCATAAAAAAAAACAAAGACTATTCCGGACAACTGTGAATTTTGTACATTTTAATAATGTAACGAATGCCAAATACGCTGCTGATAAATGTATCTTTTATGTGCGGTTTTCGAATGGTGTTAGCGCTTGAAATTTTTGTCTATGCGTTTCATTTAATTACTTTTCAACTGTTCATTTACACGCAACATATTCGCGCCTAATGTTGTAAATTTTCTGTACAAATAAATTAAAGTTTTAAGCGTTGTAAATTTTCATGCGTTTTAGAGCATAAATACTTAAACATGGATTGCTATCGAAATTGGAGCACTGTGACAAAGCAGCATTTTTATAGCTGCATAGATAATACATACATACATTATGTATGTATACACTGAGAGAAGTATGAAAAATAGTCAAAGTGTTTTCTAAACTCAGAGTAACACGCAAATTTTAAAAAACGTACTACTCCATGCAAAAAGTTGAACGCGCGTTCTCAAAAAAAAAAAAAAAAAAAAGTACATCGAGACTTTTACAAAATGTTTTTGCAATATTTTAGTTGCTTCATTTTAAAAAATATAATTATTCTCTCAGTGTAAATTCAATATTCTTTGCATACATATAAACTTACATAACGAGGCAATAATATGTAAAACGCGCGCGTAACTAAAGGCCACAGTGCGCCAAATAATGGCACTGCCAGCCTTCTTTTTTTTTTTTTCTTTTGCGCTATCAATCTCGCGCGCTGTCACTTTTCCTCTGTATTTGTATGTGTATATGCGCGTGGGTGTTACGAATTTGAAGTATAAATGTAAATCCTTGCATAATATTTTGGATTAAAGCGGAAGCATAGCTAAAAAAAGATAGGCAGTTAGGCAAGCATTGAGACGCTTGTGAACATTGACAACAGAACTGAAGCAACGAGCACCATGGTACTTCAAGCGACACAAGCTAATTTATGAAAATTACTGTTGAAATTATTGGTAAGCCAGCGGGAACATTAAAACGATTGAAAAAAAAAAAAAACTTATTCCAAAAAGCCAAACTTTTTGTTTTTAGCTGAGTAAAGCATTTCGGTAAAACGTTTATAACTATTACAGCTAACTAGCTGCATATAAATGATATTTATACACACAGAAACCGACAGACAGACAGACAGAGAGAAACACGGAGCCTAATCAACTTAAATGTACATATTGAATGGCGCCCAAAAGTATGCAAATATTTATATTTTCGAATATTTATAAATTATTGTCTAAAACAAAGCAAAATAAATGCGAAACAAAGCAAAATGTAGTTACAGAAAAGGAATAAATTTCAAAAAAAATATCAAACGAACAAAAAAAGGGGGAAAACATTATAAATAAAAGCTAAAAAACTGCCAGTTAAGCAAAAATCAGCTAACGAAGCAGCTGCAAGAGCACAGAGTACAGCGTAGCGCGTGGAAAAAATAAAATCAGCTAAAGTAGCAAACAGACAACAACAACAACAACAACGATGACGACGACAACAACAACAGTTAGCAACCAGAAAGCAGCGAATTGTCTTTAATCTTTGGGGTACAATTTACAAGCTACTCGTTTTACATGAATAAACGTAAAAGAAGACGAAGAAGAAGAAGAAGATAAAGAAGAAATGTTGAATATTGCTGCTAACTCAAGGACAAGTGACAGTGTCAACCATGCTAAGCAAAAGGATAGCAAAACGAAGCATGTCAAATAAGTAAAGAGAGCGCAAAAAAAAAAAAAAACAAAAAACAACAACGATGCGTAATGATACTGTCAACAAAAATAAAAGTAACTAAAATAAAAAATCAAAATGGCAACGCGAAAATAGATAACAAGAAAATTGAAAGTAAAAGTACAGTAAAATGTAGCAAAAATGTACAAAACGAAAATGAAGCAATTTCAAACTTTTTTGTTGCTTTAAAATTTGTAATAATAATGAAGATGATGATGATGTAACTGACATGAAAAAATACTGCGGCAACAAATTTCAAACATTATAGAGATCCTGTTTCCAAGTTTTTTTTTTTTTTTTTTTCATAAATATACTAAAAGGGACAAGCATAAAGATACACATGATACACAGTCTATGCGACGCTCTATTCAGTTTCTTATTTATATTCAGTTGAGCAATAAAAAGAATATTTCGTGTCGTTGAAAAAAAAAAAAAAACCCCCCCCCCTCCCCCAAATTAAAATTTTTCTTTACAATTCTTAAAAAACCTCCCCCCCCCCCTCCCCATAATTTTCTTTCCCCCCCCAACCCCACCTCCCCCAAACAAACCCCCCCCCCCCCCGAAAAAAAAACGGAAATAGATTAATTCAAAAAAAATTTTGCTTAAGATTTTCTGGCACTGATTTACAGAAGCACCTGCAACAAACTTCTCTAACCCTAAAAGCATTTCAAAGTAGACCGAAAGTAAAATTTATGTCATAATGCATATAAAAAAAAAAAAAAAAAAAGCATGACAAAAGCAATACAAAAAAATGTGTTTTTACATCTAAACTTGTATACCCTGCTCGCTCGCGACAAAGTAAATTAATGCTTTTTAGTGTTGAAAAAAAGTGTGATTTTTGAGTCGCTGTGTGATTTGAAAATCACAGTGACTGCAAATGTTGATTGAATCACTGATAGCTGAACAGTTTCACAGTTCGCGAAGAGCGTTACAAAAAATTTGGAACAAGATGATCGAAGTGTTACGCTGCGATTTTAAAATCACTGTAAATTTCAAATCACTGCGATTTTGAAATCACTGTAAAAAATCACAGACAGTGATGCTTTTTTTCAATAATTTAGAAAAGTTTAATGATTAGTTTGATTTCAAGCAACAGTAAAGCTACATTTAGCATTTTACAAATCCACAGTTTAATGGCTTTACTATTGCATAACAAATGGTACCAAATGTAATACGCTTATATCACTAATAATTTCATTATTGTGCAGGGTATTATATGGCATATTTAAAGATTACGCTTGTGGTTGCGCGTTTGTGGACAAGTTTTAGTAATCAGTTTATTTTAAGTTGTCGCACAAAAACACAACAACAACAACAACAAAAATGAGTTCAGTTGAAGAAATGAATTTCATTTTGTGTAATACTTTTTCTAGATTTGTTTCTTTTGTTTTACTTAAATGTTCTTCTTGAGAATGCTTTCATGGGAATTGTAAAATTTAAATCTTGTCATACTTGAAAATAAAAAAAAAAAGTATAAAATGAAAAGCGAAGTAGAAGAAAGAAAAAAAAAAGTCACTACGCAAATTGTTAAGTGGAAAAGTTTGTTTCTTAACTCAGTTAACCCGCGTTTGTAAACGTGGCCAACATGTCGCAAAGTTATAAGCCGATTATAAAATAGCAAAAGATAGAAAAGATTTTGAAAAGAAGAAAATAAAAAAATGAAAAAATTTAATAGATTAAAAATGTGTAGACATGAAGCTTAAATTTGTTATTTTTTTGCAAAACATAATTCAAAAAAAAAAAAAAAAAAAATTAAATAAGCCAGATTTAAAATTAAGTTGTCAACCTATAAAAAAAATATAGAAAAATAAAAAAAATTATTTCAAAAGAATGCGACAACACGTTGCTCTGTACCAAAGCCAATAGAAATAGTAAGTTTCGTAACGTCATACAACAAAATAAAATTAAGAGAAATCATAACTCTCTCTCGTAAGCTCTCAATTTAGTATTAGTTTCTTATTATAGTGTTTATAGTTTAAATCAGTCTTTCTCGCTTGGTTTTTCAAAATGTTGAAAATTTTTAGAAATAAATAAAAAAAAAAAAAAAATTTTTAGCACTTCAAAAAAAAAAAAAAAAAAAATTATTAATTAAAATTGAAATGCAATTGATAGATTAACAATTCAATGCATTCATAATTAAAACTGAATTGAGCACTTATGTACTTAATAATTTATATAATTCGATTAATCCAGCAATAATTGATTTGCGATTTTTTATATTTATAAACATTTTTTTTTTCTTTTCATTAAGCCAATTAACTTCAAACTTGTAACACATGCATATATGCATCCATTTAAGTTAACTATTTTATTGTAAATATTTAATGACACTAAAATGATATGTAGCTACTTATGGTAAAGTACAATTGTTTAAATTTCAATGCATTTATGTAAATAAATTCTAAAGGACAATAAACATAAATTACTGACAAGTGTTGAATACAAAATGTAACAATAATAAATGAAAAAGAAGTACTTTGCATACACAACTACAAATTTGACATAGTTATAAATAATTTCTACTTTGACTAGAAACATTTTATGTAAGGCTTGTGATCTAGCAAACCTAAAATTGCTCCATTTTTTTGAATGTTACAATAAACGCAGACGATTTAAAAATGTAGCTTAGCAAAGGAATATGTCTGATCTGTTTTAATTAATTTGTGCCAACCGGAAAGGAACAAATTCAGCAAAGTAATAACAAAAAAAAAAAAACAAAGTTTGCTGTTTGCTGCATCACTAAAAAAAAAAAAAAAATTGAAACTTTTGCGCGTTAAAAGAAAATCAGAGAATAAGAAATACAGGACAATAGAAAAATTCGAAAGGAAATCTTTTCACTGGAAAATTGATTTTCACGTGAATTCTTTGTAAAGACGCAATCTTTTGGAAACACAAGCCTATATGTATGCTACATATTTTTTTGTTTTTCTTTATTTCGCCAAAACATGCAATGTAGTGCGGCATACAAAAAAAAAAAAAAAAGAATTGAGTTTCATAAGCCCAAACAAATAATGCACACATAGCATGCAAGATTTATCAGTTTATTTGTATTTATTATATAATTGTGGCACTAAAGTCAATTGGTTTATATATTAAGCGCTATAAAGATGACTTTAAATTGCATAAAAAGGAAACGTAACGGTGGAAAGCTGAAAACCGTACAGGGCGTGCGCGGTTACCGGAGACCAAAAATTTACCAATTGGGAGCAGTATATTCATAAATAATACTATTTAAAAAAAAACGAAAAAGATAAGTTGTAGGGGCAACCAAAAATGGGCGGGCAAAACCTGTCGTCCGAGAAAAGCTTAAGTTTAAAATTTCAGCCCAATATCTTTATATCTTCATCGAAAAGATCGCATAGCAACAAACAGACGACAGACAGCAGACGGACATAGATCGATTCGTCCGTCAATATATACTTTATGGGGTCTCCGATGCCTCCTTCAATGCGTTACAAACTTTTTGACAAACTGAATATACCCGTTTACACTATGTGTAACGGGTATAAAAAAATATTAAAAAAATAAACCAAAATACAAAAACAATTTTAAGTTGAAAAACAATTGCAGCTGTTTTTCAAACTTTAACATGCAATCATATTTTTCGTTTTCATTTATTTTTTTACGTTTTTGTTGTTAAACAAGCAAATTTAAACGCTCTCGATGTAGCCAAGTTGCAAATAATGCTGCTACAGTTTATGCGAAAAAACGTTAAGAGCATTGATTGCACTAAAATTAGGCTACTGAGTTGTACTAATATTATTTGCCACATTGCAGCCTTTGGTTTTGCATTTGCTGTGGCCCATAGAGTTCGGGTTTTCAAACTTGTGAATTCGTCTATTTCTAGTTCAACTTATTTTACACAGTTACATTCTATTTTTAGTTTTCCTTTAGTTTCCCTATAGGCGTATTCGAATAGGGTATATATGTGGTGTGCAAATGCTTGTGACAGACTTCATACAGTAAAAATATTCTTGTTCAGCTTCGTTTGCTGATTTGTCGATCTAGCTAGGTCTGAAATGGTTTTGACTATATTTGAAATTTTGACACTCCTGAGCCATCAATTGCTCATTTATATACTCACTAGCCCCATTTTAAATACCTTAAAACTAGATTAAAAAATATTTTTTCAATATTTACCGACATTTTTATTACTAAGGTAAGGCCATAAAAAAAAATATAAATGAATAATTTTCAATGATAAAACATAACATAATGAAAAAAATGACAAATGGAAATGACTGCGAGAATAGCGCTGTTTCATTGTCTGCCACAACAATTCATCAGCAAGCATCTAATTTGTACTTTAATTATAGCTAACCGATTCGGAAAGCTTACTCATGAATTATAAACGTGTATTATAAATTTTACAAATTATATTCTCTATGCAATGCATATGTTGTTGTTGTTCTACAGGTAATCTCGAATTCGAGTTTACTCAACTACAGCGTTCTTTTTTTTTTTTTTTTTTCAAACACTTCCATTTTTTATTTTTTTTTCATGTAGCAAAACTTTTCAAATACCTCCTTTCACAAATACACATAAATACATATACAAACACTCAAATTTTGGTACCATATTGCATGTGATGCATAAAAATTGTAAAATGAAAAATGCAAAACTACAAAAAAATATATTGCAAACACTTCAGTAAATAAACTTTGTGTAAATGTTTATTTATTTTGTGTTTTTTTTTTTTTGAGTAGTTTAAATTTACTGCAAAAAAAAATGGAGAAAATATACCTCAAAGTTAACAAGTATGTGTATAACACTTATACATAGGCTCTTGGCTAAATTGCTTTGAAAATTAGATTTTTGAGTTTATAATTTGTTTTTCACATAATTGAATTTCCATAACAAAAAAACAAACAGAATTATGGTCTAAAGTAATATTGACTTTGTTTATTTTTTTAAAAGAGTTACAGATGTATTTTACTTAAGAAGTACAAAAAAATGTTCAAACCAAAACTCGCGCGAGTATATTTTTGTGTGCGCATTTATTTTGGTTAGCTTACTTATTTTACGCAATACTGATACCCGCACTTACTGCAAGCAGTTGTACTCACTCACTTAATCTATTTAGGTCACGAAGTAACCTTAAAGCAAAGTAAAACGCAAAACTACAGAATCCTTTTACGCATACATATACATGCTTACTTTTACTTAGTACAAAATATAGCGGCAGAGAGTGAAAGTATTATTGTAAAGCAACAAATTTTGCTGTTAAAAGTTTTTGCAACGCTGCTGCTGTTGCTGTTGCTGCTTCACGTTCGTTTCAAGCGTTTGAAACTCTTTTTTGTTTTAGTCGTATCAAATTCAATTTTATTCAACTGAATTTATATCTGTTTATAGCGCAAGTGCACTCTCGCTCACTGTCCTTGCGAAAAGCAAGCAAGCAAGTAGGCAAGGACAACGCAAGCAGCAAATACTAAATTCAATTCCTTTTGAATTTTATGCGAATCGTGTGCAATTTGTGGTTTTATTAGGTGCTAATGGCTGTTGGCTTTGAAATTTATTTTCAAAAACAAAAAAAGTTTAACTAAAGTAAAAAAAATAAAATGTATAAAAAAATAATATTTATCAAGAAGATAAAGTTCAAAAATAATATTACACAAGATTTTACTTTGATATAACACTTTTTCATTTTATGAAAATTCTTTTAAATCTGTTATATGATACTGCGCAATTGCAACAACAAAATGGCTCTTAAGTTATATCTGAGTGGATAAAGACCCCAAAATCGTGTCTTTGAGTGTTTACATACTTACTCAGTTTGTTATGACAATTAAAGGGTTAAACTTACGCTTTGCATTTCTAACTGCCACACACACATGATCACTTTGACTTTATTGACCGACAGATGGCAGCCTTAGCGGCAATAGATGGCCGACTGCGCCATTAAAATATTTATTTGTATTGTGAGTAAAAAATTTTTTAAAAAATATTTTGAAATGCCTTCTATTTTTCTTATAAAAACTAAAAAATTTGCAGTAGATTTCCATGGGGGCTATATGCTATAGTGGACCCACCTCAGCCATGGGTCCTTCTATAAATATGGGCTGCTATTATAAGTGTTTTTACTGTATTTGATACAAAACGCTTCATAATTAAACCATTTTTAATAAAAAAAAACTCAAAAATTTGTATGAGGGCTATGCCTAAAAATGGGCGTGGCACTTTGGGTTTAACACGTTAACTGCTAAGGACTGAGAAACGCTTAAGTTTTGAATTTCATCTCAATATCTTTAAAACTGAGCAAATGAAATGTGTAACTACAGACAGAGAGAGAGAGACGGAAATACGGATTTGGCTAGATCAACTCGACTCATCGAGTATGTTTGACGGGTATAAAAATTTGATGGAGTTTCCCAGAATTTTTTTTTGAAAAGGAATTCATGTTTAGAAAGATTTTTGGGCTTCTGTGTGCACAAAAATATTGATTTGATTTTTGTTGTTGCATAAAAAACAATTTCGATTCACTTAATTTTTAGCTAAAATGTCAACGTTACAACTTAAAAAAAAAAAAAAAAAAAAGATAACAAATAAATCCAAAAAAAAAAAAAAAAAAAAATTAAGTAAAAATAGAAACGCTTATAACTGTCACAGTTAACAAAAATAAAAGACATAAATACAAAGCATAACTAAAATAATTTTGCAGAGCAAAAGTAATCAGTAAAAAAGGAAGAAAAAAAAAAGAAAATAGAATGCATGATAGCTTAAGGACTCTTAGACAGCAAAGCAAAAAAGCAAAACATAATCAGTTTACATACTTAATCCAGCAAGGATACTGATTTTGAATCTGATGCTGATTTTCTGTTTCACTGCTTGATTCGAAAGCAGTTTGAATTAAGCAAAATAGAAATACCACACACAAACACATACACACAATCTAAAAGGAAATGCCTGAGTGGCTATAAGAATATTTGAAATGTGAATCGATCAACGTTATTGGCCGCAACAACAAAAAACGGAAAGAAAAAACTGAAGATAAAAATGTTAAAAAAATAAATTGAAGTTAAATAGATGACAACGCCATCTCACTGTTGATGTTGATGTTGATGTCCTTGTCGTCTTTTGCGCACGACTTTTAACATTAAATTTTATGTATACAAAATGCTGAAGAAGGTAAAGCAAAAGTTTTTCTTTGAAAGAAAAACCAACATTAAAAACGAATAAAAAAATATAAAAAAAAAAAAAATTGAAAAACGAAAAAATCCCAATAAAGTTAAGGCACAAAGAAATGCTTCAACTTGACAGAGACCCGCAAAATTTGCCACATCCGGCGGCAACTGTCTGACTGTCGTTAAGGATCACAGACAGCTTTTTCGTTTCGTTTTTGTGTGCACTTTTTGTAGGTGGACATTTGATTTTCTATAATATGCTTCACTTCACTTTGATGCCGTTGAAAAAAAAAACAAAAAAAAACAAAAATTCCCAATTGAAGCATTAAGCGCTGTCTTAGGATTTGACTTTGACTTGGACTTTGCTTTCTCAGTAATAATTTGAGTTTGGCATTTATTATTTTATGTCTACACTTTCAAAGTGCTTGCTCAACCAAGCATTTTTTTAAATCGATATTTCTATTTTTTTTTCTTTATCTTTTTATTTTGAGTAGACACGTGCCTATTATTTGGCAAATAGTTAAGTATATAATAAATCATTATTAATTATATAGACACATTTTCTTGATATGCTTCGATTTATAGTTATCGAGACAAAACATGCAGCAATTTATAAAACACTTAGTTTTAGTTGCTTGCTAGTTTTTATTTCCATTTGACTTATTTAATTTTTTTTTTCTTAAGCATTTTGTTATTTGATAGTAAACAATTTAAATAAGGAATCAACAAAGTTGCTAAGGAAACTCCTGAAAGTATGCTTCAATAAATATTGAAATAGGACACTGACGCAAATAAATCGATTATATTGCCTTAAAGCGCTTCTTTAGTTTGTTATGAACTTAAAAACAAAACTAATATTCTAAGAAGCATATAAAATAAAGCTGATAAACATTAAAGTGTTCTTCTTCTGCCTTCTAGGAAAAGTCTGCTTCAATTTGCAATATCTGGCTTACCTTGAGAAAAATAAAAAATCAATTAGGCTCAATTCGAAAACAAACATTGTTGATTTCTACAAAAGCACAACACATTGTTGCTCGAAAAGTTAATTTCATGTTATAGTTCGAGTTAAATATCTTTTTTCCGACATAAAAGGCCAAAGACAAGCTGACATTAAGATAGCAAAAGATACAAGACACGAACAGAGCAAAAAAGCAAAGTAAAAATAAATAAAATTACAATTTCAGCCTATTAGCATCAGACGTAGAGTATCTGAGTAAACTTTCGTGACGCTTATATAAAGCGACAGTGTACTGCCCAAGCTGCCAACCAACATACGAGTATATGTTTTAATATAAAAAAAAAAAAAAAAAGATAGAAAGCCAATTTTATGACTCAACTTAAATAGGCACTTTACTTTAGTCTTAATGCCATTTTATGTGCGCATCACTTATAAAGTAGCTCATGCAATTCGAAGAAAACACATACACGTACGTAGTACTTAAGAACAACGAAACGACAAAGACTGCCAGTCATTGCTTGGATACTAGTACTATACAATGTAGATACGATTTGTAGTCCTTGTAGTAGTACTCGACGACATTTTAGCATTAATGATTGCGTGCTTGGCGTATAACCATTTTCAAGTATACCTTTTTATTGGCAAATAAATGGCAGAAATCTTTAGTAATCTTTTTGTAGTTAAGTTTCATTTAAGATTCTAAGTATGCGCGTTGTATGCGCACGCCTTACGGTATGCTTTAATAAAATTGACAACAGTTGCAAGAACTTAAATTACACTCTTAACACAAAAATACTTATTGTAATTGGGCGTAGCCACATACAATGTTGTTGCAAGTCATTAAAAAAAAAAAAAAAAAAAAAAAAAGTATCTGTAAGTGTTTACATATGCAACTAAGTAACTAAAGCAGAAAAAAAGCAGCTAGGTCAGTAACATTTCATTGCCTTACTCATTTATTTTTATATTCTTGCAGTCCTAGCGTATACATTTCAAGATAATTTTCATGTTTCAATTAAAATTTACCCTAAGAAATTTTTTTAATATTTTCGCTACAAAGTAGCAGAAAAAAAAAATAAACAACAATAATAATAATAAAAATAATAATAATCATAACAAAGACACAACGACTTTTGCTGCACTCAAAACATTTTATAAGTAATATTCTGGCTCCTCAAATCTTAAAAAAAAAAAATTTTTTTTTTTTGGTTCATTGCGCGCTGCCGTTTGGGATGCGCACTTGAAAAGAAAATAAAAAAAAAAAAAAATCGCTATTAAGTGTCAAAAGCAAACACAAATATTTCGCTAGAAAAATATTTGCAACGAAAACTGCTTTTGTTGTACTTGAAAAGTTTTGTAATGGAGTTATTTTGCTTACTTTATATTTATTTTTATTTTCACTTTTATTTTCTTTTTTAGCAAACAATTTTAAAAAGAATTTTTATTGTGTTGCAAACTTAAAAAACTTTAAAAAAAAGAAAAGAGTATAAAACAAAGAAATAAAATAAATAAAGAAATTTTAGAGCGAAAAAAATAGATCAAGTAATTTTTAATAAGAGTCTGCAATGTTATTTTTTTTTCTTGAGTATTTGTTTGCACAAAAGCAAGAAAAAGTAGCTCAAAGCTTTATGACATTTTATTTTTCTAGATAAAGCACATACTTTGATGTAATAAAATTACGCGGAAATCTAGAATAAAGTTTATTTGAGCGTTTTGTTTTTATGCACTAACACTTGCTTCAAAATTTTGTTGAAATTCGTTTTAAAGTAATTTAACAAAACATTTTTTTTGTATCTATAAAGTAGAACAGGAACTTTTCAAGTCCGTCTGTCTTTCTTAATGATGAAACTAATTTATCAGATTTTATAAAAGACTTGGTTTCCTTTTAAAATTAAAAAATGTTACCAAAAGCAAAAAAAAAAAAAAAAAAAAAAAAAAAAGAGTGCTGCTATCGAGTATGCGGCATTCTCTATACCCAATCTATAAAACCTAACAGTTATGTAATATCTTTTGTGGCACCTTGCTTCTGACACACAAACTAAGTAGGGCCATAAAAAAGCTTACGATTCAAATTTCATGTCAATATCTTAAAAACATTCTGAGTAAAACGCATCGCAGCAGACAGACAGACAGACGGACAGACAAATGGACATGGCTAAATCGATTCGTCTCATCGAGCATATTAATAAAATATATACTGGGTTAGGTCTGTGTAGAGCAACATTTTCAAAACGGCGTTGAAAAAGAATGGTTACAAGTGAACTTTAGAATGTTCTACAGATTCATAGATTCAAGTTTGTTGACAATATTTTTAATAGACATCATTGTAGACGGACGGACGGATGGATGGACAGACGGACTGGTGGACAAATAGACATGGACAGATCGAGTCAACTTTCGATGCTGATCAGAATATATATGGTGTGTAATGCTTCCTGAGCCCCTACTTGGAGTTTCGTCTAATACCGACTATTGTGTTTAAAATATCGACTTAAACAAGGGATACGATGTCCTTAACCCGTTAAGATAGGAGTGGCACAGCCAGCCATTGAAAGGAGAGAACTCAGTCAGTATCTTCACTCAGTATTTTCAGTATTTTCAGTTATCCTATAGTTAAGCGGCCCTTAAGGTGCTGAATGTCGCGCAGCCCTCAATGAGATGGCCCAAGATTGTAGTATTCAACTTGTATGTGTAACTGGACCCAGCAATATCGAAGAAAAAGCATTGCAGACGAACTAGATAGCTTAGAAACAACGACCCATATCCTTCCTGCAAAGAACTAAGTTGGAATAGTACTAGCTTATCTACTAATCGTCAATAGTTAACAATATGGCCGATTTACAATCTATACAAGACCACGAACGTCCGCGAAAACAAAATACATATGTCTCTACAAACAAAATATGCTTAAGCTGTAAAAACTCTGAAGTGGAAGAGGATGTTGAACTTTTGGTTTGGCACTACCCATCCATTTGTAGAACAAGATTTTTACATATTTGGTCAACAAATTCTTAAAGAAGCTGTCAGATATATTCACAATTGGAAAATAAATAAAATTGTTAAGTACGTTAAGGCATTCAAATGTTGGCAGCTTCTAAAGTCTCTTTTAATTTAACGAAATCCTTTGGCAACACAATGGGCCGCTTCTGGCTAATGTATTTTAGTGTGCTCAGCGCACTCAGCCACTGAACCTAATGCCAACTTCTGCTCAACCAAATATATCCTTTAGCTATAGGATATGCAAATTAATGTTGCAATATTAAGCATAAACATTAAATATTATTGTACAATTTGTTATGCATGTATCTGAAGCAAATCAAATTTAAATTAAATAATATTTAAATACGCAAACATCGCAACAAATGCAAATCAAAGTATTTTAAATGCAATTATCGAAATTAGCGTAAATGATTTGAGCGTTAGCAATAAAATGAATATTTGATTAAATTAAATTGACATCATTTCGAAAGTAACAAAAAAAACATTTAATTTAAAACATAAATTAGGTTTAATTCAAATACAAATAAATTAAAACAAATAAATGTATTTTTTATTTATTTTATTATTATCATTACTATTTATTTTTTTTTTTTTTTTTTTGAAACATTTATAAAAGATAAAATTAAACGTTTTCTTTTAATTATTGACAACAACATAAATATGTACGCAATATAAATATAAACATATATTCACAAAAAACCAACAACAACAACAAACAAATACAAAATATTAAGTATGCGCAACGTTAGCCAAGCACAAGTTAAGCATTGCTTTTCGCTTCTGAGTTCATTGCCATGAACTAAAAATTTAAATAAAAAAAAAATAAATAAATAAATAAATAAATATATGCACAAACGTGTTTCAATGTTGCACAAAGTAAGTGGGTATGTATCAAAACACAGCTCTGGAAGGCGAAAGCAACTAAAAATTTTTGCAACTAGTGTATCTATGTATGTATGTGTGTGAGCGCTGAATATATGACTTAGGGCAACAGTGAATCCAAAGCCAAAGGCAACCTAGAATCATTGACACAGTTTTCTAACAACTAACAAACCGAAATATTTCAAAGAATGAGTAGTTTTACTCATAAATAGAGAAAAAAATAAACTAAAACAATAAAACACAAATACACAAACACACACCAGAATAAATGCAGTTAGCAAGGACGAGAAATAGTGCAACTATATTTATAAAGGACACGCACATGCAACGAACTTTTGATTAAAATGTCGTAACAAAAGCTTAGAAAAAAAAAAAAAAATATAAAACGAACAAATTGCGTGTGGCTGTTGTGGCCTTTGCGACAGCTTTGTAGGCGGGTTCGGATCGGAGCATAATAATACAACCAAAAGTTGAAATAACACAGTCGAAACTTTTGAAATTCAAATTTATCTTGCAACTTTTGTGCGCTCAATGTGCATGCATGAAATGGCAAAAGTGTCGAAATATAGAAAACTCGCTTGTAGCAGAGTTTAAGACCAGAGCCAAATGATGTTTGATGCGCTGGCGACAATGCTACGCTCGAAGCGAAAAATGCTGGGGCGGTGTTTTGAGCTTAGTGGTAGTGCAAAATATGTATGCACAACAACAAAAAAAAAAAAAAAAAAAAAAAGAGGAAAAAAAAAAAAATTAATTACACAGATGAACAAACGCATAAGAATGCAAATTTTGTATTCAGTTTTGTGGCTTTTGGCTTTGGCTTTCAGATACTTCTTCCCTAATATGCTGCTTTGTCAATGTGGCTAAATATATTCGAAGCATCGAAAGCGTTTCAATGTTTCTGCAAAATGTTTTGCATTACAGCAACAGTTGCAGTTGCAGTTAAGGAAAACAACCGCAACAAATGCGAGAGTCACGTGTGTACGTGCCGTATATGCCACACCGTAATTTGGCAACGTTACGCTTTTTCGATGTCGACAACTGCTGCCTGCCGTACTTGCTTACTCTTTGAACGGCTGACTAAGTTCATAAGCAGATTTTGTTGTAGTAAATGTTTTGTCGAGCGTTGTTTTGCAACACCCAGGCACGCACAATTCATTGAATGCAAATTGTTTTGTTTTCTGTGCTTTGATTGATGTCATTCTTATACGTTTTGTATCTTGTTGTTGTTGTTGTGGTTCTTGTTTCATCTTATTCGCAAATAGCAATAACAAATTTACAGACTTAACATTTATATTGATAGCAAATCGATATTTTAAGGTATTTACTTGTTAAAAAAAAAAAAAAATAATAATTTAAATGTCTGCAATTCCAATTTAGTTTGAAAATTTGATTTTATTTAAAATAACAAAATAAAATTTTGCATTTATAAAAATGTTTTACATTGATACCAAATATTTATATTCTGTAATTGAAGTATGTTTGGTTATATTAAGTTTGTGCAAACGTTTGTAACAGGCAGCAGCACATCAGATGAATTTTAGGTACATCATTTAAATATATTCCCATATTTTATTTATTTTTTTTTTTGGAATTTCAATTTCGTACAAAATGAAACTAGAAACACTGCTAAGAAAGTTACCAAGATACAGTATAACTGAAGTTTCATATAAATTACGTATAAGGTATCTAATAGTCGAGCATACTTGACCGCAGTGTTATTTTCCTATTTTAGTTATTTGAAACAAAAATTCAAAGTCATTCAAAAACATTTTGTAAACATTTGAATGATGTTTTTAATTTATTTGTAAAATATTTTTAACAAAATGTTTTCCTTTTATTTATTTATATTTTTTTTTAAACTTTAATACATCACTCCAATTTAAATTAAAAGTAATGAATAAATTGGCATAAATCGTTTATTTTTCCAGTTATGTAAAGCTTACTCAGAATAAAAATTTGAAGTAAATTAAATTTATTTTATTTTTTTTTTCAGTTTAAAATTAAATAAATCTTATATTTTTATGCAGAAAAAAGATTAGTAAAATAAAGAAAAATATTATCGACACTCTCAAATTCTATCTCGTTAATTAATTTTCAAAGTAAATGAACACTTTTTGGTAAAATCGATATATGTAAACTAGTAAAAATATTTCTATGTCCGCTATAGACTTTGGAAACTATTCAACCGATGAGTCGCCAACTGGTTTCATTTGAAAAGCAAGAATGCAAGTATAATTATAAGCTACTAAAATAATGCATAAGGCATATGCGGTTCAATCATGAAGTCGATTTTTGACTTTAAGAATACAAAGTATTTTTTTTTTTTTTTTTTTTTTTTGTTTTTATACTAGCCCAAACATATTGTGTTCTTGCTGTAATAAATAAAAGGTATTTTTAGTGCTTTTTGTATGTTTTTATAATAGCCCCGAAATATATTGGTTTCGCTGCAATCACAAAATAAAAAAAAAAGTACAAAAATGCCATCGAAAAAGAGCTGCAATTGCACAAAAAGCAGCAAATGCGAAGCGGAACAGAGCAGCCCAAACGCTCATACAACGTAGTAGCACACACCGCGTATTTTTTTATAAAACTTTAGCAAAAATATTGAACTAAATCTACTTAAATACTTTTCATAATTCCAAAGACTTTTATAAAATATGCTCTTAATGCAATGCATTACCATAAAATTGTTTATAAAAAACAATATTTTTTTTTTTTTAAATTTCAAAAAAAAAATTGTAAAAAAAATAAAATAAATGAATTTATGTGCTTTTATTTTGGAATATTAAAAAAAATTTAAAAGCAACATCAAAGCAATATTATATCTCAAAGTCTGTGACTGTTTCTGACATAACAAAAAAAAAACATGTTTGTAAAATTAAAAAAAACGCAAATGAAACATTTGTTTTTTTTCGGTTTAAATTAATTTAATAAAAAAGAACAAAAAGCAAACTAACAATGCATAAAGTAACAAAATGAAAATGGTCACTTAGCAAAAGGAAAAAGGACAACAAAAAAAAAATGCTAATAAAATTCCTAAAAATTTAATTAAATGTAACAACACGAATTAAAATTAATTGACTTCATGCTGTTTTTGTTTATTTAGCTGACTGTGCAAATGTTTAAGATATACAAGAGAAATGGACTATACTATATACATAAATATCTTATATTTTTTTATCTTTTTCTCTCTCTCTTTTACAGTTGCTTTGGCAGCAACAGCTACAGATGAAACCGAAATGGCGCCAACGCCAGACGAAACATACTCCTTGTTGTCGACAAGTAAAAATGTTTTGCAAGAGAAATTACACCGGAATATAAATCAAAATTTAATTATGTCGCCCACTATCATGAATAACAATAACAACAACAACAACAACAAGAACAATGTGGACAGCGAAACATTGGCAGCAGCACCAACAGCAGCCGCATTAACTGCAGCAGCACACAAAAATAACAACAACAATAGCACAATATCCGCCGCCTGGCACTATTACAGCAACATCAACGCTCTATCAACACGCACCAGCAACATCGTCCAGTAGCAGCCATAGCCACAGTCATAGCCAGAGCAGCAGTAGCAGCGGGGGCAGCATAACAAGTTTCGATTCAACGAATTTGATCGATGACAAAAGAGAAGCACGCCTACACTCACAAATGCATACATCGGCTGCATCCGGTTCTCGCATACAAGCCAAGGACACCGCAGATGTGGTGCATACTGTGCCATTGCATCGTTCTATACAAGAAAATCATCTTGATGGCAGCAGCAGCAGCAGCCACAACGGTGCAGAGTTGGGTGTTGATGGCGATGTCTTTGGTACGCCAATGTACTTTGGCACAGAGAATTCAACAGTGGTAACAACGCAGATTGGTGCCACAGCACATGTACCCTGTACAGTGCATCATATTGGCGATGGTGTGGTAAGTGTAAATTTTTTTGTTTATTCTTTTCGATTTTTTTTTTTTTTTTGTCTTAAGACACACAGAAATACTCAGAAGCAGATTTAAAGCTGAAACGTCGTTCGAGTTTTTGTTTTTTTTTTTTTAATTTTTAATTTTCTTATTTTCTTTTTTTATTTCTTTGTGCTTTACGCTTTATTTGTTTTTCTTATTTTTTTTTATTATTATTTCTTTTTTTTACTTTGTCAACTTTTCCTTGACCACAGCGCATAAATAAATTCTTATTTTTCAATTTATCACATTTGACAAAAGTTTTAATAAGAATTTCCATCGTTTTACTTTCATAATTTTAAAAAAAACAAAGCTGTGTGCCCAAGTACAGTCTTTGTTATGATCGAAGTCAGTAATACCACAGCACATGTCTTGCATTGAAAACACTAGTTTACATATTTTGACTTTGTCGAAGGTTCAAGGTTCTCAAGAATCTATTCCCATTTATTTTGAGCCGTAGATTCCAAAAATGGCAACCAGGAACGTTCTTAAGATATTCTAAAACAAGAAAAAACGCTGAAGTCGAGTATGCTAGACTGCAAGATACCCTGTTCCCAATCTTTATGTACCTTAAGTTAGGTTCTATTTTACTACCATACCATACCTCATTGAATTAAATTTTCATACAAAAACTTAAAAAATCGGGTATATCTTTGTATGGGGGTTACACCTAAAATTTTGTTGGACCTACCCATATTGAGATATTTCATTGGGACTATCATAGACATAATTTATTCCAAATTAAGACTTCCTAGAATAAAAGACAATAAAATTTGTATGCAAAGACACAACATTTTGGGGTACATTTTTATGGGGGGCTATACCTAAAATTTTTGTTGGTCCTACCCATAGGCATAATACATAATATAATTTATACTAAATTTTGAACTTTCCTAGAATAAAATACAATGACGTTTTTATGTGTAATGGAGTTTTGACGTCTTAAGAGACCTTAAGTTTCAAATATGGTGACCCTATCTCTTATAGTCTCGAGATAATTTCTCTCATACGGCAGACAGCAGGACAGACAGTCGGACATAGCTGGTTCGACTCATCTTTCAATGCTGATTAAGAATATATACAATATACTTTAAAGGGGTCTTTCTAGCCTCCTTCTGTCTGTTACCCTTTGGGTAAAGAGTATAAAAAAACGTATTATTTTTTATGTATTATCAGTTTGTCGGAAAGTTTGTAACGCATTAAAGGAGGCATCGGAGACCCCATAAAGTATATATATTATTGATCAGCTCGACGAGACGAATCGATTTAGCCATGTCCGTCTGTCTGTCCGTCCGTCTGTCCGTCTGTCCGTCTGTCTGTTGCAATGCGTTTTTCTCGAAAAGTTTTAAAGATATTGACCTGAAACTTTAAACTTAAGCTTTTTGTGTTCCTAGGCAGTTTGTATGTCAGAACCAAGGTGCCACGCCCATTTTTAGATATAGCACCCATACAAACTTACCACTTTTTTTCGATTTTTTGTATGTAAATTGTTTTTATTTGTAAATGTATTTACTACAAATATGGATAAAAGCACTTCTAATGACATCCAATTTCAAAAGAAAGGTGCCACGCCCATTTTTTGATACGGCCCCCATTCAAACCAAGCGCCCATTTTTCAGATTTTGTATGAAAATAGTTCTTATTTATGGATATATTCACTCCAATCTGTGTAAAATCACTTCTACTGTTATCCTATGAATATGCTTCCGATATGACAAGGATCGAGCCTCTTTAACATATAGTCCCATACAAACTCACCTTCTATTTTTTTGTTTTTTTCAAGAAAATATATAAAGTTTCGAGTAGCGGGTATTTGAGCTTCGGTGCTTCCGAAGTTAACGTTCTTGCTTGTTTCATTTAAAAATTATTCTTTTTTAGCATTGAATCTTCACAAAAATATGTGTATAATTCGATTCTCAGTAAAAGCGCGACATTTTTGAATTAAATTTTTTGTTAACATTTTTGGAACTTACATGGGAATAGATTTATGGGAACCCATAACCGTTTTGGCTGTTAACTAGTACAAATGCTATTCTAAGCATCTAAAAAGCCTTACATAACTATCTAACTAACTGCATTGAAATCATAATTGTTGTGTTGATTTTATAATTATTTGTACGTGTTAAAATATTAATTTGAAGCAATTATATATTGCATTCAATACAGTCTGCTTTTAAATACTTATGTGCATGTATGTGTATAGTAATATTTAATAGCATCATATTACATAGTAAACACTTTTAATTATGCGCCTAGTATAATGTTGCTTTGAGGTGAAACACAAAATTACTTATACATGCATATAAGTACTACGCATGATTTTGAGCCACAAAGCTAGATTTTGTCGCATTCAATTTTGTTTTTTTTAAATTCCCAAGAACATCAACTTGAATGCTTCATATATATAATTTTAGCATGCGTTGTTCATTTGCAAACAAATATATATATTTTATAAGGCGATTGTGTAGGTTTGTGAAAAGTACACACACGTGCTGTTTTAATTGAAGCGTGTAATGAAAACCTTAATGCACATACAACATACTTTATTAAGTTTGAGTGCAGAGTAATGTCGACGCATGTAAATGCTTATATAAATTCATTGCACATCACATCATGCTTATGTAAACTTTTGAAATTTAAGTTTTATTGCAAAAAAACAAACAGCTTCATTATTGCGCTACTTCAGTTGCAATATACACTTTCATTATTGACTTTGATACTCCGCGACGGCGACGGCGGCGGCGGCAACTGTTTAATTTGCTGCCAAATTACACTTCATCTACTTTAATTTTATTAAATTCGCTCAAGTGTAAGTCTGGTAGATGATTTTCTGCACTAATTATTTACAAAATTTTCATTTATAGTAGCAATCTTTGTCTTTTATCGAAATCATTCAAATTGAAGTTAAAGTGTAATATTACGCATACGCAATGTTTCGCAACTGTTTACCTTATAAACAGCTTTGAGCATAAATTTAATTATTGGCAATATGCTACATTTAAATTATAAACTTGTCATGTAAAATGAGCTTAAATGAAGCCTGTCATATACCACAATAAACAGCTCACAACAATCATTTTGTATAATTATTGAAATGAGATACTTAAAATATTTTAATTAAATTAAGTTAATAAACATTAAAAAACAAAATAATTTCTACACTTTCATTAAAATTATATTGACTGCATGCCAGATACTATTTTATAATTTGAGATCATTATTATTTCTAGCATCATGTTAATTACACACTTTGAAAAATGAGTGTGTATGCAATTTTAATGTGCAACAACTGAAAGCTTTTAATTATCACTAAGACCTTTGGCAAAACATTTACATTATAGTAAGTGCACAATTACACATGTGTGTGTGTGAATGTAGTCAAATAGCAATACAAGTACAAATAGAAATATATATTTTTATATGTATAAATGTTTAAAACGCTACTTGAATATTTATAAAATAAAAGTAGATAACTAAACGTCAACCTTTTTTGTGCAAATTTACATTTAAATAAATCCAATGCAATTAAAAGGATACCGCAGCAAACCAAGCAATGCATTTTGTTGTTTTGTTTTGTAAAGAATTGCAATGACAACAACGTTAAAATTCAAAGGAGTTAACATGATTTTCGTTGCCTGCAGTTAGTAGAACAGGAAAAGCTTTAATGCAAACAAACAATCAAAAGCTGCCAACAAAATACACAGCACACATTTGCATACAGACATTTAGATAGACGGACAGACATACATAGCAATTCAAGGACTGATGTATAGATGTATTTATTTTTTAATGTCATACGTTTTGTGCATTCGCATGCAAATGCACAAAAGAAAAAGTCAACTTTAACACTCGTCACCTTTATAAAAAAAAAAAATAGCGTTAAAAGTTAGAAAATGCGCAAAAGATAAAGTAAAAGTCTTGTTAAAAATATACAAAGTCACTCAACAGTAAACGACGCCATATTTGCTTGCTTGCTTTATGTCTGACAGCTGCACTTAGCGAACACCTTTGGCTGTGTATGCAACATTGATTATAGATATTGCATACTTTGAGGCGTTTGTTTATAAATCAAAGCTACAGTTGAGTTTTTCATTATTTTTAAAGCACTTTTACTTATTATTATTATTATTGTTGTTGTTATTGTTCTTTTTTTTTGCAGTTCAAACGCAAAACGCTTTGTCTGCCTGTCTTGTTGGTTTTTTTTTTGTCATAAATTTTACTTTTTTTACTCAGCAATAAAATGCAGGAAACATTAAGTAAATGAATTACTTCCTCTGTAGAAAATAAATAAAAATGAAAGCACAACAAAAGAAAAGCGGTAACTTTACTTGAAGCTTAAATAAACTTCAAACATAAAAAAAAAAAAAAAATATGGCAGCTATACTTGCTTGTGTTGCGCTACAAGTTATGCTTGTGGATTTGTGCAAATCAAAAAAGTAAATTTATGCAAAAATGCTTTAAAACGATTTAAAATATTTATTTATTATTCTTATACTTTTTCATTTTTTTTTTTTTTTTTTTTATTTTTTGTTTTGTTTATTTTATTACATAAAATGAAGCTCTCTCTCAATTTTATAGAACAATTACTAAGCAAATTAATCTCATCGCTTTGGAATAATGCAGAAAATTTCATTGTAAGCTTAAAATTTGTCATTAAAAATAGTAAGCTACGTGTAAATTGTCTAAACTTGCTCACGCATGACAGCGTTTCAGTTCGGTACTCTAAATCTAAATGAAATTATTTAAGCAAAGAGTGTCGTCGTCGAGTAAATGTATGTAGCAGCAAAGGCACAGAGCAAAGTATTTTTAGTCTAAAATATAGAAGACAGCTTAGCTACACTTGACTGCTGTACTCGACTGCTATGCTCGACTTTGAAGCACTTAATTACTTTCCAGATAAATTATCGTTTAAAATGTCTAGACTCTAGATAAATGCAGATATTTGAACAGTGTAGCAGCAGCAGCAGCAATAGCAGCAGTTAAAAGCGGCAGCATACAAATAAAGCAAAAATAAAATAGAAGCCAAAAATAAAGAAAGTTTGCACACAAATAATTAAGTCGAGTGCAAAGATTAAGTAGATGGGCGTGCCTGCAGCAAAATGGGCATAGATTACATTAAGGATATTTTTCTAATTTATATATAAATTTCTCAAAGTTAAATTATCTTCTTCTCATTTTTTAATAGCAGAAACAGCAGCATATGCTCTAAAGACATACACGATAAAAAAAACGTAGCTACATACATGTAGGCATAATTAGGGTCACACGGAAAAGAAAGTCTATCTACGGAAATATCACACAAATCTCTATATGCATATGTGTATTAGAAAATATTTATTAAGAAAATATTTTTACTATAAGATAAAAATGAAAAGAAAGATATAAAAAATAGCACATAGAAATTGGAATTTTATGAGAATTAATGTTTAAGGGTCTTATTTTGCTCATTTTGCAGATCCGGCAGATATGCTCGCACTCAGAATTTGCTACATTTTTAGCATAAGAGGAACCCAACAATGCTAGATAAACAATAAAGATAAAAAAAAGGTTACAGAGCAGAGTTTCTTAATATAGCAAGTATTTTTGGTTTTCAATCTGATAAATATATAAATTACTATTGTGTGTGTATTTGGCTTATTTGAGAAGCTTAATAATAATACAAAAGGAATATTTGATTTCATATTTACAAATTTGCATATATACAAATTTTAAAACGAATCGAAAATTTAAATTCATTGAATATGAATAATAATATCGAGTTTGGTAGTTAAGTTATACAGAAAAACTAGTTCCAAAGAGCAAATGAGTTCTTACAAAAAGTTCTCGACTACAAGATACCCTGCAGCCAGTTCATTTAAAACTTAATTTACAACTTTTGTTACTATATTTTTGTATATTAGCGTTTTTAGCTTTTAAATAAAAATAATGAAAAAAGCAATACATACATTTTCAAACCTCTTAAATTCAATCGTGGGTGTCTTGGTTTCAAATATGGTCGCAGCAGGACGGACGGTCTAACGTATG
The DNA here is from genome assembly GCA_018903435.1 of Leucophenga varia. Classification (NCBI taxonomy): domain Eukaryota; kingdom Metazoa; phylum Arthropoda; class Insecta; order Diptera; family Drosophilidae; genus Leucophenga; species Leucophenga varia. The sequence continues at coordinate 3,508,790 of JAEIFJ010000935.1, read as the reverse complement.
TACGGATAGGCAGACATTGCTATATGGATTCTCATTTCAATACTGAACAAGAGTATATATTTTTATACCCTTCACACATAGTGTGAAAGGGTGTATTCAGTTTACCGTAGTATATATATTCTTGTTCAGCTCGACGAGACGACTCTATCTTGCCATGTCCTCCTGTTTGTCTGTCCGTCTGCAGCTACACATTTAATTCACTTGGTTTTAAAGATATTGAACTGAAGGTCGGAAATTTATGCTTTCCCAGCAGCAGTTGAAAAGTGAAAATTATGGTGCCACGGCCATTTAATATTTAGGAAGCTACTCATGTTCAGAAAGTGACCAATGGTTGAGGCGGGACCAATATAACATGTAGTCCTCCTAAAAGTGTACCCTATTATTATTATTTTTGCTAATTTAACATATATGAAAAATGGGTTATTTAAGAAGCGTTTTTTTTAAATCATTTTCACAGAGGAATATATGGTTGATGTAGGGTCATTGTAGTATATAACCCCCAAAACTACTGAACTTACATATTTTTTTAAGAAATGTTAGTATAATCACAGTGTGAAGGGTATTAAAGCTTTGGATCGACCGAAGCTAAAGCCTTTATTTGTTAAGGCTTTACTACGCATCCTTTTGTATAGTACGTTTGCCTAAATTTAATATATCCTTTTACTTTACGAGTGCATGGTATAAAAAGTATTTTTCCTTTCTACCTGAAAGTAGGCTATGACTTTTGATAGTTGTAAGAAAAATAAAAAATTTAAACTATAAACTGTATGCCTTAAAATGGGTCTAGCCGATCGAAATTAACGTTTTAAATCTAACTCATTTTTATGTAGAGTACAATTAGAATAGATTTTAAAGAGAGAGGGAGAGAAGGACAAGTAAACGGATGGCTAGAAATGTAGTTAACAAGAATATGTATGAAAAGTGTCTTTTTAAATGTGATTTGCAAAATCTACGATAATGCTCAAATACTTCAAAGCTTATATGTCAAGTGTATAAAAAATTTTGGACTTTTTTCTTCTTATCCATACTCCTTTTTTTCTTTTTATTTATTTATTTTTTCTTTTTTTTTTTTCTTGTATTGTAACATTTGTTTGCAAAATCAATTTTCTACATGTTTTATATTTTTTATGAGTTATTATCTTTTCTATAAAAATATATATTTTTTTATTGCACTTTACATGTAGGTTGTATGATTTTATTGCGTATACGCATTGTTTTTCATGCACATATACAGACATAAGCTATAACAATATACACTACATATATGTTTGTCTTGAATTCTTTAGTTATTATATATGTGAAATATAATGTTTTAGTATTATACTTATATATTTTTTGTACATATACTATATATGTATATACATACATATAACCTATTTTCTTTCAACGTTGGCATTGCCAGCTGACAATGGCGATTCAGTTGCTTGTGCTGCTTTTACGCCATTGTATTACAATGACCTCCGTGCGCAATTTTTTTGTGTGATATATGCCAACAACCTCTATTTTTGCGACGCTCAATCTATGCCGTTTTCTATTTTATAGAAAAAAATATACAAGTGCAATCTCAACAGTTCACACTTGTCGTCGTTAGTCGTTTCAATGTTTTGCCTCATCACTGCGCTGCTGCTGCTGCTTTTGCTTTACAATTTCAAATGAAAAACTTTATGGCTTTTTTTTTTTCTTCTAGTTTTTTTAGTTCATTTATGGACTCAATTGTAGATACATATACTATATATATTTTATCGCTTTGAAAATAAATGTAGCTGTTGACTTTAAAATATATTTTTTTATGCAGCATTTTAGTTTATGAAGTGTAAAAATAAAGTGCAAAAAAATAGAACAAAAAAAAGAAAAAATACAAATTGAATGCTTCGAATGTAGCACAATAATGAAGTGGGTCAGAAAACATGCCGCATTTTAATATAAAAAAAATTTAATAAAAGACAAAAGCTTACTGATTTTCATTATTCATGTTGCTTTCAAAATCTAAAAAAAATATCTACATCATTTCTAATATCAACAACATTGTAATGCATAATTTTTATACATAATCACGGTCATATAGTATAGTGCCAGACAACAAAATTAATGTTGCCGGAAATTGTTATAAACCTTTTAATGCTGCATACAAATCATCATTATCACATTGTTGTTTTTTTTTTTGCGTAATTAAGCGACCGACATTTTCCATTTTCTTTCATTTTTCGCCTCAGCTGTCGACACATCAAGCCATATTGTTATTGTCCTACATTATTGTTATTCAAGTTACTGCTTTTTCATTTAATAAGACATTTTTAGGACACACTCTCATTTTGGGCCTGTCATGCTATGTATTAGCACTAATTTTAAGCATAATGAACCCCAAAAAACAAAAAAGAAAAAAGTCGACCGTAAAAATTTTGTTAAGACTTTTGCGTATATTTACTAAGTTAACTTGAGTGACGCCATATTTTTACGCTTGTTAACTTTTAAACACACACACACACCTACACACATACTTATGCATATATAAACAATAGAACGATTATACTTTAAAACAATTATTATGATGAGTTTGTAGCCATTATACAATACATATACCATATAAACTTAATTCATGTCGTCAACAGTAACTTGTTTCTTTTATCCTTTAGAAAGGTAAAAGATTGTGCAAGAATTTCAATACTTTCTACAAAATCGACACATGAGTTTGAATTTTATATAAAATAGCTACTAAGAAACTAAGCAGTATTCATGCATAATATATGCCTTGAAAACTTTTCAATGATGCAAAAGTTTGATATGAAGTTGGACTTTTTAGATACTTATAAAATTTTTCATCTTGTTGAAATTTTTGGATTTAAAGTTATTTTTGTTGACATTTTTGTTGTTATGCTCACTGACATTAGATTCAGTCAATAGAAAAACTAAGAAACAGGCGAAAGAGACAGACGGACAGCTATGTATGAAGTATTTTATTATTATAGGAAGCACTTTTTTAATATGAGTATAGAATTTTTCACTCATATTGTACTCATTTTAAAAATGCTATTTATTACTTTTTAATTTATTAGTACTTTTTTTCAATTAATTTTTTTTTTTTTTTTTATCGTAAAATATATTTTTCGTAAAAGAAATAAAAGTAATTTGTTAAATTGAACGTAAGACGCACTTAATTTTCATTTAATTATGTGTGCATTACTTTTTTTTTTTTTTTTTTTTTGTAGTTTATTATACAAAGTGCTAAAGGAGGTTTATAAAAAAAAAAAAGGAAAAAAATATAAACTACGAATAAAGTTTCACTCAAAAACGTTTTAATGAAATAAGGTCGAGTAGTGTTGTGTTGTTGTTTTTTATTAATTGTAAAATAATTGCGTGAACATATATGAATTCATATTTTTAATACACTACAGAAGAGCAATAATAGGAATTTAATTTTATATTGATTATTTGATATACATGATATCGGGATATTGAAGAATCCATTGATATTACATTAAGAAGACAGAAGATTGGATACCGCATAAGAGTCTCATATGTATTGGCGAATGGAAGTAGTAAAAAAACTCAGCCGCGTTCGTTTAAAACACGTAAAAGACAACGTAGCTTACCAAAAGTCATAGATCTATGCATATGAGCCTGAATAAACAACAATGGATTGTATGGGTGTTCCAAGATGAGGCTCATCTAATAAAAAGTTGTACGCAAATGTAGATTGTTTTTTTTTATTTTTTTATTTTTTTTGTTTTTATTTTGGGAAAATCTGTTCTTGCCGCTATTGTACCATTAGAGAATCGTTAGGCAGCCAATTTTGATTGGTACGTAAATATTTGTTTCTCAGAAATCTTTTGAGAAGTGAAGTAAACAAACCCCGTAAACTAACTATTTTTCATCCTGACAATGCGAGCTCTCACGCAATATTATCAATTTCATGGGTCATTTGCATTACAGAAAATTGCGAGCTTCAACAATCTGAAGAAACCATTAAACAGCTCGTTTTGGAGTTACTTACCTACTTTTACCTACAGCTGATAACTGGTTCTACAGCTGATGCTGGAACAACCCAAAGCTAGTCAGCGCCTGACTTAGGTTGTTCCAGCTTTTGTAGCTGGGATACGAAACAATATTGAGGCTTGGCCATTATGCAAATTTTCTAGTTGGTGTATTCTGTTTAAAATGTAAACTCAGCTGAAAGAATGCTGAGAGCGCAATAGCAAAAAGTACAATAGGAACATGAGAGGCTTTCTGAAACTATTTCTAATGTACCTAAGACCGAAAGTAGTTAAAGGTTAAGAGACTAAGATTCCTCTTCCTTCTTCGTAGGAGAGCATCCATAGTCGAGTGAATCTAAAGCAGCCCATTGCCGGACAAACACAAAGAAGGTGTACGCTTGTCAAGCCTATTTGGTTAAGATGGCATCTCAGACAATTGTGACCAGTAGCCAGTATGCACCCTAAGATCATGACGAGTGAGATGGGGCGAACTAACTGCTTAGCTTGTAATAGACCCGGATTATGCATCCAATATTGATTAAGAGATTCTACTGAAAACGTATCAATTATACGTAATGCAAAAACCCTGCTAAGCCCGCAGAAAGTCTCTGGGCCAAGAAGAGGCGAGAAGGAGCCAAATTTTGCGAGCTCGTCTGTGATTTCATTGTCCAGGGACCCAGCAGATTAAGACTTTACGAGCTTGAGTGAGGTGTTGAAATGTATAATAACACTAAAGAATTAAACTAGATGAAAAGTCCATGAAGTTAGTGCCTTGATAGCTGCTTGACTACCCGAAAATGAGTGAAGATAATTAGTTATGAGTCTACCTTCAAAACCGCTGGGTTATTACCGATAGATAGGAGAACGGACATAATGATTAGTATCACCTTTTTAAATGGCCAAGAGATAATTGTAGGATATAATATTGTGCAAAATGAATATTTTTAGGTTTTAAAACTCTTAAAACCGATCTTACCGCAATGCTTTTATGTTTGTTTTTTAAAGACTTTGAAATAGTTATTCAATACAACTCATGCTGCTGTCAATATGCTAAGAGCAATATTTTTTTCTTTTAAAAAAAAGAAAACTTTTCAAGGTTTTCTACAAAGTTAAGCAACGATAATAGTAAAATCAGTAAAATTGTAGTTACTAAAAATTCGATATGCATTGTAAAATTTTGAAAAGTATTAAAGTGCCTAAAGCGTCGGTTTTATATATGTGAATGCGAATTGTTAAAAACTTTCAATCACTGCAAAATAAATATGTGCAATTCCAGTCAACACCCATACTCACACACACACACACACACACATAACTAACTATTTATACAAATAATGTATATAATTCTGTTCAACAAAATTTCGAATTTCGATTTTCACACTATTTGTGCAATTTGGGGAATAAAGTTTCTTTGCAAAATAAATTTGAATTGCGTTGAAAAAATATTGTATAAGCAAAATATGCATAAAATAAAAATTATTTTAATAAAAATAAAATCTAAAAAAAAAAAAAAGAAGAGAGCGAGAATGCTTGTTAAAAGTTTTTGTATTGAAAAAGTTTTACATAAATTTGCTTAGTTGCAGCAAGAATTGCATTCAAATTCAGCTAAAAATTGGAAGTGTTTAGATGAAAAGATAAAGCTTAAAAAAGAAAATTTGACAGGTATGCAAAATGGGGAAAAAAATAGCAAAATGGCGTCATAGCTTAATTACGAATAGACAAGCATATGTGAGAGTGTGTGTGTGTGTGCACAGCTGTCATAGATTTGCCGATAAACAGCAACAACAACAACAACAAAAAAAAAATCTGTCAAAACGTAAAAAAGAAAAACATTTTTGTAAAGGTATAAATTCTTTTGATTTGCGGCAGGCAAATGCCAAAATTGTCAAAAGCTTGTACAGCTAACAGCTGCATGCGAAACTTTGACTACTTTATGCGAACGTTTAAATATCGTATAGGTTTTTTTTAATTTTTTTTTTTTTTTTTTAAATATATATAGATACTCTACATGTATATGTAAAGGTCTTATTCACTGTGAGTTTGTGTTTGTGTAACTGTTGGCGCTGGCACAAAAAGGACATGTAGTTAGCATAAATTTGCCATAAATTTGGTAACAAGTGATTTGTGGCTATGTTGCCTTTGCCAACAGCATCAGTTACAGTTCGGTTTGCTACGAATTGGATGGTGGTTACGTAGCAGTCAAGGATATAAATTAAACGTGAATTTTTTTTATTTTTTTTTATTTTAAAGGTAAAATGTAAACAATTATCTGCGCTGAACACATACAAGCAAACAGCTACATACATAGTATATATTTATATAAATACATATATTGTACATGTATATTCTTGTGAAGCAAAGCACGCGAGTTCTGACATGTGCAGAGATTTATGCTATACAAACCACGCATTTCAGACGCATACAAACGCATGTCCTTGTCGACAAATGCGGAAAAGCGTAAAAAAAATAAAGCAAAACAACAACAACAACAAAAAAAATACAAAGGAAGGCATGCAAAAGCCACTGTTTTTGATTAATTGCCGACAGATTGTATATATACTATATAAAGTACATATATTGCATATGTACATATATATATATATTTTTTTTTTTGTTTATATATAAAATAGTTATATCGTTACATATTTTGTTGCTTCACACGCTCTAAATTTGTTTAAGCTTATATGTAAGTAACTGTTCTAATATTTATGCTACAATAAATTCTATAATAAATACAGCATAAAATTATGCATTTAATATAAACATTTTAAGGTATTCACAAGACTTTGTAGTACTGCAAAAATGTAAAATTGCCCAAGACTTAAGCTGAACATCTATTGTAAAAATTAAAATTTTACAATATTATTTGACAAGTTGATTTGCCTGTATCCTTTCAAAATATTGAATTGAAAAAATTCAAAAAGCCAACGATAAGCAAACAAAAATTACAATAAAATGAGAAAGTATAATAACACAGGGCAACGTGAGACTAGTTTCCGATTTATTTTTGAAAAATAGAAAAGTAAATAAAGATCACACTACTTATTTTGTATTGATATGACAAAATAAACAGGTAACAAGTTTTAAAGGGTCAAAATAATGCTACGCATTTCTAATTACTACTATCCACATGCACTTGATCACTTTTACTTTATTTGCCAACAGATGGCAACCTAACCGGCAATAGATGGCCGATTGCGCTATAAAAGTATTAACTTGTATTTTGAGTAATAAAAAAAATATTCTTTAAAATTTAGGAATTCGCTTCCCGATCTGAACTAATTTCTAACTGAAGATTTGCCTTGATTTAAGAAGCATTTGTACCATATTCAAAGCCATTAGCTCTATAAATTAATTTTTCTTCTCATAAGAACGTTTGTATGGTGGGCTATGTCAAAAAGTGAGCGTGGCACATTGATTTTAACATAGAAAGTATACAGGACCTAGAAAAGCTTAAGTTTAAAATTTCTGCCCAATATCTTTAAAACTTAGCGAATAAATCGCGCAGTAACAAACAGACAGACGGACTGACAGACAGACGAACAGACAGACAGACAGACAGACAGACGGACAAGGCTAAATCGATTCGTCTCGTCAAGGTGATCAAGAATATATACACTTTATAGGGTCTACGATGCCTCCTTTAATGCGTTACAAACTTTTCGACAAACTGAATATATAAACAAGGAAAAACGTTAACTTCGGTGGAACCGAAGCTGAAATACCCGTTACATGGGCGTGGCGTCTTGGTTTTGACCCTGGATGACAAAAGAAATGTTTTTACCCAATTAAGAGCGAGTACATTCATAAATAATTACTATTTTTAAACAAAAAATCGAAAAACATCGATAAGTTTGTATAGGGGCTATACCTAAAAATGGGCGTGGCACTCTCATTTTCGAACTTAACCTAGTCGTTGCCGAGAAAAGCTTTAAAATTTCAGTTCAATATCTATGAAACTAAGCGAATGAATCGCATAGCAACAAACAGACGGACATGATCAAGAATATATATACTTTATGGGGTCTCCGATGCCACCTTCAATGCGTTACAAACTTTTGGACAAACTGAATATACCCGTTTACACTATGTGTAACGGGTATAAAAATTGTATTAAACGCCTTCCACATATTTTAAAAATCTGAAAAATTTCTCAGATCAAAAGCTATCGAACCTCATTTAAGATTATTAAATATCGCTGAACAGTTTCTCCATGCTTACCTGACTATGCCCTTTTCTTTCATGTTTCCAACACTATTATTGCACTGATGCAACGAAGATTTTTTGACAAGGTTCAATTTAGAGTTTAGTAATCGAAGATTTTTCAATGGAAATTGTTGTAGGTTGTGCCACATTTTTCTTTCTAAATTTCAGTAGATTGGAGTACGTCTCACTCTCATACAACTTCTTCTCGCAATCAAATTTAAATAAGTTAGTATAAATTTATTAAGCTTAGCTCATTTTAATGGGCAAACCTATACGACTGCAGCTATTTTAATTTTATTTTTTTTTCCATCAAGCATAAAATCAATTCACTAATCCATTCAACTAATTTCAAATAATTAAATCATTTTTTTTTTTTGGCTTTTTTTAAGAGTAACCAAAAATACACAAAACTTGAAAATGAATTAAAAGCCAAACACAAACCCAAAGTAAAAAAGTAACTAAAATAAATTGGCAAACATTGTGCTGTAATGAAAATTAAGAGTTATTTACTTTATAAATTGGTAATAGATTTCGATTTTTCAATTTATTATCTAACTTAATATACGCGTGGTGTGTGCATGTGTATGTGTATGTGTGTGTGTGTGCGGGTAAATGAAAATCTGCCAATGTATTTTATATCAGAATGTATCAATGCGAATTTTCACTTGTGTCAATATTTGTACAGGCAAAGGGCTTAGCAAGCTTCAAACTTTTTTCTACGCGTTAGAGTTTTTCGATTTTGTGAAGACAAAAAAAAAAAGAGAAATAAGGAAAATATTTCGTAAATAAAGTGAAAAGAAAAAAGTTATCAATTGGAAATTGATTGATACACACGCAGACTTATACAATACAAAAAAAAAAAAAAAAATAGAATAGAATAAACACACAATTTGTGCTGAGTGCTAAGAAAACATATGAAATTTTGAATGACACCCCAAGCAAAACCCCAAACTTTCGTTGAATGCTGCTTTGCAACTTGTTACATATTTATGTGTATACATATGTTATACATATATATATATATATATATATATATATCTTTTGTGAACTTTTGTAGTTAGCATCATAGATATTGGCTGCTAAAAGCACTATGCGTCCCACATCAAGCGCCAATGAAATGATTAATGGTCATTGGAGATTAACTTTGGAATGAGTGCCAACAATAAAATAAAAAAAATACCAGCAAAAGCATAGTGCAAAGTGTGTTTGTGTGTGTGAGACTTAAATAAAGTCAAAGGCAGAAATAACATTTACGTAGCAGCAAAAAGCGCACAAAATTCTTAAGTCACGCATACGCAATGTACGCCCATGGCGCCACTATCGGAATGAATGAAAGACACTGCTGCTGCTCTGCTGACGTTTGATGCTTATAGACGTGCGCTCGTTTATTTATTATAAATTATATTTTTTTTTTGTTATTTACAGTTAAGCCTACATTTTGACCTATGACCCATTGGATCAATCAATCTGCTATTATTCATTTTGCTATCAATATTTTTTTTTTAATGTTGTTGTTGTTATTTTTGTAGTCCTTAGATGTAATTACTTTGCTTTTTTATACCCTGTACCCAAAGGGTAAATGGGTATATTAAGTTTGTGCGAAGGAATATTACAGACAGTAGGAGGCTAGATAGACCCTATAAAGTATAAATATGCTTGATAATTGTAAGGGAAGTCGTACTAGCTATGTCTGTCTGTCCGTCCGTCCGTCATGCTGTCTGCCGTATGAAAAAGATTATCTCGAAGACGATTAGAGATAGAGCTATCAAATTTGAAACTTACGCTCTCCTAAGCCGTCAATTGTTCACTTACAAATGGTTTTTTCTAGTCCCATTTTAAGGGGAGCATCCCATACAAATCTATTCCAAAATTTTGGGTTTTTGCATAAAAAACGTCTTTGTTTCTTATCGTAGGAAGTCTTAATTTAGTATAAAATATGCCTATGGGAGTTCCAATGAAGTATCTCAATATGGGTAGGAACAAATTTACCCCATTTTTGAAGTTTTTTTTATAAAAATCCAATACAACAAGGTATGGTACTAAGATAGAACTTGACTTAAGGTACATAAAGTCTGTCTGTCCAACCGTCCGACTGCATTTATGTATTTCATTCGCTTAGTTGTAAAGACCTAAGCAGCTTAAGTGTCAAAAACAAAGTATCACGCCCATTTTAAGGTGTAGCCCCTAATTAAACTTACCTTTTTTTTAAATTTATTGTATGATTATTTACAAATGTATTCACTCCAAGTTGTATAAAAATACTTCTTATGTCATTCAATGTCCAAACCAATGTAACAATCCCATTTTAGGCATATGCCTCATACGAATTTTCCGCCTATTTTCAAATTTTAAGTAGAAATAGTAATTTTTTTTTTTGAATGTATACACTACTATAAACATAAATCCCCCATACAAAGTCAACACCCATTTTATATATTTTTTTTTTAAAGAAAATGTTTATAATTCTATTTTTAAAATTTAACCCCATTATGCCATTCCTTCTTCAAATTTTATTAGCCACTGATGATAAAAAATAGACTTAACCATAATGTGGCTGGTATTTAAGCTTTGGTTCCACCGAAGTTAACGTTTTTCCTTACTTTTTCTTTTTTTTTTCTATCTCTTTTTTGTATTGTCACTTGTTTTTGTTCCTTTTCTAAGTTTATTTTATTGTAAGTTCATAAGCACCTTCTGCTTCATATAATGATAGATTAAGAAATATCTACTATATATTTAGTCAATTTCCTTTTTCTTAGTATTTTCTTCATATTTTAACAATTTTTCTTTCTCTTTTTTTTCTTTTAAGGTATCCTGGATACGTAAAAAGGATTATCATCTATTAACTGTTGGTTTAACCACATACAGCAGTGATGAACGTTTTAGTGCTACACATCTTAAGCACTCAGAGGTGAGTTGTTGTTGTTGTGAAAGCAAAATATAATTTCAATAAATTCTTTTCATAAGCATTGTATAAAACTAATGAAAATTTTAAATGGAAATTTAAGAGAATAACTGACAAACCATTTTTTGCATTTTCAAATAAAGAATTTTAAGCTGAGATAGCAGCTATATAGTATTTTTGTCAGGCTATATATAGATATAAATTTATATATTATTGATTTTTATTTTGTATTTTTTTAATATTTTTTAGCATAGAATTTTTTTTTTTTTTTTTGCAGCTGCAGTCAGTGCTGCAGAATGCATAAAAATAATAATAATATTTTCCTTTCAATATTTGTGAACAGCATTTTTCACATTGGAATGTCATAAATGCTTTAATGCACATAAATATCATTCATGATTCTATTGTTGAGAATTTTTTTTTCGACATATTTTTCAGGATTGGACATTACAAATAAAATTTGTACAGCTACGTGATGCCGGTGTCTACGAGTGTCAGGTGTCCACACATCCACCCACATCGATATTTTTACATTTGAATGTTGTCGGTAAGTTGCCTTAGAGATGCTTAGAAATAAAAAAAAAAGGAATTTACTTTGTCATTGCACATAAGACTATTGTACTTACGTACACATACATACATATGCAAAGCGAATTGAAAGTTTAGTGAAGCAGAAATGTTGCTGCTCCCAATTGTGTCCTTTTGGCATATTGGCACAATTTCCCTTTTATTTTTTTTGCTAAGATAACGTTTATAATTTTATGCTTAAATGAATTTTATGCTATTGAAACTCAATTTGATTTTTTGTTTTTATTGCGGCATTTTTTTTTTTCTTTTTTTTGTGCCTCGAGTACATTAAAAACAAAAAAAAATCTCAATTTTCGATTGACTTGAAATGGGTTTTATTTTATTTCTTTTTTTTTTTTTTCATATAGAGTAGGTACTATTATAGTTATATTATTTTGCCTATTATTATAGCTTTAATGGGCAATTCCAATGAGAATTTATGTATGAATATTACTTTAGGCAACTGGAAATGACTTACTCGAGTAGCATTGGAAATTATTTTATTTATTAAAGTTTTTATGGAATGCACCAAAAAAGAACAAATACATTTATCTTTTATCTTTCAAATGGTCATTGTGCACTCAACTTATAATGAAAACGGCTGAAAAAACGCAAATTACAAGGCGTGATACTAAAATTACTAAGATTTTAGTATTTAGTAGACTCAAAAGAATATTTTAGTTTAAAAAAAGTATACAAGTTCTTAAATTCAACCTTAAACGATACAAAAGCAAACAAAAAACAAAACAAAAAAAAATAGATATAACAACTCAGCAACATTTTGTATTGTCAGTCATGCAAGTATTGAACATTCTGAATGACGAGCTAGACACATTATTCTAAATTTAACAAACAATTTACTTCAAATGTGAAATGCCGAGAATAGCAACGACAATAATGATGATGGTGCGATGACGTTCAAGTATTTACATAGTAAATAGTACAAATTCCAAATAAACACAATACCAAAAGCACATGTGTATGTATGTACTTGTATGCAAATAGACTGTAGACAGTGTTTTGTATGAACGAAGCCTAAAAGTATGCAATATTTTTATGCACGTACAGCAAATTGAATTTAAATGTTTGATCCAAATTCTAAAATTTTTCTCTTCTATCTTTTATTTTTTTTCCAATGTCTATGCAATATTTTACTAACAACAACAACAAAAATAATAACAAATTCAACAAAATGGCTGCTGCATTATTGGAAATATTCCCACAAACAATACTATGCAATGCATAAATAATAATAATAATATCAAAACTGTTCACATCATCAACCTGTTTCGATTTCATTCGCTTAGAAGCACGCGCTGAGATATCCGGGCCACCCATACGCTATTTAACGCCTGGCTCTACATTACGTCTACAATGCCGTGTACTACAAAATACCGAAGCGTCAGAGTATATATTCTGGTATCATGATAATCGTATGATTAATTATGACATCGATCGGGGCATCAACGTGTCAACAGAGCCAGGTGAGTCTGTGGAATACAATAGCCTAGCGAAGTGAAGTAAATAAGTGACTGAGTGAATGAGTGAGAAGTGTTGATAAACGTGGCTTTATTGAAGTTATAAATTGCTTTTTTGAAAATTGCTGTTAACATTCCCTGCGGTGTGTTATGTCTTCGACGAATATTATTTACTACTAAAGCAACTCATTGCATTGCTTTCATTTAATCTTTTATATTTTTTTTTTTTTATTTATTTTTGCAGACTTTCAATCATCGGAATTGACAATTTTACGTACACGTCGTGAGCATTCGGGTAATTTTACTTGCGTGGCAAGCAATACGCAACCAGCAAGCGTTCTCGTGCATATTTTCAAAGGTAAATAAACAAAAATAATAATAATAATAAATAAATTCAATGGATTTACAGCATTATTTCATTATAATCTTTTTTTTTTTTTTTTTAAATATAAAATATGTTTTCTCATTTAAATTCGTTTTACTTCAAATGCATGCAAAATGCATTTCAATTGTTTTGCGCAACTAAGTTATAGCTGACATTTATTTTGCCTTTCGTAAAATATTTAACTGAAATGGACACATAAAAGCACACGAAAGTGTTAAATATAAAATTCAATTAAAACGGAGCAACAATAAAATTTACAAAATAAAAAAAATGTAATAAAAATATAAAAGGAAATTGCTTTCATTAGTGGCAAAACTTTTTAATACTCTTCATATTTATTTCAACGTTTTATTAAATTCTGTGGGGGGAAACCGGTCTGAATCGAAGCGATTGGAACAAGGGTACTACTGTAAATTCTATATATTATATAGACTGTGAACCGAATCAGTTGACTTTCCAAATCATGCGAACTAATCAAGCCAAAATCGAAACAAAGCCGGAACCTGAACAGGAGCTTGAACCGGAACCGGAACCTGAACCCGAACTGCAATAAATTATTTACATTAAATAGACCGTGAACCAAATTAGTTGACTGTCCGAACCATCCGAACGGAACTCCAACCAGAATCCGAACCTGTACCTGGCCCTGAACCCAGGGAGAAGCCAAACAGAGCTCGAGCCTGATCGCATACCAGAACCGGAACCTGAACCCAACCTGTATTCGAACCTGAAGTCGACCTTGAAGTGGAACCCTGAACTCGAACCTGAACTCGAACCTGAACTCCAACCTGAACTCGAACCTGAACTCGAACCTGAACCCGAACCTGAACTCGAACCTGAACTCGAACCTGAACTCAAACCTGAACTCGAACCTGAACCCGAACCTGAGCCCGAATCCGAACTTGTATCCGTATACGTATAAACTTAAGCCAAACGTTGTAACAAATTTAATATATGCTAAAATCTTCTGCGAAAATGTATTAAAAACTCTGCTAAAAATTTATTTATACTGTCAGTTTTTTTTTGGTATATAAAAGCATTAAGAACAACTTAATGCCTGCGCGAGTATTGTTTAACGTATCAGATTGTTTGCAGTTAATACTGCATATTTCAAACGGCATGAGTATTTGAGTATTTTTTTTTGGCATAAGCGTTTGTCAGATGTTGGGTAGCTTGGGTTACAATGTGTAATAAAAGTAATTTATGAAAATTGTGCGCAAGCCACAAAATGGATTAAATAACAAACTCACACATACACATACCGACTAGAAACTAAATTCAAAAAGAGACTTACGTAGAATATATTGTATATGAAGGTAGCGTATACTGTTACTAAGTAACAACGTAAGCGGTAAACTATATATGTACGAGTATGTAGCTACACCCAACTCATAATACGCGTTAATGCTCAAAACGCTTAAAACAACCACACAAAAAAAAAAAAAAAAAAAATCTAATCTAAATGAAAAAAAAAAAAAGCAAAAATAATGAAAGCTCTTATTACTTCACAAGAATTTATATAGCAGCCGACAGACAATACAACGTGACTTAAGTGTGCTTTACTGTCTTTCATGCTGCTTTTTCATTTATTTCATTTTAATATTATTTTCTTTATTTTTCAACATGTTTTCTTTAAATTTTGACAACTTAATTTAGTTTAAGCCTGCGGTGTAACAAAGCGTTTAAAAAAAAAAAAAAAAAGCAAATTATAACAAAATGTTTATATAATGAACATATACTCGTATACCATAATCACATATATTTTTTAATATTATTATATATATTAATTAAGTGTGCTGCGCTTCTTTATTTCAAACTGTATCTTTTTTTTTTTCCCACTTTTTAAATTGTTTTCACAGGTGATAATCCTGCGGCGATGTATCATGGACATGTCGGTGCATCGACCAAGGCATATCAGACGCAATTGCATATTATATTAGCACTTATCGCTATCGGCTATCGGATATTGCATATGTATATAAATCTGAAAATTGTATAAGCAGCATAAGAAGTAGTTACAAATATGAGCGTATATAACGAAAGAATGAAGTAAATATTACGTTAAAAACAGCAGCTGTTTTAATTCTCATGTAATTTACACACACACACACACATACACACACACACTAACACAAAGACACTTCAACAGTTACAGTAAAACTTTCATACAATAAACTACTTTTCTATTGCTAATTATAAGTTTAGATAAATGTACACATACACATACCAACATGCATACACATACAATACAATAAGCAGTTCTTGTAATAATATTTCTTAGAAATTGTTACAAAACAATTTGCTAGAAATTTTCTTCGTAAAATCAAAAAAAGAAAACAAAAAATCACTTAAATGCTCTTCAAAAAATTTCACTTTCTAGAAATCAAAAAAATATTTAGATAATTACAATTAAGCGCTATTAAAATGTAAGTGTTAAGGTGTAGAAACTTAAGATGTGTTTGTATGTATGTGCATGTTCTTTTATGTATGTATATGTAAATTGTCATTAGTAAATGTGTGCGTTAAATGTTATACATAGCTTCTGGAAAAAAAAAAAAAATAAACAAAAAGTAAATAAATAAAAAGTAAAATGAAAATTTAAACAAAACAAAAAAATTAATTAAAGACATTAATTAAGAAAGAAAAACAATTAAGATAAACAAAATCTTAAAAGGTTTTCTATACCCTTTCCACATGGCTTAAAAGCGTAACATATTAAATTTTTTGAAATGTATGTAACTGGCAATAAGAGGCAAATACATAGTATATTTTTTTTTATCAGCATTAAAGCATGTAAATGTCGTTCTAGCTATGTCTGTCCGTTTGTGTTGCACGCTGCCTTATAAATAATTTCGGTTTATCTCGGATACTATAAAGATTAAGCCACCATATTCAAAACATAAATTTCTTTGTTTTTTTCATATAAGCTATTTTTGTAGCATACTTTCAGGGGGAAACATAATTTTATAAAATTTTTGAGTAGAATCAAACAAATTTAATTAGTAGAACCCACACAAATATATTCAAACTTTAGTGCTTATTATATGAAAAACTTGTTTGTTATTTATAGTTGAAAGACCAAACTTAACGTAGCCCATATTTCTGCTAAACATAAAAAATTAAAGTTAGAAATTTAGTTTATATAAAACATCTATCATTTAAAGATCCTCTACAGAGTTTTACCTATATTTGTAATTTTTATTAAATTTTCAGCAATAAATTACATTCAAGAAGGCATCGTGGACTATATAAAAGGTATATACATTCTTGAACGAGATAAGTTCTTTAAAATGGGAATACAGAAAAATTAAGTGATCACTTGACAGCTCAGAAAAGACCAAGTTTCAAATATGTTAGCCCTATCTCTCCGAGATAGTCTCTGTCATACGTAGACAGCTATATTTACTCACCTAATCAAGAACATACATATATACTTTATAGGGTCTATTATGCTACGTTACATACATTTGCTTAAACTTAATAATCCCTTTTATTCATTGTTTACAGGGTATAAATATATTATTTTAAAAGCTATTCAATTCGAAAACCATTAATTCAGTATACATTGCATTAGAATCGAGATAGTATTGCAAATATTGAAGCCATCAGTCTCTTAAAATTTATGTCCGTCGGTCCGTGCATTAGATACATTTTAGTTTTATAGATACGAAAAAATGCGAAAACTCCTTGCTTTTTTGTAGTTTTTTTTTTTTTTTTCTTTTTTTCGATTGAAATCACATAAATGTTGTAACGATATTTTATACTTCGAAATTTTTAAGTTTGAATATAACAATTTAAAAGTTGTTTAGGTTTTGATACAATATCTGAAGTCTTATATATATTTTGCTGGACTCTTTGAATATTGAATTTGTTTAGCAAACAAAATGTTTTAATTAAATTCTATTTTTGTAGCAAAAAACAATGTAAACATATTTATTACAACTTGTTGCATTTAAATTAACTTTTTAAATTGAAATTTATAAATATTAATACAAATAAAATTTAAAAAAAAACTTAATTGTAAATAGATACATTTTTTAATATAATTTTTTTATTTTATTATAACATAAAAAAAAATTAAATAAATTAAACATAAAACGAAGTTTTAATTACAAAAATTTAAATAGAACTAATAATAATAAAAAAAAATATATAAGTAATAAATAAATAAATTTATATTTACTTATGTATTTAATTAAATCCATTCAAACATTTAACAAAAAAAATGTCATTGAAATGTTGAAAATCTCTGATTTAGTAATAAGCTGACACATCAAACAAATCAAAAATATAAAAATTAACATCAAAAAAACTGTCAAAAAAATAAATTAAATAAATAAAAAAATATATATAAATAAAATTTAATTATAAAATAAATTGAAATCAATGTGCATTTTTGTTTTTAAACAAGTCAAAAAAAAAAAAAAATGAAAAAAACTTTTTAACTGTGAAAATATATAAAAAAAAAAATATTAATAAATAAATTTAATTAAATAAATTTATAAATTTATAAACTATAAGCTTCATATTAAATATACATAGTTAAATAAAAATAATTTAAGTAAGATTTCTATAAGAGCAAATTGAAAATCAATTGTAAATAAAATTTTTGAAATTCTGAATAGGCTTTGCCACAGTTCAAGTGAGCCGCCAGTAAACATTGAAGGCAACAAACAAGATGAAGTATAGCAGCAGCTTTAGTTATTAAGTATCCTGTATGTGTAGTTAAATATACATAAATGTAATAAGCATGACTTAAACTAAACAAAAAAAAAAAAAACAAAAAAAAAAAAAGGATGATAATGATGAAAAATTCATAATAAAATTATGCATAAAATACTAAACTTGAATAGTAAAGTGAAAAATCAATTTGTTTAAATACTTTGAAGTGTGGTGGCAGCAGCAGCAGCAACACTGGCGACTTATTGAAATTTAATACGCTCAAGTGACTGCAAATGCCCGGTGATATTTTATGCACACAGTATATATGTACATACTTATATACATATTTGTTGGGGTTTGTAATATAAAGTAAAGTAGCAGAAGAGCTGAATCAGCCAGCAACGAAGTCGAATGTTGTCAACAAGTTTGCGCCACAGCCATTTTGTGCTGACATTGTTAATGATGAACATAATAATGACGATGACGTTGAAGAAGATGATGATGATAATAAAAAAAAAATGTCCTTGCTCATTGGTATATATATATATGCAAATGTGTGTTAGTGTGTATTTTTTTATTCGGTCTACCATGTTGACAGTCATCAGAGTTGTTCATTCTCCTTTTTTTTTTTTTTTTTTTTTTGCGCTTTATATATATTTTTCATCTTTTGTATACTCTCAACTGCCCATTAAATTTAAGATACTCGCCGGCAACATTTTGCATGCACACTTTACTTTTTAAACTTCGTTCATTTTATACATTCGTTCTGTGCTGCTGTTGACCATTTATGTGCAGTCGTTATATTCAAGTACTTGCAACATCATTCAACATTCAACTCTTTCATCTGTATTTGTAGACGTATAGCTTCTCCAATGAACTACTTTGTCTACAAACATAAAATGGCCTCATTGCGTCGAGTGTCATCATTTCGAAATGATTCTAATTTTTTTGTCTGCTAGCATGCGACTTTTTCATTCAATCTATTACGTTCTTTTTTGCTCTAGAAAAGTATCTAAGCAAAATCGTCAACGTCAACGAGTTTTTATAGCAGCAAATTATTAAGCAAAGAAATTTTTATTTCAATTTAATAAAAATTTTAATTAATTTTTGTACAATCAATTGCAACAAAAAAAAAAAAAAAAATTATTAAATCAACCACAAAATGCAGCAAAAATTCAATTTTTTGTATAATTTTCTCATGACTGCATTCATGCTTTGTGTTAAATTTTCCATTTGTTTCGTTATAATTCATTTTGTTCAATGATTGATGTATTCATTCATTCAATACACTTTGGAAATTGAAATGTTGCAAATTTGAGTGCACTTGAACAAAAATCATTTAACATTTTTTTTTTTTGTATGAAAAGAAAATTTGATTTATTATTATTTTTTTCAGCAATTTTAAGTTTAACAAATTTAATGAATGATTTCAAAATAATTATTTGAAAATATTTTTGTTATACTGAAAAAAAATTCGCGTTAGATAGATAATATAGGGTATTCATAACCTCATACGCGGTCTAGTCAGGATGTCAGCGTAGACCACCACTAAATTCTTCGCCTGAATAGACTTCTCTCACAAGACTACTCTTGTAACAGATCTCTGATGTCAGCCAGCATCGGTATAAGATGATGCGGGACCGGGAGAGTCTCTCTCAACACCTACCTAGCTACCTTGGCGAGTGCTGTCTCTATTCAACGCTATTGATTTCGAGCGATTCTTCCCTCCTCGTTGCTCTCGTCGATGTCACCAAGAAGCTTCTTGTACTTCACAATTTCTGCGTAGGATTTCGAACAGCTAGCACCGTTTTTTTCGTTCTCTTCTTGCTAGTTTGCCCTTCTTCTACAGACCTATTGCGCTTCATAGATGTTGCCAGGTAATTCGGGTTGAATTCGGTCTTGATGCAGCGTGCACATTTGTGGTTCTTCTCAAGCTTCTCTAGATCTTCTTTCGGCATCAGAACTTTATTTAAGCGGTTGGGTGTGATGTTTTTTTTAAGATGCGCATCGCATTCCTTCTATCAGCAATTTAGAAGTGCTAGTCCCATCTACAGTTGTCTTTGGCTTTCCCACAACAGGTTCCCCTGCTGCTTGATGCTGATTGCCAGTTTCCCTTCTACGGTTTGCTTCTGGATGTTCTGCGGGCTTTGTGTCTCCAATTGCGCCGTTATCTTGTTCATGTGTGTGGCTTGTTGCTGGTGACGTTTCTTTATTGCAGTTTGGAGCTTCAATTTTGGCGGGAGATTTCGGATATTTAAAGGGAGTTGCCCCCAGCCAGGCTGACTCTTTCTGATCAGAAGTTTACAAATTTGTGAGTATGGCCCAGAGTATAGTACATAATTATCCAAAAAAAAAAATGGGTTTTAATTGATGTATAAAGGTAAGTATAAAAATTTATAGCAGCAGCATTCAAAGACTTTCAATCTATCTTTGAACATTTAAAGTTGTTAACGATTTTCGTATTCTCATCACCGATACGAAGAGCCAATTCAAATCCAGGACAGTAGAAATCATTTAAAAATGTTTTTTAAGGGCAAAAAAATAGAAAAATAAATTAAATATGATTTTAATTTAATTACTTTTTGAAGTTCTAACAAATATCATGGAACGTACTTCTTGCCAAACTCACTCAACATTCGATAACATTTCAAATCGTTTATTTACTCAAAATTTTATAAATATTTTATTACCAATAAGCACTGAAAATTTATAAGAAAAAAATGGTAAAGTACTTATATTTTAAAGATGTTTGCTCAGTTTGACATTTGCTGTCATTCAACAAAATATTGCCAACATCGACAAGAACAACTTCCTTTAATATCGTATTTAATAAATAAAACGAGTGCAGTGTAAACTATAACATAGATTTTATTTTTTTTTTTTGTAAACTTTTTTCCTGAATGTTACGCAAACTGCGAAACTAAAAATAAATTGAAAAGTCGTGAGTGACTTTTTTTTTTTTTATAAACTGGATTTATATATGTTCTTAACTTTTGTACCCTTCATATGAATTTATAAAAGGTGTTGTATTAAGTTTTTGAAAATGTATGCAAGCGGCAGTTGGAGGCTTGATAGAGCCTACAAAGTATATATATAATTGATTAGATATATCTTTCCGTCTGTCCGTTTGCATGTTTTGCTGTCGATCGTATCAGAGAGACTATCTCGGAGACTATGAGAGATAGAGCCATCATATTTGAAACTTAGGCTCTCCGAAGCCTTTAAGTAATCACTTACAAATAGTTTTTCTTTAGTCAAAAAGAGTATCCCCCATACAAATCTATTCCAAAATGTTTGGATTTTCCATAAAAACTCCTTATTCAAGGAACCTTATATTTAGTACAAATAAAGTTATGCAGTCGAGCATATTCGACTTCAGCGTTCTTTTTTTTTTTTTTACTTTTAGCAAATTTGATTTTAGTTTAATTGAAAAGTAGAAACTTTAGTTTTATTTAACCATAACTAATGCCTGGAATATGTAAGCTATCTAAAAATTTGAACAAGTTTTAGTTCAACAAGAAATATAAAAATTACTTAAAAACTAACACATATGTACATGTTGCCATAGAATGTATAAATGACGTATGTATGTGTATATTAATTTAGTTGCTGACACATGCTCGAAAGCAGAAGCTGAAACTTATTAATGAAAAATGTTACAAGTTTTGTTTTTGTGTATACATTTACTACGAGTATATGTAGCACAAATTTGTCAAAGTATATATATGTGCCATATATGTAGATGAGACTCTTGCTCAAAATAACAAAGAAAAATGTGACAATTTAATTTGTAACATTTTACAAAAAAAAAAAACTTTAAAAATCTTGCGTAATTAAATTCAAGTTGCAATATAAAAAGATTTTGCATATTTAAAAAAAAAATTTAAAAAATTAAATCTATTCAAATTTAATTTAATTAATAGCTACATTTTATAAAGGGTTTTTTAATTCGTTAAAATATTTATTTTATTATATTTATTTGTCATAATTAAATGTATTTTTTTTTATATGTATTTCAACTTTGAACAATATAAGTAAGACAGAAAACTACGCCAACGATAAAAGCGCAAGTCATCATCTAAACTAAACCACATCAAAGGCAAAAACCACAGAAACCAATTGATTTGATTCATGACATACGATACTATACGATATGTGATCACATTCCTTGCAACAAACAGAAACAAACAACAAAAATCCGAACAGATACAATAGAAAAATTTCAATTCAAACTGAAATGAGATGAGATGAACTAAATCGTTATACAAAAGAACATTGAACACAAAAAGCAGATTGTGAGTGTTGATTGTGCAGCTGCCAAAAGGCAATTTGTAATGCTATAAGGATGCAAAGTAAAAGAAAAAAAAAAAAGGAGAAGAAAAAGATACAACTTTAGATACAATTTTACTTTTGCATATGTACAGTGTATGTGTATGTGTATGAATAGATATTTGTCGTTGTTGTTGTTGTTGATCTAACTATTTGTTAAAGTGTGCACCATATGCCGTAAGCCATTTACACATACTCATAAATACAAACAAATTTGCAGCTATACAAACAAGTAAACAAATCGAGCAGCAGCAGCAGCCGGCGCATCTAAGAAAGCCAAGTATTGCGCGACGTGGTACGCGGTAGCATCCTTTATATGCAAATCCATTGAGTGCAAGAATTAAAGATGTTGTAACAAATACAGCAGCAGCCATTCAAGCATCCTATTCATTCATTCATTCATTTCATTCATTCATTTATTGAATTTGCTACAAAATAAAATAAAACAAAAATAAAAAAAAAGAGCAAGCGCCAACTATATAAAAGGCAGTTTGCCACATGTTGGCAGCTACAAATTGTAGAAAATGTAGCGCAAAAGTAACACAACAAATGTTTTATGTATAAAGGATAAATATCTAGAGAGAAATTAGTCTGAAAATAGTCTGCAAACTTTGCTTATGTAAACATAAATTATTATAAATTCAATATGAAAAGACTTTAATTTAATAGAATAGAATATACACATGTATGTGTTATAAATCTAAATGATTTAATTTATCTTTAACTTATTATAAATTAAGTCAATTTTATTGAATTACTGTCAAAAATTTATTTATTTTATTTTTGAATAAATTCAATTGCTGAAAGATGCAATACAAAATGCATATAAGCATACCAAATGAATGATTGGAAAATTTATTAATAAACAATTTACAGCAAAAGGTACTTTGAGATGTGCATGATTGAATCCAATATTAAAACTTGGCATACGAAATTCCAATTAGACATGCATGCATGAAAGCTATGAAAACTTCAAAAAAAAAAAAAAAAAAAAAAAAAAATTTAGTAATCAAGACAAAGCTAGGAACGAACTAAAGAACAATTAAAGTCGTTGCACACAAGTTGCTCATACGCCACGTGTGCAAGCACAACGGTATCATCATCATCATGATTATTATCGATAAATGGCGGTTGTGCAATTTTCAATTTTCAATTTTCAATTGCAGACACGTACTGCATAAAACGTCCTTCGAAATGACTGTGCGAATAGTTTTATTAAGGCAAATTTCACAAAACATCAATAAAGTTTAGAGCGTGTATATTATGCATGCAAAATTCATTCATTTCAGTTCATACCATATTCAAGCATTATTATTATTATCGCATTTATTTCTAAAATCTAAGCATATAGCTTAGCTCAAGTCAAGTTAAAAAGAAAATAAAAAAAAATAAATAAAAATGAAAATGAAAATGTTGAATGACAATGACGTTTTGTGATGCATGACATAATGCAATGCGTTTAAATGCCATTATGCAATTAATATGATTATGCAGATCAATAAGTTTCGTATTTTATATATGACTTGAGAGTCGAATGATTATCAAGAAAAAGCAAAAAAAAAAGAGGCAGTTCAAAAAAAAGTTCAAATAACACTTAAAGTCTTCTAGATAAGGCAATAAATAAACAGACACTCCACTTAGGCTTACATTGTAGCTTTTACTTTCTGTTACAATCCTAATTGTTCTTTTATTAAGAACGATTTGTTCTTATTTGATAAATGTAGAATAAATTGTTCTTATGTCAAGAACGAATTGTTCTTAAATCATAAAATAATTGTTATTAAATCGCTAAAGAATTGTTCTTAAATCGAGAAAGAATTGTTCTTATATAAAGAATATACCAAGAAGGAATTGTTCTTAAATCAAGAACGAACTGTTCTAAAATCAGGAAAGAATTGTTCTTCTATAATGAACGAACTGTTCTTATACCAAGAATGAATTGTTCTTACATTTGTTTTTATATTAAGAACGAATTGCTGTTATATGAAGAACGAATTGTTCCCATATCAAGAACAAATTGTTCTAATATCAAGAACTAATTTTAATCATATCAAGAAGGAATTGGTATTTGAATCAAGAATGAATTGTTCTTATATCAAGAACCAATTGTTCATATATTAGGAAAGAATTGTTCCCATAAGAAGAACAAATTGTTCTTATATCAAGAGCGAATTGTATTTATATCATACTTGATTCAAGAATAAAATGTCCTTATATTGAGAAAGAATTGTTCATATTACACTAACGAGTTGTTTTCATTTGATGAACGAATAGTTCTTATGTCAAGAACAAATTGTCTCTATATCAAGAACGAATTGTTCTTTGATCTAGAACAAATTGCCTATATTAAGAACTAAAATAAACAAATAATATATAGGGTGGTTAAATTTCAAGGGCCGATGTTGATTTTGAATAAAACACGAATTATTTAGGAAATTATTGACATATCTTTTTATTATGATATATTGGTATGACTCAATTATTCACATTCAACATCGGTCCTTGAAATTTAACCACCCTATATAAGTTAATATACCATGCCAAGTCTGTCGTTTGTTGAGAAAACTTTTAAAGGCTTATGAGACGTTCTACACATCTTTGCTCTCTCATTTTGGAAGTTCATTTTTAAAACTGAAAATCATGACTGTACTGAACACAAGCACATTGTCATTAAGACAGGAGCCAATAGAAAAATTCGAGCTTTGTTTCCCTTACTAAATTGAACACAATGGTATAATTAAACTCATTCTCTGAACTGCGTGAGTGACATCAAACTTGAAATTCTGATTATCTCTTCTAAATTTTCCATTCTTTATAACGGATAACATAATTTTTATATACCCATGATGTCTAATAATCAGACACATATATGATAAGAATATAAAATCGTATATGGACAGCATTTCAAGCTCCGAAGTTTCGATTAAACATGCGCAGCAGTTGTAAAATTATACTCAAAATGAGCTAACAAAAGAACGCTTTGTGTCAATATACCGAATGCTTAAGCAAACCATTACATCTCATTGACTGCTTGCTGTGCATTTGAATGTTCTTATCAGTTCTGGTCTATTTTGGTCTAAACTGATGTGGTCCTATGGATTGAATGTCTTGTGGTTGCTCATATGTGCACAAGTGAAACTAATTGAAACAGATTAGTACACAGCATTCGCATTCGCATTCGCAGAAGTTTTCGATATTTAACTTCGATTGCTTAGTTAATTTGAAGACTGCAAACCGAACGACAATCATTGTCTGCACATGTAGCAATGCGTTCAAATGGTCATCATCAATGAGTCAGTCAATGTGTGTGTGTGTGTGTGTGTATCTGTGTGTTTGTAAGAAAGGGAAAGATGCAGAAATACATGCTTAATAACAATGTTCGAAAATTGTATGGTATCCTATACGAGCTGTTTGTCAAGTTGCCAATGAGTTGCTACATTGAAAGCAACTACCGCTGCGCTACACACACACACAAATTGAAACTCATTAGTAATGAAAAATACAATTAGACACACGCTCACATATAGTAGAGTTAGGCAAACACTCTAAAAGCGAAAAAGATTTTTTTTTTTTTTATTCTACAGCTTTGTCTTCTTAGCACGTAACGATGACAAGCAATTGTGCAGCGCTATTGAAAATGTTTGGAGAGGTTTCTTTCAACTCTTTATTGCTCAGGTAGAACTTTAAGTTTGAAGGACTTTAAACTGAACTGAGATTGAAATATTTTTAAGATGACTTAATATCAAACGATTAATAATCAAGCGAGTCTCCTCCACGGCATTTCAAAGAGCTTCGGAAGTTTTTGCACCTTTTTTGTATCTTGAAAAGAGCACAATCTTTTTTTTTTGATGAAAATTCTAGAACTGTGGATACCAAAACGTTTTCTAAAATGGCCTATTCCGCTATTCCTGACAATTGGCAATAACCCAAGATTCGTGGAAGATAAGGTTGTAGATTTTCCGGTGATGCCTCATACTCTACACATAACCTTAAATACCGAAATAGTTACTTGTAAGGAACCCTGAAATCATTCTCAGCAAAGTCCTTTCAAGTATGAAAGCACATCTATGAACATTACTAAAAGAATTTTCATGAAATGAAATCCAGATTGCCTAGGTCTTCATCGTATCGTACCCCATATCATAGCTTGGGCTTGCAGACTCTCTGATGCTCCTCCTTGCGATTAGATTCTCTTGATTTCCAGAGCGACGGACAAATCACTCCGTTCTCCTGCCACAATGTCAGATGGTAACCCACTTATTCTCTTTCTTTTCTTTCATATTCGATTACATCTTAATAACTAAACTGCACTTCATCGCGCGTAAGGCCCTTTAAGTTTAAGGTTTACATAGAGTCTTGTACTTCAGCAAATTTTTAATTCACTTTCCTTTCGCCTCAGATTATTACCGCTTATTCCACTCTTCAGTTTTGCAAAGCCTGCCTTTATATTTTTCTTAGGATACAATTTCATTATCAATGTGACTCACTTGAAATCTGTGCTTCCTATGAACAGATGCGCCAACAACGACTTTGTATATGCAACACAAACACAACAGTTATACCAAACTAATATACCCAAACCATTTTGTTATGCAATGTACAATATTACCAAAAAAAAAAAAAATAAAAAATAAAAAATAATGTAAACAGACATTGCGTGTGTGTTCTCGTAACTGCGCCATAAACAGCTTTGCGCAAAAGCTTTAAAAATAAATTAAACGCAATAAAACAAAAGGATTAAGGCGACGGACGCCGCTGTCTGTCCGTCTGTCCGTCTGTCTGTCTATGTTTACAAGATTCAATATAAAAATATATCAAATTGCATTTTCATTTGGTCCAACTAGCAAATAAACATAATTAATTTTTAATTAATTTTATTTCGATAAGCTTTGGCTACGACAAAATCTAAATAAATTTTTTTCAATAATAATTTTTTATAAATTAATTTTATATAAATTCTCACATCATTATAAATACCAAAAACTTTTGAATATATCCTTTTTTTTTTTTTTTTTTGTTTTTGTGCTTGTGTAGAATTACTAAAATAAAAAAAAACCATATACATAAATAAGTGCTTAGGCATTGCCTAAAACATACACATGCACATATATGCCTGTACACTTGAAGAAGGACATCCGCAAAGAATAAACTAAAGCTACACATAAGTTAACCCAAAGCAGAGAATCTTTATAATAAAAATGCTTAAAGCAGCAAAATAAAATAACGAAAAACTACACCAAAATGTCTACAAATAAAAGGAAGCAAAATAAATAAGTATAAAATAAAAAAAATAAGTATAAACTAAAACACAAAATGGCTAAGACTAAAAAAAAAAGAACGCATAAAATAAAAGCAGCACATAAAAGATATGAACTAGAAATAAACAAATATTTTGTATTTAAGTACGCACACACGCAGCGCATGAAAATGGCTTGTGTACATATGTTTGTGTATATTGGTCTTTTTTGTTTGTGTATATGTGTGTGTGTGGAAATTAGTTGGCAATAATAGAGATAACCAAAGTGAAATATGTGGCCTTCGTAATGTTTCAGTCGGCACCATTCAACATTCTATTTCTTTGCTTGGTTACCCCCTTCTATTTTGGTTACAACAAAACAACTTCAATTTTAGTGTTTATATGTGCAACTTTTTATACCCTTTTATATACAAAACAATATAACTCTATCAAGATTATTTTTGTTTTTTATTGTAACAATCTGAGAGAATAATACTTAAACAATAACACTAAGTTAGACTATAAACTTTTTAGATATTTAACTATAAATTAAAATGTTTCTATGTCCGCTATGAACGTTTAAACCATCCAACCGATGTGTCTCAACAATACAAATATAATAATAGACCACTAAAACTATGAATTACCCACATTCGTGGGTAAACTCATAAAGTCGGTTTTCGAAATGAACAAAATGTTTTGCTTTCTTGTTTCATTTTATTCTAGTCGCAACATATTGTGATCTCGCGGCAATCAACAAAAAAAAAGAAACTGATATTTTTTAGAACTTTTTTGTATGTTTTCATACTTGAAACAAAAGTACAAACAATTTCAAAAAAATAAACTGGTATTTTTAGAACTTTTTTTATTGTTTTCATGCTAACCCCAAATCAAAAAAATCAAAGAAAAGTACAAAAATGCCACCAAAAAGAGCTGTAATTGCAAAAAAAAGAACAGCAGATGCAAAACGAAAATGAGCCAGCCGAAACTCCCGTACAATGTAGTAGCAATTAGTAGCAAATAATTGTAATTAATTGAAGCGTATAACACTTTTGGTTACACACTAATTTAGCTAACTATGTATCTGTACATATATTTAGATTTTTTTCTTCTTTTAGACAACATATTTGTTTGTCTGCATTGTCGAACAATAAAAAAAATGCTAGAACAAAATGTAGAGTATACAATACAAAAGACAACAATAAGAAATAAGTACAATGAGACAGTAGCAGCAACAGAAGAAGCAGCT
The DNA here is from genome assembly GCA_018903435.1 of Leucophenga varia. Taxonomy (NCBI): domain Eukaryota; kingdom Metazoa; phylum Arthropoda; class Insecta; order Diptera; family Drosophilidae; genus Leucophenga; species Leucophenga varia. The sequence goes on along the minus strand of JAEIFJ010000935.1, from coordinate 3,479,805 downwards.
TGAATAAGTAAATATCACAATGAGCGACATACGAACACACAATATGGCAACAGAATTTATAAAACAACAACAAAAACGCATTGGCATAATTTTTGCGTAAATTTTGAAAACACACAAACATGGCTTTTTTATGACATTTTAACGCTAAACATTTAAAATAGTTTAAAATACAAGAAAAGATAAAAATTCGCTTTTATTTTTGACCATTTTACGCTTTCAATTTTGTTTTAAGTTCAAATCGAATTTTAGTTTAAAATTTGTTTTAAATATTTGGTAAGCCATGACTTAATTTGGTCCAATTAGTTGCTAGCTACAAATGTATTTGCGGTATACATATGTATGTATGTATGCGAATGTTACTATATGTGTGTGTGTGTGTCTTTTTCTGTTTTTGAAAATTTAATATAAATATGGCTTACTAATTAGTATTTTCAACACGTTTGCCTTTTTGTGTCAACTCATTGTCTGAAAGTATTTTGGTAAAATGTTAAAATTACAATAGTTTTAAATTTATTTTAAAATTGTAGTGCATTATTGAATATTTTGTATTTTTAAAAAAAAAAACAATTTAATTAGAATTACAAATAAATATATTTATAGATTTTAATTTTAATGTTTAGTAAAAATGTATTTTTTAGCTAAATGAAACCAAATACAAAAACTAACATAAAATAGTCAATTAAATAATTTTTTTCTTCAAATAAAATTTATATATAAACAAGCAACATAATTAAAGATATACACAAGGTCTTGTACAATAGAAAGTTTGGAAAAAACAAGAAAAATATTTAACAATTAACCAACAAATTTCGTTCATAAAAATAACTCAAGACACTCACACAAGACGTCTTGCAAGATATGTCTTGCTAGTTATGTCATGCATGAAGTCTTGGTAGACATGTCATGCATGAAGTCTTGCTAGACCAGACACGCACTAAGTCTTGCTAGACATCAGTCGCAGACATTTCATGCATGGAGTCTTACTAGACATGTCATGCATAAAGTCTTGCCAGACATGTCATGCATGAAGTCTTACCAGACATGTCATGCATGAAGACTTACCAGACATGTCATGCTTGAAGTATTGCTAGTCCAGTCGTGCATGAAGTCTTGCCAGACATGTCATGCTTGAAGTATTGCTAGTCTAGTAGTGCATGAAGTCTTGCTAGACCAGTCTTGTAAGAAGTCTTGGTAGACATGTCATGCATGAAGTCTTGCTAGACCAGACACGCATTAAGACTTGCTAGACATGTCATGCATGGAGTCTTGCTAGACATATAATGCATGAAGTCTTGCATGACTTGTCCTCCAAGTCAAATACGACGATTGTATAAAAATGTTCTCAACGACTTGTATGGGGCTGTCGTCGGAATATCATCGAAAAAGAGACTAGTCATCAACGCAGGACTGGTGCCACTTTAATGACATTTTCACTGGAAATGTTTATCCAAATCCAAAACCAAGGTGCAACGCCCATTTTTAGCTATGGCCCCCATACATAAGTACGAAAATTTTCGATAAGTTTGTAGGTAAATATGTATTTAACGTAAAAGACTAAAGCGCCGAGTTTTCTTGATCCATTTTTCAGACGATTTTCTTTACTTTAGCAAAGCGAGTCTCTCACTTCCGTACTCCTTGACTTACTTTCCCACAAGAGTCCGAAACAACCCAAACAACCCTGTGTTAGCTAATATATCTCCGACATATTTACAAATGTATATCTTGATGACCACACACTAAACTATTCTAAGATTCGTGTGACGAGTATTTTCGGTTAATATTTTATCTTGTTTAAACCTATTTTTTTTTCAAAACTTTGTCACGATGTAAAGTATCTTTTTAGCGTTAAAAAACCTATTAGATAAATCCAGTTCAATGCTTGAATAAAATTTATTTATTTGTCATTTATTGTCGATCTGTGTAATCATTTCCATAGTAATTATTATATTTTTTTAAAAAAACACGCATGATAAATTTATCTAATTAAAAGTACTTATAATTAATAAAATCAATTGTCTAAAATAAATCAAATTTAAAATTCAAATTTAATACTTTTTTTGGATTTAATTTTATTTTACTGCATTATATAAGCAGCTTTAAATCAAATCTCTTAACAAAATATTTAATAAAAACAAAAAATAAAACAAATAATATTACCTTCAAAAGAAATTTTACAAAAAACAAGAAAAAAGTTAACTTCGGTTGGACCGAAGCTTATATACCTGTTACACATCATTTGACGTTGATAGACCTTCGTGTGCAGCATTTGTATTAAATTTTATTTCAAAATACTAATCAAATTAAATATACTCTTAAAAATTTAGGAACTCGCGGTCCGATTTGGACCAATTTTAAACTAAAGATTTTGGCATGGTATAAGAAACATTTTAACCATATTTGAGGCCATTCGCTTTATAAATACATTTTTTTTCATATAAGAACTTGAAAAAATGTTGTACTTTTGTATGGGAGCTATACCTAAAAGTGGGCGTGGCACATTGATTTTAACATAGAAACTACACAGGACCTAGAAAAGCTTAAGTTTAAAATTTCAACCCAATATCTTTAAAACTGAGCGAATAAATCGCGCAGCAACACACAGACAGACGGACAGACAGACGGACATGGCTAAATCGATTCGTCTCGTCGAGGTGATCAAGAATATATATACTTTATAGGGTCTCCGATGCCTCCTTTAATGCGTTACAAACTTTCCGACAAACTGAATATACCTGTTTACACTAGTGTAACAGGTATAAAAATAAACGAAAAAAAGAGAGAAAAATAAATGAAAATATTTTACCTAAACGAATTCAATTAAAATTTGTGTAAAAATAATTTTATACCTAGAAATAGTAGCTACAATAATAGGCATAGTAGAAATACTAAAGCATCAATCATTTAGTTTATAAAATTTGTTGTACAAATTCATGATTTTAGAAATTTATTGCAGTTGAAAATCAAACTATTGAAAATTATATGTAGTACATGCGGCTATGCTTATATTTGTATTTATAAATTTTGTATTTATTACGCATACGCAATGTTCAACGAAAATGTCAGCACAGCACGTTATGCATTGGCAGTATTATTTTTGCATAAATAATTTAATATGCATCAAATGATTGAACGATATTAAAATACAATAAACCTTTTTTTTGTAATTGCTTGAATAGATAAATGCACAACAATCGAAACAATTGGCTAAGAATTTATACACAATGCATGTGTATAATTTCTTCTTTATGAAAACATGTTAGTAACTATTTAGTAAGTAGTTAGTAGTGTATAAAGTTTATAAAATATACATTTATAACAAAAACAAAGCTGTACAACATATACACAACATATGCTCAAATCTGTACACTGTATTGAAATGTTCTAGATTGTAAAATGTCAAACTGTCATGCAATTGCTAATTGCTTTTACAAGTTACATACATACACACACACACATTTATATAATATATGCATGTATGTGTGTGTGTATTTATAGCTAAACGCCCATTACTATTGTAAATCTTTTTTACAGATTTCTATTTTGATTTTAAAGCTTGCTGAGCGTATAAGTATAAATAAGCGTGCAAGCGTTTGCAAAATGCATGACGTCTGAGTGACGACATATACATATGTAATTCATATACATATATGTAAAGTTCTTAGTTGTATTTATCGACCGGAAGTGTAGGCAACCATTTTGTTTGTTAGAAATATGCGTAGGACTATGCCTAATGCTGAATGGCTGACTGGCTGCTTGGCATTTGTATGCTTGTATGCATTCTTTTAACTAAAACCATTTGTTAGCTTTTATGACTGCTTTGCTGTTAGAATGTTTTTGTTGCTATACATTTTGTTGTTGTTTTTGTTGTTCTTATTATTATTTATGCCAACATTGTAGTTGTTGTAGTTATAATTCTTATACAAGGTGCTTTCATTGAAACCATGTAAATTGCTTTATATAATTCTTTGAATAAAATAAATCAGCTTTAACAAAAATAGTATGCAACTTGTTTACATATGCGGCATTCTTTGTCAAGGGCGCCATCCTCATTTGTGCCAAAAAAATGTGTAAGGTTTTTAAAAATTATATTGTCTTCAAATTTAGTTAAAAATGCATAACGTCTGATTCACGACAACGAGACAAATCGATTTAGCTAAGTCCTTCTATCTGTCAATCTATTTGTTCTTCTGTCTGTCCGTCTGACCTGTACAACAAATAGTCGCTACACAAATTCACCTTCATTTCACATTTTGGTATCTTCGTTTTTAACTTTAAACTTGCGAAAGTCGATTGCTATATGAACCCCAATAGTGTGTCTAAACTTTGGGATGTGTATTGGCCACCCTCCCCCTTCATCTTTGCAGACTATTATGATAATACTTAAACTTTTAAAATAATATTGGCTTCAAAAACAACAACAACTAATGCATTGCATTGAAGTATGCTTATACATAATTTATATAAAATTTGTAATTCATGATTATAATTCATGAGCTAGCTTTCCGAATCGGTTTGCTATAGATAAAGAGTACAAATTTGAATTGTAACGCAATCTGATGAGTTGTCTTGGCGGACAATGAAACAGCGCTGACAATTCCATTTCTTATTTTACTGCAATTATGTTGTTATTGTCATATTAATCATTGATAATGGTTTACAAACCCATTTCTTTAAACGACCTAGAACCTAGACCTTAAATTCATAATATATTTAAAGTTTCGCTTGACGGGATTTGAGGTTTGGGTTCAGCAAAGTTAATGTTTTTTCTTTTTTTTTTTTTTTTTTTTTACGAATTAGCTTTTCTATTTGGTTCGCCATTTTTCTTTTAAAGAACTCCACTCTTCATTGATGGGTAAATATTTTTATCAATATTTAAAGACGGTTTTAACCTTAAACAATTGTCAAAGGAATGCACTGAAGTTAAAAGAATGCACCATATACTTGCTGCATCAACAGATTTTTCGTTTTAGTTATTTGTCTTACGTTTCTTGGATCTCTTCCACCATAGTCATCATTGTTGTCATGGATTTGTTATTGTTATTTTTGCAATTGTTGATGCATTGCTTTTATAAAACAATTCATTCTAGTTTCGCTTTAAGTACAGCGAAAATCAAACTGAAAAGTAAGTATTTTCATGTGAATATGCTGTTTCATATAAGGCAATTGCAATGATTGTATGATGTCAGTCTTTCTGTATCTACGCTATATGTATAGTGTATCTTAAAGTCATACATACTCGAGTGCATCATTCTATTTTATTCCACATAACAAAAACAAAATATTTATATAAGTATATGTACATATATATGTAATACAAAATACAACAGCAACGCAACGCAACGCCTATCTCATTAGACAATTACTGTAATCCTTACAATTTAGTATATTCATTATTCAGGAATAAACATTGAAACATTGCTATACTGGCTTGTTATTTGCCAACTATTTAATGCCTAAGTGCGTTTGGTATAGTATGTATGTATGTATTCCCATTGGTATATTTGTTCATGTCACTTCTTAGTGATGCTCTAATGCTACTTCAATGTATTTCGAGTAGAGTATCTCTTATAACAATTATTATACACTAAATTCTTGTAATTTTATGTATTTAATCTTAAGCTTAAACTTATTTATTATTAATACAAATGCATGACAGCGACAACTTATTGTAATTGTTACATTACAAATCAGAGTTCAGTTCAGTCTGTTAGTTTTGGCAGAAAATTTAAGTAGAAGAAATCAATTAAACATATTTCTGAAATTATCTGATGTGTTCAAAATTAATTTGCAAATATAGATTTATTTGGATTTGAGTAGATTTTAATGTAGACAAATATAAATCTTCTTGTTCTATTGTTGTATAAGAATAATGGAAGTGATAATAATGAAGTTTTTTTTTAAAAGATACAAGATACATTTTAAGCTTAATTTTTAGAATACATTTGAAATGTTATGTGAACATAAGCCACATAAGTTTTGTTACTACAACAATACTTTTTTTTTGTTGTATATCTAAAGTAAATCGAAAAAAAAAAAAAGATTAATATTGACTTGCAATATTATATTTCTGACTTCATACAAGAAATACATATTCGCAAGTATGAGTTGCTCTTTAGCAATCTAACAACTTTTTCCCTACACTCCGCACTGCATTAAATAATATCAAATAACATGCATAACCTTGTTTGAAGTATTATATTCGTTTGCTGCGTGCATCATATTCTATATTAAATTTGCTTTTCTAAATAAAACGAAGAATTTCTTCACCTGCATTTTGTAAACTGTTCGTGTACGTTCATTTTTGATTCGCAATTTATTGCGCAAGCATCACGTTTATTTATTTTTATAATATTTGCAGCAGTTGACGTATAAAAACACACGCACACACACACGCACACACACGCATGCTGTAGAATTTGATTCATTGACCGCAGCGGCGAAGTTTATATTCTCTCTGTAAATTGCAAGAATATATTTTCATTGATGCAAATGTTCACTCAGAAAATATTATTATAATTTTTTTGTATTTTCTTTAACGTTTCAGTAGAATTATTATGTAACAAAACTTCTTAGAAGATACGCGAAAACTTAAATTGTATATTAAGTTTGTGCTTATACATTGTATATATGAGACAAAAGAAGGCATGTTAGATTCATTTACCCCGGAGATAACATAATAAGAGATTTAAATAGAGCTCAAATTTTAAAAAAATTACGTCTACTTTGAAACGCAATGAAACCCAAGATGGCGAATCCAAAGTGACGGAAGAATGTGTGAAAACAATATTTTTTAATTGTCTGATTTGTCGTATGATATTAGGTTAGAAATTCTCGCGACGTCACGTAGGCCAGATAGGCCCATTGTGATACCATATGATCTCTCATTTATTTCTTCCTACTCGAACCAGCTCGATTTTCTAATGAAGGCGGCTACTGCACCAATCTTGACTGATGCAATCTCCGCCAGACTATCAAGAAACGGCTTACCAAGTACGGTAAACCTTATTCTCCCAACGGGTGGGCAGTGGCAGAGAAAATGTTCTACTCTCTCCTCCTCTTCCTCGTTTCTAAAGCTCCTACAGAAGTCATTTGATGCTACCCCTAGTCGGACGGCATGTCTTCCCAACAGGCAGTGTCCCGTGAGAGCTCCAACCATCATGGATAGAGCCTGTTTATTATGGCGCATAAGTTGGAGTGTTAGGTTACTCTGGCCATGTAAGTTTCGAGATATTACATTTGGGATTTGTGATTCAGCCAGTCTGATTATTATGATATTAGGGTCGCTGAATTCGAATCTGGTATTCATTATATTCGAAAAGCTGACTACGCCGCTGATGGTTTTTTCAAAATTACAGTTTTTCATAAGTTTTAGCATAAAATTTTGCATGCATTAAATTTTAATATAAAAAGTAAAAGAAATAAACCCATTTATATTCTACTTATTTTTTTAACTTAGAGTAAATTTAAGTGCAATTACTTACGAAGTTGTCATTATAATGCGCTCACATACATATATACGTACATCCGTACATAAATATAGCATAGACGCTCGGTTGCAAGCGTGTGGGTACTACTGGTTATTATCCTTAAAGTAGTACTAAATCATTTGTTCCACATTTTCTAAGCGAAAGCGAGAAGTGTTTACAAAGTGTTATATTTCCTGTTTGTACATCTTTTCCTTTCCTTTTTTTTTTTTTTTTTTTTTTTTTATTCTTGCTTTCTGTTTATTCTATGCTGCTTTTTTTTTTCTAGCACAAATAATGCAACACAAATAAGTAGAGTTAAATAGAATTTTAAATTGCTGAGTTGCTTATTGTTAGTTGAATTTTGTGTAAATTGCAACACAAATGACAACAGAGCGAAATGTGCCAACAGAATGCAATAAAAGTGTTTGGTCAAGCAAGTTTGGGTAAGCGTAGTATTGGCAAAAAAAAAAAAAAAAAACAGGAGCAAGCATAGTTCTAAGATAGCCAAGTGTGTTTGTAGTTCTTGAAAAGCAAACAGACAAAGACAACAAAATATTAAACAGCGACAACATTTTGGCGTGTTGACTGCTGCAATGTACACTCAAAATAGAAATGCACAAATGGATGAAAAAAAAAACCAAATACCTAAAAAAATAATGACACATGCAACAATTCGAAAAAAAAAGCAAGAAGGAACGCTGATATTGAGTATGCTAGACTGTAAGATACACTGTAAACAATCTTTAGAAACTGTAGGTTAAGGCTTATCTTAGTGCTATACTTTTACGGTATTGGATTTTAATAAAAAAAAACTTAAATAAAATAAAAAAGGACGGACAGACAGACTGCCGGACAGACGGACGAACGGACATACTGACTAGATCGACACTCTTATTAATGAAGATTACAGAGTCTACCATGCCTCCTTCTGCCTGTTGCATACATTCGAACACATTTACATATTTACTCTCTTACCCTTCGGTTGCAGTGTATAAAAATGCACACTTTAAATTCTGCAACCGTAAACCTTTAGTTCCAAGAATTGTTGCTGGTAACAAAAAAAAAAAAAATAAAAATAAATAAAAACATGACAACAGTTAAAGCTCGACTTACAACTGCAGACGCTTGCAATGTAATGTGTCGGATGCAACAATTTAAAACCAGAACAGCTTAAATGACAATCTGTGCTACACTTTAATGGAATGCATAAATTTGTTTGTCGTTTAAATTTCAATAAAGCGTTAATAGCTGCTACGCTGCCGAGAGGAAGTCGGGTAGCGACAGACGTTAGTCAATATGATGTAACCGCATTATCCGCAGCTATCAACACCAAAAGCCATGATTGATAACAATGCACAACTAAAGGGCAAACTATGTGAAGTGTATAACAAGAAGAATGACAGACAGACAGACAGACAGAGACAGTTGCATGAAGAGGCCTACAAGTTGTGTGTGCTGCACATCAAGTCATGCTGCAACTTCCGCTTTTCATGGCGCAACGGAAAAACACTTTGCGAATAAATAAATAAAAAAAATTTAACACACATACTAATGCATATTAAATATGTAAGTAAGTTTGAGCCAAAAATATACAAATACATATACATGCAATGCAACACTTGTCATTGTTGTTGTTATATATATTTATTTTTATTTTTTTTTTTTGTTACAACATATTTTTTTGGCAACAACTTTCAAAGCCATCTGTTCACTATTTTTGTGTATTTGCACGTGCATCTTCCTTAAACGCTGATTGCAGCACTTAAAATTATGCTGCCATATATCAACGCTGTATAAAAAATAAATACATATGCAAATACTTTTATAGATACCAACGCACACCAACATAAACATATGTATTTGTATTTATACCGCAGCATAGTGCACATGCATATGTATGTGTTTAAAATTTACACATGTTTATTTAATTTATTTTATTATTTTTTTTTTATTTATTTCTGACGCTTCGTTTATTGTTATAAAAAATATTATTTTGCTGCTGCATAAATAAATAAAAAAATGCTTAAACGAGTACTACAGCAAATATAACTTTTGCTATAAAGAATACAAATAAAGTTTTGAGTACAAGTAAGTAAGTTGATAGTTGTTGAGCATGAGCTGCATAAGCTGCTACAGTAAGTGTTTTTTTTTTTCCATAATGCAAAATATGCTGCAGCTAGGTACGCACAAAAACGAGATACACTGTAGCTAGTGATGCGTTAATACAAGGTCAACATTAGTAAAAATCTATGTCCGCTATGGAATTTGAAACCGTCATACCTATAAATCACAAACCGGATTCATTTGAAAGGCAACAATGCAGTTAAATTAAAATTTCACTAAAACAATGCATAAGATACAATTCAGTTCATTTAAGAAGTCGACTTTCTTATTTTTCCCATACAAAAATATTATGATTTTTTTTTATTTGTTTTAGTTCTGTTAAAAAAAAAAGTTTTTTTTAGTATGTTTTTATGTTTGCCCCAACATATTTTGGTTGCGCTACAATAAAAAAAAACAAATTGTGAAAAATGTCATCGAAAAGAACTGCAATTGCACAAAAACTGCAGATGCGAAACGGAATAGACCCAAAAAAGCAGCCAAAATGCCTGTAGAATTTCTAAGCATCTTTTTCATTGAAGATATAAAGATATTAAGCTGAAATTTGGAACTTAAGCTTTTTCTCGGCAACGACTATGTTAAGTTCGAGAAAGAGAGTGCCACGCCCATTTTTAGGTATAACCCCCATACAAACTTTCCGTTTTTTTTTCGATTTTTTGTATAAAAATACTAAATATTTATGAATGTATTCGCTCCCAATTGGGTAAAACATTTCTTTTGTCACCCAGTGTTAAAACCAAGATGCCACGCCCTCTTTTAGGCATAGCCCCCATATAAACTGTCCGTTTTTTCTGATTTTTTGTATGAAAATAGTTATTATTTATGCATATATTCACTCCAATTTGGCTAAAAACACTTCTAATGTCATCCAATGTCAAATCAGATGTGCCACGCCCATTTTTTTGGTATAGCCCCCATACAAACTTTCCGTCCACTTTCGAATTTTTGTATCAAAATGGTTATTATTTATTCATGAATTTACTCCATATGGGAAAACTCTTCCAATGTCATGGTGCCACGCCCATTTTTAGGTGTTTCTTCCATAAAAACTTACCGCCCATTTCCAGATATTTTCGAGATATATGTTTTTATAAATATGTGTGTTTTTAGCTCAAAATTTTAAATTAATATTGTGTGTAAACTTTTGTGACCACTGATGAATACTCATAAACTCTTTAAAGATTCGTGTGACGGGTATTTAAGCTTCAGTTTTACCGAAGTTAACGTTTTTTCTTGTTTTGTAAATAAATAACACTGTACGACAATGAAAAAATGGCTTCCAAGTCTTATAGCAGAGGTTTTAAGGTCTGCTTGAATCAAACAAAGCAGCAAACTAAGAAATTTCAGGATTCGACCAAAAACTAAATGTATGTTAAAAAAAAAAACTCCGATTTCTCCATAATTTTTTAATTATAGATCAATAACTCAGTTAACTTCGAACCGATTTTCATTTTTTAAACAGTTTTGGAATGAAAAAATTTAGACCTTTCAAACCATTCTTTGTATATTTTCAAAAAAGTTAGAGTTTGTTAAAGTTAAATTTTTAAAGCTGCTACAACTTAAAGTTTGCTTTGCTTCAAAGAAAATGCTGCATTTATGATTCCCATGCATTTGTAAGGCTTCAAGTCAATTTTTTTTTTTGTTTAACAACGCAAGTAAATAAATCAAAATACAACCAATACAATTGTTGGTACGCATATAAAGTTTTCTTCAGAATTGTTGCTGCGCTATAAATCGTTGCTGCTGCTGTTCTTGTTGAAACACAAAAAAGAAAGAATATAATGCACAGCATGAGATGCGTATGGTATAATATGGCTTTGACTCTTTATACTCAAACAACTACAACTATTATAAATATGTGCAGCATGGTGCATAGTATTAGCTGGGCGCTGACAGCAAGTGGTCCATAAGTTTATTAAAAGCCAACCACACTCACACCACAGGACGCATTCAACTTTATTCGATACGTTTAAACAAGTGAATATACTCGTATTTCAAACAATATTTCGTTGCCATAGGTACAACGCTTACATATATCAGATTATTAAGTAGCGCAGTTTTCATAAAAGCATGAAATTATTTAAATGTTGTTACAGTGTCAAAGAGCAGCAACTGTATAAAGTGTAAATAAATTTTGCTGCAGCATAACATAAAAAAAAAAAAAAAAAAAAATCAAAAAAAAATGATTATCAGCAATGCTCCCATAATCGTAATCGAATTTTGCGATTTACTTTTCAAATCGCAAATTTTAGTGCTCCAAATTTCAGAAAAATTTTCGATTTCAAATCGGCAGAGTTCGAGTCTGTGAAATGAAAAGTAAATGCATAGTATTAGATAAAATTTTTTTATTTTGTTTATAGAGTCTATATTTGTACTTTTTAATATAATTGATTGACCGATAACTTTTTAATTAGTAACCGATAGCAGCCTTTGCAATGCAAAAAAACGTTTTGGAAATGAAACATAGCTTTTACGAATAATTTGAAATCGTACGAATTTACTAAAACGTAAATCGCAAATTATTTACAATTACGAGAACATGGCTGCATATCCTTTCATATTAAACATTGTCAACACGCGACATCAATGCGACATTTTTCAGGCTATTGACATGACACAACTGCATGTAATTAGTCTCACGCTCGGTAATTGGAGACGTGACTTAAATATTGGATCACATAAAAATGCCGGTACACTATCTAAACACAACATAGATAGATATTCAGATACATACACACACATAGATGCTAAATATTGCAGGTGTTAGTGACATCGATAAATATGTACGTACGAACGAACGAATATGCGTAACAAATCTGAATATGAAACATGTCACGTAACTAATTTCGATACCGACACATTTCGTTTTAACACCTGCGACAGCAGGTAGGCCAAATTTTTAACGCCATAGCAAAGTTTTGCCTTGTTGTAATAGCTTTTTATTTTATTTTATTTTTTTTTTTTTATTTTTCTTTTTTTTTTTTTTTTTTTTTAGATTTATTATAGTATTTTCCATTATCAGTAGATGTACGATATATTACAAAAAAAAGCAAAAAAATCTTTGTTAACAAAACAAGCTCTCAATATACTCTTTCGTTTCGTTGTCCTTCAAATATTTTTATTTTATTATTTTTTTTTTTTTTTTTGCTTCGATGTCACATCTTCATGCGGTCGATAAAATGCCACTGCAAATAATAATATGCCAAATCAGCTCAGGTGTGCTTTTATAGATACTCGTACACACACACACACACACATACAGTCAGCTTGCCAGTTATTTGCAAATACTTGTGTTGTAGTTGTGTACGAGTACATTTATTTGAAACTTGTTAAGTTAGCATAACAATTTTCTACTAAACAAGATGCTGCCATAGCACACAAACAAAAAATAAAGTCGCATACATACACGTCTACGAGAAGACGTGTAATTGAAAAAAGTATCTACACAATGCGGCATAGTGTCTTGTAGATAGAAAGCTGTAGATACGTATAACATAGCAAGAGATGAAATGTCTAACAAAAAAACAAAACAAAAAAAGCAACAGTATATTTTCGTTGACTGATAATGTTTTTGCTACTATATATATGCCAACTTAGTAAATAATATATTTTTTTTTTTGTATATAAATGACTTTTTTTTTTTGTATCTGTAGAAAAAAAAAACGTTGTATCTTATTTGTACATTGATGTATTTGTTCATATATTATTTTGTCTTTGAAGTATTTTCAAATTTGTTTCACAATTTGTCGCTTTAAACTCTCATCGGCTTAAACAGCTTAAAATACTTTAACAAGTGTCATGAATGTTAAGCTTGTGATTTAGGTAGAAACTTTATACCTATGCATGTATTTTCACTAATATACATACATTGGTTTATTCTACATATTGTCTACTTTATTAAGCTAATAATTCAATTTTAACTGCAAGCATGTGAGAATTATTTTGACAAATTATTAATTTATTAAACAAAAAATAAATAAAATGTTACTTTTTATATTAAATCAAATTTAAGCTAAAAATATATTCAAGTTTTGAACTCTCAGATAACAAGTATATGAGCACTGCGCTCTATCTAAACAAACTATATAAGAGAAAAAGAAATCTCAAGTAAAGTGAAATTTGCATGGATTTAAGCTTACTGCTCTGTATTTGGTAGTACCAGGTAGGACGAATCTGAAATTTAATTTCAAAAGTACAAAATGGCGAACAAAATATGGCGGGCGATATTTTTTAAACGACCGGTTAGCTTGAAACTTGTTGTTCGCAGTTTTTGGGGTCACTGATAACGAATCAGACATTAAATTTAAAAAAACCCCGAGTAACTAGTTTTGACTGAATATGTTTATATTTTTAATTTTAACCAGTTTTGATAGCATTCTGGCCCACAGTGCGCTGAAGCAAAACGGATAATGCATTTTTAACAGGATAATGCTGGCTCGCATAGAAATCTCAAATGGATAGCTCTATCCTACCAGACTTATTCCAAAGACATATCATCTTTCGACTACCAACCATGCTATGTGTACTAACTATTTCGATCGATGAGGCCATAAGACATCGATCATATTTCATTATTTATAAAAATAGTAAAAGTTGAAGCGATTTGGGGATTGCGCCAATAGCAGAGTCGTGCCTCCGAGTTGGTTTCCATAAATTACCAATTATTAATGCATATTCCCAACATACACAATTTTTAAAATCGCTCGGCCTGGGATCCTTCAATACAAATAGTTACAGCTCCAACATTTTAAATGACCGAGCAAAGCGCTTTGCTAATATTTCTTTATTAAAATAACACATACAGGGGTGTCACACAAAATCTCATTTGTTTGTTTTCAAATCTCTTTTAAAGTTATATGAAATAATGAATAAAATTCACAATAAGTTTAAACTAAATTTATATTCAAAAAAAAAATACGGTGTATATTATTTATTTTAATAATGTTTAAACTAATTGCGAATTATAATTATTATTTCATTTAACTTAAAAAAGACATTTGAAAGCAACCAAAAGAGATTTTTTGTGACACTTCGGATAAAGATTGTTCTATAATTCAATAAAGTTTTCTCAAAATAAATTTACAACAACAACGTTGCCAGAGAAACAGTTGAAACCTTCCATTACCTTTCCGCTAACCATACGTTTTTAAGCTCTTTTATGGACTTTTTCGAAAATATGATTCTATGTTAAAATTTTTGCCCACTGGTTTGTTTTTTATTATAAATTTTTTTTTTTTTTATTTCATTATTTTTTTTTTTTTTTTTAATTTTTCACAACAGCTGTAAAAACTTTAAAAAGTTATATGTGTATTTTCATCAAAACTTATCTTATATTTTAGTTATAAACAAATTTTCTATAAAATAAAATGTAAAAAAAAAAAACTCAATTTTTACTAAAAACTCAAGTCGAATTTTGTTATGCGACTAAAAGCCTCTGTATAAGATATCTAAGAAGCTTATGTATCTTCAATTCTTCTAGTAAAATTGTTCAACTGCAGCAACAATTGCAATCAAAAATACTCCCATGGTATATGTAAGTTTCGCAGTTTGGTTACACTCTCTTTCTCTCCTACTTCTACTCCTTATCTATCTCTATCTCTTTCTATCTATTTCTCTCTGTGTGTTTGTTTTCTATGCAAATAACAAAAAAATAAATGTAGGAAAAAAAATCTCAGCAACCTCAAATTTGACGCAAAGGAGTTTGAGATTGAATGAAGTTAGTAAAGCAGAAACTAACAAGAATGCAACTTGCTTGTTTGACCCAAATTGTTACACGATTTGTATTTTGCATTTTGAGTGAAACGCTACCATGACGACGGCGACGTCGATTTAGTCGAGCTAGAAGTACGCTGTAAAACACTCAACCTACACCAAAACTTGTGCACCTAAACAAAACTTACTTCTCGCCTGCTTGAAAGAATCCATTGAGTTTGCTCTACTTGGCACAATGTTTTTCTTCTTCAGTTCCTATTGCTATTGTATCTAATGCAATGTAACTGCAGCAACACATAGTTGTGCATGTGGGTGTAACTTTCTTTTAGTTTTTTTTTTTTTGTGAGTGTTTGTAGCGTATAATAGACAAACAATGCCTTTTACTTTCGCTTTTACTTTCATCTTGGTTTAGCATATATTGCAATACATACTTTGAAGTTTTCTCGTTTTTTTTCATCTGCCTTTATGCTGCATGCCTCTTCTTTGAATATTTATTTTTTTTACCCGTTACACATAGTGTGAACGGGTATATTCAGTTTGTCAAAAAGTTTGTAACGCATTGAAGGAGGCATCGGAGACCCCATAAAGTATATATATTCTTGATCAGCTCGATGAGACGAATCGATCTAGCCATGTCCGTCTGTCTGTCCGTCTGTCCGTCTGTCCGTCTGTTTGTTGCTATGCGATCTTTTCGATGAAGATATAAAGATATTGGGCTGAAATTTTAAACTTAAGCTTTTCTAGGCAACGACTAGGTTAAGTTCGAAAATGAGAGTGCCACGCCCATTTTTAGGCCCCCATACAAACTTATCGATTTTTTTCGATTTTTTTTTAAATAGTAATTATTTATGAATGTACTCGCTCCCAATTGGGTAAAAACATTTTTGGTTCATCCAGGGTCAAAACCAAGACGACACGCCCATGTAACGGGTATTTCACCAACAATATGTAGGGTATTAAAATGTATAGTATAGTATAGCGTAGTGGGCCCTAGGAATTTAAAAATTTTTAAACAGTTTAATTCAACGTGGTCAATTTTTTTAGCCATGTCTAAGTGAATTGTGCCTATTGTGGGCACCCTTACGTCTTTAGCTCTTAATTTTTGACCAGATGCATACGTGTACCAGTGGATAGCTAGATGTTTTAACTGACTTTCTCAAAAGGAAGCAAGTTAATACCTTTAATAAGAAAAAAGTTATTAAAATTTTAGTAAAGTAACAAGTGGTACCAGGTTGTGGGCATCCTTGAAAAATCTTAAAAAAAAAAATATGAAAATATAATGTTTTTACAACTCATCATATGAATCCGATTCACCTTAACATCTGCTCACATTTCAAAACGTGTGCGTACAGTACACTGTTATTGTATTAATATTCATATACTTGCTTGATATGCAGGGGTGCCCACAACTAAGTAGGTGCCCACATGTGGCACATCTTCGCTTAATTTTGTTATATGCGTTGCGAATTAAAGCTTTGGTTAAAAAAAAAAAATTCAAAAATTTTACTTATTTGCCCTTTTGTCTCTTGCTCGATTTCATTTAAAGCTGCGCCGTTTGCTGTTACTGCTGCATTTACTTCCTTCCTGCAGGCGAAGTGCTTTCTCTTGTTTGTTAGTTCGCTCGTTCGTTTGCTTTTCTTTACAAGTTGACTTCTTGCTTGAAGAAAAAAATGGAAAAAAAGCGTATATTTCAAAGGTTGTACCTGACTTTTAAGCTGCATATTGAGTGTGCCATGCATTGGTTATAGCTTTTGCATTTACCAACAAAGTTCATTAGTGGTACTTTTCTCTTTTTTTTATTTTTTTTATTTGCTGCATTTTATTTGCTTCAAAAGAGGCTGCTCATATTTCAAATTTAATTGAATTCAATACACTTATGTATGTAATTTAATTCCCTTTATAGAAAACAAGTAAAAAAACCAAAAAAGTTTTATAAGGCAAAATAATATAAAAAATATAAATATTTTTCTTTTAATTTCCTCAAGGAATACCGCAGCAAAAACCAAAAAAAAAAAAAAAAAAAGGAAAAAACCAAAGTGAAAATTCCTTGCCCGCATTACTCTTTAGCTAATCTCTGTCACTTATTTTGTGAATTATTTACATTTATTGGTATTTATTATATTCTGCGTGTGAGAAAGTGTCGTGTCCTGTGCTGCTGCTGCTGCTGCTGCTTCTGTTGTTGTTGATGCTATTCGCATGTTCATAATTTATTTAAATAAGCCCCTATGACATTTTTAATTCACTGACAATGGCAACAAGACACTCAAACTGTACATGTATAAAATAAATATATATACATACATACTCTTATATAGTGAGTAGTACGAAAGCAAAATGGCGGAATGTTAGCATCGTGTAGCTTGTTAGACACCTTGCCATGCTCGTCGTTGTCGTTGTCTTTGGCATCATCGTTTTGTCATGTTTTTCTCTTGTTAATAATTTGAATATTTTTACCATAAAAACAACAACAAACAAGAACAACAAGAAAATTATAAGCAGCCAAGGTAGTTATAACAAGGACATTGTTTTGAAAAATATGTGCAGCATAAGTACAACATAGTATTTGCTCGAAGAATGTCGAAGACAACATTGATGTCGACAACAACAGAAAAGACATTCAAACAGACGGACAGACAGACGGACAGACAGTAACAAAACGAGCGCAAAAATCAAGCAAATCTTGTCAAAAATATTTTTCATAATTTTTCTTTTTGGCATTTACAGCATAATTTTTCTCAATTCAAGTTTTTTTTTTTTTTACGGGCTTAGCTTTTTTAGAAAGCTGCAGCTATGCGCCTTGTTATAACCATGAAATGTATTCACTGTAAAAAATTAGCATATTTAATGTGAGAGGCACGTTCGGTTATTAGACGCTTTTCATACACAAACACACACACGCACACAGACACATAGCAATAATGTCAACGTTTTGCATGTAAAACAATAACAAACATTAAAGAAAAAAAAAACACACACACACATACACATTTGTAGAATGTTAGACAATATTTTGCATAATGTGCTCTTAGCTTCCGTTTGTTAGCTCTTTGCTGTGTGTGTGTGTGTGTGTGTGTGTGTGTGAATTGGTGTCTGTTTCCATGTTTGTGCTTAAGCTACTTATTTTTTATTAGACTCGACGAATTGTTTTTGTTTGCTTTTATGCGATTTTTTTACGCCATTTTGAACTGCAAATTGCATGTAATGCTTAATTTTTCTTCTCATTCAACGAGAACAACAAGAACAACAACAGAGCGTATACGTAATGCACATTTATGCATGAAGCGCATAACAAGTTGATGAGTTATTGTTAAGGAATTTTTATATGAAATGAAATGTTAAAAATTGTTAATAGCAAATGGCTTACTTTTACACATTTTGAGTGGTCTACTTTTAGGCTTTGAGCAGTAGCCAAACAGTGTGACAAAAAAAAAAATGAAATAGCTGAAAAGCTCTTAGTGTGTTTTGTAGATCTGATTCATGACAATTATATCAGGTGAAGTATTCCACCTCTGTCTCTTTCTAATTTGCTAACAAATTTTGTTGAGTTTGCATGCTATGGTGAATTTATATAATTCTAACTTTATAACTAAAAATACCAATTTTTTTTGCTTCTTGAATTATCGTGCAAGATTTTAACTTTTTGCTTTCAAAATGCATTTTTGTACTTTTTTTTTTTTTTGCAGCGTAACCAATGTTTGTATAAAGCTAGTATAAAATTATACAAGAATGCACTAAAAAATACAAGTTTTTTTTTTTTTTTGATTGCAGCGATACCACAATATGTTTGAGGCAGTTAAAAAACATACAAAAAAGCAAAAATGTTTTTATAGAAAATGTCGAAAATCGACTACATAAATATAACCAATGTATTATTTAAGTGGTCTATATTTATATTTGCATTGCTGTTTATCAAATGAAGCCGGTTTAGGACTCATCAGTTGGATGGTTTCAACGTCCATAGCGGACATAGAAACATTGCTACTATTTAATACAAAAATTTTATAATATTTGATATACTATATGTGTATGTTTTCAAGGCAAAATTAGTCTTTTGTTCCCCTTCCTCCTCGTTTAAGGCAACAGCATTACTTCAATATATAAGTCCAATTGTTTACTCAACCACAACTACAAACTCCACCATAAGATTACCCAGCTACTTTGAAGTGTTGCATAGCGTTATTAATGTCATCCATGGTTTGTTATTTAACGAATCACTGCTTTAATAAATTATTCGCATGAGCAATTCATCAAACAATGAACTTAGAACAAATGCCAAGTACATACAAACGTACATGAAATGCTGTGCTCTTTAATGCGCATTCTGTCTAGCCTAGTTGAAATGCATAATTAGCAAAAAATAAAAATAGAAATAGAAAAACGACAGCATAAATGCCACATTTAAATCAACATGACACAGACACATACATACACACATGAGTATTCATGTAAGTTGCCACAGAACAGAACAGATTTGCGTCAAATGTTGTCTCTTGACAAAACTGCAACAGGACAACACGACAACAACAAACCATGCCGAATTCAGTCAAGTTAAACGAACAGAGAAACTTAGCTTAATGGAAACCTTGCAAGCTGTTTAAATGAGAAACTGAAACAGTTGCATAGATGAAGATAGGGGCAGACATTGTCTAAACTGCAAAGGACATTAGCTAAAGTAAATGGACGAAAGAAAGATGGCTGGCTGCTGCTGACTGACTGTACGCAGCATGTGCATACTAGGGCTGGTAGCTGCTGCTGCTGCTGCTGTTCAACATGTGGAGATTATCTGCTGTAGGCACTTAACAATGCCAAACAAGACAACGACGTTTGTTGCAAGGCATAGCGGCTGAATAATGCTAAGAAGTTACATCAGGCAGTAAGCGCACAAGCATAAGAACAACAACAATAACAAGAAAAACAAGAATAAATAGTAGCAGTGGCAGTGAAGTCAACTGAAAAGGCATTAGGGAAGTCAAATGCAGACAAACAGACAATGAAACAACGCGACATTTGAACAGAAAGACATAAAAAACAGGCAGACTAAAAAGATATACATAAAATACTAAGACAGATACTTAGCATGAGAGAAAAAGACAAGTGCTGCAAGGATAATAGCGCCAAATGCGTCACTTGACAAGCGCACCAAGTGGCACAAGCAACATCTGACAAAGAAAACGCAGTCAAGTAACAAAAATGCGGAAGAAATGCAAGGAAAAAAAAAACTGGACGATACAACTGTCGCTGTTAGATGTTTGACTCACCAATGCCAGCGGGAATGAAATACAATAAAAAATATAATAATAATAATAAAAAAAATAGCAGCAAAAGGATAATATTGAATGCAGCTTTAGAAATAGCAGCAGAAGCAATAAGGAAATCAACAAGCGTACAAGCGGAAATATTTAAGAGTTCAACATGAGAAAACAGAAATGCTCAGAAAACACATTTATGTAAAATGTCAAAGCACATAAATAGAGCATAAGAGTGAAAAAAAAAAAAAAAGAAATTAAAATGGGAAGTAACAGCAGCAACAACAACAACGCTGACGGCCCTATAACTGCACTCTTTGTATTACATATGCCAGCCAGCCAGCCAGCGGGAGTTGTGCTATTGCATTTGAGTGAATTCTACTTAACATGCAAATAGATTGGCATACACATACATACATACGAGTATATAGTGTGTATATCTCTTTCTATGTATAAAAAGGGATTTATTTAATAATTTCATTAATTGTAAAAAAATATTTCAATACTTCAACCATTATACCATTAGTGCCTTTGAGAGAGTGTCCCGTGGTTACTGCTATCAGTGAAGGAATTTCTGTTTTGTTCATACGACCAAGTGATCCATGAT
This sequence comes from Leucophenga varia, assembly GCA_018903435.1. NCBI lineage: Eukaryota > Metazoa > Arthropoda > Insecta > Diptera > Drosophilidae > Leucophenga > Leucophenga varia. The sequence goes on along the minus strand of JAEIFJ010000935.1, from coordinate 3,458,653 downwards.
ACGCCGCATATATGGCAGCCTTCAAGTTGTTTGCAGTATCCCAGCCAAGCCCTTTCCTGAAAGGATTTAGACGGTAGTACCCTGCCTGACAAGTTCATCTACCCTCAATATTGTCCAGGTACCAGATTCGTATTCAGCGATAAAAAATGTATAAGATAAGCCTAGTCCGATGTTTGAATCATTTTCCAAAAACATACTCAGGAATACATTTTGAAGATTTGAGAAGATTCATTGCTTCATTTATTGCTATAGCTTCTGTATGGTTAGCACTACAGAGTTCGGGAAGCCAATAAAATATATCAATTCACAGATACGAAGATTTTTTGAGTTTAGATCCGTACATATACCTATGTGTAAACTTATTGAGTTATCATTCATTCACTGCACACTACTCCAGTCAGGTAGCAGAGGAAAAGTGACTTCGTATCTTTTGTTTACATTCGGAATGCAGTATCTTATCGGTGCTATATGGAATTCCATTTAAAAATTATCAAATAATTGGTAATCACGTAACTTTTAAATAAGACCTTGAACATAAAATATATACACAGCAAGAAAGTACTTCATTTTTAACATGAAAGGTGCTATGACATTTGCTACATGAAAGGCATGCAAAGGGAAAACATATAAATGAACAAACTAAACGCGTCAAAAGTATTTCGCAATGTCTGACTATGCAATGCACTACACATACGCAAGGATAATACAGTATATATTGAAAAAATAGAGATAAATAATAAATAATCTAGATGTATCATGAGGAAAGCTCGTTAAGCTGAATGAATGCTAAAATACTTAAACTATTTCGATCCCATAAACCAAAAAATTCAAAATAAAAACAAAAGTCATTAACAAAACTAAAAAACTTTGTTTTATATAGTTACACATGTCTGTGTGTAGGGTATAAAAATATGAAACGTTATTAAAAAAAAAAAAAAAAAAAAAAAAACACAACAAGCGACTAGACTCTTTCGCTGCATTGGGTTGAGAATATACGTATTTAAAATTTATATAACGTTCTTCGACACAAATTTAGTAACTATGTACAAGCAGTATAAACATAGTAAAATTTTTTAACTAAAAACGTTTTTAACTAAAAATTTGAATTTCACAACATTTTTATTGTGTTTTATTTATTCTTTTAAACCAAAAGAATTTAATTAAATTACATGCTAAAAATGTTTTCTACAATTAAAAAATCATGTTACTAAATCACTGTTCATGACTGTACATATGTGAAAATTACATGAAAGTTTACTACAGCTTCCGGTTACGTTTTGTAGTAGTTTTTTATTATTTTTGCATACTTTTTGTGCGCTCAACTTGATTATACAAGTGTCGAGTGCATTCAGACATTAAGAGTGCCAGCCTTATGTGCACAAATTGCATAATATGCACTTAGGCAAATAAATATGCAAAGATGCATCTTTTCTTTCTTTTTTTCTTTATTTATTTCTTTCCTCCTTTAACATTTATGCAATTATTTAGATAATTTTTTACACTTTTGACAGCGTAATTCAAAATAAAGCAAAGCGTATAGAATGTTGGAGAGTTTTCTATTTTTATAGGCTAATCTAAGAAAAGATACAACAATGAATAGATTTGAAATTGCTCAATATTGTTAAAAATAATATTGGAATAGAATCCATACCCATTTTTAAGAATACAAAACATTTTAAGCATGCATTTATACTGCTAAAATTTTGGTCAAAACCTCAGCAACGGTAAAATTTTGGGGCTTTCGAAATGAAATGTCACGTTTCGCACAACTGACATTTTTTATGAGGCAGTATCCAAAGACTATAGACATGGTAAGATGTGTAACGCCACACAAAAAAAAATACTACAAGAATAGAAAGTTCTCAGTAAATGGAAAGCGTGTAACTCTCCCTCCCTCCCTCCCTCTCGCTCTCGCTCCCTCTTTTCTCTTTCTTTCCTTTTCTCGTGAGCTGTTAATCACGCAGAGTTCCAAAGTCTTGAATTTTGAAATTAAGCGTGGAATACAAAATACAAAATACTCAAATAACCGCCACACGAAACTTTAATCATTTTCTTGAAAAAAAAATTGAAGGTGTGCTTGTATGGGGTCTTTATGTTATAGTAACCCGATCCTTGTCATATCGGTAGCATATTCATAGGATAAAAGTAGAAGTGATTTTACATAGTTGGAAGTGAATATATCCATAAATAAGAACTATTTTCATAAAAATCTGAAAAATGGGCGCTAGGTTTGTATAGGGATCATATCAAAAAATAGGCGTAACATCTTTCTTTTAATATTGCTTGCCAGTAAAAGTGTTTTTATCCAATTTATCCAATATTTTCATATAAAAATTCGAAAAAAAATGTTAAGTTTGTATGGGGCTATATCTAAAAATGGGCGTGGCACCCTAGTTCTTACATACAAACTGCCTAGGAGCACAAAAAGCATAAATCCAAAATTAAAAAACGGACAGACAGACAGACGGACATGCCAAAATCGATTCGTCTCGTCGAGCTGATCAATAATATATATACTTTATGGGGTCTCCGATGCCGACAAACTGATAATACCCTTCACAATATGTTTGGCGGGTATATCAACATTTCGTTTATATGTTCGTTACGCTTCTTACCATTTCTATTGTCTGTGGCAGTAACATACAAAAAAAAAAAAAACTTTCAAAATTTCTCTCTCTTTTATTTGCCTTAGTAACATCAAATTGAAATATTTTATTTAACTAAAGCGCCATGCGGAAGTTCTTGTTATATATTATTTTTATTTTTTTTTTTTTTTTTATAGCATAATTCATAACAAAATGCATTTATTTGACTAAAATATTATTACAATAAATGTCGAATAACAAAAAAAAAAAAAAAAAAAAAAAACGTATAAATTCATAAGAGAATAATAAGTTTATGCTCCAATTAATATTTCAATGCCGCTTTACGCTTTAACATTGTACCAGGAAATCAAATAATATTTTCATTTTGATTTATGAATTTATTTAGATTAGCTCAACTTCATACAACGTAACTCAACACTTGCATTTGTAGAGTATTCTTAAATTTTTTTTTTGCTTTGTATGATTCATGCTCTGAAAACCATGAATGATTGTGTTTACTCTTTGCACAATGCCAAACCTCGACATCATCTACATTACGACTTAACTTTTCTTGACTTTACGTACAATGAAGGACACATAGTTTCATTTAGTAGTACTACTACGTATTCCATTTTTATTCTTGTGGCAAAAATGCTTCTTAATATTATTTACTGAACTGACAAGCTTTTCCTAAACGCACACACACACACACACACACAGACACAGAAAAGTAAGAAAACCTTTTTCTCTGTGCATAAAATTTATTATATTTGCAGTTTATTTTTAGATTTTTCAGTTACATATTTTGTTGTTGTTGTTCGGTCACAGATATGACAACTTTATTTTGTTTAGCATTTTTAGTTTAAAGGTTAAATTAATTGTTTAAGCATTTAAGTATATATTTAAGTACTAAGTTACAAATTGATGTATGTACTGACAAATTGTTTAAAAAAAAGTAATCAGTGAAAATATAAAAGTTGTTAAACAATTTTTAATGCTTTTATCGAAACTTAGTGTAAAAAGTTTTACTCATGCATTTAAAAGTTTTCATGAAGAATGAACTTAATTGAACAAACGTTGCTGTCGATGTAACAATAAGAACCATGATATAATTGCTGCATTAAAATGTTTGTACAACTTATTATGCCACTAGAAACTCTTTACTTTTTTGCAATAAAGTGCTTATGTGTGTATTTCGTTGTTAATAACACTCAAAAATAATAATAGTAAATGAGAAAAGAGAAAAATTAAGTTAGAGCAGCACTACAAAATGTTAAATAAAAAGTATAAAATAACTATTTAGAAAATTGATAATAAAAGATTCACTGACATAAAAAATTAAAAATTAAAATATTTAAAAATTAAATCTTTTGCAAAATATATTTGTAAAAATGTTGGCAAGCAAACTATGGCAACAACTAAAAAACATAAAGCAAAAATTACACGTGCAGCACAAATACAAATTTCTGGCTGTGCGCAAAAGTCAGTGAAAGTAACCAAAATAAATATAAAAATAAACAAAAATATATAAAAAAAAAAAAAAAAAAAATTTCAAGCAAAAAATTGTATATTCGAAAAGTATATTTCGGTTGTGTGTAGCATATTTAAAGCGCGCAAACACACAAAATGTAGTAGACAAGTTGATAAAAGTCAAGTTGTGCCAAGTGCAAGCAAAACGAGAAACAGAAATGCTTTTGAAAAATAAAAGAACACTCAAATGTATGAAGACGACAAACTGGAGAAAAAGGGAAACTATTAACTGATGCTATTTGTTAGTATTTTTAGTGTTGTGCAACCACAAAAAAAAAAAAAAAAAAACGAAAAACATGTGCAGTACTAATGAGCAGCACTCGCCTGAAAGTATGCAATATATTTTGTTAAAGTTGGCTTTTTTCGTATAGGAATATGTATAAATACAAATGCACTGGTGCGCACTGTGTGTGTGTGTGTGTGTGTGCAGTTACTATGCTTACACATTTCTAATAAAATATATAATATTTGTCGAAAGAACGTTAATTAATGTTTGCAATAAAAAAAAAAAATAGGAAGTAAGTTTTCATAATATCATACTTTATTGCTTACCTGAACATGTGGCTATTTTAAATAAGAAAAAGTTTAAATCTGATAATTACAGAAAACAGATTTAATATATCTGAAATGGCAGACCTGTCCAGTTGCTCCTGGGAAATTTGTATGACAAATTGTATTGACTAAGAGTGCCTGAAGGCATTTATAAGTGACTAATGGTGCCGGGAGTTACTTTTTAAGTTTCTAATAGTGTCTGGAAGGCACTTATAGGTGACAAATATTGCCGGAAGTCACTTATAAATGACTAATGATGCCAAATAGCATTGACTTGCAGTGCCTGAAAGCAATTAAAGTGACTAAAAAGGACTGAAGACATTTAAATTACTAGCAGTGCCTGAAAGCACTTAAAGTGACTTACAAGGCCTGAAGGCATTTAAATTACTTGCAGTGCCCGAAGGCACTTAAAATAAATAACAGCTACTGTAGGCACTTAAAATGAATAACAGTGCCTGAAGGCACTTAAAATGAATAACAGTGCATAAAAGCACTGTATGTGACTAACACTATTTAAAGTGACTAACAGTGCCTGAAGGCACTTATAACTTTAAGTGACATTCAATATCTGAATTGGATTAAAACAAGCAAACCAGCACAGAAAGAGTGTAGTTAATAGGGCCAGGAACACTTCCTTAGTAGTAGGCTGCTTTACATTACAATTGATACACATTGTCAGGAAGTATGATGAATTTGAAACGACAGCTCACTGTAGTTACGCCAAGGTTCGGTTGGGATCTTATTTTTTCCTTACTTAAAACAAATATAAAAGATATTTTAAGAAGTTTCTAAAAGAAGCATCAGCTGTCACACAACATTTCCTCCAGCATAAATTCATACACATGAATAAATGAAAATTTATGTTAATTTTAATGCAGCATTAGTTAACTTTGATACACGATACACTGCTGAGAAACCACATTTTGAAAAGAATTTATTTTCAAGTCTCATAACCGGTTTTATTTCCTTTCACTTACATTGACTTCAAATTTCAAAACACATCATTCCACAAACTTCGAGTATCATGCAAAGGAGTTGCGCATTGACTTTTGACGATTTTTCAAAATGTCAAAGATAACCAAGATAACCAATCTAGCTCACTCACTCCGATGAATTTAAATTATAACAAATGACACACACATTTAATGCGATGGTAATCTGTCTTGGTACTTTAGTTGTACACAAATATTTTTGCATTAGTTCTAAATTCGGTTTGCACATAAATTCTAATGAAAAGTGTAAGCCATTTTCATTGTTAACGCTTCCTTTCGTGTATATAAGCCAAAAAATCTAAAAAAAAAGCTGTTTAAATATGTAAAATATAGAAATTTTATAGTTTAATCAAATAAATATTTATAAAAATAGAATTTTCAACTGATTTAGTGTCCTACTTTGAACAAAACATAAAACAAAAAAAAATTAAATAAAATCTGTAATAAAATTGCGCCAGCAACACATTTATTTATATTTTTTTTTCTGCTTATTTTATTTATTTATTTTGATTTTTTTTTTTTTTTTCATTTTTTCAAACCGTTTTTTGTTTACTTCAAGTTAAATTTTTCCATTTCATTTTCTTTTGGCGCAGCAACTTCATTTATTTTTATTGTTTTCAGGGATTTTGTTGACAATTTATGGCATTCAGAATATACTATATATATGTATATGTGGCATTTAAGCATTTGCCAAGCAACAACAACAACAACAAAAATACATTAAAATACTTTCACTTTTCTTATTTCTACTTTGACCAAAAAAAAAAGATGTTCAAGAAAGAATTTTTCTTAAGTGGTTGAGTCTACACCAAACGCAAGCAATAATTTACTTTTATTTTTATATACAATATCTTTCTTTTGCTGCTTCTTATTTGCTATAGCAATTTTATTTTTCACTAAATTTTAACAGGATTTAGTTCTGGCATCGGCATCGGCATCGGCGGCTGGTCAAGTAGTCAGCTCAGTTTGTTGGTTAGTTTGTGACAATTCTTTTTAAAATACTTTTTTTTTCTTATCGCATTTTTTTTTTTTTATTTAAGTTTCGACACAAATCCGCTTATGTTCTTGCCGCAAAAAAAAAGAAAAAAAAAACTTTTTGATGTGATATTCAACGCTGGACATTTCGAACAAAAAAAAAATTCATAAATCTTTTTGCACTTTAACGCTTCGAGATACATTAGCTTTAGGACATTTTATTTATTTATTTATATTTTGACTTTATTTATTTATTTATATTTTGACTTTATTTATTTATTTACTTAATTTATTTTTTGCACACTTGCTAAATTTATTTAAACACTTTCGATAAAATTTATTTTAAATTTCAATATTAAGTATTCTGATTTATTTGTTCAATTAAAAATTTAATTTTAAAAGAACAAATATTTATATTTTTTTATCATTTTCATGCAATAAATCTTAAATTAATTATATTTAAATAATTTAAAACACTCAAAAGTGTATTCAAGTGTATTGCTTGAGCACTAAGATGTTATACTGCATTCTTTAACTTTATATGCTTGGCAGCATGCTTAGTTAAGCACTTTATAGTATGTTCAAAAAAATGATATAAAATCACTCAAGGACAACAGTGCGTATACGCAATGAATATATAAAATCAAAGAAGAAATAACATTATTATTGTCACATACAAGTCATCAGCATAATCGTCGTTGTCAACGCACCGTTTCGTATCCTATCGATGAGATTATTATTTCCATTGGCACGCATGACTGATTTTCTTGAGCAAATCAAACGTGCTAGTGTTGCTAGATACATACTCGTAGATACATATTTAGATAGTTCAAATTGTGGACAACATAAAAGTTTCATAAACAGCTTGTGGCAAAGTTTACGTCATACTAATCCTCAAACTTTTCGCTTCAAATGGAATGACCTTTTTTTTTTTTAGACTGTGATTATGACATCGATTATATCGTCGTCGTTGTCGTCAAAAAGCTTAATACGTACTATGTTGTCAAAGCAAATACATATGTATAGTATGCATGCCATACACAAGCATTTTAAAAGGTCAATATCAAGTTCTTCTTCTTTCTTCTTAGCATAGGCAAAGTAACCGTTTTTATATATGAAAACAAACAAAATGAATATTTGTAAGTATAATAGAATATGGAATATTTGCATCCAGAGTTAAGTTGAGTTTTGTATTAGAGTCTTGCACAATTATTATAAGAAAAATTTTAAATTGGATAATTGATACGATTTGAGCAACTCGAATGAACTACAAACCAAAAATCTAGAAGGCTTTGAAACTTCTTGCGCTTCAAAAAAATATATCCAATAAAAACCGGACCAATTGCGATAAATTTGTGTTTTGCAATTTTAACCTCAAACTTGTTGTGTTCCATGCAATAAAATTATGTTGAATTGACATGGACTGACGTAACTTTAAACATATTTTTAATCGTCAATGTGTATATAATGCAATGGTATTAATCTTTTTTGCCCGTTTTTGCCCATTTTTCTGAAAACCAACTTTGTCCAGACAACACATATTTGATTCATGTAAAATTACTGAACGATTACGTTCTATTAAAAAATTTAGGCAATAGCTTGAGCTATATTTCTTTCCAATAACACAGTTTTCTGTCATATATAGATGACTCGTCCCTTAGTCTGTCCATCTAGCAAACGTCAAGTAAAAAAAATTTTATAATTAAGCTCTCAATTGTCAGTGATTTGTTGATGAACCAACTGCAAAACTCAATTTGATCTATTGTTTTTATACCCTGTACCCAAAGGGTAAAAGGGTATATTAAGTTTGTGCGAATGTATGTAACAGTCAGAAGGAGGCAATATAGACCCTATAAAGTATATATATTCTTGATCAGCATTGGAAGGGTAGTCGAACTAGCTATGTCTGTCTGTCCGTCCGTCTGACCGTCGTCCTTCCGTAATGCTGTCTGCCGTATGAAAACGATTATTTCGGAGACTATAAGAGGTAGAGCTTTCAAAATTGAAACTTAGACTCTCCTAGGCCGTCAAGTATGCACTTACAAACGGTTTTTCTCTAGACCCATTTTAAAAATCCCCCCAAAAAAAATACCCCAAAAATTTGTGGGTTTGCAAAAAAACGTTCTTTTTTTTTATTCTAGAAAATTCAAATTTAGTATAAATTATGTCGATGATATAAATATCCCAATATGGTTAGGACCAACAAAATTTTAGGTATAGCCCCCATACAAATTTACCCCAAAATGTTGTGTTTTTGCATAAAAATGTCATTGACTTTTATTCTAGAAAATCTAAATTTGGTATAAATTATGTCTATATAGCCCAATAAAATACCCAATATGGGAGGCCCAACAAAATTTTAGGTATAACCCCATTCAAAGATATACCCGATTTTTTAAGTTTTTCTATGAAAATCCAATTCAATGAGGTATGGTAGTAAAATAGAACCTAACTTAAGGTACAAATAGATCTGGTACAGGGTATCTTGCAGTCGAGCATACTCGGCTTCAGCGTTCTTTCTTGTTTTATTTTTTAATTTAAATATTTATTCCATATCACTGCATAGAAACTAAATTCGCATAGTCAAATAAGTACTAACATACATGATGATTTTTCAAGCGCGCAACTTGTAATGCGAGTAACTCGTAACACAATTCAAAATATTTTAGTCAACTGCGCATCGTCGTGCTTGTCATGCAAGTTCAGAGATGCATACACGAAACGAAAATATACATCAAATACTTTTGCTGCACGCTCGAATAATTTAATACTTGTGAGAGACTGGAGACTGGATAGAACGCATGAATTAAAGAAGTGACTAAAGGACAACGAATGTAAAGTAACTCTAACAGTGGACATACGAAAATATAAGTTATCTGAATGCAACTCGTTGCAAACATCATCACATAATACAATACTAAAATATATAAAGAGTTACGACTGCTACAAAACTGTTGAAAAAAAAAAAAAAAAAAAACAAAAACTTAACTACCAAACTTTGCTTGAATATTGACATTTGAAATAGCTAAAAGGACATTGGCGTAGTTGTACTTCTTAGTACAAATATATAGTTAAGAACCCTTTTTGCCAAAAGGACATTGGCAAGCTAAGTAATATAAATTGCTCACATACAGTGTACGTTCATTTGACTGCAAATTTAATTCATAGTCAAAGCGCATAGTTCTATTTGCAAAATGACAAATCACATTTATTTATCTTTAAAGTAGCCAAAGGTAGACGAAACGTTCTATATGTATGTGTATGATCTAAAATGCAGACAGTAAGCATATATAGTATACCTCTTCTTTAACTCAATTTCAGCTTAGAGCTACAAATATAAATGAAAGTAAATATTGTATTAAGTTGAAATCAAAAAAAATTAGTCAGAATGAGCAGCACATTCTAGTAACTAGATATTGTGTTCATATGTATAGTGAAATTGAGATACTTCATATCTGTCGTACTTCAAATTTGCACAGCATGCATGCAAATGAATACGAAACAAGTGCATAGATAAAATTATATTTTTAGTATATTTTTTTTTTTTTTAAATGCTTGGTTTACCAAAAGTGACAGTAGTGATTTAAATAAAAAAAAATAAATTTTATTTAAAATCAACCAAAATCTAATCTTCACACATCAAGCAAAATTTGACACAAAAATCTTTTTAAATGTTTTAAATTAAGTGTTTAAGTTAACTTCATTTATTACTTAAGCCAGAATAATATAAAATAATTTAAGACAATAAAGCAACACACAATACCAAGGTAAACCGACAAAATGACAAAAATTGCTAAGGCAGAGTTTTGGCTTAATTGTGTTGTCAGTGCAGTCAGGATGGCATCTTAGATTTAGTATGCCAATATTGTAATTTCCTGTTGACAAGAAAACTGGTCTAAAACTGTGCAACTATTTTATTTAAAAAAAAAAAACCCTAAAAGTATGCAACAAAAACTTGTCTAAAACTTAAATGAACTCAAAGAAGACAACAAAAGCAGTGATATGCGTAATTAAAATTTCTAAGCGTATTTCCTAAACTTGAGCCTGTTTTTGATAGTATTTTAAGCTTTAGTTTTATGTCAGCTGAGAGCATAAGAAGCATATATATTGAAAATTACAGGCATAATTTAATATTCGAGTAGTTGGGTATTACTTATCAGAGAAGAAACGTAAGTAAAGTTATTTAATAAAATGATATATCGACAAACCGATAGACACAAAACAAAAAAGAAAATATAAAAAAGTAAAAAGTAAAAAAAAATGTAATTGGAATTTACGAACGGATATTAAGGCTTTGACGATTGATTGCTTAATATAGATTAGACAAGTTATTAAGTCACATCATTCAAGGCTGACTGGCTGACAGACAGACAGACAGACGAATCCCTAATGACATACACTGCGTTCGACACTGAGACGCAACTGCACAATTAATGATTTTAGAAGGTTAATACTAACTAGAAAAGCAATAACAAATAACTAGCAGATACCTACAATCGATAAGAACTAATGAATGTGCTGCAAGACAATTTTCTTTTCTTATTATTTTTTTTTCACATTTTTTCATTACTTTCTTTTTTAGCATTTCTTTGTCATTGCCAAAACGAAAAATTGTTACAGTTGGACAATAGTCAGCATAATTCAAGGCAATTGCAAAAAAAAAAAAAAACATGATCAATTTTCATTTAGAATGAAAAAAAAAAAATGGAAAAAAAAAATAAAAGTAGCATAAAACAAAGAATTTATACTCTTTTAAAAATAAAAAATAAAATATTTGGCTAAACAGGCAACTTGCTTATAAATTGTATTCAAATCTATAGACATAAATGGTAAAAATATTTCTATGTCCGCTATAGGCTTTGAAACCATTCAACTGATTAGTACCAAACTGGTTTCATATGAAAGGCAGTAATTCAAATAAAATTATAGAACACAAAAATAATGCATAAGGCCAGTCGGTTCATTCATAAAGTCCATTTAAGACTTTTACCATTAAATAATTTTAAATATTACTCGCAAGTATGCATTAAAGTGTCAAGGGCAACGGTATTTTTTAGTGCTTTCTATACTAGTCACAAAACATATTTTGGTCTCACTACAGTCAAAAAAAAAAAAGTACAAAAATGCCGCCCTTAAAAGCAGCAACTACAAAAAAAAAAAAAATATAATAAAGTCTTTAAAGCTAATATGTATTCCATAATATTTTCATAAATAAATTTTTCACTTCTTCCAAAGAAAAATTATTTAAAGGATATCAAAAAAAAAAAAAAAAAGAAAGAATCCGAAGTAATAAGCTAAATGCTGCAAGTAGCTGACAGCAAGTTTCGCATATACATATAGACAAGAAGCTCAACTCAACTCAATCAAGTTAATGGCGTCCAAATGAGTTTTGATGCGCTCAGCATAATTCGGCTGTGCTATTGGCCTGCTTGCTACTTTCTTGCTATCTCTCTCTCTCTCTCTCTCTCTCTGTCTATCTCTTTTGCACTTGTTTACATTTACTAAATAAAGCAGCTGTTTCATGGCGCTTTGTTCCACAAAATGTTCGCATAAAAAATGATTGTTACATTTTCATGGCCCAACAAAAAAAAAAAAAAAAAAAATTGTGAAGCTAATGAAGAAGAGTGGACATTTCATATTACGTTTAATATTAGCAATAACGAAACGAAAAACAACAACAACAACAAAATGCTTAAAATAAAAACGGAAGTATATAAGTTTATATTGCATCACTTCCCTTCCGTTCCCTTCCCTTTCACATGCGCCGTTATTTTATTTTTGTTTGTTATAGTGCAAAGGTCCTTTATTGACAATTTGAGGATTTGCGCGTGAAACCCTTATGAACAAATGTTTCTTCGTCGACGCCATATTTAATAACGACACTTCATTTATATTTGTTCTTGTTGCTGTTGTTGTTGTTGTTGTTGTTATTATAACAGCCTCTAAAACATTGCCGTAAAGCGCAGCCGCGCACACCGCTTGTTGACCTACATTTTGTATGCCCTAAAACCACAAGCTACTCTGCTACTCATACCAAATTCAATATGCCCTCGCGGCTGACATTGTAAAGTGAGTTTCATTTAATTCGCTATGCTTTCGGAAATTGCCTTCGGAACTACTCTACGCATTGATTGCTGCTATCTCGCTTATACCAAAGCAATACAAATGTCATTTAGCACTTTAAGTAACCGCTTAAACATTCGCACACGCAATTTCCAGCAACAAAAACAATATAAAAAAAAAATGTATCGAAATAAAAAAGAAAAGAAAAAAAAAAATAAAGCAAATGTCTAATCAAATTAATGGAATACTTTGCCACTTATGCTTGGATTCAACATTTCCTTTAGCTACGCTCAATTTTTTTTTTTTTTTTTTTTGCCTGAATTTTTATTCGATTCTTTTCAAAGCTTTCATTTGCCTTTGTTTTTGTTCATTCTACTGTTTAGCTTGAATCGCCTACAGTTCCTTTCGAATTCTTTTCTTTTGTTTCGTTTTTTTTTATTCTGTGCGGCACGGCACATTTAATAAACTGACTGCCGCATAGGAAATTATTTTGTTAACTCCCGGTAATACTTTGCTCTTCTATTTGCTCGCAGTAACGCCTGTCATAACGCATCCGTCGCACTCATTTTATGCTATGTTGTATTGTTTGTTGTTGTTGTATTGTTTTGGTTGCTGTTAGCCATAACCTTAGACGTTTGCCGTTACCGGTTTTGTCAACTTCATGGACAATGGTTTTTATTCTGTGCGTTTTTACAATGCGTTGGAGAATTACATATACATATAAATTTTGTCATTTAATTTTATACTTTTTTGCCAGTTTTATTTGAAGTAATTCGATATTTATGCTCTGAACTTTTAGCGTAAAAGAGACATGAAAGACTTCAATATAAACTTGAAACGCATAAAATGACGAGTCAATCTATACGTTTCAATTATTTCATTCAAATTGCAAGAATTTATTAATAATGAGAAACAATCGAGTATGCTCGACTATGAGATGACCTAAAATTTCTGAATTTTGAAAATAATAAAAAATTGTTTAATTGAAGTAATGCCCATCGCTAGTTTTCGGACCGTCATCGAATAATTTTCGTAAGAACTGAAGCGCTCGACAGTGATGACTGGTTGCAAGTAGTAATCTGTAGGAGCCTAGTCGAACTAAATGCCTTAATCGCTTCCCTGACCATTTTTGCTGAGTGTGATGTTGCGTATTATTAAGCAAAATCATTTTATACTGCCTTTCTATAATATTGGTCGTTATTCGATTATTTTTTTCATTAGCGATCAAGGTTTCCAGTTCCGCCAGATTTTAGCAGCTCATAATTGAACGTACTCTGCTGATCTAACCAAGCATTATCTTCACTGACCATAGCCTTGTAGTCTGGAGTTACCCATGATCTTTATATTAACTTTTTATTGTCAGCCACAATTTGAAGGAGAAACGACTTTCATCTGTTCCTGGCGATCAACTATTCACGTGGAACACATTTTTTCAACTTCATGATCTTTCCCATGGCATTCAAATGTATGGGTTCAGAATGTTATTCTTGCTTTTGAGCGTAGACCATTACCCAAAAACGTTTTCGCTGTCTTTCAACAATTTTGTCGGTCTTTCACGTTCTTCATTACTCACGTTTTAATATTTGAACCACTCAAAGCACAATAATGACATCGACATTCATATAATGAGGTTCTGCAGCAGTTTGCTTCAAATGGTAACAGAAAATCTATGCTGTCCGAAAATCGTAGTTTCAAGGCGAAAAATTCGGCATGTTCAAGACTATTACAAACTATGAAGAAAATGGCGCTCTGGCGGTAACTAGATTGATAGTGGGAGCCATCTATTGGCAAATTTATATTAACAAACCTGGTATGCGCAATTTTTATTAACCTTAGGTCATGTCCAAGGTATCACCTTTTCCTTTTTTTTTTTATATGGGTGATTCTTTTTAAAGTCGAAATTTTTTTAATTGGGCGAGGAATTTATCTCATAAAATGAGACTAGAAAAAAACTGATTCTGATGACTTAATTTTGGTGGTTAATTCGAACGGACGGATAGCTAAATCGAATCACTTGCCAATGCTCCTTTTGCCTGTTACTTGTTTACAATACCCTTTTGTCTGTTCAGAGCCTAATAAACCTAATGCTAAGTATACAGGGTGTACTAAAAAGAGCTTACAAAAAACTTAGCTTTTAGAAAAAAAAAAGAAAAAAAATCAAACAAAAACGTAGTTTTCAGTTTATAAATGCAAATCATAAATCCTTTCAAAATAAAATCTAAAGTGCTTAACTTAATTGCACTACAAAATACGCTTTACATAGACAACAAGAACAACAACAAAAACAACAACAACAATAAAATTATTCCAAAAATGATTAATTAATTACATAATCAACCGCATACCAGAAAGAAAAGAAAAATATTTTATTTAATAAAGATGACGAAAAAGTTTTAATTGCATGAAACACAGTCAAAATGCCACAGTAGGTACTTGTTTTTAATATTTAATTGCTTTGTAAATGGCAAAGACTAAAGCAACAGAATATAGAAAATGAACAAATAAAACGAACAAACTAAGGAGCCAAGGAACCCATGATGAACGAATGATGAACTTTACGACAAAAATTTACAATAGCAGAGAGAGGGCATGTGGCATGGAATGACAATTGTATCAAATGAAATATACCAGTACGAAACACTTGACTATATATTTGCAGTACAGAATGCTGCTGTATTAGTTGGCGAGCAGAGCACAGTGGAAGCTGTGCAAATTATTCAAAGCGCCATGAATAGCTGCGAAAAGTAGTAAAGTGGCAATTTATCAATTAAAATGCTGCAAATGCAGTGCTGCTGCTACTACTGCTGCCGCACCTTAGGGTGTTACGCTTTAGCAAAGGCGTTACGTAAAACAATGGCATAAACTATTTTACATATACACTACGCGACGACGACAAAGTCAGCACAAGTAGCTCATTTCGACGCGCGCAGCAGCAAAATGAGCGCTTAAACTGTCACTTTGGCACAAAATGAAAAGCTTGAGCAGCAACAGCAGTGAAAATGGTAGACAAGCATGCAATAGCAAATTAATATCCTTTTTCCACTTGCTGCTGCAATTGCTGCGTTGCTGTGTATATTAAGTCCTTTTCTACGCTATAAAACATTTTACGCGCATTTATACCACCCCACGCTACTCAACGTTCTCAATGATGTTGCTTAATTTTAATTAATATTAATATTGCTTACACTTCTTGTTTATGTTTGACGCTTAATTTGCTTTTATATCAGGAAGTCATCTAATAGATGCTTTGACATTTATACGTAAACCCATTTCAAGGACATTTTCATTAGTATTTTTGGGCAAACTTAACGACAAGTTTCAAAGGAGCAAAGGAACAAAATTGAAAAACTGTCAGAGAGTTGCTTTCGAAAATTGTATACTTAAACAGAAGAGGGCTGCGTATTAATGTCTAATATTAATGTTACTAGCCTTAAAATGCTTTTAGTGATATGTCAGAAACACACATACATACACACACACATATATGTATTATCATATACACACATTTAACTCATCTTACTAAGCCGCTAAACAAGCAAGTGTGTACATACATGCTTGACACTCAAACTTGTATATAAACAAACGTCGCGACAGTGTTATGGTGTATAATCCTTGACACAAACACATACAAACATACATATCAGAACATCAGTTGGACAATGCGGTTAGTAGCTGCCAACAACAACAACAACAACAACAAGAAAAACCAAACACCACAATCCTGTCACGCCCTACTTTATTCATTAAGTCATTAGAAGGCGTCGAATATTTTGGCAAAAGGTGTCAAAGCGTGGTCAACCTGTCGAAAAGTAGACAGATAGACACACAGACAGACAGAGACAAAACGTAGTAGGCATTGTTACAGCAGCAGTTGGGTGAGTACGCTTAATTTTTGTGGCTATACAGTTGAGCGTTGCCAACGCGTTCAACGTTTGTTCGGAAATACCATTAGCATTAATGCTATCGTTCTTGTTTTTGTTGTTTTAGTCCTTTAGTTTGGTTTCGGTTACGGTTACGGATTAGTTCATTCACTTGCTCGCTTAATGAATTAACAGGTGAGAAATTACTTAATTGTAATTTTAGAGCACAAAATTGTGTTTCGCACCATTGAGATATTAAGGCGCCATATGTGTCGGATATACGCTGTCTCCCTTTTTTTTTTTTTTTTGTGTATTTTAAAACAGCTGTGTGCAACAGGGCTGCAATTATTATGCAAAAATATAGAAAATCTTTAATGAAAATAATTTCATTTTTTTTAAGTGTTTAGTTTAGACATAAAAAATATTACGCCTGAGGTTATGCAATACTTTTTTTTTTTTTTTTTTATAGCAAATGTTGGGCTTATCAATTAGTAATTGTAGCCTCATTTTTTTATTTTTTTTTTATATTATTTTTAGCAACCCTGTTTATATAAACTCATGAAAAATTAAATATGTTGGACAGACATCTAAGATTGGTTGTATCAAAAGACTGAACCCATGTCAAACTAATGTGACTTAGTTCATGGTCATGTGGAATGACTAATGGCCATTTTGTGTAAGTAAAGCTTTAGCTCATTAATTGGCTAAAACACACACATACATATAACACATATAAGAAGAGATAAATTCATATAGCTAATTTATTAAAGTGTCTATTGGCAGTTAAGTTAAAGCTAAGCAGCTACAATACAATCATTTCGCACGTGACTAAACAGTACACCTTTGTCTTATTATACATATACTATAGATAGGCATATATACAATATTTTAATACACATATATGTACATACATGTATAAGTATTTGTACAACAGTATCATTATTGTTGAGTAGTCACACTGGCATACAAGCAACTGTTGTAATTAGCAGTTGTCACATAGGACAACGATGACAACGAAGACTCCTCGAGTTCACTGGCTCTTGAAAGAAGAAAGAAGCAGAAGCATTAGAAGTAAAATAACTGAAGTTACGAGTATATGTCAAGTAGTTCACATGGAAACATTGCTGCTGCCATAAGCGATTTTTACTCAAACTGAAAATCATGTACAAATTTAGTCATGCAGAATACATACACACACACACACACATACACACATAGCTGCTAGCAGCTAATGAGTTGGCCGTTGTCATGTAGCAACGACTTCAATCATTTATGTTGTTGATATGAAGTGCATTTTGACTTAGTTTTTCTATTTGACTGAAGTTGTTTGTAATTTAAGCGTACATTGTACTCGGACTTTTCGGTTTTGGGTTTGCTGAAAGTTAACTGAACTATTAATTGCGCATTTTAGTTTTATTTTAATTGGAATTAATAACTTAATACGATATTTTTTCACTTTAATTTAATTTGTACAAATTTTCTACACAATTTTTTTTTTTTTTTATTTGTATACTCTTTCTAATATTATTTTCTATCGAAAACACGCAGCAGTCTATAATAAATGATACGATATCCTGCAATTTATATCAATAAAATATTTCATTTATTTTCGACAATGTTTGTAAAATACACAAAAATAAATTATCTAAGACATAAATGAAAAGAAAAAAAAAAACGTAAGAATATACACTTAATGTAACAAATAAAAGGATTTTCTTATACATAGCATACATATGTATCGTAATACGCAGTTGGAGCCAGTAGTGGCATCTGCTGCAAATAGTAAATCGCTTTTGGCAGTGCAAAGTGACGACAATTTGACAGTGGAAAATTTAACGTAACTTTAGTCAAACAGTTAGAAATTTAGAAGACTTTGGAGATACTCTATACAGGGAGAGAAAAATGAAATAATATTGTTCTTATATCAAGCATATTCGTTGTTAGTTCATGATTTAGGAACCAATTGTTCTTGATACAATGAACAAATTGTTTCCTATACTAAGAACTCATTTTACTTATATTACGAAAGAATTGTGCTTGTATTAAGATTGAAGTGTACTTATTAAAAATGAATTTTACTTGTATCAAGAACGATATATACTTGTATTAAGAACCACTGTATATCAAGAACCAATTGTATTATTAATTATAAGTTTTTTATACTCTCAAACATCGTGTAAAATGGTATATTTAGTTTGGCAGTAAGTTTGTAACATATTAAAGAAGACGCTGCAAACTTTATATAGTGTAAATATTCTTGATTATTACGACGAGACGAGTCGATCTAGCCATGTCCGTCTGTCTATTTAGTTTAACGCGATTCATTCGGAGACAGCTGAAGTTATTTAGCTGAAATTTAAAATATAAGCTTTTCTGGGCAACGACTAGGCCAAGCTTACAAATAAAAGAGCAACGCCCATTTTTAGGTATAGCCCTCATGCAAGAGATTACCCAAAAGAACCACCCACACGTGCCACACCCATTTTTAGATACAGCCCCCATACAAGCTTACTACCCATTTTCGAATTTTTGTATTAAAAAAGTATGATCTAACGAATGTATTTACTCCAAATTGGATAAAAACACTTCTAATTTTATCTTATTTCAAAATCAAGGTGCCACGAAAAATTTTAGGAATAGCCTCCATACAAATAGTTATTATTTGTGAATGTATTCACTTCAAATTATGTAAAGACACATCTCGTACTAACCAATATCAAAAGCAAGGTGCCACACCCATTTTTAGATACAGCTCCCATACAAGCTTACCTCCCATTTTTGAATTTTTGTATGAAAAAAGATGTGATTTACTTCAAATTGTGTAAAAACACATCTAATGTCATTCTATGTTGAATACCACACCGATATGATAAGGATCGGGACACTATAACATGTAGCCATATACGAACTTAACTTTTATTGTCTGATCTTTTTTTAGAAAATTTTTTTAATATTGTATCTTTTTTTAGCATAAAATTTGATCCCATTATTGTGTCTAAACTATGGTTGTATTGGAACATAGATCCCCACCCATCTTGTCTCCAAATTTAAGCTAAGTCTCTGATACTCACAAATGATTCGAGTAACGTGTAATTTTTCTATGGTTTCAACGAAGTTAATATTGTTCATCGTTTTTTTTTTTTTTTTTTTTTTTCTTTTAACTTGAATTAAACTCATTTGTTCTCAATTCAAGAACATTCTGCTCGATTTTCTTTTCATTTTATTGTTAAAATTTTCCAAATAGGGTGTTTACCATTCGCAAACGACAACAGTTTCATACTTGTTTTACTTTTTTCAGTCATTGTTTTTATTTAATTTTTTTTTTTTCGTTTATCATTTCTGCTTGCAGCATTTTGACGCCATTGTTTGTGTTACACATACACACATACATAAAAACAAATACATATACAGTATGTATATATATAAACACAATGCTCCAGTACAAAACAAGCCAATACAATACAGCATATGGTTGACGAATTTCAAATGTTTTGTACATATCGCTTCTTTTTTTTTTTTTTTTGTTTATTTTTGTTTTTTTAGTATCCTTGTAAGTGTATACGCGCATGTACGCATGTGTACTTGTGCGTAAAAACATATATTTCAATGCGAGTTTGTCTTATGACACGCATACAAAACTTTTATTTTCATATTTCTACGTGAGTTTTTATTATTATCATGTGCAACACTTACATTTCCTTTTTTGTTGTTAGTTTTTTTTTTATTTGAGATACCTTCTCAAACCATAAATTATTATATAGAGTAAAAGTATATTTTAAACCGCAACATTTCCGGCTTTTCGCTAAACAGGAAGTGGCTTTTCAAAAAAAAAAAAAAAAACAAATCAACTTAAATAAAACAGCACAAAACTTTGGAAAATACTCTCAGGGCATTCAGAACGAATTAATAGAATTATTCTATAAAAAGTATTTTAATGTTAAAAATTATTCATCTAATTTATAACTGTTTCAATTCATGAATACTTCTTAAAACATCATTAAATATTAATTACTATTTAAGAGAACCTCCTTTAAAATAAAAAAGAGGAACAATTGCATTTTAAGTAGTTTATATGCCACAAAACATAAAAAAAAAAATTAAATTAAAATAAAAAGTATAAACTTTTATTTTATAATTTATTGCTTTTGTTGTTATTTTTCAGTTGCTTGAATAGTTTTCATAAACAAAATATTCCAAAACTGGGCAGCACTCATTATTCTGATTATTAAAAATTTATGCAACAATTCATGCAAAACTTTTCGCAACGTAAAACAAACTAAACAAGTTGTAAAAACATCAAGAAAAACAACAACAACAACAACAAAAAACAAGCTTTAACTTGAACAACAAAACAACACCCGAAAAAGTACAAGAACTAACTATGCACAACAACCAAACACAACACAACACAACACACAAAAGACAACCTAAGGACTACATGGAGCGAAATTCATAAACAATAAATGCATTCCCAAAAGAATTTAAGCATGCCAGGCAGAGTAACTTGGTCAAAATCTATAGCAATGCTTTGAAGTGTTAAAAGCAGTGAGAAGCAAGCGAGATAGTTAAATGCATAAAAAGCGAATAAAAGTTCAGGAATGAAGCATTAGCATTAGACTTGATCATTCAAATTTCTCAAAAAAAAAAACAAAAATTTAAATGCTACAAAAAGTTCATGTAATTTATAATACCTTTTCGAAAAAATAGTTCAATCATAAGAAAGTTTTTAAGATAAAATAATAAGCTGCCATATAGCTATAATAAGCTGTCAAACTGCTGTGATAAGCTGTCAAAAAGCTACAAAAAGCTTTTAAACAGTTATAATAAGCTATCGAACATAATTAGGTATCAAACAGCTATAATAAGCTATCACACAGACATAATAAGCTGTCAAACAGCTATATAAAGCTATAAAACAGCTATAATAAAATATAAAACAGCTACAAAAAGCTATCAAACAACTATAATAAGCTATCACACTGATATAATAAGCTTTCAAAGAGCTATAATAAGCTGTTAAACATCTTTAATAAGCTATCAGACAGATATAGTAAGCTGTCAAACAGCTCTATAAAGCATAAAGCATATAAATATAAAACAGCTACAAAAAGATATAAAACAACTATAATACTATCAAAAAAAGCTGTCAAACAGCTATAATTAACTATCAAATAAACAACTATAAAAAGTTATATTAATTATCAAACAGCTATAATAAGCTGTCAAACTATTTAATAAGCTATCAGACAGATATAAGCTAAATAGCTATAAAAGCAAACAAAAAGCTATCAAACAACTATAATAAGCTATCAAACAGCTTTAATAAACTTCAAACGGCTAAATAAACACTATAATTAAACCTTAATAGCTATAATTAGTATATATTTTAAATAGGCAAATAAATATAAAAAAGCTATATTTAAAATATGCAATTAGCTTTAAAAAGGATGTTTAACTTTGTATAAAATTAATCAACTAAAGCAAAACTGTTGCTTATGATTTAGTGATCAATTTACAATTTAAAATTTACATTTTTCAATTACATTTTATTTTTTTTATTATTATTAATAACTAGTCGTTATACCCGGCTTTGCTCGGTAGCGCATTCGTTTTTTTGCTTCATTCATTGAGCGTGTTACCGCCCATTTTTTTTTTTCAATTTAATCACACCTTTCACATTAATATTAACACCAAATGAAATACTAATACGATCAAAACGCACAATTAATCATTTTTATATTGAATTATTTATTAAGTAGGTACTTACTAAAAAATTTAGCTTTTTATATATTTAACTATTATTTTAATTACAATTATTAATAATAAATGATTCCACAAAAAAAAACGTATCATACATCATAACCAGTCAATTATTACAATTCCATTAAATTTTATAATCAATGATCCATTCATAATCCACAATTTAATTAAAATTGACCACCAATTTTTCATTTTTAATAAAAACTGGATTAACACAAAAAAAAAAAAAAAATTGCAGCACATAAAAGTAAAAAACGAATGAAAAAAAAGGAAAAAAAAAAAGAAAATTAAATGAAATAAAATTGAGCTTATAATATTCAAATTAAATGCGCAACTCAATGTCATGGCTCTATGGATATAGTATATACGAGTATATCATCATTTTTTTAGCTCGAGCCACAAACAATTTTATGTAGAAAGACACTCATGCCAAGCAAAAAAAAAAAATAGCATTGATTCGATTTGATGCGCATCCTCATTAAATCAAAAAAAAAAAAAAAAAAAGAAATAAAATACCGCAAATTAGCCGCGCATATCATTTAGCTCAATAGCCAACCTTACCGTTGGACATTTGAGGTTATTTTATATACTTTATTAAATAAACTTTATTGAGATTTTATACCCTGCACACGCATATTAGAAATGAGGCTATTATTAATTTATTGTAAGCTTTGTGAAAAATGTATTCCATTATTGCGAAAAAGGGTAGGTAGGCAGACCGATCTATGAGTGGATGTAAGTCCCTATAAACAGTCAAAGAAACGGCTTTAGCTATGTGCAACGACATGAATTTTTTTGCTATTTATGAATACTTTTGAATACTTATGAATTATTATGAATACATACTTATAAATACCTATGAATACTTATCAATACTTATGAATACTTTTGAATACTTATGAATACCTTTGAATATTTATGAATACTTAAGAATACTTATGAATACTTATAAATATTTATGAATGCTTATGAAATTATGAATACTTATGAATGCTTATGAATACTTTGAATACTTATGAATACTTATGAATACTTTTAAATACTTATGATTACTTTTGAATACTTTTGAATACTTTTTAATAATTTGAATACTTTTGAATACTTTTGAATACTTTTGAATACTTTTGAATACTTTTGAATACTTTTGAATACTTATGAATACTTATAAATACTTATGAATACTTATGAATACCTAAAAATACTTATGAATACTTAAGAATACTTACGAATACTTATGAATACATTATGAATACTTATGAATACTTATGAATACTTATAAATACTTATGAATACTTATGAATACTTATGAATACTTATGAACACTTATGAATACTTATGAATACTTATGCATACTTATGAATACTTATGAATACTTATGAACACTTATGAATAATTATGAATACTTATGAACACTTATGAATACCTATCAAAATTTTACAATCGTAGAGTATCGAATAACCTAGTATTATTCAAAGTATGGATACTTACGATTGTAAATTCTGAAAAATGCTTACTTGCTGCTTTTTTAAAGAAAAAATTGCAATATATAAGGTGCACAGAGTTTTCAAATTTTTATTACATTTTATCCTTACCAATAATGTGAATATTTTTTTTCTTGTTTATTTTTTTTTTTTTATATGTGTATGGATAAGGATTTCAAAAAATTAAGCGCCATAAAATTACATTTCCATAATATTAAGTACAGCAAAAATGGAAGTTTTTGCCCTTTATAGACGTAAAAAAAAATATATCTGTAGGTATGCACAATATAAAATTAAATAAGCATTATATTCACTCGTTCGCGCTCTGCTCATCTGAGAATATATATAGGCTTTCCTGCCATGCCGGAAAAAAAAGCACATCGAATTTATTATTTATTTTTGGCGCGAACTTTACGAGCCGATTTTCTCCTTTTTTTTTATTGCTGAAGCTAAACGTAGCCTTTGCAACTAAGGGTGTTGGTTATCAAGTGGCTAAAAAATCAGTTGGGCATAAAACAAAAACAACAACAGCAGCAACATTGGACATACAAAAAAAATTAAATTTATTTTTTCACGCGCCAATAATCATGCACGAAAACTTAATCAAATTTTATACAGCAACAGCAGCAGCAGCAGCACAGCAAATCGACGGCAGTAATATGCCAAAAAGTAGGAAATATATAAAATGCAACAAAGAGTAAACGCGTTGGAGCAACATGGCAAAGAAAAAATAATTTATTGAAAAATAAAACTAATAAATTCAATTCAATTGCCACCAACAAAACCCTTCGAAGGCTTTTTGTATGTGTAAGCGCCATCTTTTTCGCTTAAATTCAATTTGAAACACTTGCCTCAAACCAATGGGTTGGTACCCGAATTTGCCAATTTGTTTCGGCATGCACTTTTTTTATCATTTTTGTTTTGATATTCGTTACAAATAGTATAAAAAGGGTATTATCAGTTTGTCATAAAGCTTGCAATATATATTTAAAATAGTAAAAATATTTCTATGTCCGCAATAGACTTTGAAACCATTCTACCGATGAGTTCCAAACCAATTTCATTCGAAAGGCTTCTATGCAAGTATTATTATAGGCCACTAAAACAATGCATCAGGCATATTCAGTTCAGTCGTGAAGTTGATTTCCAACTTTTCATATATAAATTTTTTTGTGCTTTAATGTTGCGTATCTTGTACAACTTTAAAAATCAATTTTTACCAAAAAAAAAAGGTTGAAAACATATATTGAAATTTATTTACATTTTTCGCTTAGAATCGATCAAGAAGTGGAGTGAGAGTGTAGACCACTTGTAATCTTTTAATATTTTACATGCAGAATTATAATTAAATCCAATTAAAATTGCTTTTTTATGTTGCTGGCAGCTCAATTTATATTTTGTTTTCTTTGAAAATATTTATATTTTATTTTATATTTACTCTATACATGTGCTGTGATATGGTTTGCTGATTCTAATTTTTACCTTTTAATTTTAATTGAAACTATTTAGATTACATACATGAAGGCATAGCAATACAATTGAAAGTTTATAAGTGGTTATATCTATTTAAGCAATAAAATAGTAATTGGCATCTATTTTATAAAATATATATTTTTTTACGAATGCTCTTCGGCTCCTGTTCGTTTTCCACATTTTGACTATTTGTTGCGGCGAGTCCACAATATGTTGAGTCTTTTATAAAAAAAAACATACTTTGTTTTGGAGCTCTGGCCTGGTGGTCGGCTTTTTAAAAACAATAACAACATTCAGAAGTTATATAGGGTACAGAGATCGGCTGGTATTGGGGTCACTGAGGCAATTAGAACCTGTCCCTCCGAGGCCGTAAATGCAATGCTAAACCTATCCCCATTGACATATTCATTAATCAGATGGCCTCGATGAGCTCTCTTCGACTTAAAGAACAAGGCTTGTGGTCCCCACTAAGCTATGTTCACAATGCTTTTTATCCACAATCCCAACAGATTTAAGTGGCTCTACTGACTTGCTGTCCAAAACTACGGATTTCAGTAAATCCTTTAAAACCACAATTGCTTCACGGCAAGTCTGGATGGTGGAGCTGCTGGGAAGAGAAGCTGGTCTGTCGCTCTACACCGATGGGTCTAAGATGGATTGCGGTGTGGGGTCTGGGGTACACTGGTAATACCTGACATTGGAAGAGTTCTTTCGTCTGCCTGATCTTTGCAGTGTATTCCAGGCGCAAATCCATGCTGTACTTATTGCGTGCAAGCTGTTGGTACAGCTGGAGATTCGGGACAGCTCGGTTTTTATTTTCTCAGACAGTTGCCATCAAGAAGCTGGATACCCAAATTACCAAAACTAAGCTAGTGAGAGAATGTAAAAACATATAAAATCTTGTTCACAACACACTTTGCCTCTCATGGGTCCCTGGACATAGTGATATTTCCGGGAACAAGCAAGCAGACACACTGGCTTGACGGAGTTCATAGGGTTAATCACAGCCAGTTGCGGTAGAGATCCCAATGAGCGCTAGGGTCTCCCACATTAGGAATCACTTCACTTCTTTAGGCAATAATGGCAAAAGATGAAAAGCTGCAGGAAAGCTAAGCTTATTTGGCAAACGATTGACCCCAAATGTACCAGAACTCTACTGTTAAACTCCCGCAAAGATCTTGTGAAACTAAAAGCCGCTATCACAGGGCACTGGCTCATTGGGGGAACAGGCGGCCAGATTAGGTATCTCTTACAACAACACATGCAGAACTTGTAAAGAAGAGGATACTTCAGAAACGTTAGAACACTTCCTCTGTGTGTGTGCTGCCCTTAGATCGAGTAGACTAAGGTACTTTGGACTAACTTCGAAAATGGGAGCGTGAATTTATAATATTTTAACATAAAAACTAAAAATCAATAATAATGTATTTAAAGTATAAAATGAAATTTTCAAAAAAAAAAACTACAGAAAAGCGTAAAGCACAATTTTTTTATACCCGTTACACAAAGTGTAAACGGGTATATTCAGTTTGTCCGAAAGTTTGCAACGCATTGAAGGAGACATCGGAGACCCCATAAAGTATATATATTATTGATCAGCTCGATGAGACGAATCGATTTAGCCATGTCCGTCTGTCTGTCCGTCTGTCTGTCCGTCTGTCCGTCTGTCTGTTGCGATGGCTGTTACTCGGAAAGTTTTAAAGATATTGACCTGAAATTCGAAACTTAAGCTTTTTGTGCTCCTAGTTAGTTTTCATACCAGAACCAAGGTGCCACGCCCATTTTTAGATATAGCCCCCATACAAACTTACCACTTTTTTTGACTTTTTGTATGAAAAAAGTTATTATTTACAATTGCTTTTACTACAATATAGGGTAAAAAACACTTCCAATGGCATCCAATATCAAAAGAATGTTGCCACGCCCATTTTCAGATATAGCCCCCATACCAACTTAACGCTCTTTTTCGATTTTTTGTATGAAAATACGTATTATTTATTAATATATTTAATCCAAATAGGGTAAGAACACTTTTTATGTCATCCAATGTCAAATCTAAGGCGCCACGCCCATTTTTATGTATAGCCTCCATACGAACTTACCGCCCATTTTCGAGTTTTTATATGAAAACATTTACTATTTCTGAATGAATTCAATTAAATTTGGTAAAATCAATTCCAATGTCCACCTAAGTGAACACTTTCGATATGGTAAGGATCGGGCAAATATAACATAAAGCCTCCATACAAATTTGACCAAATTCATCGTGAAATTTAATCTAAGCACCTGGTGAACATATAAACTATTAAAAGTGTTGTGTAACGGGTATTTCAGCTTCGGTTCCACCGAAGTTAACGTTTTTTCTTGTTCTATTTCATTTCACTTCTGAAAACAATTTTCTATAAAAAAAAAAAAAAAAAAACGTCATTTTAAACTCAAACAAATCTTATTTTCTAAATCATTCCATTACGGATTTATTGAGTTGCAACTCCTTTTGCTGGTAGTATTTCTTTTAACTTTGGCATTTATAAGATGCAAATGCAATTTCAACTTGAATTAAGTTCACAGCTACGCAACACAAAGACCAAAAACCAATTCACTTGGCGTGATTTATTGTTTAAGGTTTTCCTAAGCTTAGAAGCAAGACGAAGAGCGTGTTGAGTGTTGAAAATTATCTACTAAAAACGCTGCAAACATTTTGCATACAATAAATGTCAGCAGCAGCAGCAGCAACGCTTCATTTGTCATTGTCAACAGAACAGAACAGAACAGAACAATAGCATCAAAATTGAAAATACGAAAACTTTAAAAATACCTAAAGGCAATTATTAGCAAACAATGTTAAATAATATTATTGTAATTAATTATTAAATGTGTAAACATCATAAATCAAAATTAATTAAAATGTAGCCAATTAGAGGCTGGCTTTGAAATATTTTCCGCATTCATTTTTTTTTTTTTTTTTTTTTTTTTTTTAATAAAATGTCAAGCGCTGTAAATATGTGTTAGGAAAAAATTGGCAGCAACAATATTTATTGTTATTGTCTTAGCCTACGCTCAAGGATCAATATGCTCTGCAAGTAAAACTTACTTAGACACATTCAGGCTGACATGTTTGTTCATTCGAAAGTAATTGCAAGTCATTCGTTATATGCAATAATAAATGAGTTCTTTCACAGCAACAATGCATACGCCCCTTTGTTGCTCTCAGCAACAGCATACTTTGTTTGCACTTTTTTTTTTTGTTTTTTTTTTTTTGTAGTGTCATCGACAATCTTGAAACATCTTCAATTTGTGCACCAGCTGAACTGAAGTTAAACTGTGTTGAATTGAACTGAACTGAACTGAACTAAAATGAACAGAGATGAGCTGTGCTGCAGTTTGATGCATGCGCACAGCTGCCAAGCAAAAGCAAAGTTATAAGTTGCAACTGCAACAAATATTCTTCACTGTGTTGAAAGATAAGAAACGAATTGTTGCTCGTTTGGACGCAATTACCCCACAAAAACGTTGCATGCCTGCCAGCCAAACAGCGACGACTCAAGCGACTAAACGAATGAGCGGCATTGACAAGGACATCCATCGGCAGTTCATCACTCGACACTCACTCACTCAGATAGACGCTCAGACAGACACTTGCACGTTTATACATAGAATGGCAACACTTGCAAGCCAAAATGGACGTCAGCTTAAATATTTGTTGTTATCCTTCCAACTGGCAAACACAGGCAAACACTGCCGCTCAAATAACAAATGATGTCAGTTTGACTTTTATTTTTGCACAACAGAAGGCAATAAAAATTAGTTTACACAAAATAAAGTCTAAAAGTTTACTCGTGCAATTTTTATACACTACAACTTCAAAAAAAAAAAAAATTATAAATGATGCATGAAACTTGAAACATGCATGGAATCTTTAATAACGTTTATCAAAGATATTATAATAAAAAAATGTGTTTCTACGAAAGACTTTCGTATATTGTACGAAATTTTTTTGTTTGCTTAGATTCGGTAGCATTTTATGCTCAGATTTTATAAATAGAATTTGTCACAGTTCCAGTTCTATTTGTAGAATGCAAAATTACCCTTTGTTGGGTCCTTGGTCATAGAGTTATTATAGGTAATGAGTTTGCAGACGATCTACACAGGACTACCCAGGAGCTATCCGTCAATCCTTAATAATCGGCTCTGAATTTTATGGGCTCAGCTGGGCCTCAGCAACACTCATCATTGAGAGACACTTCAGAGACTCTGTCTTTTGAGACTGGCTCAAAGGCAACATTGTTCTTTCAGTCGCTCTGGCTACTACTCACTTGATAACTTACAGGAAACAAAGTAGATTTAACCTAAACAAAATGGGTGTGTCTCTTAGGACAGAGTGTAGACTTTGTCTGAAAGATGATGAAACCAGCTCACATCTTATGTGAATGCCCAGCCCTGACCAGATATTGATTTATACAATTTGATAACAGTTTTTTAACTTCTAACCATATCATAAATTTCCTCAATTAAGAACATTCTAAGACTCATCAAGGCAGCAGAAAATGTTCTTAATCAAAGATTTTTCTATGGTTGCAGTACCAATTTTCCTCATATGAATTTCGTTATGTCTTCATTTCTGCCCTATGGTAAGGCCTTAAGCGTCTTCAACTTCGCTTTGACCATTTGCTTGTCTTGCGACAGTACGGTCCAAACAATACGTTAAGCTTTTTATGGTAAAGGTACTCACTGTGCTAGAATTTGATTGATTGTCATAATTTCGTACATAGTACAAAAACTGTTCGTACAATTTACGAAACATGTCGTAGCTGCTTTTAATGAAAGATTTACTTATAATTAGACTAAAGATAAATACGATATATTTACGTTAGGTCAGGATTGTATCAAACTACTACTTCAGGCACTCCTGATTGTTTAAATTTAAGACTTAAAAACACTTAGTTTTAGGAAAATACAAATTTTCTCTAATGCCCGGTTAAACTGAGAGCATGCGTGCGAAAGTTACGCTCTTTAAATTTAATGAAAACTTGCTTGAAGTAATTTAATGTATGGCGTTACGAATCTTACTGTTTCTGTTCACTTTGGTACTGCAATTTAAAAAAAAACTATTTATTGCAAGACATCACAGTAGAACTTTATTGACTCTAAAGTGTCTACTACAGTTTCTGACATTTCCGAGATAAATTCAACTAATTTGTTCTGGCTTTTGTAGCTGTTTAAAATATTTGTAATTACATATTTACGTTATTGAATTTTTTTTAAATATTTTTAAATGCTACTAAAAAAAAACTTAATTTTAATTTTACGCTTTTTAAGTCTAAATGAAAATTAACTTTAATAAATCTTATTATAGCGTATCATATCAATTGGTTAATCATGCATAAATAATTTATGAGTTCGCATTTTGCTGCTACTTTGCAATTTAAATTGCACATTTTCATGCACATTTTGCTGATAATGCGAAATGAGTTAAATTATTTTACAAAAACAAAAACAAAATACCAAAAAAAAAAAAAAAAAACGAAATTAAAAACAAACTTAAATTTCTTTAAATATTTTACAAACCAAACTGCCTTTGGGGTGCTAAACTTTGCAAAAAAAAAAAATTTAAATTTCTAAAAACCATTTTCATTTAACTGCTTAAGTGACAAACCTGAATTGTTTCAAAAAACACATAAAAAACAAACACACTAATTAAATGTAAAATTTTATTAAAACTACAAAAAGCTCAAAGTGCAAAAAACGAAAGGATACAATCATTTTATTTATTTAATTTTTAACCCTCTGAGACAACTGTATACACAAATTGAGATTATCAATAGACAACGAACACAACAACAACAACAACAACAACAATTAAAACACCTTAACCAGACAAGATACACACATAAATTGGTTAGTTAGCAATGTCAGTACTCTTACCACTTTTCTCTTTTTGAAGGTACAAATGGAATCGGAGCGAGACAATAAAATTCAGCGTAAATATATAAACGAGTTATACAAACAGAACTGAAAAGTAGAGAAGACAAGAGACCGCATGACAGATACATTTACAGATACATTATAGATACATTTATAGATACAACCGGAGTATACATAACTAAAGCATTTAACAGTGTTTGAGTTGAGTTGGCTTTAATTAAATTAAAAACATTAACAGCGAACCATCGTGTATAGATTTCAGTTATTTTTGTCGTTTGTCAGAATAACTTTTACGATTTCACATAAAATTTGATTTGACTGTGATTCATGTTGAATGCGTTTTTGTATGTTTTTTTAGATTGTTTTAGCATAATAAATCTGTATGCAATTAAAATTTTTACGAGCAATGAAGATTTTTGTCATATTACGTGTAAACAGGCTGTTGACAAGATTTTCTAGATTTAAATGAAAATCTCATTAAATTTTGCTAAGTATTGTGTACAACTTATCGATGTCATGAAATTGACTTGAAGCTTTTGCAATGAAATAATTAAAAATTTCGTTACAAATTCAAATAAAATAAAAAAAAGAAAAAAGTTTCAATAAACTTTCAATTTTCATTCAAATAAAGCAGCTAAATGAGCAGAAAGACAGAAAAGCTGACAGGCAGGCAGCAGGCAGTTTGTCGCTCATTCAATTTAATGCTTTACATCAAAGTCATCTTATGAATTTATGCGCCTCATTTTATGCAAACAAATATTTACACAAAATTTACTAGAGTGTAAAAAAAATATATATTATGAGAGTAAATATATATATAATTTTTTTGGGGTGGGATAACCAAAGTTATAATGTACTTCATGCAGCCAGAAAAAAAGCCTGAGATAGACTAAAAATTACTTTCTCTAGCTAATTTATTTCAAACATTTAAACGACGAATACATAAATTCAAGAGCAGTTATATATATACATACCTAGCCTAAACACACATAAACCAATACTCTGCTCTTCTTGGCTACATTTTATATTCTTTTTATTTTAAACAAGTTCTTCTTTGCTTACAAAGCAACACACGTTTCTTTAAAAATATGCTGTAAACGATCTTTTTTGAAACCAGGCACATTTGCCAGCCAAAACATCGAATACAATAAAATTAACAATGGAGCACACAATACTTCTGATAAAGCCTTATATAAAAACTGACTGCTTACATAAATTCCAATTGAGCAGTTAAATAATTACTCACCTAAAAAACACACACAAAGCAATGCAACTGCTTGTGCGTCTTCTTGGCGCCTATTTATAATCTTTTATTTATATAAGTTCTTCTTTGCTTACAAAGCAATAACACTTTGTTTCAAGTAAGAAGCAATGTTACAATACAAAAAATAAAATAAAGACACTTACATCAATGCAATATTCTTTTATTTATATAAGATCTTCTCTGCTTACAAAGCAACAACACTTTCTTTCAAGTATGTAGCTTAACTAGCAATGTTTCTACGTTTTCTTTACTAAATTTAATCAAAATCCTTTGCAAAGTATTTTGATTTGCCGTTCAAATATGCCAAAAATTCACAGTGAAACCTTAATAAAAACAAACACACACATACACACAAACAAACGCATTTATAAAGTCACACGCGACATTTAAGTCAATGTACGCCATAAAATTATTCGTTGAAAAAGTCACGTTTCAAAAAATTGTGAAAAATATTTTGGATTATTAATAAAAGCAAAATGAAAAAAAAAAAAGAAAAATACACAAATGAATGACTAAAAAAAAAAAATAAAAAAAAAAAAAAAAAATATAAATTTTCAAACCGAAATTAGGAAAAGCGGCGCATAATTTTTCAACGCAGCGCTCATTCGCTTGATTGCTTAGGCAAATGAGGCATTTTTTAATTAATTCATCACTTTTACTTTTCTTTTATTTTATTTAATTTTTTTTCTTTTTTTTTTTTTTTAAACTTTTTCCTACGTTTCGTGCCATGCAATTTGATTTAAAATATAAAATTGAATTTTTTGTTTGAATTTCAGCCTGTCTGGGTGTGTGCAAACAGAAACGTTGAGAATTATGTCAAAAACTGTTGCATAACTTTTGTGTACTATGCGCCTTTTCATTTTCCATTTTCGATTTTAATGTAAACTGACGCCATTTTTTTTTTTTTTAAATTTTTTTTTTATAGCCAAATCAATTAATGTGCGCCGCCGACGCCTTATCTCTAAAACAAAATGGCAGACAACTTAATAAGTAGAAAGTGTAAATTCTCCAAATAACTAGAAAAAGTTATTTTTGTGTACTGATTTTGTTAATGGCATTATGAATATTTTTGGAAAATTACTTAAGATTTTGCAACAACAATTATTATAAGCAAGAAAGAGACAACACTACTGTCACTTTGACAGCGGCTTGTCACTTGCTGTTGCTGCTGTTATTATCACAACGACTCTACGGCATTTTATGCAAAATTTTATGTCAGTCTTTCGGTCCAAAAAAGGATTTGCTTAATTATAATCCTTACACATCATCAGCAAGCAAAATAAAAAAAAAAATAAATGTTGAGAGTGAGTTATAGAGTTTGTGT
Organism: Leucophenga varia; assembly: GCA_018903435.1. Taxonomy (NCBI): domain Eukaryota; kingdom Metazoa; phylum Arthropoda; class Insecta; order Diptera; family Drosophilidae; genus Leucophenga; species Leucophenga varia. The sequence goes on along the minus strand of JAEIFJ010000935.1, from coordinate 3,424,872 downwards.
TAGAAAGCATGTCAAAATATTCAACTCATCATCTTAATTATTAAAGCAGATAGTACAAAAAACGACAACTCGTTTGCCTTCGATTGCTTTTGGTTTAGACTTGACTTGCTACTATGGAACTCTAACAATTTTACAGGCGTCATATACCCGTTCCGATTACTCAAACCAAAACGGTCGTCTTCGCTCATTAAAATTCAACAAAATTGTTGCCAAATTAACTCAAACATAAGCGAGCAATAAAATTTCCATATTTTCAACAAAATTTTATGCAGCATGAGTTAAGTGTGCAAATAACCAAAAATAAAAGCAACAACAACAACAATAAACTGAGTGTCAACTAAATAACCAACATTTTTCAGCTCTCGCTCACTCCAAATCAAAAAAGGATATATGAACTTTTCTATTTTCTATGTAGCCAGCATTATATAGCGTCGCAAAAGTGTTAATTGCTACAACAGAACTATTCAAAGCAGCTTGAATTTTATGAAGAATTTTAACGAAATATTGCTTTAATTAAACAAGCTTTTAAACTTTTTAAAAATATTATTAAATTTAAGCAGTAGTATCCGCAGGCATTTAACTGCTCAATACTAAACAAACCTCCTTCGCAGCTTAATACGCGTGAATGCACTCGAATAAAAGAAAGAAAAAAATATTTATTATGTTTTAAGAATTCAAATGCCACTACTAAATATTTATAACAAAGTTCAAAGGTCATTTTAATCTCTAAAAATATCTTAAGACGCCTAAGAATATGCAACAAATATTTAAGTGTCATTGACACAATCGAACAAAGAAAGCATGAAAGCAAGAAAAAAAGAATTGATAAACGCAAAACCATTTATATTTGGCCAAATGCCATTTTATTATTTTTTTCTGTGCTTTGCTTCAGTATTAAGAAAAAAAAAAATTTTTATTTTTCTGCTATTTTTTCGAATTTGTTTTTTTTTTTTTTTTTTTTTTTTTAGCACTTTAACAACTTTTCGACACAATGCACTGTCACTGGCACTGGCTGTGTGCTTTTGCCCCATTGCAAGTGACATTCTATGCCGCTGAACTCATTGAACAACGCTGGTGATAATTTACTATTGATTGCGTTTGGTCGTAAAACTTTTGCGACGCTTAAACTTTTCAGATTGCACTTTGGTTGCAAGAGTTTAATTTTTTCTCAAAACATTTGCAACGATTTTGGCTTTGCGACAACTTTATTTTTTTTTTTTCTAATTTTCTCTTATAAAAAAAAAAAAAATTTCGATATTAAAATATATTTCTTTTTTATACAATTCAGACAGGCATTATTTTTTTTTTCCTTTAAATTCTTATGTCTTTTACAATTTCACTGAATGCAGCTTACAGTCGACTTATTTTAATATTAATTCTAATTTGAAAATTTATTGCTTAAGTCAATCGAAATGAATCGAAAAAAAAAAAAAATTACTTAAAACATTTTATATAAAATGTATACATACAAAATAGTAAAAATGTTTCCTATGTCCGCTATGTGCTTTGAAACCATACAACCAGTAAGTCCAGAACTGGTTTCATTTGAAAGGCAACAATGCAAGTACAATTATAGACCACTGAAACAATGCTTTAGACAAATTCGGTCTATTCTTCAAGTCGATTTTTAAACTTTTTAAACATAATGTAAAAGGGTCTATTTAGTTTGTCCGAAAGTTTGTAACGACATATAGTGTAAACGGAGTACATCTAGTTTGTTGAAACATAAAGTATATATATTCTTGATCAGCTCGATGAGACGAATCGATCTAGCCATGTCCGTCTGTCTGTCCGTCTTTCTGTCTGTCTGTCCGTCCGACTGTCTGTCCGTCTGTTTGTTGCTATGCGATTTATTCGATGAAGATATAAAGATATTGGGCTGAAATTTTAAACTTAAGCTTTTCTCGGCAACGACTAGGTTGAGTTCGAAACTGAGGGTGTTACGCCCATTTTTAGGTATAGCCCCCATACAAACTTATCGATTTTTTTCGATTTTTTGTATAAAAATAGTAATTATTTTCGAATGAACTTGCTCCCAATTGGGTAAAAACATTTCTTTTGTCATCAAGGGTCAAATCCAAGATACCACGCCCATTTTTAGGTTTAGCCCCCATACAAATTTGCCGCCCATTTTCGAAATTTTGTATGAAAAACATTAATTTTCACGAATGAATTCATTTGATAAAATCAATTTTAATGTCAACTCCATCGATATGGTAAAAATCGGGCTAATGTTACAATAAGCCTCCATACTAATTTGACCAACGGGCATTTTAGCTTCGGTTCCAACGAAGTTAACGTTTTTTCTTGTTTTTTTTTTTTTTTTTTGTGTTTTTAAACAAGTCCTCAACCAATTGTGGGCTCGCTGTAAAAAAAAATAATTTTTAGTTTATTTATCTGTTTATCGTTTATCTGTCTGTCCGTCTGTCTGTCTGTCTGTTGCGTTGCGTTTTACTCAGAATGTTTTAAGATATTGACCTAAAATTTTAAACTTAAGCTTTTCTTGGTCCTAGGTAGTTTGTATGTCTGAATTAAGGTGCCACGCCCATTTTAAGGTATAGCCCCATTAAAAACTTACCGCCCATTTTCGAGTTTTTGTATGAAAATAGATATCATTTATCAATGTATTCACTCCAAATTGGGTAAAAAGAACTTCTAATGTCATCCAATGTCAAAACCTAGGTACCACACCCATTTATAATTATAGACTCCATACGATTTTTCAGCCAATTTTGTTTTTTGAGTGAAAATAGTAATTATTTATAAATAGATGCAATCCAAATGGGGTAAAAACATTTCTAAAGTCATCCTATATATACTGAAAAGCTATTATAGGGATCAGCCTACTATAACATATAGCCCCAATACAAAGTCAGCCCACATTTTCTAATTTTTTTGTTTTTTTTTTTTAAAAAAATGTTTATTTTTATGTCCTTAGGTGAACATTTGACCCCATTATTGTGTCTAAATCTCTTCTCCAAGTTTTACCGAAGCTACTGATGATCAAAAATAAACTAAACCCAGATGTGGCGGGTATTTGAGCTACGGTTGCTTCGGTTACTTTATGACACGACGTTTCAAGACATTTTGGATGCTTTAAAAACATTTTACTTCCACCATTTTTTTTTTTTTTTTTTGTTTTGCTTATTTGAAGCTTTAAAGCGTAACACTTGGCGTATGCTCATTGTTTATCAATTCTTAAGCTACGCTGCAATAACACAATCAGCTATTGTGGCAACAATTTTCGGTTGTATCGGTTTAGATAGTGACCTGTTTGCATACAATTTAAGGCAAGCAACTATGCCGCATGGCAATGACGTTGTCCCGTTAACGCACCCCCTTGCCCCGTTGCTTTATGCTTCAAAGCATTGCTGTGTTACTCAAGAATGTTACAGCTGCTACTGTGGCTGCTACTGCTGCTACTTCTAACGCATAGAAAGCCTTCTTTACTTTTGATGCATTCGTGCATGAATAAGCCAACACTTGAATTACAACGCACCAATTACGAACATCAACTGCAAACGTCATGCAAACGCCAACGCCCACATTTACGCTTGTCTAGAATACGTCTCCGCTACACTCTGATTCGCTCCACTTCACTACTTTTCTACAATGTCGTCGTCGTCGTCGTCGTTGTCGTCGTCATCATTACATTGCATTGCATAGCAGCGAAGCATAACTAATCCTTTGAGATATCCAATTAAAAATAAAAAAAAAAAAAAAAAAAAAATAAGAAACTATATAAAAGTAACCTTTTGACGCAAGTGACGACCTCAATGCCAGGACATAACTTCATCGGCATTCACATCATCACAGCATTCAGTTCATGTTCGACTTTACTTATGTTCACACGGTTGCCGTTGTCGTTCTTGCAACGTGTGCAACAGCATCTTTTGCACTTAAGATGCTATATTTCGTTGCAAAAATAGCTTCTCAGCTTGGTCTCAACAACAACAACAACAACAACGCTTGCTGTGCAAACTATCTAAATTAACATGAACACAAAAACGCAACAGTATAAAACTTTATAATTATGTTAAAAAATATTTTCTTAGAGCAAAAAGAAAATTGTTTTTCATCTTCTTATTTAGCACTTTATGATTTTACTTTTCGTCATGCTGACATCATTTTTCTTACGTTTCTTTCGTTTTTTTCTTTTCACATTCATAATTATATCGCACTACTTCGTTAGCAACGTCTTCTGTATCTTATTTTCGTGATAAGATAATCTCTACACTCTCCTCATCAGCGTAGCGCTGTAGTAAAAATTTATATTTTTAAATATTTACCAACTATGTTGAACGTATGAAGATGCAGGTATGGCTTTTTGAGCAGCTCATTGAAATAGCTGAAGTTGACTCTTGCTGCTTTTTTTTTTTTTTTTTTTTTTTGGTGCTTAGATGCAACCAAAGCCTGCATTTTTCATGTAACACGCACATTTCTTTCCGTTGAGGTAATGCAGAAAAAAATTGTTTTGGTGCAACGCAGTTGTTGCGAGAAGAATTATGTTTTTGCTTTTTTCTTGTGCATATTTCAGGCTCTAAATGAAGCCCTGTGAAGTTTCCATACACAACGTCTAATAACACAGTAACCCATATTTTGTTATTTAGTTTTCTAATTAAAATTTAACTGAAGGTTAGCTGAACGTCAAAACATATGTCTTTCCTTCAATGTTTATTAGAGCTCTGCATCGTTTAACTCGACTCATAACCAACTCGAGTTAATGAGTCAACTCATTAAAAGCTTTGAATCTGTTCATACATTTACTGCAAAGTTTCGATTATTTGACCGAATCAACAAAATTTTATTCGATTATAATCGAATAATTGTACTATCGATTGGATATTACTTGAAATTATTGATGACTCAATTTAAATTTTGTTGTTGTTTTTTTCTTTATGAAATAATACAAATAGTTGAAGATATGTGCCGGTGGTGGGCACCCTTAGATTTTTAGCGCACAAAATTAATTCAAATGCATATATGTGTACCAGTGGCTGGCTACAAGTTTTAGCTAACTTTCAGTGAAGAAAACAATTTGAAAACATAAATTAAAATTTATGAAAAGTAATAACTTTTGGGAAATAAATGCTGTACCCGGTTGTGGGCACCCCTGAAAAAGCTAATAAAAATGAAAAAACAATAATGTAAAACTAACACAAAAAAAGAAAATGAAAATAATTTTTTTTTTTTTTTTTTTTTTAAAATAACAATTTTGGAGGAAAAAAATGTTGTACTCGGTTGTGGGCACCCTTGGAAACCAAAAAAAAATATTTAAAATATGAAGAAAAACTAACACAAATTAAGAGAAAATGATTTATTTAAAAGCTTTCGCAGTCCAAAGAAGTACCAATAAAAAGTATAACACGTTTTCACATTACTCATCATGCCGATGTTTAGTTGGTGTCTTAATGTGCTTAGTAGATAGTTTGGCTAGTGTTTTCTTTCGTCTATACTCTTTTAGCTGCGAAACCGCCAAAATGGTGCCCCCTAATCAATCAGTTTAGGGTGCCCAAAACCGAAAAAAGACAGATAAAGAAGAGGTGCCCACATGTACCACATATCCCCAAAGCATCAGGGCACCATATATCAAATATTAAGCTTTACAGAAATAATTTTGTTTAAATAAAAAGAATGAAGTATAGTATATGCTATACTGACACAATCTTAATGAAATCCGTAGTGTATACATTAGCATAGTCATTGTTTTTATACAATTTGAAATGAATACATTCAAAATTAAAAGTTTCCAGATATGACTCAATCGGTTTGGATTAACCAATGATTCAAACTAACTTGTGTCAAGCCGTAATGAAGTCAAACCTTGAAATTCTAGTTTTTATTTGTCGTATGACAAGTACTCTAGATTTCAGTTCCAGAACCCTTAAGAGTTTACTTTTGAATGTTTTTTATTGAAGAGTATTAAAACTTGAGAACTAGCAAAGTAAATTTTTTTTTTTTTTTTAATAAACAAAGTTAACAAATAATTCTCTTATTTTTCTTCTGCGCAGTGTTACGTTTATGCCACACACACACACACACTTCACACAACTTCATTCATTTGCGCAGTCTTACGTATGAGTAATATAATTACAAAACATGAAAAATGTGCAAAAATAGAGGAAAAAGTATATATCGTCATCTTCCTTTTTCATACGTTCAATATGAATAGAAGAAAAGATGAAGCGTAAATGCTTGCATACTTTTAAGCGCTGCAAAGCTAAAGAAATCTCAAAGCACAGAAACGCTAGGGGATTGCATGACAAAGTAGACGCAAAACATTTTTAAATTAGAAAAGTTGCAGCCACAACAAAATAAAAAAATTAAAAAAACTAAAGAAGAAGTGTTTTGCTTAAAAGTCATTTGCATGCGTTGATATTCTTGAAACTAAAAAAATTAATATACTAATTAGCAAATAAAAATAAAAAAAAATATTTTAAAATAAAAACTTAATATGAAACTAAATAAATCAAAGAGTTAAAATTTAATTTAATTTAAAAGTAAATATATAAATGAACACTAAAATAAACAAATGGTAAATACAATTTAAGGCAAAACAAACTTTCTCATAGCAAAATGCACAGCATATGCGAACTATTAACTCAAGCCAAATAAATATCAAACAAAGCTTTTTGTATACAAAATACAAATCAATAAGAAGCCAACAGCAACACAGCAACACAGCAGCAGTTTTCTTTCAAAGCTGCCCCAAAGACCGATAAACCATATAAAAATCATTCATGCCAAAAGTAAGCGATTCATACAACTAAGCTTGAAGAAATTCCTAAACAAACAAAAGCAAAAATCTAAACAAAAATTTTCACAAAAAAAAAAAAAAAAGAAATAAGAAAAGTGTACAAACAAAACAAAAAAAAAAAAAAAAAATAAATGGGAACGTTTAACTCAAATCGATTTCGAGTTGTTGCCATTTTTGTATTTTGAAACGCTTTAAAAATCGAAAAGAGAGCTTATACGAAAATTGTGCAAACAAATGTTAAATCATGCTAGTACCAAAAGCAATCGTTAGTAAAGAGAGGCAGGCAACAAACAGCAATAAGTCGAACAGCAGCAATGCTTTCGAAGGATTGGCATTTAAAAATGAAAAAAAACGTAGAAGAAATAAAGGCAAAACAAAACCAAAAACTACCAATTAAAAGTTTATTCGGGTTAAAGTGAAATTTGAATACACTTTAATTGAATTAAGTTGCAATATTTTTACAAAAATATGCACAGACAATTTGCCATTTTGAATTAAAAAAACAAATATAATTTTGGATTTGAATTTAGAAGTCCAAAGCATACACTTGGATTTAAAACTTAATAAAAATTCAAAAATTTTTGGGAATTTTTATATGAATTGTAAATATGTATCTAGCGGATACCCGGCGTGTGCTACATACTACGTTGTATGTGCATTCCGTTTCGAATCATTTTTTTTTTTTTTTTGTGGAATTGCATTTATTTTCGATGTGTATTTCACTATTTTTTTCTTCTTTTTTTTATTGCAGCGCAACCAAAATATTTTGGGGCTAATATAAAAAGATAATAAAAAATACCAGGAATTTTTTTTTTTTTTGCTGCTTGTTTAAAATATGTTGGGACACGCTGCAATCACCTGTTTTCGTCCTTTACGTACGTAGGGGCTAGTAAAATAGAAACATATAAAAAAACAAAATATTTTTGTATGGAAAAATTATAAAATCGACTTCTTGAATGAACCGAATGTACTTAATGCATTGATTTTGTGTTCTTTTATTAGATTTGCATTATTGTCTTTCAAATGAAACCGTATTTGGACGCATCGGTTGAATGGTTTCAACGTTTATAGCGGACATAGAAACATTTTAACTATTTTATATATTTAGACTAGCTGTACCCTGCCACGCTTCAGTGTGGCAAATTTTGGTTGCATGCATAAAAAATGAGTCGCGTGCCGTTGTAGAGTTTCGGTTGATTGATGTTCTGCAACAAGATACAAAATAATTGGCTCACCTATCTTCAATTTCAGTATGTATGGTGGCATCCCCGGCAGATCGAGTGAATTTAAAAATTTGGAATGACGGCTTCCTCTAGTTCCACAACGGTGTCTATTATATGTAGTTTCTTTCTGCTGATTCCGCGTTGTACATCTGCTCAGTCTCTCGAATCGAATCCCGTTCTCCCTCAGTTATATTCAAAACCTTCTGCGCGGCGAGTGCGACGACCCAAATTCGACCTCTTGGGTGGCATGACTTCGTTTATTAGTATTTTTTTATTAGTTTTCACCCACAAAGACCATGAGAGATAGATGAAAGTGATACAATTTTTTTTTTTTTTTTTTTGCCTTTCAAAAACGAAAATTGTTTGTGATAACACTTTTCATTCCATCTGTCATAGTTCTTAACCTAGAACTATGAGAAGCAGGGATGTCATTTTTTCTCACACAGCCGGCAACCGGCAGGTGGCGCAGCAGTAGGGGCAGCTGCCCGCCTGCAGGTGGCGCACGGGGAAACGCCAAAAAAAACTGATATATTTGCAAACTGCAGTTATGTTATCGACATAAAAAGTAGATAAAAAGCGAGTCCGAACCTCAACATATGTTGTGTCAAAATTTGGGCCTAAACGGTTCAGTACTTTTCAAGTCTAAAAGCCTCGTTTTAGGCAAAAGTTCGAAGACAGTCGGTAATTTTGTATGGGGATTCTATACAAAAATGCGCGTAGAATCTTGAATTTGATATTGACTGATATTAGAAGTGTTTTTAGCCAAATTGGAATAAATACATTCATAAATTCTACCAATTTTTATAAAAAAATTTTAAAAAGGGCGATAAGTTTGTATGATGGCTACATCTTAAAATGCGTTACAAACGTTTAGACAAACCTAATATACCCTTTCACACTATGTGTGGCAAATATTGTATAAAAAACAGAAAAGAAAAAAAAAAAGAATAAAAAATGTATAAACTAGATTCGTTTGACGCTATTGGAAAATGGTGAACATATATGTCCCTGGGCAGCAATTATTGTTATCGTTATTGGCATCGCACGAGATTGACTAAAATTTATTTTAGTTTCGAGTACAACAAACAAACAAACAAATACAAATAAAAAAAAAAATTCAAAGTCAAAGAAAAAGTTGACCTAATGTAGAGGAAGAATATTGTAAAATAGTATTTGTCGCAGAGACAAAATGAAAAACACTATATAAACGGAGAGACAGACAAAAGACACAGGCTGCATTTTACAAGAAAAAAGCGTCTAAAAAAAACAACAACACATTGAAAATTACAAAACGCCTAAAAGTAGACAAGCCAAACGCAAGCAACTTGAAAAAACAAACAAAAAAAAAAAACATGGAAAAAAGGGCAAAAAAAACGCAGTCAAGTTCAATTTGACAAAACTTGCCTCAACAGCTCATTCAAACTGTGTGTGACATTTGGTTTCTGTCTATGCAGTGCTAAAGTAGAGGCGTGGCCTAAAGCATATATATACAAGCAACAGCGACAACTGCTGCCGGTACAGTTGTTGCAAACACCTTTTCTTTTCTTTTCTTTTATTCCTTTTTTTTTTACTTTAAACATTTGCTACCTTTTTTTTCTAAATAAACCAACGCTGATTTGTTTGCTTTCCTTTTTTTTTTTTTTTTAAGTGGTAGCTTTGGTATTTTTATTTTTTTTTTTTTTTTTTTTATTAACTCGTTTTTTTTTAGTTTTTTTTTTTGTATGCTATATGCAAACCCAACATATTAGTCAGACCAGCCCTACAAATCGTTTTGCTGTGCAATTTGATACGATACGTTTCGATTTCCGTTTTACGCCCACAAATAGACTACATTTTTTTTTCTTTTTTTTTTTTGGCTATACTAACAAATTGCTTTGGTTGTATTTAATTTGAAATTATTTTGTTTACTTTGGCATTTCTACGTTTGAACATAATTCGTAAAAAAAAAAGTGGGTGCACAAATTGATACATTTAAAAAAATAAATGCATACATACACTATCTATAAAATATATAAAATAAAATTCTTTTCACTACAAAATTTTTTTGTTGTGACATTTTTTGAATGTGACATTTTTTGCTAGGAATTTTATCAATAAATTAAGTTTAAATTTAAATTTATAATAGACCAAAATATATAATGAAAAAAAGAAATGTTAAATATTGCAACAAAACTTTAAGTTACAAAGCAACGCGACGTATACGTAATATGGCGTATACGTAATATTTTTTACGTATACGCCGCGTATTGCATAATAAACTCGTACTACGATGCTGTTTGCCATCTGAGTTTTAATTTTTTCACAATTTTTGATTGGCTTTAAAATAAAAAAAAATAAAAATTATTTTCTGTTTTTAATTGAAAAGGGTAAATTTGCATTGTTTTAAATACGCATCAATAATAATTGAAACATAAGCAAAATAAATATTATAGCACACTAATATTACGTTATATATTAACTTTAACACAGAGTTTGTGACATCTTTAATTTATCTGAGCACAAAACATTAAGTGTAATCTTTAAAATTTCCAAGAGTACAAAATAACTGCGATTTATTTTGTCACAGTGAGTTATAAATCACACTGTGATTTAGCAACAGCGTTAGTAGCGATTCAATTTACTGTTTGCTCTAAAGCCTCGTATTTAATTACAAGCTGTGACAGAGTAAACAGTGATTCAATTACTCATTTACATACCTAAATCACTCACTCACTCTACGACACTATGAATGACCAAACAAAAATTCTTTCACTTATGAACGCTCACTGCTCTTCTGAAGTCGTTTATAACCAAGCAAAAAAATGCTCATTTAAACTTTTGTTATTCAATGAATCTTTTTAAACGAATAACTCTGATTAATTTTCACTAAATGACAATTCAAGTTGTCATATAAAATCACTGTGTTTTTTAAATCACAGTTACTGTGATCACTCTGTTTACATTAAATTTTAAGTACATAAGCACTTCTGTGTTCTACTAATATTTCCTATGTAACTTAACTTAACAGCAATTCAAATCACTTTTTAAAAATCATTGTGATTTTAAAATCACAATAACTGTGAACACTACTTTTGATTTTATATATCAAACAAAACATTTTTTTGTTACTTTTATATTTTCAAGTTAATTTTACAAAACAGCAATTCAAATCGCCATTTAAAGTCAGCGTGATTTTGAAATTATTATAACTGTGATTACAGTTTTTACTCTATTTCTGCATATTTTAGATATGTAGACACTTTTGAATGTTTAAAAAGCATTGATAATCGCCATTAAAAATCACTGTGATTTTGAAATCACAGTATCGGTGATCACTGTGATTACTTTAATTCTTCATATTTCAAATATAAAAGCAATATTTTGTTGTACTATTTCAAATTACCAATAGCCTTTTACTAAACATAAATTCAAATCGCTATTTAAAATCACTGTGATTGTTAAATTACTTTAGCTGTAATCACCGTCATTGTACAATCACCGTTTTCAACATTTGTTTTCTCGTTTATTGCTAAGACGTTCTAAAGAAAGTCACTCTACAATTTTTGAGCTTAAAATTTCAAGTTGCATAAGAAGCGCATTAAAATTTCAGCTTAAACACAATAAATATTTATTTTTTTTTTTATTGTTTTATTAGCTTTTCAATCGCTAAAAGCGTAAATCAATTGAAGCCTAATGTCCTTGAATCCTTGAAATCGAAATTAATTAAAAATCAATGGAAATAAATTAAAATCGTAGCAAACATTGCGGCGTATTTCTTAAGTAGCAACCTTTTTGGCAATGATTCGTTACTAAAGTGGTAAAATTAATGATTCTACTTTTTTGTTTGGTTTATTTATTTTCTTATTTTTTATTTGTTTATTTCCATGCTTTTATATTTTTTTTTTCGCTTTTTTTGTCATCATTGAAATTAATGTAATTAAGTGAAGGCAACCAAAAATTTCAGTAGAAGGAAATGATTGCACCAGAACCCTCGCGATTTTAGTGCAGCAATTAAAGCTCGACTTTTTTTGTGTGTAGTTATTTTTATTTCAAAAAGTAACTAAATAGAAACATGAAAAATAAAAACAAAAATAAAATGAAAATGAAAATGAAAAAAGAAATCAATGCGACATGCTGCTGGTAAATTAAATAAAAATATATATTTTTTGACCTTAATTAAAGAAGCATTCAAAACAGAGACTTGGCAGCTGCACCAAAGCAAATCAAAGCAAAGCAAAGCCAACCAAGCCAACATGGCCTCGCACTTGACGCGTCGCTCGTTGGTTTGTCTTGAACCTTCAAACAGTCGAATAGACTGAAATTAAATAAAGACACTTCAATGCAACGCAACTTCCTAATTGAGTTGAGCGCTGAAAATAGAGATAAATGGGGCAAAAATTCAACAAATTTAAGTTTTGTAACGCAAACAAGCGGAAACCAATGAAAGGGGTTTTGTATTATATAAAAATTACATTATTGGCACGTGCCCCCGTAACTTTGACCGCATGAATGTGTTACAAAACATTTGAATTGGTAACAGCAGCAGCTGCTGCAGTCAAATAGCATGCAAAAGGTCAGATTGATGGTATAAACTGACAACTACAGCAGCAAAAAAAAAAAAAAAAAAACACCCAATCTATTGCCCCCATTTTTTTATTTCACAAAATTAAAACAAAAAAACTGCGTGGGCGTCCCGCGGCAATCACATCGCATAAAACAAGCGCTCGCGCCCTTTGCCAAATACACGCTAAAGGCTAAAACAATTGCGCTGCCAACGAACAACAAAGAAGCATTAAAATGTATAAAAATAAAAAAAAGAAAAACAAAAAAAAAACAAAAAAAAAAAAGAAACCCAGAAAAGCAGCGTACCAACAACCGGATCCGTAGTGTATTTTCATTACTTCTAATTTACATGTAGTCTCGTTGGCACTTTTTATGCGCTTCGCGTGTAATGAAAAGGGTGAAATTGATTTTTGCATCAATTTGAAACTGTTAAAAAAAATAGAAATACATATTTGGAATCTTTTAAAATCTGCAAATTATCTCTACAGAATGTCAAGATGATGCTGCGAAAAAAGTTCATAAAACTGCTCAGAAAATAGAGTAGTTTTAAAAAATTTCTGTCTACCAGTCTTCAAAAAAACCAAAGATTTTAAAATAGCTGCTCTCAAAATCCCTTGATAGGAAAATTTCAAAAACCTTCTGCATTCTAAATAACTCCACAAAAAATTCCAGTTATCTTAAAAATAATAACAGTCCTCAAAAAATACCACAATTTTAAAAAAAGTTTTCTTCAAATCCCTTGACAGGAAAGTATAAGGACATGAGCAAATTTTTATTTCAGTTGAATCGAAAGCAATATAAAAATTAAAAAAAAAACCTAAAAAATACCAAAAATAATCCCAGATATCCAAAAAAGCACCAATCCTCACAAATTCCAAGAAAATAGCAGCTCCTAAAATTCCTTGGCAGGATAGTATTAGGATATAAGCAAATTTTTATTTTTAGATCAATTTCGATTCAACTTAAAATTTTTTTTGAAGTTGAAACAAAAGCAATCCAAAAAAATATACAGAAACTGGGTATTATATGTTAGATTGATTGAAAGAGTATGAACCGTTGGAGTCACAAAAATATTTCAAAAGAATTATTTGCAAAACACGGGCAATGCCGATTATTTCCGTTGGTTCATAATCAACCTATATAACTATATCTTCAAAAATTTGAGCTACAATAATTTTACTTATACCTTTAAAGTGGTCTTTTAGTCAATCAAATCATGTCCGTTTTTCAGAAATTGGCAACGTCAGCTTTTCATGGTTCTAAGTCTAAACTAAAATGCACCCTTTTTTCTGTATTCTGCATTTTCTGCTTAAAATTTGCTTCTAATGTGTACCCCTACAAAGTGTCCAAACTTCGGTTGTATCGCGAAATTGACCCTAATCTAAGCACATTCTTAACTACTATTTAAGCCACTGATGATCATATGTGTATTCATCAGCCATGCTCTCGTAATCGCAAAGGTTTTGCGATTTACGATTTAGTAAATTCGTACGATTTCAAATTATTCGTGCTCCAGCAATCTCGAAAGTTATATTTTTTTCCAAAACGTTTCTTTGCATTGTTCATGACAAGAATTGCTATCGGTTTGAAATTTATATGTTATCGGTCCAACCAAATCGCAAATTTTTGTTGCTTTAACAAGATTTTTAGTTCTTTAAATTTAGGCATGAGTAGAAAATATTGATATAAAATTTGTATTCAGAAACAATCATATTAAAAAGTTCAGAGATAAACTCTATAAACATGACAAAATGAAATAAAAATATTTGTAAATGTCGAAAGCATATTCTTTGTGCAACATTATGCATTTCACTTACTCAAACGCATCCGGTTTGAAATCTCATTTTTTTTGTTTTTTTTATTCTATTGCGGGAAGCACCAAAATCTACGATTTGAAAAGTAAATCGCAAAATTTTTGCGATTGCGATTTCGGGAGCATGGCTGTATATAAGCTTTTCGAAGTCTTTTTTGTCGTGTATTCGTGCTTTGGTTTAAAGTTTTTTTTTACATGTTTTTCATTTATTCTTTGACTCTGTTTACTCTTTTTTTTTCTCGAGTTATTTGTTTTTTATCCCACTTGTCTGCATTTCTTTTATTAAATTTTATTTTTGCATTTCCTGTTTTTCGCGCATTTATCGTTAAAAATTAATGTTCCAACTTGACCAAGTGCTACTAACTCAATTCTTAAATTAAAGCGACGAGACAAAGTGGAGTAGTAAAAATATAAAAAAGGAAAAACAGATAAAATATTAAGTTCAATAAAATCAAAGTTTTAATGCTTTGTTCTGACATTTTGAGGTTGAGTTGAGATTTCTTTTTTTTGTTTCTTGTTGCTTTGGAATTTTGAGAAAAAAAAAGCATGCTTTTAATTTAATAAACTCAAATACATTCCGCATACAATGTAAAATTAACTCAAACAACAAAGAACTAAAATTTCAATTTAAGGCGTTTCCAGAACATAAAGGCAACATAACCCAACTCTGCGCCATAGCCATGTAGCGCAATTCATTTAAATTAAAACCAAAGCGCTCAAACAAAAAAAAAAAAAAAAAAAAAAAAGAAAAGGGTAATTTTTTTATCAGACCCTCTGGGTAAACAATTAAATCAGAATGTCTGTTAATCTGTGGCGCATTTTTTTTACTTTTCTTTTTTTTTTTGCTCTTAGCGTCGACAAAAAAAATTATTAATAAAAAAGTAACGCAAACGCTAACAAAAAAATTATAAAAAAAAAATGAAAGAGTTAAGTAAATATTTTTGCGCATATTTGAAATTTTTCGTTTTCACTAAAATATAGCAGACGTTGCTAAAAATTATGAAGCAGTCACAAAAAAAAAAAAAAAAATTTGCCAACAGATAATAATATATGCAAACGCATTTTTTCCCTTCAAAAAAAAAAAAAAAAAAAGCATCGTGAAAGGCCCCTTACAGCCAATTAAGCACAATTTGCATGACAAACTTAGTTCATATCCCAAACCCCAATCAGCGTCAAATCAAGCGCAAAAACCACAACGAAAGTCTATCAATCGAAAAACGTAGCCGCAAATTGAAAGTCATATGTAAAAATTTAATATTGAAAGAAGAAAAAAAAATAAACCCATCGGAGGTCAGGCACTTTATTAAAGTATTACTTTATGTATTTCGCACACTTGACATATGCTTAAATTTCTATGGCGACATAGAAAAATTTCCACTTAAACGCTTTCGAATGAGGTTTCACGCATAAAAGTCATAAATAAAACGAGGCAGTATGTGTGACAAATCAGTTAAACGGAACAAGAGAAAAAAAAACGAAGCAGGATATATGAAAAAAGATTTCTAAGTAAAATGATATAAGATATTTGAATAGCTACAAATAAAATGATGTTTGAATGTTACATTTGATTCTTGTAATAATGAGTTAATTCAAGTTTTATCAAGAACGAATAGAATTTGTATCAAGAACGAACTTTACTTATACTAAGAACGTATTATACTTGTATCAAGAACGTATTGTTCTTATATCAAGAACGAATTGTATTTTTATCAAGAACGAATTGTACCTGTATTAAGGACGAATGGTACTTGAAACAAAAACAAATTCTTCTTGTATCAAGAAGGAATTTTATATGTATTAAGAACGAATTGTTTTTATACCAAGAACGAATTGTACTTACATCAAACACGAATTCTACTTGTATCAGGAACAAACTGTTCTTGTGTCAAGAACGAAATTCACATGTCTTAAGAACGAATTGTTCTGGTATCAAAAACAAATTTTACTTGTTTGACGAATGAATTTTACTTATATTAAGAATGAATTGTACTTATAAAGTCGAATTGTTCTTGTATCAAGAACGAACTGTAGTTGTTTCAAGCACAAACTGTACTTATATCAAGAACGAATAGCATTACAATCAAAAAATAATTGTATTTTCATCAAACACAAATTGTACTTCTATCAAAAGAGAATTATCTGTGCAAAGCCGGAAGTCTTTTCGAAATTTTTTCTTATTTTTTTTTTCTTAGTTCAAAATTGTACTCTTCGCATGTCGCTGCGTCTGAATATATGAAAAACTCATTTAACTCATAAATTATGCACAAAAATAAAAAAAGGGAAATAACTCAACAATTTATGTGCTTTTTTGAAAATTTTGTCATTCCAATTGTCACTTGAACTTGGCGTAAAGAAATAGTAAAATGAATTTAAAAGCTAAGGCGCCTTGAGCAGAAACAAATCGAAACGTGTTGAAATGTTTTACGTTTCGATAAAAAAAAAAAAAAAAAAAAATTGTTGTTAAGAACATCAAAGCAGTTAAAAAGAAGTTATTAAATTCATTGACTGATAGCAGCTTCAACTCAAAAAAAAAGTCATTAGCATTTTACCTAAAGCACTTGGAAACCTCAAGACACAAAAAACGATTTAAAACATTTTTATGATACGCATATGAGGGTTGCCCAATATACAATTTATAAAAAATTAACATATAAACCACATACGTCATAAAGTACATAAACAAACCTCGGCAACATAACACATCATATATGGTACTCATAGATACAACACCATACTCCATTGTACAATACAACTCTGCATGTATGTATTTCATATCAGCACGTCTGCATATAAAGCACATTTTTCAAAATTTTTCATCGAATGCGTGCAAAGCGTTTTTAAAAAGCTGTCGCTGTCGCCGCCATTTTTTTTTTTTTTTTGTTTTTTTTTGTTTTTATTATTTCTTGCTCCACTTAAGTCTTATACATATGTATTTAAAATTTATGACTTGCCTATTAAGTGCGAATTAAGTGAGCACTTTGCGCATAAAATCTGTTTGACAAACTCAAACAATTTCCGAAGTGATTATGAATAAAGAATGTATAGCATAGTATGTATCGCATGTCTTATATGAGTATCTTTAGGGAGGTGGGGTGTTCATTTAACATATAAAGACTTTTTTCCGTTATCTATGTACTTTATTGCAATTAAGTTGATAATAGCAATATTAACAAAAAAAAAATATGTATCTACAAAATAATTCCGTTTAAATATTCTTTAAAAGCAGCAACTGCATTTTAATTACTTTTGCATAAAAGAAGCAAACTTTTTCACTTTATTTAAAAGAAGTTCGTATTATATTTTATTCAAGAAAAAAAAAGCAGCAATGCATATTAAAATTTCTTGCATAAATTAAAATCTGTCTTATATAATTTTTTTTTTTTTTTTAGTTTTTACTCTTTTTATTTAATTAAGTCGGAACTATTAGTGCAGAACTTCATTTGCTAATCAAATCAAAGTTTTCTATTTGGCAAATAATTTTCTTTTTCTTCAAAAAGTTGAACTAATTTATTTTGCTTTTTTACTTATGCAGATATATTCCGCTATCTTGCCTTAAAAAAATACCAGACATTTTACAGAAATTTTTTAGAGTTCAAACTAAAGTAACCGGTAGCGCCGTATTTTATTTTTTACTTAAAAACTTCATTGATATATTTTCAAAAACTATTTATGCACAATATCTGGTTTGCATTGTTGCATGGATAGTGTTGGTAAACAAACACAAAAAATTGTGCAAAAGGTGGTAATTTTGGTATTTTGGTGCAAATTTTTATGAAAAAATGGCATTAATTTAAAAAAACGACAAGCATTCGTATGAAAACTAACAAAACAAAATGTCGAAAAACTGCTGTTGTAGTGTTGCAGAATTTTATTATGGTTTACAAAAGTTGTTCTAATTATGGCTCTAGAGACATTCTGAACGCGTTCAGTGAAAAAAAAAGCTCAGTACAGTACAGTTTGTTCCCGTCAAAAAGATAGCTCCAAGGCTTGTCGAGGGGTCTGTCTTGAGTAAACTATATTGTGCACCATTTTTAATTTTTGGTTGTGTAAAGTTGCAATATTGCACAATCGTGTGAATAACTTTATGAAGGTATAAGCCTTAAGAGATTCTAGAAAATATATATAGGATACATTCTTTCTCATTGAGATATCTCCTTCCCACCAGGGCTAAAATTCACTACGTCAACTACTTTTAAAAGCAAAGTGACATCCATTGAAATTCATGATGGCGTTCAAGAATAGCGGAATCACAAAAAAAAACCAAATTATCATATGATTTTGGGGTTGCAGAACTCGAATCTAATATTCATTTTACTTCAGTATTTAAAGTTTTAGAATAATTATGTTCGTCTGTATGTCTGTTCTGCTGTCTGCAGTATGAGAGAGATTATCTCGGAGACTATAAGAGATAGGACCACCATATTCGAAACTTAGACTCTCCCAAACTTACACCCAAGTCACTTTCAACCGGCTTTTATCTAGTCCCAATTTATACGGGAAGCCCCCATACAAAATTACACCAAAATTTTGGATTTTTGCATAAAAATTCCTTCGTTTCTCACTCTAGGAACTTCACAATCAGTATAAATAATGCCCTTGATAGTCCCAATGAAATATCCTAATATATAGTAGGACCCAAAAAAAAAAAAAAATAGCGCCCATACAAATTTCCCCCTTTCTTTTGGAGTTTTACTATAAAAATCCAATACAATAAAGTACGCATTTCATTTAAAGCACATACAGATTGGGTACAGGGTGTCTTGCATTCGAGCATACTCGCTGTTTTTGCTTGTTTTTTATATTTTGTGGTAGCGTATGTTGCACACAAATTCGATTTATGCACTTTTACACTCTTGCTCAACTGCACTTACCAACGTACAAAGTATTATTTTTACGTATTCATACATATATGCCACTCTAGACTATAGATGTGTCAGTGGTAAGTTGTGTTTGTCCACTCTTGCTCTGGTCTTGCTTTCGTCTGTCAACTGCCGGTTTTCTATTCAAATAAAGCCGCTCTTTGCTAATTACTGCCTCAAAATGCTTTTAGTAGTAACCACTTCGCGCTGCTTTTCACATCAATAAACTTCTTAAACAGACAGCAGCAGCAGCAGCACTGCAGCAGTGCAGCATTTAAACGATCAGTTCAACGGTCAACTATGTCTAATGAACCGCAGCGCATTGACAGACAGACAAACAAACGAACGGATAGATAGATAGATAGAAAGAAATAGTATTTTTTTTTTTTTTTTTTTTTTTTTTGACCAAGTTGTGTGTTGCAACGTTTGACTTCGTCATCGTCGCCTCCATCGCTAATTTTCGTAACAGCAGCAGCTGCATTCATTTCGCAACGTTGCAAAAGCAAATGTCGAAATGACTTGAATTGAAGTTCTTCTTTGCATTGAATTGAAACGCGAACGCAAAGTTTACAACGAACGATTTCTATCTTTTTCCATCCACTTTACGTACTATTTTTACGTAAAGATTTTTAGTCGATTTTGGTTCATTTATTTGCTGCTGCTGCTTCAGAAAAGTTTGCACTTGGTGTGCCGCTTCAATGATTACTCAATGTAATTTGCTTTATATATACACCTTTCCCCGCCTACACTTCATTGCTTTACTTAAAGTAAATTAGAATTTATTGAAGCATTTTAGAGCTAGAAGCTGTAAGCCAATCTAATAGAAAACTATTTTGTGTGATTGAGTAGTTTCGAAATGATAAATTAATGAGATAGTAATATTTATGTTACCATTCAATGCAAATTGATATTCAGGTAACTTTAAGTTGACCAAGCAATTAAAATTAAGCATATATGTACATATAGATACATCGATAAACCAAACCAAACCGTAACCAAACTATAAACTAACCAGACCAGACCAAACCAAATGAAGAAGCCGTTGCAACACCGTCACCGTCAGCAGCCAAGCAACAAACTTGAAAACCGTAAATGCACAAAAGCACACTTGTATGCAATTAATATATCGAAACGTTGACTATGCATGTATGTATCTTTAGAATGTTTTCTGAACAATTAAATGCAAACAGTTATAGTAGGCATCTGGTATATTTTTGCCTGCCTGTCTGCCTGCCTTCTTGTACTGCGTTGATAGTAAACAACAAACAAATTCGAATGCATTCATAAGCTGAATTAGAGCAGAAATTACGTTTATGAATATGGACAAATCAATGTTGTTGTTGTTGTTCAAAGTATCTCGTAGTACAATTTTGCGTTCTGATGATTTTCATTTAGTAATGTTGTTGTTGGCTACATAATCAATACTGATTGTTATGCACGCAACAACATTAATGTCAGTTTCATTTTGTATATATAGACAATGTACTCATTTAAAGGCAATATGCTTAGCTCTGTAGCATAGCAGCATTACATAGACTAAAACTAAACACTTCTCTTATAGTTATGGTCAAGACTTCACATACAGTGGTACATATACACCATACAATGTCAAACAATTTGTACAAACATACTTTTCCTAATTAACATAAAAGCTCGCACAATTCAATGCCAGCAGCAGTAGCAGCAGATTCAAAATTAGCATCGCATCGCATCAGCTCAGCACATCTAATTGCATGCAGCGGCAATTAATACAATACAACAACAACAACAAACGAAGAAGAAGCAGAAAATCAGCCAAATGACCTTTTTATATGTTTATAGAAAGACATATATATTTTTGATAATTACGTTAATGTAAACTTAAGTTCATGCAATCCAAATATAGAAAAGAACGAACTGATTAAATAGATTAAAAAGCTTCTTTTTTTTTTTTTTGTAAAAAAAAAAAAAATGAGCCAACGAAAAACTTAGGAGTATGGGTTAAGAAAACAAAAAAAAAATATTATAAAAGGCATCTAACAAAAGTTCTAAAAACTCAAGTTACCAATTTAATGGATTTTCCTGTTAATAGTTTCCTAGATAGGTGTTCTAATACTGTAGACAGTTAGTGGGACAGACAGTTCCATATGACTATATTGATGCTGGGTCCATAATGGACAAATATTGTTTCAAATGCATGTGTGTGACAGACAGAAGAAGCCATGATATTCTCTATGAAGTATGATATACTATATGTATATTCTTGATTAGCATTGATTTTTGTCTGTCCGTCCGTCCGTCTGTATCGCTGTCCTGCTGTCTGCCGTAAGAAAACGATACAAATGTATCACAAAACTACCACAAAATTCTGAGTTCTTAAAAAATATTGAATTTCTAATCTAAGAAGTCAAAATTTAGTAGTGATAATGCCTATGATAGGTTTAATAAAATTTCACAATCTGGGTGAGATCATACATTTTGACTTTTTTGAAGTTTCTGGGTTCTCATGGATTTATTTCCATGTATGTTGGATTCATGTAGAATCCATAGACTCAAAGGGAAAAGCGTATATTAAGTTTGTGCGAATGTATGTAACAGACAGAAGGAGGCTAGATAGACCCTACAAAGTATAAATATATTCTTGATCAGCATTGGAAAGGCAGTCAAACTAGCTATGTCTGTCTGTCTGTCTGTCCGTTCGTCCGTTCGTCCGTCATACTGTCTGCCATGTGAAAACGATTATCACGAAGACTATAAGAGATAAAGCTTTCATATTTGAAACTTAGACTCACCGAACAAGTCAGCAGTGTGCACTTGCACTTTTCAGCTAGCCCCCATTTTAAGGTACCCCACAAATCTACCCCAAAATTTTGGGTCTTTGCATAAAATCGTCATTGTTTCTTATTCTAGAAAGTTTTATTTTAGTATAAATCCTGCCTGTGGTAGTCTCCAGAAAATATCCCAATATGGGAAGGAACAATAAAATTTTAGGTATAGCTCCTATACAAATTTAACCTATTTTTTTTTAATTTTGTATGAAAATTCAATAGAATAAAGTATGGCACTAAGACAAGACGTAACTTAAGGTACATAAAGATTGGGTATGCAGTAAAGCATACTCGACTCAGCGTTTGGTGTCCATTTTGGAATATACGCCTTAAAATCAGGAATAAATCCAGAATCAAAAACCTAAAAAATTTGTAAAGTAGTGAAATCAGTACTTTCTAAATCAGTTCATGCTTTGTATATTATGTAACTAAATATTTACTAAGTTTAAACTAAAGCGCCTTAACTACTTTTTATTAAATTTGGCCAACCGACATTTACTCTTATCTTTCTAGTTTTAAGGCAACCTTTTTTGTTTTTTTTTTTTTTTTCTTATATTCTTTATATTTTACAGCTGCCAGTTGCTGTTGGTTTAGCACATTTACCAAATCATAGTTGAAAGTTTTTCGTAATATGAAAAGTGCTATTCACTGCTTTTGCTGCTTCCTCTTCTTCTTCTTCTTCTGCGTTTCAATTGTCATCGTCATAAACATTTTATGAAAGTTTTACTTTAATTTTCGCGTTGCATTTTCTTGAAAATAGCAGCAGCTTTTTCGTTGTAACTGTGAATTTAATATTATCATAGTTTTATTTTGATCTTTTAAAAAATTTTTTAAAGATTCTTTTTTTTTTTTTTGTGTTTTTTTTTTTCCATGAGCACTGAACCATTTCAAAATAACGTGATAATTGGACTATTAAATGATAGATAGATGTTGCTGTGGCAAAACTCATAATCGCCACAGAATTAGCATAAAAATGCCGTTTTGATAGACTCTGTAGGATCATAGCCATTCAGTACAGTTAGGAACGTAGTTTGGATAGACATAACTGGTAAATTATATCTGTCTACTCGATCTATTCGCTGGACACACTCAGATGAAGTTTTTTAACTATTCTGAAGAGTTCTCTTCCTAGCAACTTTTGCAGGTTCTAATAATTAATTAAAAAAAAAAAAAACCTGAACACTGCCAAGGAATAAATACGTAAACAGCGCTGTGTAGGTAAGCATATCTCTTTGTCTCCTATATTATAATTTTGGTTACAATACAAAATCTCACTTTATAAATAACGGTCATGTTTAGTATCAATCAAACTTAATCAAACTTAAAGCTTTTGCGTAGCTTAAGTAGCTTGCAAGTCCTTAAAGCTTAAAATCTTGTCCGAAAGCTCAAT
Organism: Leucophenga varia; assembly: GCA_018903435.1. Lineage (NCBI taxonomy): Eukaryota > Metazoa > Arthropoda > Insecta > Diptera > Drosophilidae > Leucophenga > Leucophenga varia. Next base: position 3,401,481 of record JAEIFJ010000935.1, on the reverse strand, counting down.
TAGCTAAAACCTATTCCAAATCGGTTAAAAGCTTTGCTGATTTAAAGTTTGGTCACACTTTTGTATCGAGCTTGCACGCAATTGAAAAGAGCTTTTTAAATAGTGTTGCCAGATGTATAATGTTATCAACGGATATTTTTTTTTCTTTTATTTGAAGTTATCCGGCGTTAACTATTAACACAGAACATAGCATTATAATAACGTTTATTTCTATTTTAAAAATCGTGGCAACTCCTTTATTTTCTAGAACCGAATTTGTAACGATTACGTACTGAAAAACCGGTTTCTTAAAGATATTTCGAAAACTACTCCACTTGTTGGAATCAACGCCAAGAAAAAGAACTCCATTCTTAAAGTAAAGCAGTGTAATTTTTTAGTTATGAGGAAACTGGATAGTTTGAGATGGCTGAAGGGAAATTGCCTGTTTTCTCAGCTTCTCGCATTTTCAATATCGAAAATGTTTCAGTTTGCTTGTCTTTAGTGCTGCAACTGGGTGCTTCTAAAACCTTGCTGCTTTAGACGTTGCTTGGGATTTCGTATATGTGCTCCCCTAATCCTCGCATAAATGTTGCAACCATTTTCTGTTTCTTTTGTTATCGATTTGTGGCTAAATAAGTCTAACTTTTCGGCAACTACAAAAATTTTTCCATCTGTTCCGGCACTAGCGGATGAAATAAATAACTCCGCCATCCAGTATTGCCATGAAGAAAAAAAAAAATCTAAATAATCCTACATTAAATTACTAAGTTTTTAATGTGGCATTCTTTTAAGTCCGTCCGTCCATATGCTTCTTAAATAATGTAAAGTTTCTATTTCACTGAATTCATCTTGGCTCTCAAATTACTTAAGTATTTAACAACCACAACAATTCAGTTCAATGTCAAAAATTTTGCTCAATGACTGTAATAAGATAGTAAAAAATTCATGGAAAATAAAAACAATATCCAAGTTAATCCCATTATCCACTATACTAACAATTTAGCAACACAGCCATTGCTTAAGCTTAAGGTTAATAGCTAAAATGTAAAGCTGTCAATATATTAGCAGGTTATGTTGTGTTCCGGTGTGTGTGTGTGTGTGTATGTGCTTGAGGCAAACTCAAAATCAAAAAAAAAAAAAAAAAAAAAAGGTCAAAGTATATAAATTTGTCATAAAACGTTAATAAAGTTTACCTTTATTAATAAAGATAAATGCAAAAAAAAAAAAAATAATATAAGTTTATTAAGTTATCAATTTTACTTTGAACTCTTTTGAAATTTTACCTTTACAAATAATTTGAATTCATTAAATAAAAAATTGAATTTCAGTTTCACATCAAAATATTATTTATTATTTTTTTTATTTATTTTTTTTTTTTTTTTTTTTTGTAGATGCATGTATACAGTTTTTATACATATATGTATATATTTTATAGTTTGTGTATATAAATACTTTTTATTTTAACTTATTTTCACTGTAGTTGTATTTATTTTTTTTCTCAATTAAAACATTTAATTTAAAAACTTTATTTTAGTCACATTTAAATTCACAAATGATTTCCATTGAATACATTTAAAATAGATTTTATTTTAAACTTTGATATAATTATCATCAATTTATTAAAAGATAGTAAAAACGTTTTTTTTTTTTTTTTTTTTTATAGATTAAACATTAAAAAATGCTGTATAGTTTTATTTTTGTATAATATTTTTTATTGAATAATTTTATACATTTTTTTTATTTAACTTAATATTTTTTTAAGGCCATGTCACACAATGCAAGATTTCCATGCCTCGTGTGAATACGAAAATATAACTCACTTGAAAAAATGTGGCATCACTATCTTACTTTCTTACACTGATATCACAAGTAGTCTGTACAAAAAAAACAATTTTTTAAATATTTCAATAAATTTTGAAAGTTGCACAAAACACAAGCGATGTAAAATTGCATGAAAATCTTGCATTGTGTAACTAGGCCCTAAATAATTTATTATTATCTTTAAATGCCTAAAATTAATTTTTAAATTTAAAGCGAGAGTGAGAGAAAGCAGCACAAGTCTTAATAGTTCTTCTTTTGTTTTTTTTTTTTTTTTAAGTAGTTACACTTAGTTTTATGCTCTTCACATATAACGAGGTTGGTTTCAAATCTCTTCCAAAATTCAAACTATATATACTTCCAAATTTTAAACTACTTTTATAAAAATAACAAAAATACGATGTATATTTTATTTATACATATTTTGAATAATGTTAAAACTAATTGTGAATTATATTCATTATTTCATTGAATTTTAGAAAGGATTTGAATCCAACTAAAAATGTTCTTTTGCGACACCCCTGTTTATTTTGATTTATTTAAATATTTACTTTTTAATTTTTAGGTAAAGTTTTTGGTATGCCATTTTCTTCTATAATGTGAAGAGAGCATATTTTTTTTTAATTTTTACAAATACTGTTACATGTCAAGCGTATAAAAAATTTGGCTCTTCAAAAGATTTTTTGTTTTAAATTTTTGTATGTATTTTTTTTTCTTTTTTTTTTTTTTTATATATAAAAAAATGATTTTTGTTTTATTTATTTAGGTTTTTTTATATTATATTATATATACGCGCCATTCTCTCTCATTTCACTCGCTTGAAATTATTTTTTATTTAATTTTTTTTTTTTTTAGAAATGTATATAATCTAAAATATTTCCATTAAGCTTTTTTTTTTGCAGTTTATTTTTAATTAGTTTGTTTTGATTATATATAAAAAGAAAACAACAACTTAAAATCACAATATTTGTATATATATAATATATATATATGTATATGTTATGTATTGTATAAATATTTATTCAAGTCATAAAATTTTCTTTTATTTTTTATTTTTTTTGTCTTTTTTTATTTATTTATTTTATTTTATTTTTTTTTTTTTTTACAAACTTCTTAGTTTAAATTGTGTGTTCTGAAGGATTGTCATTAGAAAATATATATATATATTGATATTTTGCTCTCTACTGCACAATTAGAAGTTCTTATTTCTCTTAAAATTTTATTTGATTTTTATTATTTTTTTTTTTTTAATTAAACACATTTATTGAAACACACCAATTTAACATCAATATGTACTATATAGCTCTGATTTAAGTTTTAATTGTTTTGCAATATTTTATTTCAACGTTTTTATATATTTTGAATATTATTATTATTATTATTATTATTTTATTTTTTATTGATACAACAGCTTTTAAAAATATTCATTTTATACATTTTATTTGTATTTTCCAATACTCACAATATTTAAAAATTTATTCATACTCGAAATATCTACCCCAATAATTATTTATTATTTTTTACAACATTTTTTGTTAGCTTAAGTTCTCTCAGAAAAAAAAAAGGAAAACGGAAAAGGTTAATTACGGTGGATCGGAAGCTTTAAAACCCGTCACACAAATCTTTAAATAGTAAACGTGTGATCGATCAGTGCCTTAGACAAGACTTCGAGATGGGATGGGTGATGGTCAATGTTCTGATACAACCCAAGTTTAGATGGGAGGTGAGTTTGTATAGGGTTATATGCTATAAAGGTGCAATCTATAGTTTATCGGTGGTCCATTTATATGATGATTTAAATAATGTTTTTTCACAATTTAGAGTGAATACATTCAAAACTAACACCTTTTTTCAGACAAAAAAAAAAATAAACGAAAATAATTGGTCAAGTTTGTATGGGGGCTTTACTAACAAGGGCATTTGACCTTTGATTATGAACAATGAACGAGTTTTTACCCACTTTGGATAGAATAAAAAAACAAAAATTAAAAACTAGGCGGTAAGGTGTTATGCTAAATGGGCGTGTCTTTATCATTTTTAAACTTGACTTGATCGTTGCCGACAGACGCTTAAATTTTAAATTTCAGCAAAATATCTTCAGTCTGGGACAGATGGAAATGGCTAGATAGACTCTTCTCATCAAACTAATAAAGAATATATATACTTTTTGGGGTCTACGGTGCCTCCTTTAATGCGATACAAACTTTCCGACAAACACACTATGTGCAAAGAGTATAAAAAACTAATTAAATGTAGTACAATATCTGTAATTCTTTTAAACATCAATGGCTGACACTATCACTTTTATCATTTGATTATAGAAAGAGACATACAGGCAGATAGAAATAGAGGGGGACATAGAAATAGACAGACAGACAGACAGACGAGACCATGATACAATTACTAAGGGTTGTGCCAAGAGCATTTTTTCTCTCAGTTTTGGTGTTTACGGCAGTAGTGCTGCAGTTGTCGTAGTGAAAGAGAAACAACACCAAAGAGGAAAACAAAAAAATATTTCATCTTCTTCACACGAAATTGAGTAAATAGAGAAAATTTGCCTTCTCTTTCTTACTCATAGTACGTTTCATAACTTGGTTGTTAATGAGCGCTTGCTACTACCTTTAGTAATTGTATCATGGATGAGACTATTTCGTCTCAGCTGTAGAAAACCCCTCTAGAAATCACAGAGTGTTTACACCGACTTAGATAATGATTCGATTGACAAACAATTAAGATTTTCACATAGTTATATAACTTTACAACTTAAGGGTACAAGAAAATATTGTACAACCAACAACAGCAAAAAATTTGCTTAAATGTTTTATTGAATAAGTCTCGTTTTTCAATGATATATTATTTAAGTTTATAAATATATATATATATAATATATAATATATATATAAAAATAAAAATGTTTCTATGTCCTTTATTTATTTTGAAACCGTCTAACCGATGAGCCCCAAACCGGTTACATTAAAGTAAACAATGCAAGTAGATTGAAATTCCACTAAAACATTGACTAATGCATATTCGGTTCATTTTAGAAGTCGATTTTCTAATTTTCCCATACAAAAATGTTTTGCTTTTTAAAGATAAACAAAAAACAAAATTAAAAAACAGCTCATTTCAGCTTTTCCCCAATATATTATATTTTGGGCAAGATCAAAAAAGTGGCATTTTTTTAGTATGTTTTTAAGTTAGTCCCAGCCCATTTTGGTTGCAGCTGCAAAACAAAAAAAAAATCATAATATCATATTTAGATAAAAATTGAAAGCAAAAATAAAATTTTAAACTAAAATAAAAAATTACTTTGTTTTTTTTAAATGTTGTTTTTTTTTTTGTTTTTTTTGTTATTTTTTTTAAAATAGTATTTTTTTTTTTGTTTTTTTCTTTTTCTGAAAATAATCCCCATTGTGTGGGGTGTACAAATAAAATAAATAAAATACTTTAGAATTATCTAGTTACAATTTTTCATATTTAAAATGTTTAAAAACATTATCAGGAGTGTCAAGGACATCACCCTTTAGTTGGTTTCAAATCTCTTCGAAATAATTCAAAAATAGTTTACAGTACATTTATAAAAATGACAAAAAATATGATATACATTGTATTTATTTTTTAAATAGTGTTTGAACTTCTTGCGAATTTTATGCATTACATCATTGAATTTTAAAAGGGATTTTGTTTGCGTATTACATTTCTATTAGATCTTCTTTTAAATGATATGCGTCACATTTAAACGCTATATTTGAACAATTTTAATACAAATATAATATTTAATTTTTTTTTTTCATGCTTCTAAGCTAATTTAAAAACTTATTATCCTTTCCTGCGTTTATTATCAATCAATCCTTTTTTTTTCTTTCATAATTTTTTTTTCTATAATTGATATTTCATATTTTTTTTATTCTTACTTTTCAACTACACATTAAATTCAATGCTTTTTTTTTTGTTGTATTAATATATATTTTTTAAACAACAGCCTAACTTTCATTTGATAAGAGCAAACACTTTGAACTTTCAGTATGCTATGCAACTAAGCAATAGGGCACACGTTCCATATTAACTACAAATTACTAGATTTATACAAAAATAGTTATAGATACAATCTGAACAACTGTAAAAATTTTATTCATTTATTGATATGATGACATTTAATATTTTTTTTTATTTATTTTTTTTTTTTTTTGTGATTAACACCTAAATTTAAATTATTTTATAGATAACAGCTACAAGTTTAAATAAGATATGTTTTTAAATTAAATTTAAAAAAAAAAAATTTTTTTAAATAAATCACAAAAAAAAAGTAACAATTATATATTTAAAAAAAAAACTTAAAGATACAAAACTATCTCAAAGATACATAAAAACAATCGAAGATATTTGTTTAGGTACATACATAAATTACATAAATTATTTATAGTTCAATAGCTAATGTACTATAATTTGGCAACTCACTTATAGTTAAGATACTTATAGATATGCATGTGTGTGTGTGTGTAATTTACTTAGCGCTCGATTCGTGTAATGTATGCGGCGCTGTAGGTAAAAGCCCACGTAGTCCTTTTTCCAATTTATCAGCATCACCAGCTGAAAAGCGAAAATGTAATGCCTGCTGCCCCGTATTTGGCTGGCTTACATTCACATTGAGCAATGAACGATTGATATGCCTGTTCGATTTTGTACACGAGCTATTTTGCAGCAGTTGTTCATGCTCTTCCGTAGGCGGCAACGAAACATATTTACTACTACTACAGCAAACGTTTGTCACGGTTTTTGGTGTTGCTGGCGGCGTAAAATCCATTGCGTTTTCCGGCAGTCGCCTATATTCACCGCTACGTGAAGGTTGTAATTTCCAGGATGCACGTCGCGTTGCTGTTGCGGATGATGCCGCAGCTGCAGTAGCAACAGTTGCCGCGGGAGCGTTAGTAGTAGTTGTACTTAGGTTAACAGTAGAACCATTCGAACCGCTGCTAGAGTTACTTGATAGGCTGGAATTACTGTTGCTTCGCTGTTGCTGTTGTTTGTGGCGTCGTGTGCGTTGAATTTTCTCTGATTCACAAAAAAGCCGCATGTGTTTCGTTGTCATTATATCGGACTGTTCACGTACCGCAGCTGTTGCAGCGGCAATTGTTGGTGTTGCTATTGTTGCTGTTGTTGTTGCTTTGTTGTTGCATTCACTTCAATGCCATTCAGCTTTTTTGTTCATCTGTCGACTTACAACAACTTTGCTGACTTACGGAATGCTTCATGGTCCAATGAAAATCATTCGAGTTCTCATCATCGGCCTGTATCGATGCATAGCCTTGCAATTCATTAAAGAGTAATTGCTCCTTAGAGCCAGACGTATCCGTTGTTGGCGATATAACTTCTTCGATGGTATTAAGCGGTGAGACTTGTAACATTTGATGCTGTTGCAGTTGCTGCTGCTGCAGCAAGTCCATTTCAGTCTTTATAGCCGGATCAATGCCCAATAGACCAAGTACAAGACTTGGATTTGACAAAACAAAACGCTCGAATGTGGCATATAGATCGGGACGATAAAAATCCGTTTGACAAGCGCGTGTTACCATAGACACTGGAGTTGTTGTTGTTGCTTTTGTAGCTGCAACAATTGTTGCAAACGATGCTGTTTCACTGCCAGTCGCAGCAGCCGTGATATCATTTGGTGAAGCAGCTTTGGAATTAGTAGCACCACTACCCAGGTCCATGGCATATTGCATTTGCATTTCATGATTCCAAATCTCAGCGGGATGTGAATTACTGCGTTGCATTGATAAAATATTGCCAACATCCATACCATTAGTGCCGCCCATATTATTATAGTGCATTGCAGCACCACCACCAGCAGCAGCAGCAGCACCAATGCCAGCTCCAATGCCTGCAATGCCCTGCCGCACTGCTACATTTCCACTAATGTTGGGTATAGAACGTGCCGGTTGTAACGAAAGTTGCGAAGCCATCTGTGATGTGGAGTATGTTGTCATCTCCTGTAGCGCTTGTATTGCATTACGCACTTCAGTGCTTAATTGTGCCACATCTTGATGTAGCGTCGAAACTTGTGAATCAAGACGCTCCATAGATGGACGCTTTTGCGTTATATCAATGACGCCACCAACATCTTGCTGCTGCTCCTGTTCCATATCCTCATCAAAGGACGAAGCAGTCTCAATACTTGAGGCGACATTAACGGAACGTTGTCGTTCAACACGGTCACGCAATGTTAACATTGAACGTCCACGCTGATGCAGCTTCAGCAGTCGCGGACTATTCATGCTCATGCCCAACAACGGTGAACGTGCAGCATGCAATGGCGAGGGTGTATTCAAACTTTGTCGTGGCGAAGCTGTTGCAGTAGCGCCATTTACATCGACGTCTGCATCCTCATTATCACCATCGCCATCTTGTTGATTTTCATCATCTTCACTAATGCTGGGTAGCGGAAATGATGGTCCAATGTCGGAATCTTGATTTTCATAGCCTTCGCGTAAATTAAAGGTGAGATCATGTTGTATATCATTGGCAAATTGTTGCTGATATTCAGGATAAAGACGTAGCACCTCGACAAGACCGCCCATATGTACACATTTTAGATCGCAATAGGTAAGTGCCTGCAAAAACAAAAAATGAAAACAACAATGAGAAGGCATATTAAAGTAAAAGCTTATAAGCCAAACAAAGAAATGTCTTTAAGAAAATCGTATATGTAGCATAGGAAAAGCGTTTTCTTATATTTTATTTTATTTTATTTATGATTATAATATGCTTTTATATGTTCAAGAGTTTATTTTGCAGCTAACACAAAACTCAAGTATAGCTCAAATGCTTAGCATACACCCACACACAGACACGCATCAAACAAACAAACAAACATTCCTACAAGTGTGTAAACAAACAAGGCACAAGTATCACTCATACGCAATGTTGTGCCGCTTTTTGCTTCCGTTTTTCTTTTTTTTCTTCAGCCAAGCAGCAGCGTCGTCGTCGTCGTCATTTGTTTGTAAGGAATACTTGGCGTATACTTAAGTACTTTTTGTATGGTGTCTTTACTTTTTACAAAAGGATAATATCTGCATTTGCAATATGTGAAGATGTTGTTGTCCTTTAATGCCAAGCCAAGCAAATAAACGAACCTTTTTCAGCAAAATTATTTTGGCTGCTTATGTAAACGTTATTTAGCAAAATTTAATTTTTGGAAATTAAATTAGAGTAATTAAAATGAAAACCTAATTCAGATTGACTTGATGCATTCAAATGAAAGGGAACATATTAGACAAGTTGAATAATATTCTAGTTTAGTCTAGAAGTGGAAACTTCTCAAAATATATTGATATTTAAATAATATCGCACTCTATATAATATCGATAATTTAATAATATCGATGCTTTATGATTATCGATACTTTAATAATATCGATAGTTTAAAAGTATCGATACTTTAATAACATCGATACTTTAATATTACAGATATATCGAATTGAATCAATTCACCAAAAAATAATATCGATACTTTGATAGTATCGATACATTAAAAGTATCGAAACTTTGATAATATTGATACTTTGAAGTATCAATACTTTAATAATATCAATACTTTAATATCGATATATCGAATTGAATCAATTCACCAAAAAAAGTAAAAATAATTACGATTTTCATAAAAAACTCGAAAATGGGCGAAGGATTTTTATGGAAACTATGACTAAGAAAAGCTTAAGATTTGAGTTTCAGATCAATATCTTTAAAACTAAGCGATGAAACGCATAAATTTAGACTGACAGACATACAGACGGTCATGGCTTGATCGACTCGAATATATCAATAAAAAAATGTGAAGACAGACGGACAAATTTGTTTTGAGAATCAAACTAAAAACAGTATCCATTCTAGTATGAATTCTTCAGCACTTATATTTTTTTTTTCATTTTTTATCAAAATTAAATTTATTTTCAATACAAATAAAACTGTCAACGCACACATTTACAGCTAAAGAAAATGTCTGACTTAAGCAAGTTACTAAGGATTGTCGTAAAATAAACGCTTAGGTTTAACGTGTCACATTAAAGCTGTGTCAATGTATGAATACTAAAAAGCAATTTCATAAAAATAAAAAATAGTTGCAAAAGAAGAGAAACAAAAAAAAAAAAAAAAAAAAAAGTTAAACAAAATGAAAGACAGTCAAAGATATAACGTAACAAACCTTTATATCGCTACTGCTGCGCACAACAACATCCTGACCTGCACTGTTCGTTGTCGCTGTCATTTGTCCATTTGAAGTGACCACCAGATGCACATTTATGTCAGAGCCAACAAGGTCGCCCTTACCTGCAAAGTATACAATATACACGTGAATCAATAATATATTATGTATAGATGAATATTATAGTAGAACTGAGCTTAAGTTTTTATTTTTCTCTAGAAAAACATAAGTTCGTGACATGAGTGGCAGCTATGATTGACAGGTTCAATAAACGCTTGCAGCTCAGACACAAAGCGAATGAACTGTACTGTACCTACACTGACTGACAACTGCCTTAACTAATATACATAAATGAATAGTGTGTCTAAAAATTATAAGACTAACCGACTTGCTCTCGTAATCGCAAATTTTAACGATTTAGTAAATTCGTACGTTTTCAATTTATTCGCGCTGGCAATCGTAAAAGTTATGTTTCATTTCCAAAATGTTTCTTTGCAAAAACTGCTATCGGTTATAAATTTAAAGGTTATCGGTCTTACCGTATCGTACATTGTATAAGCATTGATTAAATTTGCTCTTACGGCTCTCTTCAATGCAATTGCAGCTTTTCGGTGGCGTTTTTGTACTTTTCGTCACCAAGGTATATTGGAAGTACTATGAAAACAAACAAAAGCCTAAAAAAATATTTTTTGTTTGCAGCGAGACCACAGTATGTTTGGGGCTTGTATAAAAACATACAAAAAAATTTTGTATGAAAAGTCGAAAGCCGGCTTCATGTATAAACCGAATTTGAGTAATGAGTTGTCTATAATTGGTCTATAATTATACTTTCATTGTTGCCTTTCAAATGAAACCGGTTTGGGACTCATCGATTGATGGTTTCAAAGTCCATAGCGGACATAGAAACATTTTACTATTTTATATATAGATTATTTAAAAGGTTAGGCTGTTTATGATACAATTTTTACACTGACTTAAGTAAATTCGTACTCTCAAAATGTTTCATTTCAATCTCAAACCGTTTCGGTAACAAACCAGTCTAAACAAATCGCAAATTTTTATTATTTTGACTTGATTTTCCGCTCACTCAGGTTAGAGATGGATTAAGTTAGATAAACAATTAGTTAACAATTTAATTCAAAATAAATTTAATTTAAAACCTTATCGAATTTAAACTTTTCACAAATAATTTTCAGTAGCACTGTAATTTTTAATTTATTTTTCTCTTCTATATGTGTAGCAGGTGTCTTCTATACAAAAAAAAAAAAAAATAAATGAAAAGAAATCTATAAGATTTTTGCCGCTTCAACTTTCACTTGCTAAGTTGGTTGGTTGGTTTGGTTTGGTTTGTTGGTTATTTTTATACTCACCCAATATGGCTACAACCATATCGTCCTTGACAACTTCCATTGAGCCATTGCACAGATAATAAATGTAGTTCAGTGCATCGCCTTTGTGTATAAGAAATTCTCCAGGCGCGCAAAAATTCGTTTTTATATGCAACGATAACAGTTTAAGACAACCCTGAAATATATTAAGTTGAGTTAAGTTTAGATCAACTCGGCAACTAAGTAAGTAAATAAACTTAGTATCTAAAGAAAAAAAAATTTAAATAAAAAAAACATTTATAACGCTTCTTCATCTTTTAAGTTTCTCAGAATACTTTAATACAGTTGACATAAAGTAAAAGCTATTTAAGATGTTTAAGTGCTTTCTGTTTACATTTATTTGTCTTTTTAATAATCTTTATTAATCTTTGCACAAACACAAAACTAAGTACATAAAAGCTTAAAGTGGAAAAAAATAAAATTTTATAAAAATAACTATTTTCTTTTTACTACGTTTTAAGTATTTATGTTGTCTGAATACGATATTTATAGTGCTTAGTTAGTTAATACTAATTTTTATACCCGCAACACATAGTGTGAAGGGTATATTCAGTTTGTCTGAAAGTTTGTAACGCTTTGAAGGAGACTTCGTAGACCCCATAAAGTATATATATTCTTGATCAGCTCGACGAGACGAATCGATCTAGCCATGTCCGTCTGTCTGTCTGTCTGTATGTTTCTACGCATCTTTTTGGTTGAAGATATAAAGATATTAAGCTGAAATTTGGAACTTACGCTCTTCTCGGCAACGACTAAGTTAAGTTTGAAAATGAGAGTGCCACGCCCATTTTTAGGTATAGCCCCCATACAAACTTACCGTTTTTTTTCGATTTTTTGTATAAAAATACTAATTATTTATGAATGTATTCGCTCCCAATTGGGTAAAAACATTTCATTTGTCATCCAGTGTTAAAACCAAGATGCCACGCCCTCTTTTAGACATAGCCCCCATATAAACTGTCCTTTTTTTCCGATTTTTTGTATGAAAATAGTTATTATTTATGCATTTATTCACTCCAAATTGGGTAAAAACACTTCAACTGTCATCCAATGTCAAACCAAAAGTGCCACGCCAATTTTTAAATATATCCCCCATACAAACTTTCCACCCATTTTCGAATTCTTGTATGAATATGGTTATTATTAAGGAATTTATTCACTCCAAACTACCTAAAAACTCAAATAATATCATCCAATATCAAAAGCAAAGGTGCCACGCCCATTACTTACCGCCCATTTTCGAATTTTTTTATGAAAATGGTTACTTTTTAGTAATGTATTAACTTCAAATAGGGTAAAAACACTTTTAATATCATCCAATATCAAATCCAATGTGCCACGCCCATTTTGTGTCATAGACCCCACATAACGTGAGTTTTCTTAGATCATTTAGCCCGTCCCATCCCATATCGAAGTTCTATGAAAGCCACTGATGATAACACATTAACAATTTAAAAATATGTGTGACGGGTATATAATTAACGTTTTTCCTTGTGCCATATATTTTTTTGTGGTAGTTTTTTTTTACTATTTAACATTTTGTATTTTTGTTTTTTTGCCTGCCTAGAAGATTTCCATCAAATCGTTTAAAATGTTTTTTCTGTTGTTGCTGTTGGCTTAGAAGTTTAAACTTGAATTTTTTTTTATCCCTTTTATCTGGTTTTATTTATTGTATCTTTTTGGATACCCATTCGTTTATATTTTACCATGTTTTTGAAAAAAATTTATGGTACACAATCCCTTAAAAATAAAATTCAAACAATAATAAAAAAACAATCGCTCAGAAAGTATACGGATAAATCAAAAGTTGCAAAGCGTGCATTGCGCAAACATAATGGGCAACACCATACATTTCAAACGATTTTAGCACCACATATGTCAACAGCAATATCATCACGAAGCACAAAAGATTCCACAAAAAATAATATTGAATTTTTGCTTAAGAAAAAAATTAAGATTGCATCGCATTTTGACACGCCTACTGTGCAACAATATTGTGCAACAAAATATATGAACAAAGCGAATGTTGCAAATCGTTCTATGCACAAAAAACTTGGACAACAAGATGCATATCTAAATGTAAATAATAATCAAGTGGAAAAGTTACACCTACTAGTGAACCTTATAAAAAATTTTAATATTATGCGATGTGATATCCTTTGTGCTTTTGTTGTTGACATATGTATGTGCCCCTAAATCCTGGATAGCAAAACTTGCTGACTTGTATGTCCCAATGGACAACTGTTTTTTTTTTTTTTTTAAATAGATAAAATAATATTAGCACAGGTGTGCATTATCAGCAAACTTTGTTACCTCATATATCAAACTAAATATTTGTTATTGAAATTGTGACTTTTTTGCAATTTAATACACTTCACAGGTTGTGTCACGCGCAGTATTTGAGTTTAACATGAAAAGCAGCTAACATAGAAAGCCTTTATAAAATTGTCATTCGAAAATGGGCTCAAAATAAAATCAACCTTAATATAACAATAATGGTAAATACGAAATATTTCGTACATTGTACGAATATGTTTTGTACATAGTACGAATTTATGCAAATAGCCTATATATAACTGTAATAATTTTTTAAAACCAGTGGCTGGCCATAGTGTCAGGGAAACATTTAAAGTTTACAGAATACGAATCTGTGAATCTCAGAATTATGCCATCACCCAGATTCTTTGATTTACAAGGATGGGAGATGGAGCTAAAAAATCGTATTATTTGCGTATTTTGTTAAAAATATATCGAATACAATTTTGAGCATGAAATCTCTATGTATCAAAATCAGCAGATACGCTATGATAGTGTTTGCTTAGGGTCGTTCAATAAAAACATTTGTACAATGCACGAATATGTTTTGTACATAGTACGACTATATTTTTTATATATTACGAAATTAAAAAAATTACTAGATTTTAGTCTATTCTAAAAATTTGCACAAATATGACAAAAATTGTATCTCTGAAATATTTCGTAGTACGTACGAAATACTTCGTAGCATGTACGAAATATTTCGTACATTGTACGAAATTATGGAAATGGCCTAGATTTTACTTTAGTGAAAAAATGTTATTTACAAAACCTGTATGATATATTTTGTACCTCTTTTTAACGTACGATTTTTGTTATTTTTAGACAGACTTTATTTTTAGATTACTTTGAATTTATTATAAATCATTTAATAAAGAACCTCTCAGGTTTGTAATAGCTTGGAGAAATCACTGTCGTTTGTTAAAGTCATAATTCAAGCCACTTACTTCAGAAGTATTTAAAAGGTAATGTAGCTCGAAGAATGAAAAAAAAACATTTCGAATGAAATAAAAACGTTAAATCTGTCATCGCTGCTTTATAAGCCAAAAAAAAAAAATACCAACTCATTGTTTATTCTATGCGCAAACAGCTAATGTAGGGTTGATAGGCAAAAGTTTATACTAGTGCATAACTTTTCTCATATTTTTCTTTTTTTTTTTTTGTTGAAATACTTCAATTTAATGCACCAAAAAAAGACAAGGGTTTTATTTGACAGTTGTACATTTATGCAGAAAGGTCAAACTAAAGAGCTCAAAAGTCAACAACAACAACAAAAAAATAAATAAAAGAGCAACTAACAACAACAACACTTCAAGTCAACAGTAGCAGCAGCCACATAGAACTTTCATTCAAGCGCCCTGTGAGCCACTACACTTTTTTTATACACGCATACACACACACACTCATTGCTACAGCTACACTAGTACTTCAATCTTTTGTGCGCTTAGTTCTTTTCGTTTTTCGCTTTTCCCTTTTTTTTTTTTTTTGTTATTTAAACATTTGCTTAGCATGTTGAAGGTTTACCTGTATTTTATGGATTTAAGCTGCGCATAAAACACAGAACCTTCTACAAACTACTTTGATGTGTTGATGCTGAGCAAAATAATAATAAAACACTTCTTTAGACATTTGGAAACAATTTCTTAAAAATGTATATTAGCATTGCTCACTTCGTCTGCTTAATCGACTAAAAAAATGTTAAAGTCAAAAACAAGCGAAAATCGATTTTTATGCGCAATCTGCTGCTCAGTTTGGGTTCATCTTGAGTTCATTTTTTTTTCTTGATTTTTTCAAGTTTACATACCTGCGAGGCAGACTCGAATATTGGCAATTGCAATATTTCACGATGTAAATGCATAGAAACATCGCCACGCAGCTCGTCGGGAAATTCACGCAGCGTCTATAAAGAAAAAAAAAAAAAAAAAACAGTTAA
This sequence comes from Leucophenga varia, assembly GCA_018903435.1. Taxonomy (NCBI): domain Eukaryota; kingdom Metazoa; phylum Arthropoda; class Insecta; order Diptera; family Drosophilidae; genus Leucophenga; species Leucophenga varia. Next base: position 3,385,848 of record JAEIFJ010000935.1, on the reverse strand, counting down.
AAAAAAAAGATATGAGCATTTTATTTAAAAGCGAATGTACATGGAAAAATATGCGTCGACATAACACCTTCGCAAAATGGTGAATATGTTTGACATTATTTTGCAGAAAATAAGGAGATGTTATTTAAAATTCATAAAATATATATTTTTTTTTTTTTGAGTTTAATACAAAAAATTGTTTTTCTGTATTATTCGTTTTATTTCCATTTTTATTTTTTTATATCCGTCGCAAATAAACGGGTTTTATCATTTTGTCGAAAAGTTTGCAACACAAACTTAATTCTTAATTTGCTCGACTAGACGAACTGATTTAGTCAAGTCAATCTACGTGTTCATACTTTTGTCTGCACATTCGTCTATCTGCCTATTTGCTTTTTTTTTTTGTCACGGCTAATATGTATATCAAAACCAAAAATAAAGTCTGCATAATTATAATAAAGAGCGTACTTACGAAATATTTCGTACATAGTACGAAAAATTAAATTTCAAGCTAAAGCTTTTCTCATGCCATGCCTACTTTTAGTTATAGCTGCCATATAAAATTCGTCTAGGATAGGATCAGGCTATTTTAATAAATAGCCCCCATATCCGAAGCTGGTATCAATTTAAGCTATGTGTACACTATTCGATTTACTCAGTTTTGAAGATATTGAAATTAATTTTGAAACTAATATTTTCTTGGCAATATTCATACATTTTAGTTTCATAAAATGTGTGCCAGTTTTGAGTCTAGCCAGCCAAAAATCTCAAGATCAATTAAAAAAAATGTTTTTAAACAAATCGAGATTGTTTTCATTTTTCGCCGTTTTAAATTCTCCATTTTTAGTTTCAAAAGTATATGTCATTACCTAAAATGTAAGCTTTATTTAAGCTTTTTAGACCAAATCAAATTCTTGGGAGAGAGAGAGAAGAGTGCCTTGAAAAATTACGTATAATGTATCCTTTACATTTGGGATTCGTTTCGTATAACAGGTATTTTCGCTTCGATTCTGAGCAAGTTCAAAATTTCTCTTGTTATTTTCATACCCGTCATTTTTTTCTTTTTTATTTTCTTTTTTTATACCTGTACCCAAAGGGTAAAGGGTACATTAAGTTTGTGCGAATGTATGTAACAGACAGAAGGAGGCAAGATAGACCCTATAAAGTATATATATTCTTGATCAGCATTGGAAGGGGAGTCAGACTAGCTTTGTCTGTCTGTCCGTCCGTCTGTCCGTCTGTCCGTCTGTCATGCTGTCTGCCGTATGAAAACGATTATTTCGGAGACTATAAGAGGTAGAGCTTTCAAAATTGAAACTTAGACTCTCCAAGGCCGTCAAGTGTGCACTTACAAACGGTTTTTCTCTAGACCCATTTTAAGGGGTACCCCCATACAAATGTACCCCAAAATTTTGGGTTTTTGCATAAAAACGTCATTGTTTTTATTCCAGGAAGTTCAAATTTAGTATAAATTATGTCTATGATAGTCCCAATAAAATATCTAAACATGGGTAGGACCAACAAAATTTTAGGTATAGCCCCCATACAAATTTACCCCCAAAATATTGGGTTTTTTTACATAAAAACGTCATTGTTTTTTATTCTAGAAAATTTAAATTTAGTATAAATTATGTCTATGGTAGTCCCAATGAAATAGACCAATATGGGTAGGCCCAACAAAATTTTAGGTATAAACCAAATCAAAGATATACCCGATTTTTTAAGTTTTTCTATGAAAATCCAATTCAATGATGTATGGTAGTCAAATAGAACCTAACTTAAGGTACATATAGATTGGGTACAGGGTATCTTGGAGTCGAGCATACTCGACTTCAGCGTTCTTTCTTTTTTTTATATTTCTTTGTTTATGCTTTTGTCTTATATTCATTTATTTGTTTTGGGAACACGCGGTCGCATGACTAACGGAAAGTGTATAAAAATACAATTCGCAGCAAATATTTATATCTAAAAAAAAAAAAATATATTTCAACTTTTTTGTAAATTGTTAACTTAAATTGAAATGGAGACAGGCATTCAAGTTTTTTTTATTGAAGAGCATTTGGAACAATTTTCTCAAAAAATTTGCCCAAGAGAAAACTGCATCAAAATAATAGAAAAATGAATTCATTGAAAATTTATTAGAAAAAAATTTAAAAAAGAAAAAATATTACTAAAGAGAAAAAAAAAAATTTTCATTTTATAAATATTTAATATAAAAATAATTTTAATGATTATATTTTCATTTAACACTGAGAGTACTGTATTCAATTATAAAATTCATTTCATTTTTATTTAATTAAATTATAATAATTTCATATAAAAAATTGTTTAAACGTTTTAATTATTTTACTGAATTTCAAAAGCAATGAAGTGTATATTTTTTTTCTACGAAATATATAAAAATTAAAATATTTATATAAAATTAAATTATGATTTCAAAAAATAATTAAATTATTAACGAAAATTTTTGCATTAAATTGAAAGTTAAAGAAACAAGATATGTAAACCAAAAAGCATTTATTTAAAAAAAAAAAACAAATTAAACTTCAAAAAGTCAAAACAAAAACCATTAAAATGCAATAAAAGAAATTCATGAGCTGAAAAGTATGAAAAAAATAACTAAACTAAACCCTTAAAAAAAAAAAAAACTAGAAATATAAATAAAACAAAATACCACCAAACCAACAGTAACAATTAAATACAATAACAAACTGTTGCTAACAAAAGTAACTAAAAAGTACTATGCTATAGCATATACAGTACACATACATACACACACACATACATAGCATTGTATGACAGCAAAACATAAACGAGAGTGTAGGTAGGATAGGATAGAATAGAATAGAACATAGCAAAAGTAGTACCAATGTACAAAGTACATTTCCTAGGCGAGGATTTTGTATTGCGTTGTTTGAACTAAACTTATAAAATGGTGGTTCACATGGACGCACGCACGCACACATATACATATTTTTTTGTATTGTGAAATAAAAACTCATATAAAAGTTGTTATTTATATGCATAGAAACGTAGCATGTAACTTTGTCTGTAACTAAATTTATATTTATATACGTAGAGATCATCATAAATACAGAATGGAATCTAAAAACAAATGTAATCAAATTTCTGTGGAATATGGAATTTGAAAACATTTTTGCATTAACAATTAAGTGAAAATTAAAAGTTTATTTATAAAAAAAATAGTAAAAAACAAAAGAAAAAATAAATTAATATTTTTTTTTTTTGCGCAATGTAAAACGTTACAAAAGCATATGTAAAGCAGTGATGAGCAAATACAGAAGTTTAGCTTATGTGCTGTAAAGCAGCAAATAACAAAGTTCCCCATAGAAGTATGATACAAATGTTAGAAACGCAACTATAAAGTATTTAAAAAAATAAAGTATGTTTGTATGTATGTGTGTCCTTTATAGAAGCCATAATTTCTATATTAATCTTCCTGAAATTTTGATAGAGTGTAACTGCGACCTAGAATGAAATCACATACTAACACAACCACTTTTTAAAATAATCTTACATCACTGAAAGCTATTTGAAAGATAATTTTGACAGGTTTCTGTGTTTTTGGAATATTTTACCAAAAGCACAATGGGGAGCCCAAATTAGATTTTTTTACTTATTTTTTTTTTCTGAAGATTTATAGGTGAGTTCTAAGACCAGCGTCGCACACCGTGCTCAGCAAGTGTGCTTATAAAAAGTTTTGGCAAATTTCTAGAAATTATAGTTTCTGGAAATTTAGTTGAAAAGCAAGTCGAAATATAATTTCAGTGAAAGAAGTCAAAACTGTTTTTTTCTTGCTGGTATTCTAACCAAGTAAGTAAGTAATGAAGTCTACATGGACTCTAACATTCCCAACATTTCGGCATATACTTCCTCAAACAACATCATCTATCAACAAAATTTTATTATACCACAATGGAACCACTTTTACCGCTTTTGATGGTTCGATTTAGGAGTCAAAACAATTTTCTTTCAGAACGCTGATTTGGTTCACAAATATGTGGTTTAAGCCCGATTTGTAGCTCCTGATAAAACATATTGTTTCCACCGATTTTCTGTTACTTATTTTTTAAGTTAGCTGTAGTGGGAACATAATACTAGTTTAAACAAGAAAGAACGCTGAAGTCGAGTATGCTCGAATGCAAGATACCCTGTATCTAATCTTTATAAACCTTAAGATCGGTTCTAATTTGCTACCATGCCTCATTGAATCGAATTATAATACAAAAATTAAAAAATCGGGTATATCTTTTGTATCTTAAACTTTGTTGGACCTACCCATATTGGGATATTTTATTGGGACTATCTTAGAAATAATTTATACTAAATTTGAACTTCCTAGAATATAAAACAATAACGTTTTTATGCAAAAACCCAAAATTTTGGGGTAAATTTGTATGGGGGTACCCCTTCAAATGGGTCTAGAGAAAAACCGTGTGCAAGTGAACACCTGACGGCTCTGGAGAGTCTTAGTTTCAAATATGGTGGCCATATCTCTTATAGTCTCCGAGATAATCTCTCTCATACGGCAGACAGCAGGTCAGACAGACGGACGGACGGACGGACAGACAGACATAGCTAGTTCGACTCCCCCTTCCAATGCGCATCAAGAATATAAATACTTTATATGGTCTATCTTGGCTCCTTCTGTCGGTTACATACATTCGCACAAACTTAACATACCCATTTACCCTTTGGGTTCAGGGTATAAAAATTTTGAGTTTGTCGAAAGTTTCGTTATTATATAAAATAAATCAATAAATAAATTTGTCTGATTTTACTTATTAAGCTAGAACTTTGACATTTTTCGACCGATTTGGACAATCTTAGGCTTTTTGATTTTGTAATGCAACAATCTTAATTTAGGAATATTAAAAATAATTTATTTTAATTTGTCTCTACTTAAAAATTTTAATTAAACATTAACAATTTCTATTCATTTTCTAGATTTATAGCAATTTCTGAAAATTATGTTTTTTTTTTTTGACGATATTTCAAGAACGAATCTTAAGAAGTTTTGGTGGCCAATTCTGTAAGCTACGCTACAAAACGCATAGAACCCAGAACCCTAGTGTAATAGATGACTAAATTAAAAGTTCTCAGAATCTAAGCGACATATGATGCAGTTTACTATAGTTTTCGAAAACAGTAGCAATAGTTTTATTCGAAAAAATTTCGCAAAATGTCCAAAAATGTTAACACTTTCGTAAAGATTGCCCACTGCAACTCTATAAGCACGTCCGTCAGTCTGTACATATTTTTGCTGCACATCTACTCTGTTCATTATTATTATTTCTTTTTTTTTTGTTGTTTTTTTTTTTTTCTTTGAATTCCATTTTGTTTATTACTTTCACTCAGTTCGTCTGCATGTTAAACATGCCATGAAATTCATTCGATAAATTTGTTTATTTTACATAATTGTGCCAGTTAATTTTCATGGGTAATAAATTAACAATTTAACTTTAATTTAACGCCAAAATGAAGCCAAACAAAGAAATGTTGTTGCTTTTTACTTGAATTATTTTTTTGCCCAAAATAAAGTTATAAGTTTTGGCTGCCATTTGCAAAATATTTTTTTTTTTTGTTTGTTATAATTTATGCCCAAAAATGCTTTACATATACTTTACATGCCTACATAACATATATAAAAAAAAATAATTAAATTATATTTGATTTACTTGCCTTTGAGGCAAATAAACTGTCAGTAGCATGCAAAATGCTGTCGACAGCAAAGTAATTTGTGTGCATATAAAACTTTTTTAAATAATTTTCAAAACAAAAAAAATATTTATTGTTTCATTTTAATTTTATATTGCGTAAATTAATTAATTAATAATAATAATAAGTAAACATAAAAACTTAATAAATTAAATTGCGTAAATAAATATGCAACACTTCACTTGGCATATTAATTAATGTATTTAAGTAAAAGCAAACTTATACAATCAACAAGTTTTATGCGTTTCTGAAAGTAAACAGAATTTCAACGTCTTCTGAAAAAACTATGTTCAAGTTTTTCTTGTTATTCTTTTATAAAAGGTGTCTGAAGCACACAGCACAGCTCAAATCAAAAGTAAAATAGTACGCTAATTAAAAGAACTTCAGGGTGAACTTAAACATTAAACAACAAGTTAAAACTGAACATAGTTAAAGACTTCTAAGCAAGCAAAGCATGTTCTTCAAAATGAAAGCAAGCAAAGCAAGTTTGTTATTATTATTTTAGTTTAATTATAAGAACAATTTAAGTGTAAAAATTCATTGAAAAGAAAACACAAAAAGAACAACAAATTTAAGTAACTTTGACGGGGAGTTCATGGAAAATCACATCAAATAAATGTTAAAATAATGCTTAATTAGACGAAGAAATTTAGTCATGTGTGTATCTATAGGTATGCAGCGCTACATGCTTGGTCAAGAAGCTTATTTAGGTTTATATCTAGATTAAGGCTTAGTAACAGTCACTTAGTCATGGTTGTTACTGTTACTGTTACTTAGGTACTTTTACCTTGCAAACAATACTAATATTATCACTTTTGCTAGTTACTATTTCTTAAGCAGTAAAAACACTTTAACAAGTAACTGTTACTTATTCACTGTTACTTGTAAGTACTAGTAACTTATTCACTGTTAGTAGTTACTAATGTTACTCCTGTTATTAGTTACAAATGTTAATTATTCTCTGTTACTAGTAAATACTGTTACTGTAACATATTCACTCTTACTAGTAACTACTAATTTCGCTTGTTAAATTACTGTTTCAAGTAATTGTTAGCGGCAAACATTACTTAGTCACCATTACTAGTAACTGATACTAAGTGTCTATTATTACTAAATTTTCTTACTATTACTATTTAATCTTATACTTAGTTACCAGTACAAGTAACTGGATCTTAGTCAAATATTTCTGCTTCTTAGCTTCTTAGCTTCTTTAAGAACAAAAATCATAGTAACTGTTACTATAAACTGTTCTCTGTTTCTCAGTTACTAGTCACTGTTACTTAGTCACTGTTACTTAGTCACTGTTACTTAGTCACTGTTACTTAGTCACTGTTACTTAGTCACTGTTACTTAATCACTGTTACTTAGTCACGGATACTTATTCACTGTTACTTAGTCACTGTTACTTATTCACTGTTACTTAGTCACTCTTACTTAGTCACTCTTACTTAGTCACATTTACATAGTCACTGTTATTTATTCATTGTTGTTTAGTCACTGTTACTTATTCACACTTACTTAGCCACTTTTACTGAGTCACTGCAACTAAGTAGCTGCTACTTTAAACTGTTACTTAGTCACTGTTACCAATAACTGTTATTAAAATACTGTTACTATGTAACTAATAACAGTTGTTTAATCGCTGTTGTTACAAACAGTTGTTTAATTGCTGTTATTAAAAACAGTTGTTTAATCACTGATTATAACAGTTGTTTAGTCACTGTTATTAATAACAGTTATTTATTCACTGTCAATAACAGTTGTTTAATTACTGTTATCAATAAAAGTTGTTTAATCACTGTTATCAATAACAGTTGTTTAATCTCTGTTAATAATAACAGAGATTTATATCACTACTAATAACAGTTGTTTAATTACTGTTATAAATAATATTCAATAAATATTTTAGCTGTTATACTGTTGTTTTCGCATTTTTACATCTAAACAAAAGCTGTTTATAAAAAAATTAATTTCACTTATTATATTTTAAATCACTTAAAACTCAAACAGAGAGCTATAAAAAAAAATTAAAAAAAAAAAAAACGAGAATACATTTTTTTAATGAAATTGAAACTTTTGCTGTATTGTGGCTTGCCATTTTATCTCTTTTCGCTGCAACAGATTCTAATAATTAATGCCAATGTTGCATTAACGCTAATGAAATACGCTTTTAGTGTAACTAAATTCAAACAAAATAAAAATATAGAAAAAAAATTAAATCAGCGTAAGTGCAAAAATATCAAAGCAAACGATTGCAGCAACTTTTTGGAATGCGTACTAATCTGATTGAAGTGGATAGTAAAAACTTTTGACTTTGTAACAAATTATTGGAATAGTCTGCAAACCATTTTCCAAGGTAAAACTTTAAACTGCTGCCAGCGTAAAAGTTTCCAATGCTGTAACATTTGTTGAGTTCACTTCGAGATACATATGTATCTATGGTGGCAAAATTGTTGCAGTTGTCTTTATATTTAATTACAAACGTAATGAAAAACAAAAGTAACTACAGGCAGCTACAAATAAGCATTTAGTAGTATTAACTTTGTATTTCTTGAAAACTCTTAACTTATTATTTTAGATAAATGAAATTAGACGCTACACTGCAGCAGCGATTTAAAAAAAAATGAATCTAGTAAATGTGAAAATACGGCATACTGAGAAACGTTTGCATCATATAAAACCTGTGTGTCCAATTAAAAGTCTTGCATATCAATCTGTCAAACACAAATATGACAGAGAACACGCTTTGAACTGACCAAAAAAAAATTCCTTTTTATTTTTTGTTTGCAGTATTTAGAAAAGTTTTTACGAGACATGTGTGTACAGAAGTGCATACTATAGTACACACACACACACACACACACACAAAAACGCCTGAAACTGCAAACCAAGTTCAGATAACAAAAAAAATTTAACTAGAAAATAACTTTTCGTTTTCACTCACTTACCTCGTAAATGTTTATGCCATGATTGAGTGACCATGAAGTTTGAAAGTAATCTTCAATACGTTGTTTTAGCTCCTTTGGCATCTGTTCCATTCCATTCCATGTTTTATGCGCATTTTTATAATGAAAAATTAATGATTAAAAATAGTTTGAAAGAGAAAAAATACAAAGAAATCAAGTGGTTAGTTAGAAGAACTGAAATCATTATTTCAAATGCTTAATCAATTCTTAATTAGTAATGCAGTGCAATATGCTGAATGCTTAACTAATGAACATGTTACACAGAATGTAAAGTGAAAAAAAAAAATTGAGTTCCATTAACTAAATTACAAAACTTTAAATAGCTAAAAAGCATTGACAATGCAAGAAAACAAGAAAAAGTATCCATGAACGAACTTTACTTGTATACAAAACGAGTGCACCAAGAACGAAATAATTATACTTATATCAAAAACGAATTGTACTTGTATCATGATCGAAATGTACTTGTCTCAAGAACGAACTAGAGCTTTGATACAAGAACGATTGTTCTTATGTATATAAAAAACGAATCGCTCATGAACAGATTGTAATTATATCAAGAAATAATTCTACTTCTATCAAGAACAAATTGTACTTGTAGGTACTTGTGTCAAAAAACTAAATAACTTATATTAAGAACGAATTTACATGTATCAACAACGAATGGTACTTGAATCACGAACCAAATGAACTTTTATCATGATCAAACTTAACTTGTATAAAGAACGAATCGTACTAAACATCATGAACGAATTGTACTTATATTAAGAACTTATTGTACTTATAACAAGAACGAATTGAATTTATATCATGAACGAAATGAGCTTGTTTCAAGAACGATTATACTTATGTATATAAAGAACGAATCGTGCATATCTCATGAACGATGTGTACTTGTATCATGAACTCATTTTACTCATATAAAGAATCATTCGTTCTTAATAAACAAACTGTTTCAAAAAAAATAAAGAATAACAAAAAGAAATAAGAGCAAATTTATGAGTTCATGAGTCACTTATCTCAATTCTTCGCTATCTCAATTTACAATTTTAGATTTCTTTTAACTTAAAACAAAACATTTTGATTGTTTCAAGAACCAATAGGAACCTTCAAGGTTTTTTCAGTACAGCTCTTTTTATTTTCCAGTGTGCTCACCAACAAAAACTAATTCAGAGATTCTTTAATTAAAAGTCATTTTGTTAGAAATTTAATAAAAAAAAATGATTTTAAGTCAAGTTCGATTATATTGCGCATAAACTTTATAGCACACAGACAGACAGATTTTAGTTCAGCTGTAAACTTAATTCTGTATTTTCTCCATGCAAGAGCCATTGTGCCAATATTAATAAGATCATGTCAATTCATATTAAATGAAGCTTAAGTTGAACATTTGTGCTAAATGAAACGAAAGTTCAGATTGGTGCTGCGGCGTGATATTCTGTACACAGTCTATACGAACAGTTTTGTTATAATACGAAACTCTTTTTAATATAGACAGCCCGCCCAATGCACGTGTTTCTATATTCATAACATTAAATAAATATAATCAACAGGTTGCTTCACATACACACACACACACACATACATGACTCGTGCGCTATAAACAAACAAAAACAAATTGGCAAATGAGTGTGAGTGTGAGTTGGTACATACAAATAGCCAAGAGCTGAAGGTTTTTTTTTTTCTAATGAAAACTTGGCAGTAAATTTAACTAAAAGGTCGCCTAGTAGCGCTTAAAGGACACAACAGATTCATTTTTTTTTCTACAACCTACATAACCACTCAATTTGCTGCATCTATTTTTGACGTTAGAAATACATACGTACCTACGTATCCTCAAACACACACATACACACACACAAATTTATTTAGATTATAGTCCAAGTACAGTAGTATATAACTATAACACTCCAATTGGATTTTGAGCGTATATAATGAAATCATGACGTTAGTTGCACGCTTTTTATAATCTAACCAACCCTTCTTCTTCTTTGAAATGCTAAATGTTCGTGACACATGGTGTATGGGCAATGTACAATACATATGCTACTCGTACATATATATTCTAATAAAAGCGCTTTCACCATCTAAATTGTACTCAACAGCAAAAAAAAACAACAACGTACATCAACAGCAGCAGAGGCAAAGACAGCAAAGTTGTTGTTGTCATTGTGCCACAGAATGGCTTATTGTATATCCTGTTTTGTTGGACTTCTAGATTTTTTTTTTTTTTTTTTTATTCAAATGCATACACGCGTAGTACGTGATTACATCTGCATTGGGATTGTATACGCAGTAAACTACTTTTCAAGGAAATCTACAACATTGAATGAAAACCATTACAAGAAAGTACGCTGCAGTCAAGTAGGCTTGGATATGTGATACCCTGTATCAATATTTTTAGTAGAGTTCTAAGATTTTAATATCTTAAAAAAAAAAAATTTTTCGCAAATAGATTCTTTTATTTTACAGTTTACTAGTTTGTATACCCGTTATGCCACCGTTTTACATCTGTAATCGGTGGCATTTTTGTACTTTTTTGTTGGGGCTAGTATGACAACTTACAAGAGGCACTAAAAATATCTATTTTTTATTGAAGCAAGAACACAACATGTTGAAGCTAGTTTTAAAACATACAAAAAAGTATGGAATGAGTTGAAAATTGACTTTATGAATTAATCGAATGTGCATAATACACTGTTTTAGTATTCTATAACTATACTTGCATTGTTGCCGTTCAAATGAAACCAGTTTGCAATTTTTTCGGTTTCATGGTTTCCATGTACATAGCGGACATAGAAACATTTTTACTACACGAACAGCTGATTGCAGAAGTTGCAGTTGCACAAATTTACTTTGCCTTTGGTTGCAAAGTTAATTTTAAATTCTTTGCAAGACAATAGCTTATGTATATATTTTTATACCCTGTACCCAAAGGGTAAAAGGGTATATTAAGTTTGTGCGAATGTATGTAACAGGCAGAAGGAGGCAAGAAAGAAACTATAAAAGTATATATATTCTTGATCAGCATTGGGGGGTGTCGATCTAGCTATGTCTGTCTGTCCGTCTGTCTGTCTGTCTGTCCGTCTGTCATGCTGTCTGCCGTATGAAAACGATTATTTCGGAGAATATAAGAGGTAGAGCTTTCAAAATTGAAACTTAGACTCTCCTAGGCCGTCAAGTGTGCACTTACAAACGGTTTTTCTCTAGACCCATTTTAAAGGGTACCCCCATACAAATGTACCCCAAAATTTTGGGTTTTTGCATAAAAACGTCATTGTTTTTTATTCTAGGAAGTTCAAATTAAGTAAAAATTATGTCTATGATAGCCCCAATAAAATATCCCAATATGGGTAGGACCAACCAAATTTTAGGTATAGCCCCCATACAAATTTACCCCAAAATTTTGGGTTTTTACATAAAAACGTCATTGTTTTTTATTCTAGAAAATTTAAATTTTGTATAAATTATGTCTATGATAGTCCCAATGAATCAGACCAATATGGGTAGGCCCAACAAAATTTTAGGTATAACCCCATTCAAAGATATACCCGATTTTTTAAGTTTTTCTATGAAAATCCATTTCAATGAGGTATGTTAGTCAAATAGAACCTAACTTAAGGTTCATAAAGATTGGGTACAGGGTAGTCTTGCAGTCGAGCATACTCGACTTCACTCGGTTCTTTCTTGTTTGTATTGAACATAAAATTTGATTTTCTTTTTGATAAAATCACGAAAATTGTTTATAGTAAAATATACAAATTTTAAATAAGTTTCAACGTGCACCATCTATAATCGAATATGCATAAAAGCATCGATGTATATAAAGTTTGTACCCACTACATACATATATATGTGTATAGATGCTTTTATACATATCCGATTAGTATTACATCGATACTTTTTTCGATTTCGAATATAACTCATTTATTCTAAAGTTCTGTGCAATTATCCTAAAACCATTAAATTTGATAATCGAAACAAAAATGATACGAGTGAATTGTTAAGCATGACTAGGGTCGATTATATCAGATTCTTAAGATAAACAAAGAGCAGGTAAAATTTTTGGAAACAAAACACTTTTTTTTTTTAGGTTTGAATGTAGCTCTGGCGTAGATCGTTTCGCTTTACTTGTGACCTTTTGAAATAAAAAACATCAAGAAACACCAAATTTTTCTATAACAACAACAACAACAATGCAATCGGGAATGAGAATCGTAGCATCGATACTTTATGGCGCTATATTCAGGTATCGATACTTTTCAAATTTGAGTATGAGTATAAATATCGATATCTATAGGAATTAACGCATTCTTAATCATAACAGAACGGCTAGACAGACGGACAAAAATAATACATACAACTTATGTATGCAGAGTACAAAACTATGCAAAACTATTTTACAGTGTAGTGTATATATGCTTAAATTTTTCTTTTTTTTTTTTTTATTCAATATAACCCAGATAACTGTTTTTTGCTGCAGCAGCATTTACTCCATTGCATTTTTTATGACTTTTTACAGCCATTACGAATGAACCTGCTATCGATTTGGTATTTTTTCTTTTTTTATTGAATTTTTAATAAAATAAAAACCAAATCAAATAGCAGACGCTTTCAGTCTAACTAAAGTGCACTTCATGCATTTATGATTAACTGGTTTGAATTCATTTGCAGCCACTTAACAATGTTGAATATTGATGCGTTATTTAATTAAAGAACCAAGAAGAATTTTTCAGCTTTTAAAAGTTGCTATGACATTAATTTATTAGTTGTGTAAGAGCAAACTACGTCAAACTACTCTATTTAAAATAAAATTTACACACACACATACACACATTTAACATCATTTGTATTTTACGCGCTATATAACAATTTCATATTTATATAGAGGACAGCTTACCTGATGCAATGCTATAAAATCCTTTAAATCACGCCATTTACTCTCATAAAGCGAACGACGCGAATACATACGCTGTATGATGGCTGTCACGTTGCCGAAGACAACCGCATGCATCAGTGCTGTAAAAAACAAAAAAAAAAAAAACTTCAATTGAAATCAAAACGAAACGGAAACGGAAACGGATATGGTCGGAAGTTATGCATTAGCTTATTTGGAATGCATATAATATGCACAAAACTAAAAATGTAATACTCACCTCCAACTAACATCATTAAAATTGAAAATGCTTTTTCCACTGTCGTATTTGCTGAGACATTGCCAAAGCCCACAGATGTTAAACTTGTAAATGTAAAATAGAGCGCCGTAGAGTATGCTTCAGCATTTGTTATATTCGCAATGGGCACCTTTAAGCGTTCGGCTAAGGCATGCATCCAACCTTGAAGAATATAAAAAAAAAAAAAAATACATTTATATTTCTAAAAATAGCTTTTATAAGTATTATCTTATTTGCTTATGAAAGGAATTACTTTAAAATTCTTCAATAAATCTTGCCAATTTTCATTAAAGCAGCAAAAAGTTTAAACAAAAAAAATATTTATTATTCAAGCAAATTGTGCATCTCTTGTGTATGTTTCCTTTTAAATGTCAGTCCAGTTGTTTGTTATTTTTGTCATTTTTATGCTGGCAGCTGAAGCAATAATAATTGCCTTAACATTCTCAACTCATGCGCTCGACTTTTTGCTCTAAATTGCGCTGCCGGTTGCTGTCTGCTATTGTTGCTGCTCTATATAAACTTTGTGATAAATGCCAACAGACAAACACAAATCAAAAATCATATAAGCCAAATGTGTAGTCTTTCTTGAGTTTTTTATTTCTTTTTTTAAACTTAAATGAAATGAAAACGTTAAACGGAAGTTACATATTCCGCCATTTTACTTGTTTCTCTTTCTCTTTTATTCCTATGCTTGTTGCCTCTTGTCAGTCTGTCTGTGTATATCACAAAGCGGAAATAGCATATAAGTTAACATTTTGTAGATGATTTTGCAAACTTTCTGTGCTGCTCCTGTGTGTTGGCATCTGTTTTGTTGTTGTAGTTTTTATTTTATTTTGTTTTTGCCATTAAGCGTATCAAAAATTGTTGTAGCAAGTAACTAGCAATTTGTTGCTTTTGTTTGAGTTTTTGCGCATGAACGCTACCAACAATGACAACAATGGCAGCAGCAAAACACATATTTATTTGTATTTGTTAATATACTTGTATGTATATACAAACTTGTAGCAGACAGACAGACAGACAGCTAAAAGTTATCTTTTGTTGGTTTGTACATTTTGGCTGTAAAGTATTTGGAATTCGTTACATTTTGTAGGGGTATTAACACTTTGTCGTAGCGTTTGCAACACTTTAAAGCAAGCCCTGCACAATTTTCAAATTTATTCGAAATGAAACCGATTCAAGGAACTCAAATAAACCGCTGAGCAAATAATGGACTAGACTCGACACGTTTGACTTCGATACAGAACGGAATACTCAGAAAAATTTGTCAAATACTCGATTTTGTTAAGTTAAGTTTGTAAAATACTCGGTTAAGTTAAGCGTTAAATCGGATAAGTTTGTCGAATAATCGGTTAAGTTAATCGGAAACTCGATTAAGTTTTTAGAATAATCGGTTAAGTAAATCGGATACTCGGTTAAATTTGTCGAATACTCAGTTAAGTTTAACAGATACTCGATAGTATTCGGGCATTTGGTATCAACCGGAAACTCGGTTAAGTTTTTAGAATACTCGGCTAAGTAAATCGGATACTCGATTAAGTTTTTTTCAAATATGTACTCGGTTAAGTTAAACGGATACTCGGCAAAATTTGTCGATTACTCAATTAAGTTTAACGTATACTCGATAGTATTCGAATATTCGGTATTAATCGCTTAGTCGATATGATCGAACGAAACGGTTTGCTTCAGTTGGATAAATTAACAAGTTTATTCGAGTAAATAAATAAATATAAATTTCGCAACAGATTGTCTTACGAAATAAGACACTGCAAAATTTGGCAAACCAGCTACTCGAATCGGATACTTTTAATGAAACCGATTCGAGTAACTCAAGTAAGCCAAAACTTGGCTCGACTCGTTTAAATATGTCGATTTCTATTAAAAACTATTCGGATACTCAATTAAGTTTGTCGAATACTCGGATAAGCTAATCGGATACTCGGTAGTGATCGGATACTGGATATTAAACGGATACTTGGACGAAAAGGTTGTACCTTTCGGTTAAACATATGATTTGATTCAAAGCGTTCGGTTAATCGATTTAATGGCTCGAGTCGATTATTTAAGCCGATTATATCGGTTGGATGAATTAATCGACACATTGCTCTTAATGTTTCGAGTGACGTATATTTTGAGTTAAAGTTTTTTTTTTAATTTGTATTTCAGTTGCTATACTTTTGCTCTAAAATAAGTTTAAAGCGTATACAAATTTTGTTTATATAAAACTTTGCATATTTTTCTCTCATATTTAGCTCCTGCAACTTTATGCTTTAACAAGAAAACAAAAATAAAAGTTATACAAACACACTTTAAATTTCAATAAAAATGCTGATTTGATTTTTATGACAGCAAAAAAAAATAATAAAAAAAACATAAACCAAAATAAACACCAAAAAAAAAAAAAAAAAAAAACACGCGGTTTCACATAACACATTATGCTGTATTTAATTTGTGGTGAATATATAAATAGATTTATTTTTGATATACTTTATGTCACTTCAAGTTAAAAGCATTGCTTTCGCTGACACCTGAGAACATTAGAATGCTCAAAGCGTTTTGTTTTTTTTTTTCATTATAATTCACATTCTGAGAACTCAGCAACGTCGACATAAAGTCAGCCACAAAATTAACTTACCACAACTCCAACACATTCACACCCATATTAACTAATTTTTTTTTTTCTTTTGATGCGAATCAAAAAAAAATCCATCATTAATAAACTCACCAATATCCCAGCCGGTATCGTTCATATTGTACTCCTTGACTGCGATGACATACCAAATACAAGCAAGCCAATGTGCCGCTAACGAAAAGCAAAACATAAGTAATGTCAAAATCATTGCCGTGTACTGAGAATATCGATCGATTTTTTGTAGTAGGCGTGCCAGGCGCAACAGGCGCGTTAATTTGACAAGATGAATGTGCGATTCCTGTATAAAAGTTAAAGAGAAAAAAATACATTGAAAATACTGTATGTAGCAGCTACAAAATGTATGTACAAGTATGTCAGCATATCAATGCCATGACTTGATTTTTTTTTTTCTTTTTTTCATGTCCGTAGTTTATTCAGTTACAAATAACAAACGACTTCATTTTGCTGGTTTGTCTATTAGTGCTGCGTTTGTTTATCTGCTGCGCCCAGTTTATGTTTCGGTAGCAGCACACAACAGCGTAAATATTTGCATTGTAAAGCATAGTTTTATGCTGTGACAGCAAATGGGCAGTAACGCACAAACATAGGCAACACATTGTTTAACTTAATCTAATTGGCATTTTAACGAGTGTCTTTTTCTGACTATTTTTTTCCATATGTGGGAGTTAAAGTTATAATATGTGAAAACTTAAAGCCACAAAAAGCTTAATAATCTAAAAAAAAAATACGTAAAATAATAGCAAATGTGTCGATTTATAAAAATAAATAAAAAATTGCTGCATATTTTTAGGCGCAAATAATTTTATTGTGATTTGAGTATTTTTTTACGTATATTTAATAATTTTGTTTATAAAATATAAAACGCTAAGCTGATAAATGTCCATTTGATGTAGACAACTGTCAATGTGTTTGCTTGTGCGTCTGCTTAGCGCTTATTTATAATCTTATATTTATAATCTTTCTTCTTTGCTTACAAAGCAACAATACATTCGACCTTTTCGTCCATCTGATGTAGACAACTGTCAATGTGTTTGCTTGTGCGTCTTCTTAACGCTAGTGCATATTCTTGTATTTTTAGACTTGCTTCTTTGCTTACAAAGCAACATTGGGTGTACCCCGATAATTATTATTAAATTACAATTATTAACTCAATTACTTTTGTTTTAATTGCAAAAACACTTCTACTTATTATATATTTGTAAAGAATATATAATTAAAGAGTGAATTTAAACACAAAATAAACACTTTGCAATTAAAAAGCAATTATACAGTTTAGTATGTATTTTTACTTCATATTTTTTTTACCATAAAAATATTTTCTCCGCATTTTGCGTTTACGAATCTATTTTTAATGACAACAAAAAAAAATGAAAAAAACCTTTGCAGCTTAACTCTTGCCGCATTTTAAGGAAAACACGTAAATAGCTGCGGGCATTCAATTTAAAATGAAAAAAAAATAACAAAACAAAATATGCGCTATATGCAGCATCAAAAACAGAAATAAAATTTAAAGCAGCTTTTTAACAGCTACTAAAAAAAAACAACAACAACAACATCATAGCGAAGGGTAGCTAATTTTGCCTCGATTCATTGGCTGCAAAAATCCTTTAAAAATAAATAATATCAAAAAACGACGACAAGCTTTATCTTAAAGTACTTGAAATTTGTTGTTTTTTTTTTTAGTCGTTATCGCAAATATTATATAAAATGAGGGTTCAACGTTCATATTTTGCGTTTAGAATATAAAATTTTGTAGCTCGTCAAACCAATGAAGCGAAAATTATGCTTTAACTGAAACAAAAAAAAATATATACATAAAACTAAATAAATAAAGTATTTATGTCACTAGACAAGATCGTGGCAGTTTATTTATTTTATACCGCAAATAGAATATTAAAGCTGCATTTTGTCAAGTACCCTCAACTTAGAAAGCAGTTATTCAAACTTTAGTGTAGAATGTACCGATTCTTGGGGAAATAAAATGTTGTACCTGGTTGTGGGCACCCTTTAAAACCGAATAAAAATGGAATAATACGAAGTAAAACTACCAATTATAAAAAATAAAAAATAAAAGTTTACTTTAGAAACCTTTACTGGCTACTTTAGTAACAATTTTTGGGGGAAAATATGTTGTACCTGGTTGTGGGCACCCTTTAAAATCGAATAAAAATGGAATAACATGAAGTAAAATTGCTAAAAATAATAATAAAAAAAAAAAACATTTATTTATTTAGAAGCCTTTACTTACCACTTTAGTAACGATTTTTGGGGAAATATAGGTTGTACCTATTTGTAGGCAACAATAAAATTGGAATGGACAAATATGAAGTAGAACTACCACAAATAAAAAAAAATAAAAATTGACTTATTTAAGAAAAACTTCTCTGGTCAAGTACTATCGAAACTCATTTAAAAATATTAAATAACGTTGAAAACAGTTCCCTCATGCTTGTCTGGCTATGCTCTTTAAAACAATTCTTGCCGTCAAGAATGTCTGTCAGAAAAATGTATATAAAAAAAAAGTTATATAAAGCAACAAAGAGTTTTTTTCTCCGCTATGCATAAGAATTTCTTTTTGTTTTTATCTGACAAATACTTTTCTTTACTGCTGCAAAACTGAGAGAAAATAAAAAAATCTTAATTTCAGCGAAAATCCGAATGACGTACATCGTTGCTAGGAAAAGTGTTATTTTTTTTTTTTTTTTTTTGCATTCTCTTGGTAACAAGTTGCTTCAACACACTACAGTGCATCGTATGACAGAATTTCAATGAAAAATTTTGTTTTTCCATGATTACGAAAATTATAATGAATTTTGTAGAGACTTTTCCAAACAAAACAATTGCTACTGAATTCAAAAATTATAAAAAAATGCATAATCTATCGCTCAGTTTTCGATATGTAAATGGAACCTGAATTAGATAATATTTGTAGTAAATTTGATCAAAGTTATCGATTTTTTATTACCGTTAACTCTTCAAAAAAAGGTGGATTTGGTTGTGGGCACCCTTGAAAATCGAATAAAAATGGAAAAAAATAAAGTTAAACAAATAAAAAGGAAACAAAAATTTTGTAATTTTAAAAGTCTTCATTTTCAAAAAAAAAAAATACCAATAAGCATGACACGCTTTCACATAACTCATTAACAGAAGCATTATGTATTTTGGGCTTAGCTTTGATTCGAGTCTAGGTGCGCTTAGTTAATGTTTTGGCTAGTGATTTCTTCCGTCCACGCCTTTAGGGTGACAAACAGTTAACAGTGTGTTCATAATCGATTACTTTAAGGTGCCCACAAAAGATTTCTTCAGGGTGCCCACAACCGATTACTTTAGGGTGCCCACAACCGATTAGCTTAGGGTGCCCACAACCAAAAAAGACGCACACAACCAGTATTTCCGACTCTACAAAAACTCTAAGTGTACCGTTTATAAAATATGCCAAACAATTTCCGAATTTCAAAAATGAAATCCATATAACAGAACACACTGTATTTTATTAAAAGAATAATTAAAAGTTTTAACTGAACTATTTCATATATAAAGTTTTATAAAAGTTGCAAAAGATTTCAAAAAAAGAAAGCACTCAAATGGCCAAGAAGAGAAGTTTAATTTTACATTTATAAAGTTTAATAAAAGCAAAAATGAAACACCAAATGAAAAAAGTCGTTTGTGACTAAGTAAGTGAAACACTTCAAACGAAAAATAAACGTCTCAAAATATTCGCAACACTCAAATAAGTTCAGAACTTTTTTAGAATAAAAAAAGAAGAAAAAGAAAACTGGTTTTAAGTATTTTCCTGTAGCACATATACACAGCAATGCCAACAGATAAGTTGACGTTGGAAACGTAAGAAGTTCGAAAACAAGCAACATAAGCTAAACAAGCAACAATTTCTGCAATTAAAACACATTAAAGTTTTATTTAAACTTTTCTCGCAAACGCATCAGTGCGCTTCGGTGAATACGCGCACACACACACACACGCGCACCGATTTAAAAAGTCAGAATAAAAGTTACTTCATTCTTATAAGAGGAAAGTATAGTCAAAGATTTTGACGCGTTTTTATACTCTGTATTTCCTTTTTTATTATTGTTTCTTTTTTTTTTTTTTTTGACAGACGGAAGTCAACGAAGCGACTAAAATGAAGGCAGCTGCAAAAGGAAATGGAAAAAGTCAACAAGAGAGTGAAGCAGACATTTTGCGTACAAAATAAAATTGGGGAGAAAAACAAAAAAACTTAAAAAAAAAATAAACAAAGATGGTCAACAATTTTTAAATACACTTCATTTGAATAAAAGAAACTAGAATGTTTGAAAAAAAAGCATGAAAGTAACAATGAGAATAAAAAAAGGAAAATCAACAAAATACGCTTTTCAAGCAAAATTAAACAAATGTGTTCTCATTTTCCAATTCACTAAAACTTTGGAATTTTTTTTTTTTTTCGAAATTACAAAAACTTAAGCATATTTAACACAAATCTAATATAAGCGATAAATGCTTGCCCTTACACTAGATTAAAAGTTTATTCAAATATAAAACGCAAAATTTTTAGTGATTTCGAAAATGGGAACACAACCGAAAATATTGTTTTTTTTCTTTGTAGCGTATAATTAAAAGACAATTTTAAACAAAAATGAAACTTTCGCACTCAACTTATTTCAATTGCGAAACGCAGGAAATGAAGACGCAGTAAATGAAAAAACCAGCAGACTGTATACCACTTGACTGCGTAAGACAAATACTAAGTGCCACAAAAGAGAACAGTTTTCTTAAAAAAAAAAAAAAAAAAATAGTACTTTAATTTACTAAAAAAAATCACATTTGGGGAGAAAAGCACCGAGTAGACAAAAACAAAAATAAAGAAAATTAAAAAAAAAAAAAAAAATCTGTAAATCAACAAACGCACAAATCCTTGATATGTCAATAAAAAATAATTTCTACCAACGTCTACGACTAACAAAAGACCTTGCAGCAAAGTAAAGAAGTATGCTGCACAAATAATCAAAGTTTCCTGTGGATCATTTTAATTGTACAGTTTTGTGCTTCTTTAACTAAAAGTAATACTTTTAACAAACAACAAATCGCTTTAAGTGACTCAATACAATAATATGCACGTATGTACTAGTAAATAACTACATATGTATGTATCTGTATATATACTCTTACACATACACATGTATACAAACATTCGTGACCAATGAACGTTGTCGCACGCTTGAAGCGCATTGTCTGCAAAAACGCTTAAGTGCGCTTAAGTTACTTAAACTTGTCTATACTATTCGGTCGGTACTCGGTACTCTTGATGAATTTTCTCAAGAAAAATCTGTGAAAAGCAACAAAAAAACGCCACCGCCAATGCCAACAATAACAACAACAATAATAATAATTGTTGAAAAGTTTTTCCCCTAAGTATGCACATAATGCCAATGGCGCAATCTAGAACTTTTTTTCTTTTTTTTTGTGTGTGTATGCGTACAGCTTTTGAACTGATTCTAGTGCACTTGAGCGTCTGCACATTAAATATTAGTAAAGTGAATCATTTAAAACTATTATTTCTATGGTGATACGTATAGCATTTTTTTAAAGTATTATAGATTGACACTTAACGATTTATGAATTGGTTCACTTTTGAGCGTATTCCCATTATCAAAATCGCAAAAATTTGACGTTTTCATAAAATCTTTCATAAATCGCAAATTGTTAAAATTTTGAAATTTTAAAAGAATTATCTTTAGCAACTTGAAAAGCTATTCAAAATGAAAAGTTTTTAAATAATAAAATATCTACAATTTATGAAAGAGTTTTACAAATTATAAAATGCAAAATTTTAACGTTTTCAAAAATGGGAACACAGCCGTTGAAGTTATTAGTAGCGAAATTCTTAAAGATATGCTATTAGAATTATATGATTTTGATGAAGTGTTTAAAAAAAAAGCTTGAACCTTTAAACTGGCTATCGACTTAGGCACAACTTCTGAAACAAATTTTTCGCTTATTACAATTTGAAATCAAGATGAGATAGAAAGTAGCCTACTTCACAGAAAATAAAGCAAAGAAAATCAACTATATTTCACTCAAAGACTATAACTAAAAGAATTGATTTTTACTTAAGATTGATTTTTATGTTTTGTAATTTTTAATTCAAGATAAATACAGAAAGTAGCGTATAATTTGATTCTCTAATTTCTATTGTTAGCTCCATACTGATTAGATGTCTTGATTCAAACCTATGCTAATCCCAAATCTAAGGATTCCTAGCTGCTCTATAAATAAAAATACTATCCCAGCTCAAGAATTCTATTATTATTCCCTTTCATAAAGCATACATTTAGAGGAGTTGGCAAATACTATTACCGAAAGGTATCGGTGTAGCCTATAGAAGCCCATCAGTGTACCTACAACTAAGTTCTATGCCACTGTTAAATGGGTCGCTAATCGCATATCTCAACTAGTAACCCAGTACTGATATTTCGTCGGATTTCACTATGCGAGGTTGTATTCCACCTCGAAAAAATTATTTTTTGGGGAAAAACACAAAATGTTTTTTTGAAAACACTTTATATATATTACATTAGTGAAAACAGGTATATTCAGTTTTTCGGAAAGTTTGTAACCCATTAAAGGAGGCATCGTATACCCTATAAAGTATATATATCTGTGCCGACGAGACGAATCGATTTAGCCATGTCCGTCTCTGTCTGTCCGTCTGTTCGTCCGTCCGTCTGTCTGTGTTTGTTGCTGCGCGATTTATTCGCTCAGTTTTAAAGATATTGGGCAGACATTTTAAACTTAAGCTTTTCTATGTCCTGTGTACTTTCAATGTTAAAATCGATGTGCCACGCCCACTTTTAGATATTGCTCCCATACAAAAAGTACAACAGTTTGTCAAGGTCTTATAAGAAAAAAATGTATTAATAAAGCGAATGGCTTCAAATATGATTCAAATGTTTCTTATACCATGCCAAATCTTCAGTTTAAAATTGGTTCAAATCGGACCGCGAATTCCTAAATTCTTAAGAATATATTTAATTTGTTTAGTATTATAAGATAAAATTTAATACAAATGCTGCACACGAAGGTCTATCAACGTCAAATGATGTGTAACAGGTATATAGTATAAACTTCGGTCCAACCGAAAAAATTTCTTTTCTTGTTCACCTATAAAAATATAACTCAGTAAATTGTGAGCCGATTTTTCATCTTTAACCTGTTTTAAAAAGAAAAAACTTAGGCCTTTCGAGTAGTATGTATGGTGTTATGACATTTCCTATCTATATATATTTTTAGAGAAAATTCAATTTTTTTTTTTTAAATTAAAACGTTTTTTTATTTTTTTCCGTGTGCATGAGATCTGAAATTTGCTGATAGCTCAATGTGATTATGAACCAATCATTAGTGTGGCGATCCGTTCTGGGTAATTGGGTGCAGTTCTGGTAATACTCTTGTCACACGAATATATAAATGGCGAAGATAGTAAGAGATAGAGTCACCAAACTTACAAACCTACGTCAACCTATGTTATGATAAGTTAGCCTTGACACTAATTAATGATGACTTTATATGCATTTATGTTTAAAAATGTGTTTATTTTTTAATGTTTTTATAATCTTCCATTTTGAAGAAAAAAAAATTAAAACTATTTTCAAACAAGGCTTTAACTAATTTACTAGGATTAATTAAAGCTTTTTAAGAATGTGAATTTTTATGAAAATAATTTTTTTTTTTACATTTTGTAATTTCGTTTTAAAAAAATGCCTATTTCAAAAGTGCCTATTTAATAATTTCTTTTTTTATATTAATTAATTCAAACGCTAATCGGATTTCATAAACATAAATAAGACAATTTAAGTCCAATTAAAAATAATTATAATAAACAGAAAAAAAGCACACAACTTGAAATGAATTCAATAAAAAAAAAAAAAAAACTAAACACAAACAAAAATACATACCTCGCCATTATACAAATCCGAAGCGTACAAATGATCAAAGGGCAATGCGGCCAATAGGTCAACGACAAACCAGCCACGTAAATAATTGATAGCAATCTGCTTTGAATCAGATACAACCTCACCTTTGCTCGAGACAAAGGTTGTGCGAAAATTTAATAAAATATCTGCAATAAAATAACAATAAAATGGCAAAACGGAAGCATATAAACGTTTTATTAAAAAAAAACAAAAACAATAACAACAACAACAAAGATATAGTATGGTAGATATACGAGACAAATTCGATTGTAACGACAAATATATAGAATGAATGGTGTTACAGATAACGATGATGATGATGATGATAAAAAATATAAATGGTGGCAATGATGCACAGAGACGGGACAACAGGTCGCCAGTAAAAAAGTCAAACAAAAGCCACTCGGACCAAACATTGAAAAGGAAAAAAAAAAGAAAAGAAACAAAGACCGAAACAAATAGAAAAACATAAAAACCCTAAAAGGAAAAAACAAAAATGACAATAAAAAAAAATGAAACAATGGAAAAAAACAAAAAACAAAAAAAAACGTGATACAACTACGACAACTACGAGAACTACGAGGACTACGATGAGCTTTACTAACCTGCAATGAATAATGCCTCAACGATGACATCGGAGACCATTGTCTGACGGTCGGCCTTTGCAAATGCAGCATTGTAGGGTACAAGTACAGCAACATAAAATGTTGATACGAGTATAATCCAATCCCAGACTCCTTTGAAAACGCCATAATGGGGCAAAATAAAGCGTGACTTTTTTTATTGATTGTGTTTTGTATTCGGGAAATGGAGCTTCAGTTGAATGCAGTAAATTCTAAAGAGAAAGACAAAAAAAAACGTAAAATAAAAAATAAAAAATAAAAATAAAAATAAAGATAAATGAAAATGAAAATGGCAAACGGGTTAAAACAAAGCAAAAGGCAATCGAAGGATTTTAATGAAATTTCATTTGTGTGTCTCTCCCTCTCTGCATGTGTGTGTGTGTGTGTGTGTGTTCACAAAGCATTTTCAGCACACAGCCGATTACGACTTAATGAAAGGCACAGCATGAATTAAAAACATAAAGAATGCTTTTTAAGAATTTCAGCAGTAAAATTCTTTGTTTCACAAGCACAGACAGAGACAGAGAGAGAGAGAGGACAGACAGAGAAACATAAAAGAAAAAAATAGCTACAGCATTTCGCGCAGTTTTCAATTAATCAAAAAAAAAAAAAAGAAAAAAAGCGCTATAAGCCACATAAAAGCAGCTACGTTCTTCATTAAATTTTAAACATTTTACTTAATTTCGAATTCTTTTTTAATTTAGTTATTTACAAAAAAAATTCAAAAAAAAAATCTTCACTTACGTTGCCCAATTTTAATTTCGTCTTGACACCTTTCTCCGGCTTATAGTGTCCGGATAATTGATAAAGCACAGCGCGACTACGTCGTCGACCCATATTACAGCCTGCAGGTACATCCAAATTATTGCCTTCAACGCCATCTGTATCACTATCACCACCAGCGCCAGCACCCGCACCAACACCTCCAAGTCCAGGCAACCCCGTTAAACCACCAAGCATGCCAGCATTTGAACCGGCGCGAAAACGCGCGCCCAACAGTGCAGCTGTAAGGGCAAAAACTTAACAGAGTCACACGTAACGCCAAACGGAAAAATGAAAAACGTAGACCAAAGCATATTTTGTTATATGGGAATGGAGGGAGAGAAAAGAAAAATGGAGTTTTGTAAATATGAACGCATGGTTGGGAAGATAAATGACCAAATATGCAGATGAATTGTTGGGTTGGTTGGTTGGTTTGGTTGAGTACAACAGTTGCGTAGCGCGCATATAAAAAGCAAGCGTTTGTTTGGGCGTTTGTACGACAAAAGACGACAAGAACATACACGTAAAAATATAAAATAAAAGGAAAAAGAGAGAGAGAGAAAGAGAAAACGAGAATTCATATATTTTTACAATAAATACACATGGATATACTTATTTACATACCTACATATTGCATATTTGGAAGGTCTGTTTCAATAGTTCATATAAATATTTAGTCTATCCATAAACTTTATTTATTTTGAAGCAGACCCTCTATATTTACAAAAAGTTTTATTAAAGGTTCTTAAAGGTTACAAATTTTATATTAATTTCTTTATATTTTATTATATTTGAAGCAAAAATTGTGTGTTTTTGATTAATTTGTATTTTTGTACAAGTTTTTGCAATAAAATAAAAATAAAATTAAATAGTTTTTTTTTAATAAAAATGCATGCAATTACATAAATGCATCAACTTATAAGCAAGAAAGTACGTTGAAGTAAACATTAAATAAAAAAAAAATAAAAATAAAAATTGACTTGTTGTATTAAATCAATAAATTGAAATTCGATACACTTTTTAACGCACTCATTTTGCCAGTGTTGGCTCCTCGAACTAATTTTTTTTTTTATTGCTGAGCTTTAAAAAAGTTTAGCGTGTCGTTTGCATCCAAATATATTGCTGCAAAAACATTTGGGGCTCTTTGGGGAACCCAAAATGGATTTTCCGTATAATCAATAAAACCCAACAAATATTATACCAAAGAATGTCCATAAATAATTTATTAAGTGACTAAACATTTAGAAGCAACAACTCGAGTAAAGCCACAACTGAGTACTAATAAATACTGCTGTGAATACAACTGAGTACTGCTGTAAATACAACTGAGTACTAATAAACTTCTGTGATTACTTCTGAAGACTACTGTGAATTCAACTGGGAATACGAAAATTACTGTTTATATAAGTGACTACTACTGTGAATTCAACTGAAATAATGATCTACTGTGAATACAATGAGTACCATGAATACAACTGAACTAAGTACAACTAATGAATAAAATACTACTGTGAATATAACTGAGTACTTATGAGTACTACTGTGCATACAACAGCTGTGTACTAATGTACAACTGCTGTGAATACAACTGAATACTACTGTGAATACAACTGAGTATTACTGTGAATGCATCTGAATAGTTCCATATAAAACGACAAGACAATACGCCAGACAATCGCAAAATACCAACAATGTTTAACAGTTATGAACTTGCATGCCTACACAACGCAATGTTCGGGTTTATCTTTAATGCTTATATTTGAATTGTTGAATTTAACAAAAAACTGAAACTCATTTGTATTTGTTTAAAGACAACCCTTGGGTAAAATATAAACTTTGCAATAAGTAATATTTATTTGTTTTCTATTTACACATACGAAGGTATACAAATAATAAAGAGATCAAAAACATTTATTATTGATTTCAATAACAAATTTCATACAGTTTGCCAATGAATATAAAACCAGTTGTTATATTTGCACTTATTTATACATGAATACTCTTGATGTTGTTGTTGTTGTTGTTTTAAATTTTCTCAAGTAGCCAAAAAAAAAAAAGGAAAAAACAAACACTTTATATTTGGCAAGTAAACAAGTTGCATGAAAATATTTTCATCGAAGGATAAAATTGCTTGCGCATATAAAAAGAATGAGCGAGAGAGAGAGACAGTACGAACGTATAAGCAAAGACACAAAAATACCTCAAGGAAAATATATTTCTGGGTTTGAAGCTAGACGTAATATACATTTCATTAAATTCAACTTAATTCTATTTACAGCTGCGTGCACGTTTTACTACGCCATTTTTTTTTTTTTTTTTTTTTTGATATTAAATTGTTTCCGCTATAAATTACAATTAGCTTGATTGTAAAAAATTAGACAAAAAAATACTTAAATTGAAACCATTTTTTTTTCCTTGTTTTTTAGAAAGTAAATTTTATATTTTTTTTTTTTTACATTTTTGTTGACTTGTTTTACACAATTAAAAGGATTTAAATTTTGATGTAGGCATGACATGAATGCGAAGTATCAAAAAAAAAAAAAATACTATGCAAATGAGCAGCTTAAATAAAAGAAAAGAAAGCCTAAAGGAAAAAAAATTGTGCATCATATTTGCTAAAAATTCAAAGAAATTTTTTACACAAAAGGAAAAAAAATTTTTTTCTGAACAAATTTCAATTTAATTTAAAGTAAAAAAAAAATACGTACAAGGTCCTTTCTGTCATTTAAAAATGCCAATTAGAAACGTTTGACACTTCAGTGAACTTTAACGAATTTTTTTTTTTTTTTTAAGCGGAAGACCAAAAAAACAAAATGGTTGAAAGAGTGTGGAAGGCATAAAATACAAAAAATAGTAATACAAATGTCGAAAAATTCAATGCCACAAATCAATGTGTACAAAGTTAAAATGTTAAAAAGTCGGACAAAAAATTATAAATATAATAAACGTAGCAGCAGCAGCAGTTAATCCTTGAGGCCTTCTACGCGTGTCTCTAACAGAGTCTGTTGTGGTTGTTTTGTTGTTGTTTATCGTTTGACTTTGCAGCACAGCGGTATAATATATTTTTGACAGCTTTAATGATGCGTGAAAGAACACAGTGAGTGGTATCGGCAGCTATTGATGTGGCTACGAGTTGTCAGCAGCAAAAAGATATATAGACAGACAGACAGACAGACAGATAATTTAAGTAGCGTTTTTATGCAAATGTTGAAATAATATTTAAGTAGCTTAAAATTAATACTTAGTCACCCATTCAAGCTCACATCAGTAATTATTATGCTGCTCTATTGCATTATTAAATAGCTTACTAAATTACCTCAGTTTCAACGAATTTCAACAATTTGAAATCAATCTCAATTGTATTTTAATGAAATAAATATGGATTTACATTTATATTTATGTAAATTTGCATACAAAACGCTTGTGCACAACTGTGCGTATACGTTATATGTATTTGTAAGTTCACCAATGCCGCCACATATTTTGCTAAAACCAAAAACATGTTTATTGCATTTTAAGCTATGTATTTTTTTTTTTTTTATTTATTTAATAGTCTAATACACTCACTCATTTATTCACTTGCATAACGAATTGCAAGTGTTGCATTTAATTACTAAAATTGTTTGCAATGTAAATAAATTATTAGACCATAAAATAAATTATAAGCTTCATTTATGACTTAAATGCAATAATCAATACAAATTACTACAATTAACTAAAATTTTGTATTGAAGTAAATTTATTAAATAAAGTAAATCTTTGAAAAAAAAGTGAAAGATGTAAAGTGCAAATTTTGTAATAGAATAATCAATTTGATTAAAAAGTCTTAAAACAAGCATTTTAAGAATATTGAAATCAAAAAACTTGCAACATGCTAAAGGCTAAACGCAAAAAGTTACATTTTGATTTTCGTAATAATTTTGCATTTAGTAAAATGAAATGTAAAATGGTATGAAATGAGCTACTTGATTTATTCGTATATATAGAATAGAATTTTTTTCTCTAATACTCATTCCTCTCAAAATATTCAATAGGTTCACTTCACCCTATTTTATATAAAATGAAAAGTGTAAAAGCAGTCAGGCTTTAAAATATTTTAGGGTGTTTTTTGTTTTTTTTTAAAGCAAATTCGGGATAAAGTTAGCCATTTGATAGATTCTAGAACTTTTGACTCACTTCAAGCCATCTTTGATAGTAGCAGTCAGGCTTTAAAATACTCTTTTGTTTGTTTTTGTTTTTTTTTTAAATGCAAATTGGTATGAATTTAGCCGCTTGTTAGATTCGAGAACAATTGATTCACTTCACCCTATTCTACATAAAATTAAAAGTGTCAGTGCAGTTAAGCTTTATAATAGTTTAGGGAGTTTTTTTTTTTTTTTTTTTTTAATTCAAATTGAGATGAAGTTATCGGCTTGATCGATTGGAGAACCATTGATTCACTTCACCCTATCTTACATAAAATTAACATTTTATTAGTTTAGGATATTTATTTTTTTTTTTTTTTTGTGGTTTTAATTAAGCAAATTTGGATAAAGTTAGTCACATGCTAGATTCGAGCAGCTATTATCAAAAAAAAAAGAAAGTGAAACCAATATTAAAAAAAAATTGTTAACTTTTCTTAAATACTCATACTCCTCAAAACATTCAATTGGTTCACTTCATCCCATTTTAAATAAAATTGTATAAGAGCAAGTAAGCTTTAAATTTTTATACCCGTTACACAAAGTGTAAACGGGTATATTCAGTTTGTCCGAAAGTTTGTAACGCATTGGAGGAGACATCGGAGACCCCAAAAGTATATATATTATTGATCAGCTCGATGAGACGGATCGACTTAGCCATGTCCGTCTGTCTGTCTGTCTGTTGAGATGAGTGTTACTCGGAAAGTTTTAAAGATATTGACCTGAAATTTGAAACTTAAGCTTTCTGTACTCCTAGTTAGTTTGTATGTCAGAACCAAGGTGCCACGTCCATTTTCAGATATAGCCCCCATACAAACTTACCACTTTTTTTCGATTTTTTGTATGAAAATACGTATTATTTATGAATATGTTTAATCCAAATAGGGTAAGAACACTTTTTATGTCATCCAATGTCAAATCTAAGGCGCCACGCCCATTTTTATGTATAGCCTCCATACAAACTTACCGCCCATTTTCGAGTTTTTATATCAAAACATTTACTATTTCTGAATGAATTCAATTAAATTTGGTAAAATCAATTCCAATGTCCACCTAAGTGAACACTTTCTATATGGTATGGATCGGGCAAATATAACATAAAGCCTCCATACAAATTTGACCAAATTCATCGTGAAATTTAATCTAAGCACCTGGTGAACATATAAACTATTAAAAGTTTTGTGTAACGGGTATTTCAGCTTCGGTTCCACCGAAGTTAACGTTTTTTTCCTTGTTTTTTATTTATTTAATTATTTTTTTTATTTATTTTTTTTTTATTTTTTTTTTTTTATTTATTTTTTCATTTATTTTTTTATTTATTTTTTTATTTATTAAAAAAAAAAAAATAAAATAAATAAATAATTTTATTTTACTTTATTTATTTATTATTATTTATTTATTTATTTATTTTTTTTTTTTTTTTTTTTGAGTTCTTACTAACGCAATGAAGTAAGCCACTTGATAGATTCGAGAAGAATAGCAAAAATATCGAATAATATATTAACAAAGAATCAAACTTTGTATCTCTTTTCAACCTATCATTCTTCTCAAAACGTTCGAATGGTCTATTTCACCCTATCTTATTATCTTATATAAAATCTAGCTATTGTCATAAAAAGTGAAGCCAAAAAATCAAAATAAATTTCCCAGTAAGAATGAAATTCTTTTTCTTTGCACTTAAACTCATTCGCCTCAAACTAGAGATGGGGATGGCTCATCTCAGAATCAAATATTGCAAGTGGCTTACTCCATGCCAACTTTCATAAATTTTAAAGTGTAAGTGCAATCAAGCATAACAGAATTGAAAGCGTTTCACATATTTAATTAAATGCAAAAAAATATATAATAAATTTTTGCATGTCTTTAAAAATTGAACCTGATGTATTAAAAAATCACACTTGCATTAGATACAAATATATTAATGTACGAGTATGTCCTGACATAAAAATGACAAGTACACAATGACGAAAACAAATTGATTAATTTCAGAAGTTAATTAATTCTGTTGTACATTGTACTTGAAAATAACAATAAAATTCTATTATGAGTAGCTAAATCTAGTTATGCATGTGAACAGTGGTACAAGCGAAAAATTATGAAAATTAATACATGAAGGTTATTTTAAATAATGGCTATTAAATCTATGTACATTTTTTTTCTCGATCTAGTTACTGACTCGACAGAACTGTTGCAGAGACGACCCAATGCCAAGTGACTCTTTTTAGAAATATTTACATAGATCGCCTAACTGGCATGTGTTATTCCGCTACTATCTCTTTCTAATTTGCTTATTATATTGCCAACTATAAATGCAATAAGAAGATTTGTGCAAGATTTTGCTAATTGCAATTAAAATATCTGTTGACTTACAAATATAAATATTTATTCATTGCCTTTTGTATAACAAGCTATACAATATACATACTTAAAAGATAATTTGCATATAGCTAACATTTTACAACGCAAAGCTGCTTAAGTCTGTTAAAGACAAGAATATGTTTACCATACTATAAACACTAGCAAACAAGTGTGTTGCCACTTCAGCTGGAAAATTGAAAAATAAAAAGCACTAAAGCTGCAAGCATATTGTTTAAGCATATTTATGCTTAAGCTTTGGATAGACACCATATACATATATGTTTTCACATACATATACGCGTATAGTATATACGACAAGACGAGAAACACTAACTAAATAAATAGTATCTACACTGATTTGCAAACAAAAAAAAAAAGAAAGATCGCTGAAGTCGAGTATGCTCGACTTCAAGATACCCTGTACCCAATCTATATGTACCTTTAGTTACGTTCTATTTTAAAATTTTTGTTGGGCCTACCCGTATTGGTCTATTTCATTGGGACTATCATAGACATAATTTATACTAAATTTAAATTTTCTAGAATAAAAAACAATGACGTTTTTATGTAAAACCCAATATTTTAGGGTAAATTTGTATGGGGGCTATACCTAAAATTTTGTTGGTCCTTTCCATATTGGGATATTTTATTGGGACTATCATAGACATAATTTATACTAAATTCAAATTTTCTAGAATAGAAAACAATGACGTTTTTATGTAAAAACCCAATATTTTAGGGTAAATTTGTATGGGGGCTATACCTAAAATTTTGTTGGTCCTTCCCATGTTGGGATATTTTATTGGGACTATCATAGACATAATTTATACTAAATTTGAACTTCCTAGAATAAAAAACAATGTCGTTTTTATGCAAAACCCCAAAATTTTGGGGTAGATTTGTATGGGGGTACTCCTTAAAATGGGTCTAGAGAAAAACCGTTAGTAAGTGCACACTTGACGGCCTAGGAGAGTCTAAGTTTCAATTTTGAAAGCTCTACCTCTTATACTCTCCGAAATAATCGTTTTCATACGGCAGACAGCATGACAGACGGACAGACGGATGGACGAACGGACAGACGGACGGACGAACGGACAGACGGACGGACGAACGGACAGACGGACAGACAGACATAGCTAGTTTGACTCCCCTTCCAATGCTGATCAAGAATAAATATACTTTATAGGGTCTATCTTGCCTCCTTCTGTCTGTTACATACATTCCGCAAACTTAATATACCCTTTTACCCTTTGGGTACAGGGTATAAAAACATAAAATAAATAAGGTCTTGTAAAGGTGTCAAAAAAATACTCTGAAGCTGTGCAACTCTGCTGCAGTTTGTACACCTCAAAAGATACTCAGCATTTAAGCAGACTTCTGCTGTTATTTGTAAAATTTTTTTGGTGCTTGTTTTCCAACACTGTTATTGCACCGATGCACATAAATATTTTAATCGAGCATCTTTGTAGCACAAATTAGTGCAAGATTTTTTTTAATAAAACAACATTTTTCATGCAGTACAAAACCAGGAGAATATCTTATTTATTAATTTATGCCAAAAAAAAATTTAAAGCAAACATTTTTTAGTAAGGTAAATAAAGCCACAAAAAGTAAAAAAACCACAAAAAATGTAGCTATGTTAGCTGCTAAAAAAAAAAAAAAAGATTCAAAATTAAATAGATTCGCAAGAACAAAAAAATTCAAGTGCTGCTGTGTTTTTTGTGTATTTGTTTTTGTTGTTGTACTTGTGCGCTTCATTTCATATTTTCAAATTATATACATTTTTTTTTTTTTGATTATATAATTCACTTTGCTTTTACTTACTTACCGCTATCACATTCCTCATTAACATTCATTTCTAACATTTTTGTATGTGTTATATCCTTGTGTGATGCCAGAAACAGCACCACATCGCGTTTCTCATTCTTAATGGGTACAATGTCAAAAAGACACCAAAATGGCGTACCTGTAAAATAGAAATATAGTA
This sequence comes from Leucophenga varia, assembly GCA_018903435.1. NCBI lineage: Eukaryota > Metazoa > Arthropoda > Insecta > Diptera > Drosophilidae > Leucophenga > Leucophenga varia. The sequence goes on along the minus strand of JAEIFJ010000935.1, from coordinate 3,351,462 downwards.
AAATTATTTGGTTACTTTAATAAAAAAATTATTTATAGTTTCAGAATTCATCATACCATATACAAAAACCCTCGAATATCAAGTTTCAAGTAAATCTGATAAAATTTTAATATTTTCGTACGCCATATTGGATACCACCATATTGAATTTTTGAAATCTGACTGCAGATTTGTAATCAGCGACCCTAGGAACATTGCTACTTCCAGTATTTCTTAACTTTGGATGTTAATAAGTTACTATGTTAATTTTTTTCCAACCCTCCTTAACATAAGTGGACCCCCTACTCTAAGGGTGCATGCGAATAATTTGGAATAGGTTCTCATTTTAAGAGCAGAACAAAGTTCAACCTTCAATTACAGACAATAACGGAGATCGTAGCACGTCAGGGGTTCTACTCTAAAAAAAAAAAACGCTATTTTTAGTGTTTTTAACCCCATTTCCTCCGAAAACCTGACCTTCGGAAACACTAGATCCCATTTTATTTGCAACCGAAAATTGGTAATTATTTTATTTGTAACCGATTGCAGTTTTTATCACGCAAAGAAACATTTTGAAAATAAACGTAACATTCGTGATTTTCCAGAACACGTATAATTACGTCGTACAAATAAATTTTTTAATATCGTAAATCGCAAAATTTATGCAATTACAGGAACATGACAAATAATTAATTTCAATTAAATAAATATTAATTTTAAAGCATATCTCATTGCCAATAATAATGAAAATGATGGTAACAGCTGTTGCTGTTGCATGCTTCAAGTCAAAGTACACACACACACCACATACCTACATACTCGTACATACATGAAATTTGTTCGTTTACGCATCTTTATGCAAATCATTGATGCAGCATATTGACAGAGACAGAACGTATTGATGCGAAATTCATTAGCAATTTGTGGCATTTGTGGTTATTTTTGAGTTTTCTCAACTCACATTGGCAACAGCTTTAATTCAAATGGTTTTTGGTAATCAAATGTCGCTTGAAGCAAGCTTTACATTAATGAAGAACTTATACAGAAATGTTCTAAAAATTCAAATAAAGTAAACCAAAATTGTATTTAATTTTGTTTGCTTATCGATTTTTCTTCAATAACTTATGCAAAATTAAATTCAATGTGTACAAACAACTTTGGCTATATTTAAATAATTAATAAGTGTCTTGTGTCTGCGTTTATAGCAAATCTTTAAAGAGAAAATAGTAAACAAAATGTTGCTTCATTATGCATATACTCGTACATATATGTTAGTACGTTCATTAATTATGTATTTCGCTTGGTATTCTTGATAGTTGAAATCGAAAATTCGATAATGAATGTACTACATGCCATAAGCTGTGGTATTCAAATTTAGAATATGCAGTCGTAACTGTGCACGATTTGGAATGTGTTGTATAATGTTTCATAAATGTTTACCATTTTGAAGTGCATCGTAATCGTAATGAGTTTAAAAATTTAGCAATGTTAGGCAATGTTAGGCTGAGATACATTGAAATACATTAAAATTTTGCGGACGTTCCAGGAAATTTGTCTAATCTCAAAACTACCGAAAATGTGAAAAGTGAAAAAGTAACTACGAAGAAGTAACTAAATAAGACTGATAAAGACAAATTCCTTCTAAATTTTAAGCTAAAAATTTCCCATTTTAAGTTAAAATTTTCACGGTCTGAAATAAATTTGATTTTTAAAGCACAAAAGACAACGAAGTTTTTTTACCTAAGAACGAACATTCAAACGAATACTTTCTTATAACCTGAGTACGCCTTACGCCATTAATACCGGGCCTCGACTGATACACAGACCGAATCTAAGTTTAGGATCTATACTTAGCAAATTTAAATAATCAGGGCGAGCATATTCTGTAGTCAACTTAGGCTTTTAATCCGGAATGAGACGATTCTTTATACTCTGTACCCAAGGGGTAAAAGGCTAGCTATGCCTGTCTGCCCGTGCGTCCGTCCGTCTGTCACGCTGTCTGCCGTATGAAAACGATTATCTCAGAGCTTATAATAAATAGGGCCAACATATTTGAAACTTAGACTCTCCTGAGCCATTAAGTAGTCACTTAAAAACGGTTTTTCACTAGCTGTTTTCAATTCCAACCCAAACTTTTGGCGTTTTGCATAAAATCTTCTTTGATTCTAATTCTAGGAACTTCAAACTTTGTACAGGTTATGCCTAAGATGTGAAATATGCTAATATGGGTATGACCAAAAATATTTTTTAAAAAGCCATCATAAAAATGTACCCCCTTTTTTTTGACTTTTTGTATGAAAATCCAATACAAGAATGTATGGTACGAAAAAAGACTTAACTAAAGGTACATACAAATTGGATACAGGATGTTTTTCGGGGCCGACTTCAAAGTTCTTGCTTTTTTTATATCTGTTCAAAATCAACCTGATTACTTTACAGCTTACTGGAGTTACCAGATATTACTCGTTCCGATCATTACACGTTCTCGTCGGCCCCTTATAATTTGACAGAACTACTTTTGGCAAATTTCGGGCCTTAGTTTGGTAGATTTATTTAAACAGTGTTCCTATACTTTTAGAAGTATAACAAAAATGGCTTATGCAATTTTCAATTTCACTAAACTATTGTAACGCTTAACAACCAATTCAATCAACTTTATACGCTTCTTGTCAAAGTATAAAATTTCAGTCATTAATAATAAAACAATATAGAAGATCATTAGCATAGATATTAAATAAAATGTCTGCCAGGCATGGACACAAAATAATTAATAATTTTCACAATAAAAACGTTGCGGCAATTTAAACGACCACAAATAAAACGAATCATTTAAAAGTTTTATCTTTCGCTCTCTCCTTTCTCTCTCTCTGTCTCACTCTTTCTCTCTGGTTACTAATTAGAAAACTTTGGCAGCACTTAAAGATGGTCTGAAATTTATGAATTAAGTGTGCTAAGTAAGTGCACAATTGCCTTAAAAGGAACAAGGACACGAAAGAGAATACAGGAAGTAACACTATTTATATAGCAGCAAGAGCAGCAGGAGCTGTTGTGCTCATTAATCGTGACCTCATTAAACAATATATTAAATGCTATAGTATAGCACGTGGAATGTTTGCCTTTGAACGTGTAGAAATGCTCTAGACTATTTATTATATACAAAATATGTATGTAACCATCTTTATATACTCTTCTTGCTACCGAGGCTGTTTATAAGTATTTATGAGCACAGAACAGAAGGCGGCAACGTCGAGCATCATATGCAACGCAGCAGTTTATTTTGAGACAAAAGCGCTAAACAATGGCATTGAAAATGGCGATACTATGCAGCATTAAGGATGCGCTTAGTATAAAAAAAAAGTCGTTATTGTTGTTGTAGTCTATTGACTCAATAAACTGTCATAAACATGCGTTAGCAATACGAGGAAAAACAACAACAATAACAAATATTTAAAACTATTTAAGAATATTGATTACATTTTATTTTATTTAATGTTAAACTTGTGCAACTTTCTAAATAAAATTAAAAGTCAATACCGCAATTTGTGTTAAACTAAAACCAAAAATTTATTGAAGTTGAACGAAAGTAAAACTTTTTTATTGTTGCACAACCACAGTTGAAATTGTATTAATCCTTTGGTTACAGGTTTCCTATATACACAAAAGAAAATACAAGATGAAACTTTTATTTCGGTTAAACCAAAGCACAAATACATTTCAAACAAACTGTTGGCGTCAATAATGTATCGCTAAGGAAAGTAGGTGGTTGTCAATGATACCATAGAACCCAAGTAAGCAGCACATATGGCAAATTTTAAGCTAACAATCGATCTCTCTTTTACCTGACTTAGTGATACGCCTACAGGTCAAATGGCTAAAGATACAAAGCTGAAAATTTACAGTAGATGTGTATCATTGAGAAGAGGAGCACTAAGGCAGGATATTGGAAAATTTTGACAAGCTGCCTAATGGGAGCCCAGAAACCGGAATTAATTGACGTAGAGACTTGAAACTGGGCGCTTTGGAAAGATTCATTGCGTACTCAAGTGATTTTCGAATCTTTGACCTTGAATCCATTGGTGGATTTTTAAACCAGGGCCTAATGCTGGCCTTGAAACCGAAAAAGCCATATCTTTGATAGGAGAATACCCTGATATTGGGCGCAAAAGATGGAAACGATGGTGAAAAAAATGCTAACATGATCAAAAAGTTTTCGACAATCTAGATACTTGACATACGGTTCTTTTGGGTTCAATATTTAACTTGGCGACTATGTTAACTTATCATTTGCTAGGCGGACAGACGCTGGACCTTGCAACATCGACTCTTCTCTCAATACTTATAATGAATATTATGAATATAGTTGACAAGTAGAAGGAAAAAAAAATAATAAAAAAAGAGGAAGGTATGTATGAGCGTTTTATGCTATAAATACCCGATGCACAACACATTTGTAAGAATAATGTGCCTATTGTGGGCACCTTTAAGTTTTTAGCACATAACTTATAACAAAATGCATTTTATCCAAAATTCATTACCTTTCGTATATGCTTTTTTTCAGGGTAAGAATACAGCCAATAGAGTGCCCACAACCAGTCACATAAGGGTGCCCACAACTAGGAGGGTGCCCACAACTAGGAGGGGTGCCCACATGTAGCACACTTACTCTATTATATGCATGAAATGATGTCGACTCGTCTCAACGAGCTGTTCCATAATATATAAACGGCCTAAAATGTCTCCCTTGCTACATGACAAACCTTCCGATAAACATTTAATACACGTCCTGCATTTGAATAAGGAAGAAAACTTAACTTTGTTATCGCTTGCGTAAAAACTTTTAATGTGGTTATCAGTTTAGCAAAACTTTAAGTTGCTTTATTAATTTTTCAATACACGCTGTCAACTGTTGTCTGCCCTTCTATAAGGCTGTCTGTCTGTCTCTCTGTCAGTTTGATATATTTTTTTTTCTAACTAACGTTGCTATTGAAGTTAGATATTCACGTAGAAACGTAACCGATTTAAAACTTTTACTGTAAAATTGTATTATTGCTTCTCTTTTTTCTTTTATTTTTTTCAAACAAAATAAATTGACAACAAATGAAATTTTCACGAATTTTTAATTAAAAATGAAAACAATTTCTATATCATTTATTTTTCGCTCTCTTTCTATCATGTTTTTTTTTTTTTTTTTTCTTTGTTTACTTTTGCGACTTACCATCCTTTTTATAGAATATAACTTCCAACTTAAGTTCCAACTTGTTTAAAAGACTTTTCTCAATTTGTTGTTTGTGTTCATCTTTCGTTTCCGGTCCGTAAAGAAAATGACAGGAACAACCTGTAAGTTAAATAGCAGCAAGGAGTAAAATTGAATTACTGAAAATTCATGTAAATGAGCGTCAAGTTGTCGTCGTCGTCATTGTCGTCAAGTGAAATAAAAAACAATAAAATGTATAAAGCTGTTGTTGTCATTTTTATTGTTATTGTTATTTCTGTTAGCTCACCCTTTTGCATAATTTGCGCGCGTGAATATCCTGTCAAATCCACGAAGCCATCTGAGCAATAAACAATTGGATTGCCATTTGCCTGCGCATTGCCAAGCACAAAATTTGAATCTGTTAAAAAAAAAAAAAAAAGGAAAAAAAAAAAAAATAAGAAATGAACATCAATCAAAATAATTTTTTTTTTTCTTTTTAAAGAAAAATAATTCAACATTTTTACGCTATACAAAAATTTCTAAGCCAATTAAAAGCGTATTAAGGTTACATTGCAACCTAACAAAAATATTTTCTCGCTATTCACAGCAAAACTCGCTTTGTCATTATTCTTCGAAAAGCGTTAGCTTTGTAATCAAAGTACTAGATATGAACTTATGTGTTATTCCAAGAAGTTCCTAACAAATAGTCTTTGTTTTTTATTATCATTTCATTACATTTTTTTTTTTTGTATACACCTTTATGGCATATAAAACATTTCTAAAAACACATAGCTTCCCTAACAATAAGCCAAATATGAGTTTGATTCTTATTATTTTGTTGCTGCTTTGTTTTTAATATTATGCGTAAATAATATAAACATAACAATGCTATTTTCCATGGCAATATGCCGTAGCATAAGAAAACAAGAGTCCATAAAAATTCATACAAAACTTTATGCGAAATACAAAATACGTCCAAAAAAATATAAATAAAAGCATTTAATGGCAAAGCAGTGCGATTTAGTGCTTCACTGCCGCTCATCGCTGTGTAAGTGTGGTCAGCAAAGATTTAAGCGTGTATGTAAGTATTAAAAAAATGTTTTGCACGTTTAGTTGTTTTTTGGTAAGTTTAGATTTTTGATTTGAAATAAAAGTGGCAACGTATTTTACAAAAAGGCTAACTATTACCTATTTTATTAAATATTCTATTATATTGTTTAAGCATGCTTAAAGTCCAACATAAATAAAATAAGAAACTAAAATTTTGTATTTTGTTTTTATATTGCACCTTGAGCCTGTTTAAATAAAAGTAAAATATTATATTTTTAGCCAGTAGCAACTTAAAGTATGCAACAGTTTTTTTTTTTTTTTTTTTTTTTTTGATTCGATTTGTCGTTTCATGTAAGTTTTATATAAAAAAACCTTATTTTTTTTGCAATCAATTTAAGAAAACATTCATTATCTCGACGAGAGAAGCCGATTAAACCATGCACATCTGTCTTTGTCTGTTTTACAAGCCTAACGAACCACAGCATTTTTGAACGATGGCTTTAAACCGTGATCGATATGATGAGGCATATGAAAAATGGAAAAAATTACATTCGGTGATTTTTTCACAGTGATTTAAAAATCACATTCAGTGATTTTATCACAGTGATTAAAAATCACAGTAGCACATGGTGACTAAAAGTAGCGATCGACAACTTTCGAGTACTTTAGTGTACATGTTTAGTTATCGTCGATTTTATGTATCGCTCTTTACGAACAGTGAAATTATTCGGTTAACAGTGATTGGTGCTTTTATCACTTTTCGCGAATCGTTCATATTCGCTTGAACACCGAACCTGTGCAAATTCGCTGGTACAATAAAATACGAATAGAAAGCGAACTGTGATTTAATCACTGTTTTGCAGCCACTGTGATTTTTAATCAAACTGCAACTACTTCGCCTTACAAAATACCAAGACCAAGACTTTTGTGCGAAAAACGTTTACAAATTCTCATAAAATTTTCTCTTTTTTAAAATTGCCAAATTTTAACCAAGCCACATTTGCTTTACGTACTTATTTCCCGGGCCTAAACGGACATTTTTTTTTTTTTAGAAAATTTACAATCTTAAATGCTATAAAGCTTTTGAGAAATTTTATGAATAGCAAAAAGTCATTTGTTGGTAACTTTATGCCCACGCAGACAATACACAAACCTTTAAGTGTGTGGGTGTGTGTAGCATTAAGCTTGCAATTTATGTCGGTATTCATTAAACAAATTAATCAAATATTTACATTTGATTGTCATTATTGCCAATTCATTGGTAAAGCGTGCTTGCGTTGCAGTTGAAATAATAATTAAAGAGCTGTCATTTCATTTGCTTTTCATTCGAGAAACACAAGCTAAAGTCGAGCATGTTTGACTGCAGGCTTTAGAATATATTTAAACAACAAATTTGCAATATTTTTGAAAATTTAATGGAAAAAAACCAAAGTTTCCATGAAGTCTTGCCGTTAGAGATAAATTAAAGAATACATTTTGCTATTTAAACATTTTAATGTGCGCTTCATAGCTGCAGCGTTCAGCTACTAATTAATCCGCTAGAGAACTGAAAACAAAATGAATTTCAGATACAAACAGACACACATACATAGCTACCATTGTATATAACAAAAAAAGCATAGGCATATTGTCATTATTTTCGCAACAATTAACTTGAAAGTGCGCATTCGACCGTCTAACCGAACAACTAGCAAAATTCTCGTATTCGTCCTTCATTACTTTCAAATGTTCATTCGCTCGCTCGCTCGTTCGTTCGTTCGTTCATTTGCGCTGCCATTCAACTTCATAGATACATTTTTTGCACTATGCATTTTTTTTCTTCCGGTGCCTTTGGACAATTTTATGCAAATATACGCCTGCGTTATACAACGCGAATTCAAGAGACAGCCTTAAACTGTTTTTTTTTTTTTTTTTTTTTTTTGATGCATACAAACCTTGCTTGCCGCAAAACGCTTTCATCATGCAGACACATCAATTCCATTTGATTGATTTTTAGTCTTACGCTGTACTACGGTTGCAGTTAAGTTGCACTTGGCATGCTGCTAACAAGAATTTATCATCAGCAACAAAAACTGCAACAGCATCTCTAATTGATTAGTGAGTGACACAGAAACGTGCTTAGGATACGTACTGTGTAACTGAGAGTTTGCGTATCGATAATTTAGTTTGTAAACGCATGTTTAACACTTGTTTGCGTCATTTCCTTTTTTTTTTTTTTTATAAAATATTTTTTTTTTTTTTTTTATATTTCATTTAAGCTCTTTTTATTGTTGCTGCTTAATAATGCTTTATATTTATCCTTGCAAATAATCTCGTTGACCTATATTATTGTATTTATTTTTCTCCTTCCATTAAAGTTTATTACTACCTTGAAAAAACGTATCTTAATTAAATATTATCACTGTTGACAAACATAATATCACGTATACGCGTAGTATTATTTTTTTTTTTTTTTGTCTTTCTTTAATTAAATATTTTTTCGCTGTAATAACAAAAAATATTCTTTGTGTACATAAGTTAATTCATTTAATTAAGTGGTCAACACGAAATGTTGCTGATGTAGTATTTATTTTTATAATATTTACTTGACTCTTCAGTTGTCTAGTTTATTAAATATGAGCTAATCTTGCATAACGGACGTTACGCATACTTTTAATATTAGCGCTTGGTAAGATATACATTTTAAAGTATAGAAATAATATATAGCTATGGAGTAGTACTTTTAAATGCTACTATCGAAATTTGATTAAGTTTCTTAAGCAACGATTTAATTAGTTATAAAGTTCCATTGCGGACGTTACATAAATTGAAATATACATTTTCGAAATTATTAAAAATTAGTGTTTTTCTTTTGTCTTTTTAAATAAATTCTTATAATCAGAAGCCATGAAAAATTAACTTTATAAATAATGTAGTTTATGGAGCAATTAAACAAGGTGATGCTAAGCGCTCTTCTCTCTCAATATATTCGGTACCAACGCCAATCATATTTAAAAACAACAAAACGAAAGCAAATCGAAGCAAATAAAATAAATATATGTCTATCTCCTTCGCACTTGCAAGACTTAATAAAAAAAAAAACGATCATTCTTGTAACTCGTGCACTCTCAAACGTTTGTATTATTAGGTACCAATGTTTCACTTGACATCACCTTTCATGATTGCACCATGTTGTGTATGAACCAGACAAAACAGTTGAGGCCTCTCAACACAAGTTGTGCAAAGACTGCTGATAGAATTAAAAAAAATGGTTTCATACTTGAAAGCGTAGAGTAAAGATTTTTCGCTGTGGAAGTTTTATATCCCAACAAATATTTACAGTTTATAAATGATTAAATTTTAAAAAAATTAAAGTAAATTTGAACGGAACTACTAAAATGGGATTGGCCCATATTTGTTTATTTATAATTTTTGCTAATGAAATGCGCAATTCTAACGCTCTTAGCATTTTCACGTTATGACGTTTTGAATATTGATTTTATATAGCAAACACCGAGGACAAACTTTAAAGTTTATCGAAGTTTTTAAAAAATTTTTAAATTTAATTAAAAATTTTTTAAAATAAAAGGAGAAAAATTTTTTTTTTTTTTATTTATTTAAAATAATTTTGTTCCTTTAGCTATTAAGAACAGCAAATATAAACATTTGCTGCTTGCTATGCATTCATTAAAGTTTGGTTTTAAGCCATTTTATTGCGATTGAGTGCAAATATTTTGTATATCGAATATACTTTGTACATATATACGCGATAAAGAATAGTATTTATCTAGATATAAAGTTATGTACTTAATACAAAGTACATAGTATTTTTATATTTATACTAGCGGATACCCGGCATGTGCTACTGCGTTTTATGGGCGTTTCGGCTCATTTATAGCTCATAGCGGTGGCATTTTTGTACTTTTTTTTTTTTGAATGTGTAAAAGCATTGTTTTAGTGGTTTAAAATTTAACTTGCTTTAGTGCTTTACAAATGGAACCATTTTTGGACTCATTGGTTAGATGGTTTAAAAGTGCATAGCGGACATAGAAACATTTTTACTATTTTACATAAATATAGATAAAATAAAACGCTAATGCTATTAGTTTCAAAAATTCAAAATGACGAAACGAAGGACTTAAAAAATGTTGTTTCAAGCTTTAAAACATTTACTTGAATTCAAATTGAATTTAATTTTTGCCCATGAAAAACCACAAAACAAGCACTCAAATTGTAAAACTGGGATCTAAGATTAATGCTGTTTAACATTAAAAATAAATAATGCAAAAATATTTGAAAACCTTTAAAGTAACATTTCCTTTTAAATTAAAACCATTTATTTAACGATAATTTTAAAAATATAAAAAATTCACAGAAATACGCACGCCCGCACAAAACGTTTTATGGACGCATAAATGCGCAATCAAATCATAAGAAAATTATGAATCATAATTTATAATAACTTCCTTTACTGTGACACTTTTTCACCTTTAGCACAAGGATAATTGAAGCTTAATTTTATAACGCTCCAATGCGGGCGCTCGAAACTCAAAAGCAACCCATTCATGTAAAAAATGCAAAAGCTACGTTATTCACGCATAAAAGTTGCTATTTTTGAGGTTTCTAACTGATGCAAAAGCAAGAACAACAAAAACTAAGCATTAAATAATCAATTTCAATGCTTGTGTAAGCAGAACAAACGAACAACCTTCGATATGTAAAAGGATTCTGATAAAGCAAACATAAAGCAAGTTACAAAAACCATAGCATACATTAAGGCATACACACGCATCATAAGTTGACGTCAACAATATCAATTTACTTGAAATGTAGACTTAAAAGGCTTCGGGTAAATAGGCTGCGAGTGTCTATTAATGTTGATTTCAAGTAAATGTATATGTATACACGTGGGTGTCGATTGGATAGAAGGGTTCTATATAATAATATGCGTTCCCGTATGTATTTATGTTTATGTCATTGAGTGTTTCGACTTGTGCATGTATGTATTGGGAAGTTATAGTCAAGCCTTTTATATTTATAAATATTCGGTAAAATATAGAAATTGTATAATAAATTTTATATTACATATGCCACACTTTGCGTACAAACGTGCAGAGCATACATATGTATTGTATATACTTCAGTTCCATATATTTATAATTTAAAAAAAAAAACAATTCATAAACTTACGCGTGCCATCGAAACGTGTTGCAATCGTATCCAAAAATGTATTTTGGGGTGCAAGCAGCCCCTTTCGGGCTGGCATTGGATTCGAGGGTCGCCGATATGAACGCTTTTTGCAATATCTATGCGAATCTGCAATAAATTTTTAAAAAAAAGAAAATAGAAAATAGGAAATATGAAATATTTATAAAATGAATCAAATTAAAAAAAATGTACACATATGCTATGTTTGCTCACAACTAAATTTAATTAACTAAAAAAAAAACTTTTGAATGTTTTTTTTTTAAACAATTTTTATTTATTTTTTTATTTATTTATATTTTTTTTACATTTTTCCATCATTTCTTTTGTTTTGTGACGCTGTTTGCTGCGCTTCTATTGCGTTTATATCACACTAAAAATTTTTATTAAATTTTTACTTCTTTTTAGATTTTTTTTGCGTAACAAAGTCAAAGAGTCAACAAATGCATTTGACAAAAGAGCCAAAAATAAATTAAATCTAAAAAATAATAAAGCGCTAAAATATTCCAATGCGCTGATAAAAGTTTTGATATGAAAAAAAAAAAACTTATTTAGCTTAATTTTCCAGTAAGATAAAGTTTATTTGTATACTGCTAACGAGAGTGGTTTGATAAATAATTAAAAAAAAATTTTGTTTTTAGCTAAAAAACTAAACAACTTTTTACTTTTTGCAGCTTAAAAGTATGCAACATATCAAGTCATGCAAAGACTTTAATCAATGCTTGCAATTTGAAACCTTTTGCACAATTGCTGCACTTCAAATACGAAACCGTAACGTAACTGCAGCCTAGCTGTAAGCTAAAGTGTAAGCAAAAAAAAAAAAAAAAAAAAACATCGATAAAAACATCAATTTAACGTCAGCAAGCTATACAAATCGTACTCATATTACGCGTGCTCGCGCGTTATGCGAGCTTTATTGGAAAAATCAGTAGCTGCCGTAGTAGTAGCACGTCATGAAGAATTTATGTCAGATAAAACTGATATTAGCTAACAGCGACCAAACTGAAGTTATTATTAATATTATTACGTCACTACGCTTATCTACTCGTCACAAAATTTTGTACACAAATTGAATTGTTTACTTGGATGAAATGTCAAATCGAAAAAAGAGACTTGAATTTCAGCATTTACTCAAACTTCAATTTTTTTTTTTTTACCACAAATATGTATTTCATTTCCTTCATTTCCTAAACTAAACCACAATTACCAAAGTAATATCAAATATGAAAAAAATTCGTTTATACTTTTGCATATTTTCAACAAAATTGTATATGACATTTTAGTTATTAATGCAAACATACGAGTATTGCATACATTCAATGAACATCTTTCTATCTAGATACATCTACGTACTTGTTTGTATCTAGTATGCAAGCAAGCATGCTTATATGTATGTCTGTATCTATGTAATTTTCATTTCCGCACAATTCCACATGATTAGATTGCATTGCATACATACTCGTATATCAAAAATGTTTCCTTTATGCGCAGCAAGCAGAAAATATTGGCAGAGTTATGCCTTCATGCAAACAGCCTATTTTAGTTTGATAAAAAAAAAAAAAAAAAAAAAAAACAAGAGGCAAAATGGCATGGAAATTATGAGTTGAATAAGTTTTGAAAGAGTAAAGTACTACATAGTTGGGACCTAATAAAATGTAATAAAACCAATGCATACACTCAAAACAAAATATGACAAAAATACTATTGTACAAAACATATTCGTAGAATATACGAAACATTTCGTAATTTCTTATACGAAAAATTTTTGTTATATCTTGGCACACGTGTAGAGAAAAATTGGTGTGTATCCTAAAAAGTTTAAAGCAAGAGTGCAGCCGGTTCAAAAATGTTTTAGGGTAAGGTGACCATGCAAAACTTTAACTTATTTTAAATTTAAAGTGAATTAATTACGTATCAAAAACAATAACGTATCAAAAGCAATTATTTAAATTAAAAATGATAAATAAGTGTAGCAAGGCAACCTTAATTACTAAATCACCATGGCAAACTGCACCAAAACTGAAATCAATGTTAACCGATTCGCAACTTTGGCTTCAAAGGTATAGAAAATCTTAAAATAATATATTTAAAAGGCATGTTATGCCTGCAAAGCTTCTTTGAACTGCATGCAAGCCGATATATATCTTTAAAACGAATGAAACACCTTAAAAATATTAAATTATAACTCTAAATTCGTAATTTTCCAAAATTTGTTAACAAAACTTAATTTTGCTCAAAAATAAAAGTTATAGCAAGTTACTTTCTTCAAGAGAAATATGCCCCGATTGTTTAGCGACATTTTCCCTAAGAGTGCAACTTCCTATCACCTCTAGCTTTTGATTGAAGAGAGAAGAATTGAGATTTTAATTCAATTTGAACAATGTATTGTGATGAACCAACGTAGCATGGTGTAATTAAAAAAGAAAGTGATATCAAGCGCTCTTGCTCTCTCAATATATTTTGTACCAACGCCAGTCATGTTTAAGACAAACAAGGAGAGCTAAGCGAAGCAAATAAAATAAACATATCTCTATCTCTTTTGCACTAGTAAGAGTAAATAAAACAACCGAGCATCTATTTGCTTATTCACTCCATACGCTTGCATTGCCAGGTACCAATGTTCCTCTTGACATCACCTTTATTATACCACCGTTGCCCAAAGAATAATTCAATCGCTCTTGCTCTCGCCATTTTTGCGTACCAAAGTCAATAATTTTCAATGTTATGAAAAACTTATTTGAAAAACTTACTCCGATTTATTAAAAAAAAGCTCTCTCTTTCACACACTGTTCGCATGGTACCAACGCCACACTTGACACCACCTTTATAAGTCCACCGAATCTCAGTGGCTTTATCATGTGAGTGCATGTGCACATATCGGTATGTGGCATCTTGAAATCAAAATATTACCCAAAATTGTAGTTTTAATGCCCACAAAAATCATACCTAATCATTTATATGTTTATGACAGTTAAATTTTTTTACCACAAGAGAATATATAACACAGTGGCGACTATTAGTAAACAACAATCAGAACGACAGAAACACTTAGTTTTTTTTTTTATGAAAATTATTAAAAATGGCAATAATAAATAATCAGCAAAACAACAACAACATCTTTTTTTTCACACGCTGCCAACATGTAAAAATAAAATCAAAGAGAAGCAAAAGCAAAAGCAAAAACTGATTTATCCTGCGGCACAAATGTACCTATTAATTCAAGTTCACACACGTTGTAAAAATCTGTAACAAGTTTTTTTTCTGTTGTTTCGCAATTCGCTTTATGCGCGCCATTTTGTTAACAGGAAACGTGAGGCACAATGGCAAAAGGAAATGAAAGAAAAAAAAAAAATGTTGTAGCTGCAAAACAGGAAAAAAAAAGAAATAATCAAGTTAAGTTGGCATTAAGCCTAAAGCAGCCCAAATGGCTTGTAACACAAAATACGCGCCAAGCATTTTTAATGCCACTTAAGTAAATACCAAACATTGCAGCAGAAGGATATATTATATATTTATGTATATGAAGTAGGCTTTATGTAATTTGCTTTTTTACTTTTTTAATATGCGCACGTATTTTTTCACCTTTTTTGTTATTAATTTAATATAATTTCTCCGAAGAAACTTATTGTATTTTTTTATTCTACGAAAAAATGTTGTTTCTGATAGATGCCAGCTGCACTTTAATTATGCATTTATAAGTTTAATTTATTAAAAATAAAAAAAACGCACAAGGCATGAAGAAAGGGACATGCTATATACTGACATAAGGATCGTGATTTTGACATAAGTATCGCGATTTTTATCGTGATATTTGCACAAAATTTATTTGATTTATATTGAAGAGCAAACCACAGTCAACGATGTCAATCATTGAGTTTAAAAGAACACCACAAAAAGGGTCAACAGAAAAATTTTTATTTCTCAATAATGCTGTGCACATTTTAAGTAAAAAAAAAAAAGAAACATCGTTTCAATGCCATTGCAAATTGTTATTCAATCGAAAAGATACAAAATCATAAAATTGCATTTCAATCGAATTGAGAAATTATTCTCTTAAAAAAAATTTCATTTCAATCGAATTGAGAAATTTTTCTCAAAAAAATATTTTATAAATCGACATTTTCCAAATGTTTAAAACAAAAACAAACTACTACAATAATAATTTTATAAATATAATAATTATTTTTAACATTTTTATTCGAAATATTGTCAAAACAAATCTACATGCATAATTTTGTTATTTTACAAATTATGTTCATAATTATACTCATTTGTTCGACTTCAATGCACAATTATTATATTTTAAAATAATTTTTTTTTAATAATACTCGTACTAGCTGGAAATACGCGACTTTGCTCGGTAGATATTTTGAGCTTCAAGCAGTCACATATTTGTTGAAAATGTCAACAGAAACCAAGCTTGATTCTCGATTTGAATAAATTTTCAGCTTTCATGTCAGTCTGTCTGTCTGTCCGTCTGTCCTTCTGTCCGTCTGTTTGTTGCTAGATTTATTCGATGAAGATACAAAAATATTGGGCTGAAATTTTAAACTTAAGCTTTTCTCGGCAACGACTAGGTTAAGTTCGAAAATGAGAGTGTCACGCCCATTTTTAGGTATAGCCCCCATACAAACTTATATTTTTTTTTATTTTTTGTTTAAAAAAAGTAATAATTTATGAATTTACGTCGCTCCCAATATGGGTAAAAACATTTTCTTTTGTCATCCAGGGTCAATAACCAAGACGCCACGCCCATGTAACGGGTATTTCAGCTTCGGTTCCACCGAAGTCAGTTTTTCCTTGTTTTTGCATAAAAACGTCATTGTTTTTTTTCTAGGAAGTTCAAATTTAGTATAAATTATGTCTATGATAGTCCCAATAAAATATCCCAATATGGGTAGGACCAACCAAATTTTAGGTATAGCCCCCATACAAATTTACCCCAAAATTTTGAGTTTTTTCATCAAAAACGTCATTGGTATTTTATTCAACAAAATTTAAATTTAGTATAAATTATGTCTATGATAGTCCCAATACAATATCACAATATGGGTAGGACCAACAAAATTTTAGGTGTAACCCCATTCAAAGATATTACCCGATTTTATAAAGTTTTTCTATTAAAATAATTAAGGAGTTCTTCGAGTAAAATAGAACCTAACTTCAGGTACATAAGATTGGGTACAGTGTATCTTGCAGTCGAGCATACTCGACTCATTTTTCTTGTTTTCGAAATGATTTGGTGTTCGTAATTTCGATTGCGATGTTAATAATTTTACGTTTTCATTACTTTTGTATTTGACTTGTCTTAATGATGAGTCAATGTCAAATTTTACTAGTTTAATATTTTTTACTAGCGGATATTTCAGTTTTTCCCGTTTCCGTATGAAAACATACAAAAAAGCACTAAATAATACCACATTTTTTTAAAACATATAAAAACATAAAAATGTTTGCATGGGAAAAGTCGAAAATGGACTTCATAAATTAACCGAATGTAACTAATGCTTTATTTTAATAGTCTATAATTATACTTACATGGTTGCCTTTCAAATGAAACCGGTTTGGGTCTCATCCATTGGACAGTTTCAAAATCCATAGCGGACATAGAAATCTATGTATAATTTTATATACATAGATTACAATTTTCACTTTCTTTTTAAGGAAAAGAGAGAACTTTTTGATAAGTTTTCACTCTACTTAATAGCGATTCTTTCTTATTAAAAACGAACTATTCTAGATTTCGCTTCACTTATTCATTCAAGTATTCGATTTTCATTCGCAAATCGATTCGAATTGAAATGGAATCGATACACAATCAATCGAAATGAGAAACACCAATTTTCGAATACGACTCGTTATACTTTGAAATCGAATTCGCAGAGGTTTGGTGTAAGGCATTCATCAAAATTCATTTTAGGCATTCCTCACTCGTTTTAAAGTGTAAAAGGGTTTTAGCCAAAACTCTAGTAGAAATGTGTGTGTGTGTGTTTTCGGTGACATCCCTGATAGACTAGTTTATTAACTGCTGGCAACTTTATCATAAAATGAATTGTGTGCTAACAGCGAAATTATTTTATACATCTTTACGTGCCTACAACTAAAACGCCTTTGCGAATAAATTATCTAATAAAAACTCTGTGAAATTCGTAATTTGTAACAATTATGCAAACGTTGCGTTGTGTTGTGTGTGCTCCAACCCTAAAGACCAAAGATTCATATTTCTAATTGCTGTCAATATAAAACTAAACGAGCACATTTTCAAAGGCATTAATTACGCGTTGCGGACCGTAATTATAAAACAGTTTTCAGCAGCTCAGTTAATACGCGTTAGCAACTTGTAAATGTGCTAAGCAAAAATTCGAGTAAATAAAAAATATCAAACGTAAAATGAATTTAGTAAAATATTTAATTATATTTCTAAGCAGTTATGTGTTGCATATTGAAAGTGCAAAGGTTAGTATATATATTTTTGTTATATTTAATTCAAAATTTATTCTATAAATTACTTTTTTAGCATGGCTATGAATTAATATTTGAGAATTTTACATGCACAACGGATGATACAGCCTCGACATTGCTAAAAACACAAACTTGTGGCCTTAATAAGAGCACCAAACGACGCTCATTAAATTTGGAAATTAGTTTCAAAGAAAATCTAAGCATTTTTGATTTTTATATTTCGATAACATTTCCACGATACAGAAACAATTTTGAGCTTTTAAATATTACCATAAATGGCTGTCATATGTTGTCGAATAAAAACTTAATGCCACTCATTCAAATTGGACGTCAAATTGTTAATCGTTATAGTAACTTTCCAAAGAGATGTCCATTTCTAAAGCATAAAGTCTATTATATACGTGGATTTCGTTTAGATTTAGAGCTAATACCAGCAATTGAAATGGAAACACCCGTTTATATACATTGGCGCTATCAGAAAAATAATTTATATTTTAGCAAAGCATATGTTGTGGGACATGTTGTCTTTAAGAATAAAAGTCTTTAATCAAAAATTGAAGAAAAACAACTAAAAATGAGCATTTTTAAAATTCAAATTAAAACAGAATAGTTTAAAAAACGTTTTACTGCGTGCAAAAAGTAACACGCGCGTTTTCAAAAACCAAAATGCAGCGCAACGTTTGGAAAGCAAAAAATCTTTAGTATTCATTTCATTTTTTTTTTTTATGCTACAAACATAACAAGTTAACTCAATTAAGTTAACAAGAAAATTTCTATTAAACTATAAACTTATTTAGTTGAAAAATTACTCTCACTTGCGTCCTACCCAAACACTCTCTTATCAAATCATTTTTATTAAAACAATTCATTAACAAGCTATTTTCATTTATAAACTAAAAAAAATATAAGGAAATGAGTTGTGGAAATATATAAAATGGCGGATGTAACTATAAAAAGAGTAAGAGTTTGTTGCTATGAAACATTAAGACAGACAATAAGGAAAAGGGTAAATATTTGAAATTCAAGAAAGTAAAATGTCATTAGTTACTGTTGAATATCAACAGTCTAACTCAATCTATCTAACTGACAGACTGTCTGTCTGTCGTAAAATATAATACCGTAAATACACACATTCATATCGTCTACGAGTACATATGTCTGTCTGTCTGTCTGTCTGTTAAATTCCGACATTGAGTTATTTAGTGAAATCAGCATCTTGTTACTATATAGTATATATGTATGTATTGAGTAGCGTAATCCTCTCTAACAATGCCACAAACTAGCTGACAACATAACAGAAAAGACAACAACATAGTTGCATACTAAAGTAATTGAACAACATTTGTTGAATGGTTTGAAACAAATTGTAAGCGAACAAGTAAAATACTACATAAAAAATAGACAGACAGACAGACAGACAGAAGAGAGAGAGAGAGAAGACAGGCAGACAATATTCGAATAACTGAATGACATATTGTACAATAGCAGTTTGAAGGACGAGTGATGTGTGGAGAGAAGCGTGGAGTGGAGTGTATAAATGTATAGCATACTTAGCTGCTGGCAGACAGACTGGCATTTTATATGAGAACGAACATAACAAACATCTGTGTGACTTGCCTCCAGAGACAGGTGGCTGATTTTCTGCAATATTACCTCGAGTTAAAGGTTAAAAAGACACAGCTGATGTGATGTGTTTTGCAGCCTTTATATTTTTTCACACTTCATGCACATATTGTATCTTATTTTATAAAAGTTTATACTAGGTATTTATATATATAAAATATGTATTGTACTTGAATTCAAGAAAATACAATTTTTTTTTTTTTATTAAATAAAATTAATATTTTATGTGTCATATATAAAGCATATGATGTGTTATACTTTTGTTAGATTTTTAAAAAAATGTCATAAAAAACTGTTTTTTGTTGGAATTTAAGCTGATTCTGGATATGAGGCATAGGCATCACAGTTCCAGCGGAAATGATAGCCTTATACAAGTCGTTGACGACATTTTCATACAAATTGTCTCTTGCAAGACTTCATGCATGACATGTCTTGCAAGAATTCATGCATGACACGTCTTGTTAGACTTCCTGCATGACACGTCTTACAAGACTCCATGCATGGCATGTCTTGCAAGACTTCATGCATGGCATGTCTAACAAAACTTCATGCTTGAGATGTCTTGCACGTTAGTAATTTATATCCGCGTATAATAAGTCCAAACTATTTAAAAAGATGCCGTTAGGTTTGTCTTTTTGTTTCGGTAAGTTCATTTTTAGAGACGCTCAACAAGACCAATTGTCGAAAATGTTCATAGAATGATGAAACTCATCTAGTCCAATTGTTCAATAGGTAACCATAAAGAGCCAGTGTCTGAAACGAAGTCTCAAGAGAAGCATGTGGCTATGGAGAAGAAGGACTCGAGAGGCGTTTGAAAATTTAGGGGATAAATCCATAATGTAATTAAATATGTATTGTATATGGAGCAAACGCATCATAAGCCCACTCAAAAAAAAAATAAAAAATAAAAAACTTACTTCCATACTTGGACATTTCTGAAATTTAAATTTCTTGTGAGTCACAACAAAATCCAGGCCCATTTATAGCGTATAGTTCTATGCAAGCCTTTTAATTTAGAAATGTCAAAATAAAAACAGAACGCTGAAGTAATATCTAACCAATTTTTAATTTTTCAAGAAGCATAAAATGGAACCTAGAGTTATTATTGACATCAAAATAATAGACTGATAGTAAATTTACTTGGGACATATTGGACTGAAATTTTTCCTCCATTTTTTACTAAAACATATTTAAATTTTAACTTCCTAAAATAAAAAACTTATTGAAACCAAATTTTGGGTTTGTTGGGGTACCCAAACTGTAAATACGGTCTACAAGCCAAGTCAATTTGAGCCAGACCCATTTTTAGGCTCCAAATAATCGTTTTCATATGCCAGCCTGCAACAGACGGACGGACGGACACGGACAGACGGACGGGACTAATGCAATTTTTTAAATTTTTGAATGAAAATTTGAAAACGAATAATGCTCATGAAGGCTTATGAAAAAATCTTAATAAAGTTTGATGTGTTATACCCCATATGGTATATTGACGTAGGATCAACTTAGACTCTTTAGAGAAATTTAAAAATATCGCTCGGGGAAATTTGACCCATTTTTATCAGTGTATTAAATTTGTATATTATTGGTGTTGATATATCAAACAGTGCTTTTAGACAAAGACTATAAAAAAATATTTAAAGTAAATAAAAATAATTAAAATGTTATGCGGTTTTGCATTGATATGGTTTGTCAGTAATTCAATTAGTTAAAATGTTTGAAATATAAAGAAATTACGATATATTTTAATCTCAAAGAAATATGCGGTTTTGTTTGGCACTTGCCTTTATCAGTGAACACATGTTTGCATAGTAACTAAGCATAAGAAATTTAAAAAAATAATAATAAAAAATAAAGAATTAAAAAATAATCAAAATAATAATAATTTTAAAATTGAAAGTAGCAAATAAAATAAACAAAAAATCAAAATGTTGCAAAGCCACACATGTGGTTGCGCACATATTCTTATCTTTGGGTCTGGTAGCGAATAATGAAACAAAAAAGGGTATACCGCTTATCACTTGCATGTGCGGTCAAACTAATTAGTTTTACGCTAGTTCAAAATTGAGTATAAATAGTTCTGCCAAATGCAACAAACAGCACAGTGCAACTTGCGCTTTAACTGCAAACAAGTCGTATAAACTACTCCCAACCAAAAAAAAACCAACTTTGAATCATCATGTCAGCCAACGAACTCAAGGCACTTGAACTGCTCTTCCAACGTCCATTGGAACCAGTCTTTACGTCCCGAGACAATGGCAAAGCAGCCTTTGATTTACCCGATAGCTACTACACCGATCGCTATCGTGGACAAAATGTTGAGCTACAATCGCGTTTCAACGATGATGTCGACGTTAAGATACCACTGCGTGAACTGAAAAATAAGCCCAATTTGGATTTTACCAACCCACTGGGCAAGCGTGCACAATTTTCGTTGTTCAGCGACAAACACAAGCAAATTGCAAGTCAATTGACGAAAATCTTTTTGGATGCGCCGGATCTAAGCAATTTTACAGCCACCGCTGCCTACTGCAAGGATCGTGTAAATCCAATGTTGTTCCAATATTGTTATGCCGTAGCTGTAGGACATCGTCCCGATACGCGTCAAGTGCCCATACCACCAATTTCGGAAATCTTTCCGGCAAATTTTGTAGAACCATCAACATTCCAGGCTGCGCGTCAGGAGGGTTCGTTGATTACGAATCCAGGCGAGAGAGTAAGTTTTTATAAATTAATTGAAAAAAAAAAAAATATTTTATAAATCGAAATATTTTACTTTCCTTAGATTCACATTGATATACCACGCAACTATACTGCTTCGGATCGCGAAGATGAACAACGTTTGGCATACTTCCGTGAGGATATTGGCGTTAACAGTCATCACTGGCATTGGCATCTTGTCTATCCGACTGAGGGTGTACGCGAAGTTGTTGCCAAGGATCGTCGTGGCGAATTATTCTACTACATGCATCATCAGATTATTGCGCGTTATAATCTCGAGCGTTTCTGTAACAATCTAAAGACCGTGCGTCCACTCAGCAATTTACGTGAAGCAGTGCCTGAAGGCTACTTCCCGAAAATCTTAAGCAGCCTCAATAATCGTACCTATCCGGCGCGTACATCTAATCAGAATCTTCATGATGTCAATCGTGAGGATGCAAGCATTGAAATTGCTGAAGTTGAACGCTGGCGCGATCGTGTATTGGGCGCCATTGATCAGGGTTTCGTTGAGGATGTAAGTAGTGCAAAGTTTTAATTGAATTAATTGAAAGAAAAAAAAATTGTGTTTTTCTTTTCTTAAAGGCCCAAGGCACACGCATACCACTTGATGATGTGCGCGGCATTGATATACTCGGTGACATGGTTGAAGCCTCATCACTTTCGGTTAACAGACAATACTATGGCAATCTGCACAATCAAGGACATACAATCATTTCATTTGCACATGATCCCGATGCACGTCATTTGGAAGAATTCGGTGTTATGGGTGACGTTACTACTGCTATGCGTGATCCAATCTTTTACAGATGGCATTCATTTATTGATTCAGTTTTTAATAAGTTTAAAACGCTACAGGCACCATACAATGCGGCACAACTTGGCTTCAATGGCATCACTGTGGATCGTATTGAAGCAAAGATTGGTGCCGGTAATGCACGTCCCAATACGTTGCTCACTTTTTGGCAAAAATCTGCTGCTGATCTGGCAGCTGGTCTTGATTTTGGTCCAAATGGCAATATTTATGCATCTTTCACGCATCTACAAAATGCACCATTTACGTATACGATTAATGTTACCAACGGTTCGGGTGCCAAAAAACGTGGTACTTGCCGTATTTTCATTGGTCCAAAGGCAGATGAACGCGGTACAGCTTTAACTTTGGAACAAATGCGTCTGTTGGCAGTTGAAATGGATAAATTCACAGTCGATCGTAAGTAAAATGCTGTGGCTCTATAGTATTAAAAAATTAAAATATATCGATTTTATTTATAGTCAATCCTGGTCAGAATACCATACGTCGCCTGTCTACTGATTCGTCTATAACTATACCATTTGAGCGCTCCTTCCGTCCGGTTGGTGCGAAATTCCAACCCACAGCTTCCGATGAACTTGCTACATTCCGCTTCTGCGGTTGCGGTTGGCCACAACATTTATTGTTGCCTAAGGGAAAACCTGGTAATGGCATGCTTTTCGATTTATTCGTCATGATCTCCGATTATGAGGGTGATTCGGTGCAACAACGTAATACAGGGTGCGTAAAAAAAAAAGGCGTGTAAATTTTTGAAATTATATTTGTTTTTTTTTTTAAATAATTTCAGTCCTGATACTTGCGGCGATGCTGCTTCATTCTGCGGTCTTAAGGATAAACTTTATCCAGATAGACGCACCATGGGCTTCCCATTCGATCGTCGTCTACCAGGTGACAATCTTCAAGCGCTTACCACAAACTTTGGCAATATGGCAAAGACCGATTTGACTATTATTTTCAACGATCGCGTTGTTGATAAATAAAAGAAAACACAAAATAATGATGCTGATCTGATCTAATGAACCCAATATACATAACATAATAACATATACAAATATATTATTTACAAATAAAGAAATATATACAATTGCAAGCAAAATTTCATTTCTCTTTCATTAAACAGTTTTTTCCCCAAAAAGCTAAGAACATTATACGAGTATACGACAAATGCTAATCCTCTTAAACATTAAACCTATTTATCAAGTTTGTTTGTGGTTTTCGTAGCAATCGAATAAGCGTAAGACACGTCTTGCTTTACTAATTAGTTGCAAAATAAGTACATGGAACAAAAGCAGCATTACGCATCTAAATAAAATGCCTTATTTGGTTTATCCGTTAATAATACAAAAAAACCTTTCATATGTATGCTACGATATGACGTATTTTATTTTAAACGATATCGCATCAACGTTTAGCGCTTTGCTTTATCAAACAAAATTGAGCGGAATAAAATAAAAATAAAACTAAAAAAAAATATTAAAGAATTCATTAACTTTAAGAGTTTTCTTTTATTATTTTATGTTCCACTTTTCGTAATTACAAACATTTTGTGATTTACTTTTCAAAACGAAAATGTTTGTGTTCTGAAATTCACAAAATACAACATTTTAATATGTTTTCATATAATCGATAAATTCAATCGGTCCGTTCGATAATTGATATATTCAATAACTATCTTAAATCGATATAAATATTTTTTTTTTTAAACACAAATTATCGATATTTTTAAGGTTACAAAAATATCGATACTTTTATAGTATTAGTATTTAATGGTATGGAAAAGTATCACATTTTATACCTGTTACACGTAATGTAAAACAGGTTTATTCATCGTATATACATATTAGACCATTGCATCTATTCTTAAATTTGGAACCTATAATATGGAGTCTAAATCACGAACAGTTTTTTTTTATACCTGCCACACATAGTGAGAAGGGTATTATCAGTTTGTCGGAAAGTTTGTAACGCATTAAAGGAGGCATCGGAGACCCCATAAAGTATATATATTATTGATCAGCTCGACGAGACGAATCGATTTAGCCATGTGCATACTGTCTGTCCGTCTGTCTGTCTGTTGCAACGTTTTTCTCGGAAAGTTTCGAAGATATAGACCTGATACTTTAAACTTAACCTTTTTGTGCTCCTAGACAGTTTGTATGTCAGAACCAAGGTGCCACGCCCATTTGTAGATATAGCCCTCATACAAACTTACAATTTTTGTCGATTTTTTTCTAATAAAAATAGTTATTATTAAATATGAATGTTTTTACTACAAATCGGGTAAAAACACTTTTAATCCAATATCCATTCATCAAATATTAGAAGAAAGGTACCACGCCCATTTTTAGATATAGACCCCATACAAACTTACCATTTTTTTCGATTTTTGTGTGAAAATTGTTAGTATTTATGAATGTTTTTACTACAAATATGGATAAAAGCACTTCTAATGACATCCAATTTCAAAAGAAAGGGCCACGCCCATTTTTTGATATGGCCCCCATACAAACCAAGCGTCCATTTTTCAGATTTTGTATGAAAATTGTTTTTATTTATGGATATATTCACTCCAATCTGTGTAAAATCACTTCTACTGTTATCCAATGAATATGCTACCGATATGACAAGGATCGAGCCACTATAACATATTGACCCTATACAAACGCACCTTCCATTTTTTTACCTTTTTCAAGAAAATGATTAAAGTTTCGTGTGGCGGGTATTTGAGCTTCGGTGCTACCGAAGTTAACGTTTTTTTCTTGTTTTTTTACTAAAAGTTGTGATTTAGTAGGGAGGGGCCCAGTTGTGACGCGGGTTTTCTTCTTCGTTTAATTTTTCATTTCAGTGAATTTCAATGAAAAATTAAGAAGTTTAACATTTAACTATTAACCAAACGCAACTTTTCTCCAAAGAAAGTATGTTTATTTGAGTTACTCAAAAAATTTTGGAACAAATTTTTTCAGGATAACTTTTTTAGGTCGAAAAATGTCACAACTGGCCCCCTCCCCACATATGTATAAAATTTTCTTTGGATTAATTGTTCTTGTTTCATAAATTTTGTTGGGGATTGTGAAATGCGATTTGAGAAATGAGATTTGTTTGAAAACGTAAAATACAAAAGTGAAAGTGAAAATGAGAGCACAGCAGATTCTTAATATTATTTTAAAGCGAAATCTCATGTATAGAAAAAATGCGTTAATATTAATTTAAAGTTATTAATAAAAATTATTTATAGTGAAATTATGATAAAATAAAATGCTGCCTTTGATTACGCACAAAAGCGCGTACGTGCAAAAATCACGCAATTCAGTGAACTTTTAAAAATAATACATACACATATTTTTGTGATTAAGTTAAACAGAAATAAATTTATATTTCAGATTAAATCAATGCAAAGGCATAAGAGTATAAATAAGTAGTTTTGCACAACGCAGAATTCAGTACAGTATAATTTGTGACTTTAAAGTGTATAAATCGTTAACTCTTGAAAAATAAAAATAAAAAAAAAAATAAACAATCATGTCAGCATCCGATATAAAAGCGCTTGAAATACTTTTCCAACGTCCACTGGAACCAGTTTTTACGGTCAGAGATAATGGCAAGGCTTCTTTCCAACTACCGGACAGCTATTATACCGAACGCTATATCGGCAATAAGGAGCTAATATCGCGTGCCGGCGATGATGTTGAATTTAAAATTCCACTTCCCGAACTGAAAAAGAAGCCCAATTTGGACTTTGCACAGAAACTGGGACATCGTAAACAATTTTCATTGTTCAGTTCCAATCATAAAGATATTGCCACCAAATTAATGAAAATTTTTCTGGATGCGCCTGATCGACAACAGTTTACAGCGACTGCTGCATACTGCAAGGATCGTGTTAATCCAATGTTATTTCAATATTGTTATGCCGTTGCAATAGGACATCGTAAGGATACGCATAATTTAATAACAATTCCACCAATTGCCGAAGTATTTCCTGCGAATTTCTTTGATCCTGGCGTGCTTCAGGATTGCCGCAGGCAGGCTGCAATGTTTGCAGATATAAGCCAAAGAGTGAGTAATTAATTTACAATAATTAAAATTATTTATTTTTTTATTTTCATTTTATTTGCTTTTACGTAGACTTATGTTGACGTCAACGTTTCTACTGCTTCGGATCGCGAAGATGAACAACGTTTGGCCTATTTCCGTGAGGATATTGGCGTCAACAGTCATCACTGGCATTGGCATCTTGTCTATCCGACTAGGGGTGTACGCGAAGTTGTTGCCAAGGATCGTCGTGGCGAATTATTCTACTACATGCATCATCAGATTATTGCACGCTATAATATCGAACGTTTTTGTAATGATCTCGGTCGTGTAGTACCGTTAACCGACTTACGTGAGCCAGTGCCAGAGGGCTATTTTCCAAAAATTATTGAGTAGTCAGAATGATCGTACTTATCCAGCGCGTATATCTAATCAACGTTTGCTTGACATTGATCGTGACGATGGCAAAGTTTCACTTGAACGTATTGAAACGTGGCGTGAACGCATTATTGAAGCCATTGATAAGAAATATGTTGAAGATGTAAGTATTTGACAAAGTGCAATGTTAACTATTACCAATATTTTTTCTTGCAGTCCTCAAGAAAGCATATACCGCTTGATGATGTACGCGGCATTGATATACTCGGCGACATGGTCGAAGCCACATCGCTTTCGATTAACAAAGACTTCTATGGCGATTTGCATAATCAAGTGCATAATATTATCTCATTTGCACATGATCCGGAGGAACTTCACTTGGAGGAACGTGGTGTCATGGGTGATCCTACTACGGCTATGCGTGATCCAATCTTTTACAGATGGCATGATTTTATTGATGGAATTTTTAATAAATTTAAAGCAACGCTACCAGCATACAATCAAGCACAACTTGGTTTCAATGGCATCACAGTCGATGATATTGAAGTTCAAATTGATGCCGCTGCTAATCTCAATCTTAAAGTTTCAACTAAAAATACATTGATCACCTATTGGCAAAAATCGTATGCTAATCTGGGTGGCGGTCTTGATTTTGCGGCAAATGGCAATATTTTGGCTGCTTTCAAACATCTACAAAATGCACCATTTACGTATACGTTTAATGTTAACAATACTACGGGCATCGAAAAACGTGGTACTTGTCGTATATTCCTTTGTCCGAAAGTTGATGAACGCGACAGAGTTTTGGATTTTAAGGATGTTTGTCTTATGGCAATCGAATTGGATAAATTCACAGTTGAACGTAAGTAAAATGTGGCTGTTGTGCGTTAGTAAAACTTCCCAAAAAAAAAAATATATTTTTATAGTCAATCCTGGACAAAATGCTATATACCGCAAATCAACTGATTCGTCCGTAACGCTACCATTTGAGCGTTCCTTCCGTCCGTTTGGTGCTAAAAATCTACCCACTGCTGAAGATAAGGTTGCCAACGTCGGCTTCTGCGGTTGCGGTTGGCCACAGCATTTATTGCTGCCTAAGGGAAAACCAGATAAAGGCATGCCTTTTGACTTATTCGTCATGATTTCCGATTATAAAGATGATGCTGTGCAGCAACGTAAAATGGGGTAAGTTGAAATCTTAAGTGTAAAAAATTCCAAAAAAATAAAAATATTAAAAAATATATATTTTTTTTTTTGTTCAGTACCGACGCTTGCCGCAATGCTGCTTCCTACTGTGGCCTTAGGGATGCACTTTATCCTGATAAACGCGCCATGGGATTCCCATTCGATCGCCCACTAGCAGATGACAATCTTCAAGCGCTCACCGACAACTTTAGCAATATGGCAACGGCCAATGTAAGAATTATTTTCAACGATCGTCTTGTCGAAGTAAAATAATACTCAATTGCAAATCACACATACGCAATTTTATACGAGGCAAAAGCTAATCCTCTTCGACATTAAAGTCATTCATTAAATTGAGTTAATAATGAAGATTTGTTGCAAATACTTAATAGCAATAAACAAACAAAATAAAAAAAATAGCATACAACACGTGTTACGCCTTAATTCATTTATGTCGATTTATATTCTTTAGAGCAAATTAAAAATGAAGTGGATTTCATTAACAACAACGAAAACAAAAGCGCACATTTGGGTAATATGCGGCAAGAATATTAATGTGAATCTTTAAGAAGCATTTGGTGCAGTAAATACTGCAAAAAAAAAGAACTTGCTGAATTTACAACATCAGTGAAGCATAATGAATAACAATAAATAAAATTCAAACCGTTCGATTTTAATACGCTGCATTCGTACGGTATATGGGTATATTAAATTTATGCAATCCCTATAGTAGATATATTATGTAAAGTAGATATAAAAAGAGAAAAGTCGCTCAGACTTTACATGCTGTTGGTAAAATGAAGTGTTACAACCATTCAAACGAATGCAGCTTAAAAAATTTATCATGGCTTTTCGATATTGTACTGCGAAAAGCCACCCTCAATTTTATATTTTCGCGCTTAGTCATTAACGAGCCTTCTTTACGTTCAGATCTATGCATGCTTATCAATGCTTGTTTAGCATAAAGAAGAGAGTCGATCAGTGTTTCCATGCTATTGGCAATTTTAAAGTTAAAAACGCTTATATACAATTAGCAACCAATATATTACTTAGCTTAAGATTTCTAAAGACAATCAATAAAAATATTGTTTTTAGCGAAGACTAGAATGTGTAACAAACACACAAACGAATGCAGCATGAAATTATTCAGCATGGCTTTTCGATATTGTACTGCGAAAAGCCACTCTTAATTTTTTTCGCTTTTGAGTTTATTAAAGAACATTCGTTGCCTTCAGATCTAAGATCTAAAACTTTGTTTAAGTTTTCCTTGTAGTCTTTTGTTGTATGGCGTTGCTCATCTTAGTATTAATATTGTCCTTGTTTACAGCGTATCTCATAGTCGCGCATACTGTGAACTGCATCAAATGGAAAAATTTATTCCCAAAGAAAGAGATAGTTTTAATTTATTTAACTATTACAAAATTCCTTTGATTTTTCATGTTGAAAAATGAATTCAACTAAAAAAAAAAAAAAAAAAAAAAAAAAAAACTTTCGACAAGGTCAAGCTGCATAGTTCTGCTCTCCTTTATTCCATTTTGTCAATTTAGCAAATTAATGTTTGTACATTTCTATGTATCTTTAGGCTACAAAAAGTCAAACATGACAGCTTAGCAAATTTACTTCAAAATTTTACTTCATTTGAATTATTATTATTGCAGTTGGGTTAAAGTTTAAGCTTTGCTTTTAGCTTACAAAATTGAATTAGAGAAAATGTTTTAATTAACATTTCGTAGCAAAGCTCAACACAACTTAACTCAGTGGCATTCAAAGGATTTTTGTTGTTGCTGTTGCTGTTGCGCTGTTGAATGTTTATTTTAATTTATGAGTTCCTATTTGAACATCATACTTGCCTCTCTTTTACTCTCTCTCTCTCTCTCTCTCTGTCTGTTTTTTTGTACTTACATATTAACTTTAACGAAATTTTCCAACTGTTAAATGCTAAAATAGAAAACGAACAACAAGCAAAGCATGTACTTTTATTTATTTATTTATGACCTTAGGCACTTGTTGGATGCTGGTTTTATGCTTCATCATCAGCTTCACAGCTTGGCATCCTAAAGTCACCTACAAATTATTTTTAAGTTTTTTTTTTTTTTTTTTTTTCTTGCGGACAATTTTTGTGGATAAGCATCTTAATTTGAATTTTGTTCTTTTAATATATTTTTTTTTATATATTTATGTGCACAGAGAGAAAAAACCAAGAACTTTATACTTCTATAAAGCAAATCTGACAACAAAAGTAAGCTAAGATTCAATATAATACAATACGTTCTGGGTATAAGTACAATTCGTTCTTGATGTAAGTATAATTCGTTTTTAATACAAGTACAATTCGTTCTTGATACAAGTTACAATTCGTTCATGATACAAGATCCATTTGTTATTCATACAAGTACGATTCGTTCTTAATACAAGTACGATTCGTTCTTAATACAAGTACAATTCGTTCTTGATACAAGTACCTTTCATTCTTGATACAAGTACAATTCGTTCTTGATACAAGTATGATTCGTTCTTGATACAAGTACGATTCATTCTTGATGTAAGTATAATTCGTACTTAATACAAGTACAATTCGTTCTTAATTTCAAATTCAAACCGCGTTTTTCGCTCAGTGTAAACATGCGTAAAGTACATAGCTAAGCAAAGGTTTCATTTTTTCTTTGTCTGCTTCTGTTTTACTAGTCTTTTTGAAAAATTGACTTTGAAATTTTTTAAATATAAAATTTTATTATTTATAGGATGCAATTCATATACGTTTTGAAAAAATTAAATTTATTATTTCTTTAGTCTGTAGCTACCGAGAAATAACGACAGATGAGATAGCATGTTCAATGAAGTATTTG
The DNA here is from genome assembly GCA_018903435.1 of Leucophenga varia. Taxonomy (NCBI): domain Eukaryota; kingdom Metazoa; phylum Arthropoda; class Insecta; order Diptera; family Drosophilidae; genus Leucophenga; species Leucophenga varia. Next base: position 3,319,998 of record JAEIFJ010000935.1, on the reverse strand, counting down.
CACTTAACTTTCAGCTTAGAATTTAAAATTTTATAAAAAGTAAACTTTTGGAACTAAATTCCTAAAACGTTACATAGAAATTTTCTTTTGGTACATAGTCTACTTGTAAGTATCTCAGTTTTTATTGCAAAAAAAAATCGAAACAGAGCGCCAAAATATATATTTTTCAAACTTAATGAGTCGTATAGCTGCGTAAGCAAAATTTAATACAAAATATTAAAGTATTTTCTTTTTAAAAAATGCCCTTGAATTTTAAATGCATTTGAATATTTATAATATGATGTAAAATCCAAAAAAAAAAAAAAAAAAAAAACATGGAAAATTAGCTGCCAAGTTTGGCAATAAAATCTAAAAATAAGTGCGATGAATTTGTTTAAAGGGTGCAACTTTTAAAAACTTCTAAAAAAAAAAAAAAAATATTTTCAAAAAAAAATTGCTCATATAAAAGTTTCTTTCACACAATCCGTTACTCTACTCCCACACAATTATCTGTTTAAAGCATATACAAATTTAATATTGATTTTGTCAATATTTGTTTAGGTTTTAAGCTACTTAGTTGAAGTATCTACAAATAATTAGAACAAATATTATTCTCACACACATTCATCCATTCGATACTCTCTCTAATTTTCATAAATGTTATTATTTAATAAGATAGGTATGGGTCTTTTTTAAAAAAATTTCTGCCAGTAGATAGTTCTTCAACATTCTTGAATTGACAATTATTATCTTAAATGTACAAAAATAATTATAGTGAAAAATTATGTCTCACACATTCATTGATTTAGCTGCTCTTTTATACTCTTCTCCCATATTTATTATTTTTTTTTTTACAAATTTTTATAAATAATTGCAACAGAAAATTTTCTCCCACACATTCATTTATTTGCTACCCTCATACATGCACTTGCATACTACCAAGATGTGCGTATTATTTTGTTTTTATATTTTAATCAGTTCTGGTATTTCTACAAATTCTCTCCCACACATTCATTCATTTATTTAAACACAATGTTGCAATATAATATTTTCTCAAATATTTAATTAATATATTTTGTTCTAATCAATAAAATTATTATTATTTCAACTAATTATTTCAAATTGTACATTTTACTTTTCCTTTTAATTATTTATACAAAATATATTTTTCAATGAAAAAATACAAATTAAAGTCAATTATTTTTCATGTGCAATGAAGCATTTATCAAAGTGAAAATTTCTTTTCAAATTTATGCAGAAAACGTAAGTATTTATTTTCATTTTTCAATCAATGCGTACAAATATATAAAATATTATTACAATTTTAATGAAATACATATGGACTAATCTTAAGTTAAAGAAAGTGTGTACTTTACATGCGTACGGGTACTTTTAAATCCATTTGAGATATTTTTAGCTTTTGAACTTTAGGGAATTACATTAAAATGAGATTATTATTAAACTAGTATGACTAAGCTTGACGTACATGATCGATGTTTCCAAAGCCCATAAACACAATGTACTATATATAGAAGTGACTATAGGGACAGTCCCAAATGCTTCTAAACTCGGTTCTAGAGAAAATCATATCTGAGCATATTACTTATTTTTTGTGCACAAGATAAAATAATTGCGGACGTGACATATCAAGCGCCTCACAGTACACACTTAGCTTAATTTTGATGATCCAAATAAAGTTTATATTTGTTATTGGCCAAACATTTTTCAGATTAGCTCATATATAAAGTATGTAAGTAAATCAAAATGATGAATTTATATGTTTACATAGATGAGAAGTAGGTACAGATTTAATGATTTATTTTGATGCATATAAATTATTTTGAAAAAAAAAAAATAAATAAAATGAAACGAAACAATTTTGTAAATAATACAAAATTTTATTTTTTATTTCATAAAAACTTTTATATTATTTTATTTTTTTTCATTTTTAACATTAATTGCAATTTCTTCTTATTATTTTTTTTTTTTTTATAACCGTCTCACATACTATGAAGGGTATTATCAGGTATGACAAAAAGTTAGAACCCATAAAGTAGCGGGCGTTGAGGCTTCGGATGCTAAAAAGTTTTAGATTTTCCTTATTTTTATACACACCACACATAATCATTTTTTCAGAAAAAATTATAACGCATTAAAGGGGACATTTTAGACCCTATCTATATATATAAATCTCTTTTACCTGACTGAATGATTTAAAGGTGATCGGCCTACACCCCCAACGGGGGTAATAAGTATCATTACATAGAGAACCAATAAGGCAGGGTTTTGGAAAATTTTGAACAGAGGCCTAGTGGCCCATTAGTAATGAGGGCCCTTAATCCGAAAAAGCCATATCTTTAGAATTAATAATAATAGAAATAGTAGAGACTTGAGACTGGGCGCATTTGAAAAATGGTTAAAAAATATTTTTCGAGCGATTTCCGAAATTTGAACCTGATTAGTGAAGCCAGAATATATTTTTTGACCAACTTTCTTTTTTTTTACAGACTATTGAAATATTCTTGTGACAGGTATTGAGGCTTCGGTTACTTCGAAGTTATCTTTTTTCCTTGTGTTATTTATTTTTTAAATTTGTTTTTATTATTTTCATCATAACTCAAAATTGATATCAATTTTCTCATATTTTGAAGAATTTTGTCTGGAGTTTTTCCAAATTAAATTTAATTTTATGCAATGAATTTATTTGTTGATTGCAAATTAGTGACTTTATACTTATTTTCAATATTCTTTCAAAGCATAATAACGAAAAATTAATTCACGAAATAATAATATTAATATTTTGCATATCCTTGAGATTTTACTTCGATTACAATACGCATTAATACTTTTATTTTCTCAAGAATATTTTGTATTTGAGTTTGTGGAAAGAAAGAAAAAATGAGAAATCATACTAGAAATGCTTGTCATCTAGATTATTTTTTGCATGAATGCGCAATAAAGTTTATAATATTTTTTATTTTACTATGCTCTACACAGAATATTGTGCGAATATATTAATTTTGGCAAAGAGTTGGTAATATGCAACCAAGAGAGTTCGAAGTTTAATTAGTGTTATAAATGTTAATGACAAATAAAGCTCTTTGTTGTTATCAGTGGTGTCATAGAATTCGCTAGAGATTTGGTAAAAAAAAGTAAAAGAGATAACGCGTTGCTTTCTTTGCAAATTATAAACGAAACATTTATATAAATTTTTTTAAAAGAACGCAACGCCATATTTCTTCTTCTTCTTCACTTTTCCAAATACTTCGAGAATTATGAGAGATTTAATTCCTCTCAAAAAAAGAGATTTTGTGTAACACCACAGTCGTCTGTCCGCATATTTTTATATTAATTTAATTATTTGAAGAGAACTTTTTTATTTTTTTAATTTGTCTGTCTGCAACTTTTGTGCAAATGAAAAGTGTATTCAAAGTTCATAAAAACTAGCGTCAATTCCTTTCAGAAAAATGTGAATGACAGTTTGATTTTATTTTTTTAATTTTTTTTTTTTTATTGAAATTTTCCTGCTGCACAAAAATGTCTTCGATTAAATTTAAATGTCATTCGACTATATACATTTATCTTCTACTATAAAATATCAGTTTGTATAATCAAGCAAAAAATGTAGAACATAAAGATTAAAATATAAAAAAAAAACTATACTTGACGAATAAAATAATTTGTATTTTATTTTATTATTTTTTTTTTTTTTAACGTATTGCAAAAATTTGCATATTATAGCAAGCAAATCATTTTAAAAGCTATTTCACATTTTGAAGTCTTCTACAATATAAATATTTTCTATGCACTTTTAAAATATCAACAAAATAGTTTTTTGCTTATACAAAAAAAACAAGGAAAAGAACCGGGGACCGAAGAAAACCCGACAGGGCGGTCGTCGGTTGACCCGGAGACCAAAAAGTTTTACCCAATTGGGAGCGAGTACATTCATAAATAATTACTATTTTAAAAAAATCGAAAAAATCGATAAGTTTGTATGGGGCATACCAAAAATGGGCGCACCTCATTTTCGAACTTAACCCAGTCGTGCCGAGAAAGCTTAAGTTTAAAATTTCAGCCCAATATCTTTATATCTTCATCGAAAAGATCGCAAGCAACAAACAACACAGACAACGGACATGGCTAGATCGATTCGTCTCATCGAGCTGATCAAGAATATATATACTTATGGGGTCTCCGATGCCCCTTCAATGCATTTGACAACGAATATACCCGTTCACACTATGTGTAACGGGTATAAAAACAAATTGAGAAATATTTTGAAGCATTTGATAGAATAGATAATATTTCTAGATATTTGTCTAAAAATAAAAAAAAAAAAAAAAAAAGAAAACCTCGTTAGAGCTTCAAATATTATTTTAAACAAAGAATGACCTTGAAATTTTCCAATAATAGTAAACATGCTCAAGATTATTGGACAATAAAAAGCGAATTTACGAGGTGTGTTCAAACATTATTGCGAATTTTGAATTTTCGCGGGTTACGTATATTCGAATTTCGATTTTTTTGTGGCGTTATGTTGGTACTCATGTCTCTCACTTATGCCGACAAGCTCGGCCATTTTGAATGTTCACTTAATTGTTGACAGCAGCTTTGCTTGCACGTGTTTTGGATCGTCTTTGATTTTTACCTATTCAAAAAAATGGATCAAAGAACCTATATCAAATTTTTTTTTTCTGAATGGAATAAATGGAATAAAAATGTTGAAGAAGGCTTATGGGGACCGAGCTCTACTAAAATCAACAACATTTGATTGGTATAAATTGTTGAAAGTAGGTTGCGAACGTGTTGAAGACGAAGAGCGCCCTGGTCGACCATCGACTCCAACGGACGATGCTCACATCCAAAAAGTAAAAGAATTAGTGCTTGCACACCATCGATTAACTATGAGCGACATTGCTAATGAAATTGGCGTATCGAAAGGATCAATTAATACAATTTTGAAGGATGTTTTGGGCCTCAAACGTGTCAAGTCTCGGTTGGTACTAAAAATGATGATTTTTTTTTAAAAACTGTACTGATTTTTCGTGACTTTTTTTGCCAAAAAATCCAACCAATATCGTTCCGCCACCGTATTCGCTTGATTTGGCACCGTGTGATTTCTGGCTATTCCCAAAACTCAAGAGACCATTCCGGGAAACGCGTTTCGAGTCGATTGAGGAGATAAAAGCTAAATCGAAGAAGGCGCTGATGGCTATACCGGAAAGGGACTATTTGGCATGTTTCGAGGATTGGAAAAAACGTTGGCATAGGTGTATTTTATCGAGAGGGGATTACTTTAAAGGGAACAAAATAGATATTCATGAATAAATAAATAATTTAAAAAAAAAACACAAAATATGCGATACTTTTGACACACCTTGTATATGTCAAACATGCTTCGAATCGAACGAAATGCATTGAGTTGAAACACGCGACTGCTTGTGCGTCTGCTTGTGCGTCTGCTTGTGCGTCTGCTTAGCGCTTATTTGTTTTGTCTCATTTATAAAATTTCTTCTTGGCTTACAAAGCAACAAAACTTTTATATGCTTTATTATTTCAACTATGTAACTCAATTTTAGAAAAAATCTCAATTATGCTTATGAGCAAAGATTTTTTTTATTTAATATTTTCATTTTATAAACTTCAGATACTTATTCAATTATATTAAATGTTATTTTAAGTGCATATATTTTTATGTTATTAATTTCAACAATGAAAAAAAAATAATTTTAATATTCAAATTATATGCAATATCAATAAGAAGGCTATATATAGACAAAATAAAAATAAAAATAATAATTCAAATGCAATTTTTTTTTTTTTTTAACAATAACATAAATATTTACACTTGCACCCGCATTATATGTTATGAATGCGCTTTTCATTTAACATTTATAAATATTTTAAATACATAATTTTTTTTTCGATGTATTTTTATATATATAAATTGGCCTCGTCATTACACATAAAAAAAAAAAGATTGAAAAACAATTAAATGCTGACAAATAACATGTGTAAAGATAAAATTAAAAATAAACTAAAATGCAAAATAAAAATATTTTTATTTTTATTTAAATAAAAACATGCTCAAAAATTTAAATCGCATGGATTTTCCATTTATCTGTGCAAATTAATTAGTAATAAACAGTTTGTTTAATTAATGTTTAATGCTGCTAATACGCTTCACTTGAAAATAATTAATAAAATGTTTTTTTTTTTTTTTATGTGCAAATTCATGAATCGATAAAAAAAAAAAAAAATCGAAACGTTTTTTTTATATTGCACAGCTGTATTATTTTAGCGCGTGTATCTTGCGCACTTGTATCTCGCTATTAACCGTGACGTAATTGAAAGCAGCATATCGTTTCGTATAATACAGTAAGTAGATCAATCAATGCTAAAAATTCACTAAAATAATATAAACAGTTGCAGTCCAGATAAACAAATATAATAATGATGAGGATGAGGTATATTCAGTAAGTCAATATGATGATGTCTATTTAATCTTATAAGTAAATCATATGAAGCTAATATGTATCTAGAACACATTGTATCTTTTGTATAGTATGAAGTGTGTTTCGTATAAAATAAACACACAAACACTGCGCTCATATGGAAATTCTGTTTATACGACTTTTCCCTTTCATCAAAACAGACAACGACGACTACGACTATTCATACAAAGTTAAATGAAATGTGTGCATATAATATACGTGCTCTTGACATCTTTACTCAATTACCAAGCAGCTGGCGTTTAAATTGTATAGATAAATAAAGTTTGATAGTATACTAAATTTAATGTTAAAAATCATAGAATGCAAATTAAAATGGAAACAACTAAACAAAATAGACTAAAAATTATTGTATTTTTAAAAGTATTTAGATGAACAACGACAACAACAACAAATGTTACACAGCTGGACAATGTTTGCAATTATATCGGATAGTCACGCAACTGTGGCAGTAGTGGAGGACGAAATGGAGTAAAACTGTCTTGGACACCTGAACATTGAAACTTGCTAGAAGAATAGTCCGTTAACCGGTCAAAACCAAATGTTTCCAACGTTGGCCAGCCTAGAATTGTTACACATAGTGTAAACAGGTACATTCAGTTTGTCGGAAAGTTTGTAACGCATCAAAGGAGGCATCGGAGACCCCATAAAGTATATATATTATTGATCAGCTCGACGAGACGAATCGATTTAGCCATGTCTGTCTGTCCGTCTGTCTGTCTGTTGCAATGCGTTTTTCTCGGAAAGTTTCAATGATATTGACCTGAAATTTTAAACTTAAGCTTTTTGTGCTCTTAGGCAGTTTGTATGTCAGAACCAAGGTGCCACGCCCATTTTTATATATAGCCCCCATACAAACTTACCATTTTTTTCTATTTTTTTCTACGAAAATAGTTATTATTTATGAATGTTTTTACTACAAATCGGGTAAAAACACTTCTAATCCAATATCCATCCATCCAATATCAGAAGAAAGATGCCACGCCCATTTTTATATATAGCCCCCATACAAACTTACCATTTTTTTCGATTTTTTCTATTAAAATTGTTATTATTTGTAAATGTATTTACTACAAATTGCGTAAAAGCACTTCTAATGACATTCAATTTCAAAAGAAAGGTGCCACGCCCATTTTTTTGATATGGCCCCCATACAAACCAAGCGCCCATTTTTCAGATTTTGTATGAAAATAGTTCTTATTTATGGATATATTCACTCCAATCTGTGTAAAATCACTTCTACTGTTATCCTATAAATATACTACCGATATGACAAGGATCGAGCCACTATAACATATAGACCCCATACAAACTCACCTTCCATTTTTTTTTTTTTTTTAAGAAAATGATTAAAGTTTCGTGTGGCGGGTATTTTAAGCTTTGGTGCTACCGAAGTTAACGTTTTTTCTTGTTTTTTTCTAAGTTTTTCTACTTTATCGATGTTTGGCTACACTAATTCCTTTAAAATCAACACTTATGGTATAAAGTTTCTTAACGACTACGAGCAAAACGAATGTTTAATGATACAAATTATTTTAGAAAGAAATATAAAAGTCAAAAGTTAAATACTATAAAATTATCTATAAACAAATACTCTGCATAACTATAAAACTAGTAACAAAAACAACAATTAACATTTGCATTGAAAGAAAGGCTTAACATTTCATTTTCTCTGGCATTTAAAACATTTTTATTATTGTTCTCAGTGCATAATTTTCATACTTGGGAAAAACAAAAAACTAAACAATGTCCTTTATTTTATTTTATTTAAAATAATTCACAGCATAACAATAAAGAATAACAATTCTTCTTCGAAGCGTTTGCACACAATTCAATGTCGTCGTCCTTGCGTATCCTTTTACTTCTTTGTGTTGGCAATTCTAGTCGGACATTTTCTTTTTTTTTTTTCTTTTCAAAAACATGGCGTATAAAACAAACTAAAACGTTTTACATTTAAAATGTTCTCGTCTACAATTTTATGAAGAAAAAATTATGTTTAAAAGGAATTCTTCTTTTTTTCAACGGAAATGCACTACAATTTGCAAGTAAAATTAAATTTAATGTTATAATTATTTTTCAGCGCAGAAAAATTTAAAAACAACTAAAAATACTTAAAAGCGATTCCAAATAGATTAAAAAAAAAGGAAAAGAAACATTTTTTTTCTTTAATATTACGCTTTAGTATTGCTGCTACTAAATAAAATATTTTATAAAATGTTTTGCCTTGAAAGTGTAGTGCAGTGAAAGCTCCTTTAATGTGTAGCTCAATTATGCGCAAATATTAAGAGCCGAAGTATTTATTACTCCTGTTGATTTGTAGTATTTCAAGTCCTTTGGCTGGAAACCAACTTCATAAAAGTTTTGAACATAAAGTATTCGCTTTAGTGAGTCTTCACTGTTAACAGTTGCAGGCGTTTGTTTAAAATAGTTTTACGCTGCACGTGATTTGAATGCATTTTTCTTTCGATTAATGAATAAGCGATTCTTTTTTTTTTTTTTTTTAGTACCAGAGGCTGAGTGGATTTCGCTGTTTAATATTTGGTTTGTTTTTATTATTACTATTTTTTTTTTTTTTTTATGCAGCCAATTGTTGTGTATAAAAAAAAAAAAAAAAAATAGAAAAAGAAAAACAATAGCTCAGCTTAGTATATTAAATATTTTTATTTAAAAGAGTATTTGAAGTATTTTTAGCTTGAAAAAATACGAACAATAAATATGAAGATTAAAGATTTAAACGGAACAAGCATAAAAAAATAATTTTTTTAATTCGGGCTAATAAATTGGAACCGCCATTAAGAATTCTGTGAAATTATCAAGAATTGTAAAAAAATTTCTAGAAATTAATGGGGAGTCATGGAATGAGTCCGACTTTTCTCCCATGGCCCATGATTTTGTGAAATTCAATCAAGAGTTGGCACCAACAGTGCCTTTCGACTGTCCAGAGAGCTGGGCGAATGGCTAGTAAACAACCAAGGTTTTCCTATAAATTAATGGTGGGAGTCAACGCCTTTTTCGACTTTCTCATCGAGATGGGCGAATGAACTCTAATTCAACCAAGGTTTTTTGGTTGTGGGCACCCTTATGTAACCGATTGTGGCCACCCTAACAGTGCCTTATCGACTGTTTCTCATCCGAAAGAGCATGGGCGAATGGAGACACTAGTCTAAACCTTTAACTAAGGTTTTTTCGGTTGTGGGGACCTTCATGTAACCGATTGTGGCCACCCTAAAAGTGCCTAATCCACTGTTTCTCATCCGAAAGAGCATGAATGAAAGGAAACACTAGTCTAAACTTCAACTAAGCCTTTTTGGTTGTGGGCAACCTAATGTAATCGGTTGTGGGCACCCTAATGGTGTCTAATCAACTGTTTTTCAGCCGAAAGAGCATGAATGAAAGGAAACACTAGCCAAAACTTCAACTAAGTGCACTAGGAAACCAACTAAAACATCGGCCAAGAGTGTTTGTGTGTTTGAATACAAAGATGTTGAGTTATGTGACAATAAATTTTTTGGCCATTGAAGGTTTTTAAAATAAATACATTTTATATCTATATTTAGAGTTTTTCATCATATATCTCGATTTTTATTAGATTTTTCAAGGGTGCCCACAACCGAATACACTATTTTTTTTTCGCCAAAAATTATTACTTTACTTAAATTTGAATAACTTTTTCTAACTGAAGTTATATACTAGGTAAAACATCTAGCTATCCAATGGTTTACATATGTATAGATAATATGCATTTGGTCACTTGCTATGAGCTAAAAACGTAAGGGTGCCCACAATAGGCACACTTCCCCTCTATCTTCGTTAGGAGTTCACATAATTTGTTTAAAAATAAATATAACAAAAAGTGCCCAACGGCATTAAAAAGTTAATTGCTTTAATTGAAGGTTTTAAAATATGTTTTTGAATGAATTTCAAAATGGGAAGATAAAATTCTTAAACGAAATTTTCAGTGAACGTATTTAAGCGGTCAGAGTAGACATTTTGTAATAAATCGATAAGACATTATTTCTTAGAAAATTGTTGAAATAATAAGAAGTATCGATATTAAATCAATATATCGATATTAAAATATAAAATTGAAAATTGACTTTAAGAATGTAATCCCTTTGTTGCATGCACTAAAATGAGTAAAACTTAAAAATGAAAACAATTTTTTAAAAACAAAAAAAAACAATTCTTTATAAATTATATTTTTTTTTTATTTATATTTTCTTCAGCATATTTTACCAGCCATAGAAAAGTCTGAAAGAGAATTGTGCTGGAACGCGCATAAAAATTGCTTTTATTTAAATTTATTTTTATATTTAACACGTTGCACATAAAATTCTTTCGAAAAATAAAAAAAAAACTGAGCAAGTTTCAGTATAAGCAAATAATTTTTTTTTTTTTTTTAACATTTTAACACTTTATAAAATTTTTTTATAGCAACAATCAATAATCAGTTAAGAAACACATGTCAACATATTTACTGTTCAGTAAAAAATAAGAATAAAAAAATACATAGTTTCAGTTGCAATACCCACACACACAAACAAAACAAAGCCGAATTATGTACAGCAATGATCGAGCTTAAGTTTAACTATGAACATTCGACAGGAAACTTATTTACGACCAATTAAATTACAGACTCACTTCCTCTTGCTCTTTCTCTGTCACTCTCTGTCTGTCTGTCTGTCTCATCTGTCTATCAGTTATCCTGTTGCTTTATTTAGAGTAGTGTGTAAGCTAATAAGTATAACGAGATGAACGATGATTTTGATGTGGCCTTTTTCAGCTACTGCTGCTCTTGCTGTGGCTGGTGCTGACACACCATGCAAAATAATTGAATAACATCGAGTTTAATTTATTTTTAACGAGCTACAAAAAAAAAAAAAAACAATTATTAAGAGGATTTTTCCTTTTTTTTAATGTTTTTTTTTTTATTATTGTAGTGCCGCAAGTTTTGATACGATTAATTAATTTATGCGGAATTTAATATAATTATTTAATTGACTCAATTAAATTGAAAATTTATATAAATTTTTGTTTGGTAAAAAGGAATTTAAAGAATTCTGAGTAAAAGTGAGCACTTCAAGTTCTTTTTTATTTCAGTTTTTATTTAGTTTAGTCAATGAATTATTCAATTCAATAAATTTTTAATGTAAAAATAATTTATCTAAAAATTAAGAAAATTATATTTTTTGTTGGTTGCCACTGTCTCTTTCTAATTTGCTTACAAATTTTGTTGAGTATGCTCATGGTGAGTTTATATAATTTCACCTTATAAAAGATTTGAGCAAAGAGCTGATGAAATTCACACTGCAGCTTATTAAATTCATACAACAACAAAAACAAAAGAATAACGGTAATTACAATACACAAGCTCGAGTCATAAAACAACAACAAACACACTGCAGACATAGGCAAAGTCATAAAACAACAAACAACGCATTTTATTTGTATTTCTGGGTTAATGCCAACGGTTTAAGCAACGAGGGCAAAAAGTGTTGGCTATCGTTGTTCTATAGAGACGTTGATATTCGAAAGCATCGATATTTGCAAGCATAGACAAAAGCATAAAATAAAATTATTTTGAAAATTAATTAAAATATTTTTTTTTAGAAAAATGTGTGCACAGGACACGAAGTCATTGATATATTTTGTCTATAAGCTGGGTTGATGGACAATAAAACAATTCACACATTTTCTTTATCCCTTAAAGTCACAACGTATTCAAAAGGAACCCAATGAACTAAATCGGACTGCTGGGTAGCTGGGGTATGACTTTGTAAAATATTTTTTTTTATTTTTTTGCCACATTTATACAGCCGATCTATAGTAGCTATTTCACAATTCTTCTGTCCAATAAATTAGTACATTGCGGTATCGAAAAAGAACACCAATAATATCGATATTTATGGGATGTAAAAAGATCGATACCAAAAGTACTTCATGCAGCGCAGAAAAGTATCGATGTATAACGAGTTTAATAATTGAATTCGGTTTGATTTTAAAATAATTTCACACTTTTACTCTTTGCGGTACATCTGCTTTTCATTTTTTCTTTTTATGTTTAATATTCATGTTCCATATACATATACTATATGTAATTACATATATCAATATTAATCAGTGTAGCATCACATTACTCAAGCGTATGGAACATTGAGTAAGGTGACCATTTTTTTTAAATTTACGACAAAAAAATAATATTTTACTTTTTAATAAATAAACAAAATTGAAAAATCATTTGCAATTTTTTTTTTTTTTTTGTTATGTGTTTTTAAATTTAATTTATTGTTTAATTTAAGCACTCAAACTATACTATAAAATTTGCGACGCCTGGTAACCTTAGTTGTTGTTGAAAAATAAAAAAAATAATAATTCAAATTGTATATAAATTACAGACAAACGAGATAATCAAAATCGAATGCCATGGAATAAGCCACGCATACAATAATTTTTTTTTTTTTTGCACAAATCGAAGTTGAAAGGTCTTTGAAATGTAAATTCAAATGTCAAAATCTATAAGGAAAGGTTCATGTCAGGCTTGAAAATCAAAAATTTACTACTTACCTTAGACAGCTGTTTGGCTGTTGTCGTTAATGTTGTTGTTTTTCTTTTTTTTTTTCTTTTTTTGTAGCTGCTGCTATGGTATTTTCTCTGATTTTTTGTTGTTGCTTTTTTTTTTATCAAATTCTTTTATCAATTTTTTTTTTTGATTTTCTTTAGATATTCTTTTTGTTTTTTTTTTTTTTTTTTTTTGCTTGCTTGGCGTTTGCAAATTTGTTTGCGGTGAAGAATTTTCATTTCAAGAAAAAGAAAATGATTTATCCAAGGACAAGGAAAGAAGAAAAAGGTAGAAAAAAAATCATTGGAAAAATATTTCATATAAAAATTTGTTGTTGTTTTTTTTATTTTTTTTTTTTTTATAGACTTCAATCAAAGCGTTTGTTAAAGTTTTATTTAATTTTTTTTTATAAGAAGTTTGTTAAAGTTGAAATTTTAATGAAGGTATTGAAATAAAGCTAGTTTTTTATATAACTTTTAAAAATGGCAAACAACTTTATATTTTTTAATCATAAAATATATATTTTTATTTTTGCAGAGAAGGTAACATGGGAGCTGCATACAAAATTGGTATCCGTTGCTTTCTATCGCGGAATAAGTTTATCACGATTCCATCGTACTGGTTTTTTAAATTCATGTATATTTATATCTGGTCAGCATCACAAGATGAATCGATATAGCTATATCCGTCAGTCCGTCTGTATGACTGTCTGTCTATTTGACCGGAAAGATATTAAGTTAATATAGTCCATCTGTCCCTACTGTTGTCTGCCGCGTGAAATTATAGTGACACTAAACTTGAACTTATAATTATCCTGAGCTATTTTTAAAACGATTCATAAAATGTCCATTCTAAAAATATTTGAGAACAAAGGTGTGCTCAGGACACGCACACTGAGCTTCAAGCGGTCGCAGGTTTGATAAAAAAATGCTGACAAAAACCAAGTTTAGTTCTTAATTCGTACACATTTCAAGCTTTCAAAACTGCAAAAATTGAAATCCTACCAGATGGTAATTCCGAGATAACGTAGGTACAAATAGTCGGGTTTCAATATAATTGCTTAAAAAAAATAAAAAGTTGAAATAGCTGGAAAATTTTATGGTAGTGAGTTGTATATCTGGACGTGTAAAACAAAACTGCATATTTGAAACTTGCGGAACACGCCCAAAATCTGAATTTATGGTAAAAAAAACTATTTTTTTTCTTCCTTTTCACTAATTTGACAATAACTCAGTCAATTGGAAAACGAAATTTATTTTTTAACTCGTTTTGGAGAGTTAAAACTTAGAGCTTTCGAAAAATATACAGCAGTGTCACCAAAATCTCAGAGTTTTAAAATTTACACCATAACACCGATACTTGGAGTGTTTTCATTGATTCCATAGAGTAGCCAATTTTTTAAAATTTTTAATTTTTATACGAAAAATTTAAATTTGCCAAAAAAAACGCCAAATTAAAAATGAAACCTTAAAACTTTATTAAAAGTGTAAAACTTAAAAATCTAATGGAAGTGTTTTTGATGTCACCCCCTAATATAAATGTTATGACAATTCAGTTCCGACTTCATATTTGGATTTAGCCACCCAAAATACATTCGAATTCACTACTCTGGTTCAACGTTGTTTTTTTTTTAATTGTTGAGCAAAATTCAAACAAAAAATCAGTTTGAATGAAAACCAACGAACCAGCCCTTTGAATTCTGACTTCAGATTCGGATTCAAAAACCCAAAATACAGTAGAAATGACTACCCTGGTTCACCGTATAAGGTACTCCGGATTCAGCGACCCTCTAGACGCCCTATAACGCCTCTGTAAGAATAGTCTATTTTCTTAGAAATAAAGTCAAAGTCGTCTGTCCTTAAAACAACGCCGCTCTCTCCCATGAATGTTCAGATACTTTTTTAGGAAGTTCAATAATAACTTTCTTTTATTTATCTTTATTGATTAATGTGCTATATTCTATTTTTGTTTTTGTCACGCCTGTTATGAATATAAAAATTTAATATTCCCTTTTCTTTTCAACGCTTATTTTCTTTATTGGTTATTTATCATCATTAATATTAATTTTTTTTATGCTTATCATGCAAAAGTCAAGTTGTGTGTTTGTGCGTTCACTGCGTTTACTTGACATATTTCAAATTTAATTTTTTCTTGATTTTTATTTACACGGCTGGTGTCACATATTTCGTTTTATAATAAATTATAACATTTTCACAAATATTTTACAAAAAATATTTTGTTTATTTTTGTTTTGCTATTTATTTTATTTAATAAAAATTTTTAGTTCGATTTTTTTTATTATTTTAACACAAAAAAATGGGACTTTAAAAAATTAAAGTTAAATATATATCTATACCGATTATTATCTCTTATCACTCATTTATGCATTTTGCATTTGTGTGTGTGTATGTGTGTGTGTGCGCGTGCATAAGTTTGTTTTCACTTTAATCACTTAAAAAATTCCAACAACATTGTTGCACATGGCTGACATTGTGCTTTCTTCATATTTTTTATTACTCTTACAAATATGTATGTACTTTTTTTTTTTTTTTTTTTTTTCTTTAGATTAAATTGATACAAGAATTTCACTTTAATTTTTTTTTTTTAAATTTTATCCGCTTTTAGTTTACTCGTACCTTAGCCACGTCCGCTTTTCGAAAGAACTAAACAGCAACTGGTGCAAATTTCGAAAAGGCAACTTGTAGCTCGCTCTGATTCGCAGCATCACACAAATTTACACACACACACACACACACACACACTAATAAACATTTAAGGAAGCTTTTTCGCAGGCGCGAGTGTGGTAACACGTGGCAAACGAAGTGAGAGCACTGTCTCTGAGAGTCAACTGTTGCATATAGAAAAGTGAATTTGTTGCTTGCGTTTAGCCATTGGTAAGCTTTTTTTATTAACATTTATTTTCGTTGATACAAGACACGTAGCTATGTGTATGTGTGTATGTATGCATATGTGTGTAGTGTTTACACAAAGAGAAATACTTTATGCGAAATGTATAAATTTAGCTAAGAATTGAATTTCGGAATATCAATTAAAACATACTCAAACATTTTTTCAAATTTGTAGAATAAATGCAAAGCTACCCAAAGGTAATAGCTTTTAAGCTAGCCCTTAGGCTGACGTCTCAAAAAAATGTAAATAAAAAAATAAAGCTCTCCTGCGAACAATCCTGAATCATAACTGAATTTGTATTTAAAATCATTTGAAGTGTACCGTGAATGCTGTATCAGTTTCATTTCGATAACCCAACGAATTTTAAAAGATTAACCTCTAAAAGTGTCACACACAGCCATATTCCCGTAATCGAAATCGTAAAAATTTAGCGATTTACTTTTCAAATCGCAAATTTAAAATCGTTTGACTCAGTGAAATGAAAAGTAAATAAATTATTTTACACAAAAAGAGCACAAAACTTAGTCAAAGCAGCAACAATTTGTTTAGACCGATAACCCTTTAATTTGTAACCGATAATACAGTTATCAAGTACATACAATGCAAAGAAACGTTTTGAAAATGAAACATAACTTTTGCAATTGCCGAGCAAAATTTTTCGTTTACGGAAGCAGCTAAAAACAAAAAAGAACGCTGAAGTCGAGTATGCTCGACAGCAAGATACGCTGTACCCAATCTTTATGTACCTTTAGTTTAGTTTTATCGTAGAACCATACTTTATTGTATTGGATTTTCATACAAAAACCTAAAGAAATGAGTTAAATTTGTATTGGGGCCAATACATAAAAACTTCTTGATTCTACCCATATTGGAATATTTTATTGGGACTTAGGCTGTTTCTTAAAATGGGACTAGAGAAAAACCATTTTTAGGTGACCATTTGACGGCTCAAGAGAGTCTAAGCTTCAAATATGGTGGCCCAATCTTATACGGCAGACAGCAGGACAGGCGTACAGACAGATGTAGCTATATCAATTCTCATTCCAATGGTGATCAAGAATGCTATACATAGATATATACATATATATAATATACTTTATATGGTCTACCATGCCTCCCTCTGTCTAGTATATTAAGTTTTTGCAAATTTATGTAAATTTGTACAAATTTAATATACCCTTTTACCTCTTTGGTACAGGGTATAAAAACCAAAAAAAAAAAAGGGGCAGATCGAAGCATAGAGTTAGGATATTGGTGTCTTATTAAGTTAAAAAAATTTAAAAAAAAAGTTTATTCCGGGTTCGAGTGACAGTTATGTGTCAAAGGATTTAGAATTTTGGTAAACGTTAATAGAAGATAAAATTTCAGAATTAAGAATGCACGTTTCCCTGGAATGTCTTTTGGGTATTTAAAATTTTGCAATTCGGCATTCCCTGTTTTTTTTTGTGCGACCATAAAAGTATTTAGAAATGCTCTATTAAAAAGAATTGCAACGAGAGACCATGGTGTACCATGCTTAGTAATTTTCAATTATTTTTTCCAATATATAGTTGGCCAATATGTGAAAAACGCCATATAATAATGCTTTTGGTCCCGATACAAAGTTTTATTACCAATTTTACAAACACACACACACACACTTACAGCAAAAAGCTTTCGATATATAAGTGTACACACACATATATACACACATAGGTAAGAATATTTCCGTTGCCCTCTTGTACATCGTTAGTTTCCAATAGAAATAACACATCAGATACTTTACCGAATTTTCGTTACTTTTTATTAATTGGCACAGTTTGCTCAATAATTACTAAATTCAGTTCAAGGTTTTTATACGATATTTTGTAAGTCTTGATTTACGTGCTTGTTTGGCCTAAGTGGTTTATGGCTTATTTGTACTATTTGCAGTTCAAATTTACATTTACAATTTCGCTGTGCTTCAATATTAAACTATTTTTGCGCTGTTAATGGTTTTATTATTATTTATATTTCCATCTACAATGCTAAAAGCATTCTAAATTAAGCTTTCAATGTAAATAAGCCCCCATAACTTATTTCATTATCTATCGACTTCTTTTTTAAATTTGCTTAAAGTGCAACTATACAGCGAGCCACCTTTCACTGACAACCGGACAAAAAGATCCATTCATCCAGACAAGATTCCGTTGCATATTATGCGCAAATTATCGACATCTTTTTTTTTTTTTTTTTTCATTAGAAAAATTTTCTTTTCATTACTTTACGTTTTATAATTGAACGGAAGAGCAAGCCTGAATGGCAATGACGTTGTCGGCCAACGGAAATTAACTTAAATGCAAACGTTTTCTATTGAATATTGTACGCTTTTTTTTAAGAGATACAAGCGTAATTAGATATTTTAAAATGCAACAAAAAGTAAAAATTTCAGCTGAAGTCTATTAAATACGTTTCTCAGTATAAAAAGAATATAAGAAAATTTAAACAACGCTATAAGCTCGACTATGAGATACACTGTAAGCAGTGTTTATGGACTATGGGCAAGGAACTTCAGGACCCACGAGTTCTGCGGGATAATTGTAAAAAATGCCGGAATGGATGAGATCGGAAAATAACTTTATAATTAGCCTGTGGTACAGAATATTGTTGAGATGAGCGGGATGGGCAAAATTGTATACTATGAGCAGTATCAGGATCAAATATTTAGTACAACGCTCATCACTAATAATAAAAAAAAATTTGAATGGTATCGGTGGAGTATATCTTCAGGATTTCAGAAGTATTTAAATTCAAAAGTTTACGACCGTGCAGGCAGATGGATATAATTCAAACAACGCGGTCTGCAAACTTAATATTCCATTTTAATTTACGGGAGCAGTGTAAGTAAGCAAGGATATTTTAAAGTGGGCGCGCGCATAAAGCAAACATTTTGTGCGTACAGAAGCGAGAGAACGAGTTTTTTTGTTAACTTTGTAGTGCGTTCGTTGGCTTTTTAATTGGCTAATTTGCTACAGGACACGTACACAAATGTTTATGTATAACAGACACAGCGCTAATAGAACTATATGTACACAGTGTTTTACAAAAGTATATTTCGATGTACACAGCACGAAATGTTAAATAATACAAATTGCAAAAACAATGCTGCATTATTTGCTGCGAGTTTTTCTTCTTCACCTACAAAGCAACAATACTTTGTATTATTCATGCATATAGCTGTGGACTTTTTTTATTATCAGAGTGGGTGATAACTTCCGAATTCGCACGAACATCAAGCCATGCCATCGACATAATCAGATGCAATCAATACAAAAACTTGTGTTGGGCTGGTCTTCTTACTTACATAAGCGAAGTATGGACCTAACGGGATGCGTTTTGAGGACCATTGATCTTGGAAGACATACTCAAAATAGAAATTCCAAAAGCAATATATACATACTATATATGATGCAGTCTCTCTAAAAGGGAGACCGCATTCAACCGGAAAAAAAAAGAATAAACAAGGCTCAAATTTTTGGTATAACAAGAGCGACTGAAATCCAAGATGGTAAAAAAATGGTGATAAATAAAAAAAATTTAAATGATTCATTTAAAAAAAAAATTTTTTTTTTTGTCTGACCTAAATATTTTACCATGTTTATTGTAAGATTTTGGGGTCACTGAATTCGAAACTGATATTTAGTACATTCCATTTTAATCCAATTCAGCTATATCTGTCAGTCCGCAAAATATTTTTTTTATTCTGATTTTATTGCTGGAATGTTTATTTTATGTTTTTGTGGTTTTAAATGTGGTTTGATGTTTTTTTTTTTTTGGGTAGACATTTTTTTACATATCACTTTACTACTTACTATGCAAGTGTATCTATAGATACAAATGTATCTATAGCTTTGCATATACAGTTGCCGCTAAAATTCGTTTAACATTTTTGAACTTTATAGTAAGTGCAAAGTTCAAACTCATTTGACAACTAAAACTTAAGGAATTTACATTTTAAAAGAATACACACGCAACTATTATAATAAAAAAGAAAAAGTATCTTAAGCTTGCCGTTTCTTTTTCAAACTTAATATGCAAATAAAAAAAGCTTGCGTGTCCTCGAATCCTGTAAATAAATACTGAAATGACTATAATTAATACCAAACGCCCAGACACATGACAGGTGCGTTGTCCAACGTCCAACGTCCATGACATTGATTATGTTCAATATTTAATGTTAAGCTTTTCTGCTGCTGTTGCTGCTGCTGTTGCTGGTTTTGATTAACGGCACGTAATGCTGATAACAACACGCACCGAACAGATAGTTTTTCGATGCGCCCAATGCTGCTGCAGCCTTGTGCAATTTATAAATAATTGGCTTATTTTTCGGCATAAAATTATGATGCATGTAAAACGTTTTTGCGTAATTACATAGATTGTTAGTGGCACAATTTTAATTAGAAAATGTGTGTAAATTTTGGTAAACTAGTTTTTTTTTGATACTTACTGCTATAGCCAACGTTTTTTTTTTTAATGAAAATACATTTATATTATTTCATATATTTTTATTGGTTAAATAATAAAATAAAATATTAAAACATTTTTATTTATTATAATAAATTTTTTATTCAAAGTTTTATGCATATTTTTTTAAAAAAAAAATTCACTTTTTGAACTAACGGAATTTCTGCTAAAATACTGCACACCACTCGAAATAAATACATGCGTTTGTATAATAAGTGCGACTGAAACAGACATAGCTACTAAATGCAACGTTTACTTATAAAACAGAAAGAGAGAAAAAATATATTGAAATTTATACTTGACAACATGTTAACCGGATATTGGCCAACCACATACTCACTGGCAACACTATAGCTTGCAAACATTGCTGCCATATTGCTATAAGAAAAAGAAGAAGAAGCAGCAGCACTTAAGTAGCCGCAGCGCAAACAGTGAAATAAAAATTGCATAAATTCAAATTTGAAGAAAAAGTATTCAATTAAAAAAATACATTAAATAATTTCATTTGAAAGCGGTAAGTAAATAAAAGGCCAATGCAGCAAACAAAAAAAAAAAGTACAAAGCAAATGCAACAAAAAAAAATTGCAAAGTGCGCGTCGCAATTTTTCTTTACACGGCAATGCAAAGAAGTAGCATAGCAAAGAAAATGAAAAGAAAATGTTAAAAGCATCATGACAAAAAAAAATCAAATAGTAATTTAAAAAAAAATTTTTATTGTTATTTTTTTTATGTTTTAGATTAAAGTTAGCAGCAAAGACACGCGGCACGTCAGACGACGACAACGCAAGCAGCAGCGAAAGAGAAAAAAAAAAACATCAGCAGCACAGCAAAGGCGGCGAAAAATTGCAAGGTGTTTATTTGTGTGTGTATGTGTGTGAGTGTTAAGGATATATCTGTGTGCTGCATGCATACTTAAACGTTACAGTTGTTATCCTTTTCTTCTTACTGCGTTCGGTTCCTCGTATCCTTTGGCATTTACATACCAAATTGCGCTCTGTGCGAAATATTTAAAAAAAAAAACGCGTGCTGCAGTTCAACTCTACGCAACACGGCAAGACAACAATAATAATAATAAAATAAAAAAAAGAAAGAAAAAAAAAACAAATAAAGCAAAACCAAAGCCAAGCGAGAAGTTACCAAAAAACAACAACTAAAAAATATAAACACAAAAGCAAAAAAAAAATGGAGAAAAGAATAGAACTTGAGAAACGCGCACGCAAAGCAAATCAGGTAAGTTTGTATATAAAAAATAAAAATAATTATTAAGAAAAAAATGTATTTTTTCGCGCATATTTAAAAGAATTTATAAGTTTGTTTTTTTTTTTTTTTTGTGTATGCACACGCGTCTAAGCGTGTTTGTGTGTGTGTGTGCGCTTAGTGACGACAACAATGGCCGCGGCGAAAAAAAATATTCATAAATCCAGTTTCAATTGAATAATTGTCAAAAAAAAAAAATAATATGCAAAAACAAAAAAGTAAAAGAAAATCGATATAAACTTCTTAAAGACAATTTTTGCATTTTCTAAAAACAAAAAAAAGAAAAAAATTTTTCTAACGGTAAATGAAAGCAAAAATTTTTAAAGTTTTTTCTTTAAAAATGCAAACAAAATTGGCCTTCAATTTGCAACAAGCTGCAGACATTTGCTGTTACTACTGCTTTTGTGTTTGTTGTTGTCCCTTGTAATTTCAGGTTATTTGAAAACGTATTGTATCTATAATATGTGCAACGTATGAGTTAAAACAAAAAAAAAAAAAAAAAAAAAAAATTTCGTTACATATCTTCTATACATGCATACGCATCTGTACACCCGACTTTGACAACGCACACAAACTTATACACAACACATATGCACATTTATGCACAAAATAATCATCGACACGTTCGTTCCGTTCACAAAATTGAGACCAAATCGGTCGGTCGGTCGGTCGTAGATACTACATGCCTAGTATTTGTTGTTCTTCGTCTACTGGCTGCTACAGCTTTTATTATTATTTTATTTTTTTTTTTTATAATATTTTCCTTATCGCTACCCTGCCACCAATATGTTGTCCTCTGTAGAGACGTTACAAACGTACACAGACATACAAATACATACACGCATACAGCTATGTATCCAATAATAGATACATTTATTTAAATTAAAAATATTACAATTTTGTAGGATTTTCTTGAAGAATTATCTATTTGAATTCTGAAACGATTAGAATTTGTCACTCATCAATATTTTGATTCAGTGATGGGCAAGAGACTCGCGGGTCAATTGTTCAAAATGAGCAAAATTAGGAAAAAAAAAAAACTTAAAATTTGGCGGGCAAAAAGGGGCGTTTGGTCTCAACTTGAAGTATTACAGATATTCGATTTGAATTAGATTCGAATATTTTCTTTGAGTTATCATACCATATTATATATTTCTACGTTTAGTCATAAGCAAGTTTTCATATAAAAACACAAATATTTTGGGTGCTAAACAAATTCTTATTCCTGGGATGGAAGTATTTGGTACAACAAAAAAATGTTTGAACAGATTCATGATCTAATTTACCAAATGGGAGTAGTTGGCACAATAACAACCAAAAATGTATGGGAGCATTCATCATCAAATATTAAGTCTCGCGAGCATCTCTATTTTTGGATGTACCATAAAAAAAAAAATGGTTTCAGATAAATATAAACCCCGATTAAAAGTTGTAAATTTGTGGGCTAGCGGCGCTAATAGAATAACTTTTATTGTGTTTAAATTACATTTTACTCTGGTAACATAATAGTAACTCTAATAGATATTTAGATTTTTTTAAGCAACTACTTCATGTTCTGGCCAATGTCGCAGTATATAAATAGTCCCAACTTAATAATTATAATATTCAAAAATTATCTCGGAATTAGCTCTTCACACTTTACCAAAAATGTTTCTATTCTTGGACACGTAACTGTACATTCGAAGCGTATTGGACATTACACTCACATAAAAACATGCATACATGTACATACACTTAACAACAAAACAATTCCCTCATACTGCTTCCTGTGCTCTTCTTTCTGTACCCAAACTTGTGCTAAACTCTTCAACATTCAGCCTTAAATATATATTTAGCTCGTTTTTTTTTTTTTTTATTTTTAAACCGGCCTCATCGACGCAAAATTCAAAGCTCTCGATGAGTGTCGGAGAAGCAGTGAGTATCTCATTGCTTGAGTCGATACACAATACCATACATACTTTTGTATGTATGTATATGTTTGTGCCTGTTCACCCGCCTCCAATTGCCTTTGTTGCCTCATATTATGATCCAATACATCCGTCGTCGTAGTCGTCTGCCTTTTATTGCTCAGAGAAATATCAAGCAAACCTGCGCTTTTTGTTGCACTTTTGCGTTTTTCGTTCGTTTATTCGTTTTACTTTACATTTACACAGTATTTTGCTTGTTGCCTGCTACACACTGATTAATATTTTCTCTATAGTATACAACGCCCCACACTTTCCTCTCTGTCCGAGTGCCACCTACCGCACCAGAGACATAATAAGTCAGTCGGTTAGTCTTATCCAATGCAATTGCATTTATTTATACTCAGTGGCATAAGTCTATGTACAGACGCAAAAAAATTATAGTTTTAACTTTATCTATTATATTTAGCAAATATAAAAGAAATTGAATTACTTTTTGTTTTATAAATCTTTGAATAATTTCCTTTATTAAAAGTATTTTATTATAATTTAGAAAGTATTAAAAAAATTATTTGCATCTGTACGTAGACTTATGCCGCTTAGTGTAAGTGCGCTGTACTTCACCAAAACGAAACAAGTGCATTGCTTGCTGCTTACAACCCCCAAACGCTGTGCGAAACAATTGTTTTTGTCAATATAATTTTTTTTTTTTTTTTTCTATCCCTATTCCTGTCTGTCCTTGTGGCGCTATTTACGTTCGTACAAAATAGATTGAGCGTAAGTTAAGTACTTTTTACCTTGAAGATTTATTTTTCAAATTTCATAAAAGTAGTTTTTACCGAAAAATAACAGCATTTCATGTGGTTTCCTTTCAAGAGATGGGCGTGGAACCTGCAGAACATTTATAAGAATGTCAGAATGATCGGGAAAAATTTAAGAATTGGTGGGTGGAGCGGTATAGAATATTGGTCAAGTATCGACCTTCCCGAAGATTCTGAAAAAACACGACATGGGCGGCATTGTGACAAAAAGATTGTGTATCAGGGATTAGATATTTACTCCCGCGCCCATAACTATTCGCTAGTCACGCCTCTGTACGAATGTGTTTATTATCATAAAATTAGTTTAACGGTACTAGCTCATCAAAATACAATTTTTATTTATCAAAATATAGTACCACAAAAATATTAATAGTAATTTTTGTGGTTTTACTCTTATCTCATACCACTGTAAACATTTCAATATTTGTTCAAATGTTTTGCACACTGTCAACGTGTTTTCTTTTTTAGAGGTTAGTGGCGATAGGCATGATTCTAATCTCACTCTCTCTCCCACTACGCCCAAATAACAACAAATTACCTAATCAAAAATCAATCAGACTTGTGTTAAAATTCAAGGGCATTTGTAAACCAAAATAAAAAAAAACAACCTTATTCAAATTAGCAAAATAAAACCAAAATTAAATATATATTTTTTTTGTTTTTGCGGCTCGCAACTAACAATGATAATAAGGCGCAACAACTATGATTGCCACAACTATCACACACACACACACAGGCTCACGCATGCACGCTACAACATACATACACATTCATATATAAATTAAAAGCAGCTACGAGGAAGAAGCAGAAGAAAAAAAATGCCTCATTCTTGTATTTGTTATGCAGTCGCCGCAGCTGTTTGTTGTTGCTTCGCCGTTTGTTTTCGCTTTTGCCGGCTTTTTGTTTTTGGTCTGCGCGCGCATCTTCGATTCTGTTCCTATTTCAATACATTTCTATTATTTTCATTTTACTTTGAAATTCCTTTTGTGCTGCACATTCGCTAAACATGTACTGAAAAAAATGTATTGCTGTGTGTGTACGTATTACGTAAACTTTTTCTTCAATCATATAAATTTTCGTTTTTTTTTTTTTTTCGTTCAATTATAGCACTCATTCATATGAACAATGCAAATAATTTGCTTAAGTTTGTTGTGCACATTATTTTTCATTGCTTAATGACATTAAAATATGCCTTAAATTGTAATATTAAAAAAATCGATTTTTTTTTTTTTGTTTGCTTTTTGTCAAGCAGTTTTTTTTTTATATACGCGCGCACACACATATGTAGACAGACAACAGACATGGCGGCGTTTTTATCATTGTGAACGCTAAATTGTGACTATTTTCATCTTTGTTTCGCACCTTAAATTTAAGCAAAATGAGATGTTTCGTTTTCATTGTAACAACTCGCTGTATGTAGCGGAACAATTTGGAATATGAAACATATACTTGATTATATTGCGTGTTGCGGCGAAATTGTTTTATAAAAACAGCTGTTAATGGCGCCAAATATAAAAAAAAATAATTGCGCAGGCGTATTTAATAAAATATTTAAAAATTTTTTTTTTTTTTAAATAACAAACCGATTGAATAATAATTTTTGCTTATATTTATTTACAGATTACAGAATTGAATCTTGATAATTGCCGGAGTACAAGCATTGTTGGCCTTACAGATGAGTATACCGCATTGGAGTCGTTGAGTTTAATCAATGTGGGTCTCACAACACTAAAAGGTTTCCCCAAATTACCAAACTTGAAAAAATTAGAATTATCCGACAATCGGATATCGAATGGGCTCAATTATTTGACCACCAGTCCAAAATTGCAATCGCTTAATTTGTCAGGCAATAAGATCAAGGATCTGGAAACGCTGAAACCGCTTGAAGAATTTAAAAATCTTAATGTATTGGATTTGTTTAATAACGATGCCACACAAGTGGAAAACTATCGTGATAAGATATTTAAGATGTTGCCATCGCTTAAGTTTTTAGATGGGTAAATAGAAAATATTTAAATAATTAAAATTCATTTATATTTATAAATAAAAAATTGTATTCTAGTTTTGATTGCAATGACGAAGAAGCGCCTTCAGATGGCGAAGATGATGACGAGGTCAATGGCAATGATTCAGAAGAAGATGGTAAGTAATTTTCATAAATATTACAATACAAGCATAATGCAGCATCATAATTCATTAAAAATATCATATATAACAGCTTAAATAGTTCATATACAACGTA
Organism: Leucophenga varia; assembly: GCA_018903435.1. Classification (NCBI taxonomy): domain Eukaryota; kingdom Metazoa; phylum Arthropoda; class Insecta; order Diptera; family Drosophilidae; genus Leucophenga; species Leucophenga varia. The sequence continues at coordinate 3,293,329 of JAEIFJ010000935.1, read as the reverse complement.
ACGTCTATGTTTGTATAAATTTAAATATTAATTTTACAGATAAGCAAAATGTATTTTGCTTAAATGGTTTAGAAATCGATTTGGCTGAATTAGAAATACTTGAAAAGCGTGTAGAAGCTAAAAAACAACAGCAACAGCTGCAGCAGCAGCACAAACTGATGAAAAGGATAATATTGTTTTAAGTGCTGCTGCAACAGATGAAAATAATATCGATGATTTAGATGAGCTGCTTAAAGAAATTAAATTAAAAGAAACAGCAGAAACGGAAAACCAAGTCACAACCACTACTACAAGAACCACAACAATAGATACAGCCACTAATTTACCTATAAATTTTCCACTCTTACTATATTGGTTTTTAGCTATTTTGAATCTAGCGAATGCGTTATGTTGTAAGCATTTTTTATGTTTTTTTTTTACTAATGTTATAAATTTCTTCTTCTTTTCTTTTTTTTATAACTTACAGTTTCTGGCGAGGAAGAGGATGACTCGGATAATACCGATGAAGAAAATTCTGATAATGGCGATGTTTCATTAGCTGAGGTCTATAATGATGATCTCGAAGAGGATAATTCCGAATGGGATGAAGATGAAGGTGGAGACGATGATGATGAAGAGGATTCTGATATCGATGATGGTATAAATTTTTTTTTCTAAATAATGCTATTTAATGAAACTAATAATCTTATTTGTATATTTATTACAGATGGTGAGGCAAATGAGTCGACTGCATCGGCTAAGGCTGCGGAAAATGATGACGAGAAGGCTGCAGGTTTGTTTCGAAAATATTCATTTAGCTTTTCAATTGTTAAAAGATAATGTTCACCTTGTAGTATTTTTCCGTATATCATGTCTCAATTTGTAGTAAATTGAGTTTTCTTAGGCAGTTTTTATAACAAAAGTCTTTCTAGAATCGAACGCTCATTATCTTTTAACAAAATCATTGCTTAACTGTCGAAATTATTTATTTATTTTTTTCTAATAAATATTTTTTTTTTTTTTTTTATTACAGATGAGCCTCAAGCTAGAGGCAAGAAGAGAAAGCACGATGGTTAAAAAACGTCAATATTGTTTGTCTTAAATCTAAAAACAAACACATTACACTAACACTAAACAACAAACAAACACACACACATCATTTTTTGATATAACTCATGTCGGTTTATTTAATAATTAAAGAAAAAGAAAACTTAATTCAAGCAAAACAAAAAAACCACAACAATATAAAACCCAAACAAAAAGTAAAATCAAACTATTAATTAAGCAAAATGGTTATCAAAAAAGAGAAACACTTAAGAAATGCAAAAAAAAAAAAACTGCAACAATCAACATTTAACAAGAAAAATAGTAACTCAAATTCTTCTTATTTAAAAAAAAAAAAATCAGTAAAACTATTACTTCCTCGAATTGTAAATGGAGTTTTGCATGCTCTCTTAAAATCTATTGTAAAAAAATAAAAAATAAAAGGTTTGCAACAGAATAACAAAAACAACACCAAGCCAAGCGCAATTTAAGAATAAATCGAGAAGCAGTTTAATATTTAAAAAAAAAACAATAAACGTAATGTTATAAATATTGTCTAGATTTAAGTTTAAAACGATTATTACATTTTAATGAAGAAAAAAAAAAACAAACAGTTTAATGCAATCACGCGAAGGACATATTTGTTAAATTCAAATTTTAAACTATTTTTGACTAGTTTATATATATTACAATATATTTTTTTCTTTTCATGTTTTTTTAAGTTTAAATCCTTTAAGAACTAAAAAAAAAAACAGCAGTCTTTCATATTTGGCATTCTAATTGCTCACTTTAATTTATAAATTAAAACAAAAACAAAGAAAAATGCTAACAATTTTTATTTTTCAACTAGTTTTAAAACTATTTAAGTCATTCCTATTTGCATAAGTTTAAGCTGATCTTTTTTTTTTTTTCTTTAAATTTTTACTAAATTTTTAAAGATTATTAGATACATATACCCAAGCCCACCATCCTGAATGCTAATTAATTCTCTGTAGTTAAAATTAAACGTTTTCATTTATTTTCGTTGCCAATAAATTCTCGTATAAATATTAATTTTGATTTCATTTTTTCTTGTATTTATTTATCATATTTTACATATATAAAAATGTTTTAAATTTTAAATAATGAAAATTATACAAGTTTTTATTTTTTAATGTTGCAAGAAATAAGAAATTCGAAATACGTATACAGAAAAATAAAAGTTGAAAAAAAATCAGAAAAACAAAAAGTGTAACAATTTTCGAAACAGGAAAACAATTTTATTATAACAAAAAATTAAAAAAAATGAGAAGAAAACAAAAAATAAAGTCAAGTGAATAATTTTAATCGTGATTCGAGTGTTATTTGTGTTTTGAAAAAATTTTTTAGAAAAATAGTCAAGCTACTCTAACGGCTCTCATAAATTTTAATTCTATCAGAGATCTTTTAACGATTTGACTCAACATCACAGCTGGCTGCTTGTTAGGAATACACGTAACAAGTTTCAGACTTTTCAAAGTTATTGCAAGCAGAAAGTGGTCTGAACTTAGTTGCAAAGTACCATGGAAATTCTCGAAATAAACAGAAGATTATATTAAGCACAACACACTTTTTTATAGAAAACTGTTCTGCATTATGTAGGAATTGTTTCGAGCATCTGGATTGTTTCTTACTGTACGATCTGTTCAAAATGAATGTCATCGTTCAAAGTACTGAAAAATTATGTTGCTCTATAGTTGGTCTCACATATTTATAGATTCGATGGTACCAAAAGGAACAGTTATTATTTTTGGTAAGTTTTTAAGAAGTTATTTGGATGCATACTATCCTTTGATGTGGCGTCAGTTTTTGATATAAACGCGCCCATGATCAGTAATTGCATTCGGCAAGGAGGACGTAAAGCAGCATACTAATTGCTATGAAATTTTTGTTTTTGTCTGATTGGTCAGATTAAATTTTAAAAAAAGTGAATGTAACGAACATTTCTGTTGAAGAGCGCTACTAGAGTATTAAGGTAAGTGCATTGGGTGCGAATCCTCTATGAAGTATTGCGGCTAAGTCTTAACCGCTATAGATCCAGATTCCTTTTATTCAAAAATTTATTAATTTAGATGAGACGAATCGACTTAGGTATGACCGTCTGTCTTTCGATCTGTTTGTCACAATGCGTTTTTACTCGGAAAGATTTTGATCTGGAACTCTAATGTATTCAGTCTAAACGCCATTTTTAGCCTTTTATAGAAAAAGTTATCCTATGTATACACGTACCGATGTGACACTGTTCGGCTTCTATAACATACAGGCTCCATGGAAACTCATATCAAGTTTTCTTATTTTTCCCTTAAAGTTTGAGATAAATGCCTTTTGGTTGTATTGATTCCATTGACTTTACCTAACCCCTTTGCGTTGTACTACCTACGTTATTAATGATCATACATTAACTACTTAAAGTTTCATGTGACGGGTATTTGAGCTTTGGTTCTACCGAAATTACCATTTGCTCTTCTCTTGATTAAAATTTTATTTAAATAAAAATTAATTCGAATTTTAAAAGCCACTCATAAACGGAACGATTTTTATCAAAATGGTAACACTTCAGCGTTTGGTCGCACTGCAAAAATCGGTCACTTTAATCAAACCGATTTATTTATTTTTATTATTGTAGCCATCTATGCTATTAGAGTAACAAAGTTAGACATAATTATCTAGTGTCTCGTTTGCACTTCATAACATACAGCTTAAGTTGCGCAGCTACGCTTCAGATAAGTGCAAGTAGTGCAACAATATAGTCTGTTTCATTTGCACTACCTCTAAATGTAGAATCAGAAGAAATTCAGTTTAGTTGGTGTGCTGCTGTGGTCCGATAAAGTCAAACTGTTTGTGCGTCGCGGTTGTTTTTATTTATTATATTTTTTGGATTTAGACCAACGAACCGAAAAAAAAAAAAAAAGACAAGTCTGCTATATTATATATTTGCATATAACTTTTATTTTTATACAAAATACGAAATAATAAAATCAAAAAAGAAACAGCTCGCGCGTGTATATGTATGTCTGTCTGTATGTTGTTGTGTATGTGCGTGCAGTAAACAACAACAACAAAAAAAGAACGTGCAATAACTCCCTCTTCTGTGTCAATAAAATAAAAATAAAACAAAAAAAAAAAAAAAACAAAATTAACAACAAAATAATTTTGTGTAAAAGCTAGAAAAAGTTATTTATTTAAAAAATAAATAACAACAAAAAGAGTTATACTCTCAAAGCCAAATAAACCAAAAAAATATTTATATATATTTTATACCAATATAATCCCAAATTGTGCTGCAAGTGTTAAATGTCCGAAAATAAAGGCATCATGCTCGCGAAATCTATGCAAAAACACGCAGGACGTGCCAAGGAAAAGGTAAATATCAACAAATTTAATTCAAAATTAATATATTTATTAATGTTTGTCAATTTAATTTCAAAAATACCCTTTCGATGCATCCCCAATGGGTGTGTATGTGTGCAAAGATTTTTTTTCTATAAAAAAATGCAATAAGTTTCTTGTTGTTGTTAAATTCCACCCACTGTACAGGGTGCTGCAACTTTTGCGTTTAAAAAAAAAATTTGATTAAAAAGACACAAATAAAAATTTTATTTATTGAAATTAATTTTTTTTGAAAACCTTAAGTAAAAATCTGTACCACTAAAATAGTTTTTGAATTTTCTATATGTTCGTTAAAAAGCGGTTTTACTGTGCTGCACTTTTCAGCATAAGACGATTTAGAAATTCCCATCTTCCAGCTGTCTGTACGAGCGCAAGCTACCTCAAAGACTATAGAAACCCAACTACAAGAAATCCACTTTTTAAGCGTAGTCTCCCATACAAAATGTACCGGAATGGTTGCGTATTTGTATGAAATAGTTCTTAATTTTTTTATTCTAGAGTCACCGAATCGTTGCAAAATTTTTATTCAAATCGGAAAAATTATAAAAAAAAAAATATGATATTTTGTGTGTTGAGTTTCCCTCAAAGCTAGTTCTTACTGTACACAATTTACTATCTAGAGCAACTTGCATTTCATTGTCATTTTCTGCAAATCTGCAAATTTGCCCTATTTTCCCAATAGATTCTACATTAAAATTTTGTGTTTTTTTTTTTTTGTCTTGTGCACTGGAAATTACACTTGACCCATATTCTTTGCAAACAACAGAGATTTTGAACAATAAACTATGCTGCTGCGCATGTTCGAAAACTATTAAAATTGTTTAAACAAAAATATATCTTTCAAGGGAGCTACATACTATAATTCCAATTTGATAGCTTATCCAATACATCCAAATACAACCTGCGGCAATTTCCCAACAACAACAAAAAAAAAAAAACCAAATCAAGTTTTGATTTAAAATTAATTTTTATTTTGTTGTTTACTGATTTCTGTATTTTTGTGTATGTGAAATAAATATTTCGATTTTAAAGCGTCTTTCTTTCTTTGCTCAGCTTGGCTTAGTTTTTTTTTTTTTTTTTTTTTTGTTTTTATCTTCCCGCCAGTCTCGCACTGGCTGGCTTGGCTTATTGGCTTTGACTTTGCTGCTGGCTGACGACGAGTGAAAGTTAGTAATGCTAGCGCCAAACCGCAGTGAGAGTGCTTTGCTGCTGCCTAACTGACTGCCTGCCTGCCAATTCATTAAATAAATGCGTATCTTTAAGCCAAGTTGATTGAGTGAGCGACAAGTGTGTGTTGTGCACGTTGCACATTATTTGTAGAAATTTCCGTTGATGCGTAGGAAAAAGCGTTTTTTTTTTTTTTTTTTTTTTCTAAAGTATTTCGACAATTTGAAGCCATAGAAAATTCAAAGTCAACTGGAAAAAAATCACTTCACACGACTTAGTCAGCTTGACAAAAACAGCTTGTATCTGCTTTTTTCTATGCTTGTGAATTTTTTCTGTAACTGCTTTTGACCCAATAACAGCAAAAAAAAAAAAAAAAATCTACTGTATCTTCTGCCACTAACAATTTTAGCTCAAAAAAACTTGTTTACACTGTACTGCATTTAGAGGGAGGATGGTGCTGTGCACATAGTAGATCTGCTGCAACATTTCAAATTGTTGTTGAAAATATGCTGTAATCTTTTAAGTTGCATTTTTGGCATTTTTCTGTTACTGAAAGTAGACTTTTTTATACCTTAAAAAAAAATGTTTTTTTTAAATAAATAATAAATTAATAGGTATCGGACGGACGGACTTTTATATTAGCTAGTCTTGTCAAACTGATATACAATGTTTGGGAACTCCATTGACAACATCTTATTCAACCCTTTTGCCTTAAAGAACGTCGCTAGGCCCTTTCTCTTGACCTAGTTGTCAAAAATACCACGGCTGTAAAATCTTTCAAAATATGTTCCGGTGTTTTCCTATACTCTTAACGGAATCTACAAATATTATCCGATGTAATACCCAAGATATTTTTTAATTGAACAATGATCCGTCAGTATTCCTTATATCATCCTCAACATCTTTCAATCAAGTCGAATATGTTCATCTGCTCTTTTATTGTTGTATAAACCTGACAGAATCGCCCATTGTCCCGTGGCTTTATTTTCCTCCATTCTCTAAGAGGGCACTGAACGTAAATCACAAAATCATTCTGATCCATTTCAAGGCATTTCAAGACAAACTTGGAAGCGCTTATATAAATGCTCAATACTCAATTTTCGTCTCCATTTGAAGTGTATTAAAACTTTGTAAGCAATCTGACGTCCGAAATTTTGTGTTACTTCGTGAGTTATTTCATGCTTATTCATTAAATTTAAAATATCAACACTCGAAATGCTGAAATGTCGTATTTCTAATTTTAAAGTCATTGCATAGCTTCATCAAAGGTCAACTTTTTTTTTTTTTTTTTTTATAGAATTTCTTATGCAGGAAGTCGAAAAAAAAATTTCAAAATAGAAAACTAACTCAAAGGTCAATTTGTTTTTCTGAATTTAGAACGCAAGAAGTTGAGTAATTGATTTTTTCGTATTAATTTTTACTTCAATTTTATTGAATTAAAAAAAAAAGTAAAAAGAAAATTCACTTTTTCTTGCTTCCTGTCAATTTGCAAGATTTTGTTTGAATACAAATTGAAAAAATTTCATAATTTCCGTATGATTTATTTTTATATTTCAAGCGACTAGCTTTTTTTTTTTCTTTTTCTTTTTGCATTTTGTGCTCAATTTTCTTTTTTTCTTGCGATTTTCCTATATTTTAGGCGACAATGTACGAGATACATGTGCTACATGATGTTGTATTTTAAAATACAATAACAACAACAACAATAATAATAGGAGCAGCAATAGCGAATAGATCAGACCAAGCAGAAAGTATCTTTAGATACAAATTTTGCTTTTCATTATTTTGCCGGTCTTTCGGTAACCGAATTTTAAAAAAAAGGAAAAAAAAAACTTTAGAAAAACTGACAAAATGACAATCAGTTAGAAAAGCAAAGACAGACAGAGAGAGAGAGAGAGAGAGAGAGCGATTAGTAAAGAAATCAAATAGAAAATAAGTTTATACTATTTGAAAAATAAGTTATCCAAGCGAGAGCAATACTAAAAGTAGTGTGTGTGTGTATGTGGTGTGCCCAGCGTAGTAAAGTGAAAGGCAGGCAGGCAGGCAGTTGACAAAATCGAAGATGAAAATTTTCGAGAGCATTTTCACAACACATTTGCCGCCCAAATAGTAGCTTTCGAAATTTTGTGCAGTAGTCAATCTTTAAATAGAAGCATACACATTCTCTCTCTCTCTCTTTAAAAATTTTTTTCAGCTAAATTTTCCGGACTAGCTAACAAAATATTTATGTGTTTTTTTTTTTTTTTGCTTTTCGAAACTTGTTGCAAAAGTTTATAGACACAAATTCTTTTATTTGCAAAATACAAAATATCTATCTAAGAGCAGTCAAAAGTGAATGAGTAGTAAATAAGCGGGCAATGGCACCCGCACTGTTTGATTTTTGCAGCTATTTTTAAGCGCAACAGCTGCCAAAAAGACAAAAAAAAAAAGATAATATATTTCTTTGCTTCTTTTTGTATTTCACTCATAGCTCTTCGCTTGAAATGAAGCAGAAAAAGCTTGCATTTACCGAAAACAAGAAGAACAACAAAAACAACAAATTGACATTTTATTGGCAGCCAATTTCTACAATCAACTTGCCTGTTGCATATTGAACTTCTTGCTGCTGCTGTTTGCTGCAGACAAGTAAAATGTCAAGATATTGCGCGAAAAATAGTTTTTATATATCTTTTTTTTTTTTTTTTTATTATTGCCACTTTTGAAACGAAAATAAAACGTTCGTTCAACTATTTGCTTAGCATTAACATCTAAATGTATCTAGATACATTTTGTAAATAGTTTGTTTAGCATTTTAATTTTGTCTTTATGTTTGTAACATCTTAAAATAAATGTTGTTTAGATAATATTTGAGAGTTGTAGATACAAAAGATTCATTTTATTTATTTATTTTCAAAAAAGTGACAAAAAAAAATATTTATTTATTTAAAATATAAATTTTGCAAAACTTGCCAGAAACTTCGTTTGTAGTAAGCAAAACTTATAGCTACTCGAAAGTGCATTAAAAAAATATCGACATGAAAAGGTTTTTTTTTTTTTTTTTTTTCCAATTCTCATAGTTATTAACACGCGAGAGTTGAAAATTAATAAACAAATTTATTGCTTCTTTTTTTCTGGTTTCTATTTGCGAATGTAGTAGAAAAATAATAAAAATAAGCTGAAACTTGCAAAATATCTAAATTTTATACACAAATACATATATATGCGTGCAACTTTGCGTTGAGACGTAATAAAATACTAAAAAAAAAAAAAAAAATTCAAAACTTGTAATATAATACGAGAGATGTACAACGCAGCTAAGATAGAAATGTATCTCAAGCAGTGTGTTGTAGATAAAAATGTATATTTGTATATATATTATATACAGCGGCGTCAAAAGTTGCGGTTGAGTTGCGAAAAGTTAATAAAAAAAAAAAAAAAAAAAAAAAAAAAAAAGTTTATAAAAAACGTGAAAATATGCAAAAAAAAAAAAAAAAAAGTTATAAAAAATAAAAACAAATATTTTAAAACAAAATATTTTTATTTTTAAATAGAACAAGCAAAAAACTTAACTTAAAACCAGTTTAATTGCAATTTTATGTTTACAAACATTGCTCCAATATATAAAATACTAGCTGTACTACCCGGCCTTGTCTGGGTCATGTATATATACCAGATTTCATTTGGTAGTTCAATTATTTGCAAAATATATCGAATTTTTATTGGCTCGCTTATATGTATGTTGCCACGCCACATATAAGCCATTTTCCAAAATGTCCATCTACAAAATTTCATTTAAAAACGAAGGAGTTGTTTCGGAAATATACGACGAATTTATGATCGATTCTATGGGGACCACACCCACCGCCCATTTTTCTAAAACAATGTAAATCATATCTTATAAGTCGGACTACAAAATACACATCTACAATATTTCATTAAAATCGGTGGAGTTGTTTCGAAAATATTCGATGAATTTATTATCAATTCTATGGGAACCACGCCCAACACCACCACTTAGGGGAACGAAAAATAGTTAATATCCTATTTTCAGACCTAATGAATACACTCACACAGACCTAATGAATATACACACAACAACATTTCATAGGAATCGGTCAAGCCGTTTCGGAAGAGTTTTGTTACACGAGAATTTTATATATTAGAAGAAATATCTTTTGCTTTTTAACTAAAGATAATAAATAAAATACCTCGCTAATCTAATAGATACTTTTTTTGTTTTTTGTTTTTATTTTTGCATGAGCTCATCGAATGCATAAAAAGAATAACGCAATACATTGAACAATGTTTTTTTTTTTTTTTTGTAATTACTGTGTGTATAGCAAGTATCTTTGTCGCTTCATATTGTAGCAACAAACTTTAAAGTGGGCGGCAACCATTCAATCTAGAGTCTAAATGCTTATATTGTCAATACAACATATTCAATCATGCGTGCAGACAGTTTGTGCATTGTGATTGAATAAAATCAAGCGTTAACAATAATATTAAAAAAAAAAAAAAAGAAAATATGTATCTATCGCAACTTAAAGTTGTAGCTTGTGTCATAAGCGCTGCTGCATTATCTGTCATTTAAATTTCAATTATATCTATTATGGCAAACTAGTGATTTTTCACTTTTCAACTGGTGCTTATACAACAATATAATTTCCGTTTGTTGCAATAAGCAAGTTGGCGGCAGGGAAGGCGGGAAGGCAGCTAAGATAAATAGATAGATATCTAGATATGTATAGATACTTGCATAACAATTGTGTTAATTTTTTTTTTTTTATTATTTATTTCGTTTCTCACGTTTATTGCAATTGTGCTTTTGCACTTACTACCGTGAGTACAATAGCTACAAGTGTTTTTTATTGTATTCGATTCTAGCAAAAGTTTTAAATTTGTTTTTTTATTGTGCTTTTATGTCTATAAACAGTAACTTAATTACGTTGAAGTTCAAGTACAAAATTCTATAGAATATCTAAGTAAAATATTTATTTTTTGTTCAGCAACACTTGTATAAATTTATTATTTTACATTAGCGCCAGCTAGAAAAATATGTATCTATGAAATACTTGAGAAATCAACAAAAACTTTTAGCGCGTACTTATCGTACACACACACACACACACACACACAAATACACACATTCACGTTGTTATAGATATAATACGCACTCAAATAGTTAGATTTCGATAGCACGTCTATGGAAAAGCAACACAATCCAATATGAAAGTGGCTAGAACTAAGGGGCTGTCAAGTGCTAAGTGTGAAAATGTATGCAAGGTCAATTACTTTGCTATACATTCAAGCAAACATACACATACATACTTACAGGTCGTATACGTAATCTTAATTTTTTTTCTTATGATTTTTAAAAAGTGGCCGCGATTTTTTTATTGTTGTGTTTTTTTTTCTTATTAACTATCTATCTGAAAGATAAATTAGCGCATTTTTAAGGTTTTTACTTGTAATGCTCAAGTTTATAAAATATTTTTAAAACTTTTAATTTGGAATCTTTTTTATTAATAAAATGATATCAAATGTGATGATGCATGAAACTACTTACAAACATTTGCAGATACAAAACACTTGTTGAGTGTTTGTTTATCATCAATACGCTTTTGTAAAATCACAAACAAATATTTTAATAATTTTTTTTTTCGATTTGCCAAAATGAATAATAAATAATCAGACATGATGAAAAGTAAATCGCAAAAGCAAAAAAATTGCGATTTACTTTTCAAATCGCAAATCAAAACATTTCCGATTTCAAATCGGCAGCATTTGAGTTAAGTGAAATGAAAAGTTAATGCATAATGTTACACAAAAGGAAAGTTTCTATTATTTAAAAATATTTTAAATCGAAGAGTTCCTTTCAAAATAAAAAAAAAACATCGTTAATGCGGCTATCTCACTTCCACTCTCCGGGTCTTTGCCTGTACAAATTGTCGTATTACAGAGTTGTCATTATTTATAAAAATTTGCATTACAGCCACACTGTTTTTCTTGTCATGCCTAAATTTAAAGAGCAGACAACAATAACAATTTGCGTTTACGGGAACTTGGCTGATTAATTTTAACAATAAAAGTGCCCGACTGCAGAAATTAGTGCTTGTTTTAACCAAAAAATAGTAAGGTGTGTAACGACATGCGATTAGAAGACTTTCACAAAGTTGAAGATTCTCTCTCTCTCACGTGCTCTCAATTTAGTATTAGGTTTTTATATGTAATTCTCTGCACTGGAAGAGGCGCAGCTGGCTTTTCCCAGTACATTTCGGAAAAGCCACACTTAAAATCTTTCTGTTACATTCGTTTTCTATTATCTTTGATTTAACTCTTTAGCTACACAGTTCCATTGAATTGTATAAGAATGTTTAAGTTGAAAAATGATTTCTTCTTTTTCGTTATGCCTCATTAAACATCAACTTTGTAGGCGTAGTAAACGCAAGAAGCAACGAAACAGCTGCTACTGCAAGAATTTGACTTAATAAAAATGTTTAGCTTAATAAATTACTTTGCTGCATACTATAACTGTTATTTTTTTCATTATTCTGCGACTTCTGGTGTATCTTCCGGCAAAGCACGTGTGAGAAATTTTCTTAAATCTGACCCCGAAAAATTGCAAATTAAGAGCTAGTTTTAAAATAGCTAAAAAAAAAAAAAAGATTAGTCATTCAGTTTAGTTTGTTTGTAGACTTGTGGGTGTACTGTGTACTATGTTTATGCATATTTTAATATATTTGTCTAAAGAATTGGAACGCGTGTAATAAACTTTTTCAAAGATACACACACACAAAACAATACATGTATGCATATGCATGTTGTGCTATAGTATATATAGTATTTTTGTTTTACACCAGACAATAGACATCTATAATGCATATATAGTATATATAGTATCTAATGCTTGAAACTGTTTGGCATTACTTGCTATTACTCTTTCTCTCTCTCTCGGTGCATCTGTCATTCTGTCTATCTGCACTTGTATCTTATACAGCGCTTCTCTGTCACACAGATTTATTCTGTACTTTTAGCTAAGCTGCAATGCAATACGCGGAAATGTCAAATATATATATAACAATAGAAGCACTCAACCTGCTGCATTCGCTGTGCATTCTATTTATACAATAGATACAAGTACTTACTATGCATGTTTACTATTTGTGTATCTCTGAAAGTTGCACTTTTTCCCTTTTTTTTTTTTTTTATTTTTATTATTTTGCCCTTTGAAGTGCAACACTATGCTGTGCATTAATCATGCTGTGCACTCAAAAAAAAAAATCAATTTAAATTTAAAATGCATTTATAATACACAATTAGTTTAAAAATGCAGCATATTGGTTAGAAATTTTTCCAAAATAATTGTTGCGGTTTTTTTTTTTTTTGGAAAATCTTACAAAATTAGCTAATTGTGTGGCGGTGAAAAAAAAATTTGCTATGCATCAACAAGCACAAATCGCTTTTACACAGCTGCATGGAATACAAAAAAAAAAAAATTGTAGATGTATATTTTTTCACAGCTTTTGCAATTGCAATTGAAAGATGCTGCAAAGCTGAAACGCTATCAAAATTTAAATAGCGTTCGTTGTATGCGGCTCGTTAGATACAATTGTAATATTTTCATTTTTTTTTTTTTTTTTTTTTTTTTTAACTACTCGGTCAATGTGCCAGTGCAATAATAATTTACCTTCACGCTGCAAGGCAGTCAGACAAGCAAGCAGGCATAGTGGCAGTCCGGTTTTTAGATTCATCTTTTGGTGTATTTCCTCCTCAGTCAGTTTTTCCCAATTGACGTGGGTGTACGTGTATCTTTTTTTTTTTTTTTTTTTTTTATATTTTTGTTTTGTTGCTACTCTCCAAATTCATTGCTATTGCGCAATGCAATCAAACAAGCAATTTGTGTGTAGTGCACTTGGTGCATGCATACTAAAAAAAAAAAAAAAAATAGTAATGAAAATTTAAGCGGTTGAAATCATTTCATTTGTTTCGTTACTAGATTTTTTTAATAATTTTTTTTTTTTTTTTTTTACATAACCGCAGTCATATTTATTTGTTAATTTGTATGTGTTTTAGGTTATTATTGTTCTCTAGTTTTAAATAAAAAAAAAAAAAATACAAAAACTTAGAGGAAATGCGCACTCATACACTGATTGCTTAGATTAGTTTATCTTTTCAATGTCACTGTCGGTTTTTATGTAAATATGTATTTCAGTTTATCATTTTATCTAATTTGTTATATTTTCTTTATCTTTTCAGGTAAATATAAAACACGTTTGTTTATTTTACGTTTGTGTAAAGAATTTGCGTAAGTTAAAGTATCTTAGCTAATTTAACCTATTTAAAAACATTTCGTCCTTGTGACTCTCAATAAAATTTAAATACTTTGAACTATTTTTTTGACAATTAGAGAGGAGCTATATTTGGTATTGAATTTTATTGTATCGTTTGAAATCAAAATGTTAATTTATCTAAAATCTTAGGCACATATGTAATTTACTTGAAAAATATAATAACAGAATGCGAAAGAATATTAGCCAATTTGACAACTAAGCTTTTTATTTTATTATCTAAACCATTCAATAATCTCTATAAAGTTGATAATTTTTAGCGTGGTCTTGCCATAACTTGAGAATGATTTCACCGATTTCATTCATCTTTTTTTTTTTTTTATCCCGCCACACATAGTGTGAAGGGTATTATCAATTTGTCGGAAAATTTATAACGCATTAAAAGAGGCTTCGAAGACCCCATAAAGTATATATATTATTGCGGGGAATGATTTAGTCATGTCCGTCCGTCGTCTGGTTAATGCGTTTCTCGGAAAGTTTTAAAGATTTGACCTGAAATATTAAACTTAAGCTTTTTGAACTCCTAGGCAGTTTGTATGTCAGGAACCAAGGTGCCACGCCCATTTTTAGATATATCCCCCCATACAAACTTACCACTTTTTTCGATTTTTTGTATAAAAATAGTTTTTATTTATGAATGTTTTGACTACAAATCGGGTAAAAACACTTTTAATCCAATATCCATCCATCCAATATCAGAAGAAAGGTGCCACGCCCATTTGTAGATATAGCCCCCATGCAAACTTACCATTTTTTTCGATTTTTTGTATGAAAATTATTATTATTTGTAAATGTATTTACTACAAATATGGGTAAAAGCACTTCTAATGACATCCAATTTCAAAAGAAAGGTGCCACACCCATTTTTTGCTATGGCTCACATACAAACCAAGCGCCCATTTTTCAGATTTTGTATGAAAATAGTTCTTATTTGTGGATATATTCACTAGAATCTGGGTTAAATCACTTCTTCAGTAATTTTATGAATATGCTAACGATATGACAAGGTTTGGGCAACTATAACATATAGACCCCATACAAACTCACCTTCCATTTTTTTATTTTTTCGTGTGGCGGGTATTTAAAGCTTCGTTGCTACCGATCAGTTAATCTGTTCTTTCTTGTTTTTTTTTTTTTTTTTAATTAATAAAATCCCCTGGGTGTTACAAAAATAAAATGAAAGGAACTATTTGCGACATTCGAGAAAGGCCGGGTATTTTAACTAGTAATATATTTATTCTTCATTAGTTTAAAGAAAGGAATCCAGTGTCTTATTATATATGTCGAAAGTAAGTTGACACGTCCTCATTTGGCATTAAATTTGGCATATACAGCCATGTTCCCGTAATCGCAATTGTAAAAACTTTGCGATTTACATTTCAAATCGTAAATTTTGGTGCTCCGATTTCAAAACGTACGAATTTATTTAATCGTAAATCTTAAATTTTATTCCGATTACTTACGTGAGCATGGCTCATAAACTATTTATATGAACCTATTTACCCCATTTCAAAGTTAAATTTTTTCCTTGTTTATAAACGTAAACATTTCTATTTCAAATTATTTGTGCTGTATGGATTTTATTTAGTCGGTATTCTTTTTGTATTTACTTTTTTAAGCATGAAAAGAAATTAGCAAAAAACAATGTAAAAAACAAAAAAAATACAATAAACAATAAAATAAACTAAGTATTCAGTTTGACCATGTAAACGTACATTGACAGAGCATATGTTGACCGCAATTCCATTCAATAGAAGTAATTAGATGTATATAGTTTTTTTTTTTTTTTTTTTAATGAAATTTGTTCGTGCTACATCGTTATATATTTTAGAAAATTTTTTTGTTTTTGTAATACGTGTTTAATTGTTGATTTTGTTAACTAAAAATAAAAAAATGAAAGTTCTGATTTACTAGGCATTCTTTAGGATGTTTACATCCTCTATAAGGTTGATATAAGTAATATCTGTTCGTCATTAAGCTCGACGCTTAGGTCAACCTATCTCAGAGACGTTCAGATATTTCTTTTAGGGTCAAATGTTGCATAGTTCACTGACTTTTTAATATATTTTTGTTGTTAAAACTATTAAAAAAAAAAAATAAAAAGTTTGTATTAACAAAAATCATAAATAATAAATATAAGAAAGTTAAATATTGTCATTCGTGTTGTTGTTTTGTTGCTGTCACAAGCAATAATTAAGAAAAAAATAACTAAATAAGCACAAAAACTTGCACATTCAGTTTTTAATTTTTTTTTTTTTTTTAATAAATATTTAAGATAGCAACATGTGCATTTTGTATTAGTTAAAATGTTGTCTCAAGTAGTTCGATAATTATTTAACATTATTATTATTTTTTTTTTTTTTTTTTTTGCTTAATCATGCGTACGCATTTAAGTTTTGCTAGAAATAACTCGATTTGATTTGATTTGTTTGAATTGAATTGCATGCGAAAGTGAATGTATTTATGAAGCTTGTCGTCGTCGTCGTCGTCACAGAGAAAGTAAATAAATAAAAAAAAAAAAAAATTATTAAATAAATGATTTGCCAACAACGCGAATGCTACTACTACTAAATTTTATAGGGCGTGCAAATATTATATTTAAAGTCATAAAACTACAGCTACAACAACAACAACAACGAAGAAAAAATAATAATGGTTGTTGTACAACTTGACGTATGAGTTATTTCATATCTACGCTATTCCATGAATGTGTACGATAATGAATACATAAAAATGTGAAATAATAATGTAATAATTATTATCAACAATAAAATTGGTCAAAATAGTTTTTAAGACGGTTTTAAAATATCGGCAAAAAAAAAAAAAAAAAAAAAAGTACACAATAAATTTTGGTGATGAGCATCAAGCATTTTTATAGAAAAAAAATTGTAGCTACTTCAAATGCGTTTGTAAAGTTACCATTGATTTTTTTTTCAATTTTATTATTTTCTATCGATGCTCATCTCTAAAAGTTTTTTTGCTTACAATTTAAAAAAAAAAAAGTAAAACTTTTCAATTGATAAAAAAAAAAAATTTTAGTTTTATTTTGTAATATTTTTTTTTTTTTGCTACCCTAACCGCTTATCAACTGACCATAAAATTATTTAATCTTGGAATTATAAATTTAAAAAAAAATTCTTTTGCACGCTTTCTTCAGACATTAGTTTCTCATTAATTATTATAAAATCGTAATTTCCTTTTTGCCTTAGATACAAAAGGTTCTCTGAAATATTTTATTTAGCAATAATATTTTAATTTGAAATATTTATTCTCAATTACGCTTTATAAAAATTTAATCGAAAATGTGAAAATATTAAAAATGCTTCTAAATAAGCAAACTGGAAAAACCCTTAAAAAATTTAATTTTTTTATTAATTTTAAGCTCTTCTAAATAAATTTCTATAAAATAAAAAAAAGGTTTCTATGTCCGCTATGGAATTTGAAACCATACAACCAATGTATCCCAAACCAGTTTCATTTGAAAGGCAGTAATGCAAGGTTGATTCAAGACCGCTAAATGAATGCATCAGTCGAATTCGGTCCATTCAAGAAGTCGAACGGAAGAGTGAGTGACAGTCAAGAGCAGTACAAAAACCAGAAAAACGTGAAGTATTCCCCGGGTATTCGCTAGTGTTACATATTACATACAGCTACTGTCGATAATTTAAAATTTTTTATACCCGTCACACACAGTGTGGAGGGTATTATCATTTTGTCAGAAAGTTTGTAACGCATTAAAGGAGACACCGTGGACCCTATAAAGTATATATATTCTTGATCAGCACGACGAGACGAGTCGATCTAGCCATGCCCGTCTGTCTGTCTGTCCGTCTGTCTGTCTGTCTGTATGTATTAAAATCAAAATGCCACGCCCATTTTAAGAGGTAGCCCCCATATAAACTTATTGTTTTTTTCGGATTTTATTTATGAAAATATCAATTATTTATGAATGTAGTCACTCCAAGTTGGGTCCAAATACTTCTTATGTTATCCAATGTCAAATCCAAACTGCCACGCCCATTTTTAGGTATAGTCCCCATACAAACTTACCTTTCATTTTCGAATTTTATATGAAAATAGCTATTATTTATGAATGTAGTCACTCCAAGTTGGGTAAAAATACTTCTAATCTCATCCAATATCAAAAGCAAGGTGCCACGTCCATTTTTAGCTATAGCCCCCATACAAATTTAACGCCCGTTTTCGAATTTTATATGAAAATAGGTATTATTTATGAGAATATTCACTCAAATTTGGGTAAAAACACTTCTAATGACATCCAATAACATTTTTAGCCATAGTCCCCGTACAAACTTATCGATTATTTTCGAACAAATGTATGAAAAAGTAATTATTTTCAAATATATATTTATAAATGTATTTAAGCCACTGATGATCACACATAAACTATTCAAAGATTCGTGTGACGGGTATTTAAGCTTCGGTTCCACCGAAGTTAACGTTTTTTCTTGTTTTTATTTCATTCTGTGATGTTTTTATTCACTGATTTTGAATTCCAATTTTAAACTAAATTAAAAGAGCAGA
Organism: Leucophenga varia; assembly: GCA_018903435.1. Taxonomy (NCBI): domain Eukaryota; kingdom Metazoa; phylum Arthropoda; class Insecta; order Diptera; family Drosophilidae; genus Leucophenga; species Leucophenga varia. The sequence continues at coordinate 3,274,859 of JAEIFJ010000935.1, read as the reverse complement.
AATTTTAGACAAAGCAACAAAAATTTTGCGATTTGGTTAGACCAATAAACTTTGAATTTGTAACCGATAGCCAGCACTTAAAATTGAATTCGTACAATTTACTAAATCGCAAAATTTTTCCGATTAACGGAACAAGGCTGTTAGTCACGTGCTTGTGGAAGTTTTTTTATTTTTCATTTAATAATTCTTATTAAGTCTGTTCAATTTTTTCCACTTTAATATTTTTAGAATTGCAATAAATTTAAGCAATTTTATTTAAATAATTTTTATATGTTTCTAGAACAACAACAACAACAAATTAATTAACAATATATTGCTAAATAAATGTGCTATACAATGGGCTAGGCTATAGCAAAAGCGTTACTTTTAGCTATCATTCATTAGTTTTTTTTTTTTTTTTCATACTTAATCTATAAAACTTATCTGAACACGTTAAAAGCGCTAACAGTGAACTCATGACTGACCGTAATTTGCTTAAAAGTTTTTTTTTTTTTTTTTTTATATTTTTCAACAAAAATATGTAAAAGTGCTTATTGAAATGAGAATTTTTCTGTACAAAACGGTTGGCTTTTTAAGCTTGTGATTGATTAGCGTACACTTATAATTTTCTACACCTGAGCTTGCATAAGATATTCTCAATTTTTTTACTATTTTTTATTATTTAGCTACAAAGTTTGGATATTTCAAATATTTTAAAGCAGCTTTCTATAAATAAATTATGAGTTCATGTTTAGATTTAACTTTTGCTTTTAAATGCATACAAAAAAAAAAAAAAAAAAAAAAATTCTCATTTGCAATGTAAATCTTATAACATTGTTTTTTGCGGCCCACTTGTAATGCATTTTTTTTACTGAATTACTAATTACATTTACCACAGAGTATGTAATTACATTGAAATCAATTTCATAGATTGATGGATTGAAGCTATGCTGTGCTTCTAGTTAAAAAAAACCATGCTGAACTTTCTCATTCTGTAATTTGTTGTGGTTTTTATTTATTTTATTTTTTTTTTTTTTACTTCTAAGCTGCTTGTTAAATAAATAGAAAATCAACAATCAAGTGGAATAGGTTAAATAAGCAAAAAAAAAAAAAATAAATAAATAAATAAATGAATGAACGAACGATTGACTGACTGAACTAGTCGATTAGATACAAAATTGTAGATTGATGCACAATAAAGTGAAAAGTTTAAAACACCAATCTTAAGATTTGTTTGTAAAGAAATTCGAAACAGAGTCTAGACAAAATTCAACATGAGGTGTTTTTGTTTTGTTTTTTTTTTTTTTTGAACGCCTATTATTTGTATCTAACACATGTGTATGTATGTATCTTTTTATCTTAACCGGATATTTAAGCTTGAGACAGGTTTATTTTTTGTTTTTGTTGTTGTGTCTATATTAATTTATTGTATATTGTTTTTAATTGTTTATATATATAAATATATTTTTTTACATTGCATTTGGCGACGACAAGTTGTAGATACATTTTTTAATAGATACAAAACAGGTTATACACAAATAAAAACAAATATTCTGCATTATATAATACGCAACTTTAAAAGCAAAATAATTTAAAAAAAATATTTTTAGGTATTTAACATAAAAAAAAAAAAACTTTCTTTTGTAGACAATTAGCTTGCATAAATTTTATATTTTATTGGCAGCAAAAGCTAAGATTATAAAAAAAAAAAAAAAAAAAAAAACGTTTAAAAAATTAAAAAGAAAATTATGCAAATTATGTATTTAAATATTGTTGTGTGTGTATGTTTTAATAGAAATTATAAACGTACGCATTATGTTTTTCTTTTTGAAATTTCAAATGCTTACATAACGCATTTTAATAATTTAATTTACATATTAATATGCTACATACAAGCTATATTTTGCGGTACTGTACAGTTGTGCTTAGAATTAAGTGTACATTTAAATATTAGAAAATAGAAACATTAGACAAAATGATTAACTTTAAACAAGAAAGATCTAAAGATACGCTGCTCCATGGTGCAATTATACACGGGTATGTTAAGCGCTCTTTCGCTCTCAATATATTTGTAAGCCCTTTCGCTCTCAATATATTTGGTACCAACGACAGTCATTTTTAAAGTCAAAAAAAGAAAAGCAAAGCGAAGCAAATATCTCTATCTGCTTCACGCTCGCATTCTTCTAACTCATTCACTCTTAAACGCTAACATTGCAAAGTACCAATGTTTCGCTTGACATCACCTTTTATAATAACACTATGCTCTGCTGTCTCTTAAGTATTGCAGTGTATAAAAATATTTATAGCTGTAGGCAATACATAGATAAATCATTTTGTGTTTCTTTCTCATGATTGTTTAACAACTTTTTTTGAAAAGAAAAACTTTTTTTTTTTTGTCACAACTTCCTCTAGTTCTAAATCTTAACAAAACTAAATCTTATAGTCAACTTTTTAGACATCAAGATATGGTAAAACTCTCTCTCTCTTTTCTTTCGGTATCTTTGCACTTAATGTTCTTAATTAGTAACATGATGAATTACTTTAGCATCTTTTTGCTATTCATAGAAGTATCTAGCATATTAACTTCTTTTTTAACTGCTTAAATCTAAACAAAAACACACACACACACACAGCTTACTGAAGAAAAATACAAACAAAAAAACAAACCAAAAAAAAAAAAAACCGCTAGTCAGCGTGCCACGCAACAAGTTGAAATGTACTTTTGTGGTAATAGGTTATGCGGTATATAGTATGTAGCTAACTATAAATCTACACAGATACTTAAGCAGGTAGGCGCGTTCACTCGAACACACACACATACACACACACTTACCGGCTGACGAATGTCATTAAACTAGACACTTGATGTGCGTGCATAAACTTTGAGTATAACGCATAAGCAACTTAAGCATATAAATATGTTTGTAAGTATGTATATGTATACCAAAGTTCCGTAAATACCTCAAAGATAGATATACTCGTATTAGATGTAGGTTGCCACATTGTGCAGTGTGTTGCCATCACTTGTTCATATTGTAGCGCGCACTTATGCGCATAAATTTTGCACAGCTGCACCCGCTTTGCCTTGTTGCAACCTACTTAAGTTGACATATATATCTGTGTGTGTGTGTATATAACAGTGGCGTTTTCAAAGTGGGGGCAACTGGGAAATGCCCCTTTACCCAAAAGTCTATTCTTTCACAAAAGTGTGCTTCCAAAACCCAAAGGTATTCACTCCCCAAAGAGCGCATTCTTTATACGTAACGCCTCTGTGCACCACATATATGTATCTATTTAGTCTGCTTTTTTAATCTAATATGTATCTGCTGCCTTTGTTAGCTTCTTACTTTGCGATTGTGTTATGTTATTTGTCATATTAAAATTCTTGCGCACGTGTTGACGTGTTTTCCCTGCATATGTATCTTTATTTGTATTTATAAAAATATTACGTTGTACTTAATCTATGTTGCTACTTTTTTTTTTATTTTTTTTTTTACATTTAAATACTGAGAGACAGACAGACAGACAATATTTCTTTTGTATTTTTAGTCTAAGCTAAATGTTGTGCTTACTGAATTGCTGTTGGCATTTTTTTTTTTTTTTTCCTTTAATACCTTTTTTTCTAAATGCATAGAATAGTTTTTATAATAATTTTTTTATTGTGGTAAACGTCAATTTCAGCTTTAACTACAAACTGTGCCAGCGTTTACTTACTTAGTTTGTCTATCTCTCTCTCTCTCTCTCTCTCTCTGTATTCCTCTAGATATATTATCTGTTGTCTTAGCCCGCTCACATGTATCTTGACTTCATTTATACTTTTACTAAATTGTACTTGTATGTGTTTTTTTTTTTTTGCGCATTTTGCTTCAAGCACTTTTATTGTTTACTATTTGTAACTACAATTGTTTGCATTGCTTTGATACACTTTAAGTGTAATATGTATGTGCAAAAAAATAGGAACAACTTAGTAGCTGATACGCCTTTATGTGTTTTGGACTGCGTTGATATCTGGAGATATTGATATTTGAAATCGAAGCTATGAGTCGTTAAAAATGATTTAATTTTATAATAAAAATACCAATTACAAATTTTTTTCATATAGACATTACGTTTGCCATATTCATTCAATCGATCGATTATTACGAAGTGTGACAATGTATGTTAGCAGCTGTTTTTAAAAAAAGTACAGATGAGTATAGTTTTAACACCAAAAGTATCGATACTTTTCGTATATGAGTATCGATGTATCGCATAAAAACACTGATAAGTATCGATAAATATCGTGTATGAGTATGTTTGTCAAAAGTACTCATGTTTCGCATTGATATGTATCGATACTTTTCGTATATGAGTATCGATATTAAGAGTATTCATGTATTGCATAAAACCATTGTTAAGTATTGATATCAAATGTACTCATGTATCGCATTAAAACATTGATAAGTATCGATACTTTTCGTACATGAGTATCAATGTATCGATGTATCGCATAAAACACGATAAGTATCGATGCTTATCGTGTATGAGTATCTTTGTCAAAAGTACTCATGTATCGCATACTTTTCGTATATGAGTATCGATATTAAGAGTATTCATGTATCGCATAAAAACATTGATAAGTATTGATGTCTAATGTACTCATGTGAAATGTACTCATGATAAGTATCGATTCTTTTCGTATTTGAGTATCGATATCAAGAGTATTCATGTATCGTATAAAACCATTGATAAATATTGATGTCAAATGTACTCATGTATCGCATTTAAGCATCGATACTTATCGGATATGAGTATCGATATCAAAAGCCCTCTTATATATCTCATAAAATCATTGATAAGTATCGATACTTATTGGATATGAGTAAGAGCATTATTAAAAAAATAGTTAAATGCAGCTATTTTTTTTCGATGTATTTAACAATTCTTAAAAATTTATTGAACATCTGCTCTAAAAATAAATCATGATGCTGGTGTTTCTTAGCTAGACAGATAGATTTTTTATGACACCCACTACCATTATTATTATTTGATAAAGCTGTGTGATGAAACCAGGTTTTGTACCAAGCAATAAAATCAACCACATAAAAAGAAACAAAAAAAAAAAAAAAAAACTTTTAACCAAAACTAAAAAATAACCAAATTTTTAGCCCACGAATAATAAAAGACACACACACACTGTGCATGCAGCCGAAGAGTAGATACACCAAGCACAGCAATAAGCGACAAAATTTCGAAATAAAATTAAACAAAATAAAAAAAAAAGTTAAAAGAAAATTTTTTGGCAAAAGAATTTAAAGTAAAAATAAAATGACCAAATGCTGTTGCGCATCTATATAGATAGATCGCGTAGACAGACATATGGCTATGGCTATAACAAAAAACCACGACGACGACAATAAAATATCTATGTACAATATATGTGGTATGTGAAAATAGTATCTATAAGAAAAGAAAAGCGCAAAAATATAAGCTTTTGAGTAAAATTCATTTCATTTTCAAGTTGATGACGCAAAATAGTGTTGTGACAGATTAAAATATTTTTTATTTATTTATTTTGTATTATGTTGAGTAAAAATGACTAAAAAAAAAAATTCTCTGATTATAATAATTACTCAGTAGCAATAAGCTTGAGAGTAGATTAGATGCGGAAACATGTGGTTTTATAACAAAGGAATGCAAGAAATTTAAATTAAGAAAGAAAGAAAGTGACCAAAAACGCAAGCAAATTTGCATAAAAGCAACAAAATTAATAAAAAAAAATATCCAATAGGAAACTTATTAGCATTATCTATTTGAATTTTGAATTATACTTCGTTTTATTTTAGTAGATATGATAAATTTATATATATATACATTTTTTATTGATAAAACCAAAAAAAAAAAAAAAAAAGTGAAAGCCAATTTGTAGCGATAAAATGAAATTTATTGTATTTTTTTTTTTTTTTAATTTAGATGTGGCATGCAAATTAGTTATTTATGCAGAAGTTCGGTATAAGGTTTTTGAACCTATAAATAAAAAAAATTTTAAGATATTCAACAGATTTTGTAATTGTGTAAAAAAGCTATATTGCAACAGAGACAATAAAAATTGTGTAAAGTGTAAAGTTGTGCAACTCTACACAAGCAGCTGTTCAAAAATAAAAAAATTCACGCTGCTACTTGCTAAGCTTTTGCATTTGTTTTCCAACACTAGAAATTCTTTAGTGTAGAGCAAAGTGGTGCAATTGCAAATTTGCAAGTTTACAAGAGCTTACTGATTATTCATTCATACATTTTATTTGCCTACGCAATCTACATATAAACTGCTTAGTAATTTACCAAACCAAACTAGCGCACCTTATATGTCTCGAATTGCAGCGCTTAATGCAAATCTAGTTTAACTTCTTTTTTTTTATTATTATTATTATTTAAAACTGACAAGACAAGACACTAGACCAAATTGACTTCTGCTCAGTGCGACAAATCCAATTATGGTGTTTACGTAGACTCTTTTTTTTTATGCAATATTTTAAAGAAAAATAGAAATTCCATAAAAAAAAAAAAATGGGCAACTTTGTTTGAATTCTTGTTTTCTATTACCAAAATGGGCAACAGTATGGCATGAGTAAGATCAATGAAAGAAAAAAAAATCGTTGTATCATGAAATAGTAACAAGTGCAAATAAGAATGTATTGTATAAGTCGTGGGAGCATATACCTACATATATAGAAATTGATAAAATAGGTGCTATAATAAAATATGAAATTACGTATTCTGAAGTGTCATGAAAATCTCTAGAGATTTTGTTGTCAGCTGATTTGTAAATCTTTCGAAAATATTTCGTTATATAAGACAATGTTTAAATAGTTTTTAAGCTCAATAAAAAAAATATTCGAAATAAAATGCTGCTTTTGGCTGTAACTGTTAGCCTTAGAGCTACATTATCGACTGTTGTCTGTACACTCTTGTCTGTACAGATTTTATCAATATATTTTCGCTTCAATTTTTTTATTTTGTTTATATGATTAACATCTTATTTCCAAGCGTTTATGTCAGGTTTCTATTTTTTTTTTTTTTAATTTTATTTTATTAAATAAATTTTCTGCCTGCTTTATGCTAACTTTTAAAGCAAATATATGTATCTGAATCGCAAATTTAATTAGTCAATATTACTATCTAACTGACTGACTGACTGCAGTTTACAAATTGTATCTGTACAGAGATAAATATTTGGCTAAATTATAAATACGTTTTTTTTATAAAAGAGATATCTAAATAAATCTTATCTATTCTATTAGCGTAATTTAATTTTTGTGAAAAAAAAAAAAAACTGTTGCCAAGTTGCTATATTTGCTGCTGCTGTCAGAGTACTCGTACAGTTGTACGCAAAATGTATCTCAATAAAATAGAAAAAAAAAAAAAAAAGTATCTATTTTGCTTTGCTGTGGTTTGGTTTGGGTCACTAGTTGCTGCTGCTGCTGCTGTTGCGTGGGTGTCATTAAAAAATAAACGACATAATGTGAAATAACATGGAAAACTGTTACAAGGTTGTGTCAGTTGAATGCTGTTGACATCTTTTTTTTATGTTGTTGCGCAGCTATGTTGTACTTTTTTGAGCTACTTTTGATAAATTCTTTAGACGGTTTAAAGATTTTTTTCAAATTAGTTATTGAAACGTAATTTAACAAATATTTTTTTTTAAATATTTAGCAACGCAAATTAAATTTAAGTTAATTTTTCTTTTTTTAGTTTTTATGTTTTAACCCAAATAATGCTGACAACGACAATTTGGCGCTAACTTATAGCTTACGCTGTCTAGCGCACTACATGTAGACGGACAGACGGACAAATACTTATACGCATTGCTACATTTGTAGCGCGCCGCATGTGCAATTATTTTTTTTTTTTTTTTTTACACATGTAAAATTTTAAAATACAAAGTTAAACTATTCGACTGCCAACAAAAAAAAAAAAAAATTATTTTTATATATAAAAACTTTTTTTTATTTTTATACCCGCCACACATAGTGTGAAGGGTAATATCAGTTTGTCGGAAAGTTTGTAACGCATTAAAGGTGGCATCGGAGACCCCATAAAGTATATATATTATTGATCAGCTCGACGAGACGAATCGATTAAGCCATGTCCGTCCGTCTGTCTGTCTGTTGCAATGCGTTTTTCTCGGAAAGTTTTAAAGATATTGACCTGAAACTTTAAACTGAAGCTTTTTGTATTCCTAGGCAGTTTGTATGTCAGAACCACTTTTAGATATAGCCTCCATACAAACTTACCATTTTTTTTTCGATTTTTTTGTATAAAAATAGTTATTATTTATGAATGTTTTGACTACAAATCGGGTAAAAACACTTTTAATCCAATATCCATCCATCCAATATCAGAAGAAAGGTGCCACGCCCATTTGTAGATATAGCCCCCATGCAAACTTACCATTTTTTTCGATTTTTTGTATGAAAATTGTTATTATTTGTAAATGTATTTACTACAAAGTGGCTAAAAACACTTCTAATGACATTCAATTTCAAAAGAAAGGTACCACGCCCATTTTTTGATATGGCCCCCATACAAACCAAGCGCCCATTGTTCAGATTTTGTATGAAAATAGTTCTTATTTATGGATATATTCACTCCAATCTGTGTAAAATCACTTCTACTGTTATCCTATAAATATGCTTCCGATATGACAAGGATCGGACCACTATAACATATAGTCCCATACAAACTCACCTTCTATTTTTTTATTTTTTCAAGAAAATGAATAAAGTTTTCGAGTGGCGGGTATTTGAGCTTCGGTGCTTCCGAAGTTAACGTTCTTGCTTGTTTTTTTTAACAATTGTTCTTTTTAAAAACTTTTTACTCAACATTTCCGTTGAGTTTATGATTTATTAATGTAAAAATTTTTCAATAATAATTTTATATTTGTTTGTTTGAAACGTTGCCAAGAAAGTTTTGCGCATATGATTCATTTTTTTTTTAGAAAAAATTGCTTTATATGAAAAATATTTTTCCAATTGATAAAAAATAAGAAAAAAAAAATGTTAAAAATAAATAAGCAAATTAAATATTTTTAATTACATTGACTTGTTTGCGGCGTCAACCTTGATTTGCGTTACTTACTAAAGACGGCGACGACGACGATGACGATGACGACGCCTCCACGCGTCAGTATAGCACATGCCAAGCATACTAAAAGGCGCAGAAGCAAAAGCACAGTTTCTGTATTGAATGACGCCCACAAATTCCAAAGTTTTGAAGCAAACGAGTTCATATTGTTATATTTTATTTCGTGATATATTTAAAAACAATTATTACGCATCACATATGACGTTTGTTGTATGCTGCAAGTTGAATTGTTGCAGCTTTAATTTTGAAGCGTAGGCGCATGGTGTGCCTAAATTTTTTATTATTTAACATTAAATATAAACAACAACAATATTTAATGACATTTTTTTTTTTTTTTTTATTTTTTTACAGATTTTACAAAATTTGGGCAAAGTTGATCGCACCGCAGATGAAATCTTCGATGATCACTTGAATAATTTTAATCGCCAACAAGCAAGTGCCAATAGATTACAAAAGGAATTCAATAATTATATAAGATGCATCAGAGGTTACTTTTCAAAAACATTTGTTTTTTTCCAAAACCATATTTATGTACTTAACTCATTTTTTTTTTTTTTTTTCTAGCTGCACAAACCGCTTCAAAATCACTTATGGATGCCGTTTGCGAAATCTATGAACCACACTGGAGCGGCTATGATGCATTGCAAGCACAAACTGCTGCCTCAGAGAGCCTTTGGCTGGATTTTGCACACAAATTAGGCGATCAAGTTTTGATACCACTCAATACATATACCGGACAGTTTCCTGAAATGAAGGTATACATTTTTCACCTTTTGACAAATTTCAAAAAAAACAAGAAAAAACGTTAACTTCGGTAGAACCGAAGCTTAAATACCCGTCACACGAATCTTTAAAGAGTTTATGTGTAATCATCAGTGGTCACCCAAGTTTACACACAATATTAAGTTCAAATTTTGAGCTAAAAATACAGATATGTATAACAACATATTTCTCGAATATATCTGGAAATGGCCGGTAAGGTTGAATGCAAGAAACACCTGAAAATGGGCGTGGCACCATGATATTGGAAAAGTTTTTACCCAATATGGAGTAAATACATGAATAAATAATAACCATTTTCATACAAAAAATCGAAAATGGTCGGAATGTTTGTATGGGGGCTATACCAAAAAATGGGCGTGGCACATCTGATTTGACATTGGATGACATTAAAAGTGTTTTTAACCAAATTTGAGTGAATATATGCATAAATAAATAGTATTTTTTTACAAAAAATCGGAAAAATCGGAAAAAACGGAAAGTTTATATGGAGGCTATGCCTAAAAGAGGGCGTGGCATTTTGGTTTTGACACTGGATGACAAAAGAAATGTTTTTACACAATTGGGAGCGAATACATTCATAAATAATTACAATTTTTATACAAAAAATCGGAAAAAAACGGTAAGTTTGTATGGGGCTATACCTAAAAATGGGCGTGGCACCTTGGTTCTGGTATACAAACTAACTAGGAGCACAAAAGCTTAAGTTTCGAATTTCAGGTCAATATCTTTAAAACTTTTCGAGTAACAGCCATCGCAACAGACAGACGGACAGACAGACAGACGGACAGACAGACGGACATGGCTAAATCGATTCGTCTCATCGAGCTGACCAAGAATATATATACTTTATAGGGTCTCCGATGTCGAATGATAATACCCGTTCACACTATATGTGACGTGTATAAAAAAACTTTTGCGACCTAAAAAATCCCAGATATAAACAAATTGCAGTTCCAAAAATTCCAAGATCTTCAAATACCTGGTTCCAAAATTCCTTGACAGAAAAATATTCGGACGAGCACATTTTTATTTTCAGTTAAAAAACTCAAAAAAAAAAAAAAAAAAAATGAATGGGCAAAATTTGTATGGGGGCTATACTATACCTAAAAGTTTTTTAGTTCTATCCATATTGGGACTACCATATGCATAATTTATATTAAATTGAGAGTATCTAGAATAAGAAACAAAGAAGTTTTTAGCAAAAACCCAAAATTTTGGGAATGGTTTGTATGTGGGTACCACTTAAAATGGTGCTACAGAGAGCATGACAGACGGACGGACAGCCAACGGCAGATGAACTCTCCTTTCAATGCCTATCTACCCTTTTACACTTGGGGTACCTGGAATTCAATTATACAGTAACTGGGTATTAAGGATCGGAAAAAGTATGATTGATTGGAAAAGTGGGCGCAGGTTGGTGTCGCAAAATTTTTTGAAAAGAACTGTTTGCGACACTCGAGCAAGGCCGTGTATTTCGGCTAGTTAAATTATAAAGATTATTAGTATGTCAAATACTTACGTAAAGAAAGGACACTCTTAGGTTTTTGCTCTTTTAACTTTAGATCAATTATTTTCTTAATTTTTATTTCTTTTTACACAGAAAAAAGTTGAAAAGCGAAATAGAAAACTAATTGACTACGATGGACAACGTCATTCCTTCCAAAGTCTACAAGCCAATGCTAATAAACGCAAGGATGATGTTAAGGTAAACTAAACAACATTTTTAAATTGAAATGAATTCACTTATTCTAATTGCTATCCATTTTTTTTTTTTTTTTTTTTTTTTTGATATTGCAGTTGACCAAAGGACGCGAACAATTGGAAGAGGCACGTCGTACATATGAAATTTTAAATACTGAGCTGCATGATGAGTTGCCAGCGCTTTATGATTCGAGAATATTATTTTTGGTGACCAATTTGCAAACGCTTTTCGCAACAGAACAAGTTTTTCACAATGAAACAAGCAAAGTAAGCACTTTAAACATAAACAAATTTGTTTATAAAATATAAATGTCATGCAAACTATTTATAGATCTATTCGGAACTTGAGGCAATTGTTGATAAATTGGCAACAGAATCGCAACGTGGCTCGAATACGCTACGCAAACAAACATGTAAGTTTATGGACAATTCGTATATCGGTGTTGGTGATGGTGATGTTATTGTTGATGGTGATGTTGATGTTGATAATGTTTTGGGTGTTGATGGTGTTGGTGGTATGAAAATTAATAATTTTATATTTTTTTAAATATATTAATTGATTTTTCTTCTTATATTCTTTTTTATTTCTTTCATTTTGCAATTATGCGCAGCGAATGCCATTAAAACATCGAGTCCAGTGCAATCGCCAGTTAAACAATTGAATAATGCAAATCTTAATAACAGCAACAATTATCAAAATCAAATAACTACAAACGGTGGCTCAAGTCTAGCCAACAGTCGTAAGTATTCAGTTTCAATACGTGCAGTACTGAAAAGAAATGAAAAAATTATTATATCTAATAAAAATGAAAAAAACATACAAAGGCAACATTGCTTACAGATGCTTTGTATATGTTTTTGTATTTCTTTAATTTTTATATTTTTTTTTTTTATATAGCATTTTTTGTTTGCTAATTTATTTATTTATTTAATGCGTTTTTTGTTCTTTTTTGCTTTCTTTTTCTTTATAAAAATTTAAAAAAAAAAAAAATTGCTAAAAACTGTAAAAAAAAAAATGATTTAGTTTAAAGCTACATATTAATTTTATTTAAAATATTATTATTTATTATTTCTATATAAACATATATAAAAATATATACAATTTATTTATTTGATTTAAAATATATAAAATTATATTGCACTTTACATATATATAAAATATTTATTTTGAGTTTTTTAAATTTTTTTATTGCATTTAAAATCAAAATTTTTTGAATTTTTTTTTTAAGTTTTGGCAATTTAAACAGCTACTAATCATTTTTTTTTTTTACTTTATATATAAGCAAAAGAAACATTCCATTTGTAAAAATTTATAAACATTTTATGTAGTTGGGTTACCTTTCTAAAACAAAAAATTTGTATGGCTTGTGGGTTGCTCACCAAAAAAAAAAAAAAAAAAAAAAATTAAATTTGTAGCAAAATTTTATTAAATTTTATGCTAAAATATTGTAAATAAATTTTATTAATTGGAACAGACTAATTATTTGTTATTATATTAAAAAAAAAACTGAATTATTTTAAAATATGAGAAAGCAAATAAGTTTCAATTAAATTAAAAAAAAAAATGGTACAACTGAATTTTGCTGCAATGCTATGCAAATTAATTAAATTAAAATTAATAAAAAAATAAATAAATAAATAAATTCAAATGGAATGTTGCATGTTGCTTCTATATGTAAAAAAAAAAAAAAGTAAATAAAAAAAAAATAAAGCAAATGCAAAACATAAACCGTGCATGTGTTAAGTTATTATTTCTTTACTATTTTCTCGTTTTTTCGTTTCTTTTTATTTTTTTTTAATCAAATAAATAAAATAACTTTTTGTTTGTTGGAATGCATCTAACAATAATGCAAATTAAACACATCTATAAATAAAAATAAAAAAAAAACATGCATAAAATAAAAAAACAAAACACATATAAAATATATAAAACTATGAAACTATGAAAAAAACACAAAAACAAACAAAAACAAAATAGCAAGCTCCACGAGCTCATCTAGTACACAGCAAGAGCCACGATTTGATTTAGTTTCTTCAACACCAGACACAACGCCAGAGAAGCCAAAACTAACAACAACAGCTACAGCTACAGCAACAACAACGCCGCAGATGCCAACAACACCGCCACCAAGTGCAACATCGAATAAATCGGAATTATCTTATGATAATATAGCAGCAGCAGCGGCTGCAACAGTGGAGCATGTTGCAGCAGCGTTGACCAATAGCACAACAACAACTGTAACGGAAACAACAACAACGGAGACAACTAATACAATTGAGGCGGATAAAACGCTTAGCAGTCCAAATGCTAATACAACAACAATAACATCAACAACAACAACAACAGTTGAGCCAGTTGCAAGACAAAAATCTATAAAATCGGAAGACATTAAAGAGACGTCGAGTATTAAAGATGAAATATCCTTAGCAGCAGCAGCAGTAAATAAAATTGATACAGCCACCTCGACAACAAAGGAACCACAACAACAACAAGTAAATGGCAATAATAATGAGGAGCAAAGCGAAACAACACGAACACACGAAACAAATAATGGCAATATTACTACTACAACAACGACAACAACAACAACAGCAACGGATGATAACAATAAAGATAAAACACAATTAGGTAATCAAAAAGAGCTAAATAGTAGTAGCGATTTAGTTAAGCAACATAATAATAATAATAATGTTAGTAAGAATCCTTTCGATGAGGACGATGAACGTATCTACGAAGTGCCAAAGGGTGAGTTGTTCAATTAGATAAAGATAAACGAATTGAAACAAATTGAAAGCGCTTCAAACGTCTTTCAACTGCAACTTCTTACTCTCTACTACATATTGTACTTGTACTACTATTATTATTTATAGTGTGGAATGTCTCTCTCTTATTATTTGTTTTTTCTGGCAAACTCTCTTTATCTCCTACTCGTTGGCAATTTTTTTTATAAGCTTGCTAAATCTCATTGAAGCTTGACTTTATTTTATTATTATTTTTTTTTCATTTATTTACTTAATTTTCATTAATTTTTTTCACTTATTTTATTTTATCTTTTCATTTATTTTTTTCACAATTTTTTTTTTTTCATAATTCTTTTTTTTTTATTTATTAAATGTTTTATATGCCTACACATAGTGTAAAGGGTATATTCAGTTTGTCCGAAAGTTTGCAACGCATTAAAGGAGGCATCAGAGACCCCATAAAGTATTATATATTCTTGATCAGCTCGACGAGACGAGTCAATCTAGTCATTTCCGTCTGTCTGTCTGTCCGTCTGTTGCGATGCATTTTACAAACAATGTTTTTTGAGATATCGGCTTGTAATTTTAAACTTAAGCTATTCTTGCTCCTAGTTAGTTTGTTTGTCATAAACAAGGTGTCACGCCCATTTTTAGATATAGCCCTCATACAAACTTACCGCCCATTTTCGAGTTTTTTTGTATGAAAACATTTATTTTCTCTGAATGAGTTCAATAAAAATTTGATAAAATCAGTTCCAATGTTCACCTAAATGAACACTATCGATATGGTAAGGATCGGGCTAATATAACATGAAGCCTCCAAACAAATTTGACCAAAGTCATCGTTAAATTTAATCTAATCTAAGTTAACTTTTTTTCTTGATTTTTTTTTTCATATATTTATTTATTTTTTTTGTTTTTCACTTATTTTATTTTATTTTTTAAACATTTTTTTCTTTTCGTTTTATTTTTTGTTTTTATTTTTATAACAATTTTTTTTTTTTCATTTATTTTATTATTTTTTTTTTTTTTAATTTAATTTTTTTTTTTTTTTTTTCACTTATTTTATTTATTTTTTGTTTTTATTATTTTCATTTCATTTTATTATTTTTTTTAGTTACTTTTATTTAATTTGTTTATTATTTATTTTTTTTTTTTATTTATTTAATTTTTTATTATTTTTTTTTATTTTTTATATTTTTTATTTTTTTATTTATTTATCTATTTTTATATATATTTTATTTTTTTTACATATTTTTTTTTTTTATATATACATATTTAATTTTTTTAAATATATATTTATATATTTTTTTCCTTTATTTTTTTCATATGATTTTTTTTTTTCCCATTTATTTATTTATGACTGTAAATTTCTTTTGTGCATTTATAAAATAATCGAGTAGAGAGTATATATTTCAAAGATAAAGCGTATCGTCAGTAATTTTCATACTGCACATTTGATTTTTTTGAATTATTAACTCATTCATTTTTATTAAAATTTTAAGATTTGCTACTATTTTGTAAAACATTTGTACATTATACATATAACTCAAACTTTAAATCGCTATATTTTCGTATCAAAGTAATTATGGGATGCTTGTTTGTTATTATTTTCCTTTTCGCACAATGCTGAGCCGAGGAATCGAAGTTTCGGATTTTTGTAAAATAAAATAATTAAAACTGCTAACTAATGACGTGGATTGAACCGCTGAGCTACATCCAAAGTAGTAAAACTTTTACAAAAAAAAAAAACACTTTTGTGTACAAGCGCAATCGAATATTCGATTAACTTAAGCGAACATCCATCTCGATTATAATCGTATCCATATCCTATCCATACCAAAGTCAAACAAGTTTAGTCATTTCAGTTCTTCGAATCGATTTTAGTTTGAGTTTTCGGTTAATTGTGCAGCGCTCTAATAATTACTTATATTTTTAATATATATGTATATATATTTTTATTTTATTTCATGGTTTTCTTTTAAAGGTGGTTGACATTCAAGAATTATTTTTTATTTTGATTATTTTTATTTTAGATATATTATTAATTGTGAAAAAAATATCACACATTATTCATCAATTAAATTGTTTATAAACATATTTGTATAATATTAAAACACAAATATTTAAAATTTAAAAAAAAATACAAAACATTTTTTTCAATAATAAAATCAAAAATACATCATAACAAACGTTCGTTGCTTAAGTCTTTTGTTTTGAACATTTTGAGTTAATATTTTTTGCAAGAATATATTTTTATGTAAAATGCTTAAATTCAATTAAACATTAAGCTAATTACTACTAACACAACGAAAGGCGGCTGTAACTACTAAACGGATTCAAGAAAATGAAGCAAGCGCAACCTTTTGGCATTTTAGATTGAACTGTGAACTTTTTTTTTTTTTTTTTTGATATGTGACAAAACTGTTGAACACTAATAATGGCTTTTTTTTTATTTTGACAATGAATTATTCATATATTTTTTTTTTTTGTATTTTTCTTTGAGTTTATTGTAATTGTGCTAATTTATTTTTATTTTTTTTTACTAAAAATATTTATGTAATTTTTTTTTTTGTATTTATTTTTTCATTAAACAGATGCTACCACCGCCGATTTGCCACCAGGTGTTCTATATCGCGTTAAGGCTACCTATGGCTATGTAAAGGAAGATGTTGATGAATTAAGCTTTGAAATTGGTGACTTGATACGTGTCATTGAATATGATGATCCCGAGGATCAGGTAAAAGTTTACGTTACTAAATTTAGTGCCTTGAAAATAAAATTGTTTAATAATTAAAGTAGAAACTTTATCCTGTGTTTTTGATACAACTGCACGCTAGTACCCTTTCCTTTATGTACAAAGCATTGGCATAAAAATGTTTAATTGTTTTATTAAAATTAGTTTTTTATTATGAATTTACAGGAGGAAGGCTGGCTTATGGGACAGAAGGAAGGCACAAACGAAAAGGGTCTATTCCCTGCCAACTTTACACGCCCAGTTTAGACGCAACACAACAACAGCAATAAACAAAGCAGCGGGTTCTCTAAAATTAATGCAATTTTAAGAAAACCATAAAGTATATATATTCTTAACAACAAATGAACAAGTCCGCCTGTCCTCGTTTGTTTTCTCCCCAACCAAAACAATAAAATAAATTGCTTTTTTTACCCCATTTGAACTAAATTGTTTTTTTTTTTTTTTTTTTTTTTTTTTTAAGTGTTTCTAAAAATTATGAAACACTGTAACAAATTTGTTATTAAATTATATAATATATTTTTTAATTTATGATTTTTGCGTTCTAGTTAAACATAAATTTTATGTTTTTCTTTAAAATTATTATTATTATTTTATGTAACAAAATTTTATTTGAATAACTCTTACATATATATTATTCATCAAATTGGCAGTGCTTCCAAGTAAATTTTTTTCTATTATTATTGGTCAATATTTTTGGCTAAAAAAAAAAAAACGAAGTAAATAATATATTTATACATATAAAATATATTTTGAAAATTTTACAAAAAAAAAAAAATATTTATTGTTAAGTGAGAAGAGCAGTTAAAGAAGTAATATTATTTGTTATTAACTTTATAATGAACAAACAAAAAAAAAAAAAATTATCAGAACAACAAGCGACTTTTCAATGAATTGTGCTCATATTTATTATTTATCTAGTTTAAATAACCGCTAACAAACAAACAAACAAAAATACATATTTTCAATTGTTTGTTTAAATTAAATAATTAACAAACTTTTTGTATAAAAAAAAAAAACAAATCGCATGAGTTTTTGGTAGTCAATTGTTTTGTTTTAAGCGCCACAAGAAATCTAAATTTCGGGTATTTTTCAACTGACATATCAAAAGAAATGTCTAACAAAATTGCATAAATTTTTAAATTATTTAAATTAATAATAAAAAAAAGGAAAAAGTCAATGTTTTGCATAAAAAATAAATTTGCGTGCATTTGGTCGACGCAAAACCACACAAAAAAAAAAAAAGGAAAAAAAAAAAGCTGCATTGAACACAATTAAATCATTATAACTATTTTGTTGTTAAACGCTAGAAAACTGAATAAAAATAAAATAATATAAAATGCAGAATTGTTAAAATTATTATCTTTAAAATTAAGTTTATATATTAATTATTTTTTTTCCAAAAATTAAACAAATTATAATAATTTTGAGAACAAATAAACCAATAGATTCAAAAACAAATCGGTTTTACCAATTAATTAGAATAACTGGGAATACTCAGTTTTATCTATAACATCATTTAGTTTGTTTAGCAAAATATATCCTCAACAAATTTAATAAAATTGCTAACTTTAATGTAGACGACAACTACTCTATTCTAAATTGTCTGAGGGTGAGGTATTCCTAATAACAATTTCATGGATCTATATTTGCACAGATCTATACATTGCATATTTGAGAAGCGTCCAACTTGTCCTCTTCACTATCTTCAATTTTTGTTAGTAATGCTTTTTGCAAACGAGAGGACTGCCCAACTTTGAGACTCCAACCTAAGGCCTTCAACATTCGGAAAAGTATTACAACGACTAGACTAGACGACTAAACATCGAGACCTGTATTAAATAATTAAAATATTACAAGTGCGATAATAAGCAGTATTTTAATAAATCACTTACCGCAGCATTTATTACCAGTAGCCGACGATGTAAACGATCAAGCGCACGCAACATTATCATATCATATCATACCATAACAATATCAGACTCCACGCGATCGTTGAGAAAGGTCCTGAAATCATCACTGTAATATTTAGAAAATTATGTGCATATGTAGTGTTTTGCGACAAACATATCAAAGTATGACGTCACAACCAGTGTCAAATCGTTGAGAAATTCATTTATGCCCATATCCACGAATTCGATCATATCACGCTCAGTTTGATTCGTGCAGTCGTTTCGAGGCGCACGTCAACATTTCCGTAGCGATTGTGCTGTATTTCCAGCCATTTGGAAATCACGACGTAGCTGTTCCTTTAGACCAGCCATAATAACCATGGAATGATGGCTGCCGTCCATACTGCTCAAATACCTTTGCTTTGCTCCTCAATTAGAGTTTTCAGCTTAGCCGGTAAAGTGGAAAGAAATTGAAACCTACAGAGTACTTTGCAGGTTATGATTGTCTGTTCCGTATGGTGTCTGTTGTCTGCATATCCTTATTACCTCACTTTTCTTTTCCTTAAAAAAATTTTAATTTTTCCTTTCCTTTCTTCCCTGTAAGGAGAACAAAGTTAGAAATAATTATCTAGCGTCTCGTTCGCCTTCATCTACCACAACGTAGATGCGTTCGATCAGGTGCGACTCATTCGTGCGTGCGCCCACCGGTTGCCCTATAAAAAACTGCCAGTTACAATAACCATGCCTACATATAGAGGGCGCTAAACAATTTGATTATAGCGCCATCTAACGTCACAGTTTTTGTCGCTAGATTTAAACTGATATGAAATCAAATTCAACGCATTCGGCAACGTGAAGCTTTAAAGCTTTATGTCCAAATGTAAAAATTTTATTATCAATATTATTTTATGCCTCTGTTTTGATAAAAATTTAAAAGAATTACAAAAAGCAATGAAATTTGAATCGGTCAGCATTTTTCAAATAATTGAACTCACCCATTTGAGATTTAACAATATCATTAAAGTTTTTTGATGACTCTCAGCAAATTATATGTCAAAACCAAGGTGCCACGAACATTTTGCAAACACCACATTTTCGAGTTTTTACAACAAAAACATTTTTTTTCCGAGTTTCAGATCAATATCTTTAAAACATTTCGAGTAAATTTAAAATATCGAAATAATAAAGAAAATGGGATTTAAAAATAATATATTTTGTAGAAAAAGTTCTCAGTTTGGCTTTAAAAAAAAAAAAAAAACAGCGAAAAACGTTAACTTCGGTAGAGCTGAAGCTTATATACCTGCACACACATCATTTGACGTGAATAGATTCTTTGTGTTCAGCATTTGTATTCAATTTTAGCTTAAAATACTAAACGAATAAAAAATGCTCTTAAACATTTTAAAATTCGCGATTGGATCTCAACCAACTTTAAACTGAAGATTTGGCTTGATATAAATTAAAAAGTCTTAAAGTCTAGCAACATATTTTCTTAAACCCATCAATTGTTCTAAGACTAAAGAAAACCTTTATTTATTCGAATCGGTAAGTCCCGCTTCCGTTATGTTCCTTGTTAGTAAACTTTCAGTAAAAATCTAAAATAATTGACTGGATAAATTACTTACATACATATAGCAGAACTCACAAGAAAAAATTGGAAAGAATTGAAGAATTACGTTATTTCCAGCATATGTATATCCTAATGATATATAAGTTAAAATTAAAATATTTCCAACTAAACTTGAAACGGCATATGTATGAAGAATTTTATTGTTTTTTTTTTTTTATTTTAAAAATTTGTGCTTTGTTGTACTTTAATTTTGTATTTTTTGTATTTTTTTGCTTTAATTATTTTGTTTCGCTTTATGATCATAATGCAAAGTTAATGTTAATTGCAGTTTGCCTGAATGTATCTAAATGTGTACACACATTGCGCATATTATAAAGCAGATTTTTGTTTTGTTTTGTTTTTTTTTTTTTAGCTTTTAAAAATTATAAATATATGTATGTAAATATGTATGTATGAACGTATGAATATGCAGCACTCGTTCAACATTGTTGCACTTAAACTCAAATTATTGCTTTTATGACCTTGTAGTAAAATTACTCAAATACAAACATTCATACACACACACATACATACAATACATTAAGATCGAAATAGATACATTGTGCTCGCTCTATTCCAATTTGCTATCTATGCATGTACATTTGTTAAATACAAAGTATAACTCTGGCCAACATGTCTTTTTGAATTATTCCATTCCCCGCAAGATAGTAATAATAATATATATGATATGTATAGCTCGTTGTCATTGTCATCCAGCGTCAGCACTCCCTCTAAGTAAAATTAAATGTTTTATTATTATTTTTTTTTTGTTTGGCTTGATTTTATGTTTTTGTATATTTTTTTTTTTATGTTTTATAGAAATGGATATTAAAAACTAAAAATACACCGAACAACTTTAATCATTTCCCAAAGTAAAGAGCAGGTACTGAAATCAAACTGTGTTGAAAAGATTACAGGAAATATCTTCTATAAATTTGAAGATAAAAATACCAAACTTTGGAAGGTGATCCAACGATTCCACGTAGTTCCGGATTAAACCGATATGGCTTCAGCCTAGAGAATGCGTTGATACAAGTATTCGAATCACAAAACGTAAGTACTTTCAGCATCGATGCTTATCTCCGATAAATATCGATATTATCGATACTTTTTTTTAATGACGAAAGTACTTGGAAAGTACTCATAGTCACTATTATGCATTTGAAAATATTAGCACTCTTCATTTTCTATTCCAGTAAAGTTCTTATAAAAATTTACTTTAAAATTTTTAAAAGTAATTTCATTGAGTTACAACAAAAATAGACAAATAGAAAAAAAAACTTTAATGCATATAAAAATCATAAAAATTTGTTTAAAATAATTAAGTTTGAAAAATCGATCGAATTGAAAACCAGCTCAAATTTCATATTTGTGCGCATGTTTGAAAACGTTTAAAACGAACTGGTGAGCAAGTAAATGATTCTAAACACATACATATATATGCCAACATATTAATGTGCACATATACATACATGCATATGTAAACATACGAACACAAGCTCCAGCAATTAACGGCAAAAAAAAACAACAACAACAAATAACAAAAGATCCCCCAAACACTTAAAAAAATGACAAGCAGAGCAGCGCACACAGCCAACGACGTCACGTCAGGCGCATAATGTTTACACGTTGTGGAGGGGTGGAGTTGGGTCGAAGAGAACAGAGTTCGGATCGATGCACGAGCTTTAACCGAAACAAATAATTTTCTATCGTGTGCTGTGGGTGTATGTACAACTTCGAAAGAGTACAAAGATTATATTTCGCAGAGAAATTGAGCGATGTGGAAGATGTGGCGTCAGGTAGAACAAGTGTAAGAGAAATAGTGCATACATACATACATAAATTTTGTGCTTGGCAACAACAGTTAGTAAACTACAACATACATATGTATGTACTGCAAAATTGCAACTTTCCCACACGTCTCGCCTACTCCAACCTACTTTCATAATTGCATTTAAATTAGTTTTTTTTTTTTTCATTCTTTCTTGTTTCACTTTCTATAGACCCTTTGCCTAGTTTGGCTAAACTCAAATCGTTGTTATTCTCATTAAGTCGTGTGCACAGTAAGCCAGGGGCTGCGATTATTGGCCAAAACTCGAGTTGTTTAAATATTGTCATAAAATTTTTTGGACTCGATTGCAAATTAAATTAAAAATTGAATAAGCAACCTCCTTTTCTTAGGAAAAATGTTGTTTGCGTGGATATCTCCAGGTCAACCATTATGTTTCATTTTTTTTAGGAATGAAGCTGCATCTGGAGAATATTAGTGGCAGTTTGAGGAGAGATGTCGCTAGCTCAAAGACAGTGTCGTTGGAATAACTGGCATGTCAGCAGTGTATAGGGTGTATAGGAACGGGCCTAGAACACTTTCCTGGGGGTCTCCTGCTCTGACGTCCCTGATCGACGAACTCTCATCTGAGCTTCTCACATAGAATTTTCTGGCCTCAATGAATTTTTAAATTTTTTGATAAATAAAAAAATAATAAATTGTCTGCTTCTTCAGTATCCAAAATAACAAAACAGAGAAAGTAAATTAAAAAATCTAATTCAAAAATGGGGTCCTTGTTTTGAATCTATACTCCACCCAAATTGGTAAAAATAGGTTTTATCAAAAATTAGCGCATTTTGCCCACTGTGCTGTGCTGTAAACATATACATATGTACATATTTACTAGCCTTTGTCGCTAGATGACGCTACTATGATTGAATTGGAGCATATCGCTGTTGTCGTACAAAAAAAAAGGGACCTTGAAAACTATGTACATATGCACAAATGTACATGCTTTCATCTACTACTCACCACAACCACCCGATAAGCCTACAGCTCCCATTTAAACATTCTATGCTATTTACTTTACTATTACGATTTGAGCTTTTGATGGTACCTACACATATGTACTCTACAAGCACTTTTTAAAGTTGCTAATCGGAAGATTCATACTATATTGACGTATTATTTATTAAATTAAGAAATGTAAAAAAAAAACATTTTTTTTTAACAATTTTAACAAATTGTTTCTTTACTTAAAATTAATATTTTTGATCGAATGTTATTAAAGTTTATAAACTTTATAAATGTTTGGAGCGTATTAAAACTTTGGTAGCCAACATGTAACAATAACATTTTCACTTGTAAGTAAGCGCTCTCTTTTTTCTCTCCATGTAAATATGTATGTATGTATGTAAAACTGTATTGTGTGGCTCATTATCATTGTATTAGTGCGCGTGTACGACATCAAGTGCATATATTTATTTTTTTTTTTTTTTATTCTAGGCAACATATGCAATGTCTGCTACACGCCCCACGCCATACGTTCCACGCTCAACGTTAGCAACACTTTTCGTTAAGGCCATAAATGCATAAAATTGCAAGCAATGAAAATTATTTTCATTAGTTGCCTTGTTTTATTTGTTTATTTTTTTTTTTTTGTTCACGTTATTCCGATAAGACAACAGCAATAATAACAACAACAACAACAACATTTATCAGTCAAATAACTTTTGTGGTTCCAACTCCTGATCCCCCCACTATACAGCACACTGCACCATATCATAGCACATCAAAACATTATCATTAGAATTTTTCCATCTATCCAACCCAATGCAATGCAATGCAATGCAAAGAGTAGACTACTTCGTCTCTTGCTGCATTGACGTGTACTTGAGTCATAAATAGCAAGCACCAGCAACAACAACAACAACAGCGTTAAGACATGCAAGGTACATATGTATGTATGTACAATATGTACATGTGTATATCTACCTTCCATACAACAAAAATAAAAGCAACACTTGTCGCGTGTTTCGAAGCCCTTCAAATAGTTTAGTTGTTTCTCTCTCTTTTCATGTCGCCCCATTGCAGTGCTCATGCAGCACACTCTCTCTCCCACACTCATTTATTTACTCGTTCGCTCGCTCCGTCGCTCATTGAATCAAGCCCTTGCTTGCAAGTTGTTTTTACTTATTTTAGTTACTTAACAGATCGTCAGCAAATTTATGATGCACATAGCAATGCGGCGCCATTTATTCGTCTCGTCATATATGTACATATGTATATGTATATGTATGAACGTCGGAACTTAACTTGGTACAGTTCAATTTAGCTGGAAATTGTTTATTCGCTCGCCTCTGTCTGCCTGTCTCTCTTCGCTGTGATTCTATTCCTGCAGTTTTTTTTTTTTATGAGTTACAATATTTGTTTAGTGAATCATCAACTCATCATCGAAAAGGTAAGTACATACACATTTATAAAGATAGACACTATTTATACAAATAACAACATCCGGTCTTCATTAAAACCGCAAAATCCGAGAAGTTTTTAAAATAAAGTTATAAAAATACAAGTTACAAGAAAACATACATACATAAATAGAATATAATCACATGAAATGTATGATTTACAATACATGTCGTATACGTAATATTTAGTTTTAATATGTTAAACTAAAGTAATACATATATTATATAATACAAAATTTGGTGATTAGAACTTTTACTCCAGTTGTCTTGTAGTTTGAACCTGATATGAGCGTCGGGACGGGAATTCCGCGAAATACCGTGGGTTCCGCTAAGGCTCGAACTGTAAATATTTATAAATTATAACACTTTACTGTTTAGTTTTAAGCTTTTGCATTAACAAAGCAAACAAAATTTGGATTTTTATAATTTGAAGTAAGCGGGACCCACGGCATGTATTCCCTTCAAAAACGCACTTCCATCTCTAGGACAATATCTTCTATCAAAAACGTTAAAACTAAAACAATGCATCGGTGAAGGACACTTTCCATGTCATTAAATTAAACGGATTCGCTCCTCTAATTCATTTTTAATAATTAAATAATAATGTCCAAACAAAATACTTCGTTCCACCGAACGTATTTTTTTTAAATACCCGTTACCAAAGTGTAAACGGGTATTTGGCAAATTTGAAATTGAAGGAGCTTGGGACTTAAAATAAGTGAAAAGTCGATGAGAGAAGATAGCGATGTCTCTGTCCTGTCTGCTACAGGCACTCGAAAGTTTTCACAATATACCTAAGTAAACTTACTTAGTTCTTACTTGTAATTCACAGTTAATTCGATATAAACTTACACCTTTTTTAAAAATTTGTATGAATATTATTTTTAATTACTTTTACTACCGAATTTAGATTTGTAAGGTTTAAAGGTATTCAATATAAAAAAACGCCCATTGTTTTAATATACCATACAAATTGGACACTATCTTTTTTAAGAAAATCTTAAAATAAGAGACACTTTTTAGTCACAATTGGCAAACCAATCAGCCCATTTTTATGTATGAAAAATTACCCCCATTTAACGATGTCATATGACATGCGTGATTTCTAAATGAATTCAATGTAAATTTGGTGAGAATTCGATTATTGTCCCTAAGTGAACCTTCGCACTGATTTTAAGTCGGGAAACTATAAGATAAAGCCTCATAAAATTTGCCAAATTCATCGTAAATTTAATCTAACACAACATATAAACTATAAGGTTGTGTAACATTTAAGCTTACGTCCCACCGATGATAAAGTATTTTTTTTTTTATTTTAAAAACACTGAAAAAAAATTCAGATAAACTCAAGCCATGATAATTCAAGCATTTACACTAACCAACTTTAATCAATAATAAGAAAAAACTCATACTTTGATAGAATCGAAACTTTTATACTCTTCTTATATAAATTTTGTAAATGACAAAGAACAAACACTTAGGCTGACATCAGAGTAAATGCTATAACCGATACGATAGGCGTTGCTAGATTGTATCTTTTGAGCTTTCACATAGAAAATTTTGTTCAAATGATCCGTGTAGCTTGTTTCTTATGCAATTTTAAAGATACATTGAAAATCTCAGAAAAAAAAAACTCAACTTAGAAAATTTTTTAAAGATTTTGAGCAATTATATCAAAAATTAATTTAAAAGAAAAATATTATTAAACAATGGGAAATTTTTTAGAAAAAAAAAAATATTGAACAGTAGCTGAAGCAGGCATTTGGGACATCGGACGTCTCCTGCTAGATGACATAAATTAAAACTAATATACTTATTAAACCACTTTAAAAAAATGACAAATGCACATTCATACATACAAACTCGTACATCTCTCTAATCGCATTATTAAACAGCGGCGGGATCTGCAATGTTGGTTTGGCTGATACAAACATTTGTTGGCCTTGAGTATGACATAATTCACGATATGTACATATACAAATGCATATGTATGTGTTTTTGTATTTTGTATACATGCATATAATCTCAAATGCGTACTAAGTCGTTAAACTTGTTTAATTTTAAATAATTTTACAGTTAAGTTTATATTATTCGCTGATTTTTATACTTATTTATAATTTTTCGAAGTATGTAGTTGTGTCAAATTTAAATTAAATTTATATAATTTATTTTATTTTAAATTAAAAAAAAAAAAAAATTATTGGTTATGTTTAGTAATTAAAATCATTCGTTTATAGATACTAGATGTAAGTAGTTGTGCTCTCATTATGATTCTCATAATGTTCGAAAAAGACATTTTTCGAACATACTCTTTTTTTTTTTGCTCTCACACATGCGCTTCTATCTCCACTTTAGGATCTTCCCTACTCTGGCCTGACTGCGAACGGCGAACTGTAACGCTGTGCGTCTTTTGTCCGCATGCCCGACTGCCCTTACAATCTTTAATCTCCAACCCTCTTTTGCAGTCAAGCCAACTACTAAACTAACTGAATAACCACCGAATTGCAACTGATGTCTGCCTTTACTGCCTTTACAGCTTGTCCACCCGTCACAAAATGTATGCTTCACCAACTCAATATACGTGATACGGATACGTGTATACAGCCCACTTCCCTCAAAATTATCGTTCACTTTTGGGCTTAGCACCCCTCCAAAGTCGATGTCGACGACGACGACGACGAGCTTGATCCCAACTAAAACTGTACAAGAGTGATATACAATAATAGCATTTAGGGTAGTTTTATTGCTACTCTCTGTGAGGTATTTGTTGTTATTGTACTTTGTCCCTGAAGCTTTTTTCGTTTGTTTGTTGGCAACTGCTTCTATTCTGTTTTTTGTTATTACATTTGCGCTATCGTTCAATCGATGTCAGCAACCCCCCAATTTAGGGTTGAAACGCAACATTGCCCGACAAAAAAAAAAAAAAAAACAAAATAACAATTGACGAGGGGATCATGCTGCCTCAGCTGTTTCACTTACGTTTCATTATTTTACTTTATATAAACCTCATAGTTACTTGTACGTATTTAGATACATTTTTTGGTTTCACTTGTCATTTGTTTTGTATTTTCTTTTTTGTAATTATTAACTCTATTATTGTTGCTATTAATGTGTATGTTTTTTAGATAGCTAGATATACGTTCATTAAATAGACCCTCAGGCAAGTCTGTCTGTCAGTCTGATTCGGCCCATTCCCACACCCGCTAACCTTCTGGTTTTCTCTTGGCTTATTTTATTTTATTTCCCTTTATTTTTTTGCCATGGGTTCGGATCAGCGTCGTTAAATCTTAAGTCATCAATTATAAAATTTAAATAAAAAACAAAAAAAAAATATGTCGGTACATGAAAATATTTTTAAATTTTTAATTTTATTTCGTTTTTTTTTTTTTATAATCACATCAATACAACCCATGCAACTTTCTATGTATGAAATTCAAATATAAATCTTCAAAAAAAATATATTTTTTTCTTTTTCGACAATTGCAAAACTTGATTTTGATGCTTAAAAATAAATTATTACTTGTTTCGAGATGAACAACAAAAAAAATGAAGCCATAAAAAACTACAGACAACAACAAAAAAAATAGTATTCACAATTGCGTCGAACTTCTAGAAATTTTAGAGGGTTATATAATAAGTTTGTGTTTATTACTACTATTAAAATATCTCTCTACCTTTTCTACAGTAGAATTGGCAAAGTGATGTAAAATAACGGTGATCCTGAAATTCATTGACAATTATTCAATAAATAACATAAGCCGACAAAATTTGATGAAAGTCCGGAAGCAGAGACTGGACATAATGCATACGAAGAAGTTCGCCATGCGGATTCCGTATTTGTGCTCACAGCTCTCCAACGTTTTTTGAGATATTCTAAGCCTTAGACGAAAAAATTTTTTTAATTTTTTTTTTTTATTTTTTTATATTATTTAAATTTTTTTTAATATTTTCCCAAAAACACATCGGAGTGAACGTAAGGAGTATTAATTTTTTTTTGATCTATCTTAACCCATATCCTTTATCAGAAGAGAGACAATAATAAATCTGCAATACGATATCTGTTATGCGTCCGGTACCATGGGCAGTCAGAAAACATTGGCACTAATGGGTTCGACCAAACCCAAACTCGAAATTGCAACCAGCTGATTCGATCTCTGGAACGCTGATTGCCGTTTACCAAACCCATTTTGCAGCTAAGTGTCCCGTGAGATTAAGTTGACAACACAGTTGCTCAAGTAAAACACACTCGGATTCTGTGATCATTACTTCCATGAGCGTTCCTTTAGTTTTTTGGATTTACTTCAACAACGCTCCATGCGTAATAATCAAGAGATTTGGAATTCGAGCTTGAAGGTGGTCACAAATTTAGTGGCGGGTGATAGCAAAGGTTGTTGTGGGGCAATGCCGGAGTATTCTCTGCTTTGTGAGCTGGTACTCATTTCCGTTAAAGCACGTATTCTCCGTGCGGTCCATGCAGTATTTAAAATTTTTAACCTAGTTCTTTGCCCAGCGCTCCAGTGATTTGAAAAGATTTACCATTGGCCCCTCGTAAAAATTTAGATGAACAGAATCCATTTTGCATTCTTCCGCCCGCTCCTCACTCAAAAATATATATATCATAGAACAATGTTTCCAAATTTAACAACGAGAATTTGTGAAATCTGCGATAAAAAAAATTGTTAAATTATTTTGGCGGTTTTGTTTTTTTTTCCCCGAACTTGTAAAACTTCTAAGAGATGCTGTCACTCAGACTTTAAAAGCAAAAACAAAAACAACTGCTGAAAAATGCATGACAAAGAAAATATTCCAAAAAATAAAAATATAAAAAAAAAAAAAAAAAAAAAAAAAACTTGTTTAAAATTTTTTTGGCAACATTACTTTTTTTTTTTTTTTTTAATTTGGCTTGAAGTGATTTTTACTATATTGCTTTTGTTGTTGTTGTTTTTGTATTTTAACGCGCAAAGTGAAAATTAATGCCGCACCCCGCTTACTTAAGCAGAAAAAAAAGCGTTGAAGAGTTAAATATAAAAAAAAAAAAATCGAAAACTATAATTTGGAGAGTAAAAGACGAAAACTTGTAGAAATTCCTAAATGCCACAAGACCTGAGCTGAGTCAATAATTGTTGT
This sequence comes from Leucophenga varia, assembly GCA_018903435.1. Taxonomy (NCBI): domain Eukaryota; kingdom Metazoa; phylum Arthropoda; class Insecta; order Diptera; family Drosophilidae; genus Leucophenga; species Leucophenga varia. The sequence continues at coordinate 3,244,912 of JAEIFJ010000935.1, read as the reverse complement.
ATTTGTTGTTGTTGTTGTTGCGTGTTCTTGTAGTCCAATCTTCAAAAGCTTTCATGTTTCTTATTGGTTTTCTGAGATTGATTTTTTTTTTTTTTTTTTTTTCACTTCCACTCTTTTCTTCAACTTAAATTGCTATTGTGTTCTTCGATTTTCTTGCCTTAAACTTTGTTTTTTTATTTTTTAAATTAAATTCAGAATTTACTCTTTTGACAACGTCGAAGAGTATCAATGTATTAACATATATAATGTATGTGTATGTATGTGTATATGTAAGTAGCATTATTTTTGTACATGTTTCTTTGTTTGCAACGCTTTCAATGATTGATGACGCCCAATTTCCAGCTTCCCAATTGGGATCATCGACGCTTTTCGTTTTCTATGCTTTAACACTTTGCGTCAGACGAGTGGAAGAAGCAGCAGAATGAAAAAAAACACATTTAAAGTTGCCCAAATGTTTTAAGCGTAAAAGAGATAAAAAATAAAAATAACAAAAAAAAAAAAAATATGTTAATGGAAGTTTCTGGTTTTCATTTTGCACATGTTTGTAGCTAAGATTTTTATCTTTTATTTTTAGAACTTTTTGAGGTCAATATAGAAAATATCGAATTAGCAGAGTTAATTTTGGAGTCTTTGAACGAAAAATGCAGAATAAATATTTTAAAACGTTCTATGATAACATATCTCTTCTATATTTTATATTTCTTTTTAAATATTTTTTTTAAATCACAACAATTTGTACAAACGCAAACTTCAGCTATTTATTCTTATACATAAGTACTTATATATTGTACACACATATGTATAGTATGTATGTATGTATGTACAATCGCAATAACACATTCGCTTTTGTTGTTGCAGCTGTTTTATGAACAAACCACAAAGTTTAATTTTAGCACAAAATTATCATACAAACATACAAAAATATGCATGGAAAAATCATACAAAAAAAAAAAAAAGCATTCGCGAAAAGAATCGTAATGAAATACGCAAAAGAAATAAATGAGTAAATGAGTTAGAGTAAGTAATAAGTTATAGTCAAGGTCTTCTACGACTGTTTTTATACCCTGTAAAGCGACAAAAACAATATTAGCAATATACACTACGGTTCAGGAATGTTTATGAGAGATACTACATGAAAATCTTGAGCCAAGAACAAACTAGAGATGGACGCAGATCTCCCGATCTCGCACATCACAATTGAAATTTTTTTTTTTTGGTACGGATTCGACTCATTCAGGGTTTATTAAAATTATATCATGGGTTTCATAAATGTAAAACTTTTTCTAACTGGTATCCGACAGTCTTTGCAAACAGGCAAAAAGAAGCATTTAAAAGCAGAGTAAAAATAGCATTGTGCGTCTGTCCGATTATCTTGAAGACTTAAAATGGAATTCTTTAGTATCCTCTGAAGTAATTCTAACAATTTTTTCGGTGAAGAAAGAGGCATGGTAGACCCTATAACGTAAATATTTTCTTGATCAACATTGAAAGGAAAGTCGATCTAGCTATGTCCGTATGTCCGTCCGTCTTTCATTCTATTTGATTTACGAAAACGATTATCTCGGAGACTATAAGAGATAGGGCCACCACATTTGAAACTTAGACTCTCCTGAACTGCCAAACGGGTTTTCTCTAGTTTCCGCACAAAACTATCCCAAATTTTAGGGTTTTTGCATAAAAACTTTTTATTTCTTAGTCTCGAAACTTCAAATTATATATAAATTATGTGTGCGATGGTCTCGATGTATATATGTACTACTATGGGTAGGACCAAAACAAATTTTGGTATAGCCCACATACAAATTTAACTCATTTATTAGAGTTTTTGTATGAAAGTTCAATCCAATACAATAAAGTATGGTACAAAAATAAAAATTTATTTAAGGTATATAAAGGTTGGGTACAAGATGTCTTGCATTCAAGCATAATCGACATCAGCGTTCTTTTCTGTTTGTTTCTGGGAATGTCGAAATTACACCAATATCTCGTTCGGCTGCCCAGCGTGTTCCATGGGTCCCAGTGTAACGCACCAATCTTTTCACCATAAGAGCCACTATGGTGAATTTAATTTGTTTAAATAAGCTAATAAAAAAAAAAAGCTACAGCATCTTATCAAAGACTGCCAGCACTGCGTGTAGTTGCTGTCTAACTCTAAACAAAATCAGTTATTCCATTGAAACCAGAAGTCTCAAAGTCCTTTGGTTTTCAATAATATTTATACATCGCTTAGTTCTTAACCTTGAAAAATGTTTTCATCTAAATGGAAATATGTATGCAAAAATACGAATGAGAATAAAATGTATAAAACGCCAAAAGAGCAGATGCGTTGCGTTGCGTTGCTTCGCTCCCATTTCATTTTTACCTCTCAGCTTACCGCTTCACTCTACGAATGCAATGTGTACTTTGAATTTTCCCATTTGATGCGACCCTCGCTCGCTAACAACATTCTATGTTGTTGTAGATGCTTTATTATTTTATTTCAACTTTTTTTTCTTTTAATTTTTTTTTTTTTTTTTTGCTCATTTCCTATTCATTGCGCCAATTGAATTCAATGGAGTTCCATGTCATTGTATGTGTGCAATGCAGTTGGGTTTTTTTTTTTTGTGAGCACACCACTAATGTACCCCGATCGATCAAGTTGATCATTGGACCTATAAAAAAAGAACTACAATAGTTTAGCTTCAAGGGTAGTTTGGATTTTAAACAAAAGGGCGGAAGATGAGGGAGCGTGTGTGTGTCTGTCTGTCTGTTTTTAACAAAGACCAGAGCAGATGTTTCATTTGTGCCAACCCAACTGGCGATGTATGTACATATTTCGGCTCCCTTTAATTTTTTTTTTTTTTTTTGCCTCGGCTCTTTTGCCAAAAGTCAGAAAAACCCAACCACACAAACGAAAAACGGGAAATTTATTTCAGTGCCTTGTATTTTTCCCCCTTTTCTTTAGTTGCTGTTCTTATTTTTGTTGTTTTTGCAATATTTGCAATTTGCTTCGTTTGTGTATTTTTCGGTATCGTTGCACTCTCAACTCACTTCTCTTTTCGTTTACATTCACTTTTTCATTTTCTCCCGCATGCAATCCGATTGCATTGGAGCGAAAGGATCCTTCTCTTTTTCTTTTTTTTTTTTTTTTTTTGTTGCAGTTTTGGTCTGTGACGGCAGCATATGTTACGTTTGCAAAAATAAATGAAATAAAAACATGGTATTTCCTATCGTACATTTTCTTTATTTACGGCAAAACGCATTGAATTAAGGGTAGTTCTTTTTTTTCCATAAAAATACAAAGGAAGTTTGTCTGATCGCAGCTGGAGGTTTTCATACCGAATTTCGTATGCGCCTCCAACTGTTAACCACAAAGCTATAAATTTTTTGACTAAAGAAAAGTAGTAAGACTACTTTAAGAACAAGAAAAACGTTAACTTCGATAGAACCAAAGCTCAAATAACCGTCTCACGAATCTTTAAATATTTTTATGTAGATCATGAATGACGTTGATAATATTTCGCAAAGGTGTTTGGTGGGGTCAATATTCCGATACAACCCTTTGTATTGTCAGTTTAAGACCCAAAAGCAAACACAATCTGGGATTTGAGTTTGTATGCTCATAGTAGCCGAACTTTGTCATATGCCGTAGTGTATACATAGGATGATAGTATTTAGAAGTGGTTTTACCTAAATTGGCAAAGAAAATTCATAAATAATACATTTTCTTGGAAAAAAAACTCGGAAATATTTGGTAGGTTTGTGTGGGAAACTCTTTAGAGCCCAAAAATACTTAGTTGCATTCATATCCGTCAGTGTATACATGGCGGATGATAGTATTTTGGAGATGGTGCTTCGGTTATCTAAAAAATGGAGTAAGACTATTGCATCCATGTAAACAAGTACATTTTTTTTTAAAACAAAATTTTTTAACAAAAACTTTAAAATATTCGGTAGGTTTGTGTGGGAAACCCTTTAGGAACCAAACAGATAGCTTCAGTTTCATGTAATCTTAGAACTCAATATCTTGAATGGATTATACCACACTATATGTGGCGGGTATAGGTTAGGAGATACAGTACAATAAAGTAAGGTATATAAAACTTGGGTTAGGGGTTTCTTGGGGTCGAGCGTTCTTTCTTGTTTAATGCATAAAGTTAAAAAATTCTTTAAAAACCAATAATGAAGTTGTATGTATTGGACTTAACCAGAGGTGTCGCTTTCTCCACTTAATGGTTTGTAGAGGTGTCTTTAAAAAAAAATTATGTATTTATATGAGGGGGGTGTTATCGAAAAGTTGCAAGAACAACAAAAATAGAACATAGAAGGACATCAATTCTTGCGTTAATAAAAAGCTAACTATGAAAGCTATTGAAGTAAAAAAGGATACCTAATAAAAAATAAATATTCTAACATTTTTATAGGACTTTTTCAGTTTTCACTTATATTGTTCTTATTGATTCGAAGCTTTTGTGCAAGGGTATATCGACTCGGTCTTAGATGTTTCATAGGACTCAACTTTTAAAAGTTTACATATATTAAATTTATACATTTTTAATGGAAACTGCCATGTGAAAGTCAAATTAATAATTGTAGCAATATTACTATTATCAGAACATAACTATATATACAATGCAAATGTATGTACATAAAACAACCCTTTTAAAAAACTTTGAGAACAATTAGGGATCAGTGTACCTTCTCCCACAACGATGTTAAACTCTTCGAAAATATTGTAGATACATACATAAGTATCTCCCTCGCTTTACTATATTGAATACATATAATATTTTATTTTATTGCTGTTTCTTTGATCTGTATGTACACAAACTTATGTATATGCATGCATGCTCCATTTTAGGGGTTGCACACAGATACATACAACGAAATGAAAGCTTTTCAAAGTACACACACATACATATGTACATACGTATTCGTTTGCGCGTGTCAAAGCCAGCAGCAGACAACCGAAGGCAACAGCAGCAGTAGAAGGCAGCATCGCAAGCAGTTGGCATGATTATATTAATCATCAAACTGTTTTGTCGGACTTGAAAGGGCGGGTAGGCGTTTTAAGCGAGCGTGCGAGGAAGCGAGGACGAACGAACGAACGAGCAACCGAGCAAACGTTCCACCGACTGGGTCCAATACATTTCAACCCCCATTTTAGTTAAGGGTTGAATTAGGTCGACTGAACGAGGGGATCAGATCATGCTGCTGCTGCTGCTATTGCTTCTGTTACAACGTCAAATAAGAACCCACAACGCACAAATGATTTTCTCGTTGTATTTTATTTTATTTTAGTTTCGAGCTATGTAACTTTTTTTTCTTGGCTAAGTTTCTGCTCGTTCGGTTCAATCAACCCCAAGCAAAGCACAAACCGAACTCAACTGAACTGAACAGAACAGAACTACCTCTCACACCTTCTGTCTGGCTTTGTGTCCCTTTTGTGTATATGTACGAATGGATTTTTAAATAATATAATAATATGATTTACTTGATATTGCTTTTGGCGGAAATGGAAAATCGATAAGGGCGGATCAGCAATGTTATTACTATTCTCGTATAATTTTGAAAATGAAAAAGTTGATGATGAATTCGTCGTTTTTTGTTGCTTGCTTATTTAATATTTCTACTATTTCATTTAAATGAGATTGACCAACAAATATCAAATTTATGTACATATGTATAAGATTTTGTCCTTCCTATGATAAATGCGTTGCGTTTTTTATTTATTTTATTTTTTATACCCGCCATATTTAGTCTGAAGGGGAATTATCAATTTGTCGGAAAATTTGTAACTAATTAAAGGAGGTATCGGAGACCCCATTTTTATATATATATATTCTTGATCAGCTCAATGAGACAAATTTGTAGTTTGTTTAACAGAACCAACCACCACCACAACCCCGCCCATTTTCGAATTTTTTGAAAAACATTTTTATTTATGAATGTATTCACTCCAATTTAGGTAAAATTCCTTCTATTGTAATCCTATGTTTACACTTCTGATATGTTAAGGATCGGGCCACTATATCATACAGTATCTATTATTTTTTTTTTTTTTTTCCAAAAAAATTATTCTTATTTTTGTTTTTTATCTTAAAATTTAATATATATGACATTCTTATATAAACCTCAATATTGGGTCTAAACTTGGGTTTGGGTTTGGACCCTTGATACCACTAAATCCCTTTGCGGAATATTATCTTCATCACTAATAAAAAAATTATTTATAAATTCTGTGTCGGGTATTGAAATTTTTAAGATTACTGATAACAAATTTTATATAAAATTTTAGGCATAAACAGCAATTCACTCGGATAGGAGACATGATAAATATATGATCAGCATTGAAAGATGAGTCGATCTATTATCCAATCCTATCCTAACTGTCTGTCTTGTTGAAACTGATTATCTCGGAGATTATAAGAATTAATGCCTTCATTTTTGAAACTTTAAATCTCCTGATTCGTTAATCGGTGACTAACAAATGGGTTTTCTCTAGGCCCATTTTATGGGACACCCAAGGATCGGTAAAGTATTTTTCTGGTTTCATTACTGATAAAAAAAGCAAAAACTAAGCGACTGATGATCAAATCTCATAATTTGCGGAACCAGTGGCAATACTGTTATATAGACAACTTTTGAAAAATGTATAGCCTCTACAGCTTTTTGGGCCTGTGGATAATGCTACAGGATTGGAGATTTCAATCTTGCGGATCTTGAAAAACGATCTGGTCTTCCCAACATAGTTGCATATTTTAGCACGTACTCTTTCGACTTGATCCACGTTTCGCTAGTAAATTCTTTTCGCCGGAGCCTTAGCCTCCATAGGAAGCAGTTGACCCGGGGGGCCATATTTCAAAATTTTGCAACCTGATCTGCATTTCACTAGAATTTAGGAGTATATAAGTTCTATTTTATGTGGCCCTATCTCTTGACTTAAAAAAAAAAAAAAACGAATAACGTTAAATCCAATCGGAAAGCTGAAAATCTGGCGTCATCAATCATTGAAAAGCAACCTCAACAACAATAATGATGCTCACATACACTGATACAAAAACACCTACACACATTTTTATGTACATGAATAGAATACAGAAAAAAATGTTAATTTAGTTTAAAAAAAATCGTTTTTAAAGCGCTGAAAATCGGAGTATGTAGCTTGTGAGAAAGAGTTAAAAAAGCAACAACAACAATGATCGCAGAAAATCAACATAAAAGCTTTGAAAAAATTGGACATCAGCGAAAAAAAAAATTGATCAACAAAGTACAACAACAACAAAAACAACAAAAACAATAACAATGAATACAATACAACAAGTAGGTATGCCATTTATTAACTTGAACTGCGGCATTTCGGAATTTCTACAAGTTTTCGTCTTTTACTCTCCAAATATTTTTTTTTATTATTATTTCGTGTCTTTGCTTTTGTTTTTTTTTTTGGCGTGTTTGTAGCTTAAAGTGAATGGGGTGCGGCATAAATTTTCACTTTGCAAAACCAACAACAACAACAATAATAAACATCCAAATTTACTTAAGGCCAAAACGAACAATTTAATGTTGCCAAAAAATCAAAAAACCAAAAAAAAAAAAAAAAAACAAGTTTTTATTGTATTATTTTTTTTTTTTTTCTTCTGAATATTTTCTTCGTCATTCAGTTTTCAGCAGTTTTTTTTATTGTTGCTTTCGAAATCTGAGTGACAGCATCTCTTAAGAGTTTTTAAAGCACGGAAAAAAATTAAAAAAAAAAAAAAAAAACCCTCACCACCTTCTCTTTTAAACAATTCCTAATGCTGCGTTGCAGGTTTCAGAATTTTTAAAACTGGCTTCCCAGACAAAGTGAGGTGTTCGGATGAGAGCAAGCGTAAGTCTATATCTGATCTTTTGTATAAGTTTCTACAAGTTCGACGCAATTATGGTGGATTTTTTTTTTGGGTTTTTTTTTTTTTTTTGGAACAAGCAATAATTTTAATTTAAGTGTCAAAATCAAGTTTTGTAATTGTTAAGAAAAGTATGTAGCAAAAAAAAAAAAAAAAAAAAAAAATTTATAAAAAAAAATGCTTTTATTAATTATTGCTGAATAAAATGTTCACGTATGTAGCTTCACGAAATTTCAGTTATTTGAGCTTAAAAAAGATGCTGATTGTATATAGTATTCACTTAATCCAATCTGTAAGCATGTATAAAATATTCTTGAAACGTCAATGTCGTTAAAAACATTTTCTTTGTTTTCCAAAAATGTGCAGAAAATTAACATATATGTATGTAAGTACATACATATGTATTATATTATCATCTGCTTCCTCGCCAACATTGCACCCAACGAACTTCGAACGACCGAAAAAAACAAAACGTATAAAGCTTCGTCTTCGTTACTTCTGCAGCTGTTTTGAATTCTTCCAATCTCTCCCACATATGTACATTCATGGTATATATACCATATTTTTGGCGTACCTATAAATATATTTATGTATCTGCATTGCAGTTACTCTTCTTTTACATTTCGCCCACAGTTTTATAAAAAAATTTTTAAAAAAAAATAAAAAGTTTTCTTTAAATTAAAAACTCATCTCTACATTAAATTTTTATTATTTTGATTTAACATGTCTAAAGGTACAGGTTAGACTAGAGATGAGCGCGGGACACCGGGACACACGGAGTGGGGCATTTTTAAAAAATGCTGAGATTGACAGATTCGTGAAAGATCTTAAAAATTAGCTGGCGGAACGAGATTTTGGTCAAAAGGGTACAAAAAGTATTATACTTGTAACTGTCCGATTTAAAACAGATTTGGGCAATTTCTTTATGTTATGCTAGTTGTAATTCATACCAATTTTGTATTTTTAGTTTGAGAAAAAAAGTTTTTATAAAAAACTATAAAAGCTTTGGATGTGTTAGTATGAGTTGTTACCTTTAAAATAAGGATTGAAAATAATGTTTGAAATATTAATAAACTCCGAAGTGGATATTAGAATCTTAGTTTGGTGTCTATATATTTTAAGAGAATCCGAGATAATCGGGTTTATACGACAGACGGGCATAGCTATTTCGATTCGATGCTGCCTTTCAAATGAAACTGGTTTGGGACTCATCGGTTGGATGGTCTGATAGTTCATAATGGACATAGAAACAATTTTACTATTTTATATAAATAACTTAATATATTTATAAAAGTTTAAAAAATTCGAGACACACGTGAGAATGCTGAAAAACATGTAGTACATCAAAATGGGTACGATCCGGATCACATCTCTAGTGCAGACTGGTAAAATTTTTTATAAAAATTTTATAATTTTTCATTTCTATTTTTGGGCAAAAGTTGAAATCTTACCAAAATTGATTAGAAATTTAGTAAAGTGCTGACGAATTTAAAGTTTAATGACTACGAAAACGAAATGCTCCTAGGAATTTACCATAAATAAAATACTATATTATTATGACTCATTCCATTAAGCTTAAATGCATACGTATTCGAAAATTGTCTTAATTATTGTTATGTTAAAAAAGAAACTTTGCCTAGCATAGCAGTCTATATACATACATCTATAATACATATACAACATATGTATTATGTATTAAGATTTAATATACATATATGTATACACATATTTATATAGCACATAGTTCCATAGTCAACTTCACACCCGCAGCGCCTACATATGTACGTATTTTTTTTTTTGTTTCAATTCTGCTGCTGCCTTTGCTTTGCAGCTTTTCCAATTTGTCCCTCACTAGCAAAAAAAAAAAAAAAAAAAAATGAAAAATTGAGCGCTCTCTCCCTCTAGCAAGTTCGCATCGCTCATTTACCAACACTTTAAACTGATCATCATCGTATGTGTGCAAAACTTCGTTTTGTCGACTCTTTGCGTTGTTGCAGTTTTGTTGTTGTACATACATATACATACATACATACATATGTGTGTATGTATACTCATTTCTGTTCATTTTGAAGCTACACGCGACGCTTTTCAAAATATTTTTCTGATTGCTGCAGTAACAACATTAATTCTCAGGAATACGGACGTTGTCGGTCGGATGAATTCAGACGACGACGACAACAACAACCACAATGAATAGCAGATAACAAACATTATAAACTAATATTCCAAAAAAAAAAAAAAAACAAATTGTGTTAAAATTTTATTTTCCTCAAACATCACCAAACACACATACAACAAAACAACAACAATTAGCTTGATTAAAGTGCGCAAATGTTTTAAAATAAAACGCAGTGAAAAAAAACAACGTTAATTTGTTTTTTCATTTGTGTTGAAAACATAAAGAAACAAAAATAAAAAAAGAAAAGAAAATTGTGTCATAAAAATTAAAATTAAAACCAAAAGTAAAAGTTGATAAACCAAAGAGAAAGAAAATTAAAAAAAAAAAAAAAAAAAATAAAAAGAAGAAGAAATTTTTTTAGTGTTTCGTAGTGTTTTCTCTCATAACGAAAACGTATAAGAAAGAAAACTGCATTGCGGTGCACTCAAAGAGTAGAGAAAAGCTAAGTGCATGCTGCACTTTGTACGTGCTCATGTGACTGTAAGCGTATGTATGTGTGTGTGTGTATGAGCATCAAAAGTGAATATTTAGTAAAATTGTGTGTTTTACATTTTGAAAACTTGTGATCATCTTTAAATATTTTCAACTGTTTCTGCTTATCGAAGAATTCTACTTTGGAGTGGGTAAGTTTCATTCATACAATTGCATTTAAATATATAAAAACAAGAAAGAACATTGAATTCAAGTATGTTCGACTTTAAGAATACCTATAAAGAATTTTTATTTATCTTGTCTTATCCTAGAACCAAACTAAATTGCATATTGGGGTTTTTAGTAAAAAAAAGGACTGGTGTATATTTGTATGCATTTTTGTGGCACCATTCAAATTGTTATATTTTAATGGGGTTATCATATCGGTATAAGCTTACAGACCCTAGAATGTGGTGGCTCCATCTCTCACAATCTCTGATAAAACTCGTACATATGGCAGATAGCGTGGTAGAGGACGACATATGTAGATCAACCCTCAATGCGATCAAAACAAATACTAAGGGTCCTTTAATCTTTCTGCTTTAATCTTTCATACATTTGTAAAAACTCAATATACCTCTTTGCCCTTCGATTACAGTGTCAAAAATAAAATTACTATAACTATTATGAATTTAAGCAGGCTCAAGGTCTGTTTAAAGAAACGTTTATGTGAACTATTTTCAATGAGAAAAGTAACAACAACAACTTAAATGCAAAAAAAAAAGAAAAGGCAGCTGATAGCTTTCTTTCCTTGTTCGCCACGATAACTCATCAGCCCTCTTTACTACTTCATTTTGTATTATTTATTTACATCCAACCGATCCGGAAAGCTGACTCATGAATTACAAATCATGACTTATAAATTTTAAAAATTATTTCCATATCCCAATATAATGTATATGTTGTCGTTATTTTTTTTTGGAAATACTGACAACTCTAAGCTTTCGTATTCATGAGTTCTAATATAAATTAACTTGTAAAATTTATTTTGAAATATTATATACTTGAAGAATATATAGTACATTGTGAATCAGTCCGTTTGTGTTTGATCCTTTGCAAAGGCACTAGAACTGCGCAATTGTTTATCGTTTTTTTTTTTTTTTTTATTTGAATTAAACATTTTTTGAACAGGCAGTTTGAACACAATAAATCTTTTTGGAAACCTATGTACTGTAGAGTCCGATTATAACGACTCCGCTTATAGTGATCGACCGGTTATAACGACCAAAATTTGATGGCTTGTTTGGTTCCCATACAAGCTTGTGCGGAACTGCTTCCTTCGGCAATAGACTTAAAAAAATTTAATCGAAACGTTTATATTCGGTCCTCTTTTCTTTTAAAAATATAATAGAATAAACAGACCTAGGAAAGTTTTTTTTTTTTTTTTTTTACACATATTCGTTCTGGTACATATTTTCGATCTCATGATGATCTTTATTAATCGAACACCTCCATAAATGCCTACAATTTTCAGAGTTGGAAAATAAATTTTAAAATTTATTTTTAGCTTCTACATAATTTAATTTTTTCTTATGTTTGCGATGTGTAGAATTTCGCATAAAAGCGCTAATTGCTAAGTTGCATAAAATCACAAAGTTAAAAAAAATGTATGCTGAAAATGAAGTCATACTTAAACTTAAAAATAAAATAAAAATGATTTTCATTTCTCTTCATAACCAGAAAACATGCGAAACTGCTATGCAGAAAAAACTATTAAATCAAATAAGAAGTGTAGCAAATGTGTATATTTAATTTCTCATATTTTCAAACTCTTTTCTCACTTTTCTCGCTTTGCTTATGGAACTTTGTTAACAGTACTATATATACATACAAAACACACACACATGCATACATGCTAAAATATGCATTTACGCCTACATGCATTTGTTTATTTTGCTGCAAAAATTACTTCGCAATAAAATTGTTTTTGTTTAAGCTTTTTTTTAATTTTTTTTTAAATTTCGTGCAATTCACATTATCATTGAATTTCATGCGTACAACACATTTCTATGCTCTTTTATCATTTTTGACTCCCCCCGTGCTTTTTTTTTTTTTTTTTACATACATACATATGTTTTAATGTATGCATGTATGTGTGTGCTGATTGCACATATACACGATCTAAACTTCAATGTTTTGAATAGAGTTGTCGAAGTTTTACATTATGTTTTTCAAAAACATTTATTAATGCCTAAATTAATGTTTAAAACGTATAAATTTTAATATATGTAAATTAATTAATTGAGTTATTACTGCAAAATAAATAAAATTTATTAATTACATATGTTAAACAAACATAATTATATATTTGCATATATAGACAACTCTGTAGTAATTCTCCTAATACAACCCCGCGCCATAAATAGCAAAGCAACCATATAATAAGAATAATAACAACAACAAAAAAATCATACAACATCATTGCTCATATGAAAAACACACTCATTGAGAAACACTTTTCTCTCTCTGTCGCTCTATTGCCGAAGTTAAATTCGAACTCGCCAACGGACGAAGTCAGTTTTTATTTTCGAAGAAGCTATGCGAAGCTCTGCGACTCGTTCAAAACTTTTCACTCGCTCAGTCGTGAGTTTTTGGCTCCGCGCGTTGTCGGAATTTTTCTGTTGTGCGGCTGCAGCACCACAACAACAATAACAACAACAGCAGCAAATAATTTTTCATTAAAAAAACAAAAAAACCCAACATAAAAAAGCTCTACACAACAACAAAATAATGAAAATAAATTCATTTTTATTGCTTTTTCCGCCGCGTTTTTTATGTGTTTAATGATTGCTTATACTTCGTCGTCGTCTTCTATCTTCTATTTTTGTGTGTTTTTACTGTGAAAAACGTAAGAAAAAAATTTTTTTCAATTACAACAAAAAAAAAAAAAAAGAAGAAATTAAACGAAGTTGCAGAAAAATTCTTAACGACGAACCACAACTGTGATGCCTTTTTCGGTGTGTATATTTTTTTTTTAAACAATAAAAAATAACTCAAAAAGAAAAATTTAACTGTACTTTGAAAAACTTGAAAAAGTATGCATGTGTTTGTGTGTTCTAAAAAAATTTTCGTTTTATGGTATGTGTTTGTGTGTGTGTTAAAAGAAAAGTTGCCTATATGTGATTATGTATATGTGTCTGTGTGTACTTTCATATCGATTTTTCATTAAATTCAACTTTAGAGCTTTTTATGCTGCACTACTTGCAGCTCAACAAAAAAAAAAAAAAAAATAAGCAAATGAAAAGCACAACATTAACAACAAAAAAAAAAAAAAGAAATGCATTTTGAAAATAGTCAGACCGACCGACCGCCCCCTTGTATAACAGCAGTACACTTGTACGGGCGCCCTTTGGCAGACAGGCCTTGTATGCAGTTGCTCATTCATATTGTAAAATGAGGTCAAGTATTGCAGTATAGAAAAGTTTTTCTTCATTTTCATGAGAATTTGTTGTGTGTGGGGGTTTTCGTAGTTGTATTTGTATAGTGAAGTGCGCAACGTTTCAACTTGGTTACATAAGCTTTTTCCTTTTTTTTTTTTTCTCTCCATTTACTGGGAATAACTTGCAATTTTTTTGCATATATATATATATATTTTTTTTTTGTTTGTAGTGCAAACAATTTCAATGCACTTTGAAAAAAAAAATTAATTAAAATTTAATTTTTATCAAATAATTTTATTAAACTGAAAAGAAAAAACTCATTTCATAAAACAGTGGCAGCCAAGTCCGCCATTTTGATTTTCTTCTGTCTGTCTCCTCGTTGCTACGACACACATTTCACATACATATTTTTAACACACTTTATTGCGCGCTCGTCTCGTCTCAGTACAATTTGCTACATTTTTTTATAAACTCTCTCTCTCTCTCTCTCCCTTGTTGTAGTACTCTTTTCTACGCTTCCACACACAATTGATGCTTTTCTATGTAGCAACGCAACATACGAATCGAACACAAATGTATGCACGACACGAAGTTTTCTTTTTCAAAGAGCGTACCGAGCGCCAATATTACGAAGCTCTCTCTCAGTGTCTTCTTTTTTTTTTTTTTTTTGCTCACACTCTCTAATCGTTGCAGAGTTGTTGCTACAACTGTAGCTTGTGCATATGCTTGCTTTTCTTCGTGCTATATATTTTTATTTTATTTTTTTTTATTTTGACTTTATCGCTTTTCTGCTATTTGCTGTTGCTGCTGTAGCTGCTTTGCTTACGCCAGACACGTTTACATTTTCAATTTTCATATTTTTTCGATGTTCGACGTCGTCTTCTTCTTTTTGCTGCTGTTGCTGCTGACTTGTCGTCGCCCCCCACACACATTGAATTGTATTCGTTGTGTAGGCACGAGCGCATATACACTACATATAAATGAATTTGCTTGCTTTGTTCGTTGTTTGGTTTGGTTTGTACATTTTTCGTTTTGTTCGTTTGCCACCGCGCTGCAGCCGCCTCCTCTCACTTGTACTGAATTTCATCATTAATGTTCGAGCGATGTTGCCAAATTTCATTTAATATTTTATTTTTGCCGTTTCATTTTTTTTTTTAATTTTTTATTTTATTTTGTTTTTAATTAAATTTATGATTATTTCGAATTTTTTCTTTTACTTTGATTGTTTATTTTTGTGAAAAACGTGGAAAAGCGTTTTTTTTTTTTTTTGCTTCTGTTTGTTTTCGCATTCTCAGTGTGTTGCACTTAACTGCTTCCTCTTCTTAAACATAAAAACTTTTAAGCAGCTTTTTAAGTTTCATTTGTTTACATTTTTATTCTTCTACTTCTTTTCGGTCTGGTCTGCACGTGAACAGCGCACGACTGAACAGAACTGCAAAACAAAAATAAATATAATATTAAAATAAGCTTTATCTTTATTAGCTTAAAACATTCTTATTTTCTATTTTTTTTTATAATTAAATTTTTTCAATATTAACGTTGATTTTTCCTCGAATTTCTTATTGACAGCTTTTCTAAGCTTTTTTTCTTTGGGATTTTATTTTATTGTAAAATTTCATTTATCGTCGTCACACTAAAAGCGGATTTTGTGTAAACAACATTTTTTTGCTGCTTTATTTTGTTATCGTTTATTTCTTTTTATCGTTCTCTATTTTTTTTTTTTTTTTTTTTTTCATTCATTTTTGCGAATAATTATTGTTATTTATTTTTGCGTAAACTTTTTTTTATTATTATTATTATTTTGTTAGTTTACTATTTGGCAGGTTCATTGAACTTATTGTTGTCTATTTGGGTTTAAAGTTGATTGCTTTTGGTCAAAAATTTCACTTTCACTAATTGCGATTTTAAATCGTTTTTATTTTTGTAATAATTTTTCTATTGTTAATTCCAAGTAAAATATTTTCAATTGATAAATTGTACACAGTTTTATAGTAGAAGAGAACAGTGGTAAAATAACACTTCAAGAATTTGCCATACTGCGAGTTGCCAGATAACCAGATGTTTAAGCTAATCTTAAAATAGATCGTAGTAAAATGGAAAAGCAGCTCTCAAGGCGTTGCAGTCTGAAAAAGATGCTATAGCCACCGTTACAGAGTACAGCAAGCTTTCCTGAGTGCAGAGTCTGTGGTAGTATGGAGGAGAGAGACACCCATCCGAAGCTACAGCCAAAAGCAGGATGTCAGTGATAGAAGCATACATACTCTCCACAGAGCAGCTTCAGGAAAACCGAACCTATGGAAATGATTAGATTTATACAAGAATAAAGAGATATACCACAATAAACCTCTCTAGGTAGCAATAAATGACGAAAGATTACGTTCTATGAACTATGATGTTCTTTATAAACAGTTTTCCATAACCATTTTAAAATTGGTATTCTTGAAAATGTTATTAAAATTTAAGAAAAGTCAGTGCAAATCTATGCATAAATAAAGTTACAGATCTATCAATCTAAGGGAAAATTATCGCTTCTTTTCTGATTTGATTATTGCTAAAATTAATCATCTTTTACAAATGTAAATCTATGAATGAATTCTTGACGTTGTTTTTATGTCTAAAAATCTGTATTAGTTATAGAAATACCAGATAAATAGTTACGAGTCATATGTATAACAGTGATCAATAATTAATTATTCATTGATTTTCAGAAGTTTACTCATTTTAATCTATGTACAAATGTAGGTGTTATGCCTTGCAAACTAATTTTCTGCCGAAAAACCACAAGTGTTGCTTCAGACCCAGACACAGACACAAAGAAAACTAACAACATACAACAGAGTCGTCAGAGTGCGTCAGCAAATTAAAAAGCTGATTTTATAAAACGTTCTGATTTTTTTTATTTTATTTTTTTTCTAGCTATAGCATATACTATATTATATACTAAATATATAGAATTGTATGTAAATGACAAAAGCAAATAAATGCTTCAGCATCTTTCAGACTTGTTGTAGTAGCTAAACAAAAAAAAAAAAAAATAAGCCCTTGGATTGAAATTTACATATGTATATTTCCATTTTAGCTATTAACTTGTTGAAGTTCATTTTTTTTTTTTTATATGTGGTGAAGGGCTTAAAGAACGCCTACGTGCAAAATAGTTTTGCTTACAGAAATAAAATTCTTGCTTGTTTGTCTGTTGTGCTGCGCTCCCCTCACTTTTCTAGTTTTGTTGTTCGTTTTTTTTTTTCTGGCAAATATATTTCTGGTTTTTTAAAATCATTTTTTTTTTTTTATTTTTATTTATTTTGGTGTGCGTGTCGTAAATACGAAATTTTTATGACTTGAAAACAGCTTCGCAAAAATACAATAAAAACAAAAACAACAACTAAAGAAACAATCTTCTTTATGCAAATATTGTAGAGGGGAATTTTTTTATTTTATTCTTTTCACAATCCCACTGTTTCTTTTAGGAATGTTTTCTTTGGTATTTAACATTTAAGTTTTTTTTTTATACACTACACTCATAGATAAACAGTAGAGTGTATTCATTTGTAGCAGTTGCATGTAACTTTCAAGAAAGAGATGTAGTATAGCAACTCAACTTGACCGTTTCTTTAATATTTAAATTCCAATCGCATCTACTAAAAAAGAAATTTCGATATATATAATTATGAGATCAAACTTTCTATTGCCCGAAACGCTTAAATAATATTTTGGAAGATTTTCTCTCTTCTTCCACAATATAAAAGCTTCCATAGTTTGGAAGATCAGATTAAAGTTTTGCGTTTATTGGAGCAAAGGTTCTTTTTGGAAATCTTTACAACGTCCCAAGGTATCCTATGTCAAGATCAAAGATTTTAACCAGTTCAATGTGTTTGATCAATTGTTTTTTATTTTTATCTATACTCTTTTCTTTTAATATCGTTTTTTCAAAAATATTTTTGTAGTTTTTCTAGTTGATCCAAGGTCTTTTAATCCAACCATAACTACTCCCAAAATAGTGTAAAAAATTTTCGATTTCACCGAAGTAAAAATTGTGCGCTACTCTTTTCCGAATCTTGATTTTTCTTTGCTCTTGGGTTTTTTGTGTGAAATATGTGTGTTCTGTTGTTGTTGTTGTCTGTTCTTTTCATCTGTTGAAACGATTTTTTATTTTGCTTATTTTTAAATTTTTTTTTTAACAATAAACTGGTTTTTCTACCAAGAACTTGACTTTAGCAAAGTAAATGGCACAGTTCTTATTATATATGTTGTATGTGTGTCTTAATGAAAACCGGTTCGTTTCTTTGACTTTAGAACTTTTGCGAATTGCTTAAAGATATAAGTTAGTTGTTTTCGAAAGTAAAATAATAAATAGAAGTAAATTTTAAACATACAAGTTGGATCCTTTCGTTTGCGCTTACTTTTTGCTGCTCCCTTATTTTGGTTTGAGCTTAAAACCCAAACACATTTCCGGTAACAACTTCCTGTAAGATTCTTAAATATGCATATTTTGTTGTTGTTGTTGTTGTTGTGGAGAACGATCAAAACGCCAGCTGGGTGTTTTGTGTCCTCTCAACGTAAGGGGGATCAGCGACGATCCTATTTACAACAGATGTGCACCTTTTTTTACGTACTCCCGCTTGTGCTGTTTTGAAAATAGGGGTTGTGCCTTGAATACAGTCAGTCAACTGCTGACAGCTTGTGTGTGTTGTATGTGTGTGTGTGGTGCACCCCAGTTGTGTGACAAAGGTTTTTTTTTTTTATTTAGTTAAGCCTACCCCCATTATAATGAGCAAAACCGATGTTGTATGTAGACTGTCTGATAAATATCCTTTTGTTGTAGAGTTTTTATTGAAATCCGGTTTTATGAAAAAGAAAAGAAGGAAGAAAAAAAAACACCAAATTGTTGAACCGAGCAAAAAAAAAAAAAAAAAAACAAATTATATCATTCGTGCTTAAGTTTGTCGCGTGTTCCTTTGATCGATCGTTGATCTATGTTGTTTCAGCTATTTTATAGACCATGACATTAAAATATAATTATACTTGAAAGTACTTGCAACAAGGGTGTCCTTTTTTTTGTAGGCATTAGGCTTATGCATTTATGTTATTATATTGGGTGCATGTAATTAATTTATTTCATGTATACCTCTTAACTGGTGCTATATAAACATTTTTAAGAGAGTTTTTCGCTAACATTGCACAGATTTTTTTAAGATAGTGTAACGTTTGATAGTAGTGCTCTCTACAAAAATTTTAAATTAATATTTTTGCATTTGTTGTTTCTTGGTGTTTAAAATTAATTAACATTTAAAATACTGCTGTGACATAATGCTAAAATAAAACATTAAATGGGTTTTTCGCTAACAATGTCTCAAGTAAAAATTCTTTATAGACATCGTTTGATAGTAGAGCTCATTACAGCTACAGATACTTGTAATGAAAATGCATCTAGTATTTTTAATGGTGTTTCAGAAAATAAATCAACACTTTCTTCTTACTTGATGCTATATTAATTCGATGAGTTTTTCGCTAACAACGCTTTACGAAAATGTTTATAGGCGTCGTTTGATAGTAGAGCTCATTACAGTTGTACATATTAGAATGTTTCTCAAATAGTATTTTAGATCCTTTTAAATGCATCTAGTGTTTTAATAGTGTTTAGAAAATACTTGAACACTTTTAAACTGGATGCTATATTAAATATATTTCGATGAGTTTTTCGCTAACAACGCCTTACTAAATAAATATTGGCGTCGTTTGATAGTAGAGCTCATTACAGCCAAATTATAAGGGGTCTTATGAAGTTCAGATCATAGTACTGCATCTAGTATTTTTAAAGGTGTTTAAGGAAACTATTTCCACACTTTTTAGCTGGATGCTATATTAATTCGAAGAGTTTTTCGCTAACAACGCTTTACAAAAATGTTTATAGGCGTCGTTTGATAGTAGAGCTCATTACAGCCATGTTACAAGGTGTTTTATGTAGTTCAGATAATTGTACTGCATCTAGTATTTTTAATGGTGTTCAATAAAATATTTCAACACTTTTTAAACTTGATGCTATATTAATTCGAAGAGTTTTTCGCTAACAACGCTTTATGAAAATGTTTACAAGCGTCGTTTGATAGTAGTGCTCATTACAAAAAAAAAAAAAAAAAGGATTTTCCAGTGATTTGAGTCAGCGTTTTGCCAAAATATATTAATCTGGACAGGCTTATATGAGATGTTTCAGAGTATCCACGGGTTCCATGCTTTATGACTTAGTCCCAGATTTAGTTTTAGTATTACTATAGTTTGATTTCACCAATTCATTAAGAGTTTGCTTGTTTTTTTTTTTTTTCAACATATACATCTATATTTTTTTTAATCCCTGCGATTATTTTTAAAACGTAATTTAACCCATACTCCTAATCCTCAACGTTACCTGCGATGACAAGGTCAGCTTAAACAATGAGAATTTCAAAAAAAAAGATAGTGATCGCTTCATTTGAAAATGTTGCGGATTAACTGCAGACAACATTCTAGGAACTTTAAAAGCACACAAAATTTTCCTATTTATTTAGGTAGCAACGATAACAACGATGGCGACGAATACTTTAAAGAATTCATTATAAACTCATTAAATTATCCTATGTACTATGTCTGTCTGTATGTGTAAAAATATTTAATCTTAACATAGAACCTTTTTTTTTTTATAATGCACATATCAGTTTACAGTATTTGAAAGATTTTTTTATTACTTTCTTCAATACTACTTCTAATAAGTGCTAGAATAAATACCAGATGAGTTTTTCGCTAACAACATCTGAAAAAGTAATACTTATGGGTGTCGTTTGATAGTAGAGCTCATTACATAGATTTTTCTTGGAGGTTTTGGAGGATTTGCAACTTAAATCATTTATTTATTTTGAGAAATAATCAGCTATTAATAAAAATATAATACATAATATACTTTTGCGATATTATGAAATTTTTGCTGCTATCAGGTTAATTTTTTTTTATAAGTATTTATTTATATATTTTTTTTTTTGTTATATTTAGCTGAAAAACAAAATACGAAGTTTTGAGATTAGGCTTGCGAAATGAGAGGAAAAAATGTATGATTTAGTAATTTGCCATAGAAGAGATTTTGTTTTTATTTTGCATATTTGTACTTTTTTTTTTTTTTTTTGTTTCGCTACTTTTCTTGTCAACTGTACTTTTGCGAAAGTTGATATTTTCGTTGTGGTGAGTTTTTCTGCTATTACACATTTTATAGTCACCCGCTCAAAAATTCACCGAGAATAAGAAACAAAAGATACGTGCAATATTTAAGTAAATAGAGACAGATACATATTAGAGATATTAACGATGCAAAACTCCCGCTCAACAGCAATTCACATTTTTAGCGTAAAGAGGGAAAAAGGATCCCATTTTTTTTTTGTTGTTGTTTTGTTTAGTTTAATCCTCCACCATGTACGCAAAAAATTGTATGGAAAAGTACAAAGCGCACCACTAAAAACTTATACACACGCACACAAAAAAGGTACACATACACATGCTATGAACAAATACAAGAGCAAGAGATCCTTTTTCATGTTCGTTGCCATATGCCATGCCTGCTTCTGCTGCTGGGCGACTGGCTTTATTGTTTGTGTGCTTTGCTTTGCTACCTAGGAGGGAAAAAACCGCTGTCGAGTTTTGTTGTTCGTAGTTTTCATCTCTACAATTGTGTGTGTTGTGTTTGTGTGTGTATGTCTGTATATTTATGTGACAATCGTTAAAGTGCTGCTCTCGCTTTTTTGGGTTCGGGCGGCTGCTGTACACAAATACAAAACGACAACAACAACAACAACTACAATAAAACTCTACATACATATATTGAAAAATCTCCCTTCTTAATGTGCTACTCGTTTGGGAAAAACCCTCTCAGAGTAAAATATGCAATATCATCATCATCATGGGTGAGCTATGCAACCGGAAGACCCAACCAACATCACCAGTCTGTCCTAAAAAAAAAAACAACAAAAAAAACATTCAAAAAACATTTTCTCTCGCTCCTATTCCTTTGCATATATACATACATATGTATGTATGTATGTATGTATATATTTTTCATTTAATCTATTTGCAGTATGGTGTTGATCCCCCTCTAAAAAATAAACTTGCTCATATAATTTAATAAACTCTGACTCTCTCTAGCACATACACATACCAACATACATAATACTTACATATGTATGTATGTATGTTTGTACATTGTTGTTTGTAGAGTGCCGCAAAGCAACGGTTTTCTTCCTTTTCACTTTTCATTTTTCTTAATGCTTATATTGCGGCACTACTCTAACACGCATACTCTCTCGAATATTTTCGTTGTACGAGTATATGCAACGCTTTTCGAAGTGTGTATCGATCGCTGTCGTCGTGTTATTTGTTGTTCTCTTCGGCTCCTTTTCGTTATTGCAAAAAAAAAAAAAAAAAAAAAAAAAAAAATTGTATGTAGAAAATGTGGTTTATGTCTGCAGGGGGAAAGCATTGCTTAGAACTGTTTTCGTCACGTATGCACAGTGTGTTGCTATCTCTGTTGCACATAATGTTATCTGGTTTCTAGTAGGGGCCAATTCAAAAATATTAAAAATTTACAAAAAAAAAAAATAATAATAATATAAAAAAACGCAATCTTTATTAATTGTTTTTGTAAAAAAAATTTGAGTAGGGGAAAATTAGTTGTTTTTATTTTAAACACTAACTACATTCCCTTCTTGCCGCTGCAGCAGAAGTTCCTTTTCATTTATTTTTCTTTCTTGCTAATTTCTACCTGCATTTGTGTCTGCCTGCATTTATGTGCGTATATGTATGCGTGTTTGTGTGTATGTTTGTTTATGTATTATCCCGTTATAGTGACTCGCATGCAGCCGCAGCAGCGCAGCTCAGTTTGATATTTTTGGAGTGTGCATTCCAGACTTTTCAGTTTTTCGCCAAACTCGCTCGTGCTCAGTTCGGTTGTTTGCAGTGGAGCTTGTATCTAAGCAAAAATAAAATAAAAGTGCAAAATTTTAATAATATATATTTGCTTTTTTCATAAGCAGTGTCTTTCATATTTAAAAGTGAGTTTTGTGAATTTTAAATAATTAAATTTTACTTGTTAGGCTTTGTCAAACGACATAAAACGCATACAAAATATTTTATTTTTATTTGCTTTAGCAAACAAACAAAACAACAACAACAAAAAAAAAACACTGCTTTAGTGCTCTCTCGCTCTCATACTCTTGTGTGTTCGCCATCTTTAAATGACTGTGTTTTTGTGTGTAAGTGTGTGTGTGAGTTTGTGAAATTTTCTCTCTCTATTTCTGCGCTGCTGACGTTCGTTCGTTTGTCAGCAACATCGAATTCAATGCTCTGTCAAACGTTTTAGTTGCTGAACATTTCAGTTGCTTTCGTGTGCTTGGAGCGAGCTTTTGTTTGGTTTTTTCGGTAGATCGCCAATGCGCGACTTGCCGTCATAAAATAAAAATTTTTTTTCCTACTCTCTTTCTCTTGTTTTTCCACATTGCTGCTTATATTACACACTCCTAAACATTAATAAATCGTTTCGTGGCAAAGCAAAAAAACAAAAGAAAATGTAAGTTATGTGCTGCGCATATTAAGTGTGAAAAAAAAATATGAATGTAAATGTGTGTGTGAATGCTTTTTATTCAAGCATATTATAAGTGCATAAAAGAAAAATAAAAAAAAAATAAAAATTAAAAAAAAACTCGGTAAATGCATTTGGAAATTGTGAAATATTTTTTTATATATACGAATATATTTAAAAAAAAATGCTTTTCATTAAGTGATAAAAAAAAGACACATAAAATTTATTTGCTTTTTCATATACTCCAACTTTAAAAAATGATTTGTAAAATTATAATTAAAAGAAGTTTTGTGCAGTACTAAGAAAAAATTTTCCATAAAAAAAAAAAAAAACAATAAAATTATATGTACATGCAGCGCAGTTAAAGTTGGCGTCGACTTCGAAGCAGCAGCTTCCTCTTATGTATTTATATGTGTATACCCGAAAAAAAAAACTCCGACATTTATCGTTTTCATCGATCTTTACTATATAAAGAGCAAGAAAAACGAAAGCAAAAAAAAAAAAAAAAAAAAAAATTTAAACGAACAGCAGCAATTGAAGTAGGGTATATCCGTTAAATTATGTGTGCCCACTTTGTCCCTTGCATTCAGTTACTCACTCACTCATACATATTTGCTATATGCTTTTTGCGCTCTCTTTTACTCGTTCAAAATACATAAAGTTGTCTGCTTGCTGTTTTCTCATTTTGCATGGCGCATTTTTCACCCTCGCGTGTGTTTGCTGTTGTTTTTCATCTTATTGATGTGTGCGAATATACAGTGTAAAGCAGAAACAAGAAGAAGAAGTACTAAAAATTAAATAGAGAATTGCATTTTAGTGTTGCTGCTTTTGTGTGTTGTTTGTTGCTAGGAAAAATTTATGAAACAGTTTTATTTATGTAGGGAGGGGGCCAGTTGTGACGCAGGCCCAGTTGTGACATTTTCGACCTAAAAAAGTTATCCTGAAAAATTTGTTCCAAAATTTTTGAGTAACTCAAATAAACATACTTTCTTTGGAAAAAGTTGCGTTTGGTTAATAGTTAAATGTTAAACTTCTTAATTTTTCATTGAAATTCACTGAAATGAAAAATTAAGAAGAAGAAAAAACCCGCGTCACAACTGGCCCCCCTCCCCTATATATACATTTTTTGTACAATAACAAAATTTAATAAGCTTGTTTGAAATGTTAAAAACTTGCTTTTGCTCTATTTGGAAGCAGGTTAGCTAGCAGACAAATAAGTGTGTGTGAATGTATGTTTATTTTTGTTTGTTTGTATGCATAAAAGATTTTAGAATATTTGTTTTTTTTTTTACTTCTAATTTAAAATGTGAACTTGACCTTGTAGCGTTTTGTGATGTGTGACGATAAGTGTAGGGGAGCGCGATAAGCAAGTGAAAGGGCAAAATCAGTTAATATTTATATAGAAATATGTTTTTATTCCAAATTTTTGTACTAAATATTTTCTTTTTTTTTTTACAGATTATTAATTTAATTACAAGCATTTGCAAAAAACCAAAAACTACAAAATAAACAACAATAGAAGAGCCACCAACGACAAAACAGAAAAAAAAACATATTACTTTAAAACCAATTTCTTCTTTATTATAAATTTTCTTTGGTAACGTTTATAAAATAAAAAAACTACGCATAGAAAGAGCGCATACCAAATATAGTGCACAGTAAAGACGGCGCGACGTCAAAACACGACGTCCCCTCATCGCCATTGAACATCACGACCAACAACAAGAAAAAAAAAAAACAGCATAAATAATTACAATAATATTGGCAATACTTCTTCTCCTACTTTGTCGCCAACATGGATGATGATCAGCAATATTGCTTGCGCTGGAATAATCACCAGAGTACGTTGATTAGCGTATTTGATACATTGCTGGAAAATGAGACACTAGTCGATTGCACGCTTGCTGCTGAGGGCAAAATTCTCAAGGCCCACAAAGTGGTGCTCTCAGCATGCAGTCCCTACTTTGCTGTAAGTATTTTTGAGACATTGAAATTAAATAATTTATTTAATTCATTTACTAACTATCTTTCTTTCTCCTTAAAACAGACCTTGCTGCAAGAGCAGTACGACAAACATCCTGTTTTTATACTCAAGGATGTCAAATATCAAGAGTTGCGCGCCATGATGGACTATATGTATCGTGGCGAAGTTAACATCTCGCAAGATCAATTGGCAGCACTATTGAAGGCTGCTGAATCGTTGCAGATTAAGGGTCTGTCGGATAATCGTTCCGGTACTACAGCACCCAAGCCGGAACCACAACACCGCAGCAAGTTAGGCGCCAGCTATACGCTCGAGCAAACAAAGCGTGCACGCATGACTTCAGGTGCATTAGATGCACAGGATGTATCTGGCTCACGTGAGGGCTCATCTAGTCCATCACGACGTCGTCGCAAAGTGCGTCGTAGGAGCATGGAGAATGGTGAGTATTTGAATAAATTGTTTTTTTTAATAAATTGTTTTTTTAATTTTATTTTTTTTTTTTCTTTAATTAAATTTTATAGATGCACATGATAACTCAAATTCCTCCGTGTTGCAAGCCGCCTCAAATCAGTCAATCCTCCAGCAATCGAATGCCGCTTCCGCACTGGTCGCTACTCAAATGCCCATTGTCAGCGCTAGCAGTGGAAGTGCACATGCAGCGACTGGCATTACCGCAAGCATCGCTACACAAGGAACGATTCAACAACCACTGACGACCACAAGTGTTACCAAAAAGACTGAAAGCGCTAAAGGTACATCCACATCATTAACGTCGTCGTCGTCATTATCATCGACTGGTGGTGCAGCAGCAGCAGCAATTGCACAGACCAGCAGCAGCGATGCCATGAATACCGATAATGTACAAATTGCAAGTGGTGCCCAGGGTGGCGCAGTTATTGTTGGCGCCGATGAACAGGATACTTTGAAAAGCGATAAATCAAATCATAAACAACAAAAAATGTCTATCAAAGAAGCATCGACATCAGCTGCCGCTGGCGCTGATATGGTAATTGAACCAAAAGCCGAATATGATGATGAAGGACACGAAGAAAATGTTGAAGATTTGACTTTGGATGAAGAAGAAATGGGCATGGAAGAATTGGACCAAACAGCTGGCACCAGTCAGGGTGGCGAAGGATCTAGTCAAGGTGTGTATGAGTTTATTAAAAACAAACAATTTTGTATACGCTTAAAATTTATTTGAAATTAATTTTATTTATTAATATTTTTTTTTTTGTTTATAGGATATGCAGCATGGCAACACGACAGATCTCAGGAAGAACTACTTTTGGCAACACAGGAACAGCAAAGGGATCCACAAGGTGAGTTTGATCTTTGCCAATATTATTTAAATGCAATCAAAAGAACAAATGAAAAAGCAAAACTAGTAGCAACAAGAAGAAAGTAGTAAAAACTAGAAAAATATAAAGAATAATACAAATAAAAAAGAGCACGACGACATAAATACTTCAAAAAAAAAAAAATTTCTAATTAATTTGCTAACGTTTAAAGTAATAACGCAGCAGCAACAGCGAGCGCTAAAGTTTGATTAAAATTAAGATTTGCTTAAACGTATTATATAATAATGTTTGTTAATTATTATATTTAAAAAAAAAAAAAAGAATTTATTAACTGCTGTGCTGTTGCGTTACTGCTTTTTCAAGCAACAAACAAAGAACGAAATCAAACTTCAAGGTCATATCTCCAATTTATTTTTAATGATAAATACAAAGTCGTGCTCAGCAAAAAAAAAAAAAAAAAAATAAAGCTCTTAAACGAACATTAGCTAAAGATTAATTATAAATTAAAGAAGAGAATTTTTTATATATACATTTTTTTATATATATAAAAAGAAAAACAAGCAACAAAAATGTTTAAGCTTAGATAAAGAGAGAGGAGCAAAAAAAAATTTATATATAAATTTAAAAATTTTATAAATACTTTTTTTCTTTTTGCTCTTCTTCATAGATATAATAATATAATAACTACCACCAAAACAAACAATAATTAACTAAAAAAAAAAATTATTTGTGCAAGTTGAAAAAAATACTACTTTTTATTTTTTAATATTAACTATTTTATTTCACACATAATAATTTTAACTACTACTATTTTTTTTTTTGTTTGATGCTTTTATTAATTTTATATTTAAATATATTTTTTTTCTTAGTACATATCTATATTTTATATACATAATTATTAATTTTTCATTATATGCATTATTATTTTTCATTATTATTTAAATTTGTTTATGGTATTTGGTGTTTGTGTAGCATTTTGTTAAATTTTTTTTTTTTATTTATTAAACATTTTTTTTTATATATAAAAAATATATTCGTCAACATAATAATAAGCAGCAAAATTAAAAAAAATATATAAATATATATTTAAATACACATACAGAACACAACACACACACACATAAACCTTTAAAAAATAAAATCATTATACGAATGATTGTTTGTGTATTATAGCAGTTTTTGTTATCAAATTCAAAACATACACTCATACGCACACATACATCATATGTGACGTCATAACTAAATGAATGCAGCAATGAAATTCATTAAAACTTCATCATAAAAAAAAAAATATAAAAACAAACATTTTCAGCTTTCTCTTTAACTTGCTGCCGCTCGCCGCTCTTTTTTTTTTTTGTTTATACCCTACTCAACTATTCACTTCTCTTAAAGCACATATTTAACTATCATTTTTTTTTTTAAATACTAAAATATTGCGTTTAATTATTGCGCCGAAACAATTTTTTTTTTTTTGTTTTTTTTTTATGATTTAATAAAACACTACATAAAAAAAAAAATCATTAAAGTTTGTGAGTCCCAAAAATGTGTAAAAAAAAATTATTAATACTCATAAAAAGCAAGCAAGTTTTTTAGTAGCATAATTTTGCGGCGCAGAGTGCAGTTGTTGTTTTTCATTCGAAAATAATAATCTTATTGACAATGTTGGCCACTTTGTGCAAATTTGTTTGTACAAAAAAAAAAAAAAAAAAAAAAATTAAATTTTTAATTATTATTTATTTATTTAGCACATTATTTGTTTTTGTTGTATAGTTTATTTATTTTTTTTTATTTGTATTTTGTATAAAAACAAAGCAGTAGCACATCATCATTTTGAAACATTTTTTTATATATATAAATATATATATATTTTTTTTTTTGTTGATTTTGGTTTTAGTTTACACAATTTATGTTTTTTTAATTTTACAATATTTTTTTAAGAGATACGCATGCAGTTTTTATTTTAACAAATTTATTTAAAAGTATATTTCTTTGCTTAAATATATGTATAAATATTTATTTTTATTGGTTGACGGGACTTTATTTAAAAAAAAAAAAAAAATTTATGTATTATTTGCTTAAAATTTATGCTAGATTGTAGTAAAAACGAGAAAATTGTTGCATGCTGCAAATGTGTGCAACAATTTAAAAAAAAAAAAAAAAAAAAACGTTACATTTATAACGCGCGTTGCGCTCTTGCGTAATTTCGTAAATTTCGGTTGCGTCGTTTCTGTTGCATACTTTTTTGCATAGAAACACATTTTTTTATTTTACGTCTTTTGACGTCTTTTTATTGGTGAAAAGTGTTTGTGTTACCAAAGCAAAAAAAACCAAAAAAAAAAAAAAAAAGGAAGACAAGAAAGAAGAGAATATCAACGCTTTGACGAAGTTTGCTGCTGCTGCTGTTTTCCTACGTTAGCCATCAACCAAAAGAAAAGCATGTAGCCAGTTTAATTAATTTAGCTGGTGAGGTACTTTGTGCTATTTTTTTTTTGGTGTGCTGCTACAACTATAAACTACGTTGGTGGATACTTTACATTCCTATATACAGGTAAGTATACTTTGCTTGACGGTATCGGTTAAGCAAAGTGCCCAAAGAGAAAAATGAAATTAATTACTTTTTTAAGTTTATTATTTTTATTTTGATTTTATATCATTATTGTGTCACCTTAACATAATTTTTTTTTTCCTTACAAAACATTCTCCAAAACCAATTCCTATTCCCAACATATTTTATATTATTTAAATTTTCAGCATAAAGAAAAAGGAGCAATTGAAAAAAAAAAAAAAAATAATTTTTAAAGAAAATTAAGCGTTATTGAGTAAAGTGCACGCGAGTAACGGGTAAGCTATGCATACATATAGAAATATAGCATTTCCCTCAAAACATGTATTTTTTTTTTAACGTAACATATCATATATTTTTTTTTTTTAATATTTAAGATTTTATTTTTATACAAAAATTTTTTTTTTTTTTTTTTTTTTACAATTTGTTTATTTTGTAAAAATTTGAGAAAACAAAATTGCTAGAAAGAGGCCAACTTTTGATAGAGAGAGAGAGACATTGTTTTTAGAATTTTAAATAGTTTAAATGAAAAGCACCACAATAGAACACAATAAAATTTCATGTATACATTTACACATAAATAACTTTATTTATAAATGTTATTTTTCATATACATATGCCATTTGTTTTTGTCCTTTTTTTTAACATTCATAAAATTACACATTTTATCGTCGTTCCCCTTTTATATGACAATCGAAGAAAAACGCACTTTTACTCGCTTATTCAAATTTCAACTTGGATCAACGTTGGAACCGTCGTGTGTCCATTAATGGCAAAGGTTTGTGAGTGTGTGTGTGTGTTTGTATGTATGTATCTGTGTCTTGTATTTTTTTTTCTTTAATCTATGTAATAGATTTTCAGCTTCAAAAGCAGTCTTTTTGTGCATGTTTTTATTCTTTAAGAAATAGATAGCATAAAAATATAAAACTTTTTTATTTAAGAAATGGCAAAATTGCAAAATTAATAATTAAGTTTATAATTCACAAAATATTGTTCCGTTATAAAAAACTTTTCGTATGTGCAGATTTTTGAATATTTTTCATTTTAAAATTATAAATTTTGATGCTGTCCAGTCACCCAGAAATACCATATTTGGTATGATATTTGTATAAGGAAAATATAACAATTTGACTTGAATCGATCGAAAGTTATTTTCCGATCTCACCCATTCTAGCAATTTTTACAATTGTTCCGTTGTTCCCATTGTATTATTTCTAAACTAAACTTGAATTTGATTTTATTTCTTCATAAATTTGACCGTTTGTAGCCTCAGTTTGAACATTACCGAAAGCAACTGTTTTATTTAAGACTCTTTTAGATGGGTATTTCATACAGAACTATTATTGCTAAGAAGATGACGCCATTTTAATTCCGTTTGTTAAAAAATTAGCAACAGCTTTCATCTTCTAGCTATCTTCTTCTTTATATTTTTTATGCCATTGTTCAATGTTTTTTTTTTTTTTTTTAAGTACGCGCTCTCGCCAATTATCTATTTTTTTTTTTTTATGTGCTAGCTTGACTTGATTTGTGTTAAAATTTGTTATTTGTTTCTATCTTTTTATTTGTTGCTGCGCGGCGCTGTTGTTGTTAATAACAACGTTCAAGTTCAAGGCCGTACAAAGTTTTTATTTGTTTTTCTGTTCTTTGTGTGCGCAAGCGAAAAAAAAAAAACCTGAAAAAAAAAAAATTAAGTTTTAAAATTAATTTTTGAAAAGTGCAATTCATGTTTATTTTTATTAATGTTTCTCAGTTTGTGTAAGCGCATATGTCGATTTTTTTTTATTTTATTTTTTATTGATTTATTTATTTAAATGCGTCAGCGCGTGTATGGAGCGTTGCTGCATAAGTCTGCTGTAAAATTTTAATTAGCCATTCAATCCAATCAAATCCATCGGAGTAGGTTTATATGTACTGCTAAACTGTTATCTGATTTGCATTTAGCGAATATTTAAATTTTATTATACTGCGCGGCGTTAACTTGTTTAGCATTTGAAATTATATAAATAATTTATATGAAAGTGTTTCAAGATGCTTAGAGGAGAAGGAGGAGGAACAACGTTCAATGTGAAAGTTTGCATTCTTATTTAAATTTCTGAACGAAAGCTTTACGTATGACCTTGACCCAGTTTTTTTTTTTTTTTTTTTTTACACTGTTCTTGAGTGTTTGTCTAATTTTGTATACCAAAAAATATAAAAATAAGCGGCAAACGAAAAAGATAAAGCTTAAAAAATATAACTTGTACATTTTTCTCTGCATTATTGTAAGTTATTAAAACTTTTTCGTTCGTTTCCAAACCAAAAATTAGGTTTCTTTTTCAATTGAAGATACGGAAATTCTGTTACAAAAGTTTTGATATGCCATGTAGCAGCTATATAGTCTGCCCTCAAAATTGCTCAGGCACCGTTCAAGTTATAAAAATTATAAATTTTTTGGCAAAAATTATATTTGTCAAAAGAAAATATAAAGGTCATAAAGACCCTAAACAATTCCAGTCTATACAAGAGACTGGTCTCGAAAATTGCTTTTTGATTGTGGAGTGCTCCATTTTTCACTTGCGCTTTGTCACTATTCGTTTGACGCAGTCGGTGGTAAATTCGGTATAACGAATTAAAGATCACGTTTCCGCACTTTTAACGCAATTTCGTATTACACCTCCAAACAAATTTTTATTAAGTTTAATATCGATGAGAAACGAAATGTGAAAAACCAGTCTTTTAGAAACAATTTCTAGATTTTTCCGTTTGTTGATTGTTGATACGATTCTTCGTGTTAAAGTAGTAACTATATGATGATCTATTTGTGGCATAGTTCTCTCTGCTACGTCCTACGATTTTTATTTTTTTGGGAGCGTTAGAACGCAAAATTTGTTTACACCAAGAATTATTAAACAGACGAATGTGCGACCAATAACTTACGGCCGGTTCGATAAGTCGATTGGGCGTGAACCCTAGTTCGTTCAATAGTTTAAGGCTTTTATTCTTGCTTGATCTTTGTTCTGACTGGTTGAGTTGAGTGTGTATCTATAATTAATGGAAAATATAAATGTTAAAAACATGTTCTATATGTATTTGTGTGAGATAACAACAAATTAAGTTATAAAATAATCTTTATAAATAAAAATACAAGACTCTGTAGTAAGTTAAGCTTTATTTATTTTTTTTTTTTCCTATTCTACTGTAGTTGGTTTACTTTTTCCTCTTTTTTAATATTTCATACTTTCATTAAATTTATTCTTAAAAAAAAAAAAAAAAACAAATTATATATTTACTAAAAATAAATTTAAAACAAAAATTAAGGTCATGGTTGTTGTTGCTGTTGTGTTGTTGTTGCTGCTGCTTGTCTTATCTTTTTTCAAAATTAAAAGAATTATAAGAATGCACTTGGAATATTAAAGAAAAAATGAAATACATTTTTTAAAAAATATTTTGAAAGTTTTTTGAAAACCATGAAAACACGTTTAAGAGCTTTTTTTTTTTTTTTTTTTTTTTTTGTGGAACTATTAGATTAGTTTGAATATTAAAAAGAAGGACTGCTTAAAAAGAAAGCGTCTTTATATTTCTATATGTATTCTACTACTACTACTACCTACCACCTAGACACCACACACATACATATATATTTCATCTTAACTGTAGATTTGCTAGTGCCAGTTGCCGAATTGAAAAACAATTCGAAACGTCGTCGTGTACGTTTCAAAAAGTCAACAAGAAGGAATGTGTTGCTATCAACGGTAGTACAACTGTCAAGCTCAGAAATAGCAACACTACCAACATCATCATCACCACCGCCGCCGCCGACGCCAACTGTTGCTACACCGCGCACTTCGGCGCGGCGCATGCGCAAATTGAATATTAAGAAGCGCAGGTAATGCAAAATTATTGTTTGTTGGACTCTAGATTCTTTCATTTTTTTTTTTCGTTTCAACTATTTAATTTCTTTTTAAACTTAAAAATGATTTCGTCTGAATGTGTTGTCTTAAAGGAAACAAAAATTTTTGTCTATTTTCTTTTCAACAAATTATTGCTGCACAACAAACAAACAAACAACATCTTTTCGGTTTTATGTGTGTTCATGGTTTAACTATTTGCAACTGCCGCATTTTAGTAGTAGATACACAACAACAACAATAACAGCAGCAACAACAACATCAGTACAAGCTACGACAACAACAACGTCATCGTCCACAAATAATAATAACAACAACTCCTCCTTGTCCTCGTCTGCTACTGAAACACGTCGTTCTCTTTCAACCACAAATACAAATGTTGGTGGTGGTATGAAACCTTTCGCCTGTCGTACATGCGGACGCACCTATCAGGGTATATCAACATTAAATCGTCATATGCGCAGTGAATGTAATCAACCGAAAAAATTTATTTGTAAATTATGTGGACGTGGCTTTCATCATAATTTCAAACTAAGCGATCACGTTGTACGTTTGCATAGCCATTGGACCTAAATTTCGATCGCAGTTATTATGTAGTATAATGCGTTTTTTATTAAATAAGATTGTCCACTTTATTTTAAAATACTTTTCACACGGTGTGCCATAGTCGCAACATTCGATTTCAGAGAATTTTTTTTTTTTTATTAATGGAGGTAGATGAGAGAACTTAGGCAAACTTTTATCGACTGGGAGCAACTCTGAAAATGTGCTGGCCAATATTTAAAAATAAAGTTCAGATGAACACGTTAGAATAGGCTTTCCAACCTCTTGAACACCTCTGCGAGCTTAGCTGTGCTATAGCAAAATTTTGCAGAGAGGATCTCCGGATACTCCCTAGTTTACAACAGGCTAAGCAATTAGTTCAGTGAACATTTCCAAATAACAATAAACATCTCAGCCACTCTGCAATAAAGCTACTTCTGTCTACCTATCTGGTCCACAGTCAACTGAATTGTCTTCTGAAACAGGAAGTATGATGCAACTAATTTAAATATTTTGTGTCTTAACGACAGATCTACTCAGACCTCACTCGACTGTATATATTCTCAGGCTTATCAAAGAAGCTGAGAAGATTAGCCTTGTTCACTTAACGTAACTATAAACGTGCTAGGGTAAAGAAAATTTACCCGTTTTCTACTAGAAACACGCCTCATGGAATTACCTTGTCGACTTATTATCTAGGGTCCAGATGAAAACTAGATAGAGATGTGTAACTATTTCGCACAGACATTTTTGAATGAAGTGGAACTTCATTGAATTTAAAAATATTCCAAACCCCTTTTTAAGAATGGTAGAAAATTTACCAAGTACTTACACATGTGAAGAGTATCAAAGCTTCGGTGCTATCGAAGTTAATTCTTTTTTTTTTCTTTCTTGTTATTAAATGAGAGTAATATTTTTTTTAATAGTTGTGTGAGTTGTGTATTTCTTTTTTTAAGAACTTAAATAAATCTGATGTCTTTTTGTGTCGAATTTAAATTGTTTATTTTTAAAAGAAAGAAAAATAAAATAGAATATAAAGGAATATAAAATAGAATATAAAATAGAATATAAAGGAACACGGCGGCGTGGCGTTGGCATTTTTTTTGATGACATTGTGAAGTGCACGGCGGCGGCGGCAGCAGCAACTGTAGTGTGTAAACTCATTTTTTCATAAGTTCATAAAAAAAAATTATTTAAAAAAAAAAAAACCATGCAATATATTATTAAAGTATCAAATTTTTGTTGCATTCTCATCAATTTAATTTCAGATTTAAATCATATTAATTTTATGCCGCCGCCTGTTTTATTGCAACCAATGCGCACGCAAACAACAACACTTCGCACAACCACGACGCCACCGCCACCACCATCGTTGTCATCATCATTGCCAAAATTACAAGCCAAAGCTAATAAATTAGCAATTAGCAATAAATTGAAAGAGAAGAAAAAACGCCAAAATGTTTTACCATATGTTGTTAATGCTGCTGCTGGAAGTAGCGCTGATAGTATTGTTACTGCTGCTGCTGCTTCGTCCTCCTCCTCTTCCAATATTAATCGTAAGAGTAACAATAAAAACAGCATCAATGTTGCTGATTTTGCAAGCGTTAAAAATACAAACAGCAACACTGACAACAGCAGCAACAACACAACAACAACAATAAAAGCACCATTGAATCCTACCAGAATAACTACCGCCGATGGACGTCTTAAATGTCCACAATGTTCGAATATTTATTCAAAATATTCAGTTTTAAAACGACATCTGGAATTTGAGTGCGGCAAATGGCAACAAAATTTTCATTGTCGCGTCTGTCAAGCGGGTTTTAAGCGTAAGGATTCATTGATGCGACATGCCAAGAATAATAATCATTATTAAAGAATTTGATTGAAATTTAATTAAAAAAAAAAAAAAGGCAACCAGCCAGTCGTAAGTTTTGAACCTCAATCTTTTATATAATACTTAAGTTATATGTACTTCATATTTGCTAATAAAAAAAATATATTTGTTGAATATAATTTACAAACAGTTTAAACAAGCAGAATTTTTAAACTGTTCGTGAATTATAAACACTATATCATTTTATAATATTTATTTTGCAAATATAAAATGTACTTATAAGTAGTATAAGAGAGTTTTTTGTGTATGAAGGAAAATTTGATCTCTCCCTCTCTGGTTTTTTTTTTTTTTTTTTTTTTTTTTATATTGTAAAAATATATTTTTTATTCTCAACTCTACATATTACATATATTATATATGATACCGTTATATAATATTTATATTTAAAGAAAAGAAAAGTATTTTAATAAATAATACATAATATATACATATAAGTATGTAAACTATTTCTTAAAACTTTATATTTTAATTAAATATAAGATTGTCTTTGAAAATCTCTTTGAAACTTTTAATTATTGGTCTATTAGGAGATTTGTAGGGTCGTTTACGAGGTAATTAGGATGCAGTATTCCAGTAATAGTTCAGTCTTTATAAAGCGTTTCATATCGTTATAACTTTAAAATTCACAAATTTTTCCTTTAGCTTTATTAAAACTTTTATTTAAAATAAGCTAAAATTTGTTACTTCTAACAAAAAAAAAAAAAAATAATTTTTAAGTTGACAATTTTTTTTTTTTTTTTTTTTTTTTTTTTGTTATCAGCGATTTTTATTTATT
Source organism: Leucophenga varia (assembly GCA_018903435.1). NCBI lineage: Eukaryota > Metazoa > Arthropoda > Insecta > Diptera > Drosophilidae > Leucophenga > Leucophenga varia. Next base: position 3,208,478 of record JAEIFJ010000935.1, on the reverse strand, counting down.
ACTTACCAATATAAAGTCCCGTTTTAAGGAACCAGCAAATTACATATGACGTCAAATATTTATAATTTTTTTTTTTTTTATTACTAAAAAAATGTGCAATTATGTCCGCTCTCAAAACGTTTGCATAATTTTTAACAATTATCTTGACTGTGAGTGTCTGCCTTGCTGTGCCTGCCTGCTTGCTTGCCTATGTCTGCCTGCCTGTTTCCTTTCTTTCTCTCTGTTTTTCTGAATAAATTGAAAAACAAGAATAAAAAAAAAAATTAAAGAAAATATACAAAAATATTCGTCTAACACCAAAACATGACATGTAATATTTTTCTTCCTAATTTATTTACTCTATTTTATTTTTGCCAGTTTAAATTTGTTTTTGTTTAACATGAAAAATAATACAAAAAATAATAAAATTAAAACACAACATATTAATATAAAATTAACTTTAAAATTTGGTTTGTCTATTGAAATAAACTAAAAATAATAATAATAAAAATAAAAATAAATAATAACAATAAAGGGCATGAATAGGCAAAAAAAAAACCTAAATAAAAAATAACTAAACACTAAAAAAATATAATTAAACTAAAATAAAAAAAAAGTGTTTTATAAAAAAAAAGTTTTAAAAGAAAATTTGTAAAATCAAATTGAAAATCCAAACAAAAACAAATTTCAGGCATAAAACTACTATCCCAACAACAACTACAACAACAATCAACACATCATCATCACATCAACCATCAACGAAACAACAACAATTTGTACCAGAACACTACTACAACAACAGCAAGCACAAGTCCATCACAAAAACTACTGACTAAGCACAAAACAACAACATCTGCATCTTGCTCCAACAACAATCACAACCACAACAACATGCGTAATAATCATGATTCACAAAATCATCAGTACCACCACCACGAGCAGCAGCAGCAACAGCAACAACAATTTGTTGTTGATAGCTTTAAAAATTGCACATCACCAACTTTATCCGCTGAAATTGCATTTAATAATTCCAACGCTGCTATTGCTGCTGCTGGCATTAATAGCAACATGCTTATAGAGGAGAGTTATACATGTCCACAATGTTATCGCACCTACAGACGTCATGGTACGCTACGTCGTCATTTACGTCAGGAATGTGGTAAAGGTAAAAGTATGGTTTGTTCTGTTTGTGGTCATCGTACGAAACGTGCTGATCATTTACGGCAACATGTACGTAAAAAACATCCGGAAATTGCAATGCGTACGCTATTTAAACGACGTAATACAACACTCAAAAGAGAAATGGAATTGGAACGAGATGATGAACAATTTCAACCGCAACAGCAGCAGCAATTGCAACTAATGAATTTTCCATATGCAGCGACGACGACGGCGACGACAACAACATCAAGAAATAATTATGGTATAATGCCAACAGATGTTGTAGATCTAGAAATGTTATACGCTGATGATGATGAACAAGATGAAAATGATGATGATATTGCTGCTGGTGCGAATGTGTCAATTATCAATGCTGCCGATGATGATGAAGCTGATGAAGAAGAACAACATTCTCACATTGATGCAGCAGATAATTTATTAATTGATGCTGACAACAATAGTAGTAATATTGATGCAACGACAGCAAATTATTATCAACAACAATTACATCAGCAGGCTTTACAACAATTGCAGCAACAATTTCAACATCAACGTCAACAATTTCAGCAAGCATTAGCTGCAGCAGCAGTAGTTGCTGCTGCTGCTCTACTACGACTACTAACAACACATCATCATCATCGTCAACTATAAATAATAATCATAATAGTACAGCAACAGATGTTATTGCAATGTCAACTACTGCAACAACAACACCACAGCAGCAGCTACAGCGGGCAAAGATGTTTTAAATTGTTAAAGAATTTTAAAATTGTTTGTAGCGCGACAATAGCTATCAAACTAGAGAGGGGGAGGGGCAAGTGATCTGTACAATAGTTAGAGTGCTATATAAATAGTTCAAATCGCTTTCTGCATGAAAATCTTGCAACTACGAATTTGAGCGTTTCACAATACACATCGAATTCTTTCATAAATATACCGTTTTCCATGTATTCGTACAATGTACGAAATTTTTCGTACAATGTACAAATGAAATTGTAAAATGTGATACGAAGTATCTGCTAGATTTTTTTTTTTAAGTCTCGAAGAAATGTTTGATAGCTACGAAATCGCTTTTCTTTAAGCTAAAATTATTTAAAATTCCTTTTGCTAGGTTTTGTTGTGAGCTTTTGGAAGATTTCTAAAATATTTACAAGTGCATTATTTTTCGTTGAAAATTATATTAAAAAAGAAAATTAATTTTGCCCCTAGTGGTGGAGCTCAACATACTTGCTTATTGTTATATGTATGAGACGTTTCACTTTATATACGATATAAATACTCGAGAACCATACTAATCAAACTAACCAAAGATCGCGCAACATATACAGCGTTGCATTTATTTTTATTTAAAAAAATATATATATATAAATTTTTTTCGTTTTTATTAGCAAAACCAAATGAAAATGCGGCACGAAGATCAAAACTATTTTCTTGGAAAAAAAAAAGTATTCTGATATATAAGTTTTTCAACTAAAAAAAAAAAAAAAAAAAAATAATCTATTACTACGCAAATTAATCAAAGATAATACATAATAAAATTAGATTATTTTGTAAAATGAAAAATTTTAAACAAATTTGATATTTGTTTAATAAAAAAAAAAATAAATATATTAATTTAATATATATAAAATAATTGAATAAAAACTATTTTTCTATATATACATATAAAAAAAAAGTGTTTTCAATTGTACTATAGATCACATAAAAATATATTTAAAAAAAAAAAAAAAGAAAACTATACCAAACAAAATTATTGCATGAAATATTTTTTTCTACATAATTTTTTTTTTTTTCAAACATTTAATTAAAAAATTTATTATTTTTAAGTTTTGTAAGGAATTTTCATTTAATAAGAATCAATCAAAAAAAAAATATTACATTTGTTTTGGTAAATAACAATATAATTTTTGTTGACTAATTTATTTTAGAATTAAATTTTTGTATATTTAATTTTCTTTGGGCCTTTAAAATTGAGTAAGAAAAAAAAAAAACAAGTTAAGTTTTTAATGCATCTCTATATTTTATAAAACGAAATTTATTTTTTTAAACATAAATGTGCATTGCATATTTTTTTTTTTGCGACGGCGCAGGTTTTTTTTTATTTTAATATTAACATTTATTTTTTTTTTATCATAAGAGAAAAAAATATACCAAAAACTAGGGCTACACACTTGTAAATTAGAAACAACCAAACATATGATTTTTTTTTTTAAACAGTTCTCAAAATCAAAAAAAAAAAAAAAAAAAAAAAAAAAAAACGAAAATCAAAAAAAGTCAACATCAAACATTTTTACAGATTTAAGGACGCTGTATTGTAATTTCGCAACAGCAGCAGCTGCTGCAGCAGTGGTCGCCGCCGCAGCAACAGCAAATAGTAGTAGCAATATTGGTGTGGGTAGTGGTGACGGCGGTAGTGGTAATTCTACACCGCCAATGAAAGCAGCAGCAGCAGCAAAAAAAATGATGATTGTTGTACAAGCCAAACAACAGCAACAGCAACAATATTAAATTGCAGCAGTAATACAAATAGCAATAGTAATTTTAGCAATAATAATAATAATAATTGTTGTAGTACATCACCAAATTTAATAGCAGCAACAGTAGGAGGAGGAGGAGTAGGTGCAAGCGAAATATATGAACCCGAAGTGACAATACGTAAAATGTATAAATGTGGTGCTGCTGCTGCTGCTGTAATATTGCAAAATCAAAGTAAAACACAGCAACAACAGAAGCGACTAACAACAACAACATTATCGTCGCCACCACTGCCAAATGTTGCTACTGCTGCAACGATTGGAGTAACAGGAGCAGCAACAACAACAACAACATCAAATCACTGTAACTCAAGCAATTGTACTGGTTGTCAACAAATATCAGCTGCTGCAGCATCATTTCAATTGGCAAATCTTATAAATACAACAATGTTGCTACCAGCACAAGCAGCGGCCGCAGCAGCAGTAATACAACAACAGCAACAACAACAACAAACAACAAAAAGTAGCTGTGGTGTTACAATAACAAAAAAATTTGTAAATTCTTTAAATAATAATAGCAGCAATAATAATGCTGCTGCAGCTAGCAGTAGTTGTAATATTAGCAGCAGCAACAACAATAACAACAACAGCAGCAAGCATAATAGTCAACAACAACAACAACAATTGTGTAAAAAACCAAGCAAACAATTTCATTGTGAATTTTGTACATTCTCCTGCACCTGGAAATATGATTTAAAATTGCATTTACGACAAAAACATGGCATACATCAAAATAAGAAATTGTGATTTTTTAAAAAAAAAATTGTTTTTATAAACTTTAGTAAAAATTATTTATTTATTTTTTTCTATATTTTACTAAAGTTTGTAATTTAAGCCATAAGCAGCAAGTGTTTGAGAAGCGCTATTAAATTCAAAATTTGATAGTTTAAAATTTCCAGAAATGTTATTATTTAAACTAAGCTTTTACAAAATTTGTCTAAAAGGCGTAAATTTAGACTGTGTTGTGTTGTTGTTGTTAAAAGTTTCGAATATTAAAAGTCGAAACGTATCCTTCGAACTCGCTTCATTTTTATATTAAAAAAATAGTTTTTAAAATTTTTATAAATCTCTTGGCCAGAGCAACTCACCTTTTCGCATTTGATCTTATAACCATGCTACACGTCTTTACACTCTCAGTTGCATTCGCTAACTGCCAAAATGTTTAACTTTGATTTTTGTCTATTGTTTTTAAAAATAAATCTATTTCAATTGGTGGGGTAGAGTAAGCCACTTTAAAAATTCATATTTCGAAGCGCAGAGCAGTCGTCTTACGAACGTTGTTTTTTCAAATGGGTTTCTTCAAACTTAAACACTTAAAAATTTTTGTCAAAGAAAGCTTTACGAACTGATTTAGTTGACAAAAAAAAAAAAAACACTAAATTTACGCTTTACTACAATTTTCACGTTAAATTTTTTTTTTAATTAATAACTTCAGTGTAAGTTGTTTTTTATGCTCCGTGAAATTTTATTTAAAAAAAAAAAAAATGTATATAGAGTAGAACAAAAAGATGATATCATAGTTTTAAAAACTATTACTAATAATATAAATAATTAAAAATATATATTTATTTATTAGCAATATGTGTTGTACTGTTTAGCAATGTTTTCTGTAAAAAAAAAAAAAATATAATAAATTATACAGAAGTTTTCAGAAATATATGTATAATTATTTATACTTTATAAACATAAAATGAATTTTTTCAATCTAAATATATTTTTCTAATTTATTTTTGCAACAGCTTTAATAGTAACGCCATTTGGAAAAGCAAGCAAAAACACATAAAACAAAAAAAAAACATGTCAAGTCATTTATATATTTTTAAGTTTTTTTTTTTAATTTTGGTTTTTATTATTGTTAAACAATAAAAAAAAGACTTTAGGCCATACTATTTTTTATATAAAAACCTATTTTTAAGACGTATACAATTTTGGTAAAATTTATTTTGATTTTATTGTTTGAAAAGTATGAATTTGATTTTTTTTTTAAGAAGTATATTTGATTTTATAATTAAAAATAAATAAAAAAAATGTAGTATTAGTTTTTGATTATTTTTGTTATTATTTATTTAAGTAAATTTATTATTATAATTGATTTGTATATTTGTTCATTTTTTTTCGTTGAAATTTAAAAGTTTATTATTATTTTTATAATTAGTATTTTAATTTGTCGAAAAAAATATTTATTTGTAATTTTGTTAAAGTATCAAAAAAAAAAAAAAAAAAAAATATATATATATAATTTTAAGTTCGTTTATATTTTTGTAAAATTCATAAATTGAATTAAGAAGAAAAATACAATTTTAAGTGTAAAACAAAAAAAAAAAAATTGTTAAATTAATTATTTTTTTTTTTTTAAATTTCATATTATTTTTATGCTTTATTTTTTCCTTTTCATTTTCATTTCATATTTACAACAAAACTCAAATCACGCATCATATTGACCACAAACGATAAAAAAAAACATAACAAATTAACTAAAAACATAACAAAAAAAAAAAAAAACTAACCAAATGCACCAAACCAAACCTTTTTACTACCAATCATCATCATTAAAAAAATCAAAAAAATAGATTTAAAATATGAGCCTTATAAAATTGGCGGTGGACAATTTGGAGTTAAAAGTGAATTTGCATTTAAAGCTGATTTTGGAGTTAAAAGTGAATTTCTACAAGCGGAACGCTTCCCATGTGCCGTTTGTGGTAAGAGTTATTTGCGTAAACGTCATTTACAGCGACACATGCGTGATGAATGCATCGGCATACCGCCACGTTTTAGCTGTGAACTATGTCCATCACGTTTTCGGCGTAAATATCATATGGTGCGTCATCTTATATCGAAACATGGTGTACCAGCAATGATAGCACAACAAACAACCGGTGGTGGCACACGTAAGAATAGTCAAAATGTTGTTGTTGGCGGTGGAGGTGGTGCTGCTGCTATCGGTGGATTAAGTGCACTCGTCGCAGCAACAGCAACTAACAACGTTGGTGGCGGCGGCTCATCATCTTGTGCTTCTGGTGATAATGCAAGTGTTGGTAGCGCTGGTTCACATAATGGTTGTGATAGTCCAATACCGGAAAATTTATCAATACGTAAATATGAACAACAACAACCACAGCAACCTGACAATAATGAAATACGTTGTGCATCGCCATTACCATATAATTTAATGCCTATACCCACTTACGGTTTAACTGGCGCAATAACAGCAATTTCTGCAGCTGCAGCAGTAGTAGAAGAACAAGCGGCAGCAGCTGCAGCTGCTGCGGCGGCGGCGGCTTCCAAAGTTATTGAAGATAATATAAATCATGATATACAACAACAACTAAGGCGGCAGACACCTACACCACCACTACCACAGTTACCCACTGTAACCGTGAATGCTGAATGCATTGCAACAAAATGCGATGATGCGATTAAACTTAAATCGGAGCCTGTTTCACCGGGTAAATCGGAAAATCAGCATCATCATGTTATGGATGAAGAATGGAAAATGAAATTAGGCTTGCAGCTAATCTCGAATTCATTGTTAAAGGAGCGTCTTATGAATACAATGCCATTTGCTTATAATAATAATAATTAAAAAATGTGTGCGCGTGCGCTTATCTTAACAATTAACAATTTTATCATCTAAATTGCTTGCTTTTTTTTTAATATAGATTTTGCATTTTCTTTACCAAAAAAAAAAAAAACAACAAAAAAAAAAAATAAATTTTAATTATTTATTATTTTTTAGTCTCCATAATTTATATAATTAATTTATTTATTTATAATTAATAATTACGGCAGCGCAACTAAAAGACAAATAAAAAGCGCACACATTTTTTTTATACTATGTGCATTTATCTATAAGTTCAGTCACTCTGTCTCTCTCTCTCTCCCATTCAGGATCTCGATTTTCAATTCATAATTTTTTTTTTGTTTTATTTGTTTCTTAACAGATGACATTCCAGAAACCAAAACTTTTAACGCCATTTTATTATATATTATATAAAAAAATATTTATATGTAAACTTTAGATTTTAGTTTGTCTTTTTAATTTTTTTTTTTAATCTTTTGAGACGATGATATGATGTATGTTTAAAAATTTGACTTTTGTGTATTACAATGTTACTAATCTAACTAGTACGTCCAATTTCAATAAATATACTAATAATATACAAATTGTTTTTATTAGTTTTCTTTTCACGATTCCAAAATGAAAAAGTCACGAATTTGTACTCATTAAGTGAGTTTAGCTTGTAAGTTTGTTTAAAAAAAATCGACAAAAATGATTACAAAATTAAAGAAAAAAAAAAAATTTAATTAAAAAAAAAAAAAAAAATCAAATTTTACTTAAGAATTAAATTTAAAAAATATTTATTGAGAAATAATATAAAACTCATTAAATAATTATTGAATATTTATTTTATTGTAAAGCGTCTTTTAATTGTCTTGTATTGTTTTAAAAATTAAATGGTGCTTAAATTGAAAACATAAAAAAAATTTAATAAAAATATTTACACTATTTTTTATTTTTTTTCAAGATTTATAACATCAAATTCATCAATTGAAAGACCCTTTATGTTAAAAAAAAAAACAAATTAATAAAAAGAAACCAAAATTGTATGCATAGTTTATAAGTATTTATTTATACAACAAATATTTATACATGATAAAAAAATTTAAAAAAAAAAAAAATATTTAAATAATAAACAAAAAAAAAAATATATTTAAAAAAAAAAAAAATTTTTTTTTTTCGTTTTACAATATTTATTTTTTCTTTAACGTTCTTTGTGTTTTTCTCATTTTCTTTTAATTTTTATTTCTGTTCCTTGTTTTCAAATATAAAATTTGTGTACTCTTCACTAACCTATTTTATCACTAAATTTCTTTTAGATCTCTACAACTACTACCTACTACTCTACTACGTCTACTCTACTACTTCTAGAACTATTTACAAACAAAAAAAAAAAAAAAAATATTTTATGCTGATGAAAAATATTCATTTTGGTGGCAGTTAGCAAAATGGAAAATGCTGTTGGAATCGTTTGAGATGTGATTGAAAAAAAAAAAAGAAAGTAAAAATATATATATGCATTTCTTGGCTGATTTTGGTGGCCGGCCTCTACTCTATATATTGTTTCTCGTTCTCAATCTTCTTTACACATATACATGCACAAAAGATAACTACTATATTTACTACACGCCTACAATTTTTATATACACACAAATCACACCCAACAACCATATATATGCTTTTACATATATCTATTATTATAAGTGTTAAGGCGTCTAATTTTAATGCAATTGCTTCCACGTCTATATGTCGACTTTTTATTTTATTTATAACTTTTTTTTTTTGTGTTTTTGATATTGGTTATTTTTGGACTGGCTTTGACTTATGGCTTGGTTTATGTTTAACATATATATATGTATGTGTGTGTGTGTGTTTTATTGTGCATTTTTTTATATATAAATATTATATAAGTATTTTAAACTATTTTTAACTAAATATTGTGTTTGTGTTAATTTTGTCTCAAAAAAAAAAAAAAAAAAAAAAAACAAAAAATATATTTTCCAAAAAAAAAAAAAAAAAAAAAATTATTAAAAAAAGCTGCTGTATCGTGTTTTCTCTTGTAAATTTTGAATTTATTTTTTTTTCATATCTACAATTTAAAGCTCCATTTTTATATTAGTCCAAATTTTACGGGTGTCAAAATTAAAATTCATATTAACAAAAATATGAACATAAATTTTATAATTATATTTAAAAAAAACATATTTAAAAAAAATATATAAAAAAAATATATATAAAAAAAAAATATATAAAAAAAAATATATATAAAAAAAAATAAAAAAATATATATAAAAAAAATTTATTTATAAAAAAAAAAAAATAAAAATATATATAAAAAAATTATAAAAAAAAATTAAAAAATATATAATATATATAAAAAATATAAAAAATAAATATATAAAAAAACACATTAATAATATAAAAATAATAAAAAAAAAAAGTTAAATAATAAAACAAATAATATAAAAAAATAATAAAAATAAATAAATAAATAAAAAGAAATAATAAATAAAACTTTCATATCAAAAAATAATATTAAAAATAATATAAAATAAAATAATATAAAATAAAATAATATAAAATAAAATAATATAAGATAAAATAATATAAAATAATTAAGTAATAAAAATAATGAAATAAAATTAAAAAAAAATTATGTAAAATAAAAATAATATTTATTTAAAAATATACCTATAAATAAATAAAAATGAAGAAATATGTGTCCGTCTGTTATATCTAAAACTGATTTCGAAGAGTAACAAAAGACTTTTTCTTACTTGTAGCAATGTGCTGTGAAAATAAATCTAGAAGATGTGTCTTAAACTACATTAAATATTTATAACTTAACAGAAATTTTAAATATTAAGATAATTTATGAAAAGTGTTTTATAGAATTGTTATTCCTTTCGATTTTTTTTTTTTTTCGAAAAGTATTGCACCCGTCAACATTTATAGGTCTTTTTGTTTTCAGTATGCTTACAAATTTTTTTTTTTATTTATCTTTAATGTGTAATGTAAAAAATTTTGTTTTATTATGTAATTTAAATTTAATATTTATTTTTATTTTTTTTTTTTGTATTAATATTTTTACTATAAATTTTTTTTTTGAAATTCACTTGCCATTTAAAATTGAATAAAAAAAATATTTAAATTTTACAGCCATGCAGCACAATGAAAAACGTCAATTTTTTTGTATAAATTTACTCATTTATATATATATATATATATATATATATATATATATATATATATTTAGTTTTTTTTTAAATTTAAGTTAATTTTTTAAAGCGTCGTATTAATTTATTTTTAATTTTTTTTTAATTTACATTTTTTTATTTATTTTTTATTTATTTCTTTTATATTTATTTTTTTTTTATTGATTTATTTATTTATTTTTATTATTTTTTTAAATTTATTTTTATTGCATTTATTTATTTTTTTATTATATTTTTTTTATAGTTTATAAATAGTTAAATAAATATTTAATGTTTTTTTTTTATAATTAAATAAAAAAATTGACGTTAAATTCATTGTGTAAAATTTAAATAAATTGTTTTTCATCAAAAAATTCATACTTTTTATTGCATAAACTATAAATCTACAATATCATCTCTTATATAACTATTAGATTGCTTTTCTTCAAAACTATCAAAAAAAAAAAAAAAAAAAAAAATATATATATGTATATCAATAAGTCTACTTATATATATATATATATATGTATTTCTATTTTTTTTTCCTTTACCACCAATCCACAACATCGATCCATCCATTCATTCATTCATCCATCCATCCTTCATTCAACTATCCATCTATCGATAAAATGCATCGTCGTCGCGTCAACAATTGCTTGCGTGTCGTCGTCTACACTGCTACGCTTTGCTTTATCCTTATTTCTTTTGCAGGCTTTGTACTAACTTGGTATCAGCATTCATGTGATCAATGTGGTAAATCGTATAAGACACGTAAAAGTTTGAGTCGTCATCGTCGTTTTGAATGTCGCTTTACAACAGAGCGTCCAATATTCCAATGTCCTTCGTGTAATTATGCTGCTAAACGCAGTGATAATTTAACCAAGCACATTAAAACACATTTTGCCAAAATGAAAAAGGAATTTTTACCATTGGCTGTTAAATTGCAAACCTCGCTGCAAAGTCAGTGGGAGATGGCGCAATAAGAAAGTATAAAACAAAAAAAAAATATGTTTTTCTTTAAAAAAAATTAAGAAAAAAAATTAATAATTTATTTCTTTTCAACTATAATATTTATAATTATTTATTATCTTATATATACAATTTAAATATGTATGTCTTTACGTCCAAAAAAAAACCGATACTAAGTCAGTGTTTTATTTAGAAAGTAATATTTAATTATTTAAGCGTGTTTTATGCTATAATTATTTTATTTAATTAAAAAAAAAAAAACCAAAACGTTTAATTTCAAATAACATTTATATATATATGCGCTTTTTAAAATATATTTTATCTTATTCGATTACATATAATATTTATTTAAAATTAACAAAAAAATATTAACTTGCCGCTGTAGTATGAACACAATCCTAAACACTTTAAATTATATAATTTTTTTTTTTTTTTATATTTAATTTAATAATTAAATTATAAACTTTCGTAAAATATTAAATTTCAATATGTGAAAACGTAAAGTAAACAATTTCTACTGAAATGCTATTAAAATTGTTTTGCACATTTAAGTCATTTTTGTTGACTTTCTAGCGAGTATATAGAGGTGCTGTGCTGTACTATATGTATAGTACCATGATATATATATTCTCAAACAAACAAATATGCAAAAAAACAGAAAAAATATACATATATAACAATCCATTTATATTTTTGCTCTTTAATTCATTCTTACTCGTTTTGGCTGTGTGGAATGTGTTTTATTTTGTATTCAATTTGCATATTATAGATTTGCATAAATTTTCGTAATTAATGCAAATTTTATACAATATCAACCAAACCAAAACCAAAAGCAGCAGCGCAAGCTAGCGTCTGTGTGTCTGTTTTTTTTGCGAATTTGAACTCGTGTGCAGCTTATTGGAATATGTATTTATGCATAGTGAAGAAGATGTACTTCCATTAAAAAAATATGCAAATTTAAAGAACGCTGCTTTCTCATTTTTTTAAAACGTATTTGCATTAGTTTTCTTTTTTTGGTTTGTGCGCTGTCGTTGTATGCATTTAAAATTCAAATTTTTTTGTGCGAAGTTGAAATATTTTAATTATAAAAAAAAAAAAAAATGTAAATGTAAATTTGTATTTTTTAAAGTGTTTATATGGCAGTATAGTATATATTCATTTTAATATTTTTATAACAATAATATTTAGCTTATAATATTTATTATTAAATTATAATTAACTTATTTATATATATTTTATTATAACAACAACATTAAAACTTAACCTTAAATTTTTTGACAAGAGAAGCTACTTAAGAGAAGCTTTTTAAATGCAAATAAGTAAGTTCATTTAGGCATGTCCTTTCCGTAAAGATAAAAAAAAAGCTAGATTCATAAAAAGAAACATATACGCAAAGGAGCAGTGCATTTAGCCACTTGAAAGATAGAAAGTTACATTCTTTACTAAAAGATACACATTCCACTTGAAACATAGATTTTAAGCTACTAACTGCTTCAATTTTTAAGTGGTTCACTTCAGCCAACTTTTCAAAAATTAACGACCTTTTTTTTTTTTTTTTTTTTAATTTTTTAATTATTGAAGCATTTAAAATTTAAAAAAATACAAATTTTTAAATTTAAGATTTAAAATTTAAGCTCTCAAAACAAGTTAAAGGGTCTTTATAACTCAATTTGCTTATGCTGCGTAGAAACAAAATTTTGTTTTAACAAAAAGTTATTGCAATTCGCATCATAACTAAATTTCGATTTGAATCATTTTTTTCGAAATTTCATTTTAATATAATGTCTGTCCTAATTGTTTCCAACTAAACTATTTAAGTATTTAAGTAAAACCAAAGATTGATGCAGGCTACTTGGAGTAGTATTAGTTTATTAAGTTAAAACATTCCTAAAAATAAAACTATTATTGAACAAAAGGATCTCGCTGAATTTAAATATCGAAGTATTAATTTTTAATGCTTAGATTTTTATAAAAAAAAAAAAAAAAAAAAAAAACAGTACTAAGCTATTTTATGTTCCATATTATGGCATATATAAATGCCAAATATACATTATATATTTTACTATATTATATAAATACGTAGTGTTTTTATTATTATTTTTAAACAATAAATTTCAATTATAAAGTTGAATTTAAAAACAAAAAAATGATAAAGTAATTGTAAGTTCCTTGATAAGTGATGAAAGCAGAAAGAAAGAAAAAAAAACTTAAATACAAAAACATATTTTTGCAATTAAAACCTAAAGAATACAAATTGTTGCAACAACAGTACAACTTAAACTAACTCAAAGCCAAAAACATATATATACACAACATATATTGTCAATTCAATAGTTTATAAAAAAAAAAAAAATAGCACAGATAACTACTAACAAAAAAAAAAAATACTTACATATTTGATTAATTAATACTTTAAAAATAAATGCAAGTTACAGGTTTAAATAGCATAAAATAAAGATATTTTATATATATATAAATTTATATATTTTTACGTATATATACACAACATATGCATAAGCATATAAATATGTCGTTAATGACTAAAACTATATTTATTTTTTTGTAGATGTTAAGAACAACAATATTTATTAACAACAACTTTTACGCAGCTATACTACTAAATTAAAAAAAAAAAAAAAAATGAAATAACTATTTTTATATACAAAAACATATATAAATGCGCTATTTTTGTAATCAATTTAAAAAACAAAATTAATAATAAAGTTTGCCATGGAAACAACAAGAACTAATTGTATTTTTCTAATTAATTTTATTAAAAAAAAATTAAATATTTATATTGTTTATATTGTTTATAGCTAAATGTTTATTCGCAGCAAACAAAATAAAGCTAATTTTTTAACAAGTTTTTACAGCGCTGGAATGTGAAAGCAATACGTAGTACTATCCTCATGCGTTGTTTCATACATCTCAAAAAAAAAAAAATTATACATATATGTATAGAAATGGCATGTGTTCTCGTAATCATGCTAAATATAATTAAATCATCTTAATTCACCAACAAAAAATGCACACAAAAAAAAAAAAAAAAAAAAATGAACGGAGCAGCCTTATGCGTTGAAGTTAAACTTTTATTATAGCTCATCAACAACATCATCACCCTGTATACGCTCATTAAAAAAAATGAAAATAATAAAAAAAAATATATAAACATATTCACCAAAAGTCAACCTTCACCAAGAACAACAACTACAACAACAAGCAATCAAAAACACACTAAAAACCGATTAACTGTAAATATCAAATTTTTTTACTTAAAAAAATACTAATACTTTTTATTATTTATTTATTTATTTTTTTTTTTTTTAATTTTTCTATACTAACCAAACTTTTTTTTAACTAAAAAATTTAAATTGTTTCTAAAAAACAAAAAAAAAAACATGAAAATATTTTTGGTTAATTTTTTTTTATAAGAAAATAAAAGAAAAAAAAAAAAACGTTTTGCTTAAAAAAAAAAAAACAGAATTTCAATTTAAGTTAGTCTTTTTTGAAAGATTTTTTTCTATCTCTTCTCAAACTTTAAAATATATTTATATATATAAAAAATAATTATTTTTTTATTTATCAACAACAAATTGTTTTTTTTTTTAACTTAATTTACAGCAGCTGGTTCTGGTTATACATCAAACTCCAGTCAAACACCGCCACCATCTGTTGCTGCAGCGATGCGAGATTATTGGTATGAGCTTAAATTTTCGGACCTTTTTAAGTTTATCAATCCAGATGGACGTTATCAGTGCCCCAGATTCAATTGTTTGAAGAGCTATAAAGATGCTAGCTCACTGCAACGACATATCAGGTGAGTGTGTGGAAAGAAATTTAAAAAGTTTATACACAAAAAAATCTTTTGGTTGGTTTCAAATCTCTTTTAAAATTCAATGAAATAATGAATATAATTCACAACTAGTTTAAATATTGTTTTTGTTATTTTTATAAAAATAGTTTAAACTACTTGTGAATTGTATTCCTTATTTTATTGAATTTAAGAAGAGATTTAAAGCCAAGCAAAATTAATTTTTTTGTGGCACCTCTTTATAAGTAGAAAAATGTAGCTACTCAGCTAGTGGAAAATAAAAATGTCAAAACGTAAAAAAAAAAAAGAAATTTCAGTAAATTTTAGTTCTACAAAAGATTTATTTGTTAAAATTTGATATAGAAAATAGTGTTGTGAACTACTTCAAAGGCAGCAAGTGATATTTTTTTATTGAAAGACAAACATTTTAAGCTACAGTCTACTTAAATTTTTAAGTGATTCTTTCCAATTTGATTTACTTTATATATAAAAATATCGAAACAACTACAAAATATAAATCAAAAAGATGTGGTTCATCTGCTTTATCAAATATTTCGATATGAATAATTTTCACCTAAGATAATCTAAATAAAACTCAGATCGTTAAATTATTAAATATTCTAAACTGAAATTTTTCTGTTAGTAATTTTTTTTTTAATAATCAAAAGAAACAGATATGAAACTAGAGATAAACTTACTCATTTCTAGAATACAATTCTTGCATCATTCGGACATATATTTAACGATTTTTAAAACTTTTCAAACGATACAAATGGTATCGATTCTTTAAAAAAAAAAAAAAAAAAAAAAAAAAAAACATTTTTTTAAACGTATCTTCTATTTAAAATTATTTTTTTTAGATATGAATGTGGTGGACAGAAGAAATTTCGCTGCCTGATGTGCGGTAAAGCATTTTCACAAAGCTCCCACCTAAAGCGACACCTGGAATCCGGTGTTTGTGTCAAATATTACTTATGAGATAATGTTTTCTTTAAAATTAAATAGAATTAGTGATAATAATAAAAAAAGCATATAAAATAAATAAAAACAAAAAAATTAAACAATAATAATAAAAAAAAAAACAAGTAGTCAAATGAAAAAATGAAAGAAAAAAAATAATAACCAAATAATATAATTGTGAAACAATAAGCGATAATAATGTAAAAAATATAATATATATATTATATCTTCAATACACACATACATATTTATATGTTGTATAATACAACAACAAAAAACAAAAAAACAATAACAAAAAATAACAAAGAACAATTACAAATTACAACAACATAACGAATTTATTGGATGCCACATCATTTATAAAAAAAAAAAAAAAATAAAAATTAAAAGCGGAATTAAAAAAAAAAACAAGTAGTTAATATGTAATTTAAAAAATCAGTGCAAGTTTAATGTAATTTAAAGCAACAACTTGTATGTTAAATGAAGATTCAGCTACCTACAGAACCGACAAGGCATGCTGTGACGGACACAAGGACAAACGTTTCGACCGTAACAGAGACCGAGAACAAAACAATTTATAGTCAAACTAACCAAAACTACGTAATTTTAGTCAAAGATTAAAAAAAAAAAAAAAAAAAGATTTTTAGTGAAATATAAAAAAAATATATATATAATTAAAAAAAAAAAAACAAAGAGTAACAAAGAAACAAATTATATATACAATATATATTTAAAAAAAAAAAAAGAAGAAAATTAAGAAAAATGCAAAAAATAAATTAACAAACGTACTGTGTTTATTTGTTGCCAAATATATATTTACAAGTAAATATATAATGTTATATATAATATATACATAAAAAAAAATTAAAAACAATATTAAAAAAAAAAAGAAACAACAAAATAATTTAAAAACAAAAATGTAATTCAAAGAAGCTAAAAGCCGTGCAAACTATCAATTAAATTCAAGTGAATAAAACAGATTAAAAAAAAATATTTAATTAAATATATAAAACAACTAAACTATATATATGTATATATATAGTATATAGAGTAATATATGGCTAATGCAAAAAAAAAAAATAATAATATAAAATTGTGAATGTTGTTGAAAACAAAGTTAAAGCAAATTATTAGAAACGAACAAAATCCGAGTACGCGTTTAGCAAGCAAGAAAAAGTTATTTCTTTTAAGTTAGACAAATGACGACAAAAGTGCAAAGTACGTACATACATCATAAAATACATTGTTAATGTTATTAAATGGAACTATATATATATACAATACATATATCTATATACATACATACATATATATATATATACAAAGACAGATACATTTATATAAAAATTAACAATAAAGCAGCAGGCAGAAAAATAAAACAAAAAAAGTCATAACTCATGCAACTAAAAAAAAAAAAAAACAGATACAACAAGAGAAAATCGACATACAAACATAAAACATAAATCTATTATTTAAATTGAAACGGAGATATATGAGCTTAGTAAGTCGTTTGATATTGATAATGATATGTTGTTGGTTCCAAGAACTAAAATATATATAAATATATATAGTAGTTAGTTTTGAAACAAAATAAAAAATATTAAAAAAAAATTAAAAAGTATATTCAAGTCATAGAAGAAGCAACTCTATATAAAGTATATTGAGAATGTCATACATATATATACTATAATATATATAAAATGAAATAAAATAAATAAAAAAAATTTAATAGAAATCAATTTTATACATAATATCTTATACATGTTATATTGCCTTATATAAAGATTATTTTTATTAATTAACACAAGACGCTTTAATTTCAATGCAAATTCATAGTAAAATTTTTATTTTTTTTTTAATTTGTTAATAAAAAAAAAATTATATAATGTGCCATTTACAAAAAAAAAAACAAATTAAAAATTTAAAATATATTAAAAAAAAATAAACTTCTTTAAGGCAAAACAGTTGTAATGTTCAAGATAAAATGAAGCCAAATGAAAATCCAATAACTTCTGAAAAATTTTAGAGCTATTTTATTTTGAAATATTTCTAAAGCAGTAGTGGGCACTTTTTTTAATTTTTTTATACTACGCCTAGCGAAACTATAAAATGTGATACAATATTATGTGTGTGCTCAACACTGCTATAAAAAAAAAAAAATATTATATGTATAATCAAGTGATTGTTATCATTTTAAATAGTTTTCAAAATATTTACTAGCGACAAAATTATTTAAAAAAGAAAAAAAAAAAACAAAAAAATTTTAACACTACAAAATTTTACTAAAATTTTATAACTGTTACTGGCAATGAAATAAATTATTGTGATTGATGTTGCTTTTGAGGCAATGTTTAAAAACGTTTCTAAAAAAAGTTTCAAACTGTTACTGCATTACAGTTGTAGAATAAAAACATTTTTTGCAACTAAAACTGTCTTCTATATATAAAATAACAGTGCGCAATAATAACTGTTACTGTAATAAATAACAGTTTCTGAATATAAATGTTACTGTTAAATAACAGATTCCAATAATAATTGTTACTGTAAGTAGTAACAGTGAAATAACTGTTTATGAAGTTAGTTAATTCGTGATTAGTAACTATTACCAAGTTCTAAACAAAAAAAATTATATAATATGTAAGCTATCAAATTATATAATAACAATTTCAAACTGTTATTTTTTTTGTTTTCGTTAGCAACTTTTCTTTTCTTATTTTTAATAAACATAAAAAATTTTTTTTTTAATTTCTTGTTTTTAAATTTTCTTATATCTTGAACACTACAAAGATATTATGTGCATTGATTTAAATTAAATTTTTAATAAATACTACTTGACTAAAATATTATAATAAATCCTTAAAAAAAAGTTTTAAGTTGTTTATTGACTACTAACTTAAGTTAAATAAAAAAAAATATAAAAAAAAAAAAAAAAAAAGATTATATATAGATAAATAATACAAAAAGTGAACTAATGCTGCGAGTGCCATTAAAAAGTTGATTTATTTTTATTGAAAAAAAAAAAAAAATAAAAATAAAACAAAACAAAAAGTATGTTATAATTTTTTAGCAACATAGCAAAAAAAAAAAAATCATAACATAAAAAATGTTAAAAAAATGTAATTGAAATATTAACTCATATTATATACAATACATATTTATATATAAAATAGAAATAAATATATACATACGCGAGCGTATATAAAATATATACAAAGAAAAAATATATATATTAATGTTATTAATTTTTTGTTTGTTGCTTGTTAATTGTTAAACTTAAATTAAGTATGCATTAAAATCTACCGAATGTGACAGATAATTAAAAAATCAATAAATAGAATTGCATATAGGCAAAACTTAGCAAATTAAAAGAAAGAAAAAAAATACATATATTTATCTATATAAATATATTGTATGTATAAAAACTCGAATGAATAGTGAAAAGTGTAGACAGCTAGTAAAAAAAAAATAACTTATATAATTGGTTTATAATTTAAAAAAAAAAAAAGAAAAATTGATAGGCAAACTACATACAAAAATAGACAAACACCTAAATAAAAAAATTATACTTTAGACCAAACTAAAGAAATAACAGGCCCAACAGGCTATTTTAATGTTATTTCGTTTTAAATCAGTTGCAAAATTAAAAAAAAAAAAAAAAGTTTTTGTTATTAATTTTTTTTTTTTGTAAGTCTACTAAAATATTTAGAAAAAATATTTTTAAAATAAAAATAAAGCAAAAACAAAAAGTGCAAAGCTAACAAAGGGCTAATATAATTAGTAGATTTTTGTTTGTTAATTTTTTTTTTATATATATTTTAATTTTTAGCTAAATTATTAACTTTTTAATGAGTCTTGTTTATTATTATTATAATTATATTTTTTATGTTATACACTTAGACTAATTTTTTCAACATTTTTTTTTTATATAGTTAAAATCTTTACATTTTTTTTTGTTGCATATTGTTATAATTTTGCGTTAATTATAATTTTTTTGTTTGTTTTAGTTTATTATTAACTTATTTTAAACAATTTTACTGTTAAACGTTGTTATTGTTATTTAATATAAAAATAAAATAAAAAAATAATAATCAACTAAAAAGAATAAATTTTTAGTATATAGTAAGTAACTAGTAAGATACAAATTAAATAAAAATAATAAATAATAAAATAAATGAACAAAATATACTCCAAAGAAACCAACCAAATATATATACACATATACATATATACAAAGGAAAACATATACATATATATTAAAATAAAAAAAAAAAAAAAACAAAAACATGCAATGCGAAATTTAGTAAAAGTGTATTTGGAACAAATTTTGCCATATTAAAAATAAATTTAAAAACAAAAAATAGAAATTATTGTAACAAAAGAAAAAAAAACAAAAAGTAAATCATAAAGGCAATTATAACAATGTTTATTATTTTTTGTAGCATAAATATTTATATACATATTATATTTGAGATGATTTATTAAAAAAAAAAAAAATAATAATAATGAACCCCAATGCATTGTTAACAAATCAGAAAGAAAAAAAAAAGAGTACAGAAATTATATATATGTAACAAATTTATACAAGAGAAACACATTAAAGCTGATATTGTTAGTACCTAAAAAAAAAAAAAAAAAAAAAATAAAAAATTAAAAAAACTAAAAACAAAAAAATGTTAAACATAACAAAATGTAGTTTAAAACTTGAGATATATATACATATGTGAAAATAATGAAATTATAGAAGAAAAAACAAATACAAAAAAGAGACCCAAAAAAAGTCGACAAAAATATTTGAGATTCTATTTTAATTTTTAATAAATTAAAAATAAAAAAATGTGAACAAATCATTAATAGGTCAAATTGTTATTTTTACAAAGAAAAAAAAAAAATTAATATTAAAAAAAAAAAATAATTTAATAATTAAAATAGTGTATTGAAATGTGCGATGTAAAAGTGTAAAAGCGTTTATATACACGTATATATGTATGTATATATTAAATTATATACATATATATACAAAAATATATTCAATTTCAACAATGAAAGTAAAAATAATAAAGATTGATATTAAAAATGTTAAAACCCTAAAAACATTTTGTGTATTATTTTTTTTTTTATTTTATTAGATGTTTTTAAAATGGTTTGTATTTATATATATACAGAGGCGCTATATTTTTAATACTACATATTTATTTATTTATTTTAATTTCAGCAACAATATATAAAACTTTTGAAGTCAGGTCTTTTATCTATTTACTACAAATAAATTGTTAAATTGATAATTGCTACCGTAATTTAAACAGTAGACGGTACTACCTGCAACTGTATTTTATGCTAATGTTAAATATTTTAATTAAATATACAAAAAAAATAAAAAATAATAATGGTAAGCTATACAAAAAACAAAGTTATTTATAAAAAAAAAAAAAAAAATTAATGAATAAATGAATTATAAACAGTGGCCAACATTTTCGTAAGAATATTAATAATATAAAAATTTAAAATAAAATGTATTTGATTTATTTTTTTTTTGTTTTTTGGTTTATAGTTAAAATGTTGTTGAAAAAAAATATGCTTAACAACTAAACACACTACTCTCTCTCTCTCTCTTTTCTTGCTCTCTGATTTCATAGCTTTATTTTATTTCTTTTAGAACTGTGAAATGCTTATTTTGCGGTAGCGGTAGTGAAAACAAACATATTTTCATCAATAATTTGTCGCTTTTATATATTTATATACATATAATTGCACATAAGAACATTATATATTTTTTATTTATGTATTTTTTTTTATTTATGTATTTATTTTTTATTTATGTATTTATTTTATTTATTATTTATTTTAAAAATAAATATTTTTTTTTTTTTATACTTTTAATGCCAATTTTAATCAACTCAATACTAATCTATTTTTTTCTCTTTATTTACGTTTCTAGAAAATTTCTGGACAATATCTGTTAAATCTGTGACATCGTTAAATAATATTGCTTTGCTTGAGATTAATAATCAGAAACAACAACAACAGCAACAAAAACAAGAACGTCATAAACAAAATAATGAATTAAATTTTGTTGTTAATGCAAACTGTGATGATAATAATGATGATGATGTAGCGTCTTTACAACAAGACGACATAACGCCAGCTATAATAACAGTTGAAAATCCACATAGATGTCCACGTTGTTATAAATTGTATACATATAAGAAAAATTTATCACGTCATTTACGTTTTGAATGTGGCATATTACCAAGGGAACGTTGTCAGTACTGTACATATGTTGCTCGTTATAAGCATAGTCTAAATATGCATATGAAAACACAACATCCGGAACATCATGTACCGCCAGCAACAACAGATTTCAATCGAAAATTGATTTAGTTTAGTTATGTATTTTTTATAAATATTTATATAATATAGTATTAATATGTATATTTGGAAGAAATCAATTTATTTTACGTTATTCAGATCTCACAAGCATTGTTAAGTAAAACTTATTTTTCTTTTATTATCGCTTTGCTTTAAAAAAAAATAGTCAAAAAAATATTCCATTAAAATTTTTAATTTCTTAAAAATTAAGCACTTTGCTTTAAAATATAATTTAAAAAAAAAAAACATTAAATTTTTTAAATTTTTGATCATTTTTTCAAAAGTGAGCAGTTATTGCGAGGACAATTTTTTTTTTTTGTCGTTTTCCCAAACAATTTTTTTTTATAATCTATAATTTTTTTTTAATTTTAAAATATTTAAATAAGTATTTTTTTCATTTTTGTATGGTGTGTAGTGCTCAGGTAAGTTGTTAACTAGTTCATCAGCTTAAAATTTAAGTAAATAGCACAAAAAAAAAATATAAGCACATAAATATAAAAATTATTGTCAAATTAAAGTTTATTATATATATAAAAAAAATAATAATAATAAAAAAATGTAAGACAAAATGAAAATGTGTAGTTACTTGTTTTGTTTTTCTTCTTATTTTTATTTATTATGTTATATTATATTCATAATAAAATTTTTTTAATTGTAAGTGTATTTTTATATATAAAAATATATAAACGACTTGGCTGTGGATGGTGTTTATGTTAATATTTAATTGTAAATAATTGCTAAGCTATAACAAATGCGAAAAATTGCTTGTTTTTTTTAACGATAAAAAGATGAAAAAATAATAAAAACAAATTTGATTTAGCTAACAGTTGAGTTTATGAGCTGAAATAAAAAAAGAAAATATTTATAATAAATATGGGTAACTTGATAATTATTATTATTATAATATTTGTAACTTAATTATATATTTACTAATTTTTTTTTTAATTTTTATATAAAACAGTTAAGCACGACAAGTCCGAACAAACTGATATAACAGCTGAGGAATATGAATTGGATGATTGTCTTTTGGAGAGCAATGATATTGTTATAACACAAAATAAGGATGGTTTCGTTTTACATGTTAAAAAATTGGGCAATATAACAACATCAAAATTGGGAACGTCAGAAGAAGAGCAACAACAACAACAACAGCAACAACTGCAAACAAATACTGGTGCTGTAACGCTCTCTAATATTGGTAGTGCACAAACGTCAACATCAACAATAGCAACAACAATAACCGAACTACAGCAATTGCCAATTGAAGTGAAACCAACATTAACAACTTTAACAACAAGTCAAGCGATTAAATTACCATCAACAGAATGTGGTAAGTTTGATTGTTTGTATACATATATTATTCAGCTTAAAACATAAAAAAAAGATATAAACTATTTTTATTTATTTAATTATTTTTGTTTGCTTATTCACAGAATTAATCAATTTGAAAAAGATAATACCAGCTTCCACAACAATATCGACACATCCACCACATGTTACAACAACAATTATACAACCACATCAGTTACAACAAGCACAACAACAACAACAGCAGCAACAACAACAACATCATCATCATATACAGCAAATCACCACAACATCGCAACATCAACAACAACAGCAACAGCAGCAATTACAGCATCAATTACAACAGCAACCACAGCATGCCGAAGTGCAAAGCATTGTTACAACACATCCTGGCCATACAATAAATTTAATGGGTTTACGTAACGTACAAATTACAGAACAAAAACCAATCGTTTCGCGTATTAAATATTCACGTGGAAAAATTATAACGCCAACAGCTGGCACTGTACAAATTGTCGAAGCGCACGATGCAATCACAACACAGCATCATGAAATAACCGATGGCACTAAATATGAGATTAGCGAAATTGATTTAAATAATCCAAATACATCGGCTGCAATAATAAGCGATTTAGTAAAATACGCTGAAATTGATGACATTGAACTTCCGGATGGTACAAAGATAGGTATTGGTTTTGCACCAACCGAAATACCTGCAGAACATTTACAAACAACATCGGCTGGTGGTGCACAGATAACAACAATCGAACATGAACCACAACAAGTGACAACTATACATCATCATCAACAACAACAACAGCAGCAACAACAACAACAGCAGCATCATGAAACAGAACAGCAACAACAGCATATACATCATATACAAACACAACAGCATACGCAAATTCAAACACATCATATACAACAGCAACAAATTGTACAGCAGACAGAACCACAAATACAATTGCATCATCAATTACAAGAGGCAGAAGATGTTGAAACAATAATACCGGATGCCATTAGCATACATGATCAGACAAAAAGTTATACCATACTAACAACGCGTCCCATGAAATCGGAAACTTCGGATATTGGCATTGGTGAAACTACAACAACGACGTATGAACTATCTTTGAGCGATTCATCATTGGGTGCTGTAGATGATCCGGAAGCACGTTACATTTGTCGTCATTGTGGCAAGAAATATCGTTGGAAATCAACATTGCGACGTCATGAGAATGTTGAATGTGGTGGCAAAGAGCCATGTCATCCGTGTCCTTATTGTACGTATAAGGCTAAACAACGCGGTAATTTGGGTGTGCATGTACGTAAGCATCATCCGGAAAAACCACAATTGGAAAGCAAACGTGGACGCAAGATTTAAGCGCAAAGAAAAGCATAACAAAAAAGAATAGTAACGTTTTTTGTGAGTACATTTTTTCGTAGAAAATTTTTTTAATTTTTTTTTTTTTATATTTTATTTTATTTAATACATCCGTACATTTTTTTATGTTGTTGAATATTTTTAAGCAGAATTCTTTGCAAAGTAAAAATTACAATTTTTCTTTCAATTTCAAGAAAAGCTTTTATTGACTTTTCTTTAATGCAATTAAATATTTCATTATTCTTCCAGTAAAATTTCAAGCTTAAAATTTATTTATATTATTTTTTTAAGCATTTTATATTCATAATAAGATTTAAAAGCTTCAATATGCAATGAGCTTAGAGTTTAGACAAAAAAAAAAAAAAAAAGTAATAATAAAAAAAAAAATCATATTCAAAATGCAATTATACTAGGCCATTTCCTTCTTCTATACATAATTTTATGTAGCAGGCTGAGTGAGACAAACACACTTCTTTCATATTGAATTAAACTCACCAAACTATATATATGTAAAATATACAGTGCTGGAATACTACACCTTTATCATTGCATTATTATCATAATTGTCTGCTTTTATTTTTTTTAAGACATCAAGTACAAATATTTCGAGATTAAAAATATATGTTTTTTTTCTAATAACAATCTACATAACAGCAGACATAAATTATAAAATATACCTATTTTCATTTTTCATAGAATATTAAGATTAAAAAAAAAAAAAAACAAGTAAATTTTACACAAATAAATGTGTTAAAGTATTTTTGTTTTCTTCAATGTCTAAACTCACCTTTACGCCATTTATGGTATTTTTCTTTTAATGGCTAAGTGCCCTTATACATATTTTATTTAATAGAGATATGCGTTATTTTGTTATTTTAAAAAAATAAATAATTATTTTCAAATATTCTTTTTATATATTGTAATTTTTTAAAATTACAATCTCTACGAATTGTGTGTAAACAAACAAACGAAATTAAAGAGAATTAAACCAATGTGCAAGATTTTTCCTAGAAATCATTCAAAGATAAATTTATCATTTTACTTTAAAATTAAATTGCTTTAAACAAATTTTCGTAAAAAAAAAAAATAATAATTGCTTTAAAAATGTGCAAAATAGTTTAGTTGAAGGGCTAAAATTAAAAAAAAAAAAAAATAAATAAATAATAATATTAATAAAGAATAATATAATTAAAAAAATTATGAAAAAAAAAAAATGAAAATAAAAGGTATGTAAAATTTAAAAATTATATATTAATATATATATAATCAAATTACATAATAAATGATTCGGAGGCTTTTTATAGAAAAAATGTATATGCATATATAAAAACAATCACAAAAATAAATGTATAAGTAAATATTGTATAGCAACAAATTAAAGTAAATACATTTTTTTTTTCTTAAAAAAAAAAGAAATGTAAAATTTAAATAAAAAAATAGCACATCTTTTGGACACTAAAAAAAATAACTTTTAATTAGTAAAATTTTAAAATAAATATATAAAAAACATAACTTTTTGTGTAGCATTAAAAAAAATATTTTTAAAATTTAATTTACATAACAGCGAAATATGTTTTTAAAGTTTATAAAAAATGATTTATTGAGAATCATTTATATACATTCAAATATGCTATATATAAATAAATATGTATAAATTCTCTTTATTAAAATATTTTCAGTGGCAATTTCTATTATGAAATTTAATATAAGCAAAAAACAGAAAAAAAAAATTATTTTTTGTAGTAATTAAGAGTTTTGCAAAAATATTGAAAAAGAAAAAAAAGAATAATAAAAAAAAAAAAATAATAATAAAAATTATATTAAATACATAAAATATTAAGTATATACATACATATATGTCTCTACTTTAATTATATTATAAAACTACAAATTATATTTTCACAATATTTTAAAATAAATATATTAAAAACAAAAACTGTGTTTTAATTATTTTTATTTCTTTATTTTATTTTAAAATTTTTTATGAACTTTTACTAACATATTTCTCTTTTGCAGGTGACGGCTATGAACTGTGCTGGTGCAACAAAGTATTGAGTTTTTATTTTCTTTCTTATATAATTTATTTTATTTTATTTTTTTAAATAAAATATTTGTTTACATATTTTGCTAATATGCTTTTCTTTTTAGGTGCGCAACAATACGCTGGATACGAGTATTGCATACATGTTTCAATTATATGTTACGCTGCCTAACGCTGTTACCTACTACTTGAGATGTGGATACAGTTTGAAGCATTTATAAATTACTAAGTTGTAACAGTATTATAAAGTTTTATATATATTTGTAGGCATATGTATAAAATTTTTTTCTTAGTTTTTAAGTCGTGTTAAAAAAAAAACGACAACAACAACGTACTTTAATAAAATACCTACTATGTCACATTTTGTTGTATCCAAACGAACCATGCACCCACCCAATCAATACGCTTACAAGTCACGTGAATTTTTTTCAAACTAAATTGAGTTTTTTTTTTTCCTATTACAAATAAAGACAAAAATTGAAACTGTTTTCAAATAATAAATTATAAACTTTTATAGTTTGTACATAAACATTTTTACGCTTTATATACGCGCGTTTGTTTTGTAAATATATAGTTTTATATATTTAAATTAATTTATTATATATTTTATTTAATTTCGTAAACTTGCTGCTTGCATTACTTTTAAATAATTTTAAGTATTTGCATATTTGAAATGCTTCTCTATCTATATTACAAAATATATCATTTAGCTTACACATCAACTACAAAACAACGAAAAAAAAAAAAAACAAACAAATAATTCATTGGTTAACAGTTTGCAAATATTAATCTGATAAATAAGTCTTGAAATCTTTCTTGCTTTCATTTATATTATTATTATTATTATAATTATCATTATCAACTGTACCGCATCATTCATCAACTCTTTCTCTCTCATCGTGTTCATTGTTAGTATTGGCGTTGGTTTTCTTTTTTAACATATTTTTTTTTTTTTTAGTTATTATTATTTTTAATATGAATCTTTTTTTTTTAATTAAATTTAATTTTAATTAAGCTTAAATTTTAATTTTATTTTTTTTTTTTTAATTTCCTGTGTCAGTCAAAAGTAATTATCTTTTATTTTGTTTCTCTTTTCTTTTGTTTTCTTTTTTGTTCTATTTTCATATGTGTTGTGTATGCTGCTGTGCTGCTACATAAAAATAAAACAACAACAACAAACGCCAAAAAAAATATAAAATATAAATAACTTTTTGTTAATTGAAAAAAAAAAAAATGTTTGAAACAAAAAAAAAAGATCTAAGTATTACACGCATTGCCGGTCTTACCTGGAATGAATGGAATGCACGACTCGCCATGCCACTTGTTACATTACGTGAAGGTGTACAGCCACTAATTTTTCCAACAGATTTATCCGTCGATAAACCACCATTACAGCCACCAACAACAACAACAATAACAACAGCATCAATTAAAATAAAAACCGATCCTGGAGATCGTAAAACACCTAATGCCGAAATTGATACATTAAATACAGGCGATGATGAATTAAGTAATAATCGTGCCTCGACACCACGCAATAGTAATAACAATGAAAAATATAATACCAGCAGCGGCGGTGGCGGCAGTGCTACTAAGGTAAAACATATTACCGAAGAGGAAGCAACCGCATTAATGCTTAAAGCTACCGCAGAAAAGCATGCAAACGCTGCAAATAATAGTGGCAATCTAAGCGATACAAGCTATGGTGGCGATGATAGTGTCAATCAAAGTGGCGGTGGTGTTGGTGGTAATAGTGATTTTCATTCAACGCTCAGTGGAGCTGTAACATTTGCTGATGTTGGTGGTGCAGCTGGTCTCTGCAATCTCAATATACTGAGCAGCATTAGTGCCATGAATAGCCTTATAAGTAACAGCGCAAATAGCAGCTTAAGCAATAGTAGCGTCGGCGGCGGCATTAGTAATAACATTACGAGTGGTGGTAATGGCAATGGTAGTGCTGGCAATGGTGGTTCAGGACACCCTTGTCCGGTTTGTGGACGTGTTTATAAGCTGAAATCATCATTGCGTAATCATCAAAAATGGGAATGTGGCAAGGAGCCACAATTTCAATGTCCATTTTGTGTATATCGTGCCAAGCAAAAAATGCATATTGGACGTCATATGGAACGTATGCATAAGGAGAAATTTATAAAGCTTGAAGATTTAAAAAGTTTCACTGGTAGCGGTGGTGAAGAAGCAGCAACAGCTGCTGTTGCTGCAGCGGCTGCAGCAGCAGCAAATGCATTGGCTGCGACAACAGATTTGCGACAGCATTTCTCGTAGAAGAAGAACAACAATAGCAACAACAAAAACAACTACCACTACAATATAAATAAAATACTATTTTCCAATAGCGTGTAAAAGTGTACACAAAAAACAAAACAAACAAAAAAAAAATCAAGTGAACAGTCATTAATGAAAATCAGGGATATATAAAAAATAACACATAGAGAGAAAGAGAGAGAGAACATAGTACATTGATTGTACAATGAGTTCAATTTTATATAATATTTACATAAGTTTGAGGTTATGTGTTGACATTAAAAAAATATATACATATATATATATATTATAATAATAATGTATGTCAACATTAAGTCAGTCAGACAGACGTTCACACGCTCGGGGGTTTCTTATTAGAACATGGAATCAGTGTGCCAAAATACTATTACAGAAACTTTAAAAAAAAAAAAAAGAAACAAAAAAAATTAGAATTTTAAGTCAAACACCAACCAACGCGTGCTTCAAAATTTATAAACTATTTTTTTTTCGTCACTTTTGTGAAAATTTAGTAAAGCGTTGCAGACAATTTGTTGTAAAGCACAAAATAAGCCATTTCAATTTGTTTAATTTTTGTTATTAATTTTTTAAAACACAAAAAAAAAAAAACGCAACATAACTTTTTTTCAAGTTATTTTCTTTTTTTTTAATTTAAATAAGAATTGTATTTTACCATTCCAAATTTTTTGCTAAATTATTCAAAAAAAAAAAAAAAAAAAAAGGAAAAAGTGATAATTTATTAAATAATATATATTATATATTTTCTTTAAATCAGTTAAACAATTCCAATTGCACATAAAACATTCCGCAAAAATAAAAAGACAAACTTCTTTAATTATTTAATTTTAAGCATTTTGCAAACCAATTAGTACACCTCAGTGAATACAAATATATACAAAAGAGAAAGCTTTTTTAAACTCAGCAGTTAATATATAAGCAATTTGGAAAGCAATATACAAAGGAGCTGCAGCAATTTGTGTTAGGTTTATAGAGAGTAAAAAATAATTATTCAATTAAAATCCAACAACATTTAAGTTAAAATACGATATAACCGTTTACCTCAGACTTGTTTATTAGCCAAGTGGATATTAACGATAAATATAAGCTGAAAAAAAGAAATGAAAAAGGAAAAATTAAATTCCAATATAGTTCAACAATTAAATAGTTTTAAGTGTAAAGTGCGCATTCCAACAAAAAAAAAAAAAATAAATAAATAAAAAAAAAGACAAAATATTAATATATACGAAGTGTGTTATAAAGCGAACATAATATACACAAAAACAAAAAAAAAAATAATATATGAAGACATAAAAGTGCCTTTTTAATTACGATAATATTTTTTTAAAATTAGTCACAAGGAATTTATATTTAAAAAAAAAAAAAAAAACAGTGCTAAATTAAATTTAAAAAAAAAAAACTTTTAAAGTTTCAAAATATCTTTAAAAAAAAATGCTACAAATTCTAAACATCATATATATATATATAAATTTTTTTTATTATAATGCAAGCCATATAAAATGTATCATTTATTTACATTTAATTAAGTTAAACTTTAAGTTGAATTTAAGTCGCAAATGAGATGTGTCAAAAGCAAAATAAGAAACGAAAAACAAGACAAAACTCTCAGGTACTTAGTTTGTGTTTTATTGTATTTCTTTCGCAACAATTATTTATTTCAACTTTTTTTTTAATTTAGTATTTTTTTGATAAAAAAAAAATAACATTTTATATACAGGTTTTTTTTTTTTTTTGTTAGCAGAAGCTGAGCTTCATAATAAATAGTTTCAGAATACAGCACAATACAAATACAAAACACAAAAACAGGCACAAAAAAACATAAACAAACAAAAAAATTAAATAATGATAATATAAAACGTCACATAATATTATGTATTTATTTTTTTATATATACATAAATATATAGTTAAGTTAGTAAATGAAATTTTTTTTCATAATTAATAAGCTTAAAAAAAACCTCAAACAGCAAACAATTTATGCAACATATTACATTCCAATATTTAAATTTGATTTTATAAGCAGTTTAAGCTTTAAAATAAATAGTTTTAAATAAAAATAAGAAATACATACAAAATAGACAGTGGAAAATTAGTTAAACTAAATTTTCAATATAAAATATTATATAGTTAAATTTTGAAAATCTCGAATGCAACATTTGTAAGCTAATAAAATTTCATTTTATACAATACGATTTGTTCAATATTAAATTTAAAATTTTTTATATACATAGTATTTACAAAAAAAAAAAATTAAATTTTCTTTAAGAAAATATTTGAAAAAAAAATTATAAATGTTATAAAGTTATTTGGTGATGGGCTTAAAGTAACAAAAGTTTTCTTTTATAAAATGTGAAGAAAAAAATTCAACAAATTTTAAATTTAAACTATAAAACAAAAACAAAAAATTTAAGCAATATTTATTCAAAATTTGAAACAAAAAATTCTACAATCGGTTCTTCTAAGGTTTTTAAAATCTATAAAAATAATTAATATTTCGGCTACAATTTTGTACAACAAAAAAGTAAAACGAAAACTTAAAAAAATAAAAAAACTATAAAATATATAAAAACTTTATTTTAACAATGCAACTTGTTAGAAAATTCAATAAAAATAATAATAAACTTAACAACACAAATACTCATTACGAATAGTTTAAATAAAATTTTCTTAGATGTTAATTATTTTTTTATTATTATCTATATATAAACAAACAACAAAAAAAAAATATATGTATATAAAATATATATTTTTTGATGCATATGTAAACTATTTTGTAAAATAAAATAAACATACTTGTGAAATTTATGTGAAAAATTCTTTTAATAGTTTAACTAATTAAAATAGGGTTACATAAATAATTCAAAAATATTTTATTATTTTTTTTTTAGTACACTTGCTACGCAAACACCTTTATTGTTTTTTATATATATTATGGTAGTGTATTATTTTCTGTTTTTTTTATAATGTAAGTATATAAAAAAATTATTTTTTTAATTTATTTTTTTTTATGATTTAAGTTAATATTAATTTTTAATTTTTACATAAATATTTTATTTTTTTTTATTAATAATTTGAATAAAAATTTATAATGCGCAAAATAAAAAAAATATTATAAATAAAAAAAGTTAAAAAAAAAAAACCACAACAAAATTCTAAAAAGTGTAATAGTGAGTTTAGTTTATACGTAAGATAAAATGAAAACAAAAATTACTTATATATATTATATAAAATATTTAATTTGTTATATATATTTATTGCTTTTGCAGACATAAATGCTCAAGACTCCTCCTTACCACAGGCTGAATCTCGTATACGTGTACGTAATTGGTTAATGCTGGCCGATCAATCAGTTATAGCACGCACTAATACTGATGATAAAGGTATTTATGGTAGTAAACCTAAAAAAAAAAAATGTTAATTTTTATTTATTTTTTAATTTTTTTATTATATATAATTTAAGTATGTATTTATTTTGTTTTATTATATTTATAAACGTTATTTATTTTCTTATATTATTTCTTTTTTGCAGTTTTCTTTTCAAAATACTTATATATGTAGACTACCTGAGACTTTAACTACCACACTTTAGGCGAAAGCTTAAAAAAACACACATTTTGCTTTTGTTTTTAAATAATTTTTTTTTTTTGTTTCAATTAAATTTCTTTTTTTTTTAATGCTTTATTGAAACTTTATGCCAAAATTATTGTTATTAAATTTAACTAACTTTAAATTTTTTAAATTTCTCTTTTCACGCTAAACCCAAATAAAATAAAAAAAATAAATAATGCTAACAAAAAACTAACTTTATCAAAAACAAAAAAAAAAATAAATAATAATTAAAAAAGTTAAACTAACCAAAAGTCAAAACATAAATAATGCCACTATACAAACTAACACTATGTCCAAGAATACCACCACCAATACCAACAACAACGCCAATGCAAGCAACAAAAACAACAATCAACAATCTAGCAGCGGCACAATTCGTAATGCAAGCAACTTGGCTGTTATCGATTCAAAAGCGCAAACTGTAACACGCATTGGCAGCATTGGACGCACTACAATTGCATGTATTACACCTGGTAATGGTAATAATTGTAATCTTTTGAATAATGGCAGCATGAATGCAGTTTCCGCTGCAGCATTAGCAGCAGCCGGCGTTGAATTGGACAGCATTGATGAGAATACAACTGAAGTTATTGTAAAAATTGAAAATCAAGAAAGTAACTCATTGAATGGTGACGTTGCTGAGGATATTGTATGTAATGCTGCGACCGAAGATGACAACACATTTGATTATGATTTAAAATTATCAAGTCCAGTGTCATGGAGTTATGATTGTGTTAAAATTGAAGATGAAGAATTTGAAGATGTTGCATCGACTGAAATAGATAATATGGAAGATGATGATGATTTGTTGACAACGGCTGCAGCAACTACTAAACATGCTGAAGGTAAACAAAATCGTGGTAATGGCAATAATGCTGCTGCTGGTGGTGCTGGTGTACGTAAAATTGTGTTGAGCACACAACAACAAAAATTGCTACTAGAACAACAACAACATTTGCAACATTTACAATTACAACCGACACCAGCATTGCAAATCAAATTACCAACAATACCGGCAACAATAACAACAATTAGTGCACCAAATGCAACAACAAGCAGCGGAGGCAGTGTTATGGGTGGTGCTGCGGCTGCTGCTGCTGCTGAACAATCAATGAGTGGTTTTAATAATGGTAGCAGTGACTTTCAATCAACATTATCCGATGATAAACGTTATCGTATAATGGTACAGAATCAACGCATGCGCAAAGAATCACTTGAACATTCCGAAGATATGATCTATAATGCTGATATTGAGAAACCATGGGTTTGTCGCAATTGTAATCGTACCTACAAATGGAAGAACAGTCTGAAATGTCATCTAAAGAATGAATGCGGTCTGCCGCCACGTTATTTCTGTAATAAAATGTGCGGCTATGCAACCAATGTGCATAGTAATCTGAAACGTCATTTGAATACGAAATGCCGTGATCGTGAGAAGGAGAAGGAAGATGAGAAAAAATCGAATACTACATATACGCTGGTATTCCAAAAGGAATAGAAAAACAACAACACAAAAGAAAAAACATTAAAATAAAAAAAAAAAAAAAAAAAAATCCAAAAGCTTATGTCCAAAACGAAAACAATCCGAGCAAAAAAAATTACATAATTTTTTTTTTTTCAATTTTCTTATTATTATTTTTTTTTTTGCATGAAAAATGCACGTAATGAATTTTTTTTTTTTCTAAAACAACCGAAATAAATTCCTTTGAGAGCTATGCTGCTAAAACATGCATATTAATATTATTAATCTTTTTCAAACTACTCTGCTTGAATAGTTTAATAAATTATAAATTTCGTGAAGCAATATAAATGTTTAAGCTATTTCTTGAAAAAAAAAAGTTTTAAGTAAATTGTTAGCGCCTGCTACCTTTACTCAAAAATTTTAAACATTTCAAAATAGTTTTTAGCTACATATTGCTGTATTTAAATTAATATTTTTAAAAAAAATGTATATTTTCAATGCTCGGATAGTTCTCTGAAACGCTATGCTAGTCAGTCAATAAGCCAATTTGGCTTGAGTATTATATTTAAAAGCAAACAAAAAAGAGAAAAAATACATATAAACAAATTATTTTAAATTTGTTAATTCTGAACTGAACAATGGAAACTTTTTTTTAGTCTCTCATAGATTTATAATTAAAAAAAAAAAATAATATTTGTTTTTGTTTACGTTATTTTTTATTTTGTTTTTATTATTTAAATATTTTTTTAAAATAAAACATTTTTAAGGATATTAATGCGTTTTGCAGCAAGACAGCTATACAAAAAGAAATTATAGCCACATTAAAAAATCTATAAATTGAGTAAACAAAAAAAAAAAAAAAAAAAACCAAGTATATTTAATTAGTTTAATTAAACTAAATTAATTTTAATTAATGTTGAATGTTTTTTTTATATATAAAATAAATTTCTCAAAAATAAAATCCAGCAACTAGTCATAGCAGAATAAAAAAAAAGTATGCTATAAAAATTTAAATTTACAAACTTTAAATACTTTAAATAATATAAAAAAAAAAAAAAAAAGAAACAAAAAACTACTAGTCGAAATGAACAAAAAAATAAAAGGAATGAAAATAAAAACAAATGGATATGTGTAATAAAATTGATAATTAGTAGAAAATTCTATATATAATATAAATTAACTACAAAAAAAAATTTCTTTAAAAAATATATTTATAATTTTTAAGCTTTTCATGTATTTATTTAATTATGTATTTAAACAAAATTTCGAATATCACTATTCTTTGTATGTGCAACTTAAAAATATATATATATAAATATTAAATTATATATAGCACACCTCATTAGAAAATAATGTAAAATGAACCTAATTAAAAAAAAAAAAAAAAAATGAATACAGTAAACAATTGCAAACAGCTGCATACTTTTATGTAAAAATCGAAATTATTTGTGTAAAACCATAAAATTTAAAACACACACACAAAACAAACAAAGAAAAAAATCAATAAATACATTTAATTAATTGTAATGAGCATACGAAATTTATAAGAATGTATTTAAAAAATAATTATAAATATAAATATTAAAATACAAAATCACCTACATACATGCAAAAATTAATTCAATAAAAACTGAATTTTCAAAATATAAAACAAAATTTAAAGCATCAAAATTTATTTATTTTATAGGATATGAAAAAAAAAAAAAAAAACAAAGCAGAATAGAAACAATATTTCACATTATCAACTTGTTTCACATTTCGCTCATGTCTTCATACTTTTTTTTTCAGCATTTAAAATATTTTTTGTAGCATATATATTTTTTTTTTTAAGAACTTACACTAATCAGTTTTTTCTTTCAGGTGATGTTGATGATGATGATGATGCTGTACCTCATCGCTGTGCCACAACCATTCATGGATACAACACAGTTTTGGGTCTCTCATATTCATCTCTTTCTTCTCTACTCAGTGTGTAGTAGTACTTAAAATTGTTTGCATGCTCTAGAATACCAACATAAAAAAAAAAATTATAAATTTCTACAAACTACCTTTCCTTTATACATATATTATCCTATATATATATAAAACTATATACTACATATTTACATATATGTATGTATATAGCAGTGATCAAGTTCGGCAAACAACAACAACACAGTCGTCGCCGCAAATACCAACAGCGTTACTTTTCTCTATACAACTAGTCTATATAAACTAATAATGTATTTTTATTAATTAATAGATTTGTAGTTTGGTTTTCATTTGATTTATTTAATTTTGTATTGTTGAAGGTTAAGTTAAAAAAAAAAAAAAAAAAAAAAAAAAAAAAGTAAAAAAAAAAAATTTCTTTCTCTACTCTATTCTTATATAAATATATATTTTTTTATATACATAGCTTTGAATAGTTTATGCTTTTATATATGAAAATCAATTTGAAAAAAAAAATATTTTTTTTTAAATATTTGTATTTTTTTTTATCGTATAAATTTTGTATGTAATTTAGCTTTTTTAATCAAACATTTTTTTTTAACGCTCTATCAAACTTTTAAATAATTGTTTACTTTTCAAGTATTTTTTTTTTATTTATTTTGACCAGTTTCACAGTGCATTAAATACGATTTAATTTTTTTTTTTTTTCATTTATAGTGTTATATAAAAAAAAAAAAACTTAAAAGTAAACCGCGTTTAACTAAGGCTTGTGAGACTAGTCTTTTTTATTTTAGAGTAAATATTTTGTTTATTTATTTTATCGAATATTCAAAAAAATTAGTTTAAAATTTAAACACAAATCTGTTCTGGTTTTCATTTTCTACAAATTTTGTAACGTTTTTAAATCGTGTTAAGTTTAAAATAATATTAGTTTTTGTCACAGCTTTGATAGTAATATTAAACATTTTTTCAACAAGTTCACTTTCGCACAGTTTGTATGAAAAGGAAAACCAGAACATGCCAGCATACATATGTATTTTCGTTTAATTTAATAAAAAAACAAAATATAACAAACTTTAAATGAGCTAATGCCAACATGTAATATCAAATTTAAACTATATTAAAAGTAATCCAAAAAATTACTGTGTAGTCTAGTATTTTGTAATTGCATGCGTATATATACATATATTTTTTTACTTAGGCATTTTAGTTATTATTTTAATTGGTACATTTTTTATTTATTTTTATTATAAATGATTTTGAAAAGATGCAGTGCTTCTTTTAATTCATAAAAAAAAAAAAAAATTAAATTAAAAAATCTTCTATGTGTCACTAACATTAAAAATTCAGTTTATTTGCTAATATTTTATTTTAAATGTTATCTAATTCATATGCTGATATTAATAATAATAGCTATTTAGAAATTTGTATTTCAATAGTTGTTATATGATACACATAAACATAAAATCGTATATTTATATATAAATGTATTTAATATTTAAAAAAAAAAAAAAACAAAAAATTAAATCAAAATTACTTTTCAGCTTAATTACACATACTCACACAAACACACTCATACAAATATATATACATATATATAAAAACTTCTTATGCACCATATTCACTAAAACCCAAAATAAAAATATAAAACCGAGCAATTAAAAATATTTTTTAAAAAATCGGTAAAAGTACCACAAAAAAAAAAAAAATCGTTCCAAATCAAAGAATATAAAAAGTTTAACATGTTCATCACATATGCGAAACGATTTCCGAAATACACACACACACCACTCAATCATGGTAATAATTATAAAATATATTTTTTTAATTTATTTTTTTCTTTCACTTTATTGTTTCAATATAACTTCTTTAACTTTTGTGTTATACATATATATATTTATTTATTTATGCGAAAAATGAACATGTACATTTTAAAAGAATATATATAGTTCATTTTTTTTATTTCTTCTTTCTCGAAGTAATTCGGGTTTTTTCTATATTCTAAACTTTTGATTTTGTATTTTTTTTAAAATGAAACAATGCAATAGTTAATATTTTAATTAATTTTATTTTTATATATATTAACAAATTAGTAATTTATTTAATTTATTTGTTTTCTTTTTGTTTATTACATAAGGTCTAACGCAAACAGCCAATGTAACAAGTGTAGCAACGCAACGACGTATCAGCATACGTGGTGCAACTGCGCTAAAGACAAGTCCAATAACAAGTCCAATCAGCACCACACCAAATGTAGGCGTTATTAAGTATGAACCAGGACTTGGACTTGGACTTGATGAAAATGAGCATGAGCAACATATGAGCGCTATTATTGGCACAACACGACATCAACAGCATATATCACAACAACAACAACAGCAACAACATCATGATCCTCATCAACAACAGCAGCAGCAGCAACATCATTCCAATGTCAGAATAAAGAAACATGAGGAACGAGAAATTGCTGATGATGATGAATATATTGATGATGATGATGACGATAATATTGATGATGATGATGATGAAGACAATATGCAACCATGTGATTTGCGTTTAAACATCGATCTCGCCAAAATACTGCAGCCTGCATTAGCAATAGTTGCAGCACAACAATCCTCAGGTATGCCTACGCAGCAAGCAACTAAATTGCAACAAGCGATAACCCACCATCAACAGCAACAACAGCAGCAGCAGCAGTCAGCAGCATCAATTAGCGTTACTAAATTTTACACAACCAACAACGACACAACACGTTGGCGCTGGAGTACGTCCTACTACACCTAAACGACGTTTTAGCGTAAGTAGTGGTAGTGGTATTGTTGCCGCAGTAGCACCGCTAGTTGCAACAGGTGGTGCAATTGTTACTTCACCTAGTAGTAGTGCTGCTGCAGTAGCTATTGCAGCTGCAGCTGCTGCAGCACATGCTGCTGCTGCTAATAACTCAAGTGCCTCAACAAGTGCTGTCGGGGGGCGGGGTCGGTGGTGGTAATGGCGCATCGACCTCAGCTGCTGCAGCAGCAGCAGCCGCAGCAGCTGCTTTTAGTGGTAGTAATGCTACTACACCGACTAATGCCTTTGCTGCTGGCAGTGGCAGTGCTGCCAACGCTGCTGCCGCCGCTGCTGCTGTAGGTGGCGTTGGTGGTGCTGTTGCACCATGGGGCGGCGCGTACACTTGCGATCGCTGTGGCAACTCATATGCACGTCCGCACAGTCTTAATAGGCATGTACGTTTCGAATGTGGCGTTGAGCCAAAATTTGAATGTCCCATTTGTCACAAGAAATCAAAGCACAAACATAATCTCGTGTTGCACATGCGCACACACCAACATCGATGATACAATCGATGACGTCAGTCGGCACATATTAGCTACGTGCTAGCGTCATCGTCGTTGTGCGCAGGGTCCTTGCTGCTGTTATTGTCCTCGTCCGCTTAGAAGAAATTCAAAGTAGAATTGTAATAGAACAAAAAAGAAAAAGGGTTAGCTTCTTTCTTTTTTTTTTTTAAATTTAATTTTCTTTCAGCACGAATGTGATGAGTTTCTTACTATCATATTTTTTATTTCTTTTACTTTGTTGTGTTGGTTATCTCGAGAAGAAGAAGAAGGAGAAGAAGAAAAGTTTTAGCAATTTTCCAAATGATCTTGAAACTTATAGTCGTTTTTTTTTTTAATAATAATAATAATAATATTACATATAATGTTACATATATGCATATACAATACATATATATATTTTAATAACTTTTTAAATTGCTACTGAACAAAACTCAAATGAAACATAGTTTTATATAATTTGAGTTTAGTTCTTTCAAGTACTATTTTTTTCCCTGCTTATATGCCGATATAATTATTTCTGTGACTAATTGGCAGCCGTATAGGAAAAAAGGTTTAAGTGTTTATTTTTTTTTTTTTTTTATTATAAAAAAATTATCTAAAGCATAGCAAGCAGCGCGTGAGAGAAAAGCAGAGCAATTGCGATTTTTTTTTATCTTTTGCAAACAAAAATAAATAAATTTGTATTTTTTTTTTTTTTTGTTTTTATTCAAAATTTTATTTTTTCTTAACTTATATATTTTTTTTAACTTATTACTAACATTCATAAGAAATATTACGCGCAATGATCTCAACTTTTGTTCTAAACAAAAAAAAAAAAAAAAAACTAATAAAAGTAAATATGCATTTGTGTAAAGAAAAAAAATATAAAAATGGAAAAAAACAGAATAAACAAAAAAGTTAGCAACAAACGCAAACATTCACATTAAATTTAGTGAACTTTTTAAGCGTATTTTATTTATTGATTGATATTGTATATAAAGCAAAAATGAAAAAAAAATAATGATAATAATACAAAATAATATAAAAGAAATAACTTAAATGACTAAAAAAATATAGTGAAGCAAATGAAATATTAATTTCAAATAGAATTGCATTCAATCGGCGAAAAAAAAAAAACGATAAGGACTTTTGAATAGGTCTCTCACGTGCTTAAAAAAATAGAAAACGTATGAATTTGTAAAATATTTTTTGTGGTGATAAACAAAAAACGAAAAGAAATACAAAAAATTGTTCTAAAAAAAAATTGTAAATCAAATCGTTAGTTTTTAGAATTCATTTTTTATTAAGTATAGCAACAACAAAGTGTCAGTCAGTTGTAGACAATAGATAAAATAAGTAATATACTCGTTAAAAAAAAAAAAAAAAACAAAATGTAAGTAAATGTAACAAAAACTCAATAGAAAGTCTTAAACAACACGTCTTAACACGATATACACAAATAGCGTGCAGGTTGCCACTACTTGCAGCTTGTGAAAATTCAAACGAAAAAAAAAAAACTTAAAAAAGTGTATGAAAGTTTTTTTTTGAATTTTACTTGTGTAAGAAAAATTCAATTGCGCATAAAATCTTTGAGGTGGCAACTTGCAAGATTACTCCTCTAAAAATTCGTCGAAAATATTTATCATTTTAAATCAAACGTGACAACAATATTCAATTTACCATAGTATAGTGCTTTTAACTCGGAAGTTGTAGTATCTATAAAATTGAACTTTTAATAAACTACTCTGGTTCTGTTCAGACTTTTCCAAAAACTTGAATTGAAACAATTATCAACTTAATATAAAACTACAGTATGTTTGTCTGTCCGCACTATTTTTTTTATGTGAAGAATTTCTCTTGCATATACCGAATAGTTATTCGGGTCATATCTACAAATTCAATGAAAATACAGACACACTAAAGAGTTTCACATATATCGAAAAAGTTGTTGAGCGTTTGTTTCAGATGATTTATATAAACGGCCGCGCCCACATTTTCGAAATCACGATCTTTCAAAATCGCAAGTTTCAAAGTGTTTAGTTTTTTTTTTGTCGCGATACAAAATTGTTGCCATTTGGATTTAAAAAAATTTTGTATTAAAAAGTAAAATATTTGTGATTTCGAAAATGGCAGCACTACCGATTAAACTTTAGTGCAATATTTAAACATTTTATTCGTTAGCACCTTTTTTTTTCAAACTATTTTGTACAGTTATTTTAGCTCTTTTTGTGCATTAATTAAAAGAAAAATAAAAAAAACGACAATAGGTCGTATTCCCGTTTTTACATTCGAGAGAATTTTTAGAAAAATGACGCCTCTAGATAAAAAAATTTAAAAAAATTTACATACTCAAAATTCTTTCGACATAAAAAACTGGGAAAGTCAAAATAAATATTTAAGTTCATGTAGTGAAAAAAAATGCAACTCTAAAGTTTTTTTTTGTTTTTTTTTTTTTTAATTTTTTTAATTTTTGCAATTTGGTTTTAAATTCTTTTATTTTGTTTTTACAACTAGAAGCACACTACTTTGACTGAGAAATGAAGTAAAATTGACAAAAAAAATAATGTTCCATGGCGTTGCAAAATTTAGACAAATCAAATAGCTGCGCATATGTGATAAATAAATCCGTCCACTTTTAAGACAGAAAAAAAATGGAATAAAAACAACAAATAAACAAATACACACACACTAAAGTTCCATACTCCAATTAACTTAATTTTATATGTAAAAGAAAAAAATCACACAAATTAAAAATAATAATAAAATAAAAAACGTTTAGTTAATAGTAGCAACTCAACGATCTCTTAAAAAAGGAAACTGAAAATTTTTAGCTTGCTCATTCCAAAAAAAAAAAAAGCTCTATTAAAACTAGACCAATTTGTATGAAAAAATTGCACAATAAATCCGATTTTTTTAATTTATATATTTGCTTGCTAATAAACACTCACACAGCAAAAAAAAAAAAAAAAAAAAAAAATTTGTGCAAGAATTATTATTTAAAACATGTAAATATTTGTATAAAAAGCTCTAGACATGATATGTGATATCAAAAAAAAAAAAAAAATTAAATAATAATGCAAAAACAAAACATATAGAAACTAAATCGTTAATTTCTTAAGGACGGAAAATTAAAAAAAAAAAAAAAATTAACTAGTGCATAACAAGTCAATGTAGTGTGCTTCTTAAAAAAAAAAATAATTTTTTTCGGTTTGTTTTTTTTTTTTTTGTATAAATTTTGTGATTTCAATAGATTTTTTTGTG
Organism: Leucophenga varia; assembly: GCA_018903435.1. Classification (NCBI taxonomy): domain Eukaryota; kingdom Metazoa; phylum Arthropoda; class Insecta; order Diptera; family Drosophilidae; genus Leucophenga; species Leucophenga varia. The sequence continues at coordinate 3,165,337 of JAEIFJ010000935.1, read as the reverse complement.
AATTAAATTCATAAAAAAACAAAAACTCAAAACAACATAGTTGGTAAAAAAGCTTTCTTAAATGAATTCTATAATTAAAATTTATTTTTAAAATAAATATATACTAGAACGAAAAATAAACTACATTCAAACATACAAAAGAAAAGGATAAAAACAAATTGTTGTTGTGTGCGTGTGTGTATATATAAAGATATATGTGTACGATGTAAGCAAAAGTGAGCAACTCGCAAAAAAATAAGAAAAGTCAAAGTCATCAAGTTTTTGAGTAAAAATTGGAATGTGATATAAAGAATATAGTCCTCGTTATAATTTAAATAACATATAAACAAGTTAATTAAAGTTTTAAACTAAAAATTATAACATATAAAAAAAAAATTGTTTTTGTTTAATTTAATTTTTGTTTTTCTTATTTTCAAAAAAAAAAAAAAAAAATTATTTCAAGCTCTCCACACATTTTGAAATCCATAAAAAATTATTTTATTATTTATAATTATAAAAAAAGTTTTTAAATAACTTTTCTAAATTTAAATTAAAAAAAAAAAAAAAAAAGAAATTACGAAAGTACGAAATAAAAAATTATCTAGTTGTTATAACGTTTTAAATGTTTCCAATTTACTTATATGTAAAATCTTTCGGTTTCCCTCTCAAATTTTTTTACAGAATAAGAACAGCTGTGTTCTCAATTTCATTTTCGAACGAAAAAATTCGGTTTTACTGAAATAAATTAAATAATCGTACTTTCGTTTTCTTTTTTTTTTTTTTTTTTTAAAAAAAAATTTTTTGTTTTGTTAATTGTTTGTGCCTCTCTCAGCAAATGTGATAAATTTTGTTAAATAAAAAAATGTTTAAATATTTATAGTTGAAAAGAAAAAAAAAGTGGCGCAAATTTTTAACATTTCCAAAAAATTAAAAAAAAAAAAAAAAAATTTAAATGTTTAAAAAAAAATAATAAGAAAAATAACACACATTAAAATTATTACAAAGAACAATTTTAAACAAAAAGCTTAAAAAAAAAACAAAATTCTTTCGTTATGTATTTTAATATAAAAAAAATTCGGTTGGTCAGTATTCAAAAAATTGCAATGAAAATATGATCTTGTACAATGCTTTTGTTTTCTGTAAGAAAAAAAATTCAAAATTTAAAGTTGTCTAAATTTTTTTGATTGGCAATTTAATTTCTTTTTTTTTTTTATTTGATTTGTTTGTATTTAATTAATTAATTGTGCGCTAGTCAGGTATAGTTGCATTAAATGCTTTTTTGTTGTTTTTTAATTGTTTAAATATCTTTAATTAAATACTTATATAAATTTGTTTTGTTTTATTCAAAAATTTATATATTTATAATTTCAAACAATAGCTTTTATATATTATAATTATGTACCTACATTAAGTATACAAAATATTAATCTAGGCCAATAAATGTGTATAATATTTGTATGTATGTATCTATCTCTAATTTATAATTTTTTTCTCTATTAAGGTTGTGGTTATTTTTTAATGTAAACAAAAAAAACAAAACAAAAAAATACTTATCTCTTATATCTTTTTTGTATATTTTATATTTAAAACAATAACGAAAAAGTGTAAAACAAAAAAAACTTTAATTTTATAATTTATCAACAGCGCATGTGATCGATTCGAAATAGTTGGTTTTTCTTTTGTAAAGTTTGTGAAAATATTTTGTAACGGCATAAAAACAAAACAAAAAGATAAAATTAATTTTCCAAACTTTTTGAAGAATATAATTTCGAGTCACAAATTTAAAAAAAAAATGAGTAAAAAATGTAAGGCAAAGAAGAGCATGTGATAAATTTTAAATATACTTATAAATATATATATTATAATTTAAGCAAAAAGTTTAAAATTTTTAAATAAAATAAAAGAAAGATCTAACTAAATTACCGAAACACAAAACATATACGCATATATAGTTTATTAAAAATAATACAACATTTAATAAAACAAAAAATATAATTTTTTTCAATTCAATAAAAAAAAAAAAAAAAAAAATGCTGTCACATATTTAATTATAAAATGTTTTACTTAAAAATTTCAAAAAAAAAAAATTAATTTTGTTTTATAATATTATTTAAAGCTATAATTTGGTTAAAATCTTAACACATTTATATAATTTTTAACCTAAGCTATATGCTCCTTACCTCTTAAACACATTTTAACACCGAAATACACAATTTGCGTAGATATCAACATTTATATATATAAAAATAAAAAACACTATTTTTCGATAAACTCTACTAACAAATTATTAAGTAGCTTAAATGTTAAAAAAAAATAAGTAAATAAATTACTACGTATATTTTGAATAAACAAAAACATCAAAAACAACAGACATAATTTTCAAACTACAAAACACACTTTAAATTTTTCGTAAACAAGGAGCTGTGAAAGTAAAAAAAAAATTGTTTATACCTACATATATATAAATATGTATAAACAATTTATAAATATACATACATATTTATTTATCTATATATGTGTATAACATAAAGTCGATGTGATTAATTGTGATTGTTATAAGGAATGAAATATATAAAAAATATATATAACGCGTAGGCATGAGGAACGAAAGCATATGTAAAAAAAAAAGAAGCGGATAAACAAAACTAAAAAATTTCTATTAAATTTTTTTTTTCGGTTCTAGTAAAAAAAATTCTATGCTTTATTACTTTTTGTTATTATAATTTAAATTTCATTTAAAGCAATATTTTGCTTTTTTTATTTTAAAAAAGAAATTATTTAATTTTACGCCTAATAAGTTGAGTAATTTAGCAAACAAAAATATTAATATGCTTTTTTACCTCTGAAAAGTAAAAAAAAAAATTTAAAAAAATAATACTGAAAATATATAAACAAGCACACAAAAAAAAACTAGACTTAAGCAACTCATGTACCGTTATATGTGAAAAAAATATAAAATATTTTTAAATAAATATTTGGCACTCATAGGAAAAATAAAAAAATCTTTGTAAAAGAACAGCAGCAAAAATTAAGTAGTTACATATATGCATAATAAATTAAATCGAAATTCTAAGAAAAAAAATATTTTTGTAAGTTTTATGCAGCGTAAAACAATAAAAAAAATATATATAATATATTACAAACTATGAACAACAATACAATAAAAAATAAAAAAAAAACTAAACAAAATAAAAATAAAAAATTGTTTGGGACTTCGGTTAAAAAAAAATAATTATTGTTGTAAAAAAAAAAAAAAAAAAAAAAAAAAAAGAAAACAAAAAAAAAATATTCTAACGCACTCAATTTTACAGCTATAAAAAAAAAAAAAAACAAAAAAAAGTTTTAAGTTTTACATTATACATAAATAAAATATTTAGATAATTGTTGAAAAATAAATAAAATAAAATAATAAAATTAAAAATATTATTATGAGAATTTGTTATATTTCTAAAATAAAAAAATGTGTGCTTAAAAAAATAAATATGTTAACAAAAAAAAACAAAAATAAATTTTAGTAAATAAAAAATAATTATTGAATTTTAATAACACGGAACACAATTGTAACTAAAGCCTTAAAATTTGTGAAACAAATTTATAATTATATATATAAAAATATATATATAATAAATTTCAATTGTAATAGTCAACATAATGAAAATAAAAATTTATATTTTATTGTTATATAAGTATGGAAAACAAATTAAAGAATTAAAAATAAAAAATAAATTAAAACGAAAAAAATAATAAAATAAAAATTATATATGTTGTTTTTTTTTTAAATATATTTAAACGCGTAAGTTATTTTTATATTTAAATAATTATTAATATTTTATTTAGTTGTTTTCCCTAATTTAATTAAATGACTTAAACTAATATGCATCTCTTTCTAGGTTACAATGCAACAGTTTGCGCGATGACAACAACAAATGCCAGCTAAGAGCGCTAATAGCCAAAAAAGAAAAAAAATCACAACGGATGCAGCATTATTTGTTTAGAAAATTGTATTTATTAGTAAAAAAAAAAATGCAAAAATATAACTGAACTATATAACCACACATAATTTGTAGTTTTAAGCACTTTTGCTCAGGCGCTTATCAATATTTTTACAAACATATTTATTAATTTTTATGTTCTTGTACACGTCTATATTAATGTTGTTGTAAATAATATTTCATTATATAAAAAAATAATTACCATTTAAAATTTAGCTAGATACATGGCAACAATCATCAAATGCATCATCTACATTCAAAAAAAAAAAAAAAAACATATCTACATATTTATGTACAACTTATACATAAAATGAAAGCGGCTTAACTTTCAAACAAAAAAAAAAAATAAAATCTGTACATTTTTTTACCACAATGCGCTACTACGGGTTAAACAAATACGCAAATGGCTAATATACTACATAGCAGTTTTGGGCACAGATCAAATCAAATCATCTTGCATTTTTTTGTGTGGGTAGTTTAATTTAAGTTTTTTTTTATTTATTATATAATTTATTTTTAATATTAATATTTTTTGAATATTAATATTAATAATAAAAATATTTTTTTTTAATTATAATTTGTTTAACAATAATTTTTTAATTTAATTTATTTAATTTAATTTTTAAAATTTCCTTTAAAAAAATTATTTTTTATTTTTCTTTATTTCATTTTTTTTTTTTTTTACAACAATTAGATATATATCCTATACTTGGAAGTCTCTTGGGCGTTGATACCACAACAAGTAGCAATCATAATGAATACGGTTATGCCTATCTTAGCGGTAATGTTGCTAACGTAAAAACTAATAACAACAACACCAATTGCTCACGTGCTGCACATAATAATGCAAATGTTGCTGCTAATGATGATGGCACAACCAATGCTACTGGAGATTCTTTTATGCAATGTAAACATTGCCATCGTTATTATAAATCGCCACAAAAACTACAAGAACATGTACGCAAATATTGTCTCAAACAGAAAAAATATAAATGTGTTTCATGTGAATATCGTTCACGTCGCAAGGATCATGTTCTGAGACATGCTAAACGTAAACATTGTTTACTATATGAACGTGCCGCCGGTGTTGATGAAGAGCGTTTATATGTAATACGCAATGAAGATGAAATGAGCAATGATGAGCAACGTTTTGAAGTTGCTGGTGGTGACTATGATGCTGAAAATGTTGGCGGCGGTAGTAGTGGTGTTGGTGGTAGTGGATATCACCATGCTATTGATCCTACGGAACTTGGTGTTGATAGTGATGTAGCTGCTGCATTATGTGAATTTAATTTTGATTTAACTGGCAGAGATTTAACAATAACGGCTGTGCCAATGCTACAGGAAAGCGATGAAGATGATGATGATTATGATGATGATGGCGAATGAGTGCATTAAAATTTAAGAAATTGATATACATAACATATATATTTGATCTAATGAATTATATAGAATGAGAGGCATATTGTAAAGCATACCAAAACTATAATTTCTACTCTAAAGTAGCTACCTCCATAATATAAACATAAAATAAAGAAAGAGTCAGTTTAAATCACAAAAATTCTTCAAATTAAAATAGTTAAATGTGTGTTTGAAATATTACACATATAGTATTGTATATATGTGTGCGTGGCGCTTTTCACTTTCGTCATAGTTTTACGAAACCCAATTGCAAAAGCAAAATTTAAAATTTTATTGAATTTGAAAATTCATCAATTTCTTTTTTTTTTATGTCTCTGCAAATGCGTAATGCAATATTTTAATAATATGCATATACGAGTATGTATATTCAAGTAATACATACATACATAAATTCATAAAAAATCATATAAACGTCATACATTCCGTTAAAATTTTAAGTTTGTATATTTCTATTAGATCTGTTCTGATTTTTACTTTTGTTTGAAAGGCAATATAAACTTTGTTTAAATTAAAAATTAAAGTAAAATTTTATACGGATTGAATTCGAAAAGTTTTAAATGTCGAAGTTGAAAACCAGAATAGTGCTATATATATATATTTTTTTTTAATTATATTTGTTTTATTTTATGGGCATAGCACATATTTAAATACAATTATTTCTCAGTTTTTAAGTGTATAATGAATGTTCTAAAGATCTAATCTTATAAAAACAAATCGAATTCTTGCCACAAATAAAAAAAAAAACGCCTTGTAAAGGATTTCTTAATAGTCAAAATTTATTTGCTCAGTTTGAAATTGTATAGCTAAAGTTTATTTTTTTGTTTGTTAATTTTTGATTAAATATTAGTTTATTTTATACAGTTAATTATAATTTAAAGACTTTAAAAGCGCCATTAAATTGCCAATCTGTTTTATTTTGTATGCCTGTGTAAATGAAAAACAAAAATTTATTATTATATTTTGAAAATGTACTTTAATGTAAAATAAAAAAAAAATAAATTAAAAATAATTTTTTAAAACTGCACTTGTAATTAAAAAAAAAAAAAAATTATATAAAATACAAATCCAAACAGCAAACAAACTCAATGCACAACAACAACCACAACAACGTACACAACAGCAAAACGTGTTTAGACGTAAAAAAAAAAAAGAAAAACTCTTCTTTAATTACCAAAAAAAAAAAAAAAAATTACAATTTTTTTTTATTGTTCCAATCTTTCACATATTAATTAATGATTTTTTTTTATATTTTCTTCATATAGGCAACTCCGAAGGCTATTGGACCATTTTGGAAACTGTGCCATATTCCATTACAAGCACGCATCAGTCACAGCAACAGCAACAACATGTGACAACACATTTACCACAATTACAAACACAAACAGCAACAACAACAAACACAAATGGTACAAATAATGCAACTAATTTAATAGCAGCAGCAACAGTTGTCGTTGAATTACCGCCCGATGAACTTGGTAATCCTGGTGGAAATTTTCAATATACAATACCAGCATTAGCTAAAACGGCTAGTGTAACAATACCAACAACAACAACAGCAGGAGCAGTGCATAAGCAACAAGTTGGTACAACAATACAAATTATTAAGCAACAAACACAACAACCACAGCAACAACAACAGCAAACGCAACAACGTCAAATAACGTTGCAAACTTGCTTAGATGCAGCAGCACCACAGCAACAGCAGCAGCAACAGCAACGTCATGAATACATTAAAATTGATACTTCACGTTTAGAGGATAAAATGCTGCTACGTGATGTTGTACAATATGGTAGCGCAAATATAACATTAAATTCAGCTAACAATACAAACATACAAACAACTACAGCAACATCAGCAGTAGCAGCAGCCACTACCGCTACAATTGTTACACATCATCAACATCAACAACAACATCATGAGCCACAATTGTTATTGCCCGATGCTGATGAAACAGAACGTGAATTAGAATTGAGTGCAATTAAGAGTGATTTACTTGATGAGTCTGCAGATATAGTAACGCATAAAATACTTAATACACTGAATACACTTGATAGACCTGTGACTGTGACAAATACAAATACACAAACTTGCAACAGCGGTTACAGTCGTTTTCAGAAATTCGTTTGCAGCGTCTGTGGTAAATCGTATAAAATAAAAGGCTCATTGAAACGACACAAAAATTATGAATGCGGCGTTGAACCAACGCTCAAATGTTCATATTGTCCGCACAAATGCAAATATAAATCGGATTTACGAAAACATGTTACACAAAAGCATGCTGAAGTTATACAGAGCGATGATATGTTGGGCAATTAATTAAATAAAATAAGAACATATTTCAAAGAAACTAAGCTAAGTTGAATTTAGTAATCTTTTATGCTCATTCGCTAGAGCAAAACAGTCAAATATGAATTTGAAATTTTCCAAAGTTATTCCAAAAAATTTTACATGTTGTGCAAGCGACTAAAAGTATGAAAAATTTGTCTCACTTCTTTTGTATTTTTTTTTTATATTTTTTAAATGATCTCTAGAAAATATTATGCTAGTCTTTTTAAAATATAGTTTTTTTGTTAAAATAGTTTTTAAAATGTTACATTTTATGTATTAATTAAAAAAATAAATATTGTACAGTGTATTAGCATTAAGTAAAACAAAAATTATAAAGATATTGCATATTATAAAAGACAAAAAAAAAAAAAAATACTGTATACATGCACTTTGCGCAAACGTTTTTTTAGATAGTGCCGGGCTATTTCTCTTAAAGCCAATCTTTAAATGTTAATCTGGAAAATTTTCTTTTATGAGCTGCAATATTTGTATAGTTTTTTATATAACATAATATTCATATTCCAATATACTTAATTGTATTTAAATGTATACAAACCTTTGCTCAAATTACAATATAATAATTAAATGTTAAACAGTGCTTGTGCTCAATTTTACTTTTACAAAATTTTTTGAAAGGGTAAAATGTGTATTAAGATTTTTATTACATTAACTTTCAATTAAATTTTTTTGAAAAGTGAAATTGAGAAGAATACAAAAAAAAAAAATGATTTGTATACAATATAAAGACAACTTTTTAGTCTTATTTCCATTGCTCAATGTCAACAATATTTAAAAATACAAAACTAAATAGTTTACTGAAATAAATTCATTTAAACTACAATAAAAACATATACAGACATACTGTGCTCCCATTTTCGAAATGACTAAATCTTTTATAAAAGAAAAACAAAGCGTTAAAGAGTTTATCGCAAAATTTTTGAAACTTCCGAAATTGGCAGCACGTTAAAATAAATAAATAAAAATATTTATCGTATAACAAACTGAATTAAATTTTACCAAATCAGTATAAATTACAAATTAGATTAAAAAAAAAAATTACAAAAAAATTATTATGATATTAAGTTAAAAGACGCAAGGTGGTATAAAGTGGATCACTTGAAAGAGATGAAAAGCATAGCTGCAGCAAAATGTTGCCCAAAAAATAATAAATTTGTGGTTTAAAGCGTCAAATATAAAAGTATAAAACTTTCTAACCTTTAACGATTTAAAAAAAAACTTTTAAGTGTCTCACAACGCCCCAATTTATATTATACATACTTTAAGTGTATTATTAAATGTAATTAAATGTACATAACTTTTAAATAACACAAATATATTTATGTGTTTTCAATTAAAATATAATTCATAACTGAGCTTTTCTGATTTTTAATATACATATATGCAAAATGGTTTGTTAGAAAATTATTATATTCAATTTTTTTATTTAAAAAAAAATATTTTTTTCTAATATATTTTTCTCTTTTTCTACAGGTATGCCACGGCACTTGTGAAATCTAAGATGTACTGGTTTGCGCCATAAAAGTCTAGAACATTTTTTAATAAAAGGTTTACATTTATTTTTTTATAATTTTTAAATATGAAAGATAAAAAAAAACAAATAAAAAATGTTTTTAGTATAAAGCTTGTTGTTCTCTTTTGTTTATTTATAATTAATATTTTAGAATATGAAAAACATTAATAGTATTGTGAATATATATACAAAAAAAATAATAAAAATAAAAAGTATTTTTGTATTTAACAATTTTACTTAGTTATAGTTTTTTTTTTGTGTGCTAGAACAAACACTAATTAGTTTAATTACACATACATTATCTATAATATTTAAAAAGTAATCAAGTTAAACAAAAGACAAAGTGCAAAATTTCTTCTTTTTTTTTATTTTATCTTCAAATTTAGACCGACGTCTACGTAAGCCTAAAAATGAGCTACTCTGTGAGGAATGTGGTCGCTACTATCCGAATCGTGCACGTTTAATGTTCCATAAAAAGAAAGAATGCAAGGAGTTTAGACGTTTCCAGTGTAATATCTGCAATAAATGGTTTAAGCGAAGTTCACATTTATCGCGTCATAAAAAATACATTTTCCCAATATTGACGAATTTAAAACGGAGGAGCCACCACGTGAAACGTACGATACAACAGATTTCGATTATCATCCGTTTCTATTTGAACAAGCAATCGTCAAAGTTGAAAATGAAGCGGATTTATTTTTAGTCTGAATGAAGAAGAAGACTTACGCATAAGTAGAGAGTGAAAAACAAAACAAACAAAAAAATCAAAAATATATATTACAACTCATTATTTCTGCGTTTATATTAGCATTTGCGTTAAAGATATTTTTTTTTTAAATATGAATTATTTTCTTTTAAAATTTAGATTTAACTTGTACCATGAAACATTGTTTTATAATTTTTTTTGCTTATGTCTAATATAAACACAAAAATATATTTTTTTAGTTTAAATGAAAAAAAAAAAAAATAAATGAATAAATTTTATTTCGTTATTAAAACCTTGAAAAGGTTTTTATTTTTGGCTTTAAATATATAAATGTATGAATTAAAAATAAGTTTTTGAATGTAAAAAAAATATATATATATATAAAATTTAATATTTGTGTCAAAATATTTGAATTAAAAAAGAATATATATAAATAAATACGAAATAATAAAAGTTAAATAAAAAAAAAATGAACACTTTATTTGTTATAAATTTTTTTATATTGTTTTTATTTTTTAACTTATTTTGTAATTTTTAATATTAGAAATATGTATGTGCATATTTAATTTTATTTAATTTTAAAATAATTTAATTTTGTGTTTTTTTTTTCTTTTGATTTTTTATTGATGTTCTTCTTTTGCAGCCACTGCTTCCAACAACAACAACAACAACAGCAAGTATAATTTACGGCGTACAACAAACGTTAGCGAAACAACAGCAACAACAGCAGCAGCAACTTCAACTGCACATGAGCCAAGCACTTCAAAATATCAGAATCAAAAGCAATATTTGAAAAATATTAACGAAAAACAGCATCAAAATGAAAATAATGAAAGCATTGATGAAAATATTGAAACGATTCCCTGTATTGACGATTTCAATGTTGACATTGATGAAAGTGATAATGATAGTGTTTCTAAAAATGAAGATATTGCCAATGAACTTACTGCTACACCCATTATGGAACCAAGTACTGCAACTAATAATGCTACAAAGAATAATGCTGCTGCTATGATTGCTTGGCAACAATTGGCTTCAATTTCATCTGCGCAATCGTTACAGCGTCTAGTACCGAATTTGCCGCAGAATCTTGAACTGAATACAAGCCAACTAGTTTTGGGACGCAGCGGTAAAGTACCACGACAGAGTTCTAAACGTGTTACTCATAACGATACAAATCGTTGTCCATTCTGTGCGCGAGTTTATCGCTGTCAAGCATTTCTGAACGAGCATATGCGTCAGGAGCATGCGATATTAATTTAAAATATTAATTGAAAAACGTTCTTATTTAACACAAAATAATTTACTTATAAAAAAAAAAAAAAAAAAAAAAAAAAACATTGTAATAATTTGAAAAAAAAAAAAAATACAAAAGAAAAGTCAAGATCCCGACTATATATTATACCTTGCACAATCATTAAATTGAAAAAAAAATTGAACTATCGCCTAAAAACTTGCTTAATAACTGTCAGATCCGTCTGTCCGCTTGGTTATTTATCAGGTTAAATAGTTTATAAAAACATTCGTTCTAAATTCTAAACTCTTTAAGTCACTGAAATTCAGAAAATTTCCTAATTCTGATTATTTTGACTTCATTCGACTGTCTCTCTTCTTCCGCTTGTCTGTCTGAACTTATTTGTTTTTGTGCAAGGTATATGAGTTATAAATTAAAAATGCTAAAGAGTCTGAAAAATAAATAGCAAAGAAAAAAATTTAATCAAATTTTGTTTACCAAAAAGTATGAAATACAAATAATTGAACAAAAAAAAAAATTAGAAACAAAAAAAAAAAAACAAATAAAAAACAATTTTTCTTTTTTTAACTTAAATAATTGTTCAATATTCTAAAAACTCTATAAACTAACTCAATATTAAAACGTACAACAATTTATTCTACAATCAAAATAAATAAATTAAATTAACCAGCTTCTAAAGCATATTCTTCTGCCTTAAATAGTAATTTTAACTTTACAAGAACATAAACATTTAAAAGCACATTTATAAAATAGACAGACCAAAAAAAAAAAAAAAAAAAAAAAAAAAAATTCAAAATTTTATAATATAAAAATATATATATGAGAAAAGCATAAATTTTAAATTTACAGGCATATTCTTGTTTTCTCTCTCAGTAAAAATAATGAAAATTGTGCGTTTTGTATTCAGCAAATTGTTTTGAATTTAAAAAAAAAATTTAATATTTTCTTTACAATTTTTTCTTTATTATTGGAGAATATTAGAGTTATATTGTGCCGTTTTTATAGAAAATATCATTAAATTCTTTTAAAAATGAACTTTCCTAGTACTTCTTATAAACATTTAAAAAAAAACCTGCTCTGTACAAACTTGATAATATTTTCACACATTTATTCGCACATCAAAAATTATAAAAAAAAAAAACAAAATTAATATATAAATCAATAAAACTATGGTCCAATTTAAGGTGTTTTTTGTATGTGCTTAAAAACTTCTTTATAAATATATAAGAATTTAAAAACAAATATTTTTTATGCATTTTTTATTTATTTTTCGAATTTGATGTAATTTTAAAATGTTGCAACACAAAATTTTTTTCAATTAAAAAATTTTAATTATTATTCTATAATTAAAAAGTCTAACAGTACATAATTTTTATTATAATCGAACAAAGGCTGGAAAAATATAAAATTGTGTAACAAAGTAGGTAAGCCGTTTAAAAGATTATAAATTAAATAATAAAATTTTTATTTAATTTCTTTATAATTTTAAATATTTTTTTTTGAATTTTTTTAAACTTAATGTTTTTTTTTTAATTATTTAATTAATAATTTAATATTTTCTTTTTTTTCAAATTATTTAATTAATAATTTTTTTTTATTTTTTATTTTATTGTTTTTTAATAGTGTAACTTCAATTTATAATGGAATAGTATAATTTCAACGTTAGACGAGTATTATGTACGTCAAATAATTAAATATCTCGTTGGGATGTTTTTTATCAACAGATTTTAAGGTATGTATAGCCTTACTATATTTAAGTAAAACAAAAATAAACATAAACTTCGGTCGCACCGAAGCTCAAATGCACATTTCATGAATCATAAAAGAAGGGGTATGGGTGTTGTTCAATAATCCGATACAACCCAAGTTTAGAGACAAAAATAGTGATACATCGGTATATATATTTGGATATATTTGGAGTAAATACATTCATAATACATTCGTGCAAAAACTCAAAAGTGGGCTAAGAATAGGCGTGGTACGTTTCAGCATTTGCCGACAAATCCTTCAATTGAAATTTCAGATCAGGCAATAGACTAGAACAATTCGAAATATGTATACTTTTTAGGGTCTACAAAGTCTCCATTAATTTTTATATACAAAAAAAAATCAAGTCATGTACATATAATAGAAATAATAGCTATGTACGCAAGCAGACGCTAACGACATTTAAAGAACTTAAATATCCTTTTTGCCATTTGGTCTAAAAATAAGTTTTCTATTATGAGACTGCGCAAAGTCAGCAGCATTGCTGGCAAATGTGCGAGAGAGTGAGAAGTTCAAAACAAAAAAATAACAAAAACAAGATTTAAATCCTCACAAAACGTTTTACTGCGCATACACACAGACACATATACAAACGTATTTTTATATATGTATTTATATGTATACATAAAATTTGTTTTTTTTTAAGTACAAGTATATCCTGTTGGGCATGGTACGTTTTCTGCCTGTTTGCTTTTTTTGTTTTTGGCTTTTCAAATTATTTTCGTTTGCTTCGCTTTTCATATCCCACGCAATAATCTTTTTTTTTTTTTTTTTTTTTTAGTTTTTAGTCCTTTGCATTTGCGCCTGCGTATCCGATTTTTCACATTTTCCGCTTTGTGCTTTGCCTTCGCTAAAAATGTACGTGTGCTGTTGTTGTTGTATGTGTACTCATAAAAGTATCTGCCTGTTATGCCTGCTCTCTGCATGTTGCAAGTTTAACTGAGAAAAAACATTTTGAAGTTATCTATCTATTCATTTCCAAGAATTTTTTTGTTTATTTGTTTCTATTTGAACAGATGGCTTTTCAATGGTCATGGAAATAGATTTCATCGATAATTTTTTATGTTGTAGAGAAATAATTATAGATTTCATTATTCTATAGACTTTTTTTTAAAAAAAAACTTCCATTTATTTCTCACAAAAAAACTATAAATAATTATGATATATGAAATAAGAACAACAGATCGACCTAGTATCCGATATAATTGGTGAGGAGTTATTAAAATACGAGATGCTCTGTACCCAATTTTTTATGAACCTCTAATAATGTCCTTCTTTGAAACACATACATTAAAGTTTCTTGCCTCATTTTTACCATAATAAAATTATACACTAAACTTGAAAATTGAATTCTGCATTGGAACCTCCACTTTAAGGATTATCACCCATACAAGCCTACTTGGGAATTTTTTTTTTATAATAAATTCAAATATATGTATGGATAACTTTATTAGTAAATGTTCCATGTAAACCTGGATAAATATAGTATAACATTTCTATTCTAAGAAACAAAATTACATAGATTAGGACATTTTATTGAAACTATCATATTGGAATTGAGACTTTCAGATAAAGAAAAAAAGAACATAAAGGGCTAGCTTTGATTGGAGGCTACACCTTAAAATGGACCAAGATAAAAACGATAAAAACAGAAGTGTCTAAGTGTAGTAGCTCTATTTTTTATAGCATCCAAGATAATCGTTTTCGGACAGACAGACATATGTTGCTTGATCCGCTCTCCTTACAATGGTGATCAAGAATATATATACTTTATAGGGTCTATAAATATCTTTTTCGATATGTTACAAACTTTTGCACAAACTCATTACCCGAAGGGTACAGGGTATAAATAAGCAATATTTTTATATCCCAAAACAATTTTTAAGTATTTTTTTTTTTTTTAATATTATTTTCAATGTCAAAAGTGTTTTATAAAAATTTAACGACTTTAGTATAAAGTATAAAAAACTTTTTTGATGACCTATTTTGAAATCTACTCTCCGAAATACATGAAAATAGGTCGGTTAGAAGAGACCCCATTTTTTATGTAAACTAGGCTAATACAAGTATAAAAAGTGTAAAAAAAAAAAATCCAAAGCATGGAAAAAATAAATTTCCGATTTGGACCAGAGTAAATTATTTTCTCTAGATGTAATCCAATCCGAATTTGATGATTCTATGTTGAGTTACAAAAAATTTTATACAAAAAACAAAGACATTTAGAGTAGGCTTGCATGGGTGCTAATCCTTAAAGTGGAGATTCCGATGCAGAATTAAATTTTGAAGTTTTATGGATTTTTTTAAAGCTGATCAAGAATGTGATCTTGACATGTCCTTGGTTTGTTAATATATTTTTACAAACATCATCATCATTTTTTTGGTTGGGATCATTTTTTTTTTTTTTGTATCACGCCCATCTCTAATTTAAATACTGAATTCTTTGATTCGTACCCAAAGTAATAAAATATATGGGATACAATTAAAATATTATTTTGATTAGTTTTCATATTAACATAATTATGTTTGAATATGTATTTGTTTTTTTTTTTTTTTTTTTAATTAAAATCTGATTTTTCACTCTGTCTAAATTCGACCTTGGAATGAGCTGTCTGAAAAAAAATACATTTCTTTGTAAACATTTCATTTCAACATAATTTCGATCACAGCACAGAAAGTTGTAGAAAAAAATAGAAAAACAAAAATAATGTTAGAAAGCAGCATAAAATTAAAAGAGAACCCGATAGATGCAATACATATACACATACATATACCTACATATGTATATATTCAATGAATAGAAAGTTTATAAATGCAAAAATTCAATTTTTGTGCGGTGTTTTTGGCTACGCTTTAATTTTCCAAAGAAACATTTAGGTAGAAAAATTATAAAGAACACAAAAAAAAAATACAAATAAATGAAATAGAAATAGAGCTAACACTGCATACACTTGCTATGCAGCACACACACACACACACGCGCGCACATAAAGATAAAATCAGTCGAATTGCATTTAAAATTTACACAGATACTATTTTAATGCTCTCACTCTCTTTCACTCACTCTCTTTCACTCACTCTCTCTCTCTTACACATACATACATTAGCTGAAAATGCAGTTTTCCTTTTAAATTTTTCTTGCTTTGATTTATTTTTATATGCTATACTGCATTTGTGTGTGAGTTTGTGTATTGCTGTGTCTGTGTATTGTACGTGCCGGTCTGCCTGTCTGCCTGCCTAGCAGCTGTGTGTTGCAAGTTAGGCTTGCATTTTGTAGGCTTACGTTTACGCTTAAACAGGATCATCAAGTAAAGGGATACTCTATAATATGTAACTGTGTATGTGTGTGCATTTATTTTTAAATGTATTTGTATTTGAGAAAAAAATTTTTGTAAGCTGCATTTTACGCTTAGCGACTAGTGCAGAAACGTTTGCGTTGCAGTTAGGATGCTTTTTCTTTTGCTACAAAGCAGCGTGCGTGGGTGTTAAATTGTGCTTTTGTTAAATTTTTATTTATTTATTTAAAGCTTTAAAGTTTTAAAAATATTTTTTTAAGTGTATATTTAAATAAAAATAAATTAAATTCATAGCGCTACGCCAGCAAAAGGAAAAGCTAACTTAACTGCAATTTTTCTGCGCTCAAAGTTTTTTTTATTATATTTTTTAATAATATTTTTTTTTCCTAATTTTTTTTCAGATTTTTTCAGCTGGCTTGGTTTAGATTTTAGCAGTTTTCCGCTTCAATTCAAAGTATTATTGGCAAATTAACTAATATATTTTTCTTTTTTTTCTAGATGCAAGTGGTAAAATATTTTTTTTATATGGCTACATTCACATACATACATACATACATAACATCATTGCTGCATTAAACATAAAAACAAATCATAACTAAAAATGGAAACATAGCTACATAACTTCACTGTTTACACCAAAAAAAAAAAAAAATCATCATTGTTTTATTGATATTTTTTATATCTAAAAATATGAAGCATCAAAAAAAAAATAAACAACATAATCATCATTTAGTTTTATTTATTTTATAAAATTTTTTTCTAAATTGTTATGCTGTGGGTGAAGTGAGTCATTTTAAAATTCGAAGCATTGAATGAAATGTAATGTTGTGTTCTTCGTGGAATGAGTATTCAAAACATTAGGATATACTTCCTTTGAAAAAATAAATATTCCACTGCTTCTGTTGCTTACATTTCTAAGTGACTCACTTCAGCCCAGCATATACTATAAATATATTGTTTATTTATTTTAAGTTATATATTAAGTTTATTCAGTTGCATTTATATAGTTTGAACATTATCGTAATTATTTTGCATATATCAGTATTATTTAACTGTTTTGGTATTATTATTATTTTTTTTTTATTTGCATGTAAAACGTACATATTTATATTATTTGATCAAACTAACCATTTTTTGCATTCATTTTAATCTATCATTTCAAGCAGCGAAAGATAATAATTCTTGTTGTACAATATACAAGACCACATCAACGTCTTCATAAATACCAAATAACTTGCTTTTTCATTTGTCAAAAAAAAAAAAAAAACACATAAAAATTGCATTTCATGGCATTTCATATTTAATAATTGAATTTTGAACAAATTTTTTAATGATCTTATTTATATTTACAGACTTTAGTCATAACGGAAATGTTGAAATACAACGTTCAAATCCGCGCAGCATACTTAACAAACGCGATGATTCAAAAAATTCACGTCGTAAACGTTTATCGGTTAATCAAGTTTCAGATATGTTATTTGAATATTATAAATCGAATTCGGCTAAAGTACCAAAGCAACAAGAACAAATGGAAATATGTCAATATGCACACGTTTCACCAACATCCGCAGAGACACCGGAATTATCGAGCATTGCTGCTATAGCTACAAATGGTGCATCTGAAACGGCTTCAAAAAACTTGTTGAGTGATGAAATGTTGAAAGAACACAACAACCAACAGCATGCAGCATTTCATCCACGTATTAAGTACAAAACAAAACAACAACAGCAAGTAGAACAACAACAACAAAAAAAATGCCGCTGAAACCATAACTGCCATACCGACATCAGTATTGTTAGCCAATAATCAGGAACTTGATATAAAGCCCATAATTAATCCAGTTACTGGCTTAATTATGCAACCTGTTGTTGC
Source organism: Leucophenga varia (assembly GCA_018903435.1). Taxonomy (NCBI): domain Eukaryota; kingdom Metazoa; phylum Arthropoda; class Insecta; order Diptera; family Drosophilidae; genus Leucophenga; species Leucophenga varia. The sequence continues at coordinate 3,147,190 of JAEIFJ010000935.1, read as the reverse complement.
AGCAGCAGCAGCACCACCATTAACTGCAAAGCCACATGCTGCTGTCATTGCTGAAGCATTATTACGCCGTGGCTTACACAATATGCAACAGCAGTGGCGTGCCAAGGATATTTTACGTCAACAGGTGCCCACTACACAGCGTCACTTGAGCGCCGGTGCTATTAATGCTAGTAATGGTAATGCTAATGGTGAATTGACACCAAATAAATTACTCGAAAATCTTTTGCGCCAACAAAAAGAACAAAATCTACGTACTTCCGAATGTGAAAATGAACCGGAATATGGTTCAGATGCTGAAGATGGTTTCGATGATATACATTTAGTTGAGCATGCTACACCGAAATTCGGTAATAGTTCTTTGCCGCTATTTAGCTCAAATTCTGGCACCTATCGTGAAGTGCAACAACAGGCACTACGTAATCTTGAGTATACACTAAGCGATTATGGTGGCAGCAGTAATGATAGCTCTACTAGTCCAAATGGTCTAGGAAATGATGGTGAATCTCAGTATGAATGTCGTCATTGTGGCAAGAAATATCGTTGGAAGTCAACATTGCGACGTCACGAGAATGTCGAATGCGGCGGTAAAGAACCGGCACATCAGTGTCCATATTGTCCGTATAAATCAAAGCAACGTGGTAATCTTGGTGTACATGTACGCAAGCATCACACTGATATGCCACAATTGCCAAGTAAACGTCGTTCCAAGTACTCAATGCATTTGATTGGCGCTGGCATGAATAACACTGTTTCGGATGATTCGCAGGTGATTGTCGATTAAAAAAAAATTAAATGATAAAAGAAAAATTATTAAAAAAAAAAAACTAAAAACTAAAAGAAAATACCAAAAAAAAAAAAAAATTATAATAATGAAGATTTAAATTGCGCAATTTAAATAAAAAAAATTATTTAATTTTTTTATTAAGAGCACGATGCGACATAAATCAAACTAAATCCAAAAAGATGAAACCTAAAACTATAATCAAAATAGATATATAGAAATAATGTCTTGTCAATCTTGTGTCATCCCAAAAAAAAAAAAAAAAAAACATATGTTAAATGTTTCTAGTTTTATAAAATTTACGTATTTTAAATTTAAGTTTTTGTTTACTATTATGCAAATCAATCGAAATCAACATAATCAAAACTGACTTATTAAGTTTCTCGCTTAAGCATTATTTTAAGCGTTTTCAAGTGTCTTTTTTATAACAAAAAAAAATCGATAATAATTTACTTAGCCTTAATGCTTCTGTACAAGCAAATAATTTGATATTAAGAATGCTAATTTTATCGAAAAAAAAAAAACTTATTAATTACATATTAATTAAGATATTATTATAAGCCATTATTCAACGCATAAACATATACAAATATTAATTTTATTTCTTAATGATTCAACAAAATGATTTAACAACATTTTTTTTCATTTTATTATATTTTTATTTGCATTTATACAAAAATTTATAATAATTGTATGTTTTATGCGTTGATAATACATACATTATTACTACAAAAAATTAAGAAAGACAAAACGAATGCAATTTTTTGTTTATTTTATTTAATTATTTTATGACTGTCTAAGCGATCTCTCTATGCAAAATACGAAAGCAAAAATTTTATATTTTGACTGATTTACAATTTTTCATTTATTTATTATTTACAAGAAAAAAAATTGTATTAAATCGTTTTTATATAAACTCTTAAATAAAAAGAGCAACATACAATTAAACGATTTATTTATTTAATAATATTTTTATTAGTATTTAGAAATTTTTTCATTCATCAAGACTGAAATGAAATATGAAATCTTGTATTTGTCTTTAGTCTTAAGTTTATAATTCCAAATTTTTTAACCTAAAACCAAAAATGAACAATTCCAAATAAGCAAAAAAAATCACACATTTGTTTTTACGGTTCTATAATATATTATTTAATTAAAATAATAAATTAAGTTAAAAATTGCATTATTTGCAATAATGCATTATTATTAAACTAAAATTAAGAATACATAACCAAATATTATTTAAGTGTAAAAAAACAAAAAAAAAAAAAAAAAAAAAAATATAAAAAAAAATAAAAAAAACCTTAACTTAGATAGAACCGAAACTTAAATAACCCTCAAAACTTTGAATAGTTTGAATAGGTCATATTTCGCAAAGGGATAGATAGATGGTGAATAAAATCCAAGTTTAGACTCTATATTGGGACTATATTTCAGCTTTTAAACTAAAAATACATAAATTTAAAATAAATTTTCTTGAAAAAAAAAAAATACATAAAATTGGAAGTGAGTTTGTATTGGAGCTATATGTTTATTGAGGCACGATTTTTATTAAATGGGTAGTGTATATAGTACGATTTACCCAATTTCGATTTACCACATTCACAAAAATTAAGTTTTTTCACATAAAAACTCTGTTTGTTGGGGCTATACCATGCAATGGGCATGGCACACTGGTTTTGATTTACAAAGATGTCACTTACCGAGAAACTGAGCAAATGAATTGTAGGGTCTCCGATTTCTTCTTGAATGCGTAAGGTTTGTAACCTTACTTTTAAGCTGACAAAGCTGACTTTGTGTGGCGGGCAAAAAAAAATTATGATGTCAGTGTTGACAATGTATGTCGACTTTGTTGGTATCGGCAAATGTTTAAACAAATTTATGTGTGTAACTGCAATAAATTGGGGTGAAAGAAATGCATATATTCTTTGGGGAGTATATATATTCTTGATATGCATCAACAATCGAATCAATGTAGAAACGTAGACTATAGGTCCACCATATGGAATCGAAATACTATAAAATTTAGAGGTAGAGCTTAGTATACACATAGTTTCTTCTTAGCCTAAATAACATAAAGTTTACTCATAAAATATAGCATTCGTATAGATGCACAAACATTAACTACTTTTACGTTTTTTGTTATTTATTCTAGAGCTGCCATATTTAGCAATGATTAATAATTAATCGTATATCTGTTCTTGGCTTTGAAGAAATAATCATCTTACTCTACAATTTTTAATTAAATTTAACTTGAAATGATTTTTTGGTAAGCACAATAAAATATCTAACATATTAAGATGAAAACAATATTTGACCAACTAAAAACAATCAAATTGCATGGGAATTTAAAAATTATTCCAAATTTTATTTTTCTACTTTTTTTTAAAATGAAAAATTTAAAATATTTATTTTTATAAGAATTAAGTTTCTGCGTAATTTTAATCTTAAAAAATGAAAAAGCAAGACTTAAGACATGATTGCAGTTCAACTGCGCTACCTATTTCTAATATACATACTGGTTCATTTTAATTTAAGTTACATGTTATACTTCACTTTTTTAGGTATACATATACAGAAGTATGTATGCATACATATCATTTTTATAATAAAGAAAATCATATATATTCTTTATAAATATAAATAGTTCTTTTATTTATTATGCGCAAGTATTTTGTACTTAATGTGAGTGCTAAATAAAAACAAAAATATGTGTAAATATTGTTCGACAATGTAATTTTAAGACACAATAAAGAAAATTGAGATTACATAGAGTTATTTTTTTTTTTTTTGTGTGTTTTTTTAACAAAATAATACATTCACCATGCTACAATAAATGATTGCATTGCACAAATGCTATGACCGGAATTTTTTAAAGGAATTTGCACAACAATTTTTTTTTTTTTTTTTTATCAATTTTCCCTCTGTTTTAGTACGAACAACCGATGGCCAAAGTAAGGAAATCCTCAAAGCCAATTGTAATGGTACCATTTTGTTGTGTATCACGTTGTCTAAAAGCCTCCGTGAAACGTTGTACCTGTACGCATAGTACAATAAACTGATCAACAGAGACTTCTTTATGATTTTGTTGATCGCTCTTTTTGACCAGGAATTGTATAAAATCTGGCGTAAATCGAAAACCCATTTGGGTAAATGCTGAAAAGAATAATGTGTTTTTTATAAATAGTTTTATATATTTCGTATATCTATTTACCCTGTGTCAATTCACCCTCCTCGATATGGCCCGATCCATCTTGGTCGTATGTTTTAAAAACCTGCAGCCACTGGTTAATGTAATTGTATAGTTTCTCAAATTCGTAGACATCAATAGTGCCACTAGCATCGTTATCGAACATGCCTATAAACACGTGAAAGTAATTAAAATAACAAATATATATATGTTTGTGCGTAAACAATAAAAAATTCTTTTGTAAACAAACTAATTAGTTCATTAAGCTATTAAAGAAGTTCGTTAGAAACAAACATTTTTAATATTCGCTGATATAAATAGCAGCGCAATATGAATCATTTTTTTTAAAAAGGTTTAAAAAATTATGTATTTTCCATATTTATGTCCATATATACTTACTTATCATTAACTTGCATGCATTGTCCGAAAAGTGGTCCCCTCTACCATTGACCAGCGCTGCCTGTAACTCAGCGGCATTTATTTTTCCAGAACGATCACGATCGACCATCGCAAACCATTGCTAGTATTTTTATAGCAATTATAAAAAAAAATTAATAAAGCTTAATGATGCTAATAAAAATATCTAAAATATACCTGTGCTTGAGGTGACACTTGAGCATTTTGTGGTGGAAAAGCGCCGGGAGGAGCTGCATAGCCACCGCCAGGTTGTTGTTGTGCATAAGGATTGTAACCGCCGCCCTATAATGTTACTTATGAAAAATTGTACAATAGATTTTATTTTTAATTTATACATACGTATGACATGTTTTGATTGACTTTCTAATGAACAGGAAAAAAAACTAGTTGAGGGTATCAAATTATAGTGAAATGATTAGAATTAGAGGTGGTAAACTATCGATAGCCCAATCGATAGCACTATCGATATCTGCCTCGTAAGAGAGGAGCAGAGCTAGATATAATAATCTAGTGTCGCGTTCGCACTTACACCGTACAGCTTGAATTGAGCAGATACGTGCTATGATTATAAACTCATACATACAATATACAAGCGGCATCCAAACATTATCGCAAATATGTCGAATTTCGTAAATATGGAAATATTTTCAAATTACCAAAAATATATTGAGAATGAGCAAGAACTGCGTGAGGTAAATATTACATTATATGTAACAGCAACAATTGCCATTAACTTCTTTATTAATTTACAGAAAATACGCGAAACCGTGCGCGAAATCGAGCAATTGGCAAAGGACGCTACAATTCAGCTGCAGATTATACATTCCGATTTAAGCAAAAGTAAGCAAGCTATTGATTGCATTTCGAGTAGTTCATAACATAAAATATTTTTCTTAATAGTAAGTCATGCTTGTGATGGAGCACGCAAACAGATCACAGCCTGTGCTGAGAAGTATCAAAATTTGGCCTCATTGTTACCTGCAGGTCAATTTTACCGGTGAGTCACTTGCCGCTTCCAAGCTGTAGGTGTGCAATAGTTTTTAATTTCAACGATTTAACTTTCTATCGCCCACAGATACTCGGATCATTGGACTTATATTACACAGCGTTTGATATTTCTTATTGCTTTGATTGTTTATCTTGAAGCTGGCTTCTTGGTAACGCGCGAAACTGCCGCCGAGATGTTGGGATGTAAGTAATGCAAAATATTCATCTAGATTGTGAATTGGAACATTTCAACGAAATGATTTCTATTTAATTTATAGTAAAAACCACATATGCGGATGGTTTTCATCTGGATATTGAAGACTACCTGCAAGGCATTTTATTGCTTGCTTCTGAGCTATCACGTTTTGCAACAAATTCAGTTACGATGGGCGACTATGAACGTCCTATGAATATATCACACTTTATTGGCCATCTTAACACTGGATTTCGTTTGTTGAATTTGAAAAATGATGGTCTACGCAAACGTTTTGATGCTTTGAAGTATGATGTTAAGAAAATCGAGGAAGTCGTTTACGATGTAAGCATTCGTGGTTTAGCCAGCACTACAGCAGCCGGCGGTGCACAGGCACAATCACCAGAAAACGCAGTACCGGCAGAAGAAAAAGAATGAAAGTTTCTTGCTACCATAGGTACAATATATCTAAGTAATCTAGTTTAAGTATGTTCCATTTGCATAAAAAATATTTACATGGTATTGTTAAAATACTATACAAAAAAACAATTGTTTTTTATTCATCAGAAGCAACATTTACTTACAGTTAAAGTGTTCTCATAACAACGTGTATTATACAAATTTTTAAAGCCAAAGTATGCACAAATGTGAGAGCATTTTCAATTTTGGTACCGTATTAAATTATTGAAACCAAACTCTCAGTTAAAACTAAAATTCCAACGTTTTTAAGGGTGCAAAAAATACAAATACCGTTTACTCCTGTGTATGCATACCGTTTAAACATGAATATAACAAACATCCCTCTGAAAATAAACGTTTATAAGACATGTCTAACGCTCTGTTAGCGGTGAGGTATGATATCGTTACGATTTTTTTATTTCATATGGAACAGAACCACACGATACTTATCACTTGTTGAACCATTTTCAAATTATTAGTTTTATGTAAAATATCATGATTTATGGTGAACTTTTAAAGATAACTATTGCTTTTGCAAAAGCAAAAAGCTATTTCTTTGCAAAGACAAAAATTCAAATTTTTCCTTTTTGTTTTGTTTGCTCTGCTCTCGCTCTCGCAGCTTGTTTAGTTTTTCGTTCTTCTTTTGAGTTTAGTCTCTTTTCGGCCGTTGACTCGTTGACTCGTTAGCTCGTCTTTGCTTTTCATTGTTCGCGCGTATTTCTTTGCTTTTGTGTTATTATTGTGCGATCATATTATTCCTTTACATATTCTTTTCGATTTACATTGTTGTGTCAGATTTGCACCATTTGACTAAGGCATTTTGTAATTTAGTTTTCAACAATTTTGTCTTAACTAAGGGTAAGTACCTATTTAATTTATTATTATTTTTTATGTGCGTAAGTTAGAATGGCTTAATTATCTAATTTTTCTTATAAAAAGAAAATATTTCTTTGTATGAGTTAGTTGCGGTCCATTGCTTAATACAAACAACCTGTTTTATTTATTTAGGTCAAATGTAAGCTTGAAAAAAGCTATTTTCCACACGCTCACTTTTGTTTGCGCATAGCTGAATCAAAAGTTAAAATAAAAATTAGGTAAATAAAAATTTGTGTATGTATTAGTGCATTTATTACAAAAGTAGTCTTAAAAAAAATAACAACAAACCGTAGCAGAGCAGCAACAATTTATTTACTTAAAATTTATAAACACGCTTAGCTGAAACGGGTTCAAAGTCCATAATCAAGTTTGTGCTACAGCTGCCGACGTCAATCGCCAATAAAAAAAAAAAAAAAAACAACAACAGTAAAAAGATGCCGAGACACTGTCTGAATAAAAGACAGAGCGCAATATAACTGCCTTAGGGAGAGAGGAGAGAGAAACTTTTAAATGTAGCCAGACAGTGCAGTGGGTGAATGCAAATAATATTGTTGTTTTTGCATAAGCTGCGCACCTCGGATGCTCAAACATGCGCCTCCGCATTCAGTCACCTTCAAAAAAATGTTTATTGAAAAAATGTAAACATCGGTGTTATCGGTCTCGCTCCCACTTGCTTTAGGGCCAATATACGCGCTTAAACTGGTTTAAGCTTTTTCTTCATTTGCCTTATTTCTATGTTTTGCTATAAGCTTCTCAATTTTCATTCAATGGAGTTCAAAGTCCAGATTATGCCACTTGTTTTTTTTTTGCATCTTTTTCTTTTGCTTATTCGTTTTATTAATTAAGGAGCGCGCGTCAATCTATTTTTTTAATATACAATATATGCTGCATATGCATATGTATGTGTATAAGAGTATTTAAATATGTAGCTCAATTTATACAATTTCTTCATAGTCATATGATTGCATTTATTATCAGCTGTGAGCATTCCCGCAATTGACCATTCACATGGATTTCGTAAAACATTGGACTCTTGAACGGGACTAAAGAAACATAAATAATTATCTCAACTTAAAGTATAAAATAACTAGTAATTCACCACAATAAGTCGATGTTTAACCAGTTTTGAAATGTCAAGTTTATTTTATATTTTTATTGTAAATACACTTACAGTAGGTATATTGCTTTTTCTTTGCTTTGCTAAGGATACAAAGGAGAAGCTTTTGTTCAAAAGTAGACTATTATATCTCGAATCAAGGGTTCGCAACCCGCTATTTAAGATGACCATTTTAAAACGCACCAATAAAAATAAAACGCACCTATCTTTTTTCTCTTTTCACTTTGTTGCAATTTATTGCTCTATCACTTCATTATCATTAATACATTATGAGCCATTAAAAATGACCACATACGAAGTGTAGACTTGTACGATAAGCTACCTATGTATAAAAATAGGCTAGACTGTCATTGCTCAACACATGCTAGACACAGTATAAAATTCGCAAATTTATCATTAATTGTGCTATATTTTATAAATAAATATTCTTTCCTAAATATTTCTCTTATCAAAATTTACGATACTTCTTTAGTTTTAGCAGATCTTTCAAGGTTGTTCTCATTTCGGAATGATTGATCGTTGGTCATGTGTGCACGCATTTCAAACAACTAAGCACCTGAGCGCTGCTGTACTATAAACTGCGTTCCAAAAAATAATCCATATTATATAAGGTCCCCAACGTTGCTGATATAAAAAAATGTTATCTACTGTCGATAGTTTAAAGTTGGCGAAAAATAGTGTAATAAAATATATTTTTGCAAAATTTTAGATAAGCCACGCGTGCGCTTGATCTTATCAATGCGTCAAATTATTGACTCCCAGTCAGTTTTTAAGTATTATTAAACTACTTGAAAATTAGTGTTTTTCAGTTAAATTCATTAGTTTGTAGTTTGTAAACAAAATCATTGAATTTTTTTTTTTTAATTTTGTGACTAATGCAACTGTTTGCATTGATAACAAATCTATTGTTTACTACTATTAAAGTGGTTGTTTTTTCTAAAGACGAATATTATTCAAACGTTTTTAATTGATAAAAAAATAGTTCGAAGTCTATTCGATATGTATGTAGGTATAGTATAAAATGAAATAAAACAACGTTGGGCAGAAAAATCTATCAAAGGGCCAAAACAACATTTTTTTTTTTACTCTTTATTATATATATTCACTGCATATTATATGTAAATCGAAGTTATACAATAACAAAAACATTGCTTAGGTTTCAATGCATAAGAATAACAGTAATTTCAAGACACAAACTCGAGTCGAAACAACAAACACATTTTAAGCATAACAAAGCCATCTAACAATAAACAACACATCGGTTTTTTGTTTTGTTTCTGTGGTGCAAGTCACAAGGGCAGATTATGCCTATAGCTGCTGCCCATCATTAGAATAAAACGTTTCTTTTTTGCCACAATAAAAGATCTTACAACCGATCGGGCAGAAACACTTAAATTGTAATGCATAAAGTGTTGGAGAATTATAAGATTGTATTTATATACTACAATACTAACAAAAAATGAACAAAATTTTCGTTTTGCGATCGTCGGAGCACGAAGCTTTTCGATTTGAAAAGTAAATCATAAATTTTGAGTGATCCCGAAATGGGAACATGCCCCTAAACCGAACATTTTTTTTATTTTAAAATTTTTATTATTTTAAAATAAAAGCGTAGCGTATAACAACTTCGTTTTAATCGTCTGTTTTTTTTTATTAAAATAAATACAACGTAAAAAGATTTTGTATTTTTATCTTTTAGCCGGCTTTTGTATATACATATTCTCCCATTTGGGTTCAAAGTTCTATACATTCTTTCTGTTTATTTTTACTTTTTTCGTCTAAGAAATTTACATATATACATACATATGTAGATGTATGTGCGACGATCTGCACAAGTTGTTGTTGTTGTCGTTCTATCATTTTCTTTTTTAATTTTAATTGTCGTGCCAAGTCTTTTAAGCATCTTTGTGTGTATATGTAAATTATTTGGGGGTGTGTTTGCAATATTCTGTATGTAGCAGAAAAGAGCAATACAGATACAAAGAATTATGGATTAGGATTAGTACTAGATTATGCAATTTGTTTAGCAAACGTAAGCTCATATCAGTTTATAGTGGACTTTGATTAAATGTTTGTAAATACAAAAGCACCCATAGAGATTTTGACGCTGATTATTTTTATGTATGTATGTATGTATGTGTGTGTGTATATATATACATTTGTACACGAACAGCCCCCTTTGTGCCACATTGCCAAAATGAACAACATTAACGTCGTCACCATAGCTTATTACCTTAGAAAAACTACAACTACAAAAACGTGTAAACATATACATACAAATACGCAGAGAGATAGATAGATAGATAGATAGATAGATAATAAAAACGTTGAAATGTATGCATGAACAATAATAAATGAACGAACGAAAAAAACAACTTGACGCTTGTGCAACTCAACTAAAAAATAATAAAAAAAAAAAAAAACGTTTCAATATTTAGACCCACTCGCTTTCAATGTAGCACACATTCATTCAGTTGGCTTTCGTCTTTCAAGCGATCAAGTCGTCTATACAGCTATTTTTATAAAAAAAAAAAAAATAATATTCTGGAAACACTTTAATAATAACAACAACAAAGACTGTGAAATTAATACAATAACAAAATAATAATAATAAAAAAAAATAATACTCTGTAAAAGTGTAAATAAACCATAAAAACAAGCGTTAGAAAATCGTACAATTTTTTTTTGAAGACGTCTAAAAGCTTTTTTTAATAAAAACAAAAACTAAAAAAGAAAGGTTAGTTGTAATTTTCATTTATTGTTGTTATTGTTGTCTATTTTTATGGTTTCCTATGGCCAAAGACGAAGGTTTTCGAAAGTGTTTTAAATTACTTTTTAATTAACGATTCACTCGTATTAAAAAAAAAATTAAATAAAAAAAAAAAAAAGTGTCTCGCATAAAAAAAATATATTGAATCTTGACCTAATTTCTAATATTTTATATAATTTAAAGTTTTTATTTTTATTTTTTATTATTAAGAATAGATAACGAAAGCACATACATACTCATATGTATTAGGTTTTATTTATTTTTTAATTGTTATCGCTGGCTACTAAGAAATTTATTAAGGCACAAGTAATAATCAAGCATGAAATGATAATTTTATAGTTGTACACGTACACATATATCTAGAGTCTAGAATATAAATTATATGTTTTGAAAAGATAAGTAACTTGGAAGTTTTGATTTCATTTAAAAATTGTGGTTCCCATGCGAACTTAATGGATTGCGATTTGGAGACAATACATGCTTTCTGTTCAAGCTAGCTTTGACTGAATTGCTTGTCTCTGAAAAAACTAACCTATGATTTAAAAAAAAATAATCAAAATATAAACTGTTTTTTTGTTATTTTTATAAATATTATATTCATTATTGTGAATCACATACATTATTTCATTAGAGATTTCAAACCAACCCAAAGAGATTTGGTGTGACATCCCTAAGAGAGTCTATATATCTTTCTAGTTTTCTGTTTAACATTGCGTACCGTACCGGCATACATATTGTAGTATACGTTTCCCCTACGCTTTGAAGCATAAATTTTGATAATTTAATAGACGAAGAACAGAGTGGGTACATATACAAATAAAAAATCCTAAATAAAAAATAAAATAAATACTGAATAAAAAAAATATAATAAATAAAACAAAACAACAACAATTTTGTACTTTGCCCCGGCATGCGTTTTTGGGAGGCGATTATATGAGCAAAGGAAAAAAAAAAATAAATAAAAAGCACGAATAGATTTAAATTTTTTGTTATTATTGTTAATAGAATTGTTGTTGTTGCTCTTGTTAGTTTTAGTTTTTTGCGTTGGCTCGTTATAAAAATATTGAAATCGAAACTAAGACCACAAAGTAAGAAATGAAAAAATAAATGCCGGTACTGTATAACAAAAACAAAATTTTGAATGTATACACTCATACTATGTATGTAGGTCAAAATAATAAATTCTATTATATTATATTATATGCTAAAGACAAACGTGTTTATGTTGATATTTTATACATACATTTGTATATTTATTGTCAAAGCTAGACATTCGTCTTATCTTAAAGATGCAGTGACCTTCACCATATGTGTTTGAGGTTTTTATTTTTTCAAGGCTTATAGAAGAGCTTTTAAAATTTTTGTTTATACCTAGAAATAGTAGTATATGTACTCAACTAAGCAGAGTTTGTCTAGGTTTTTTTCGCAACAAATACATTTGATACATTTATTATTTTATAAATATAGCCGAAGCAAACCAAATACAAGTCAATTCCAGAGTTTCGAGTAATTGATTATAACAAGTTTACAAATTTGGAAAAAAAAGTGCTGACCAGCGACATTTTACCATATGTAAAACTTTCTACTGAATCTGATTATGAAGTGCACCAGTTTTTGAGTTATAACTTTTATTTTCATGTTTATATCCATCTGTCCGAAAATGGAAGTTTTTGCTCTGGTTTGAAGATCTCAGCATGTTTAATCAAATCCGATCTGTACTTTTCTAAATTCAAAATTATATCGTTGGTTTATATATTTGTGTTTCTTAGGCTACAGTAGTCAAATCTGGAGTCCATTTTATTTTTATCACGTCAGGGTTTTAAATAGTTTTTGAGTGTATTATATTCGATCTAAGCCAATTGGCCCGATATAAATAGAGTGCGTTCCGATACGCAAATATTTTGTATGAAATTTCTACAAGATGTATAAATACAAGATATATATTTATTAAAAAAAAAAGCACGTGCTTAACTTTTAGAATGTTAAATAATACCTAACTTTACGATCATTTTGAATGCTCATTAAATTTAAAAAAAAAAATAGTCATTAAATAGTACATGCCGTGTTGTATTTCAAATATTTTTTTTTTTTTTTTTTTTTCGAATTTATAAACATTCTGTTGATAATGACGTTTTACAAAAATGTCTGACAAGTTGTCGTGCATTGACCCAAAGGTTATCAATATTTAACTGCTTTACAAAACACTTTGTTTATGACGTAAATGATTTTGTGCAATGTTACACAAAATGTGTATAGTGCAAAGATTGCAAGATCTCTTTTAGTTCTGTTTACTGAAAAATGGACCTGATGTAAACTTTAAAGTCGTATTAAATTTTTTAATATAATAAATTGATAACTACCTTACATTTGCTTGTTATTGACACACAAAAAAATTAATAATGCATTTTTTATATTAATTTCTTTATAGCTTTTTTTAATTTTCGGAACCAGTTTTACATATTTCTTGTTTTGTTTTGTGCTTAAAAAGCCGCGGATATGGCTGAAGCCCATGCCGCTGTTGCCTTTTCCTTTGCGATTACGCATGAGGGCTTTGATATCAATTACGATCAAGAGGTATTAAACCTTGTCTGGAATTCTGGTGTGCGTTCTTGGAAGAAACGTTATGCACGTGCGCGGGTAAGCAGTTAATCTCATTTAAATTAACATTTTATACTTACATATACAAATTTTTGAAAAAATATTTTTTTAGAATGGAATTCGTAACGGAGTCTATCCAGCACACATACAAAGCCTTTGGCTTATTTCGGCATTGGCGCTTGGCATACACTTTGCTGGCTACCAAGTGCCATTTAATTTAGTCAATAGAATTTTAGTGCATTTACCCACAAATACGGTTAATTGGCAGATTGCAGCTTGCTGTTTAGCTGCTTTGACCATATGGCTAACGATATGCTTTACAATGCGTTACACTCTTAAATTGCTGCTTATGTACAAAGGTTGGATGTACGAGTCGCGTGCACCTGGTAGTAGAGTATCATTGCCCACATTAGTTTGGTCAGCGGTTGTAAAAGTATTATCCAGTTGGAATACACCGGGTCTTTACAGTTTTCAAGGTTCTTTGCCACGTTTATCGCTGCCGTCGGTGCACGATACAATGACACGTTATCTTCGTTCCGTGCGTCCATTGCTTGATGATGAAAATTATGCGCGCATGGAAGGTTTGGCTAAAGATTTTGAGCAAACAATTGGCAAGAAGCTGCAATGGTATTTGGTGTTAAAGAGCTGGTGGTCCACCAACTATGTTTCTGATTGGTGGGAGGAATACGTTTATTTGCGAGGTCGTGGTCCTCTAATGGTTAATAGTAACTTTTATGGCACAGATGCTATATTCATGAATCTCACCAATAGTCAAGCGGCGCGTGCAGCCAATGTTGTCTCGTTGCTTTTGAACTTCAGGCGCCTTATTGAACGTCAGGAACTACAGCCGGTAAAATAAAAAATATTTTTTTAACGATTTATACAATTTCTGTAATAAAATTATTGATTATAGATAATGGTTCAAGGCATGATACCTCTCTGCTCCTGGCAATATGAGCGCACTTTTAATACAGCCCGTGTTCCTGGCCTGGAAACCGATCGTATTATCCACTATAAAGACTCCAATCATATTGTTGTACTACACAAGGGCTGCTATTACAAGATGCTTATCTATCACAAGGGGCGCACACTACGACCATGCGAGTTGCAAGTTCAAATTGAGGAAATTCTGAATTCCAAGTCTGAACCGCTTGCTGGGGAGGAACACTTGGCAGCATTGACTGCTTGGAATCGTACAAAATGGGCGGATGCACGAAATACACACTTTTCACGAGGCGTAAATCGTGTCTCTTTGAACGCTATAGAATCGGCGGCATTTGTACTTTCGCTTGATGAAGAACCATTGGAATTCGATTTAGCGCGCCCTGAACTGCTTGATCAATTTGGAAAAAGCTTGCTGCATGGCAAAGGTTATAATCGTTGGTTCGATAAGAGTTTTACTGTTTGCGTGGGCACCAATGGACGCGTTGGTTTTAATGCTGAGCATACATGGTAAGTCTATTAAAGGCGCTTCACAGTGCTAATAGTTTGTCGATTCATTCAAATTTGGAATCCTTCCATTTGTTCAAAATTTTGTAAAATTTCGAAACTGAATTTTTAAATTAATTATAAAAAGGGCCGATGCTGCTGTTGCTTCACACATGTGGGAGAATCTGATGGTCGACGAACTTGTTCTTAATGGGTAAATTTTATTAAATTTTTGTATTGAATCTGAAAACGATTAAAGTGCTGCAGGTGTTGGTCTTTGGTTACGTCGTTGGTCTGAAGTTTTTTGGTTATTTTATTAAGTTATTATTATTTTTATTTGGTTATGGTTGTGATTGTTATTTAAAATATTTTATTTTGTATTTTTTTTTTATTTTTATTTTTGCGTCAATTTTTAGGGCGGATGCACCGGTTATGGGTCATCTTTGGGAATATATTTTTGGTGATGATATTTATGGGTAAATTTTTCTTTAATCGAAAAATCAATATGCCTGTAAAAAATTTTTACTAACCATAAAAAAAAATGTACCGTTTTAAATTTATTTCTTTAACTAATATAGTTGACATATAATTTCATATATATTCATTTAAAATAAATCTTCATTCCAATGCTAAGTAATAACCATTTGTATTTGTAGCTAACATTAACGGTGCTTAGATAAACTAATATTATCCATCAAAAATAATAAACTAACTTAATTATGTCTGATTCAGATACGATGAAGATGGCAACACAAAAGGCACTCCAGAATTTCAGCCACCTACCCCGACACGCCTTAATTGGGATTTGACACCATGTCTACCACAAATTGAGGAAGCCACAATAGATGCTACTAAATTGATCAATGTAAGATTAACAACAAATACCATTTTGTGTTTCTTTCAATGTTTTTTTTTTTTTTTTAACAGGATGTTAATTTACGTATTCTCGTTCATAATCAATACGGCAAAGGATTCATGAAAAAAATGTCGCCTTTCACCAGATGCATATATACAAATGGCACTACAGTTGGCATACTATCGCGATGCTGGTCGCTTTTCACTTACGTATGAAGCGTCGATGACACGTCTCTTCCGTGAAGGTCGCACTGAAACAGTACGTCCTTGCACAATAGAATCTTCTGCTTGGGTCAAAGCCATGCAGAATCCGACTGTTTCCAATGATGAACGCGTCAGACTTATATTGGCTGCTTGTGACCGTCATCAGTTGGGCTACCAGGATGCTATGTGTGGTCGCGGTATCGATCGTCATCTATTCTGTTTGTATGTTGTATCCAAATACTTAGAAGTCGATTCACCCTTCCTGAACGAAGTGCTAAGTGAACCATGGCGCTTGTCTACTAGTCAAACACCACACGGACAAACGCCAAAAATGGATCTGAAAAAGCATCCAAACTGTATTAGTGCAGGAGGTGGTTTTGGACCAGTCGCCGATGATGGCTATGGTGTTTCATACATAATTGCCGGTGAAAATCTAATATTTTTCCATATCTCAGCAAAGACAACGTGCCAACAAACGGTATGTATAATGATTTTCTATAATAAAATTATCAGTTTGTTTATATTATTTTTCATGTCTATCTAGGACGTAAATCGTTTTACGGACAATATTATCAAGGCGCTGGCTGACATTCGTACCATGTTTGAGCAGCACATGAAAGATCATCCCAAGCCTGCCAAGCAGCTGACTAATGGAACAGCGAAGTAGCGCAGATGATTTATAAGTTAAAAGCGAGATTTCTGTTAGCATTTGTTTTTATTTTGTGTAGTTATTTTGTTTTTTTTTTTTTTTTTAATTATTACTTTAATTTTATAATGTAAGACTTACAACTAGTTCAATATAATTTACAAATTGTATTAAGTCATATAAAAGTGCAAAAGCGTTTAAAATGTTGAGTAATTCATTGAAAGGCATTACAATGCAATTTTATCATAAAATCGGCTGAAATTAAATATAGTCTAGTAAAAGCGCCTTTGCACAATAATTGCTGTTTCTCATTTATTTAGCCTAAGTTTTAGACAAAAAAAAAAAATAAAGCTAAAAAAATGTACAACTATTTTTTTTCTTGCTATATTTTATCCAGCTAATGGATTTGCGTGTATTGTTACACCATTGATTTTCTTATTTACATGGGGACGATAGTTTTTTGGATTGACTGGAAGCTTTTCCAGCTCATCGAGCACATCAAAGCCATCTATAACACGACCAAAGAGTGTATATTTTAGATCTAAATTTGGTTGTGCTGCATACGTTATAAAAAACTGACTTCCATTAGCGTTTGGGCCATTATTCGCCATTGAGACCATGCCACGATCTGTGTGCTAAAACATATACACAAATATTATTTAGTGGCCAAGTGCAAAAGGTGTAAGATTTAAGTTTATTACCTTAAGATTTTCTTTAAATTCATCATCGAACTTTTCCTTCCAAATGGACTCACCACCTTTTCCAGTATTTGTCGGGTCACCAGTTTGCACAATAAACCCTTTTATGTTTCTGATGAAGACGCAGCCATTATAGTATTCACTCGCGCAAAGGGCCAAAAAGTTTTCACATGCTTTGGGACATTCTTCGCAAAAAGTTCAATCTTTACGTCGCCGAAATCGGTATGGAGTGAAACTGACTGAAATAGTGAAAAGGATTAGTTGCAGAAAGTAAACATACAATGTACAGTAGCCACTAGCTTAAAACATTCAGTTATTTAATTATTAAAAATGTTCACCGCTCCGTCTTCGGAACAATGCAATAGTTAACATGGATTCTCCATCTCAACTCCCTAGGTGGCATTAGGAAGCGACCGTTCCATACGAGACAGAGCAACAAAATCCTAGCCTTGCGATTTGAATCAATATGTTTGTTGGATTAGCTTTGAGTTACTGAATATGTTTATTATGATATTACTTACCATATTGTTAATTAAAATTATAAATATAAACGCCGTATGCTGCTGTTATAATAAAACGTTTTGTTTACTACTCCGCAAACGTTGTATTAAAAGATTGGTATTTTTTGGTCAATTTCAAATCTGGTATTTTAACACAGTTCGAGGCTGATGACATTGGAGAAAGTGATTTTGGCGCGAAGCAAACTACGGCCGCGGATCAAAAACATAATTTATCCAGCACCAAAATAATAAATAATAATTAAAATATGCGGTGCAAGATTCCGGAAATATCGTGGCACAATCGTGATCCTGTGCTTAGCGTAGATATACAACCGAATTGTGTAATAACTAAAGAGACGAATGCAGCGACGTCGACGGTGCCAAATACAATTTGTAGGCTTGCCTCTGGTGGTACTGATGCGCACGTACTTATTTGGTACATAAATCGTAGCGCCGATGGAGTCGATATAGAGTTAGAATTGGCTGCAGACCTATCACGGCATCAGCGTGCTGTCAATACAGTTCGTTGGTCGCCAAACGGTGAACTATTGGCCTCCGGTGATGACGAGAGTGTCGTTTTCATTTGGAAACAAAAGGAAGAAAATGAAGTGATTAATATAGTCGACGACGCCAATGAGCAGGACAAAGAGGTGTGGATAACACTGAAAGTGCTGCGTGGCCACACTGAGGATATTTACGATCTGAGCTGGTCGCCGAACTCGCAATTTTTAGTCACTGGCTCTGTTGATAACACAGCTATGATGTGGGATGTACATAAAGGCAAATCATTAGCCATACTCGACGATCACAAGGGTTACGTACAGGGCGTGGCATGGGATCCGAAAAATCATTACATTGCAACCATGAGTACAGATAGGTAAGTAAACAGATTGTTTAATTATATGATTATTCCTAATTTACAACTTTTATATTCCCATTTGTGCAGACACATGCGTGTTTTCGATCTGCACACGAGAAGAGTGTTGCACCGCATAAGCAAATCATTATTACCTGTGGCTGAAGAAAGCGATTTGCATGGAAAAAGTGTACGTCTATATCATGATGGCACGTTGCAAACATTTTTTCGTCGTTTGAGTTTCACGCCAGACGGAAAATTATTACTTACACCAGCCGGTGTTACGGACTACGATGGCGTTGTGAAACCACTTAACACAACATACGCATACAGCCGCTACGATATGCGTCAACCGGCATTTGTGTTACCCTGTCCAGATCAGTATACCGTGGCTGTACGTTGCTCTCCGATATTGTATCAGCTACGTCCCCATGATGTGACTAAAAACCCTCCCATTGTGGCGTTGCCTTATCGCATGATATTTGCGGTAGCTACTAAGAGCTCCGTCTATTTTTATGATACACAACAGAAGCAACCTTTTGCAGTTATCTCCAATATACATTACACGCGATTAACGGATCTTACATGGTCAAGCGATGGCCTTGTGGTTGTCGTATCGAGCACAGATGGTTTCTGCTCGTTAATTACATTTAATGCCGGCGAGCTTGGTGAAATGTACGAGGATAGCGAGGCAGTGCTGGGCGCTGCAGTAATGAGCGACAATACAGTTAAAAAAGATAAGAAAATAAGAAAACAAAAGATGCGCAAGGGATCAACGGATGAATTTGGAACACGGAAACCATTACAAGAAAATGGATTAAAAGAAGATGCCACAAATGAGCGTGTAGCAATGCCAATTGAAATTAAACGTAAACCCAGCCAAGGGCAGGATGATTCAAATGATTCAAAAGAAAATGAATCAACTACGAACGCAACATCAGTGAATGATAATGATAAAAAGCAAGAAAATGAGGCGGTTATTTCACAAACTAAGCCGAACCCAATTGCAATACGACGCAAAGAAGCTACACCAATTGCAATCAAACGAAAACCTGGCACTACAACGAACCCAAGCGATATTAAATCAATTGAAGTTAAGAAAACTGGAGACAATGCCACAGAAGCAACGCAAAATAGTGAAACACCCATAGATATTAGGAGTTCTCCTAGGAAAGTTGTTGAAAATACCGAAAAGTGTTCTGAAAAAGATAAAAAATCGCCACAGAAATTGAATATAAATGCGAATACTAAAATTGCAACTCCGATTGCAGTTAAGCGTAAAGCAAGCGCTGAACTAGACGACGTTGCAACATGCACGCCAAAGAAAACTGGAACAAAACTGCCAATAACAACGGATATCATAATTCTCGACAAGGAAATTCTCAGTTCAGAAGAGAAATTCGAATCACCGGAAAAGAAAAGTCGTCCAGTGACACCTATATCTGTGCGACGTCATCCACGCACACCGAGTTCAAATACAGCAACGCCAACGCAAACTGCGAAACGTGCCACACCAATAGCAGTACGTCGCACTCCGCGTGTTTTAATTGCAACACCGGTCAATGCACCTGTTGAAGAAGCTATGGATGCGTGGCCATTGGAGGATGGTATTAAACCTATAACAAATATTACAACTGCAATATCGACTAAACAAAAATCACCACAAAAAACTGAGGTCGAGAGCATTAAACCGCTAGAGTTACCACAAAGCGAAGCCACTTCCGATCGCACTGAGGATATAAGACTTGTCTATGAGGATACAGTGGAAGAAACACCTCCGCCAGCCGTAAATAAAACCCAAACTGATGCTACAGAAAATGTGACAGAAGCGATGAAAACAAATGATGTTGTGGCTGAAGTTGCTGAACAGCCAATTCCACAAAATCAGCAAAGTCCAAAAAACAAAACACCGCGACGTGTTGCGTTTAAAACTATATCGACGCCCAAATCTAAGAAGAAAATACTAGAATAGATATTATAATGGGTCAAATTAATTTTATAAATATATAACTATAAATTATGTAATACACAATTATTGGAAATAAACCATGTTTTCACATACGTAAAAACAAACATATCAAAGTTTTTCATTAGCGGCCTTATTCGAATTTTTTCAAGCGTATAAAACGTGTAGCATACTTTTTGTTTTGTTTTATAATGATTTATTTATATTTAAATTTAAGATGATCTCTAACATTTTAAATTTCTTTCACATACAAACATGTTTTTATTTCAGATTGGTATATTTTTTGTCTTCTTTTTATTTTATTTTTTTTTTTTAAGTAAACTTTTAACGTATTTCATCATTATGAATTCAAAAATTGTATTATCTACTGCAATTGTGTAGTTTTTTTTTTTTCGGTGTAATACAAAAAAATCTAGCAATTGCCAATTTAAATAAAACAATTTTAATATTTTTAATAAATTAAACTGTCATTCGATTAATGTCGTACATATTTGGTATGTTGTAGTTTTTTTTTTAATAAATACAATATATTTAATATAAATGTAACATGATGTTTTTGGACAACTAAAGCAATTCATAATTATGCTAAAATTTAGATTCAACGTCTAATGTTTAATCTAGCTATTAATTTATTTTATATATATTTTATTTATATACCATTTATTTTCAAATTTTTAGTAATTGGTTTTTATAATTTATTATAGTACTTTGATGATCTTGACTTTATATATATATATATATATATATATATATATTATTCTGAGTGTTTTAATATTTTAATTTGTTTTTATTTACTGCTGAGTTTTAATTGCAATTAAAAAAATTACAAAATTAATTTAGAAAAAAACACTTTTCAGTTTTTTTTATTGTGTTCAATTTTAAGTTTCCTTTATTTTTGTCTAAATCAAATTTGTTGCTTCTTCATAGACTCTAGGTTTGCTGTGTACTATGTATCTTTAAGAAAAAACTTTAGTTAGATTTAGTTTTTCATGAAATAGGCATTTAGAAAAATATGAAAAGACTTTTTGCTGCACTTCTTTTTTAATTTTTTTTTTTTTTATTTTTACTTATCTTTATTTGTATTTAATGAGTTGAAAAAATGTTTTATTGATATATGAGTTTATTATTAGTTTCATTATGTATGCATGTATGAATGTATGTTGAAGTTCAAAAATTATTTTTATATATTTATCGCTTTTGTTTAATTATTTTAATTTTTGAAAACTAGTTATTTGATTTGTGTTAAAAAAAATCTGAAATTATGTAGTCTGTTAAAAAAAATGTTCAATGTCTTTTTTTTTTAATATGTAGAAAAGTGAAGAGAAAAAAAGTTAATAATGTTTTATATATATTATAGTAATGATGTTGCATTTCTTAAGTTAATAACATTTTGTTTTTATTTTTGTATAATTACATTAATTTTTTTTAATCTTAAATTTTTAAGTAAGTTTATTTATACTTTTTTTTTTTTTTTTGTATTAATTAAACTTTCAATAAATATAATTACAGTTGTATATTAATTTTTATTATTTCATTATGATTTTTTTTTGTGCTTTTTTTATTTTTATTTTTTGTTTTATGTAAAAATGGTCACCACTCAGAATTTGCTTTATAATTTTATTTATTAATATATTTTTTTACGATTTTTTTAATGTTTTTAAATCTAGTTTGAAATGGTCTCAAAATGTATCAGTATAGATATCTAGTAGAAAGTTTTATCATTATATCTATATATATATATTTTTTTTTTTTATATTTTCTGAGCTTAATAATTAATGATTTGGTTTTTGCCAACTTTTTAGCTTTCACAATAGCCACTTTAAGTTGCCAACTTTGTGCAAATTTTCCAAACATAATCAAAATTATATGCTGTGAAATAAAAATTAAAATTATATATAAAAAATTTAAAGACAAATGCAACGTTTTGATTTTTTTTTAATAATAAATAGTTTTTTATTTGAAATATTTGGTAGAGATTTACAATTTGTTTTAAGGAAAATATGTTCTTTTTTTCTTTTTAAATTTAAGTATGTATTGTAGTATGTGCGGATTTTGTTTTATTTTTTTTACAATATTTAGAATTTTTTCTTATTTCTTTTATTTTTATTTTGTATGTATGCTAAAGTTTAAGAAATGTATTAAAATACTTTATTTTTTTCTGCTACATAATACTACATTCAAACTGTTTTCATTTGTCATACACTGGGCATTTTTTTAAAATATTTTTTTTTTTTTTTTTTAACTTTTTAAAAATATATTTTTTTAATGTATATAAATAAACATTCATTTAGTTATTTGCTATTAAACATTAAAAAATTTGTTGATTTTAACATAAATTATGCTAAAGATATATTGTATTAAAACATAAAAGTATACATTGGAAGTTCTACAGAGAGGCGAAAGAAGCAACAAAATTTTTTTGTAAAAAAAAAAAAAAATGAATGAGCATAAATAAATTATTTGAGAATAATGTTTGTAAAATAAAGATGTTGTTAAAAAATGATAATAAATATAATTTAAAGAAAAATATAATATATACTTAAATAAACAAATATTAATAGCAATTTATTGCAATAAATAAAAAAAAAATATTTAATCAATTATTAAATTATTTAATTAATATTTATAGCAATACATTGCATTAAATAAAAATGAACGTTGTTCATATACGCAATTATATATGTATGTGTATACATAAGAAACATTTTATTATTTTTTAAATGCCATTTACTAATAAATACATCAAATTACATATATAATTATTTATATATGTATATAAATATTGAAATTTTTTTAATGACTTTTCAGGTTTATTCTTTATTATAATTATTTTTGAATTTTGTTTTCGTTTTTTTTTTTTTTTTTTTTGTAAAAAGATGAAATTTTGATTTTATTGAATGAATTCTCTCTGTCTTTGAGCGCTTTGCAATAAATATTTGTAATGAAAATTTGTTCGTTTTATTGAAAAAAAAAAACTATAAATAAAATCTGTTGCATAGTTTTGAGCGTTAAAGTTAATAGAGTAGCACATTTCTGTCTTATTCATAACAAAAAAAAAAAAGATGATGACTTATATTTCTAGTTTTATATGCTGTAATGCATATTTTAGATGCGCTTGAGGCTGTTATAATTTTTCTTTTTATAAATAAGACAGTTAATTTTGTTTTATAGAAAAATACAATATAAAAAATTATTAAATAGAAAATTAATTAAATTAAATAGCACTCATTTTTTATTTATTTCGTTATTGCAAATCAGTTGTACATATAGATATATAAAAAAAATAGTATGTATAAAAAAGTAGTTAACTAGTATTGTGTATATTTGAAACAAAATTTACTAAATGCATTTAAATAATTTAAATTAAAAAAAAATTAATTAAAAAAATATAATAAAATATTTGTAGTTTATTTTTTATTTATTTGCATTTATATTTTATGTATTTATGTTTTATGTAAATGCACATTTATATGATTTGCGCGTGTTAAGTTTTGTATGTAGCGTGTTTTTATTGTGTGCGTTGTTTTATTAAAATTTTATTAAATTATTTAGAAAAAATGCACATTGTTCTGCGGCATCAACAATCTCATCAATGGGCAATCTTTTGCTAAATTAAATACCTATGAATTTCTTGGTACACTTCTTTTTTTTTTTTTGTTTTACTAACTTTTGATGCATGGCGTTTTTTTGTTTTTTGTTTTATATTTTTGTTTTTTTTTTTTCATAGTTACTTTATAACATTTTCTTACATATTTTGTAAATATATTAAATAATTTTTTTATTTTTTTTTTTTTTCCTTGTTTTTACTTTTTTATTTTTGTTGAGTTTTTTCTTTTGTTTAAATAGGCTTAAATGTTTAAGATTTGTTATAATATTATTATATATTTTTTTTTTTACTTTTTTTTTGGTTTGTTCTCTTATTATTTGCTTAAACATTCGCTTGTGTGTTTTATTCAACATGCTGCTTGTTTATTTTATTTTTTAATACATTAAGTAATAAACTTTTTTGTTTTGTTTTTTGTTTAAGTCGTATCTGTGTACTTTTTATAAATATTTCTGCGTTTTTGTTTTTTGTTTAGCTCTAAATACACTTAAAACTTAAACAGACCTGAAGAAAATTGCAGCATGCTTATGCGCGGCATTGTTCCGAATGAATTTCCAAAACAATATTTAAAAAAAAAAAAAAAAGAAAAACCCTACAAAATACATTAAAAAATAACATAGAACACAGAAAATTGTACTGGCTTCTTCCGTTTTGCAAAAAAAAAAAAAAAAAGTAATAAAATAAATATTAAGTAGTAAATTGGAACATAGCCGTCGCTGGCAAGAAAGCTAATAATCGATTGATTGATTGATTGATCTCTGATCGATCGATTGTTAGATCGTTCGTTCAACGAATAATTAATAAATTACATATATGTATATTATGTTTAACACATTTAGGAAATGTTACGGCGATAATAACTTTTTATTTATTTGTTCGTTTTTTAACAAACGGCAAAATCATCTTTGGGCTGTTTTTTTTTTTTTTTGTTTATTTTTTTGCTTTAATTTTTTTTTCTTTTGTAACTTTTTGTTTTGAAACTCCATCAATATACACATTTAAATATATTTTTATATATAGTTTGCATCTATGCATGATGTTCTTGTTTGGTTAGTGGTTTTTTTTGTTGTTGTTTTTGTTCTTGTTCTTGTTATTTAACTGTTTTGTGTCCTTTGTATTTGTAGTATTTTTAGTTTTATATTTCTTTTTCTTCTACTTCTTCTGTTGTAATATTTGTGTTTTTGTGGTGGTGGGCTCTTGTGCTGCACGCGCTTAAATGCTTTCGAAACGAAAAAAAAAAAAAGCCTTAGTACAAACCGCAACCGCGCAAATTGTTGGCTATAATAACATCAGTGACAGCATCGAATACAAATTGTATATTGTTAGTATCTGTGGCGCACGTCATGTGGCAGTAGATTTCTTTTGAGGTTGATTTGTTTTTCGCTTCAAATTGAGCTTGTATATATGCAGCAGCCTCACCATATTCTTGACCTCCTGTAAAAATATAAAAGAACAAATTAAGTAGTAAAACGTAATTAAAAAAAAAAAAAAAAGAGAGTTTTTATATGTTCAAATCGTACCTGTATACTCTGGGAAGCAAATTGTCAGTGGACTCTTTCGAATTTTTTCCTCAAATAAATCCTTTTTGTTTAAGAACAAAATTATTGAAGTATCTGTGAACCATTTATTATTGCAAATTGAATCGAAAAGTTTCAATGATTCTTGCATTCGGTTCTGGAAATCAGATTGAGAGAGAGAGAGTTAAAAAATTAATTAATTCATTTTGTTTGTAAAAAACGTACCGTAGTTTCATCTTCATGCAAAACTTGATCGTATTCAGACATGGCAACGCAGAAAATGATCGCAGTAACATCCTCAAAGCAATGTATCCATTTTTTACGCTCAGAACGTTGGCCGCCGACATCAAAGAGTCTTTAATAAAATAAATGAATAAACATTTAATATATGTAAATCGGAAAATATAATATTTTATGCTTTAATATACTTACTTAAAGTTAAGATTTTTGAATGAGAAATGCACTTCAACTATGCCGGTTGTCTTGACACGAGTGCGTAGAATATCCTGTTCGGTTGGTTGATAATCTTTGGCTCCTAACCGATCCAAATCATCAAGGAAACTAAAAGTAGAATAAAAATAAATAAATAACATTTAATACATAAATAGATACTTAAAACGAATTGTATCTTAAGCGTACAATAATACTAATGTGTTTACATAAAATTCAATTGAATTGCGTACACACAAAAGTTTTAAGACTTTAATTGTTTTGCTGCCAAACAGCTTAGCTTAGCTTAAAAGCTAAATTGAAACGCCGACAGACAGACAGACAGAAGCGTGAAACAAATTCAACGACAATATTACTACTTAAATTTAAACTTGATAGTACAACGGTAAGAACTGTGTGTGGTCAAACTAAAAAAAAACTTACTGTACCTACTGCATCACTTATAATAATACGAAAAACGCCCACATACACTTCTAGATACAAATTTATCTGAATAAAGCTAAGCATTATTGTTGCGCCTGTACAAACAAAATATATACTTTTTTTGTGTGAGTATATTGCAAACATTTGAAAGCATTAAGCAAACAATAAAAACCAAAATTAGGCGCTTAGGTAAATAAGTAAACAAAATTAAATTCTGTTGGTTTCTTTAACAATTTTATTGCTTTTTTTATTGTTTTTTTTTTCTCACCCACGCAGCGGTTTAACTTAAATATAATTCGTCTTGAGCTGGCATTAAATAGCGCAAAGATTTGTTTTGTTGTTGTGTGTAAGTTTTTAAAGCGTTTAAGCTGCAGCAAGAATGATTAGCTTTGCGCATTTATCTATCGGCTGGGCTGTCTGCAAAATTGTATCTCATTTTTGCAAAAAAAAAAAAAATCGACTGCTTACTTTAGTATTTTTTTTTTTTTTTTGTTTAAATAACAACGCAACTCAATAAACAGTCGCAACTTTACAAACAAATGTCAAATTATGACAAATTAAAAAGAAATTATATTCTTTTGATGGCCTTGGTGCTATAATTACCGTTTAGGAAATAATATTGAACTTTTTCTTGAAGTTTTTTTTTTCGTGTTTCTTAAGCATTAAAAGGCCAATATTTGAGCTGTATAGACACGCGCTGCCTGGTCAGTCACAGTTCACATACCAGCGTCGCTGCTATTCACAAAATTATTTTAGCGCCGGAAGAAACTTCGCCATTGCGCCAGGGCATCATATTGTATTTCGAAATATTTCTTTTTTTGTTTGTAATTAGTTTTGTTTCGTTACACTTGCAATACTTGCTGCAGACTTTTCCGCTGTGCAAACATATTTTTCCAAGTGTCTTTGTCTTTGTCTTTTTTTTTTTTTTAAATTTTAATACCATAAATTATTTCGATTTCTTTGTTTTATAAATATTTTTTTTTTGGTATTTTTGGCAGCAATCCGTCAAAAAAAAAAAAAAAAAAAAACATTGCGTGCATGGACAATATCCGTTGAAGACGTCGACATAAAATGACCCAAAACGAAAATAGCAGCAAGTAGGTCAACAAAAGCCGTCATAGTCAGCGCATTTTTATTTAATTTTTTTTTTTTGTAATTAAACCGAAAAATTCACACGCATATAGCAACCAGTGACAACAAAATTTTGGGCGTACAGAAATAATTAAACAAATAAATGCTTTGTGCATAAATCAATTGTTATTTTGTGGCGCTCTTGTAAATAGTTTTTTTTGTTTTTTTTTTGTAATATTTGTTGAGGCACATTTCAAGTACATCGGTGGCAACTAATTATATTTATATACCTAAACGCTAGGTACACGCTTAGTTTTTTTTTTTTTTTTTTTTTTTTAAATATCTACTCTTGTGTTGTCGTTTATCTTTTTGGTTTTATAATATGTCTTAGCGCAATAGTCCAATCGATCATTGCAAGCTGTCTTTATATTCACGAAAAGTTCAAATTTTAAGTTATCGAAGTGCAAACTAAGACAACTATTTGATCCAACGCAACGCGTAACATATCATTTACTCAATTGTTTGCAAAATGTATGCCGTTGTTGTACATACGCACTGTTGTCTGTCTGTCTGTCTGTCTGCCTGTGTCTGGTTATCATTTTTAGCCTGCGGTCATAAATTCGATGAAATCATTCAAGCAATATTGCTTTTAATGGAAACCTACTATAAATAATTTATTGGCATTATATAATGTTGTCTTTAGTAGTTTTATATGCTACAATTGTCATAAACGTACAAGTTGCGGAAAAATATATTAAAGAATACAAAATGTGTCAATAAGATGTGCCAAAGCCAATTGAAATAGTAAGATGCGTAACGTCACATATAAAAATTTTACAAAAAAAAAAAAAAAAAATGATTATACCCTCCCATTGGGTATAAAAAAGTATAATAAAGCAGTTTTTTATAATATGGTGGAGGGAAGTGAGCCTATTGTGGGCACCCTTAGGTTTTCTGGTTTGTATAAGAAAATACAATAAAAACATTTCTCGCGTTTTACAGTAATCCGATCAGTATAATATATTTGCTATTCAAAGATATAAAAGGGTGCCCACAACTATAAGGTGCCCACATGTGGCACACTTCCTCTATAAGTTCTTTGAGAGCTTGTTTTTTTTTTAACTATAAGATTAATGCTCGTCACATTTTACTTGATGTTAAAGATCTAGAGGGTGCCCATATGTGGCACATTTCCCTTAATATTTTTTAAATGCTTCTTTTTTTAAATTTTACTGTACAATCATCGCTTGTCAAATTAACTTTTTAAAATATGTTTTTATATTCAAGTCAAAATGTTGAAAACTAGATTTTTAAAGTTTTAAATTGAAATGAAACATTTAATGAAAACTTGAACACCAACCTATACAATTACATGCACACAGTTATTAAGGTGCTAATTTAATATGAGTTGAACTGAGTAAAATACTCTCACTATCATCGAAAATCAACAGTTGGAACAACTATTGGTATACGTATTCAATAATTTGTTATCTTTTTGATTAGAGCAATAAATAGCACATCATGTCATGGCTGCCATACATTTAAATTACGAAATTGCAAAGATCTGTTTATTTTTTTGGTCAATTGTTTGTAGTTCGTTGGTTCGTGAGTGCAGTTGGGAAATAGGCTAACGATTACAAAATGAGCACAATTTTTTAGCACTTAAAGGGATCACATAAAAATATACACATTCACAGAGAGTTAACATATTACAAAATGCGGAAAGTTAACTCAAAAAATATAGTAATCACTCGCTCAATCACGCAATAGTGCAGTCAACCATCAGTCAAGTCAGTCAGATACAGTAGCAATTTGCAGTCTTTTCTTTTCTCTTTTTTTTGGTTTTTTGGTTAGTTAGTAAAGGTTTTGTTGTTAGCGTGTCTATAATAAAATTAAAACTTAAATGCTAAACAAAAAAAAAAAAAAATCTACATTAGCGTTTTATAAAGATTTCGAGTGGAAATTATTGAATGCGACATTGTGCAAAACTCTAAGAATTGTGGAATTACTTTGTTATTTTTTAACATTGTTGCTGCGCATCATTAGCAGCTTTTATAGCATAATTTTGTAGATTAGACGAAATGAGTCTCTGTGTAAACGCTTCGTTAAACTAATTTTGTACAAAATATTTTTGCATAATCGTTAAATTATGGCGGAAGATGCGTTGAGCGTAAAAAATAATATACTATAGAATCATCATTACTGACAGTCGTAAACAATTGTCGCAGACAAAAATATATTTTGTTATGTTTAAAATTGTTTAAATTAAAATATGAAGTTATATTTTTTTATGTGAACGAAAATAGCTGAGGTCGTTGTTAAAATGGATAATGTTGTCTTTGTTATTGCTTGGCTTTATGATAGACATAAAACTATTGATGGTAATCTTAAAGTTGGTATTACAATTGCAGCACAATGCAATACTGTAATAAATTACAAAAGCCCACACTTTTGTTGTGATTTATATCGTATATAATTATTATATTATGAGCAGTGATTTTAGGTAAGCACTTGAGTTGCATTGAGAATTTTTATAGTCAAAATTAAAGCAATTAACGTATTAAAGTAAAACCCTCGAACAATAGCACAACCACATAATAAAAATGTATGACCTGCGCGGCGGACCAGAGTTGTAATTCCTAATTTACGTTGGGTGGTTAAATTTCAATCTGAAGGCCCCGACCACAGCGAACCTGGCTTTTTCCATTACGTCGAGGTTTTGAGAAAAATGTTTTTGATCATATATAGCAGATGAACCTGGGGTGATAGAAATCCCAAATTAGGCTAATTGAAATTGGAGCTTGAACCTTCTGTTACAAGAACAAAGTCTAGAAACCACAGAATCAATTGCGAATTTTGAAAACTTACGTTGTAGGATAGATTTTATCGGATAGTAATGAGGAAAAAGGGGATATAAAAAATTGAGATAAAAAGATTGCTAAAATAATTTTTAAAAACAAAAAAGCTCCATAAATTTTTATTTGAATTCTCGCCGTTTTGGTGCATTTTAATATATCACATATCAAAAAGCTTTTTTATTGATCGATTAAATATATTTCAATCTTCAGATCGCTGAAATGGAGCACCAAGTTGAAAAACTGAACATATTTGAAGCCTTCTTTTTTTTTTGTATTTAACCAATAAATCCCTGGGGTTCTAAAATCAAGACTTCATGAAACATTTATCTCTATTGTTAACGTTATGTTTTCTACCGAAATTTAAATTAAGTTTAAAGAGCGTATAAGATTACAAGAAAGAGTATTTACTCGTATATGTAACTGAAATCTCTTTAGCTAACACCTGCTGCCGTTTGTAGCACCGCGCGCACATAGATACATGATTTTTAACAAACACATAGAAACGCTCAATAGTTACGCTTGACAAGATCACGACGCTCTTTTGCGTTGTATAAGTAGACTAAGTCGTCTGCGATTGCGTTTAGTACGTCGCGGCTGGTCCACGAACCAACTTCGTTTCGGTTTGAAAACGATAAAGTTTTAAAAATTCAAAGAAATATTTAGCTAAACTCACGCGAAAAATATATATATCGAAAAACGAAAAACTATAGTTTTTTTTAATAAAATAATTATAAAAAAATATATAATCACTCAAACATGAAGTGATTAAAACTGAAAAAAAAATTTTTTTTGAAAAAGTAATAATTATATTACAAACCAAAAAAGTATATAAAAATAAAAAAAAAAAAAAATAAAAAAAAAAAAACAATTTCATTTGTTGTGAAAATTATATTTGTGTGAAAAGTGAAAAAATTTGCTAATAATTGAAGAAAAAACAAAGAAAAAATATTTGCTCAACTTTTTGTGCAAATAAAGGTGAGCAGCCTGATAAAAAGTAGTTTTAAGTTTTTGAATTGATCAATATTTGCGTATGCAAAATAATATGTAAACTATTTTATTTTTTTAATGTTTATTTGGCAAACACTTGTAAACCACTTAAAAGGCAAGAAAAACTGCTTAGGCAAATGCCCAGCCTACAACAGTCAAACTAGTCAAAAAATAAAATGCTTTTAAAAAATTGACAAGTTTTTATTTATTTTTTTTTCACATAAAAATAACTTTGCATACTTTACGAGCGTCATTTAGATTGCAAAAAAGTGCAACACAAAAGGGTTTTAAAAGTTTTTTCAAATAAAAAAAAAAAAATATATGTATATGCAAATATGTCATATTTAGTTTCAAGGTTTGCCCTGTCTATGGTCTCAAGTAGTTTGAATTTTTTTTTTTATGTGAGTTATGCTGTTAAAGGTTTGACATTTATGTTTGGTTTTATTGCCAGAAATTAAATTTTTATTATGCTATTAGATAAAATTGTTATAGTTGAGTGTATATGTATAAAGTTGGTAATAAATCTTTTGAATATAAAGTTTTAAAGCTGCTGCAGATTCTAGCGGAAATTACTGCATTTCTAAATTAAAATTTAATTTAATTAAATAGTGACCGTGACACTGCATTTCTTAGAAGCGCATTGCTTCTGTTTAAATAAAAAAAGTCAATAAAATGAGCTTTAAATGAAATGTATACTCGAATGTATTCTTTATAAAAGATACTTAGTCTTTTCGAAGAATACAGTGTAAATCGCGAAGGAAAACTATTATAAGAAGCTTTGGCATTGCTTAAGATTTGTGGTTTGTCTTTTTTACAACAAAGCACAATTATTGAAACGATTAAAAAAAAAAAACATTAAATTATCATTTAAAGCTAATGACATTCATAAAAAATTCTCATTAAATTTAAAGACAAGTTTACTACTTTGACAATGGTTTATGCTTAAATTAACGCGTTGTATTGCGCGTAAAATCATCAAAATAATTTAGGCTTTGCTTTGCTTTTCAAAAGCGCTAGTAGCTGCTGCAACTGGTTCGCAATAAAGTAATTTTTTTTTTTTTTTTTTGCCAATTTGAAAAACGTTTTAAAGACTGGAAAACTAAAATTAAAGCAATGAAAATCGTTGCTACGGTCAACTACTTGTAACGCGCCAACCAGTCTTGTACGAGTATGTAGGCATAATTATAGCCGTATTTAATTTGTGAAAGCTGATATAGTTACGATTTTTCAATGTGAAAAATAAAAAAAAACACGCACTTAGGAAGTCTTTAACACGTAACGAACGAAAGAGTTTTTACATTCTCTTAAATAATACTTTAAATTGTTAAGAATTTATTTAATTAATGATCTCATCTCATATCATTTCGCATCAAAGTGCAATTAATTGGAGAATTCTTTGCAATTTTCTAGTTGCGTGTTTATATTTGCCAAACTTATTAACATGGCCATAATAAATATATAAATAAAGAACGGAAATTTGCAAAAAATTAGTTGAAAATAATCATTTTTAAGTTATAAGGTTCTTTTTTAACTTAGGTTTTCGTTTTCATTGAAGCGTTAAGCTTACCTTGAAAAAAAATTTTAGTAAACATTAGAAAAAATAATAATAACAAAAAAATGTGAGGGTGGTAAAAGAAGTTTTAATAATAATAAAACTAAGACTGATTTAAAATATTTAAAAAAATACGATTGCCTTGAAAATACACACAAATAGGAAATACTTATTATGCTTTTATATAATATAAAAATATTATAATTTTATATAATACATATATATTATAATGGTCGAAAGGTCTTTTTCTTTCCAAAACTAGTTTAAAAATAAATTTCGACTCGAAGTTGACTGAGTTATTGGCACATAAGTGAAAAAGGTGGACTATAATTCCAAATTTAGGCAATTTTTTCGCAAATTCCAAATATGCCGTTTTATTTTACTCGGACTTCAGCTATTATCAACTATTTTAACTTTTTTTTTGGAAATAAAAATTAAACCCGAAAATTTGAATCTACATTATCTCGGGAAAACAATTCGTTAGAATTTCAAATTTTGAAATTTTGGAAAGTTAAAAAGTTAATTTTTTAAAGACGCTTGTTGATGTTTTACATTTGATCACGCAGAAACTCTATTGTTATGTTTAAACTGTTTGAAAATTATAAGATTTTAAAAAATTGTTTGAAAAGTAAATCATTAATTTCGAAAAAATTAGAAAATTATTTAGAAGATTAATTATTTAATCAAATAAAATAAATTAATTAAAACCTTAAAATAAATTGATGCACTAAGTGACCTTTTAAAAGCTTTATAAATTTATTAAATATTTTTTTTTTTTTTTGTAAGAGATTGGCACAGCTACGTTTGCTGCATATACTCGTACATGCATATGACATAAAGCGTTAAAAGTTTTCAATTACGAAGCGCACAAATAATGCCTTTATGGCTACTAAATTCATTAAAGCGTGAAAGTCAAGTACGCTTTGAGTTAAAAGACTCGAAATATGTACTTACAGTCGTGTTCGCGTAAATAGGTGACTTTTCTTTTTTCTAATTTGAGAAACAAAAATTTAGAGACAATAGGAAGCTGCGTTCAACGAAAGAAAAAAAAAGAAGCTAAGATAGAGTTAAAACTTACTACAATTAATATGACTTAATTATGTGAACACAACTGTACATATATGCATGTATTAGTATCGTCAGCAGCATAAACAGAATTAAATTAAATTTTTAAATAATTTAGTAGAGTTATATATGCACAAGCAAATTAAATTTTATGCTAACAACGCATAAAAAGAAAAAATGTTTAATTTTGTATTTAAAAATGTAAAATGTTAAAGAAAATAAAAATTTAAAATTATCTAACTGACAGCAAAATAACAGCAACATGGAAAATTTGAACAGACAAACGTGTCGAGGATTTTGTTTTTCATAGGCTCAGCTCAGACAACGTTAAACGCTTTTTTATTTTTTTTTTTTTTATGGTTTTTTGACATTTCGGCAAAACGCTAGGATTATCAGTTAAGTCTTTTTTTGCGCAGTCAAATGTGTGTGTGTATATGTACTCGATTTTCAACATTACGTCAATGCCAGTAAAAAGTACTTGAAGCGTAAGTAGTAACCGCACTCAAGGTCATGAGAATGCACAGTAAGCAGCCACAGAGCAGTAACATTGCCAAGAAACAATGGCAAGGATAATCATTTCTGATGTTCTATGTTGCCTGGGTAGTTTTGTGATTTTTGGTTATACATACTTATCTATCTATCTCATATGTGTATAATGAGAGGACACCCTACAAGTACTAAAACAGTCAAAGTCATATTTCGAAAAGAATATATTTATATAGCATATGTATTGCCTTGAGTCAAATACGCATTTCATTATTTATTCTGCGCGTTTATATTTGGGTGAACTAGGAAGTGAGTTTTATGTTTGCTGTTATAAAAATATAAAATAATATTCATATGAATACAAATAACTTGGAAATTTGATCTGAATCAATGATTTTGTGTTAAAATTGTAAAGAATTCCAAAAAAAAAAAAAATAAATAAACAGCTAAAAAAAAATTGTATGATGAGAACCAAATATTTCACTTTCTGCGCATACGTAATATTTTTTTTTTGTTGACTGCTTTTCCATAATTGGGTATACGCCTACGCCTACGATAAAGCAAGCTGCTTTTATATTTCTATTTTTTTTTTTTTTTTTTTTTACAAAAGAGCAGTCATAGGCATTATTAAGAGCAAAACACAATACAAATACTGCTACACAACACACTAGCAGCATAGTAATTTCTGTCAATAGCAGCAGCAGCAGCATAGCAGCTACAATTCAAATGCTTGCGTTGTCCTTAGTAGCGCAATAATGAAACTTTATTCTTCACGATAAATAACAAAAAAAAAAAAATCAAGGGAAAGCTAAAGTCTAAATGGAAAACAAAAATCTATTTTTTTCTGCACAATTTTATGCTTGAAGCAAATTGGCTAAGGTTTCTGATTCATTGCATTTGAGCAGAATAATCCTTAGACCCTTTTATATAAATACATTTGTATGCATGTACAAATGAAAAGAGCTTTAAAATATAAAAGCATTTTCATTAGCTTCGATTTATTTTATACGTTTTGCTGTAAATTAATAGGTTGTGCCACAAAGCGTTTTGTTAAAAAGTTTTCTATGTAAAAAAAAATAATTTTTTTTTAAAACTATTTCTTAGTAATAAAATAAAGAAAATAAAAGAAAAAATTTAATAATCTTCACAGTAATTCAAATTTGAAAAAAACGGTCGGAAATATCAGTTTGGAGAATAAAATGTTGAACTATGTCTGTCTGTCCGCAAAATGTATGCGCGCTACTTAAACTTTGAGTTATCAGATTTTAGTCAATCAATCAGAAAACTTCATAATATTATTATACCCTGTACCCAAGGTGTAAAACGATATATTAAGTTGGAGCAAATGTATGTAATAGGCAGAAGGAGACATGCTAGACTCTATAAAGCATATATATTATTGATCAGCATTGATGGGAAGTCGATCTAGCCAAGTCTGTCCGACTGTCTCCACGATTATCTCGGAGAATATAAGAGATAGGATCATCATGACTGAAACATAGACTAGCCTGAGCCGTTCAAAGGTCAATTACAAACGGGTTTTCACTAGACCCATTTTAAAAGGTATCCTCCATACAAATCTACCTAAAAAATCCTTTGTTTCTTATTTTAGGAACTTCAAATTTTAGTATAATTTATGCCTAAGATAGTCCCAATATGGGTAGAACCAAAAAATTTTAGATATAGCCGCCATACAAATTTACCCCATTTCTTTGAATTTCAATTTGAAAATTCAAAACAATAAAGTATAGTATTAAGATAAGATTAAACTTGCAGATTGGGTAAAGGGAATCTTGCTGGCGAGTATACTCGACTTCAGCATTCTTTCATGTTTATCTGTCGAATTACGAATTCATGAAGCATTTTGAAAATAAACGCTTAAAAAAAAAAAAAAAAATATTTATATGTAATATAAAATAAATTTTCTCTGAAATTTTACAGCCAATTAAAAAAAAAAATCGAAAAAATAAGACGACAGTAAGGAAGAAACAAAAAAAAAAAAAAAACATTAAAGAAAATGTCAAATTTACGCAAGACAGCATCGCTTGTTAAGCGGACATCCTTTTCGGGAGCAGCGACAAGTATACTGCCAAATGCAGCAGCAACCATGCCACTACCACCACTTAATGGCGTAGGCGGCATTGAGGTACATGCAGACTCACAGGAAATTGAAAAATCAATGAAAGCACCAACAAAGCAGCAGCAGCAATGGCAAGATTTAGGTATAAAGCATAATCAACAACAACAACAACAGCAACAGCAGCAAAAATCAGGGTAAACCAAAACGACGCAATGCGTTTTAAAAATTTAAAAATAAAATAAATAAACTCAAAAATTTCTTCATCGATAGTACAACAAATATGATAAATACACAAGCTGCTGTACGTTCTTATGAGGAAGTGCCCGGTCCTTGGGGCATGCCGCTTATTGGAAATTCTTGGCGTTTTGCGCCGCTTATTGGTGAGTACAGAGTAGTAGACCGTACACTCGCTCAGTGTTTAATATTATATTCTTTCATTTAGGTCAATATAAAATCAGCGATTTAGATAAAGTCATGAAAGAGCTGCACATAAATTATGGTAAAATTGCAAAAGTTGGTGGACTAATTGGACATCCGGATTTGTTATTCGTATTCGATGGTGATGAAATACGCAATATTTTTAAAAAAGGAAGAAGCCATGCCACACAGGTATTTTACGCTTTAAAAAAAAAAAAAAACAAAGAATAAATTCAATAAATAATTTCAGCATAAAGCGTGCGTTTGTTATGCCATAACACGAGCTACCATATTGCAACGACAGAAATACGCATACTGAATAATGCAGTTTGTGGCATATTTTATTAGAGCAAAGGGATGTTATGTCATTCTTCCATCAATAATATAAGCCAATTGCGTACCTTTGCTGTCTGTCTGTCTGTCTGCACGTTTTTGCTGTTGTTTATTTGCTCTTTTATTAAATTATAAAGTTACACATACGCCATGTGTATAACGCCTGCACAAATGTCTATTTCCGTTCATTCGATACTGCCCACATACGAGTATACTCGTAAAATAATAAATATTGCAATATTTTTACTTGTCATATGTGTTGTTTAAATGTTTTCAAGTAATTGATTGGCAATATTGTTTTTTAAAAAATAAAAACATGCCAAACAATGCTCAATAATTACAAGAAATATCCTTTCGCATAACGCCTCATGTAGCATTTACGTTGATTGCATTTTAATTATTGCGTAAAGTTCAAAGTAAATTATAGAAACAGTCACTACTGTTGTCTTTAATTGAAGAAAATTTATCATAGACAATAATCGAATTAAATTACTCGCACTCTGACGTCTGATGTTGTTAGCAACTTGGCGTATACGTAATTTGTTTTGCTTTTTTTTATTAGTTTAAGTATCTTGGCACTCTTATTAAAAGTAATTAACATAATTTTTCTATTTTTCTTTTTATTTTTATTTTCTTTGCTATTTTCGTTTTACAAATTTTATGCGTTCTTCGTTGTCACATTTAATTAACTTTAAAAAATGTCGTTTAGTTTATTATTTTATAATTTCATGCAGTAAGCTAGATTTAATTATTTTTGCTAAATATCTTAAAAATGCTAATAGATCCTGTAAAATTTTAATGCTAGAAAATATAAGCGGAAAAGAAGAATTGTTTACTAAATTTTAATGAAAATGTCTAAAATTTGTATGGTCGAGTTTGTATACGTCTTTATCAGTGATGAAAACATGTTTTCAAATGCCCCCCCCAATTTTTTTTTTCTCCCACAAATATTTTTTTTTTTTTTTGTGTTTTTTTTTTTTAAAAGGGCCCCCTAAAATATATATATTATTTTTTTTTTTCTTCTTTTTTTTTTTTTTTTTTTTTTAAAATTTTAAAAATATTTTTAAAATTTTTAATTTAAATTTTTTTGTTCCTAGGCAGTTGTACCAACGCTCCCAACGCCCCAAAATTTTTTTTTTTTAAAATAGTTTTATTTGAGCTTCGGTGCTCCAGTTAACGTTTTTCTTTGATGACATGGTCACTAGTGACTGCTTGATGACATGTCATTGGTTGCGTTATCAATGCCGTTCTTATAATCGATCGGGTAACCGATTTACAACAATACGGACGGACAGACATGGATAGTTCGACTCTGGTTTCGCTGCATAACAACATTAAATATAATCGTACAATTTTTAGCTAGAAAAAAGAGAAGAAACTTTAAAAAATGAATAGCTTGTCACAAGCTTTTCTGCTTGAATTTTATTTATTTTTGACATTTTTTTTTTTTCGTTTCCAACTGTCAAAGTATTTTGCACTATTTTTCTTTTTCTGTAGACTATCTTAACGCAAATAGCGTAAAACGATTGATGACAAAAGATTATGAAAACATTGTCTTTTTTTTTTTTTTTTTTTTTTTGTGGTGGATTTTTTTTTTTTTTTTTTTTTGTTGCGATTTTGAGATATGTTGACAAAGTCAATGATGAACGACGCCGACGACGACGACGCCATTAAAGACGGCGTCATATCAAATAATCAAAACCAAAATGACCAACTCACGCACAAAAGTGGCACTCTTTTTCACTTGGCACTAAGTCGTCGTTCATTTTATTTATTTAATTTTTTTTTTTTTTTTTTTTTTTTTTATTTGTGCGCAAGCGCTTTTCTTTTTGAATAAGCAGAAGATACACTCTTATGCCTACTTTTTATACATCTTAAGTATTTTGTTTCTTTTTTTTTTTTTTTTTGTCTTTTTACGAACAATTTTTGATGTCTCGTCACAGTTTTATCTGCCTATTGTGTTGCGTTATGCGTGCGTACGCTTGAATTTTTATTTTATGTTTGTAATAAATGGCTTTTTCAGTTTTTATTATTTATTTTGTATTATATATCTTCTTTTTAGTCATAAAAAAAAAAACAAAAAGTTCCCACACACACTTAAAAAATGCAATAGAATATAATGAAAACGTTTCATATAAATCGGTTGTTATATTTTTTTTTATATTTTATATTAACAATGTCAATAAAAATGTATATCATATGTTCAATTTTTATTAAAAACATTGACCAAGCCCAACATATGATTTGATTTGATGAATTCGTTTAATACGCTACATCACATATATAATAAAAAATATTTGAGCTAAAGTTTGTTTTGAGTTAAATTTTTTTAGTTAATTAATTAATTTCTCATTAACGATTGGCATTGTCTGAAATCAATTAATCTTTAAAGTTCTCACTTTAACAAGTAGCGCCGACGCATAAAATTTATGCGTAAAGCTTATTTAAATTTAAACATTACAGACATCATTTATCATTCATTTATTAAACTTTGAAGTAATAGTTTATAATGAATAACACCACCACACCAGCATCATTAACTTCAGATCATCGTCAACATTATCATTTGTCTTTATTTAACAAACTAAATGATTAATATACGTTTATCTGGCAATTTAAATACCTATTGTGTCTGTCTAAATTTCAATGATTTGCAATATTTTTGTTATACAAATATAAATATGAGTTGAAGTAGTGGCTTACAAATGTTCGGACAACTCTGTCAATATTAAATTTACAATGGCGTGGTCATTTCATTTTTGCTCATTCATAAACATATTTTTTTATGTTAATAATCTAATTTAAAAACACAATAAAATGCTAAGAAAGAAAGAAAGAAAAAAAAATCAGGTCTTAGTGAAAAATATGTAATGCCAATAAAATCGAAATCAAAGAGCGTAAAAGTTGCGAATAAAAGTGAAACTTGTTAAAATTAGTTCATGGTCAAATAGACAAATCTATTAAAAAGCCGAATATCTCTTTAAATAAATCAAAAATATGCCTACAAAGCTAATTTTGTTCATTTTAAATTTAGATGCCGCAAGCTATGTAAACGTTAGGTAAATTTTTTAAATAAATTGTTTGTCATTTAACTCGGAGCCCTATGCA
The DNA here is from genome assembly GCA_018903435.1 of Leucophenga varia. Taxonomy (NCBI): domain Eukaryota; kingdom Metazoa; phylum Arthropoda; class Insecta; order Diptera; family Drosophilidae; genus Leucophenga; species Leucophenga varia. The sequence goes on along the minus strand of JAEIFJ010000935.1, from coordinate 3,106,698 downwards.
AACTGAAGCACAATAAAGGGTTTGAATTTGATGTATAATATTTTTTTTTTTAAATTGTTGTTTCCAAACAAATTTATATTTGCCCAAATATTTTATATCATATAATATTTTATTCATTTAAGCTTAGTGCTCAATGCAAAAGTCTCTTAAATCATGTAGCCATTTGCACATTTTGAAGGTAAAATGCCATCCAGTAACACAAAGACTGAATTTCTTAAATGTAAGGCTACAAATCGATTTAAAAAACCAAAAGGGTTGGTTCAAGTATCGAGTTTACTGTTGCAAAAATATCTAAGTAACCAGATTCTAACAGGTTCGGTTCGAACAATATATAATCCAAGACCACGGAGCACTAAGAAAGACAGATTTTGTTGTAGCTTGTTCACTGAATGTCGTTCCAAGTTGTAACAATGTCGTTCGAATTGTTCCAATGCTTTCGTTTTATATAATTTTTTATAACTTACTAGCGGATACTATGGCGTAAGGGCGTTTCGGCAGCTCTTTCGGCTATTTCTCGTTTCGCATCTGCTGTTTTTTGTGCACTTTTTCAATATGTTGGGGAGCAAAACATTTTTGTATGGGAAAATTAGAAAATCGACTTCAAGAATGAACCGAATAGACCTTACGGATTGTTTAAGCGTAATTTTAATTTGTTGCATGTGATTGTCTTTCAAATGAAATCGGTTTGGAAAACATTGCTTGGATGGTTTCAACGTTCATAGCGGACATAGAAACATTTTCATTATTTTATAATTAAAGGTTATTATATAATTCATATAAACTGTTTTTTGCTTTCATATATTTTTAAAAAATGACCAATATTGCGTAGACATTTCTAAAATAAAAATTCTCATCAAAACTTTCTTTTTTAAACTTGTCTTTTTTGTATTTTCTATTTTGTTTAATTAAGAATTTATTTAATACATAAATCAGTTTATTGGAGCAAAAGCTATACAAATTAAAAAATATACAAATTGGCAGTTATATATCATTTTTTAAATTTTAATTAAAATAAATTCACAGTATATGTTATATACGCTCGATTCATATCAGCTTATCGGTGTGCCTAATTTACACAAAACATATTTTAGCATTTCATTTTAAAATTGGTTGCCCCGAGCAACGAGAGAAACGACATATTTTTTGTGTTTATTTTATTTATTATTATTTTTATTTTTTTTTTGTTTTTATTAAATTTCACTGTGTTAGCTAGCAGTAGCAGCAGCTACTAACCAAGTTCATTTATGGTTATTTGGTATTGTTCTTCTGTTATTTATGTAGCTAAACTCGGGTAGTAAATTGTGGTACTAAAAAAAAAAAAAAGACAAACGTTGGTATTTGTTTAGTTACATGCAAGCAAACAAGCGAACGAATGAATAAACAAGTAAAACTCACATATCTATACTAAATATGTAGTTGCAGGGTATTTTTTGTTGTTGTTGTTGCCTGTATCTATGCATATCTGTGTTAGGTATTTTTTGCAGCTTTTTTTGTCGAAAATTGTTTGTCGTGTTGGGTTTTTAAATTATTTTTTATGCTGTCGCCACACAGTCTACACGCAAGCTGCGCTAAAATTCGCAGAAAAAGTTAAAACAAAAGCCAAAGCATTGTAATCCAAAAAATATAAAAATTGCTTTAAGCTGTTATTGTGCGAGAGACATGCAATTATATTAAAAAATATCATATTACACATACGCCTTGTATATCGCTGTAAAAACCTTATAACAACGAAAAATCTCACTCTTAAACTCTTTAAAAAAAAAAAAAAAAATCATATAACCTTTGATGTTATTTCCCATTTTTTTGTTTTTTTTTCTACAGACCTTCAATGCCCTCGCTGAAGCGTTACAAGGGTGAACTGCGCCGTGATTTTTTTGGTGATGTTGCTGGCCTAATTGGCGTGTAAGTTTTTCTTTCTTCTTTTTTATGTTATATAAGTACAGAACTCATATTTTCAATATGACTTAATTAGGCACGGACCCAAGTGGGAGGCATTTCGACAGGAAGTGCAACAAATTTTACTGCAACCGCAAACTGCCAAAAAGTATATACCACCACTTAACGAAATTGCTACGGAATTTATGAGCAGGTAAATTTTTCTCTTTTGATTTTTTTTTTTTTTTTTTGTTTGACTAATTTTAATATGTAATGCAGTAGTCGGTGACTTGAGTCAAGTGTATATTTGGCATTCATTGTACTAAAATAAATATTTGTTTATACAAGCGCTTTTAGCGGATATTAATTTATAAGACACGAAGAAATATTGGCATCCTGTGGCATTAGAAATATGTTTCATTTAAGAAGAAATTAGTTTCTTATTAACATTACACAATGTCTCGTTTGGGAACTCCGGATTGAGTGTCTCTGCTGCGAGTGGTTACCGAAACTAGAATTATTAAAACATTATTCGTTTGTTGCTTCAAAATCTCATCTTTTACCGTCACAATTCGATTACAAATGGTTCTGTCCCAAAACTCCCTACGTTACCCTATAAGATGTAAGATTCATGCAAACGTGCAAAGCAAAGCAAGAACGCTGTACAAAAGTATCTGCGCTATGAAGTCACTTCATTCTGAGAAACTAGGCACATGTACACAAAATAAATTATTAAATAACAAAGTAAAACAAGGTAATTTATTTATTAATTCACGTTTCGCAGAGTACATGAAATGCGCAATGAAAATGATGAATTACCAGCAGACTTTTTGCATGAACTCTATAAATGGGCATTAGAATGTAAGTAACTAAAAGTAATTTAGCAAAAGTTTTTATGATTTTATATAAACAATATAAATATATTGTCAGCTGTTGGTCGCGTTTCACTTGATACGCGTTTGGGCTGTCTGTCACCGAACGGTAGCGAGGAATCAAAGAAAATTATCGATGCTATTAGTACATTTTTCTGGGCTGTACCGGAACTTGAGTTGCGCATGCCATTATGGCGTTTCTATCCAACAAAAGCCTATCGTAGTTTTGTGCGCGCATTGGATCAATTCACAGCGTAAGTTATACAAAATGTAAAATTTATTTTATATTTACATTTTCATTTCATATTTTTTTTTTTTATTGCAGCATTTGCATGAAGAATATTAGTCAAACGATGGACAAAGCTGATGCAGCGACAGCTAGCGCAATGCCAAAGAATGAAGCAGACATATCGATTGTTGAGCGCATTGTCAGAAAGACAGGAAATCGTAAATTGGCTGCTGTACTGGCATTGGATTTGTTCCTTGTGGGCGTTGACACGGTGCGAAAAAAATGATTTATATGCAAAAAGCAAAGAAAAGTTTACTTAGCACACAGATTGGAGAATGTATTTTTTATGTGGTTTCCTCTTCTTTTTCGTTTCTTTAGACATCCGTTGCTGCCTCATCGACTATATATCAATTGGCTAAAAATCCTGAGAAACAACAATTGCTATACAATGAATTATGTAATATCTTTCCAACGCGTGAAGCAGAAATTAATCAAAATGTACTCGAACAAATGCCATATTTACGTGCGTGTGTCAAGGAAACTTTACGGTTAGTCGTACTGTGCTATATAAATAGGCGTTGCAAAATATCGATTTATTTTTTATTTTTGTTTTGTATTTTACAACAACAACAACAGCATGTATCCCGTGGTCATTGCAAATGGACGAAATCTGCAATCGGATGCGGTGATAAATGGCTATCATATACCAAAAGGCGTAAATATAGCTAAACTTTTAATTGGAAATTTTTTGACAGGCTTTGATTAATATGTTTTATTTTTCTATTTTTATTTCTATTTTTATTTCTTAGACGCATGTTATCTTTCCACATTTGGTTGTATCGAACGATCCAACATATTTTCCCGAACCAAAACGTTTTATGCCAGAACGCTGGTTAAAGCAAAGCATACCAACAGCTAACTGTCCACATGCCGCACAAAAGATGCATCCATTTGTTAGTTTACCCTTTGGTTTTGGACGTCGTATGTGCGTGGGACGTCGTTTTGCTGAGATTGAATTACATACGCTACTTGCAAAGGTATGCTATATACTGATATACACAAAATTTAATCTAAACGACAACGATGACAAACATTTCTCTTTTTATATCTACACATTTTTTTTTTTTTTTTTTATAGATATTTCGCAAATACAAAGTTACATACAATTCTGGTGAATTGGTTTACAAAGTGAATTCAACGTATATACCACAATCACCGCTAAATTTCAAATTAACACTCAGGGATGAATGAGAATAGCGTGTATGTGCATGTTTGTGTACCATACATGTGGTTGCGGTTCTTGCGTTCTGAAAGTTGATGCATGTAACACGGCGGATGTGTGATATTTAGTATGTCGTTTGTTGAGTCCGTTGTTTGTTTAACAGGTTGTGCGGGCTTTGTTGTTTTTTTTTCAAATTTTTTTTTTTTTAATTAAGTAAATGTATGTACAAATAAGTTTCATAGATACATCACATATTTTGTATATTTGTCGAGTTCATTTTATTGTTAAATTATGCATAAAGTAGTGCATAGGTAATGCCTAAATGAGTATTAGCTATTATGGTGTCTATATATTGTATGTAATGTTTGTAAATATATATAAAACGAGTCATACAAATAAAATATAGTTAAGAGTAGTACCATAGTAAATTTTGTGTTTTAATTAAATTTCAATCAAAATCTATTTTATTCATTGTAATTATTGGTATTAGTATCATTGCTGTCAAAGATTTCTTCAATTAATACAAACTATAAATTTAAAGAAAATGTTGCCTACTTTTAGGGAAAAAATTAATTCAGTACGATTAAATAAAAAAAAAAAACCTTTCTGAGAACTAACAAATTAAACAATGCAATTGGAACTCATTTAACTTAACTCCCAATATCAAAATATTTATTAAACTAGTTCTTATTTCTGAATCTACAAACTCAGATTGGCACCGAGCATTATTTAAATGTATGTGGCTATACCAAATATCATATATTGGTTTGATCTTACATATATGGGACCACTTTATTGAAATTATCATAGGCATAATCTAAACAAAATTTAGACTTCATAGTTTAAATTTAGGGGTATGTTTGTAAAAAGGTATCCCTTAAAAAGAAGCTAGATACCACCTGTCGGCTCAGGAGAGTATACGTTTCGAGAATATGGTAATTGTTTACATAATTCGTTAAACATACAATTAGAACATATCCATACAGTTGTTTGTTCGGGGACCACCTGGACAATATCAAATATAATTGATAGTTATCAATAAAAATTGAATAAAATTGAATATTTTTGCTTTAACTAATTTAAGATATTATTCCTTCAATATAAGAAAATTATTACACAAAAACCGTATAATAAAAGCTAAAGTTAAAAAACACACATCTGCCCAAATGACTTGCTTAAAAATTACACGCGAATTTTAAAAATTTACAAAAAAAGATTATAAGTTTTGAAAAAATAATTACAACTTTTACTTACTATTTAGCGGAATCATTCAATTGATATTCGTTGCTGCGTGAGAAACATTCCTGTACTCCAGAATCTTGCCAGAGTCGTTTCATTGCGGCCAATAATTCTTCTGAGAATGGCTCGGTATCATGCATGCGTTGACATACATCGAATACCATTTTTGCATCACTCTGTATATGGATGAGTGGGTGTATTAAATGACATATCATATATAAATTCATAATAAATATATATGTACTTACCTCTCGTTCGTTATTGCTATACTGAATACTGAGAGTTGGCATTGCACGCAATATTGCAACTAATGATTGTATTGTGTTGCTGTAGACAACCGGTCGATATTGTTTAAAATCTTCCGGAGTGAACCCGCTCTCGTGAATAATTTTCATTTGTTTGACTATTGTACTTTTGCCCGATTCACCGGCACCTAAAAAACAATAATAAAAAACAGTCAAATGTAAGTACATAATATATTATACATATAGTGTGTATGTAAGAAGAAGAAGAAAATATTTAAATGTAGTTGTAAGCATACAAGATACATACAAGTACTTTGATGCAACTTGTCGACATCTGTTTGCCCTCAAAGTTCAAAGTATACACAGCATCCAGCATGTACGAGTATAATGCTAAATTATCATGTTCTTCTAAAGACAAATTGTACACGAGTAAGTATTTCTTTTTTGCTTTAAATAAACAGCAAAACACTTTGTATTTGACAAGTAGAGCCTAATGGCCTTTACGTCTTAAACGTTTCAACAAACCAAATGACTTTCCCATATTTTCAAGATATATACACAACACAGAGCGTTTATGGCTATGTACTACTAAGCGCTTGTATAAAAATCACTGCAAGAGATTATTACGATGATGACGTTGTTGAATCTGAATCTGAATCTGATGATGAGATGAACGGAGGAAAAAATAAAAAAAATAAAAAACTATGTAATCCCAAAGTGCAAGACCTAAAAATAGGGAAAAGAAGTAAAGGCACAAGAGATAGAAATTGCAAAATATCTTTTGTACATAGAAGTGCATAAACAAAGAATTAATTGTCTGACCAAGACGAAGAAGAAGAAGTACATATTTATATATATCTGAACGCCTTTGTAACAGTTATAGACACATTTAAGGCGATCTAGTTGTTTTGATAAAGTTGTCGCGGTGTTGCCTTAGGCAATTTTTTTTTTGTAGCAATCATCAAATGTGTAGGCGGAGTGGCGTTGCTGAGCATATGTTCAGCGATTATATTATTGGCAACTTGTAATTATTTTCTAAATGAAGCTGAATAGTTAATGCTGATTTTGCTTTTGTGAATTATGCTGAAATTGTTCTTTAATGAAAACATTATTGTGAGCTCAAATTGATTAAATCGTTACAAATTGTGAAAAAAAATCTCAAGGGATTTCGCTTTACACTGTAAAAATAGTTTTAATAATGAAACTAAAAATAAATAAATAAAACAAGGAAAAACGTTAACTTCGGTGGAACCGACTGAAATACCCGTTACATGGGCGTGTCGTCTTGGTTTTGACCCTGGGTGACCAAAAAAATGTTTTTACCCAATTGGGAGCGAGTACATTCATAAATAATTACTATTAAAAAAAAATCGAAAAAATCGATAAGTTTGTATGGGGCTATACCTAAAAATGGGCGTGGCACTCTCATTTTCGAACTTAACCTAGTCGTTGCCGAGAAAAGCTTAAGTTTAAAATTTCAGCCCAATATCTTTATATCTTCATCGAAAAGATCGCATAGCAACAAACAGACGGACAGACAGACAGACGGACATGGCTAGATCGATTCCTCTCATCGAGCTGATCAAGAATATATATACTTTATGGGGTCTCCGATGCCTTCTTCAATGCGTTACAAACTTTTTGACAAACTGAATATACCCGTTTACACTATGTGTAACGGGTATAAAAATTTATAATATAAATTATGTTTTGAACTTAAAAACAACAAATAATTAAAAACAAAACCAGGAATGACATACGAAATATTTATGGCTTGGTTTTGAATCTCTTTACAATTCATTGATATAATGAATACAATTCACAATTAGTTCTAACATACACCGTAATTTTTTTATTTTATAAATATTGTTTAAACTTATTTTGAATTGAATTCATTACAACCAAGGTAAAAGGTACATCCTTGAATGATTAGTTTCTTTGGTTGTTTATGAAAATTAAAGCTTAAATGGTTTGTTAAAAAAAGAAATACGGCAAACCCAAGCATCACGAGCATATAGGAGTATTCCAATGCTGTGATTGAGGCCTGTACCGGCTCAGTCGAGGATTAGATTACATAAACTACAGTAACTAGATTAAAAATTGTTATCGATACGAACTGATTCGTTTAATTTCTTGAACGAGTTCAGGCATTGAATCGATATTAATTGTACAAATTTCATATATATGTACGATTTTGTGTACTCGTGCAGAGCTCTAGTATTTAAAAAAAAATATTTTTAAATATTAAGTATGCACTGAATAACTTTCACAACTGTCAATAATATAGAAATATAATAATACACAAAACAATAATATTTAAATTAGTAATAATTGATAAAATGACTGTAACCTATACCGCTGAGGTAGCCACATGTCGACATCTGGGATGTTTTCCAAAGTTGCTTTTGAGGTAATTAGAACAATTTAGGTGTATCAATTTTTTAAAATTTTTATTGCAATAATTTTAGATGGCGCGGCAGCATATACAAACTTGTTTGGTTGGATCTAATTGTATTTTTAATTTTATACTATACATTGAATATGACATATCGCTATTTACTCAATGATAATGGACAAAGGTTCGCGGTTTAAGGGAAATTGTTTTTCTTTTCCAAAATAATAACGTCTTTTGTAGAATTTTCAGAGAACTTGTTGACTATTGTCGCAGTTATAGCAGTCTTATACCGCTATCATTTGTGCTCGGTTATTATGTTTCGCTGGTTATGACACGTTGGTGGGATCAATACATGGCAATACCCTGGCCTGATTCGATTGCTGTATTTGTTAGCTCAAATGTGCACGGATTTGATGAACATGCACGTCTGATGCGACGCACTGTAATGCGTTATGTTTGCCTATGTCTGACAATGGTGCTGACAATGATATCACAACGCGTTAAGAAGCGTTTTCCCACTTATACGCATTTAGTTGATGCGGGTCTATTGCATGAAAATGAAAAGGAAATATTCGAACGTTTAGATGAACCGTTTCCAAATTATCCAAAGCATTGGATGCCTATTGTATGGGCTTCAAGCATTATAATACGTGCACGTAAAGAGGGTAAAATACGAGACGATTATGCTGTAAAGACCATAATTGATGAGCTTAATGTATTTCGCGGTATGTGTGGTGCGCTGCTCTATTACGATTGGATTAGCATACCGCTAGTATATACACAGGTCGTTACACTTGCCGTTTATACATTCTTCTTATCGAGCGTCATTGCACAGCAATGGGTTGTACTGCCCGAAGGCGAAAACAAAACTCATATACTCAGCTTTTTTCCATGGTTTAGTACTATGCAGTTTTTCTTTTATATGGGTTATCTTAAGGTGGGTGAAGCGCTGATAAATCCATTTGGTGATGATGATGATGATTTTGAGGTAAAATAAATGCATAAGTATTTTATTTGAAGTAGATTTAATGAGGCATACATATTAAAGCTTAACTGGATGATTGATCGTAATTTGCAAGTTTCTTATTTGATTGTCGATGAAATGCATCAAGAACATCCAGAATTAGCACGTGATCAATATTGGGATGAGATTGTGCCCAGTGAGTTACCCTATATGAATGAGAATCAACGTCAAGAACCGCCTGAACCGTCTACAACAAAAATGGAACAAAAAGCTCAACCAAATTTAACAAAATCAATATTTTCATTGTTTTCACAAATGGAAATTGTAAGTTGACAAAAAAAAAAAAAAAAAAAGTGGTGGTATAAGAGAAATATATTTGCAAATTAAAAATTTATATTTTACAGAAACGTACTAAATCAACTGAATCGAAAGTGGAAACGAAACAAGAAGCTAGTAAAAAGCGTAAACGTGTTGGTTCAATTTCTAGTTTAGAGACATCTTCTGCGTTTTCATTTAAAGCTGAAACTGAGCAGGAGACAATTTCCGTTGATCCTGAAGCGTGTAGGTATTTTAAAAAAATAGCGATAGCCTTAGTTTAATGCATATTTTGTTTTTTGCAGTAAACTTTGATGAACTTATTGAACAACGTAATCGTGAACGTCGTGAACGCATGCGTAATCGTTTTCTAAATATACAGCTTGGTGGTCGACATATTACGACATCAAACGAGCAGGTTAGCACTTTTTGAATACCAACGAGGAAGAGGAAATTGCCGAGGAAGAGCATTATGATAAAGAATATTAATAGATGTTTGGAAGTGATAGAAGTTAAAACAATTTAAAATTGAAAAATTAAGTAATTTATATTTTAAAAGCATAAGTTTGATTCAAATTTTAATACTTTAATTGGCGCTTTTTATAAAGTTTATATTTTTGTTATACCTAAAAACTAATAAATTGCAATAAAAATAAAATAAGAACAGTTTAACCGAAGTGGCACACGAACCATACATCTATATACTATATATAAATATATTTCACCTGGCACAGTGAATGACTGATTGAATGAAAGACCGAATACACCTAATGGGGGCTAAAATAGGAAATGCCATATCCCTGGGATGGTAGGAGACTAGAGACTTACAAGCCAGTAGCTCGTATAACCCAAAATATGACCAAAATTTAAATTTGTTTTATAAATAACTTAAAAATGGGTGGTGTTTTTTTTTTTTTTTTTTTTTTTTTTTTCTCATATGAAGCGATTGTAAAAGTTAATTTTAAAAATATTTTAATTGTATTTTTTTAATTAATAGTAATTTTCTATTTTGATCCTTTTTAAAATAAATCAGATTGCAAGTATTTAATCACAAATGAAATAAATAAATAAGTATTAAGTCTTTAAAAACAAATAAACGAAAAAATGAAGAATAAACAAATAAAACTAATATTAAAGAATCATAGCAGCGTTTAGTTGAAATATTTTTTTATTTTTTTTTTTAAAAAGAAATACGTTTTTAGACAAAACATTTTCACGCGCAACCACGTACTGTAGTGAAATTAATGCGATGTTTGTATTGTATTGACGGCAAGTACTTTATTTTAATACAGCCGTAAACTGAACGCATAAATTTTAAAGAAAAGCGGCAACAACAAAAAAAAAATGTAAAAAAAAAAAAAAAAAAAAATACGAAAAGAAAATCACAGCTTTTATTTCTACTGCTACTGATTGACTCGGTAAATGAGTAATCATTTAAATAAATCAGCTAATACATGTGCAACAATTTGAGCAGTATTAAAAACCTATACCCAAAAAGAATTGTTTAAACAATTTGTATCCCAATTGGAGGTAAAGCGCACTCACTCACTCAGCGTAAGACATCAAGAAGATCGGGGAAAAAAAATTAAACAAAAAAAAAAAGATACAAAAGTATATGTAAAACGTCAGCAAGTATCTTGAAGAGGAAATCTAATGAAACAGAAAATGTAAACAACAAAACAAAAAAAAAAAATGTATTAAAAAGAACTAAACTACTGAAACGCGTTCCACCATAAGTCGATACTGGTGCATGTCTACTCTGAGTAAAAAAAAAAAAAAATAAATAAATAAATAAAAAAAAAATAACAAGAATAAATGTGTGAAAATTGTATATGTATCTAAATTTAGTTGTTGCTGTAGCAGTGTAGCAGATAGAAATCATGGCGTAAACATTGTTTAATCTATAAAGGCTTTATTGAAACGAAATAAAAATGCCAAAGTAGAAAATTAAATAAAAGTATAGATTATATGTATATCTGTTTCGGTGCACAACATTCAAAAGATATAAATTAAAAAAAAAAAAATTGTAAAAAGTTCAAAAGTTCAAATGAAAAATAAAAATAAATAAATTCCTAGAAATAATAATTTTAAAAAAATCCATGAAAGTTAAAATAAAATATATAAAATGCGTTTTTAAAATATTTCAACTGAATAATTTGACATAATAAAAAATAAAATTGTTTTGACACGAACTGTCCTTGAACTTTTCAACTGAGCAGTGTGAGTGAATCTGGATAAATCAGAATTAAATTAAGCTCTTTGTTGCAATTACATACACAATATTTAAAAAAAAGCTTCTTTGAAATCTTTAGAAGGCTTTTAAATTCATACCACTCTCAATATATCAATTTACATACAGTCATGCCTCCGTAATCGCAAAAATCTTGCCATTTACGATTTGCTAAATTCGTTCGATTTCGTGCACTGACAATCACAATAGTTAGGTTTCATTTCCAAAACGTTTCTTTGCATTTTACATGACAAAAACTAGTTTCGATTACAAATTACATGGTTTTCGGTCTAACCAAATCGAAATTTGTTGTTTCGACAATTTAAATTTAGGCATGAGAAGAAAAAAATTGATTTAAAATTTATAGTCTGAGTCAATCATATTAAAAAGTACAAAAGATATAATCTCAAACGCTGCCGATTTAAAATCGAAAATATCTTGCGATTTGCGATTGCCGGAGCATCAAAATTTTCGATTTAAAAAGTAAATTGCAAAATTTGTGTGATTGCGATTACGGGAGCATGGCTAAAAACTATATTTGCTTTTAATTTTAGCTATTATAGTATGGAATTTTGCGTTTTCTATAAAATATATCGGTTCGGTGAAGCTAAATGAATGTTTAAGATATTTTTATTAATGCTGAAGAACGGAAAACCAAATTGATATGGCTAAATTAAAGTATCTTTTAATGAAGTTTTTGTTTTTGGAAATATTGTATAAAGTTTTGATTTAAAACTTATTTTGATTTAATTAATGTATTATAATCCGTTGGCAAATACATGCTTTCTGATAAATTAATACTTTACGTTTTTAAATAATTTTATGACTATAATTGATGATATAGTTGTGTTGTAATACATACAACAAAAATAAAAACAACGAAATGCAATTTGAACTTTTCAGAAAAGTTCAAAATCAAATAACTATTTACGCCAACATTAAATAAATGTCGACGATATAAAAAGAAAATAAGTAGTACTACAAGTTGTTAACTGTAGAACAAACACGCAAATGGCTTAAAGGTGAGTGGGTGGTTTGGATGTTTTTGGCATTCAGTTGTCAATTAAAGCTGACACAATGATGCCACTTGTTGGTAATGGCTTTGATAGTAGCGCATACACAAATACATACACACATATACATTAATATATAATATATACTATATGTGTATATTGTGCATTTGCAACAAGCAACAAACACTCACCCAATAGTAAAAGTTTAATGTCCTTTGCTGCCTGTATGCCATCCTCTTTAAGATTTCGTTCGATCAGGCGACTTCTAGCGGCTGCTGCCCTCTCTTCGGCAGACTGTGCGCAGCCCATGCCTTTAATTGCCTCGACGCAAAACGTTTTGAAGGTCGTTTAGATCGGCCAAAAAATGGCCGAAATCCTTACAAACGCAAAAACAACAAAAAAAATAAAATAAACAACAACAAAATCGCGAGTTGTGCGCGAGTGCGTAGCGTATTTAAAAATATTTTTTAAATAAGTTTTTGTGTTTTTTTTTTTTGTTTAATTTGCACTATTTTTTTCCAATTTTTTTTTTATGGCATTTATGTTTACTTTAGATTGCTATTATAGTTTATTGGTTGGTTTACTTAAAAAAAATTTAAAAATTTGGCACTGATTTTAACACTTTAAAAATTATATAATTGTTTTTTTTTTTTTTTTTTTTTTTTGGAAATTTATTTATTACGCATTTTTGTGTTGTTCAACAAAGATAACAATTGACTTGCTGCTATAAGATACAAACAAACAAAACAAAAAAAGCTGTTCAAATCATCAACATTCATATTAGCCTGAACAAAACTTATTGGAAACGCAAAAATAGTAAAACTTTGGCAAAAAAAATATTTTTATTTCAACCCCCAATGAAGTTGATAGCAACAAATCGTCACTCGTCGCTATGCATGTATGTATGTGAGTGTATTTGTGTGTGTGTGTGTGTGTGTATATATGCGTGAGTTGCTGTCACTTGGAATTTAATGCTGCTTCGCTTGCTTTTCATGTTTTTCATGACTGGAAAATAACGTATTTGAGCGAGCTGTTGTGTTAGAAAAGTTTTTCACACGATTTTCTTTTTTTTTTTATTCCAGATTATTTGCAAAAAAAAAAAGCTTGGCAAAAATGCTTGCTGCTGACATAAATGTAAAATTTCTTTTTATTTTTTTATAATAGCTTCATTAAATGAAATACTTCTTTTTCATCTACAATGAGGCGCTGCAGCTACTGTTTTAAATATTTATATACATATTTAAACATAGATATAAACGCTGCGCAGCTGCAATTTACCTTGACAGCAGACAGGATAAAAGAAGAAAACAACAATTAGACGGACAGACGTAAAGACTGACAGCGTACAAGTTAGATAAAAATAAGCATACGCACTGTGGTGCTGACTGTCAACTATGCTTTTAGTGCCAACACGTATGTGCATGACTAAAAAAAAAAAAAAACAACAACAGCAGAAAATCAATAAGACTACAAACGTAGAACAAAAACAACATCTTAGAGCGCAGGATAAAATAAAAGCCTGGCATAAACAATTAGTTGTAGTCGCATTGCATGTTTAAGATAGATAAGTATTTCATTTATTCTTTCTTTATACTCGTATCTATGCATATGTTTATGTTTTTTTTCTGCAATTTTTTTTATCTTATATTGTATTAATATATGTACATGCCATAAACACATATGTACCTACGTAAATACATATATATATATATATATATATATATATATATAATATTTTATAAATGTATAAAACTCAGCTAGAAGTGGCAAATTCAAAGAGCATAACCATACCAAGTGTTTGCATGTGTTAATTTGTAATACACCGTAGATTCTATCTGATATTAAAGTTCATGGTATTCGTAGCAGTAGCGGATTTCTTTTGTAAAGATAAAGAGTTTTTTTGTTGGATTTGCTTTGATTTAAAAGAGGGGTTTTCCCAGGGTTTTCTTGAATATAACGCAGCAATCAAGCGCATACACATATGTTAAGTTTTATACATAAAAATCGTGAGGTCGAGTCAACATTGGATATTAGTGAACTTACATTTGGCTGTAAAAAAAAACGTGTCTTGAGAAAAAAATTTGCATTCTATTAACATCTCAGCTGTGTGCTGAATTGAAACAAATAAATGTGAATGACAATTTGCCATTCACTGCAACATCACAGCGTAAGACTCTTGAAAGTAAAAAGGTATCTTAACAAACAACTACTTGGGGTTTCAATATTTTATTTTTGTTTTTGATTAAGTTTCATAGTGGCTATCAAAGTGTTGCCGAATTGCAATAATTTTTATAGAGAAAGCATGAAAATTTATCGGGTTCGTACTTTTTTTTAAGAGACCTAGTTTGTGAAAGAGCCTCGGCGTTTGAAAGGGGCCCGTTATTTTGCGTTATGTTTTACCGGAATTCGAAGTTCTCTTGGCGAACCTGTGCCTTATGTTCTATAACGATCAGAGCAGCAGTTTAGCTTTTTAGGGTGCATATAAAAGAGGCTTCTAAAATGAAGTTTGCAAGTGTTATATTTTTTTTTTTTTGGATGCTTGAATGCGTATGGTAAAAATTTTCAAGTATTTTACTTAAATTAGCGCCTTTTTTATTTTATTAATTAAAATTAAATTAAGCACAATATTATTAAAATCCGCTACTGCAAAGAGTTCATTCAAATAAAACAAACAAAAATAAAAAAAAAAAAAAAAAAAAGTTTCCATTAATAACGCGAAAATTGTATTGAAGAAAATATAATTAAAAAAATAAAAATAAGCAAAGTTTTGTTTTTTTGTTTGTATAATTCCAGCAAATAAATGAATCATTCGGCGCAATATAGAGCATTGAACAGATTGTATTCGTATTTATACTATTAAAAAAAAAAAAAAGTATAAAGAATTTTGTTTTTCAATTGTTTGCTCTTTTCTTTTTTTAAAGATAAGTGTAGACATAAGAGTTTCTTGATATTATGTGTATATAATTTTTTTTTTTTTTAATTTTATTACACAATAAATGCAACAATTTTTAAAATTTTTAATTCTTTTTTAATACAAATAATGCTGCAAATAATAAATTGTAGCTTGTATCTGTTAACTAGCAGCTTTCAATGACACTGATGCACTTGTAACTTGTTCGTTTGAACACAAAAAAATCACATACACACACAATCACATACACTTTATTTATTAGCAAATAATTTAAATATTTAAAACTGTTCAAAATTTAATCAATTTTTTTGTAGCAAATAAAAATTATACTTTTTTTGTAAAGAAATTTCCAAAAACTTTTTTAAAATTTTTTAATTCGCGTGCGATGAAAGTCTAACATCAACGTTTTCTTACACGCGTTCTCTCTCAAACTGAGTCGTCGAAATCAACGGAGCCGCCCTAGACATTATTATAAGAAAAAGGCAAAAAAAGAAAAACGTACACATAGATACCTTTGCACACACACACAAATGCATTTGTATAGAATACGCGCAGAGGTCGAGTTATAAATGTATTAAAAAAAAGAACGAGTAACGAGCAAATTACTCAATGGAAACCCACACGCACATATACAAATGCAAACGGAAAAGCTTTTCAGGCAGGCAGACAGGAGTGAGCGTTACAAGTTTGTTTGTACTGGAAAGTATCGCATGTTCTATTCAAGAGCGACGACGAAGAGAAGCAAGGAAAACTTAAAGTTTTATATTGTCCAGAATACGCATGTCACAAACAATAGCGAGTAGCGATGTGTAGTAACGAGTAATTGAGCGCCTGCTCTCTACTGGAGAAAAGCGCTAAATTTTCCTTTGCTAAGAAAAAAAAAATAAATAAATTTTGACGAGTGTGTGTGTGTGTGGTGCGCCTTATTAACGCTTGGAGGTAGCCTGTTTGTGTTGTGGTTGAATAAACAGGGTTGCACTCACTTTAAACGGTAATATGCAAAAAAGGAACCCATGCGTACACGCAAGAGAAACTTATGAAAAAGTGACTTCTTGCTTTGCGACTAGACTACTGCGGTGTTTGATTTACGCTTTATGCTATCATAAGTGACTTATTTGGTGTTAAAGAAAACTCTTATGTTTATTTTAAAAGAAAAATTTTTAAAATGACTATGTGAAAAGTTTTAAAGAATTTTATATTTGAGGTATTCCCCTTTTTAATGATAAGCTATGAAAAAACATAACTTTTTTTTTAAAGATTAACGAGTTTAAGAAAACCCCTTATAATAAAAAAAAATATAATACGACAATAAGCTTAGAGAAAGATATAATTAAATAGAATCAAGCTATCTTAAATTTTTGTTTTTTTTTAGATATGTATCTATAAATATTTTATATTTTTATAACCAGTATCTAACAGTAGCATATGCCTAAATGACTTTGCAAATCATGTCACTTGTTCCGGAGGTTATACGATCGATGCCCCATCAACGCACAAATAGGCAGACAACAAATAGTGAACTCAATTGAACGAGGTAAATTAAATTATCAATTTACATGAAGTAAACTTTGTCAGCGTATAAAAAACGAACAAGAACGAACAATATGCCTTGTTGACGATAACAATTTTCGCTTTTGCTGTATAAAAAGAAAAAAAAAAGCGAGTCCAAATTCACGCTGACAAATGCAAAAACAATAAACAAAATGTTTTGCATGAATGACAGAACGAATGAAGAACGGAATGGGTAAACGCTCAATTGACATTTCATTTTCAGTTCATCTAGACTCTGCAGCATTCTACTTTTTTGTTTGTCATATCGTTCTAAACACGCAAACTACTCTACACATTGAGGGGTAATTGAGGTGCACAGATCATTTAAGAGGTCTTGTATTTTCATTGAGTAACATGTTCACTTAACTTTTTCAATTAAATTCGATTATGTATATCTTATATATTTTTTTGAATAGAATTTTGTTTTAAATAAAAAAATGCATAAAACCACAAACTATAAAACACTTTTATATTTTTTAATATTTTTGTGTTGTTACAAAAAAAAAAAATTAAAAAAAAAAAAATAAGCAGAACTATGAAATTTCCGTTTCCGCTTACAAAAAGAGCTTATGAAAATAAATTCGAATAATAGAAAAACAAATATATTTAAATAGTGGCAGCGTAGTTGTAGGGAAATTGTTTTTCCATCAGTTTTTCAATAGTACTATTGCCATATCAGTTTATCAGCTATATATATATATATATATATATATATATATATATATATATATATATATATATATATATATATATATATATATATATATATATGATAATAGGAAATCCTACTATAGATATTTAAAAAAAGTAGTTTAAAGGTATAGACAACGATTGTACAAGGTATAATATTCCTATACTGTCTCTTTCTATTATGCTTACAAATTTTGGTGAATTTATACTGTATGAAGTCCAACTGTGGTAAAAAGAGTATGGACAACAAACCTTACTAATTTTAAAAGTATGAAATCAAACAGACACAGTATACTACACCTAATATTCACGATATAGACAATATAAATATTTACTCCACACATTAGTTTTTTTTAACTTTTTTTAAACTTTTTGCACAAGAGCAATAACCCCAGCCTTGAAATTAAACGAAGAATTACTCTGGCTAACCGATGCTACTTTGGGCAAATGAGGAGTAGAGTTTTATCCAGAAAAACGAAAATCAAACTCTACAAGACGCTGATTATCCCAGTCTGATGTATGGCGCAGAAACATGGGTCATGTCAGAGGCTGACAAATCGGCGTTGGGTACATTTGAGAGAAAAATTCTTCGTAAAATCCTTGGCCCTGTCAGAGTGGACAATGATTACCGTACTCGTATGAATCACGAGCTGTACCAGCTATATAAGGACATCGATATAGTCAGGCGCATCAGGTACAAACGATTGCACTGGGCTGGACACGTGCTTCGAATGGATGAAGACGCTCCGGCGAGAACGGTACATGATAAAAACGTGGACGAAATCAGAGGGCACGACAGCGGGGAAGACCGCCGCTGCGTTGGAAGGATCAGGTTCTGGAAGACGTCCGGAAGATCGGGATCCAGAATTGATATCGAGTGGCAAAGAACTATAACATCTGCGTTGATACCCTTCGTGCTGCCCAGGCTAACCATAAGCTGTAAAGGCAATACATACATACATACAAACTTTTTGCACACCATTTTTAATACACTCCATTCGACTATGCTTGTGTAGGGTATATACATACATATTATGTACCATGCTGTCCATGCAAGCGTATTTATTAGTTTTTCCTTTGACAAGTGAACGTGTAAATTTTTGTATGAAATGTTTTAGTTTTCCTTTATGTATTTTGCTTTCCGTCAACGTCTAGTTTAGTTTCCTTCCTTCCTTCCTTCCAACTTGCTTTCAAATTTACATCCATTTGATTTTATGCATATACATGCATACCATACATGCATAATATATATCCATTAGTTTGTCAATCTGTGCATTCATTCGTTTTAACATACTCCTTTGAGTATATAACTCGTGCTGCATACTATTTGAAATATTCGTTTTCTTTTTTCAAAAAACTTTTAATTTTTTTTTATCTTTGGTTTTGATTGTATTTGTCAGTTTTAAGTAGTTTGTTACTTGTCACGCTTACGTTTGTTCTGTACTTTGTCATTGGAACTTGAACTAATTTAAAGTGATTTTTTGTTTGTTTGTTTGTTTTATATTTTCATTGGTTACATTATGCCCTACAATTTTACGTCAGGTTTTGAAAATTTTAATTATAATTATTGGTTTCTCTCTTTCTCTGTGTGAATTTCTCACCTGCAAGGTCATTTGTTGGTTTTATTTGATTATCAAGGTAACACTTTTGCTGCAAAACAACACTGACTGACTGAATTTATGCAAGAAATCTTCTCTGACATATTACTCGTACGTACTGTGTGAAATTAATTGAAATTTTCCATTCCATGGTATTCACAGAGTTGAGAATGGTCATAGACATGGCAACTGAGCGACAAGCATCAAAGTATGTTGCATGACACATTAGTAAATCTCTATGCATGTAAGTTGTGAGGGTTGTTTTATAAGTGTTTAAAATTTAACAATTTCAATAAACCAGGGAATTCCTCTGAGAGCAGTCATCAAGATATTCTAAAACATTTAAAAAAAACACAAACACATAAAAATTACACACTTTATGCACATTTGCAGTTATGCATTTATACATTTGTGTAAAGTATGCAAAGTGTGCAAAAAACTTTATGGAAATCGTGTAATTTAAATTTGCAAGATGAGATATTTAAAATAGTACCGTCTATTTTCAAGAGCTTTTATGATGCAAAAAAACAAAAAGCGCACTATGAGCATAGGGCGCACCCATTTCTACCCTACAAATTCGTAATTTTACACTATTTTAAAAACAGCTCTCGTACATATCACTTGCAACTCTCCTTCCTGAAAATGTCAAGTACATACATTAGCTGCTGTTGCTGCTGTTGCTGCTGCACTTGCAACGTTTGTTAGCAAGACTAAGTATGGGTGCAATATCAACACAATAAGAAGAAGAAGAAAGTGCTGCATAGTTTTCACACTTCAACGAGTTTTTCGAGCGCGTTTGCACAAACAGATACATTCAACTTCGTACGTATTCATAGATAAGCCGTGTGGCGCTGTATCACTGTATCTCACTGCATTTATGTTTGCTTGCAACTGTTGCGCCTACGGTTTTATTTTTTACTTGTATTAGTTTGGAACTTTACATAAACATACATACACAATAAGAAGAGGCCTTTGCAAGCTCTGAGCTTGTATCGCGCATCATGGTACACTGAGACGTTGAGACGTTTTCGACAAAATTTTGTGTTCTATGCTATCCTCTTCTTACACTCCATCCTCGTCTGGCAACATCATTGCTTCTGTCTGTCTGTCTGTGTTGTGTCATTTTGTTTCTCAAGTGGTTGAAGAGTATGTTGCAGTTGCTCTTATTGGGACACTAACTTAAGCAATAGTCGTACTAGTAGTACTAGCAGACACAGCTGCCACAATTTAGAATACAATGTAAATAGTGTGTTTTTATACATGATCTCTCTGCAGTACAGTGTCTGATAAGGTTAAGTGTACAGCTCGGTATCAAAAGATTAATTGAATGCTATAGAAATGAAGAAGTGCATAATGTCTGCGATTGTGATTTCTTATAGTGAGGGGTCTTTTTTTTTAAGATGAATAGACCTTTTTTGTGGCTGAACTTTCTTATAAATTGGCTAGCCTATAACAATATTAACATAATATTTAGCTCAGCCTATAACATGATCAACAAATCCTAAATATTTTTTTTGTAATTGAAACGAAAATTTTACTTAAAATATTACTTACCAAGTAACAATAATTTGATATCCTTTGCCGCTTGTATGCCATCTTCTTTAAGATTTTTTTCGATTTGTTTGGAACGTTGAATGGCGGCGCGCTCCTCAGCGGATGTAGTGCAGCCCATTTTTTTTTCGAGATAAAGGTGTTTTCTTTGTTTCTTTGTAATGTGTGTGCGTTTTTTATTTTTTTTTTTTTTTTTTTTTTTTAAATAACTTTGTGCTTAATAATTTTTTTGTTTTTGTTTCAAGGAGGGGGAAGTGGCACTGTACACGTAACGAGAGATCACTGTACTATTTATTTTTCTTCAAATTTATTTCCTTTGTAGTACTATATTTTTGTTTTGTTTTAATTAAGATATGTAGGTAGATATTAATTAATACACTTTCTATGAACACATATAAACTTTTTTCGTCTTATATTTACAATAAAAATGTTGACTTTTCGCAGAAAATAAAAGATATTTTTTAAATATTTTATTTGTTTTCTTGGCTGCAACAATTACAAATCAATTTTGAAAACACAAAAGTTGAACAAAAAAAACTAAATAAAGAAACGAAACTAAAGAACGACTTTTAAAATACCCTTTAACATTATGAAATTATACTAGGTGTAGTATTCCGCAACTGCTTGCTTGCAAATCTATATTCTCCTAGAAGGCTAGAATGAAATAAATATATTACCCGTACTATTTTCACCACATTTTGCTATCAAACTGAATAAAACTCACCAACATATGCAAGCAAATTGAAAAGAGGCAATAGTGGAATACTATACCTACTAGTGTTTTTAGCTTAATTAAAATAAAACATATGGAAGGTATCTATTTTCGGTGTACATATATTCTAGTTTAGTAGTAATATAGGTATACTTATATCATATAGTCTCCTACTGACAGAACAGAAAATGAAACAAGGTTAGATCGAAAACATTCATTTCAATATTGATCATTAATATATTTTTCCGATATCTTCCAAGTCTTCCTTCTGGCTGTTACAAACATTTACAAAAATTTAATTCATATACTCTTATTTTGCTTCGAATACAGTGTATTATTATAAGATCATCAAAATAACAAAAACAATTAATATATACGCGAAAGCCACATGAAGTGTTGTTTAGCAACAAAATGACTCATCCATTGAGGGTAGTTGAAAATTAAAACAAAATAAATACAATAATAAAACTAATGGCTTTATTGAGTTTGGTATTAAAGATCAAATTTTGTGAAAGATATTCATCAGTTGGTGTTTACACCTGTCAATATTTTGGTATGATACTTTAAAAAAAAAACTTTTCGAAATACATAATTCGAAAAAATTGTATTTGAAATACTAAGGAAACTTTTAAAACCACCCTATAATGTGTTTCGTTGAAAAATTATTTAGTAGATTTCAGGATGCCTATCATCAAATTGTTTATCAGTCAATTTACATATGGCAAACCACAATAAAAATCAAACGGACATTAAATGAAAAAATTCATAAATATTTTATCTTATCAGCTCCCGCGAGAAAAATAAAAATATACAAAATAAATAAATATTAATATATATTGGCACTCCATTAATAAAAAAAAAAAAAAAGAAATGAAAAAAAAAGTCTAATGTTGCACTGAGATAAGCACTAATTTCTAAAAGTCATTTATCGTTAAGTGACCTAGAAAATGAATAATATTTAATAAATGTAAGATATTGCAAACATTAAGCTACAAAATGATTAAAGTTTTTTTTTTTTTTTATTTTACAGTTTATATAGCACGTAGGCGGCAATTTGAAGAAAAAAATAACAATAAGGGAAAAAACCGCCACTGTGCATTTGACAGCCGCTACCGTAAACGCCACTGCAGCTTGGAACGTCCTGCTTTTTTCTTATTGAAAAGTGCGGGGGCGGCGCGTGTGCAGATCATTAACAAAAATTTGTTTGGCTTTTCATTAAATTATTTTTTTTTGTAACACAACATTTTGAATTGTTTTTTTTTTTTTTTTTAGTAAAAGGATTTTTCGTTTAAGTTTTAAAAATTTTATTCCTTTTTTCACTGCTTTTTTCTCGTTTTTTTTTTCCACCGACACTGGCACTCGCTCTCAGCAGCTAAGCACCCACCCCAACCAAGTACCACCGCACTTTTCACTGCTTGCTGCCTGCCTGCCTTACGCCCAAAAAGTGATTCTACCACCGCCTAGTTTCTAGCGTATACACAAAAACACATTGCGGCGCGGCAGCTTAGAATTGTGTAATTATTTCATTCTTTTGTACACGTTTTTTTATCTGACACAATTTTAATTGCACTTTATTTTAATTACCGCAATATTTTCAATGCATTCGTTTGATTTTTAATTTAATTTTTCGACACCAAATTCGCGAACTCCCGTCGTCTACTTTGTCGTTGTCCGTACAACATGAATTACAACAACACAGATAACGATAGTAACGATAGTCTACATCGGTCCGCTTTCGGTGCTATCGAACGCAATAAGCAGCCGTCGGTCCGTTGGTCTGTTTTTCGATGCATGGTATTTTTGCGAGTCGCCCTGTCAAACTTGAGCCGCACTGTAGAATGTATGCGAATCACCCTGTTAAGATATTATTGGATAAGTCACCCTGTTGAGTGATCGATAGTTATCGATTTCTTGTGTATCGATTTAAAAAAATAACCGCCCTGTCAAGCCTTGTGTGTCACCCTGTAAAATTTTTACGTGAGTTTCCCTGTCAAGCCTTGTGTGTCACCCTATTCAACTATTATGCAGGTCACACTGTGAAGCCCTCTGTGTCGCCCTGTATGTCGCCCTGTAAAAATTTTACACGAGTCGTCCTGTTAAGCCCTGTGTGTTGCCCTGTAGGTCGCCCTGTAAAGCTTTACACGAGTCGTCCTGTCGAGCCCTGTGTGGTACCCTGCAAATGTTTGATACCCTGTGGTGTACCCTGTAAAGATTTTACGCGAGTCGCTCTGTCAAGCACTGTGTGTCGCCCAGTAAGTAATATTTAAAAAACACGGTCACATTGTTAGTGGCGGCAAATTTAAAATAGTAATTTTATATGTATATATTTTTGCAAATTTATCTGGATATATTCATCACTTTAGGAGCCATTAATAAAGCTTTCGATATTTCAGCATCATTTTACAAAAAAAAATTAGAGAAAAAACTTATTGTTGCTTTAAATTTTTTCTTAAGAAACATATTTATGTCCGATATGTTTTTTTTTTTTTCTTGAAGAAAAAACTTCGCCGATTAAAATTTACTTGAAAATAAAGAAGATTCTAATGAAGGATTACCAAAATCTATATCTAGATTATTTTAAAGTCTCATGGCTCTATAATTTTAAAGTCTCATGGCTCTAACTTCTAAATTTCGGAGTGGAAGAATAATAATTAAAAGATAAGAATTTACATATTAACCTAAAACAAAACATACAAAAAACAATGCTTTAATTTAATTTTTAAGTAATTATTTATAATTTTATTTGATACATCATAAATATATATCTGCGTAATTGTTTACCGAACCAAAAAAGTATTTTTGCAGCTCATTTGTACATAATGTACTACTTTTTTTTTTTGCATAAATTATTATTCGCTTAATGACTAAAATTACTAATTAAAACAGCGTTTGATGTCACTATTATTATTATTAATATTGTATTTTCTTTTTCTTCACAATCAGATATTTCACTGAATTAGATTAAATAAGTTTTTATGCTTGCGCTTTTTTTTAAATTTTGTTTTTTTTTTTTTTTTTTGCCAAAAATAGTTTAAAAATCTTTTGTTTGTTAATAATATTACATTTAATTATATAGTAATTTATATGTATTGTATATATTATAATATATTATTATTATTAAAGTAAGTAACACTAATGCTAAATACATTTATGTATATTAATATCTTCTATATGTCTAGATGCGTATTTCAATTTAATCTTTTTTTTTCCGTGCTTTGAATATAACTTGTAATCCTTTGGAGGCGTTCAGATGAATGTTATGCATGAGCGTTTAGTATTTGAATTTTGTTTAACATAATTTTTTGGTTTTTTGCTTTTGCAAAATGAAAAACACCTATTTGAATTTGATTTCTCTTTTTTTTTTATTTTAATATTAATGTAATGTTTTTACTTTTACTGTTTATAAATAATGTTTTTTATTTTTTGTTTATTACTGCACCTTAGTTTTAGCTAATTACATTTAAATATTTATATAGATCAATGAACATTCTCAACTTGCTTAGTTAAACTTAATTATTTTATTTTTAAATCTTTTCTTTTTTTTTTTTAATAATTATTTTATATTTATACTATTGCAAATTTATTTATTTTACTTGATGTCAGTATTACTATTGCTTTCTTTAATTACTTTTAAGGATTGGTGTACACTCTTTGATGATATTGATTATGCAAGACAATATATGGGAACAAATTGTTTCTAACATTTAATAATAATAAAAATATATATATGACAATTTTACGATTTAAGGCAAAGAGGCATTATGTATGTGCGGAATAGGATTTGACAAGATAAAGAATAGCTTAAAATGTAAATGAGAAAACATTTTTGAACATAGATTGATCTCAATAAAAATAATAAAAAAAAATGTATTAGACAAATAATGATAATAATAATAAAAAAGAAAAATGACAATCATAATAATAAATGGTGTTTTTTTCTTTCCATTTTCTCAATTATAAGGATAATGTAGAAAATGTGGCGGATAACGATTTAAAAAATCGCTTAGTTAGTTGATAGCAGCAAGTAGCACTGTCGGAATTCCATCGGTGGTTAATGAAGTTGCTGACGTATTCGTATTCGAATTCGATGTGGTGGACGTGTTATTTGTTCCAGATGATGTATTTGCTCCCGCCGATGATGCAGATGCTGCAGAAGTCGTTGTTGTTGATGATGACGAATCCGAGCCTGAGGTCCAGCCCAGACCGGCACCCGTAGCAAGTCCCAGACTAGTACCATTTGTTGTTGTTGTTGTTATTATATTTGTTCCATTCGCAGAGCCTCCGCTACCGCTGCCGCCGACATATGATTTGGGACGACGATTTCTGCGACGACGACGTTGACGTTTCGATGATGTTGTTGCTGCTGCTATTGGTGTTGTTGTTGTTGCTGCAGCAGTCGTTGGTGGCGCTGGTGGCGGCATAGTCAGCGTAGTTTCGAACAATCGCAGCAGCGATGGTGAGCTGGGTCAATTTTGCGGAAAGATATCCTCAATATTTACGAATGCACAAGCACCCAGCGAGGCTTGAGCCATAACTTTAAGTAGTTCGGCAGCATGTGCAACGCAAACATCAAGCGGCGGACGACGTGAATAATTTAGTGATTCTGTACAAGTTTAAATAATATTAAAAGTTAATAGTTTAATTGAAAATAATCTTCTTCTTTTGCAAATTTACCTAAAATTGCTGAATTGAGCGCTGTGCAAACATTTTCACGACGCGTTGGACACAGCTGCCAGCCGAGCGGACTTGACCATGGATTTGAATAGGCTATTAAACTAAATGCATCCTGTAATTAATTAATAATTAATTTAATGTTTAATCTTTAAATGAAAAATATGTGTACCCACCTCCAACATTTGACGCTCTTCATCTGTCATTTTGTTGTCCTTTTCCAATTGTTGTCCCATCAGCGATAGTTCCTTGCCGAATTCCAGTATTCGTTCAATAACTTGACTGTATTTGCGCGTTGACAACGTTGTATCTACATCTGCTATCAATTTTTTGGTAAAGATACATTTTAGCATTTATGTATATATACAACTTTTCTAATACAAACCCATTTCCTCATCCATATCAAGTGAGCTATTGAAGTTATTCGTATTACCATTTTTACATACGTTTCCTGAAATAAATTTAAAAAAAAAAAAAAAAAATAATTATTTGTCAAAAACTATGTTTGCTTATGAACTAGTGCTCAAAATTCATAATCGATTTGATTGATTCAATTCATTTTGTTATGAATCGATCCATTTCTTTTTCTTTTATTTTTTTGACATACCATTTGAGTGTCCATTGTTCTCCATTTCGATATCATTCTGATAATCAATATTGGTGGACTCAATATCATTGCTTTTGGTGTTTGTATTCGTATTGCAGTCGCCAACGGCATCATTATCAACTATTATACTAAAAGAATAGCATTAAAAAAGTATTTTTTTAGTATCCAATCCAATATTTTCAGTTCCAAATTTTTTCCTTACGGTGTGTGTTTCAGTTCCTGCTGTTGTTGTTGTTGTTGATTATCGCTATTTATCACAGCTGTTGAGTTAGCAATGGTTTGTTGCTCATTTTGTTGTTCCTGCTTGCCATTTGCCTGATACAACTTGGTCGATTGTATGACCGAAGTCTGATTTGGTGGCGTATTGGTTTGCGTTGTAGTCGAATTTGTTGATTTATTATTGTTGCTACTGGGGCAGTACTGCTCAATGTCAGAGCCATTGATCATTTCAATAAATTGTCTACATTTTAGCATAAACCAAAGATTTTTATTGTTTTCCAAAAGTCCTGGATATGAGTTTAGAGTCTGTTCAATGGCTTGACCCATTTTGCCAGACATGGCGAGTTTAATAATTTCTATAAAAAAAAATAAAATTTAATGCTTTAAAAACAAAAGTATTTAGGTATTATAGAAAAACTCACTTTGACGATTACGTATCGAAGATAAATCTTCGTCAAATGTTTGACCAGTTGATCTGGCAAAAGCATCAGCGGTTTGACTGTAACCATTATGCACTAAGTAGGATGAGACCATTCTAGAAATAAAAATTTAAAAAATTAATAAACTACAAAAGTTTTTTTTTTTTTTCTATTAATAAAATACTTGTGCAAAAGCATTGTCGGATCTCCATTGTCCTGTATCATTGGAAAATCGTATATATTTGTTTTCATCTCTTCACGCATTTGTTTCATCATCTCCTCAATTTTGGAGAATTTAAATGGTTCCTGCCCAAAATTTGCATCTACTTCTTCGCCGGGTGTTTGCAAACCCACTGTTGGATATAATTTTGACTGTTGAAAAAAAAAAAGGGTAACATTAAAGTTTTAAAAGTCTAAACTTTTTTTCTTTTCTTTTATTGACAACTTACAGGCAATTCTCTGAATGCAATGCCCAAATCAAGCCCATTTTTTGTATAGAAGCATGTGTTATTGACAAAATTAACACAGCAACCGATAACATCACCGGTTGTAAAAGTCGGTCCATACGACTGTCCATTGCCAGAGGAGGAGAACGAATTACCATCATCGCCGTGATAGCCATAAGATTGTTTATCCCAGCCGGGTAAACGATTCATGCGAAACTGTTGAGCTGTCAGACCAATGCCCATATAGCCATTTTTGCCTTTCGAAATAATCTTTACTTCAAAATAGTAAAGACCACATGATGGTGGTATAGGATGAGCAGTGCGTACGGAAGCGGCATCATTATGTTGTTTGCCTGAACCTTACAAAATTATTATTAATAAATCGAAAAAATATGGTATATATTTTTTAAAATATAAGTTAATATGTGCGTAAAAATGATGTCAACAAAAAAAAAAAAAAAAAAGGGAGTTTCAAAACTTTGATTTTATACAAAATTTTTTTTTTTTTTTTGCGAGCTTTGGACCACTGTGCTGGACTGCAGTTTTTAATCGAAATCAGCTGTGTACCCGATAATTTGTTTATGTGCGAAAGAGATGGCTAGTGTAACACAACAGCTGGGCGAATTATTAGAAAATGAAAAACAGCTGAATTTAACAAATAAAAACAATATCCAATGGCAAATGCTGATAAAAATAATGGAGGGGCGCTGTAAAATGTTGAATTTTCACTTTTCACCACAGCAAAGAAAGAAAAAAAAATGCATTACAAAAACAAAAAAATTGCAGCATTATGACGAAGTAGGAAATACGTAAAGCAAATGCATGAAAAATAAAAAAAAACTAATATAGAGACAAATATCTTATTACTCACCTTTGTAGTGCACACGTAGATTATTCTGTGTGAGGCCAATCGATAGACACTTATCATGTGGACTCCAGCAGCGCGGTAAAGGTGTCTCGAGCTCATTTACATTTGGATAGAGCAATTTTAAACGATCCACTACCGGATGCTGTCCAGTGGTGCTGCTGCCACTGCTACCGCCTCCTGCACCGCTTGAATGCGGTGCATCACCGTGCCCACTGTACATGTTGTTAATTGGTTGGCCGTTGCCGAAATTGAAAATACTATCCAATGTCGACGACGATGAGGGCAACTGAGTTGCAAGTTGTGATTGTTGTTCTCT
Source organism: Leucophenga varia (assembly GCA_018903435.1). NCBI lineage: Eukaryota > Metazoa > Arthropoda > Insecta > Diptera > Drosophilidae > Leucophenga > Leucophenga varia. The sequence goes on along the minus strand of JAEIFJ010000935.1, from coordinate 3,077,540 downwards.
ATTTTGAAGTGAGTGTTGTGTCCACAATGATGGTTGCGATGCGCTAAAACCGCTCGAGGCCGCAGAAGCGTAATTTGGATGTTTAGGTGCCGCTTGTAATAACGGTAAAGATGTTGTTGGCGGCGTTACAGTTGGAGCATGCAGCGCTGAAGTACTTGCGGCCAGACGCAATGGACTTGGACGACGTCGCTGACGCCGCGAGCTACTCGGTGCAAAAATTTCGTCAGCAGCGAGTTCTTCTGTATTGGAGTTTTCCTCCTCGACAATTTCAACGTCGTTGTCGTCGCCTTCTTCTCCGTTGTCGTTGTTGTCGTCGTCGTCAATGCGCACCAATTCGTTGGCTTGAGAAGCGGCTGCTGTTTCTGATGCCTCTGCTGCTATTGTTGTTGCTGAGGCTACTGTTGATGACGATGGTGTTGTCTCAATAGCGGACACATCAATTGTATCAGCAATATTGGCAGCGTCGATGATGCCGCCGCCAACGGATGTTCCTGCTACTGCAGCGGCTGTTGGAGACAGTGCCGCCTGTTCCTGCCTGGCTACGATGACGACGTTTTCGTTCAGTTCTTGTTGATCGTGCACAGTTGATTGCAATGATTCGTGTTGCTGGTGAAAAGGAGGAGTGGGAGAATGCCGTTGATGTTGGTGCTCAGTAGATTCGTTAGCAAAGATTGTTGTTGTTGCTGTTGTTGTTGTGGTGGTATTGGAATTGGTGATAGTTGTTGTGGTAGTGTTTGGATTTGGATTTAGGTTTAAATTTGCTTGACTGTTGTTGCCTGTTGCTATGTCATCCGACTGCTCGGTGTGCATAGATGATGACTGATTTATATTCTGTGTATTAATATGTGCTGACGACGATGATGTTGATGGTAATGATGACAACAATGATATGGACAACTGCTGCGCCAATGGCGGTGGCGATGACGATGATGCACTTGATGGTGATGAAAGGGACGGGGAAGCATGATTATTAAACGAAAAAGATGAAAATCGTTGTAGTTCTACGACTGTTGTGTCTGTATTATTGGTATTGGTATTGATATTCGAATTGGAGGAGGAGGAAGTGGTGCTAGTAATGTGTGTGGTGGTGGTGTTGTTTGTTGTGTTGTCATTATTATTAGCTCTGACAGCGGCTGTGGCAGCGACGGATGTGCCAGTGGCCGCGTCGCCAATAGAAGTAGCCAGAGTTGCAGGCAGCTGCGACTGTATTTGATCTCCATTATCAACATCAATTGTGCCGTCACCAATATCATTATTATCGTCGTCGTCATCATCAACATCATCATCACCGTCATGAGCATGCAGTATGGGCAACATGGGCAGATTTATAAGCAGATTGCTATTGCTGCTATTATTGCTGCTGCTTGCCGATGAGAGATTTGACTGCTCGAAGAAATTGTCGTTTTCTGCATCCATTTCTTTTAAGAATTTCTTTTATTTTTGCCTTTTTTTTGTTTACTTAAAAACAATTTAAGCGAGCTAGAAGTTTTTTTTTTATTTTTAAGGAGTTTAATGGAACAAAAAAAAATTGGATTGGAAGTAATTTTTTGATGTTTCTATTTTTTTATTTTTTGTTGTTGTTAGATTTACAGGAAAAAAAACATAGAAATATCGAGAACTAAATTAAAAGTTGGTAACAGTTATGTGTAACAATATACGAGATTTATTCAGTAAAACGAACAGCTGTGACCTAAGGAATGCGTTGTCAGGCTGCGTTGTTTTTCGTTTTGCGTACATTAAAATTTGTCAATTGGAAACGAATCATCGGATTTCGAAATTTTTTTTTTTAAAGGACTCTAACCGATTAATGCAATAAAGTACTTTTCGATGCAAATGGGAATTTATGTGCAAAAGTCGTATACTTTTGAAGGATTTCTTATATTTTTGTTTTTTCGAATACCAAAATCTTTTGGTATTCGAAAACAGAATACATTGTTTTGACCGCCCTTTAAATTTTGACTTCACGTCGAATTGGCTCCCTTAGATATGGTAATTATGAGTCACTCTAGCTGATATAATCATTCTTTTTCTTAGATAAATAAATCAATAAATATTGAGTGTAAACTAAAAACAATTGACGCGTCTTTTTAAATAAGTCTCGCATATTGCACAAGTGTTGTGGGAATTAGCACTTAGTAACTACATTGCTGCACCAATAAATTGGAACCAAAATAAAATAGAAAAAAAAAACGATATGAGGAATGGGAACTACTAGGTATCACCGTCATCATCGTTGCTATTTTACCTATGTAAGCTGGTCAAGGCTATGCTGACCTAGATCAGCGCCAGCATCAGGGACATTTGCAGCTGTCAATGCATGCCATGCGTCAGAAGAAATGCAACTTAATTTATAAATTTTTTATGCAACAGCGTGTGTGGGTTAAAGTAATTGCGCAGTCAGTTTGGAGAAGCTGCTTCAAGCAATGCAATATTATAGAGCAAGAAATTACAAAGCAAATCAACTAACCAAACCAATATACACTGTAATTGTTGCCCTGTTGTAAATTATTTTTTTTTTATTGTGTAGAAGCACCATACCAAAACAGCAACAACAACAACAATAACATTCACAACAACAATATCGGGAGAGAAAAAAATTTCGATAACATTGGTGCATTCCCTTGCACCAACAACAAACGCTTAAATGCACGATAGAGATAGCAAATAGCATAAGAAATAAAAAAATCGATATAGCATACGTTATAAAAATTCTTATTTTCGTTTTGTATTTTTGTTGCAATCGTAGTCGTTGTATAAACTATTATTTGCACTTTTCTTTTATTTGGTAAACTTATTTACTTGATTATTTTTTTTGTTTTTATAAACGCAGTAGTGCGATTTTTCAACTTTTACGTCGTCATTTGAAGTTTTCTTTGTTTTCCCCACACAAGTCAGGCTGGCAGGCAGTCAGTCAAACACATAAAAACACTGAGATACACATACACACACACATACAGCAATGCACGCATTTGGTACGCACAGACACACACACACACACGTCTATACATATATATCTATCTATATATGTATTTATATAAAGAGAAGCATGTACAACAACAACAATGCACCAAGGTAAGTGAGGGGTAACGTAACACATACACATGCATTACATACTTCACCAAAAGTTTTTCTTATTTGACGTCGAATTTATCTGCTTTCTTCTGTTGTTAATTATATTTAAATGTGCTGCAGTTTTACACTTTAGTTGGTTTTTTTTGTTCTTTAAATATATTGCGCAATTATTGCATTAGTATTTTTTTTTTTGGTTTTTCTTGCTTCAACTAAAATTGTTGCACTTTAATTTAACAACGCAAGTAGCACTGTAGTTGTCGTTGTGTGGGTTCCAGTTGTCGACCGATAACAGCTGTCTTTGTAATCGAACCAGGTGTTATTTAGTATTGTCAACGCATTAAAATACAGTTTAAAATATTTTTAGAGAATAAATATAGAAATATGAAATTGAAGTGAAGCACTGAATTTGTAAAAAAAATTGTTTTTGTTATTTAAAGTTTTATCTGTGTTTATTCATATTGTCATATTGTATAACTTAAGTGAAGCGATTGCACCTCGTTGAGTTCTATTCGCGCTCCTCATTCGTATGTTATACATATATGTTATAATACACGTAGGTGCGAGCAAGATAGAAACATGGTCTAATCGGGTTGCCCGATAGCGTTGTATTTTATTAAGGCGCGAAACGGTAAATATTTAAAAAAACATATGTATATCTTAGCTTCAATAACACAATTTATTAAAATACAGGAAAGCTGCTAAATATAAAATCGGGAAAAGTTTTCTTGAATTAATAGTTTTACAAGTAAAATCAATGCAGCACGTTATTTGCCTCAAAATAAATAAATTTATTTAAAACCATCTGTAAAACCCGGCCTTGCTTGGATGGCACTGAAAGTTATTTTTTTATTTTGTTCTATGAATCAAATTTTTCCGCTCTTCTTCTAGATGGTGTGTTTTTTTGCTTAAATATTTGCAAAAAAAAAAAAAAAAAAAAATTAAATGACCATGCCCACCGACCTATTTTTATACTTTCTTTGGTCAAAATAGTGTGTATTCCTCTAGCTCAAATTTCTAAAACGACATTTATACTATCTTTTTAGTGGAACCAATAAATAAAAATTCACCAAATTTCATTGAAATCAGTAAACTTGTTTCTGAAATATACAATGAATTTATGATCGTGCCTATGGGAGACAGGGACTTGATGCAAAATCACTTTCACTGATGCCAACTTCAGTGTTCAATTAATTGCTTTTATATAACAGTATTTGAATTCGGAAAAACTCTTATCGAATGTCCTAGATTGTTCAATGCCAACGTGCATAGTCCAAGTGAATAATTATGGAATATAGCAAGATTTTTAAATAATTCGACAAAAAAAAAAAATACGTTTAAATGATTTTTAATTTATTTTAGTAATACGTCGTGAATACTTTTATTATTATTTTATAATAATTATTCAAAAATTTAGTTTTCGCTAAAACGAAGTTAAAAATATTTTTTAAAATAATTACAAGTCAATAACATATAGGTGCGATAGAGATAGCAAGTGTATGCAATTAAAAAATAATTAACAGCGTTGCCAACAACACAAATTGGTGATCAAAGGCTGTTAACTTAACATCGAACCGAGCCGAAACTTGAATATGTAGTACGTGTATAAAAATAGTGAGTGAGAGTAGTATTGTGCAAAACGATCGATTAATCGGGAAGAAATAAATTTAAACGATTTTTATAAAGAAGATGATATTGCAAAGAAATTATAAAGGCTTTTATTTATTTTTTTTTACTTTTTGTTTTGCTTTTGAAACTGTTCAAAAGTCGGTTAATCGAATTTAGAGAATCGATTCAAATTATTATTTTTGCTGTTGTAAATAATCGCGTTTAATAAGGTAGTCAAGTAACTCAAAGGAAAAAAAAAGATAGCTGTTTAGTTTAAGAAAATTTTCCGTAAATATAGATTTCTGCGCGAAGTTTTCCATAAGCGCTCCATAACGTTTCAAGTCGATACTCGCCTGATGAAAAAGGTAACAAGACTGTAGCAGCATTCTCCGCAAATGATGTCGATATATTGCTCACAATGAGATCGTGCTAAAAAAATTAAAGTAAATATTTATATAGAATAAATATATATTAATTCATTTTATTTACTTACATCATAGGGACAAGTATGATTTATGTTCGAGAATTTTTGAATCAAACTATAGACATATTTATAAACAGGAAAGCTACTACTCTTTTTCTCCAAGAATAGGCATGCATCGACTGTAAAATTATAGATAAATGGTATCCAGCCACTTGTACGTTTTGAGAGTGATACATTTACCTTTAAAAAGATAAACTATTTGAGATTTAGGAATATTTATTTTTTACACTTCGAGGAAGAATGTAACAAATATTGAAGTAGATTTGGTATTTGCTAGCTTGGACCCCACCCAGCGAGTTAATTAACCTAGTTTCTTTGTTTGACAGCACTAATTCGAGAGATCAAAAAATCTTTTTTTTCGTACCGTAACATTATTCACTGGAATCTGATGCAATATTGCTTTTCCAGATATAAACTTCATTGTACGATTTATTGCTTTTATATGACAATATTTAAATTCCGAAAAAGTTTTGTCGAGAGAACGACATTCTAAATTGCTAAATGTTAAAATGCCTAGCCCAAGAGTTATTATATTCAAAAACAATACAATTTTTAAATGAGCTGACATTATATTTTTTTTTTACGATGAACACGTTTTAATGACTTCAGTTTTAGTTGTGCGCTATTGCAAATTTAGTTGATATATTTTAAATATAATTGTCGCATATTCCATAAGATTTAATGATGCGAAATAATATAGTATTTGCATACACTTTTTTTCAACAAATTTAAATTATAAAAATATAGTAGCTATCAAAATAACTAAGCTAATGTCTGATTTTACTTATTATGTTTGGCTAACTGTAATTATTACAATCATTATTTAACTGATATTATTTTTTCAAGATAAAAAATTTATCAAATTGAGACTAAAGTCATTTCAATAATACGATACAAACTTTATAATAAAATTATAAAACTAATCATATTATGCAGAAAAAAATAAATTATCTTTACGATTTATTTGTTTTTATAGATTTTAACTTTATACGAGATATTTGGATTTTATAACATTATTCGAAGAATATTTAAATTTTTAATAATTTTCTGTAGTGCGAACATAGTTGACACCCGACGGCATTGAGACCTTATCGAAACCCTTGGGGAAAAGCTTATGCGCCTCTTCATCGGTGACCGTAGGAAGAATCATAACTTTGGTGCCAGGCTGCAAGGACATTTTTTTTATGAGTTAAAAAAAAATGTAAATATAATTCTTGAATGGTTTAAGTCAACTTACAGTCCAATTGGCTGGAGTAGCAACAACCTTCAATCTATCAGTCAATTGCAATGAGTCAATGACGCGCAGAATTTCACTAAAATATTAAAAAATTTAAAATTAAAAAAATTCTTAAATTTCTGCTGTATATAAACTTACTCAACATTTCTGCCAGTGGACATTGGATAGAACATCGAAAGACGCACTTTATGATTGGGATCAATAATGAAAAGTGCACGAATAGTCTTAGCTACCTCAGGATCTTTCTTCTGATCTTCATCCAACATGCCTAAACTTACTGCCAAATCGCGTGTAGGATCAGCAATAATTGGATATGGGAAATCGCCGGGAATATCTAAGCAATAAGATTTAATGTCGTTAACCCAATCGACATGCGAATTAAGTGCATCCACAGAGTGTGCCAAACATTTTACATTGCGTTTAGCAAATTCCGGTTGATGTACAGCAATGCGACCCAGTTCAGTGGTGCAGACGGGCGTAAAGTCGGCAGGGTGTGAAAAAAGTACAACCCAGCTGAAAAAAAAAAAAATAAATATTAAGGCCTATTTATACATACGAGTATACTAAGTTATTTAATAGAACAAGAGAGGGTGGGATCACTCAGATTATGCGCTTTGAATAACTAAACTGTTTATTTTTATGGTACCTATTATATCTTATAAAGTATACATATGTATATGTAGGAATATGTAAATTTTTAATATGTCTAAAGTATTTGTCGGCTTTTTATATTGATTACATTTATAGGCAACGATCGTCTGTTGTTGAATTTGTTATACATATGTCATATAAAAACCAAATATGAAATTAGTTGCCAGGGTTCTAAGTAAAAGCTTAAGTTCATCCATTAATTTTCAATGATCATACTTTTCATGATAATATTTTTATAATATTACTTACGAGTCTCCCTGCCATTCGTGAAAACTAATTGGTCCTTTAGTGGTTTCAGTTTTAAAATTGGGCACAGTTTGTCCAAGACGCATTTTAGTTTTTAAAGTAAATAAGCACAAACTGAAATATTCTAACAGTACTAAACTCTACACGACAATAGTAAAATATTAACTGATTAAATAAACTGAGCGACAGCGGCTTTTTATAAGTTGTGAGAGCGAATTTGATGCAGATCTATGAACCGCGCCCACATTAGCTATATCAGCAAAGAAAGAGATAGAATGATGATAACAAGTGCATAACAGATAAACGGAGAGCAACAGACGCACGCATAAAGAGTATATTTGAGCCGAAGTGTATATGCTCTTATCAGAGTTTTCAAATGATTTATAGTGCCGGGTCCGAAAGTATGATTTGTTTACTTATGATTTTCTTGAAATTATTGCTTTATTTATAACTTTAAATAAAAAAAAACTTTGAGAATGCTAGCCAGCCTATCTAATAATGTCCAACTGACAATTTTTCTCTTTGCTTAACGAAAATTGAAAATTGTTTCGTTCTTGAATCTTTTATGGATTTTTTTTTACTATGTGTACTAATCTTCAGCACAGGTATGAACAGAAAGAAGGAGACAGTACGATAAACCCTACAAAGTATTTATTTTTTGTTGATAACAAACGAGACCTGAGTTAATATAGCTATGCCCGTCTGCCTGATAAAAACGATTATCTCGGACTCTATAAGAAAAACAATTTAAAAAAAATTAATATGTTTTAAAAACTCTTCAATAGTTAAACACAAATATCTTTATAGCTATGATAAGATATACATTTATATCTGTCTATTTAGTATTCTAGTACATATGTATGTAAGTAAAACAAGGGTTTACGTTGAAAAGATTAACAAGTAAAAAAAAATTGCAAACAAAATGTATGCAACTTGAATATCTAATTTTTTTTTTTATTAAATATAGAATGCACCTTATATGTATGTAAATTTGTAGCTAATATAAAATAATTGTTTACTTTTGTGGCAAGCGAACGTCTGTGGTTGAATTTGAATACCATATAAATGTATAATAGGTATAGTTAGGTAAGTGTTTAAGTTCGTTAAAAAAATTGTATAACTGGCCCCCTATTAATTTTAGAATAAATCTCTTTCAGAGCGGAAGGAATTACTGCGTTTCTCCAACAAAAAAAATTGTAAATGAATACTTACGAATCTCCCTGCCATTCGTGAAAACTGATAGGTCCTTTGGTTGTTTCAGTTTTAAAGTTGGGAACAGTTTGTCCAAGACGCATTTTGATTTTTTTTTTTTTTATAATAAAACTTCAAAAATTAAGCACGAAAGCTTTTAAAGTGAGACACACGCGTCAAAACTAAATCGCAAACTGATTGAATTAACTAAAAATCGCGGTTTTTATAGGCAAAAACTAAATAAATACATGTGTACCTATGTACCATATATATATATGTATATATATATAGTATATTTATTTTTATGTATAAGTGAGTATACCAAAGCAAACCAGATTTTGTTTTTCTCTTCTTGCAATCTCACTGGGAACTTGTGTCGTTTTATCAACAAAAAGACTATTTAAATCAGCGTGAGTTAGTTTTTTTTCTATTCTTATCAGAGCAAAGATTATTTTCTGTACCGGCTAAACTAATCTAAAATGTTTGCTTGGGAATGTTTTTAAATGATTACAATTATTGGCAAACTTGAAAACAAATAAAAAAAAAAAAAAAAAAAAACAAAGAAGATTTATGATGTAAGATGAATGAAATATTATTTAAATATTTAAAGAAATTATTCAAAGCAATGGTGAAATTAGCATAAAACAAAAAAAAAAAAAAAAATAAATAATAAACTTGGAAAAACGGTAACTTCGGTAGAACCAAAGCTTAGATACCCGTCACACGAATATTTAAGATCATCAGTGGCTTGGTTAGAGCTTCGATATAGGATAGGTGGGTATCAAAGGTCTGACACAACTTAAGTTAATACACAATATTGGTATCAAATTTTAAACTAAAAGTACAGATATATCAATAATTTTCTTGAAAATATCGAAAAACGAAAGGTAAGTTTTTATAAGGCTATACGATATAATGGCCCGATCCGTATTATATCGGTGGTGTGTACATAAGATGATATTATATGTGTTTTTACCTAATTTGAAATAAATACATTCATAAATGATAAATATTTTCATACAAAAATTCGAAAATGGGCGGTAAGTTTGTATCGGAGCTTAACCAAAAAATAGGCGTGGTACCTTAGTTTCGGCATTGGGCGACATAAGAAGTTTTTTAATCAATTTGGTGTTAATACAAGCATGAATAATACATATTATCATTCAAAAATTCGAAAATAGGCGGTCAATTTGTATGGGGGCTATATTTCAGAGTTGGCGTGGCATTCTAAATTTTACATAGAATTTACCTAGGACTGAGAAAAGCTTAAGTTTTAAATTGTGGCTCAATATCTTTAAAACTGAGCGAACAAGTCACCTCGCAACAGATAAACAGACGGACAAACAGACAGACGGACGGATATGGCTAGATCGACACGTCTCATCGAGCTGATCAAGAATATATTTACTTTATGGGGTCTACAACGTCTCCTTTAGTGCGTTACAAACTTTCCGATAAACTGAATATATCCGTTTACACTATGTGTTCCAGGTAAACAAAATTTGCATAATAAATAAATAAAATATTAAATGGGTCAAAATATATGTGACTCTTTTTAAGCCAAATTAATTTAGTTATTTTTTATGTTGAACAAGATTGGGTAAAAGGGTATGTTATGTTTTTCCGTGTGTTTGTAACAGGTGTAGAAAGTTGTAGGAGACACAATAAAATATGCATATATAAACTTGATCAACTTGATTATTGGTACACTGAACTAGAGATGAACATGGGATACCAGGTCTAACGGCACCCGCGTGACAATTGTGAAAAATATGCATCCATATAGATTTGCTAACAACATTCCCGAAAAATAAATAATAAAAATTTTTTTCATATAAAGAGTTCAAAACTTGGAGTAGAATTGTATGAGAGCACTATGAAATAATTGTCTTATTTGAGCTAGATTGTGATATTTTCTTTCAGTTTGTGTTAGGTGAAATCCATACCGCGAATAGGAATGGAAGAAATCTTTTAATATATGTGACCTCAATACATTTCTAATTTGATAGTTTGGTGGTTCTATCTTTAAAAGTCTCCAAGAAAGTTGATTTTTTAACAAAACCCATGGAACAATTTTGAAAAAAACGTGATGAGTGCGGGATCAGGACAAAAAAATAGTGTATCGGGATGTCTCTAATCTTGACAAAACATGTAGGCGGCGTATAGGAAATTTAGTATTCAAGCTTACTTGACTGTTACGATAGCTAGTGGCATAATTTAAATTGATTATCGTAAAAAGAGCAAAACGATTAGATCGACTCGATGCTGATTTACAATATAAAAACCCCGCGCGTGACATATAATAAAATTATTTTCCATCCGAACAAGGCTGTGGCACACAAAATCGTAGTTGTCATTGAATTTTGCAACAAATTGTTGTATCAACCATAAATAGATACTTGTAAAATATTGTAACTAAGGGGATTTTTTTGAAAAAACCTCGACGAATTTATGAAAACAATAATTGAGTATTATTTTGGTTTAGAATTTATTCGACAATTTATTTATTTGCATTTTACGTGTAGCTTTTTATTAACAATTTAAAAAAAAGATTAACATTTAATAATTTTCCGTAGTGCGAACATAGTTGACACCCGATGGCATTGAGACCTTATCGAAACCCTTGGGGAAAAGCTTATGCGCCTCTTCATCGGTGACCGTAGGAAGAATCATAACTTTGGTGCCAGGCTGCAAGGACATTTTTTTTGTGAGTTAAAAACAAATCTAAATATAATTCCTGAATTGTTTAAGTCAACTTACAGTCCAATTGGCTGGAGTAGCAACAACCTTCAATCTATCAGTTAATTGCAATGAGTCAATGACGCGCAGAATTTCACTAAAATATTAAATAATTTGGTAAGTATTAAAATTTCTTAAATTTCTGCTGTATTTAAACTTACTCAACATTTCTGCCAGTAGACATAGGATAGAACATCGAAAGACGCACTTTATGATTGGGATCAATAATGAAAAGTGCGCGAATAGTCTTGGCTACCTCGGGATCTTTCTTCTGATCATCATCCAACATGCCTAGTCTAACAGCCAAATCGCGTGTAGGATCAGCAATAATTGGATATGGGAAATCACCGGGAATATCTAAGCAATAAGATTTAATGTCGTTAACCCAATCGACATGCGACTTGAGTGCATCCACGGAGTGTGCCAAACATTTTACGTTGCGTTTAGCAAATTCCGGTTGATGTACAGCAATGCGTCCCAGTTCAGTGGTGCAGACGGGCGTAAAGTCGGCAGGGTGTGAAAAGAGTACAACCCAGCTGTAAATAATCAAACAAAGAATTAAATTTAGAGGCATATCAAGTAAACGAAAAAAAGACACACCCAGTTCTCTTGTGGCAAACAAGAGAAGCGTGCGGCTCAATTAAAAGGCTGACTTGGTAACATTAATTTGCAATTATTTTGCATGTGTTTTGAATTTAAATTTAAAAATTTTTTTTTTGTTGATACGAAAAATAGTTAATATAATAATATAATGTTAAAAGGTTATTAATATTATTTATTATTATGGCAAACGTTTACCGGCACTTATAGAATTTAAATGCAAAACCTGTTTCCAGCTTGGCGTGTTTATATTTAAAAATATTAAAATTAGTTTTTATGTGACATGCAAAATAAATTAATTTAAAAAATTTTTTTTAATAATTGCCATTTTAAGTAAATAAAAAAAATAATAAAACTTGATACATACGAGTCTCCTTGCCATTCATGGAAACTTATTGGTCCCTTGGTGGTTTCAGTTTTAAAGTTGGGAACAGTCTGTCCAAGACGCATTTTAAAATTTTCTTTTATTTTTTCGGTTGAAAATTTAAAAATATTTAAAACAATGTTTTTTGTTTGTTTGAAAGCAACGCACGTCGGCTTTAAGAATTCAATGCTTACTGATTGCACGCTTTGAGCGAGAGTGGCTTTATATAGGCAGAGTCAGACCCCGGTTAAACTGGAGAACAAAACATTTTGAGAGTAAACGATAATCAAAATATAAACAAAGCTCAAAATATAATGCTTATCAGAGAATACAAATCTATCGCTCTCAGAAATAGTTTTTATTTTCACAAATAAATTTCGAATTTAAACATTAAAAATAAATATAATAACAAATCAAGAACATATTTAAAAATCGAAGAAACAAGTAATTTTTCTTTGATGTGGTGAAATATTTTACAAGATTTAAAATTACATTTTTTTAATTTTACGAAGTTTATGAATATTTTTTGAAATTTTCGACTTAATTATTTAATTGAAATATTATTTGAATAACTCTGAAATTTATAAATGCGTAATGCATTGAAAGTCCGATTAAAAGCAATGACATATATTTTTACTAATATGTTATTATTATAATTAACTCTTCTAATTATGTATTTATATTCTCGTGTTTCGAGCTAATTAACAAAAAAAGACTTTTTGTAAAATACGATATTAAATTGAGTGTTTAAAAAGTGTTTTAAATGGTAAACCTAGTACGAAACAGAAATTGTAACCTTTGAAACGCGTTTTTCCATCAGCAAAATGTTGAATTATTTCAAAATTATTTTACTTTTTCATATATTATCTCAGTGGAACTTGGCATATTAACATTTTACAATTTTGAATGCCATTCTTTCGATAAATCTTTTGTGGATTTTGAAAATTGTCATATAAAAGCCATTAATCGTAGTCTGAAGTATATGTCTGTAAAGATCATTTTACATCAAAAGCCAGTAGACAATATTAAGGTACAGTTAACATATTTAAGATATTTACATGGTCGTGCAATTGTGCAAAATTGCAAAAGCATTAGTGTTGCAGTTATAGTGTTGTAAAAAAAAAAAAATTCAAAATTTATATAAATATGCCATTTTACTTTTAAATATCTGTGTAATCGTGTTTTTTCATGTTTTAAAAATACAAATTTCGATAAGATAGGATTCAATTTTGCATCGCATCGCTCAGAGTTTTAACTCTGATGTCGGTTTTTAAGCTGGAAGTGATGCTAAAGCCATGGTTCAAAAAGGAAAGTTCAAGTTGTTTGGTTATTTTCTAAGTGAATTGGTCTAGTAGAACTTAAAAAAATTCGTGGTTATTAGTTGAAAAAGAAAATTTTAAGGAGACTCAAAGTACGCTGTACCACTAGAACGGATGTATCGCCGAAAGTATATGGAAATTTACTTTTGAAAAATTATTTATAAAAATATATAAAACCAGAAAGGTCTGAATTAAATTTAATACGCTTCAATATCCTGTTTGAAACAACATTAGTCAAATTATTGCTCGGATGAAGAGAATAAAAGAGTTGATTTTCCAATGTTTTTCTTTTAAAGGTAACTTTAGCTATTTCGAAGCGTGCAAATGGTTGGAAACCATTTCTCTATAATTATACATTCGATGGCTGCCTTTTTTATGAAGAAACGAAATAGTTATCCAGTTATAAAATATTTTTATGGCATGGTTGAAAAATTTACGAATATGAATCACACATGTCCATACAATGTAAGTACATAGTTGATATTTTTTTTTTTTTTTTGCACTAAAACTTACCATATTTACATTTATTTTAGCATGATCTTTTTTTGCACAATTTTCCATCGTCATTTGTGGAGAATGCTGTTACAAATATTTTACCATTTCCATTGGGTGAATATCGTTTGCATGGCATATGGAGTAATTACGGAAAATTACGTGGAGAGATGCTTATTTATGTAAGATTGTCCTAAAAATAAAAACTATAATTAAGCTCGTTAAAAGTCCATGGAGTTTATGTAGTTTATTATATTAAAATTATTTTATTATATATATTTATAAATTTATCAGTGGTGACACCGAAATCTAAGAGTTTTGGTGTAAGTGTTTTGGTGTAAATGCATCATAAATATACCATTACACCGATACTTCCGGTGTTTTCGTTGATTCCAATCAAATTTGAGACCCGCTTAACTGAAAATGAAACCTTACAACTCTATTTAAAATGTAAAACTCAAAATTCTAGTGGAGTTGTTTTCGGTGTCATACCCGTATACGTTTATTTCTTTTATTCGCTTGTTTTTAATAAAATTTTGTTTGTTTTAAAAATGTTCTACACTTTTATTACGAATGCAAAAAATACACTAAAATTGAATTTTAAGAATCTAGTTATTTTGTAAAACTATCCAAAAAAAAAAAAAAAAATAAATATTATTATAAATGCATCATTAAAGATATTAATTGCTGTAATCAAGTTTTTAAGTAACCATTTTTAAAATACCTATAACTCTGCAATTAATACAAACATTAAAGTTTAAAACTGGCGAGCGATTTAGTATCGAACTAAAATCGTAAAAATTTAATAGCATTTTTCGGAACTAAGAAATCATATAAAAAATTTGTTAAAATACACAATGGTACATGTGGTAGGTCGTGAGATAAGCATGTCTTTAATGATCTGGTGATTATTAGGATTAAAACATATGGAAACAAATATTTTAAACAACAAAATAGCAGCACATTTTGCATGATTCGCAGCCATTAAAGTAATTTTTTCAAAGTAATTATTTCTTTAAAAAACAAACTGTGCATTTATTCAACTGAAAAATTTGTTTAGATAATCGCTTGTAATTGAAATATTATATGCTTGTTATTGGCATTCAATTTTAATAGCATTTAAAAAATAATCTATCACTTTTTTAATAGAAATTTTTTTAAAAAATTTAAGGTAAACAAGACGTCAGTTGTGCCTTCGATTAAAATGTATTTTTGGCTCTCATATTACTTTGTTTTTAATCGATAATGATTAAAAAATAGCAAAATCAATTAAAAAAATAAAAAAAAAACATTCAAATCGACATGAGTTCAGACGTTTTCGTTTTCTGGAACATGCCTGTATAAGAGTTTTATTTTTGTTCTTAATACATTTTTTTTAAACTTAATAATTCTCCGTAGTTCTAACATAGTTGACACCCGATGGCATTGAGACTTTATCGAAACCCTTTGGAAATAGTTTATGCGCTTCTTCATCAGTAACGGTAGGCAGTATCATAACTTTGGTACCAGGCTGTAAGGAAAATTTGTTTCAATAATAAAAAAATATATACCTATAATATAACATAGCTTAAAATTATACTACTTACCGTCCAATTAGCTGGAGTAGCAATCACTTTTAATGTATCAGTCAATTGCAAAGAATCAATAACGCGTAAAATTTCACTAAAAAGTAAGAAAAAAATATAAATAAAATAAAATAAGCATATTAAAATATTAAGAATAATTCATACAATAACTTACTCAACATTTCTGCCCGTCGACATGGGATAAAACATTGAGAGACGCACTTTATGATTTGGATCGATAATAAAAAGCGCACGTACAGTTTTACCAATTTCAGGATCTTTTCTTTGATTTTCATCCAACATATTCAAACTGACTGCTAAATCACGTTGTGGATCAGCAATAATTGGATATGGAAATGCACCGGGAATATCTAAGCAGTAAGATTTGATGTCATTAACCCATTCGACATGCGTCTTGAGTGCATCCACAGAGTGTGCCAAACATTTTACGTTACGTTTAACAAATTCCGGTTCATGTACCGCTAAGCGTCCCAATTCGGTGGTACAGACGGGCGTAAAGTCGGCAGGGTGTGAGAAAAATACAACCCAACTGTAGTATGGCAAAATTAAAAATTAAATAAATATTTAATAAAATATTTTAATACAACTTACGAATCGGCCTGCCATTCATGAAAATAAATTGGTCCATGCGTAGTATCCGCTCTAAAGTTGGGTACAGTTTGTCCTAAACGCATTTTTTTTATTTTTATTATTTTAAATATTATTTAAACTATTTTCTTAAAGAAGCAAACAGAAACTAATGACAAGATTTGAATATACTTTGCTTTATATATGAAGAATACTAAGATGATTAAAGTTCTACAGCATACATACGAGATAAGAGCGTAGCGAGCGCGATTAAGCGATTAGAAGATCAGTTCAAACAAGTAAAGTTCACTGAGAAAAATCATTGAACAAATTTCAAAGTAAATTTTAAAGAGTTTTTCGAGAATGTTTTTGGGTACTCATTTTTTTTTTTGTAATTTCTCTAAATTTAACGAATATAAAATCAGATGAAGTTGATGATCATCCAACGTTTCAATTGTCAAACGTTCCTATGGAAAGTATTTGAACTTAAAAAATCTACAATTTAAAAAAATATATATATTGTTAATGAAAGGGAAAATTCTGATGTAATTAGATTAAAAAAATTCAATTTTTTTTTATTTATATTTATATTTTTTATATGTTTCTGACTTTAACAGATAATTATGAGTTCACATCTATCGCTCGTAATCACTTTCATTTATTATTGTTTTGATGAGTAATTTCACAATTCTAATCACAGCAAACAAAGCTATTTAACATAAATTAAATAGCTTATCTCTATTTAAGTGTAGACAATTTTTTTCTTTTTAATAATCGGGGTCAAATACAAAAAAAAAAAAAAAAAAAAAAAAATAAAATAAAAAAAAAGAAATTAAATAATAATAATAAAATTTTTTGTATTATTTTTATATATTTTTTTTGGGTATACAACATACGTTTTTTAAAAATTTTATTTACGAATATCTTATATAAAGAAGAACCTCTAAACGCAGTTTGCCATAAGCTCTCCATAAGGTCTGAAAACGATATTCGCCTATTACTGGTACAATTTTTCCAATGTTAGAATGTACAAATGCTGTCGTTAAGTTGTTTATAATAATATCATGCTATATGGAAAGTAAAAAATATACATGTACGAGTATTTATAACAATTTAAAAAATAAAAATGCATCTTGTCGGAATGGGAACTCCAAGGGTACTTGGGCACGATCCGATTAGTTTTGAACAGCAAATGTATTTAATCAAAACTGAGGAATCATGCACGGAATTTCCATTGAGACTAGATGAAAATAATTACTTACATCATAGGGACAAGTGTGATTTAAATTTGAATATGATTCAAAAAAATTAAAAAAAATAATTTAAAATTTTTTGCTGTTTTCGCGTTTTGAAAAATTTACAAGCATCAAATGTAGTGTTGAATGGAAATGGTTCCCAGCCATTTGTACGTCTTGAAAGTGCAATAGTGGCCTAGAAATGAAAAATATATAGTATGTACATATATGTATAAGGTTTTAATTTCAAAATCTGAAGAGTATATATTTATTTAAAAAAAAAAATAGTTCATACCGTAACATTTGTAATTGGAACTTGGAATAGATTTATATGTAAGGATAATAACTTTAAATTCCGACTAACTGCTTTAATTTCACACAATTCGAAGTCCGCAAAATTTTTATCAAAAGTTTGACATTCCAAATTGTAGAACGTAAGCAGCGCATTACTTACAATGAAACTTTGAATTATAAAAAATAATTTTTTACCGAATGACATGTTTGCACTTGACGCGTTTTTGGCTAACACTCTTTAAATTTGTTATTTTTAAACGTTGATTCTTTCAGTATTTAAGTAATTAAAACAATTTTTTTAATCTGTTTGTAATTAAAAACATTATATAGAATTATTTTTAAAAAATGTTTAATGCACCATTGAGCATTTAGTTATTTTAAAAATTCAATACAATACCTAATTTGTTTAAATCCATTAAAAATGATTTTTAAACATACTTTTTTTGCTATAAATTTCTCTAAATATTGGATGTATGGATTGCCGATAGATGACGCCAACAGTTAGACGCTGATCAAAAATATCAGATCGAAAAGATCGGATCCTTATCATTACATTTTTTGAATTTATAACACATTTTGAGCCAAATAGCGTCATTTTTTTTTTTTGTTTAATTCAAAGAAATCGAAAAAGTAGTAGAATTAGACCCATTACTCGATGAAGACCAATGTCAATCGCAGCAAGAACATGCAGAAATATTGGGAGTTGACCAACCAATCATTTCAGGCGTTTGAAAACATTGAATGATTGGGAAAAATATCCGACATATTCCGAATTCCCTTAAAAGACTAGTCGGTTTCCGTAAATTGCCAGAAATATGAGAATAAGTAGTGTCTATCTGTCTGTTTGTTTGTATTTATGCATTTTATTCGCTTTGTTTTAAAAATATCAACCTGAAGTTCGAAAAAATTTAAAATTTTCTAAGCCATAAGCAGTTCAAGTGGTAAAACCAAAGTGCCACGCTCATTTTGAGGCATAGCTTCAAAACAAACTTACCGCCCATTTTCAAGTTTTAGTATGAAAATAAATAAAATCATTTATGAATATTTTTTCTCTAAATTAGGTAAAGCCACTTCTAGTGTCATCCTATGTATACACTACCGATATTATACGGATCGGGCTAATAAAACATACAGACCCCACATAAACTCACCTTCCATTATTCGACTTTTTTCTATATTTTTAGGTTATAATTTGACACATTTGCTTCATAAAATGGTTTCGAAAGCTGGGTTGCATCGGATCTTGGAACCCTTCTTCAAATTTTTGATGTGGCATGGTTTTCAGCTTCAGTCCTACCAAAGCTAAGTTTATTCCTTGTTTTTTTGCAAAACTTATTAATTTTTTACTATTATTTTTTTAGCTTTTAAGCTTTTTTAGCGTTACTAAACATTCACATTAAAACAGATTTGAATATTTCGTTACATTTGAATGTGTTCCACAAACAGCTGTTGCCTGTGCAAAAGCTTTTGCGCTGCTGTTTCTGTTTCTGTTTCTGTTGTTGTTGATTTTGTTTTGCCGCTAAACTTTGCTGCATATTTTGAATGTGTTTGTTCTTGTTGTCCTTTAGTGTGGATTTTATCTATTCAATGTGTTGTTTTCGTCTTCTTCTTCTTAGTCTTTTACTTTTACTTTTTTCATTTCTTTGGCGGCTAAATAAACTTTCAATATTGACAACAGTTTCAGTTGAATTTCGGCCGCGCGCAAGTTCGGTTTTAAGACGCTTCGTTAAGAAATTCGCATTTAATTGTGTAAAACATACAATCTAACGGTAAAAAATTTATTCATTCAAAAATAATAAAGTGAAGCAACAAACACACACACACACACACACACACAGACTTATGCATACATAAATATGTAAATAAACCTGTATCGCGTCGCGTGTGCTGCATTTCGTACGTCTCTGCGACTTTATCTCTTCTTCTATTTAATATTTTTATTATTATTGAGCAAAACTATTTTTAGTAAATATTAAAAAGTTTTTTTTTTCACTCTCATCATATTTTTTTTTTTTTTGGTGTTTATTACTTTTGCGCGTTTCTTTCTTAACTTTTGTTTTAGTTTGATTCCTTAAAGTGTCTTTGCCTATGTGTGCCTGTGTGTGTGTAAGTTTAAAAGTTTTTCTGCGTAAATATTTAAGTTGTTTTTGTCATAGAAAAGTAGAACCCAACAACTTAAGTGATCACAATAATTATCTTTCTACATAAATTATCATCGACATCAGCTGCACAGTAATTAACTTTATGTGTTTTTTTGTGTGTTGTTGTTTTTTTGTCGTTACGGTAATATTTAAAAGTGCAAAGTTTTTTTGTTGTAAAGTTTTTAAATATTTTTTGACAAAAACTGCAATAAATGATTTAAAAGTAAAAAAAAAAAAAATTTATGAATAATAATAATAACGGCAAAAAGATTAAGTAATAAAAAATGAGTAAAATTTAAAATTTTCTTTAATAATATTTTGTCGTTTTTTTTTTTTTTTGCTATCTTATATTATGTAGTGTGAGTGAAAAGAAAGAGAGAGAGAGAGAGAGAGAGGGAGAGGGTAGGGGGGAATGGGAATGTGGTTTAAATTATATACGCCTGAAATCTATCTGAAATCAAATTTATTATCAAGCATCTAAAGCCTATTTGATTAAAACACCTGTCTGATTGTTGGACTGTGTGATTAATCGATTAATCAATGAACAATCGATTATTTTGTATAATCATGATCAATTAGTTGAAGAATCAACAATTGATTAACAACTGATTATTTAAACAATAATAATCAAGTAGTTTATAGAGGATAGAGGACAGTATCGGAATTGATTAGGAAGCTTTTTCCAAGTGAGAAAAAAAAAAGGTCTTCACTTATATCAAAATATATTTTTGATAATCATGATTAATCAGCAACAATCGATTTATTTTTACAATCATTAACAATCGATTATTTCCAACAATCACACAGCCCTATCTTATTGTTCGTGTTGTTTTTCCCCAGAGAGTATAAACTAAGAATTTCCATATTTCGGAATCTATAAAAAGCAAAGTGGTTATAACCGCTTCTGATAAGGGGGAACCTGCGTATTTTGATGCGCAAAAAACTTGGTTATCATCGCAAAAACCTATAAAAAGGAAAAAAAAAAAAAAAAACTAAATAATATAATAAATATTTCGAAGAAATGTTTTGGATACTGTTTTATAGCTCTCGTCGAGAAACGTATTTCATGTTATAAACATTTTTTCCATAAAAATGTATAGTTTTAATAGAAAAATGCCAAAAACTGTAGAATTCCATCCAAATTAATTTTAAATTTTTGAGAACATAATCGTAATGATCTAATCCGTACCAATAATTCATACCGGAATGCATGCTGTTCTGATTTTTTTTTTTTTTTTTTTTAAAAAAAAAAAAAATTTTTAATTTTCTAAAATAAAATATAAAAATTTAAATATTTATATTAAAATTTTTTTATTTTTTTTTTTTTTTTTTTTAAAAAAATTTTTATATAATTTTAAATTAAAATTTTTATAAAAATTAAAAAGGGATAAATTTTTTAAAAAAATTTTTTTTTTTTTACATTATTAACTTCAATATTGTACCTATCTTCAGTACAGTTCAAAATTAAATCCATAATAAAAATGATTTTTAAATATAGGGGATCAAAATCATCCATGTCCTACAAAAAAAAAAAAAAAAAAAAATATGTGGGGATTCTGGTGTCGCTCATTTTTAATCTGATTTTAGATTAAAAAAAAAATAAAAAAAACGGTACCTATATTTGTATGGCTTTTGTATACTAAAGATACCTAGTTCAACATGGTTCATAATTTTGAATTTTTCCCTTTTTTTTTACAAAAATCTTAAACATTAAAGTTTCTATTTGTAAATTATGTATTAAAACAATCGCGTAACAAAAATATTGAAATGTAAAAAAAAAAAAAAAAAAAAAAAAAATTGCAGCATTTAAATTTCCACTTTATTAAGATTTCGCTATTAAATATTCAACAAACAACGCACGGCAAAATTGTAAGTATTGAATTAAATTGTATTCTTAAATTTTTAATAAGTCTTCTAAATTTGAATCATAAACAAAAAATTTAATTAAATCACGAATGAATTTTTTTTTATGAGGTTGTTTTACACTTAGAGACGACGAAAAATCTTTTTTTTTTTTTTTTTTTAATTTTTTTAAAAATTTTTTTTAAAAAAAATTTATCCTTTTTTCCAACAAACTTACCGAATATTCCCGAACTTTTGTATGAAAAAGTACATTTTTATTTTTTTAGGCCACTGATACACATAAACTATTCAAAGATTCGTGTTATTTAAGCAGTAGCATCATTCAAGTCTAACGTTGTTTGAGTTTTTTTTTTTACTTTACCTTCTTGGTTAGGCGCTGTACTTTCAATGGTTTCTTGAGCCTACCTTTGCCATTGACATTTATTTGTATTGCGACTCTAGGCCAGACACTCTACATGCAACTTAAATTTTAAAGTCCCAAAAACCTGCTAGATGGAAACTTTATTTTTAAGTTCTCTGAATATAATCCATCGATATTTATAAATCTTAATGATGAAATCATTTAATCCTTTGTAATAAAAAACGCTCAATTGTAAAACGAAAGATAAAAAAAAATATTTGAAAATTTATTTTTTATGAACTCAAAAAATGATTAGCAATTATTTGCTTCATAAAGCATAAACTAAACATAATAAAAATATATTTTTTAATAATACTACATATCAAACTTGTTTGTACGCTGCACATAATAATATCTGTTTCTCTGAATTTTTTTTTTTACTGTTCTATGCAGAATATGTCTATAAATATAACAGGATTTGTACTCTCTCAGTAGTTTTTTTTTTTTTGCTTCTTTTATGAGATGCAATACTTACATTATGATACGTAAAAGCGTAAATTTATATAGAGTAACTGAAATCGTTTAAGCTAAAAATTCCATGGCAAATTAATATTTTTAATGTTACAACAATTGTAGATGGTTAACTATAATAATACTATATATATAGTAATCATAGTCGATTATTTATATATATGTATGATTATATAGAAACTAATCAGTGTGCCACAAGAATTCGACGTTTACAAAAATGTTTTTCGCTTGTAAAATTTTAGTGCTTGTATTTCTTTTGTGCAATTTTATGTTTTTGGTACTTGGCGGTCTAACATTTTACAATATTAATTGTGAATCTGTCGATAAATCGTTTGCGGAATTCGAATATTGTAATATAAAGGCAATTAATCGAACTTTAAAGTATTTATCAGTTAAAGTATTACTGCATCAATTGCCGGTAACAAATGCAACGGTAAATAAAATTTATTTATTAAACTGTTTCTCAATTTTACTTTTAAAATGTTTGATTAAATATAGAATTTTTTAATTGATTCCGCTTTCGATGAAATGAAAAACCAGACCGATAAATCTATTGATTTTATTGAAATTAATGTTTTTTTTTTTTTAACTTCTTCAAGTTAAATTTTGCAATATCAAAGCGTACTAATGGCTGGAAATCATCTCTCTATAATTATACAGTCGATGCATGCAATTTTTTTAAGAAAAAAAATCAATATCCATTAATGAAATATTTGTTTACTACATTCAAAAAATTTTCGAATATAAATCATACCTGCCCATACAATGTAAGTAATTCAGTTATTGTGTGATTTCTTCAAAACTGTATTTCTGTAATTTTTTTTTAAGCATGATCTCATTATAAATAATGTATCGACTACATTTGTGGAGAGTGGTATTATGACGTTATTACCTTTTCCATCTGGCGAATATCGTTTTGAGACGTTGTGGAGCGCATATGGTAAACTGCGTGCTGTGGTTCTTGCGTATCTAAGAGTATAAGTAGCAACTTAAGCAACAAGTTAAATAAACAATTATTGTAGAGTGCAACGATCGAAAATTCGGTTTTGTGGCTTTGTTTAATTTGTATATGGATTAAAAAAAAATTCAACTAAAAAATCAATTCATAGCTGTATTTGTTTTAACCAAATTTTCAAAGCCATATTTCCTTCAAGCATTGAAAATAGTTGATCACGCAATTATTTTCGAATAAATAAAGTCATTAGATCCATCAATACAATGTTTTAAGTACCAAAAATCTATGTAATGTGATATGATATGTGAGAGAACCCATTGTAATGTTTTTTTTTTCGATGGTTGGTTTTCTCATTATGGTTGGTTTATACATTATTATTACGATTAGTTTATAACAAATTATTACACCACATTTAAAAAAACATTATTATTACGATTTTAATTTATTGAACAAAATTATTTGTTTTAATCAACCGATAGCCATAACTAGTTTTGAAAGGAAAAAAGAAGAGTGCACGTGATGGGATCAAAGCATTTTCTGAGTTCGAATTGATCATATTCGTATAGTTTTAGCACCAGATAGAAATGCCTCCTTCGTCTGAAATATTTATTGTACTGCGGTTTAAAAGTTCATGCATTTTTGACAGTCTGGTCATTATTTTTTTTAATTTTTTTTTTTGCATAACATGAATTTGGTCTCGAGCAAAGTTTAAATCCTTTCGAAGGGCAAAATGGTTTAGAGTCTCATTGAGCTAATAAGGTTTTTAAACCTCATTTTCTTGTGCAATGACGTGATGAACTTTTAATCATATTCGTGTTTACAAAAATTGTCAATGCATGCAATTATTTTCTCATTAATTTTTATTATTTTGAACTGATTGTAATAATAATTTTTGATTAACCACTGTTTTAATATATCTTAGTTTGGTATTTGATTTCAAAAATATTTTTAGTTTAAAAATAAAATTTCAGTTCAGACTAAAAACGTTATGTGTACAAACATGTATCTTGAAAAAGAATATTAAATTAATTCTATTTTTCAATGCTATTTCAATAGGATTGAGTGCATTTACATTTTATAATTTCGAATGTTTCACCTATGATAAATCTTTTTCGGAATTCGAATATTGTCAAATTAAGGCAATAAATCGAAGTTTGAAATTATTATCTACGAAAGTAATATTACATAAAACACCAATTACAAATATTACGGTAACTATTAATTATCAAAAAAAATTTTAAGAAAATGATATTTTTTTATTGTAATTTAAGGTTAATTTTGCACTTTCGAAACGTGCAAATGGCTGGAAACCATTTCTCTACAATTATACAATCGATGCTTGTAAGTTTATGAAGAACAAGAATCGTTACCCAGTTATAAAACATCTGTATAGCACGTTCGCAAAGTTTTCGAACATGAATCACACTTGTCCTTATAATGTAAATAATTTCGCAAAAACAAAAATTTTGAAAACTATTTCATAGAATAATTTTATAAAAATTTTAAGCATGATTTAATTGTGAGCAACGTTACAACAACCTTTGTGGATAAATTTTTTTCGAAGCTATTACCCTTTCCACCAGGCGAATATCGTTTTCAGCAATTGTATGGTGCATACGGCATATGGAGAGCTGTGGCTTATATTTATATGCGAATTGAAAACTAACATTTTTTGATGTTATCATAAAGTATTGGTATCTGAATTAATTTAAAAAAAATATTTCATCTATTAAATCTTAAAAAATTGTTTACGTTTTATCCTGAAAAAAAATTCTTTGAAATTTGAATGGTATCATTAAAAAGGTTCCCGTTGGGTTCCGCTTACTTTTAACTATAAAAATCCAATATTTCTTTGATTTAATAATCCAAAAGCTTAAAACTAAGCAGTACAGTGTTATAATATATACAAATTTTCAGTTTCGTACTTAAAAGTTATCGAGACCCACAAGATTCCTTATATATTTTTCCCAAATTGGCCTTCCGCTTATGCAATGCCAATGTCATTATATTCTAAACCATTTTAGCTAATTGATCTTTTTAAATTACTCTGGTTTAATTGCCTACATTTAACTCGGCTTTATAGATTAAAAATGTTCGAAAAATGTGTTTACCATTTCATTTCATTTTATTTCAGCATTTTCGTTTTTTTTCGGTGTGATACTTAAATTTTAAAAGGCTTTATCGGATTGATTGCTATCTTATATAATTGTGCATTATTTTTTTAAAATACTTTTAAGTGCATTCACTGTTAAACTGAAACTCTTTGCGTACAAATATGTTTCACGTCAATAAAATTACTGGAATTATTATTTTGAATATAATTTCGCTGGGATTTGGATTTCTGACATTTTACAATGTTGATTGCGAGTCTTTCGACAAACCCTTTATTGAATTTGAATATTGTCAGATAAAGGCAATTAATCGAAGTCTTAAGTATTTATCGGGGAAAGTAATACTGCATCAAAAACCTGTAAATAATATAATGGTATGAATTTCATTGTTTAAAAACCAAAACGTCAGATCTAAAACTATTTTTAAAGTTAAATTTTGTAGTTTCGAAGCGTGCGAATGGTTGGAAGCCATTTTTCTTTAATTTTACATTAGACGCTTGTTTATTTTTGAAGAACAAGAACAGTAATCCAGTTATAAAGTATTTGTATAATGCTTTCGAAAAGTTTTCAAACGCGAATCACACTTGTCCTTACAATGTAAGTTATATATGAATGATATTTGTGTTTAATAGGGCGGGTCGTTAAAAATTTTTTTTCGAATTTGGGACGCTAATAAGGCTCAAAAGCTGGGTTCACATATCCAGAATTTGTATACACAAACCGATTGCTGTACGACGATGCCTTCCGTCTGCGCATTGACGATGAAAATTGAAAAATTTACCTAAAGCTTTTGAGCCCTATTAGCGTCCCAAATTCGAAAAAAAATTTTTAACGACCCGCCATAGTGTTTAATTATATTATTAAATAATGTCTTAAATTTTAAGCATGATATTATTGTGAGCAATGTAACTACAACGTTTGTTAATAATGCAACAAATAGCATTATGCCCATTCCCATTCCAAGAGGCGATTATCGTGTTCAGCTGCTATTTAGCTTTTATGGTAAACGGCGTGCAGCGGCCACTGTTTATGTACGACATTCTTAAATAAAATATTTCTTAATTGGAACTTGATATACGTTTTTTTTCTTGGATCCATGTTGGAAACAGAATACGGACGTTGGGTAGTCCTAGAATCTTGAAATTAGGCGCATTGGAAAAATAATTAAAAATGTTATTCATATTAATTAATATTTTTCGAAATTCGTACTCGGAATTCATTGTGCAACTCAAAATAGAATCTAAAATCAAATACCTATAATAAAATCGAAATCTATATACTAAACGCGAAGATACAATCACAACAACAGCAACTCTATTTTTATACTCTACATCAATGGGTTGAAAGCCATGACAGAGTCTATAAAAAAAAAAAAAAGAAGATTGTCACACGACGCATTGTCGCCATTGAAGCCGCTATTTGCTTTGACGCCTGTATTGCGTATTTTGTTTGTACGTGTTAAAACAAAATTAACAATTATTAGGGTCATTATTTCAATGTTCAGTTATATTTCAATTAAAGGTTATCTAAACGATAAATCACTTATTCTTTAGTTAAGAATTAAACCGACAGTAACGTGCCCAACACATGTACCCTGTATACGCAAAATATGTACCCTGTGTAGCCAGCAAAAAAGTTTAAACAAAAACAGGGTTTGAAAGAATGAAATCATTTTCACAGAAACTTTTCTACTTAAGAATTTGAGTTAGCTAACAAACAAATGGTCCTTGGAAAGTGGAAATCTGAAAATTCCCTAATGATAATTTATGCTTATATAAGACTTACTCAAATGAAATAAGTATATGTGTCTGTCTACTTTGTGATTAGGCTAAAAAGAAAAAAAAATAAATTTAGATCCATTCTATGCTTCAAATATAAATTTTCTATTACACTCTTTTGTATGTTCGTTACGCAACTTACTATTACTACTGTCTTAGGTAATAACAGCTTTAAACATTTTTAATATAATTTGAATGAAGTGCGTTTCAATTATTTTGCAGAAAACAAAATCAACTTAAAACGCATTACGTCAGCTTGAGTGTCAAAACTTTGTTAAGCCGCTAATTTGGCGAAATAACAAAATTAAATGTAAATTCCTTGCCAAAAGCTGTATGTAGGTGTATCATTAATATTATAATAAACACAACTCACTGTTGAGATTTGAAGCGATTGTTTCGAATGATAATAAAATATTTATAAATTGCTTAAATGGAATTATACTTGAAATATTTTTCATAAAATTTTTTTTTTTCTTGTGAGCAAGTCTGTCTGGCAGCGCATCGTTTATGAAATGTTAATTTTAATTATGCTATTATACAACAGCGCCAACAATAAATCCGGGCAAAAAAACGCAGACTTTAAGACAGCCAAAGTGAATGAATAAACGATTGAATGAGTGAGTGAACAAAGCAAAGAGATGAGATAAAAAACAATAGCGCAAGTAAAATTAGGAAATGTATGAAGATGATTGAAACGAGGCACAAACGCAAATGTTCTGATATTTTTTTTATAGATGAAAATTAATTTATGCACGTTTGTAATTCAAATGAAACAATAATTTCCTCCAAGTATACAAATTAAAAGTTAGCAACTAAAGCACGGATTAACCAAATCCATTACAAAATGTATCCAATTTTAAATCGTATTTCTTAATCGAATCGAGTTGATTCGTTTCTTTTCTTATTCATTTCGTTTTGAGTCGGCTAAAAAATGAACAGAATCGATCCCAAATTTATATGCCTGTATTATCTTCTCAGACGACTGAAAGTGTATAAAGCAAAGCTACAAACCAATAAAAAATTGACTGTGGTTCGGTTCAGTGTTTCACGATGTCTTTGAACCGCTGGTTCGTATCACGAACCGGTCTTTTAGACAGTGTCGAACCATGGCTCGGCTCGGTTCAAATGGTTTAAGTAAATTTTAGAATATTATAATATTTAATATAAAGATACTTTAAAGAAATGGAGAACCGGTTTGAACCAAACAACTTTTGGCTCTTATATGGTTCGGATTTTGAAGCAAACGCTTAAAATGTTGTGGTTCGGTTTAAAACAGCTTTGCAGCCGTGGTATTTAAATTTTAATATTTTTTTACCTAGATATTCTCTAACAATTAAATTAATCATTTTTTCTGCACAATATTGGGTAACATTTTTAGTTTACATTTAGTAAAATTTTAGAGAACTTTTGTGCGATGTCAAAAATGAATACCAAAAAAAAAAAAAAAAAAAAAACAAAATAAACGGGTCAAGTTATTCTTATAAAATATTCCAAGCACTTGAAAGTCGTCGCCAAAAAATGAGAAGAGTATAAAGGTTAAAATTTTGTATATGGGGTAAAAGATATACAGAGAGAAGAATATTCTCAAAATTGTAGCTCAACACGTCGCAGCAACTTTTTGTGCTTGAAGGCTTAAGTGAGAGATGACTTCTTTGTTGTTGTTTTTTTTTTTTTTTTTTTTTGTGGGCCATTGTGTCAACGAATAATAAAGCAAGTTCCAAGTAAAAAAAAAAAAAAAAAAAAATTTGAGAAATATCTCAAAACAAAAGCATTTAAGCATTTATATAGAGTGTCTGTGTATGCTTTTTGCGTTGATATTTTGAAATTACTTTTTCTAACGCACACTTTTTTGTTTTCTATTAAATTTTCAATGGAAGGCTTAACTAAAACCACAAAGGAGAATAGAAGAAGAAAACTAAAATGACAATCTAGGTAATTATTGTTAAAGAGTGAAAAAAAAAAAAAACATACGAACAATAAAAAAAAATTTAATTAGGTAGTTATAAACAACTATTTCAAAACACTACTTTATATCATTAAGGGAATATAACTCAAAATTCGAACTGGTTAAGTTATCTAGTCAGATCAATGATTAAAATTATGTACAGTACAGAAAGATTCGTTTCACTTTTTAGCTAGCACAATGAGTACAACTGAATATTTGCTGTGTACAGTAATCACTCATTTAGCATTACAAGCATATTTCTTTATGCTTTTTACTTTCAAGCATAGAGAGGGACTTAGAGATAAAGAGAGCGATTATATAGTTAGAGCGCAAGAAAGAGATAGAAAAAATATGGATAAAGCAGTGATGTGTTAAGAAATTTCGGTGCATAAAAATTGTACATATGCAGGGTATCTTGTAGTCGAGCATTTTCGACTGCAGCGTTTGTTCTTGAGTATAAAGGATTTAGTGAGAACGATTTGTTTTTTTTATTTACACTTTAATATGCTTCGTATCCCGTGGTTATGTAAAAAAAGAACTCTCATCACTTCTACTCAAGGATTGTCTAAATTTAGTTCTTTACTATATAAGAAAAATTATATAAAAACGAAGGAATGCGCATGAAAAGTTATAATTTATTATCAACAGCTGTCAAAATTAGTGTCAGTCAATTTAGGCCAGATATTTTTCTAAATGTCCGTCCGTCTGTTTGTCTGTCTGACTTTATTTTTTGACATTCTTAGGCGTGTAACATCCCAAATGCACATTTATCTTTTGTTTATTTCTTTCTTATATACAGTATATAACTCGATTATGTTAGTTGTTTGCGTATTATACACGAAAAATTAATTAATCAAAAGTCTTTGTTGAACCTAAATTAGATTTTAATTTATTGTATTGTGTATGAATAATGATTTATAATTTAATGCGATTTGCGTAAAGTTGATTTAGGCGCAATATTTCAACTAAGACTTTTTTGTGAAGATGTTACTGCCTTAAAAAAGGTTAGAACAAAATTTAATATAGGATACGAAACCCGACTTCTGGTGTATAGATAGATCAGATAGATAGACAGACTCTGGGTCGCTGCATTAGAGGATAAGCATGGACCCATGAAAGCATATATTAACTTTAAACTATGAACTTCAAGAGGTTCCAAAGCTTAAAGGTATTTTAAAAAGGATTTTATAAAGTTGTAAAATATTTTATAAATGAAAAAAAGCTTGGAAAAAGTGAAGTTAGCCAGTTTTTAAATAAATATTTATTAATTCAAATCAGCTTAAAATCAAGCCAACTGATTGAATTGCCTAAAATCGGATTTCGGCATAAATTCATATTGTACGTGACTTCTACTGGCAAAAACTTATTTAAGCGTATTTCCTTTTGGAGTGATAAGCTGCGTAGCAGGAGTAGTATACATGAACAAATAATATCCTGTAGGTATATTGAATAAATAAAATATCTTTGTTAAAATGCCAAACAATAACAAAAATAAAAAATAAGAAAAAATAAAAGAAAAATAAAAAAGTCAGATTAGCTCTTCATGTGTAAGCACAATATTTGTAGAATCACCAAAACAAAATGTATGCATAACTTCGGAAGCAGTTTTTTCATTGTGAACATTTAATCAAACAAAAAAAAAAAAAACAAAAAAATCGGTTATCGGTTCGATAAATTAAATATAGACGTGGACGCACACGTTGTAGAAACAGTTCATACGAAAAAGAAACTATTATGCTAAATTTTTAAAGGAAGTGTATAACAAAATTTATAAATAAAAACGTTTTTTTTTTTTCAATCAATGCCAAATAAATAATTGAGCCAGAATACAGCACGAATATTCATTCAAAACTGCCTTAACAAAATATATATATTTTGAATCGTGCTTAAGAATATGGCTGTGCGCCGACATTCATCTGAGACATATCAAATCCATCAACGGGCAACAATTGTCAGTGTGACATGAGGCACGTTTACATATATACGTAGCGCATTTTGCTTAAAATGAGATTTTCTTTTATAGAAATTATATGTACCATTTGCCAGGCATAAGCCCATAAATATGTTGTTGCGAGAAAAATAATTTCATTGTTGTTGCTGGTTTTTTTTTTGTACATTTATCTATCTGCCGCAAATCAACTTCAAGTTTAACATTTGAATGAAACAGGTGTTGCCTTAGTTTAATAAAACTTGAAATTGTTAAAAAAAACAAAAAAAAAATTTACGCACCAAAAATTAATTAGTGGCTTCCTTAGTAATTTATTATATTTAGATATTAAGGTAGATGATATATTTTCTAAACAATTTTTGCTGATGTAGAATATTTTTTTTTTTTTAGTAAAATTGTTTTTAATATTGTTGCAACATATCCTAGGCGTAGTTTCCAGAAATTTAATAAATCTGTAGTAGGAGAAATGTAAATTAATTAATGGGACTGCGAGTAAGAAAAATTGTTGAAGCGAATACTTAGTGCAATACTGCCATCTTAGAAAGATGGATATCGAGCAACAATCGGAATTTTGAAACTCTTGATTCCCGCTTTACGTCATAAATTTAAACTTACCACCATATTTAGAGATCTAACGGGATTTGGGATACGCTGGATTCGCGATTAACCGATTCAAATTGATTTATAGTTTGTCGTCCAAATATCACAAAATAAAACATGT
The DNA here is from genome assembly GCA_018903435.1 of Leucophenga varia. Lineage (NCBI taxonomy): Eukaryota > Metazoa > Arthropoda > Insecta > Diptera > Drosophilidae > Leucophenga > Leucophenga varia. The sequence goes on along the minus strand of JAEIFJ010000935.1, from coordinate 3,045,525 downwards.
CAACACTATTTCTTAAAAGTTCTTTGTAGTTTTTAGAATTCCAGTTTTTAGATCACCTTTAAGATATGCCAGTAAACTCCTTATGGACCGTTTTAAGGACCTATTCTCTCATTTTTTGAAATTTCTTCTAAGATTATATATATATATTGTATACAGCTAACTTTAACTGAAAATATTCTATTAAAAATTTTCTTCTCTTTCGTTACAGCGCTATGCAAAATACCATTTAGATGTGTCTAATCAAATAACAAATTCTTAACAAAAATGCTAACAACGAAGCAAAATGAAATAATTAATTTAATTCCAATTTAATTACACAACGCATTCAATTGTGCAAAAGATTAAACTTACACATTTACCTACATGCACATGTGTGACGTCTACGTAATACAAATTTATATGCAGCATACGCAGTGTTGGCCCATATCAATTATAACCAAAATATAAGCAAAAAAAAAACTTTAAAGCAAGTATATAATCGGCCAAAAAAAAAAAGAAAACGAAAAAGAAGGTCATTTAAAACGGCAAACTGTGGACGCGTCTACGTTCGCCACGGCCCAATCGGGCTAGTGGCGGCGGTTATGTATTAACCCGATCTGGTTCGAATGCACATTGGGATACTGCTGCTGATGATGATGATAATGTTGCTATTGACGATGCTGCTGGTGGTGTCGGTGTCGGTGTCGGTGCTTCTTCGTGCATTTCCGATGAATGTTTAATTAATGTAACAGACTTTAGTAATTATCATGGAACGACAGCAACGAGCAGCGTGGGAAACACGTTTGAAAATGACGATAATATTGATGAGAAAGCTTATGAAAATGTAGGTTTCGGTATCGGTATTGGTATCGGTGTAGATGTAGATGTACCAAATGATATTGTTGAAACTGTGTTAAATGTGCCAATTATAACAAGAACAAAAGTTCCAAAAATAACCACAACAACAACAACAAGAGAAACAGAAACAGATAGCGACAAGTGAAAATTGTATAAACTTCAATACAACAACAACAACAACAACGAATACAACGAATACAGCAACAGTAACCATGATGAATGCAATGCCAACCCGTGTAATTGCGCCACGTTATCGATTCCGGGATCTATTACTCGGTGATTTTTCATTCAACGATGATGGCGAAAGGTGAGTGAGTAACCAAACAAAAAAAAATATTGCATAGCATAGAAATTGTTTGTATTGATTTATTGAAATTTAGAATTGTTTTGTGTTCAGTCACAGGATTCTGTCAAAATGTAAAAATGCATTTTTGTATGACAGCAGAATTGTTGCAGCGATATATTTCAATCCGGCATCTTTTGTTTGTCAAATGCTTTGTTTGCATTTATACGGATTTGGTTTGACTTCCATTCATTCATTCACGATTGTATGCTACTGTGAATTGCATTGCATTTCTAAGCAATTTTATTTTAAGCGTTAGGCATGGTTCGAAAAAAATGCATGGTATACCCTTCCAGCAATCCTTTTTAACTTTTTTTTATTTGTAGCGAACGAGTAAACATATAAAAACTCTGAAATAGATGAGTAACGCCATACAATAGAACACTTACTAGGAAAGAGATTTTTACCAAAATTCATACAAAGTTACTCTCTCTTTCATGCTTTTTCACGCAAAGTACGCGACGCAACTTCGTGTCAAACAAAAAAAGCTCAGCGACTGAGCCCAAATGTAAAAAAATAATACTAAAAAAAAAAAAATGGAGCAAGTGGCTTTTCGCAGTACATTATCGAAAAGCCACTCAATTTTTTTTATGCCGCATTTATTTGTACGCTTTCATTTGTCGAACAGACACATTAATTGTGCTCTGAATACAAAACATTTTAGTGTTAGCCCATAAAATAGAAAATGTATTGCAGTTTCAAGCGTATTAAACTTGAAGCGTATTAAAGCTTCGATTGCAATTAAGTTCTTTAACTTGCCTTGCTTTGTATTCATGTTTATTAATTTTTTGTTTTGTTTTATTTAAATTTTTAACATTTTTATGACATCAATTGCCGTCAAAGTGCGTATATTGCTTTTTAATTAAAATTTTTTTTTTTTTTTACGAATACGAATTTTTTTTTCAACTTTATCACTTGTCAATTAGATTGAATTTCAATTAAAGTTTACCTTACCAAATTGGAAAAATTGCAATAGCCACGTGGTTCTCTTTTTTTTTTTTTTTTTTTTTTTTTTGCTCTCGATGGTGCAATTTTTATTTGGAACTTTTGCTGAAAGAAATTAAATAAAATTGGTTTGGTTGGAAGTTTTTAATAGATTTTCTAACATTAAATTGCAAAACATTTTGAAATAAAGAAAAACGAAGTAATAAAATATGTAAACATTCTAAGCGACATTTTAGTTTTTGTTGTGGCAAGTGTTTTAGTCGTCGTCGTCGTCACAATGTCATTCTCAGTTCTAAAAATTTGTTAACCGCACGGATGTCAACAGTGTCAAGTGTTAATCGATTAATCGATTGATTGCTGCACTTTAAATACTTATATTACAGTTTACATAATCTAAATGTATTTTCAACTTGTCTTACTTAAGTGAAGAATGAAATTATGAAAAGTATCTCATTATAGACTAAAAGTATATTCATTAAATTACGCATTGAGTGCACTCAAATGGGAAAGCTCATTTATTCAAGTATCATTATAATCTTATTTGCTGCTTTTGTATACATATATATAATCTATATGTACTTTGTATAAAAAGTTGATATGTGTACTAAATTTTATAGAGTTTAATATACAAAACAGACATAGCTAAATTGGCGAAAATTAAAACGAGATGGAAATTTAATCGATTTTAAATTTAACTTAAAAATATATAAAATGGTGAAAGACGATGGTCCACTTGAAAAAGAATGCCTCATATATATTTTGCTTATGTAAGTCTTACATAAACATTAATCACTCCACGCAATTTAGCATAAGCACTCCATAGCATCTGAAGACGATATTCACCTAATGGAACTGGTAGCACATTTGTTACTAAATTCTCTATGTGGGAACTTTCTACATTTTTTATTATGAGATCATGCTACAAAAAAAAAAAGAATAAAAAGAAAAAATGTTTAACATCTTTTATATTTTTTAACTACAAACTCACATTATAGGGGCAAGTGTGATTAGCGTTCGAATATTTTTTTATAAAGCCATACAAAAAATTAATAACTGGATTACTTTTCGGTTTCTTCAGGAATGCACAGCAATCTAATGTATAATTGTAGAGAAATGGTTTCCAACCATTTGCACGCTTTGAAATTGCCACATTTATCTTTAATAAAAGCGAAATACATATAAAAAAAAAAATAATAATAATAATACCTATATATTTTCTTACTGTAATATTATTGACCGGCACTTTATGCAGAATCGTTTTCATAGACGCCAATTTCAAAGTACGATTTATTGCTTTTATATAACAATATTCATATTCCAAAAAATCTTTATCTAAACTCTGGCATTCCATATTGTAGAATGTCAAAAATGGCCAGTCCCAGTGGAATAATATTGAAATAAATGAAAATTTTCAAATAATTCGGCATTTTGAAGAAGTTTGCGTTTACAATTACTTTTTTATACTAATTTTAAAACTTTTTTTTGGAAAATATTAATTAATAATCATATCAAATTAATCAAAACAAAAAGTCCAAGAGTTAAGTGCTTTTTATGAAAATATTGCATAACATAGATCAAAGTGCTAGATAAATATAATGATTTTTAATAGACTTATTAAAAATGTATTTATGCATAATTATGAAAAAAAATTAAAAACTTATTTATGATATGTTTTGGTTAAATAAGTTTTGGTTCAGTTTGCGTTTAGCATTTCATTTCACTTGGGTGTGTTCTTTTTTTTTTTTAAGCTTTTTAATGGAAATAACAGAAAAAAAGAATTTTTATTATATTTTTTCTAACAAATTTTATTATGCTTGGTGTTCTAGCAGAGGTATAAATATTATTTAATTTAATTAAATAAAAATTCAAAAAAAAAAAAATGGGGCAACCTAAAATTTCAAAAATTTCAGAAAACGCGTAATATTATGATCTATGAATCGCTTGATGTCAGTTGTGATGGTCATATTGTAAGCCATTTTTTTGAACCGAACAAAAATAAAACGCTGCTCTCATTCGTTGTGTCTAAAAAGACCGAAACGCTATTTTTGGATATTTTAATTCACACTCAAACATCGAATCGTATTCTTTATAATTTAACTGATTTAGATGGCTGTCATTTTATCAGTAATCCAATGGCGCGCACATTATTTGGTAATTTCTATAATAAGATTATTGTAAACAATGAATACTTTCGATGTCCCATAATGCCTGGGCTTTATTATCTGAAAAATAAGTTTTATAATTATACGCTGCCAAGTATATTTCTTCCCGGAAAAATAAGCGTAAATATGCGTGCTAAGCAAGAACATGGCAATAGTACAATACTTATGAATATGCTCTATAAGGTACGAGTTGTAAAATCAAAAAGTAAAAATTAAAGACAAATGGAAAAAATAGAGTTCATAAAAATATTTGTTAAACGAAAAATATGTTTGGTTTTTATTTATTTATTTTTTTTTTTTTGTAAGTTTTTTATGGAATTCTTTCTCTTACCAATTATAGTTTTCAATTATTCAATCACAGTGATCACAGTTACAGTGATTTTTTTTTACGTTTCGCGTTAGCATTCACCGGTTGTTCTCAAAAGCAACGCCTACTATAGACAAATACATTTCATACATAAATTCTTAGAAAGTAATAAGAGTTAGCAATTCTGTATTTCTATGAAGTAGGTGTTGATTTCGATAGGTAAATATTAACACCAACGCTATCTCTAGTGAAAACACTAAGATCAAAATCACTGTACGAACATAACAGTTTTCTCCTTCACAGTGTGCAAGTAAATGAGTGATTTAAGAGCAATAATCGATTTTAGCGCTATTAACACTCTTGCCCAATCACAGTGTACTACTGTGATTTTCAAATCGCTTTGACCACATATCTGTTAAAGAACATCACTATAGCCAATTATGTTGATGTCTTCCAAGATTAAGTACCTCCAAAATATTTAGGTATGGGTTCTCTTTTGTTTGTCTTTAATTGAATGCTTGCAAATAATTTATGTTGAAGCTTCATTCTCCTTATGAAGCAGTTAACCAACCCAGTGCATTATGCGCAAATTCGCGCTTATGGAAAAATGTTAAAATTACAATGAACTGAAAAACACCTTCTAGAAAAAAAGTGAATCCTTAAAAAAATTCCAGCAGGGTATTTAAACACCTTTTGTAAAACATAGAAACAATATTGCTTGTGCATTCTCTTATTGCTAATTTATTTTCATACTTCTTTGCTTACAAAGCAACAACACTTTCGTATGCTTTATTGTGAATGTCAATGCCAATGACTAAATTAACTGCATTTTTCGGTTGTCCACTGACACACACACACATTTAAATTTAACTTATTTTAAATATAATTTTTATTATAGCAATACAGACAGCTTAATTAATGCGAAAGCGTTTAATTGCAAATTTATTTATAATTTAATGTTTTTATTTTCAAATGAGTTAATAATGACAACAATTAAAAAACGTTTAAATAAAAAAAAAAAAATGTAAATGAAAATATTATTATTTAGCAGCAGTTTATTTGTTTTCATTAAACTTTAAAGAACAATGAAAAACTTAATAAACCAAATTTTAATTATTTTAATAATATTTTGCGACAATGCAGCAAGGGCGCAGGTAAAATTGTTTATATTAAATTGTATCTTCAAAATACATAATTGCAAATTAATATAATTTCAATTTGCAGCGTTATAAAGTACATTTCGAATCACTCGAAACTCAATGCGATGGCAATGTTGTAACGCATTTTGGCTTTGAATCATCCAATACAACATATGTCTCATTCGTTGTGGCCAAAAAGACAGTAAACGTTTTTCTAGATATTTTCATTTTGGCGCAAATATCAAATCGTACGCTTTATAAACTAAACGATATGGATGGTTGTGCGTTCATAAATAATCCATTATTGAATACATTTTTTAGTTCGATTTATGATCAGGTTGTTATGAACAAACAATATTTTCATTGTCCCATATTACCGGGTAGGTATTATCTACGTAATCAAATGCAATCGAGTGCTGTACCAAATGTTTTGCCTCCGGGACGTTATATTTTCAATGTGCGTCTTAAAGGTGCACGTGGTAAAAGTCCAATTGTAATGAATTTAATCTGGAAATATCGCGTTATTGCGAAGAAAAAACTAAAAAATATAAGCGAAAAGTTTGTATTTGGCATAATTAATAAAATAAATAAATATAAAAAAAAAAATATATTGTGCGCTCTTAACCTTGACTTTTCTCTTAACTCTTATTCTGTGTGGTGCAACTTGAAAATCGCAGTGACTGCAGAAAGTGATTAAATCACAGTTCGTGAAAAAATTTTAGATGTACCAACCAATAAACAGGTTAACCGTTCTCGAAGAGCTATACTCAAAATCGCCAAGAAAATCACCGATCATTTTTTCTAGTCACTTTAATTTTGAAATCACTATGAAAAAATCACCGTAAGTGTAATTTTTTTTTGGCAACACTAGTTCTGTGTATCTTATTTTCTTAAAGGTTTATTGTCTTCGGTTTGTTGCATGTTTCCATGTTGGCATAATAAAAAATGGAGGTGTATCGTGTAAAAATTTCGAATATGTTATAAAGACATAAATGTGCGTTACGTGGCAAAAAAAAAAAAAAATTCATTTTGTTGCTAAATTTACGCATTTAATGTGGCATATAAACAAAATTTAATACGCAAAGAACTATGTACGAGTATGTATGGCATGCGAGGTGTTTTTCTTTGCTTCGTTGACGCCATTTTATTTTGTCTCAGTTTTAGGCCTTTTTTTTTTTTTGCATGCTCAGCTTAGTTGACTGCGACGTGTTTAAGTGGCCGTAGCCGTTTGTTTTGCATAAGAATTTTTTCATTCGTTTCGTTTTCGTTTTAGCTGCATACAAGCCTGCTAACTATCTAAAAGACTTGTACGCCTCAATCCGGAACCGAAAACGTGCGTATTTTGTGAAATATTTACTCGACCTTTTGTGCAACATTTTGTACATTTTTAAAGTATTAACAGCTGCATTAAGAATTTTACTTTGCTTTTAAATTGCCGCCATATTATATTTTAATAAAGCGTGCGACATTTTTATGAAAATATTTAAAACTCTTTGAGATTTAGTAGACATAAAAAAAATGTTTATGACTTTCACTTTTAAGTAGCAAACTATGTATGTGCATCCCTTAAGTAGTAAAAACTTTATTACTATTCGTTCAGTAACACAGTTTCATAGACGCTTTAATAGTTTTATAATTTAATCGAAAGTTTTTTTTACACATACAGTAAAGGGTCAGTAAAGGATTAAAAAGGTCAACGTGAAAGAATTAAAAAAAAAATGAGAAAAACTTTAACTTTTTGCCAAAACGAAGCTGAAATAATTAAATATTGAATTTTGTTAAAAATCGGTGTCGATTTCCTTAAATTTTTTTATACCCTGTACCCAAAGGGTAAAAGGGTATATTAAGTTTGTGCGAATGTACGTAACAGACAGAAGGAGGCAAGATAGACCCTATGAAGTATATATATTTTTGATCAGCATAGGAAGGGGAGTCGAACTAGCTATGTCTGTCTGTCCGTCCGTCTGTCTCTGTCCTGCTGTCTGCCGTATGAGAGAGATTATCTCCGGAGCAAGTGTTCACTTGCAAACGGTTTTTCTCAAGACCCATTTTAAGGAGTACCCCCATACAAATGAACCCCAAAATTTTAGGTTTTTGCATAAAAACGTCATTGTTTTTTATTCTAGGAAGTTAAAATTTAGTATAAATTATGTCTATAATAGTCCCAATAAAATATCCCAACATGGGAAGGACCAACAAAATTTTAGGTATAGCCCCCATACAAATTTACCCTAAAATGTTGGGTTTTTTACATAAAAAACGTCATTGCTTTTTATTCTAGAAAATTTTAATTTAGTATAAATTATGTCTATGATAGTCCCAATAAAATATCCCAATATGGGTAGGACCAACCAAATTTTAGGCATAGCCCCCATACAAATTTACCCCAAATTTTTGGGTTTTTACTTTTTATTCTTAAAAATTTTAATTTAGTATAAATTATGTCTATGATGGTCCCAATGAAATAGACCAATATGGGTAGGCCCAAAAATTTTAGGTATAACCCCATTCAAAGATATACCGGATTTTTTAAGTTTTTCTATGAAAACCCAATTTAATGAGGTATGGTAGTCAAATAGAACCTAACTTAAGGTACATTTAGATTGGGTACAGAGTATCTTGCAGTCGAGCATACTCGACTTCAGCGTTCTTTATTGTTTTTTATATTTTTGATGTATTGAAGACGTTGAACCTTGTCAGTTGGTGTTTTTACAAGACTTTCAGCACCCTGTACGATTATTTGTGTAAAAGTTTGATTCAAAATATTTAAATTACATTTTTGTGTAAAAATTTGATTCAAAATATTTAAATCAAATTTTGTTGTAAAAATTTGAATCATTTAATTTGAACCAAATTTTTGTGTAAAAATTTTATTCAAAATATTTGAATAAAATTTTGGTGTAATTAATTTGAATCAAATTTTTGTGTAAAAAATTTTTTTTTCAAAATATTTAAATCAATATAATCTAAAATGTAGCAACTCATAATTCAATATAAATTTTGCCTATGAACCTGAAATTTTTACGTAGTGTAACTGGGACCCTGGAATAAATCAGGGCCTTTATTTTTTTTATGAAACATGTTTAAAAAATAATTTTTGTGACGTGTTTCTGGATTTGGGCACACCGAGTTCAACTAGAAATCTTAATAAAAGTTTTGAAAACATGTAGCATGTAATGGCACTGGTATAGGAAATAGCTTATCCTACATCAAAATTCAATACAGTATTTCTTGTAGTCGAGCATACTCCAAAGCAGTGTTCTAACTAGTTTTCTTTTGATATAAAAGCAATTTACTTCAAAAAAAAAAAAAAAAAAAAAAATAATTTGTGTTCATTTATAAAGTTAATTTAGTTATAAATACTATTAAAAAACTTTTTTTTTAAATAAAAATAAAAATTCACACTTTTATACATTTATGCAAATTATAATCTTTATCCTGTCGCCTTTTTTAAATCCTTGTGAAACTTGACGGTTTCAAAATTTAAATTATTTATACAAAAACAATGAAAAAACCATGAAACTGCTTACAAAATAAAATTATATTTTGATAAATAAAGCACATTATGAACCTTTCAGGGTCATCGTTGAGTTTATGTTTTTTTTTAAATTTTTTTTTTTTTGTACAACTTTTGGTTTTTTTTCCAAATAAAAATTGACTACAGTTTGACTAAAACAAATAACAATTTTTTTTCTTTTAAAATTTTTTTCCCTTTTACCACTTCGAGAATTTCAACGGAAAATTAAGCGTTTCGCTTATAATAAGCAACGTCAGCATTATAATTCATTAATTTTATTAGACACAAACATTTTTATTATTCAAGTTGTTTCTGTGGGTTCGTTTTATTCCTTTTTTGTTGGTTAAATGATTTGGAAAATTCGGCAAGCCGACAACAACAGCAAAAAAATACTCAGGACTTAAATTAAACTGCACTTGTTTTTTTTTTTATCCTTTATTTATTTTGCGAAAAAAAGGGTTTCGAAGCAAAAAAAATAAGAAAAAAAAAACAAATTCACACGAAAAATTACACAAAATTGCGTGGGAAATATGAAGCAACAAAAAAAAAAAAAAAAATGTGAAAAATCAGCGTGAATAATAAGAAAAACAGCAATTTATTTTTTTTTTTATACTCTTGTAAGTTATTTAGGTTGTTTTCGGTTTGTTTTTTTTTTTTCACACGCTTTTCCTAATTTATGTTAAACAAGAGAAAAGCTTTTCAGCATTTTGTCAACTGTGACAGCATTTTATAGGGTATAAGCATATATATTAAATTTTTGCATATTTTTGTAACAGGAGAGTATGTGGTTTAGAGATGAACCTAAACAAACCACTTAAATTTTAAAGAAATCCAAAATTTTAAAGAAATCCTAAAAAATTCCAGATAATTAAAAAAATACCAAGTCTTTAAAAATTCCAAGATTTCAAAATGCCTGTTCCCAAAATCCATATTTATAGCTCTGAAATAAAAATATTTACAACGTATCTCACATTCTTGTAGACTCGTAGACTGTCACAAACACAATTTTCTATCTTTTTTCTATTTTTATTTCTTTTACCTTGAATTGTTTTCTTTTTATTTTTGTCCCAAATTGTTGCCTTTGTGGATTTTTATACTTGTTTTAGTTTTATTATTCCACTTTGCGTATACGCCTGTCTTTTTTTTTTTTTTTTTTTGCATATTTACCGCATTTCCCAGCACGTTTATTTGCTTAACAATTTATTTGTAATAAATATTTGCTTTACTATTTTATTCTTTGTTGTTGTTTTTGTTATATAACTTAAGCAGAGCAAGAAAAATATTTATATAGTTTTTTTTTTTCACAACATTAGCGAAAGATTTATTTGTTTGTCAATTGAATTGCAATTAGTGAAAGTGGTAAAATTAATTACATTTCGATAGATAATTGAAATTTTAAAGAGGTTTTTTCAACGAATAGAGTTTTTGAGATGTTGAAAAACTATTATTTAGCTGTATTTTTTTTTTTTTGTACAGAAAAGCAATGAATTTCGCTGTTGTAATACAAGCGCTGGCCACAATTAAATGGCATCCCTATGATTTTTTTACAAAATGCAGCATTAAATTGACAAAATTTCAATTATTTATGAAAAAAAAAAAAAAAAAAACAAATATAAAGTGAAAGTGTGCCTATTGTGGGCACCTTATGGTTCACAGCTCTTAATAATTGACCAAATGCATATTATCTATTCATGTGTATGTTTATCAGCGCTAGATAACTTTCAGTGAAGGTAGCAAGTTAATTTTTTCAATTAAAAAATTGTTAAGCAACAATTTTTGGGAAAAAATGTTTGTACCCCCTTTGGGCACCCTTGGAAAATCAAATATAATGTGAAGAAAAATGACCAAAAATTAAAAGAAAATGAAAATATATTTATTTTAAAAGCCTTCACTTCCCAAAACATACAAAAAAGTATGAAACATTTTCACATTACTCATTCACACTCGCAATCAGAAGCAATTGGTGTCTTGCTGCGTTTAGTTGATGATTTGGTATGATGGTTTCGGGTGAGAAATAGTCTCTTGTTTTGACGATAGCTTTTCCGCCTTCTTAGCTGTTTTTTGCTTCAACAAATCAATACTTCAAGAAGAAAGAAGCACAGTGATTTGAATAGGCTAACCACTGTTAATCGATGGAGGACCAAGTCTTGTAAAATTGATGGGCCGCTCATTGAAGGCATTCTTGATTGAAAGATTCTAGCAGCTTTGTAGCTGAATTTAATGTTTTTTTTGGATGTCAATAGAGATTGTTACAGAGCAACACTAAAAAGTTTCACTTCAAAAAGTAGAGTGCACACAACCGGCAAAATTTGGGTGCCCACAACCGGAAAAGTAAGAAGTTTTTCAAACAAACCAATAAGTTTTGTGGTCCAAAAGTTTTAATAAAAAGTGAAAATGCATCAAAAAAGAAATTGCATATTTAATGTATAGAAAGGTGCCCACAACTAGTGCGGTGCCCACATGAGACACAACTTTATTCAAATTTGAGTAAATTATCTTAAATCAACTAATTGTTTTAAAGGCTTGTAGAGGTCAGTATTAAAAGAAAAGGTTATCGGATTTTTGTATTTAAAGATTGAAATATTCTTAATATTAATTAAACAAAAAAATCTCTAGTTACTAATCAATAAAACCAAAAAAAGCAAAGAAAATTAAAGTAACTTCATCTAACGAAAAAAAAAAAAACTCGAACATGAATAACCATTTCATTGAATCTCTAAGCAAACTTTTTATAAATAAATAATTGATATGCTATACAGCTGACCTTTGGAAAGAAATTCTATTAAAAAAAAAAAAAGAAGAAAAACATTCATGCCAATCAGAGCAACAACAAAAAGGTAAAGTCGTATTAAAAAATACGCGCCACTATTGAAACTTAACGAAACTGTTGAGCAGCAAAATGTGCTAGAATTGTGATTGAATGGAATGAATGGAACTATTTAAAAAAAAAAAAAAGAAAGAAAAAGAAAGAAAAATATCGTTGAATAAAATGGCAATGCAAGCAATTTCTTTATTTGCCATTCAATTCATAATATTTTACATTGTAGCCAAAAGGAGGAAAACTAAGTTCCAGGAAAAAAAAATATGCCCAGAAAAAAAAAAGTTCAAAAATCAATCAACGTGCGAAAAAGGCAATTTGTGGTTTACTGCAACAAAAGAAAAGTGCTTGAATGCTTGGAATGTTATAATATGCCAAGTTCGTCAACTTCCGCTTTCAAAAAAGAATTTTTGGCCAGCAGCAAAGTTGACAACAAAAGTTTGCGTTAAATGTTGCGTGAAGCATGAGTTTGCTTTTTCTTTTTTTTTTAGTTTTTTTATTATGTATTTTTTATATGGCACACTTTAAAAGTGAACAGTATAAAATTTTTACAAATTGAAATATAATACGAAAAATTTTTATTTTTATTATAGATTTTGCTTTTGTTTGTCTCAAGAGTGCCATTGGTCAATGATGCATTTAATAGTTATTTGGCAGTTTTTTGTATTTATTTTTATAAGTTTTTTTTTTTTTGAAATATTTTTAATTTTAGCTTGAAAAATAATTAAATTTTCAAATTGTTTTACTATATTTCTTTTGCGGCGCCTAGAAGTATGCAATAAAATCTTGCTTAGCAATTTACTAAGCAACAAATTTGTTTTGTGTTTTTTTTTTTCTTCGTTTTCTTCATTTCATTCAGCTTATTTGCTTGGCGCATACTCATTTATTTATTTATACAAAGCAAAGCGCCAAAAGAGGTGCCTGAAGCAGTTTGAACTTCTTCTATAATTTAGCTAATTTGTACTCACGTAGAAAATTCATTTTCAAATACTTACGGCATTTGTCTTTAAAACATAAGTTAAGCGCATTTAAATTAATGTGTTTTTATTTACAGCAAAGACAAACATGACACTTCCGCTATAATACTTGCCGCCTATGCTTTTTTTTATATTTAAAACATTTTTTTTGTTCAACTCTGACCTGCTCTCTGACGACAATTGCTACAAGTACTGCGCCAACATTAGAAATTCAAATGAAATTGTGTTGCTGTTCTGCATTTCTTATAAATTTACTTCATGCATACAAGATACATGTTGCTGTATAAATTTCTTGGGCTTGGCTCACACTTATAACTCACTTAAGTTTTTTTTTTTTGAATTAAATTCATGGGGCTGTGTATACAATTTCTAGTTCTAAGAAAGAAAGAATTCATAAATAATGAACAAAGAAAAAAAAAAAGAAAAACTTTTAAAGACTATTTTCCTTAATTCTTTTAAAGCTTTCTTTAATTATTCATTGAATATCTAATTGATTACATTAACTCAGGCATAGCTTAAATTGTATAAATGTGCTGCTAAGCCGCACAACTCTACAAAATGAATTTAAGTAAATTTCAGATTTTATGACCACAAAAGTATTTTGCGAAAAACCAAGATACAAATTGAATGCTCCAAAAGATTTTCGCAGATTGACATAAAATAAATTCCGTTGGTGTTGTGCGGCAATTGGAATCTTTGTCGCAAAATAGTTTCAACATTTCGAAATTTTATTGGCAGTGAAACTTAATTAACTCGAGTTGCTATAAAAAAATACCAACCAATTTTCAAAAAAGCATGAAAAAAAATTTTAGAATTAGCAGAAAAATTTTATTAGCTTTAAATGACTTTGAGCGTGTGAAAGTAATTAAATTGAATTTAATAGTAAAAATGCCAATCGAAGCAATTAAACTGCAAATTTGCTGAATATGTATGAATTGCTTAGAATATAAATATTTGATTAGTATAATAAAAACGAATAGTTAAACATATGTGATACAATTTAGCAAAGAAAATATTTAACTTTTAGAACGTCATAGTGAATACGTTCTTTAAATTTTCAAAAACTGTTGTCTGAACTTGAAAAATGATTCTTTAATTTTTTAGGGTGCCAAATTTTAGAAAGATTTTTAAGATGGTTGATTTTGGACAGTCCTTAAGAATACCTCCAAAGACATACATATATATTTATTACTAGCAGATACCCAACGTGTGCTACCACGTTGTACGGGCGTTTCGGCTGTTCTTTCAGCTCTTTTCCGTTTCACATCTGCTGTGTTTTTTTGCAATTTCAGTTCCTTTTGTTGGCATTTTTACTATTTTCTTTTTATATATTTTTTTTTATATACTGGGCAAAGTTGTCAGATGTTTATTATTTTTGTTTTTTGTTTATGTTAAAAACAGCAAAAGATTTTTCTATGGGAAAATTAGAAAATCGACTTCTTAAATGAACCGAATGTGCCTAATGCATTGTTTTAATGGTCAAAAACTCAACTTGCATTGTTTTCTTTCAAAATGAAATCAGTTTATGGCTCATCGGTTCGAAGGTTTCAACGTATAGAGTAGACATAGAAATACATAAATTATTTATATTCAAAATTTTCGGAATATTGCTAAGTGGACCAAATTCTTCAGTACCTAGTGGTATCTCCCCACTAATTTTTTCATCATTTTTTATGGAAGATACATGCAAATGGTTCTCTATCTTGCCGAAACTTGGTTAGAATACTGATAAAAGAAAGTTATAGACGTGTGCTGAAAATATTTGGAGTAGATGGGACCCTAGGAGTACCTCTATGACCTCATTGTGAATAACTTCATTCAACTATATAAAAAATAATAAAATTCAATTTTGGACACAAACATTTTGCATTTCATCTATAATTTCTTTAACTACAACAACTAATTCCAATTCCAGTTGCTTACGAGGCTGTTAGCTTATACTTCTTATCCAGCGTTTATTAAACTGTCTAAGAAATAGTGGTTATAATTGTTAATAAATTTTTGTTTAAAATATAATTAAAAAAGTTCACGCCAAAAAGTATGCAACACTTTTTTTTTTTTTTTTTTTTTTTCTAAATTTTTCGTGATTTCCGTCATACTTTATGCGTTTAATTCAATGCCAAATTTTATATTTTAAGAAAACAAATTATGAATTATTCTTAATAAAATAATTCTCTAACAAACTGCATTATCAGATTTTTTAACTTCAATTGTCTTCATTGCGTCGTATGCGTAATATTATCAAAAAAATTAAATTTAAATATCTTTTGATTTTATTTGCTAAGTGCAAGCATTACATTAAACAATTTTCTTTATTGATTTAATAATTTATGCACTATGCGACTATTTATTGTACAAAAGCATGTTGTTAGTTTACTTAAAAGTTTGATATATTGCTAAACAAATGACGCACAAGGCACGTAATTGGCATTACTCATACGTCGTGTATGTCGCTTCAATGTGTTTATATATGTGCCCACATGTTGTTCATAGACAAAAAAAAAAAAAAAAAAAGTATTCTACTTATAAAATTGCTGACGACAAGTTAAGGTCAGTTCAATTGTGTATCTTTATACATACACATATGTATATAAAATATAATATACAAACAGGATTTCTAACAAAGCAGTTCATTAGTTGACCCTTGAAAATAAAGTAGAAAAAGAAGCAGCTAAGAAAGAGGAGGAAGAAAAAAATCAATGTTTCTAATGTAGCTTATTCAACACAAAAACGCCAATAATAAAATGCCAATTTATAAAATCTATTTACACAATTTCCGTTAAAAATGCAGCAAACACTCAGCACAATATTCTATTTGATACAAAAATAAGCATTCGCTTCTTCTTCTTCTTCTTCTTATACTCTATGCCAACTTTTACACCCACACTTATACGAAGTGTCTAAGAAGTGTCTACAATTTAAGTGCATTTCATAGCACCATACTTTTACTTTAAGTATTTGTTAAACGTTTAGTTTTTCATTAGATCGAAGTTTCATGTTAAGCAAAGCCAAGCAAAGAAAAACTTTAGCTAAGTAATTTTCGAATGGACAAAAGTTTCAAATTTCGTACACACACACACACATATGTATTTTTTTTCAATGCAATTTCAATTTGAATGTATTGTTTTGTTCTTTTCAATAAAAAAAATATCAAATTGCACAATGCATGTTGTTCATAGACAAATTGCAAATATCAAATTGCACAAAATAGCTGACATATTTTGCTGCAAAATTTTATAAATTTCCTTTGTGACATATTTTCGTTAAGATCAAATGAAAATATTTAAAATAAATTTAATACAAATTAAATCAAAATAGTAAAATTAAAAGTTTTCATTGATATACAATATTTTTGTCTACTGTAATTATTCTAAATTTGATACCATATTATTTTAGATTGTTTATCTCGACGGAATCATTCATCAATTACCACAAAAAAAAAAAAAAAACAAGACAAGGACAATTTTAAGATTAAGGATATATTACGTTAGAATGTTTCAAAGAGCCAAATTGAATTAGTAAAATTTGTATTAATTTCACTGTTAAAAAATGTATAGCAAATTAAAATTTTGAGAATTAGTATAAAAGTTACCATATAGGTTTAATCAAGCATTGCGGACGTTACATTTTTAATTCTATTGGCGCGCTTTATGAGATATTATTAAGTTATGTACATCAAAGTGCTAAGCTTAAGAGAAATACTTTAAAATAGCATTAATAACAAATTTTTTTTTAACTTTATTATGAAACAAGATAATTATATAATTGCGGACGTTACTATGTACAAATGAAACGTGACACAATGTATAAACAGCAGAAATGGTATATGTGCATCAATATTCGCAGTAAAATATGCATCTGCATTCGTTCATGAATCTGAAAACAGATGAGTTTCTCCAAAGCGATCAGCGAGATACATATCTGGCAATATTCATAACGTTACGGACGTGACATAAATTTACATTATATAAATTTGTTTAAAACGTCAAATTTGTTACAAAAGTCAGTCGGCTTCAAAAAAAAAAGTATTTTTTCCTTTATATAAAGGAACACCTTAATTATTGTTGCGGACGTTACGTATCGAGAACTGCACATTACTTAGATTCATTTTTGTGAGCTTTTTATATTTGTCCAAGATCAAAAAAAAGTTAATTCAAAAGAAGTGTTTTATTGTGCCTATTTTTGAGCACACATACTTCTTCACTATTATTCTGGTATTTAATAGATAGGAACCTAATCCACTAAAAGCGTGCGTGACGCAACAGCGATTTTTAATGTTGTACGAGTTCAGTTATTTTTCCCTTTATAATATGAATAGCAGATATTTAAAGATGTTGATCATGCAGCATTTATGAGCTTGTAAAATTAAAAGACAAATAAAAGCTTAGAAACTGCGATAGCAAACGACAAACAATGTCAACCAAAATCGATGCAAAAATTCAAAATGATGAACATTGAATAAAAAAAGAAAAAAAATCATTTTATGGTTATACTCGTATCTGCACGTCAGAATGTCTTTGCTTACGTATGTATGTGTTGCCCTATGCACAAATACATATGTTCATGTCAACATACACGCACGTAAAATACCTTTTGCATAATTTACTATTTTGTTCGTTTTGAGGCCATTTTGTTTTTGGGCAAATTTACTTTCTTTTTGATTTGCAAAGGTTTAGATTTGTGTACATTGAACTCTCCTACGCATGTCTTACTATGTTATGTGTTCTGTTACTTTTTACGTGATTCTCTCTGTTGGTTTTACGTTTTAATCCTACAGTTTAATTGATTGCCTTAAGTTAGTTATTTATACGATTTTGATTTTTGTGGCTACGAAATTGCAATAGCAAAAAACGGAAATTAAAATTCGTTGAAAAATACGTAATCTGAATTTAGGTAAATTTTTATTTAAAAATCAATACAAAATAAAATAAAATTGCAAATCTATTTAAAGTCAACAAATTAAACGTTTAGAATTTATTTTTCTTATTGTTAGTCATTTATTTCATTTTATATTTACGGCGCACTCAGTCATTATGTAACACAATATGTCTGTTAACATAAAAAAAAAAAAAATCGAAATGAAATGAAATAAATGAAAACCTATATTCAATGCGTCAATCAAACGCGAAAAAAAAAAAAGAAAGACAAAGCCATTTTGTGCACAAAAGCGCGAAAATGGCACAAATTGAAATAACAAAAGAAGAAGAATAACAAAATGGCTACGTCGAAATTGTCGATTGACTGAAAATTGCGTTGGCGTTTTGCATATAATAAGCCAAATGCACACTTTGCTCATAATGAGATGGTATATTTATTTCGTTTTAAAGATTGGAACATCATAAACAAAGCTTTGAATATACTTGTTCATGTCAAGAAGTCTGATAGTTGATATAGTAGATATCTTCTAAAAGTTTTGATATTTAAAAACAGCTCATTTGAAAATTATGTCGTACAATGTAGAAATATTTCATACAATTTAGAAAGTATTTCGTACAATGTATAAAATATTTCGTACAATGTACAAAACATTCCGTGCAATTTACAAAATAGTTCGTACAATTAATAGAATGTTTCGTACAAGGCACAAAATATTTCGTACAAGGTACAAAATATTTCGTACAAGTTACAAAATATTTCGTACAAAATTACAATCTTATGGTTTAACGAAAAAATCTTACATTATTATTTTGACAAAATCGATTCTCTATTCACAAAGTATTTCATGTAGTGCATTAATGTTTTGGATAAAATTTTATAAAATCTAGCTTTGCAACATAACAAGAATAAAAGACCTTAAAAATGATGTGTCCATTTTACTGTCAGCATTTTTAGTAATTTATGCTCGCTTTCAGTAATAATTTTTTAATTTGTATTAATTTCTTATTGAAACAAACAATAAAAAAAAAAAGGCATAAAAGATGCAACAGCTGTCGTCATCATTAATAATGAAATTCATTTAAACCGATCCGAAATTTAATTTGGTTTTTATTTGTTTTGCGTATTTATTGATAAGTTATGCAGCATGTTTATACAATATCTCGCATTCTCTGTGGATTCAGCTCAATTTTATTTTCACAATTTAAATGAAAAACAAAGAGAAATGTAAATTTCTGTATAATTGAATTTTTAATACTCTACGCGTGTGTGAGTATTTAAAAAAGCACAAAACTTATGATTCACAGAAAAAATTCTCGATGTTCAGACTGCCATCTGCTTTCTTGTTGGTTGTTCTCGCTCAGATCAGTATCTTTGAGACTAAGCGAATAAAATGCACAAAAATACTTGGGTAATCAGACAGTTAGATAGACAAACAAACGGGCAGATAGACTGGCAGATAGACAAACGAAGCGATAAGTGGGCGAATAATTTTAAAAAATAAATATGGATAAGATACTTTATTTATGATACAAAGACCGACTGTTCTTGATATAGGGATCGATGGTTTTTAATACGAAGAACTATTGCGCTTAATACAAAGAATGTTTGTTCTAGATACAACGAACGATTGCTCTGGTTACAAAGAACAATGGTTTTTAATACAATGAACGATTGTTCTAAGAACAATTGTTCTAGATACAAACCATTTCGATTGTTCTTGATGCAATGCGATTATTTTATCAAAAACAATTGTTCTTGATACAATGAGCAATAGTTCTTGATACAAAGAACAATAGTTCTTGACACAATGAGTAAATGTTCTTGATACAATGAACAAATGTTCTTGATGCAATGAGTAATTGTTCTTGATACAAAGAACTTTTTGTGCTTCATACAA
This sequence comes from Leucophenga varia, assembly GCA_018903435.1. Lineage (NCBI taxonomy): Eukaryota > Metazoa > Arthropoda > Insecta > Diptera > Drosophilidae > Leucophenga > Leucophenga varia. The sequence continues at coordinate 3,025,705 of JAEIFJ010000935.1, read as the reverse complement.
AGAACCTTTGTACTTAATACAACGAACTATTGTTCTTCATGCAATTAACGATTGTTCTTGATACACAAAAACGAATTGTATTTGTATGAAGAACGAATCGTACTTATGTTAAGAACTCAATGGTAAGATCATTTGTACAAAATTTTTAAGACTTGATATTAAATACAAACCGAACTACAAAGAGATTTAAAACGATTCATATGTCTAATGGAACTTGTAATTTCCTTGCACTTCCGAATTCAATTACCACTAAAATTACATGCACAAGTATTGATTAAATTGTATCCAATTACACCTAACTAAAGTGAAATTACACACACACACACACGCACAATGCAGTCATTGTGTGTAATTGTATGTTATGTCAAATCAGCTTAAGATCTTCAGGCAATTCAACGAATGCTTAACACTTCATTAGAGCGCAGTAAAACACGAAGACAACACACATTAAGCTGCAGAAATTTGTAGAGCAACAACGACAACAACAACATCAACTATCACAATGACAGAAAGACAGGACGAGACAAGGCAATACTATAATGAAGGCATAAAACCTAGCTAAATGACTTGGCTGCTCTAATGATAGAATCATAGAAATATTGAGGCAGAAAAAAATAATAAAAATAAAAATAAATTAGAATAGCTTACATGCGGAAATTCGCTTAAACATATGTGTACGAGTATATGGAGTGTGTTGGTAGAATAATTTCAGCAATAAACACCTTCAATTTTAGCGAACCAATCAGAAAACAAACAGAGCTTACTGAGTGTCAAATACTACTACTTCTACTGCTTCTTCTTCTTATTCGTCGTATATCTTTTCGTTTGGAATGACTTCATGACATCGCGTGTTTTCTGTGTGTATTTGAGAATGTGTTTGAGTGTTTGGGGTATCTATATAAGAATGTTAATGAGTATCTATGTGTGTCAAGCATCTCCATATTTTGTGCGTGCGTGTGTGTGTGTGTGTAGTTATTTTGCGTTCAAGTTTGTTGTCTGCCAAATTGACTGTTTGACAGGTGCTTTGCTACATCTGCTGCTGCTGATATATTTTGTCTCTAGTGATTTTTTTCCAATTAGTTTGTTTGATATTGCTTTTTTTTTTGCTTTTGCTTTTCTCATAAATTGGAAAGCTTAACACCAATTTCAACTTTGACATTTCATATAGCATCATAATCATAATCAAATTGACATATTGAAGTGTTTATAAAAGAAAAAATAAATGCGATAATAATGATTTCAATAGCCTATTTAAGCCAACTTATATGTCAAATGTTACGTAATACATAAAAGCAATCAAAAATTCTAAATGCATTTAAAATATTCAAATTTTTTCTAAATATGCAAAAAAAAAAAATTTAAATTCCAAAAACTGTTGACAGCTACAAAACTTGATGACTGACTATCAAATGTGAAATAAAAATAAATAAAAAGTTGGCTTAGTTTAAAATATAAAAAGCAACAAGCGTATAAATGTTTTTTTATTTATTTTTATTTTTACTCTAAGCTATGTGGCATCCATTTGAAATCCAATCAGATAAAACTCTTAAAATAGAAAAAAAAAAAATATAAACAAAAAATAAAATTTAGCTTTAGACACAAATAGAACGACAGACAGACAGGAATGACCCACTCTTGTCATAAACAATTTTTTTTTGCACAAGTACAACAATTCTTTTCATATATACATGCATACAATATAGTATGAAATAAATATATATGCAGGACACGCAGTTGACAAAATGACAAAACAAGAATTCACAAATATAAAACGAAAATCTTTATTAAAATTCCTTTGCCGAGACTTTTGATGTGACTAGGTAAATGAAAATATTTTAAAAAAATTTATAACAACAATAATAAAAAAAAAACATCCTCGGGGCAAAAGTAGCATTTGAACGCTTTGAATGAAGCGACCATTTTTTGTTTATTAAAAAAAAAAAAAAAAAAACAAAGGAAAAATGCTAGTTTTGGCTAAACCGAAGCACAAATACACATTTCGCGACTCTTCAAATAATTTTTTATAAGGAAGGCTCGTTTCATATAACAGACATACTACTACTTCAAAGACAGACAGACAGACGTTTATATATAACAACTTTCCTTTCAATACTAATCAAAAATATATATATACTTTATAGGGTCTGTCATGCCTCCAACTGCCTGTTACATACATTTGCACATATTTGATATACTCTTTTTCTTTTCGGATGCAGAATATAATAATGTAGAGATTTATTTTGTCTCATAGACCAGACGACTAGACAATGGCATCAAACACAAGAAGGCACGAACTCTCTTTTTAAATCTGTCACACTTTCTTAAAGCTTTCTCTTTCTCTCTTCTCTCTCTCTCTCTATTTTTCACTATCTTACCCACTTACTCATTGTCTTTGTTTCTATCGACCACAACAAAAAAATATTGTATTATGAGTGTAATTGCAATATGTAATGAGTGTGTGTAGTAATCAGCAAACATTCAGTTGTACTCACTGCATATTCATTGTATTCTGTTGCTTTATGCTTAAAACGCGTAGTGTGTAAAAAAGTACATGTAAAACTTTCTTCCATGTGGCTCTTGTAATTTTCACTGAGTACATTTGAAATAAACTTTAATTCACTTTTAAGTGTTGTCATAGTAATATTAGCAACACCCCTCACTCATTATTTCGATTTAACTGTATTTAATTGCGAGCTTTCTGTAATGCTACTCATGCGCACCCATCAGTGTATATAATTGCTTTAATTGTAATGATACAATTTTAAAAATCATTATAAAAAAAAAAAAAAAAGATAGATAAGTGCAATTAAATGTTTTTTCGAAAGAAAATTCACTTTTAAAAGCCAAACAAATTGATCTATCAGGCAGGTTCCCATTTTCGAAAAAAATTTAGTGATTTACTTTTCAGTTAAATACTTGTATTTTTAAAATTGTGAAACATTTTAAGAATAACAAAATAGAAGTTTCTGCGACATCGGATGTGAGACGTCAACAAGGACTATAAAAAATGAATTTTTTTAAATAATGTGGATAATGGCTCAAATGGTATTTTCAAGGTTATGTTAAGCGTTCCTGCTCTCTGAAAGTGTTCGGATTTTGTTTTTTTTTAGTGTGAAAAAAAAAAAAACAGAAAAAGGAAACACAAATTTTTTATCTCATTCACACTTGGAAAACGGAGTAGAAATAACAACATAGCTATCTCTTTCACACTCATAAGTATCGGTTCGCATGGTACCATTATTTCGCTTGACACCACCTTTATAATTTCACCAAGTTGTGAATGTATCACACGACCAATTTGTCCTTTTGACACAAGTTAGACTATGGTGGAATTATTAATTGGTGGTTTACTCAGCCTCTCTCGTGATTTAGTTTCAGAGCATTAGAACAAGATAGAGGCGAAAGAGGTTAACATTCACACTTAACAAAATAATGTTGCAGACAAGAACGCAGATCAAAAAATATACATCACCTCTTCGAAAGTCACCCATGAGTAAGACTAAGAGACTACCGATCGCGCAAAAACTCCAAAGATTATATAAATTTATTTGAAAACTAAATCGAAAATGGGAGCCTGGCTGTTTAAAATAAAAAAAAAAAAAAAAAAAAAATAAAAAGTTTTGCAGCGTAAAGTGTATCTCGAAGCCAAGTCAACTCAGCTTTCTCACTCTTTTTTTTTTTTTTTTTAAATAAATCTAGTTTAATTTAAAATTTTCAGCTGTGACTTTGCAAAATAGTTTGATTGAGTGCCTAAGATGTGAAATCATTTGACAGCAATATAAATAAAATATATTCGCATTATAGTCTTTTCAATACTTTTAAATATCTATTTCGGACATTTGGTTGTTTTGTAAGTTAATAGCTTAATGTCAAGTGATGAACCGATGATTGATAAAGTAATCACAAATGACGCAGGCAGTATTGTGTTATTCACTTCAATTTATGCCAATAAATCTTCAAACATCGAACGCTAATCAATCATAGAATGACGACAGTTGTTCCAACGAAATTTCTTAATCTCGATTTTTTTTTTTTTTTTTTCATAGTTTTTGGCTTATTGCCCAGCTTACTTATTTATTTTTTGTAGATTTCTTCCATATAAAAATATGCAACAGATGTTATTGATGAAGGTCTAGCATAAAATTCGTGCATTGCACGTTTAAGGCGAAAGTGTCGAGACATTTTAATGTCAAAACTACAATAAAATATTTTAAATGACATTGTAATGATTCATATAACAATAGACATCACTGTTCTCGGTTCATCATCATCATCATCATCAACATCATCATCAACATGCAATGTCATTGTCTATTAGGCTATCTCACTAACTGTCCAAATGTTTGTCTGCCATTTTGGCTTTTATTTGTATACATTTTTGTGTTGAATGCTTCCGTTTTTCGGTTTTTTTTTGTTTGCATAGTTTCGGATAGTTCGTTTTTACTTATAGTATTACTATCGATTCACTTCATCAATCATTCAACTTATGAAAATCAATATTTTGCCATTAGTTTTATGACGCTTTCGAGCGCAAAAAAAAAAAAAAACTCATTCACAATTCAGTCCTTTTTTTTGTCCTTTTATTTGTGTAGATAGGACACATTTAGTATTCAAGCAGACAAATCAAGTTATTGTCTTGAGTTACAGTTACAAAAATATAATAGATACAGATAAGGGTTATTGTGTTTATTGGACATAGTTTACCTCAATTTGTAGAAGTTTAAGCGGAATATAGATACAAAGAGTTATATCATTTTTCGTTTTGCTTTTGGTATTTGTTTTTGTGCATTTTATTTATTTATTTTTTTTTGATTGCAGCTTAAAAATAGTTTAAAAACATACAAAAAACTCGAGATATGAGAAAACTCGAAAATCAATTTCATGAATGAATCAAATGTATTATTTTAGTGGTCTATAATTATACTTGCATTGTAGCATTTCTAATGAAATCGCTTTGGGACTCATTGATTTAATGGTTTCAAAGTCCATAGCGGACATAGAAAGTATTTTATTATTTTTTTTTTATTTTCAATTTCATTCGGAACAATTGTAAACATTTCAAAAAAAAAAAAAAAAAATTGTTTAAAATGTTTATGTAAAAAGCGTAAAAAACGAAATTTCTTTTGTTTAATTTATTTTTCTGCATAAATAAAAATAATTTCGTAAAAATTCACAGCAATGTGAGTGAGTGAGTGGCTATTATTTTGAAGTTGTTTTTTTTTGTTTTATCATTATTTTTTTGTTTTTTTTTTTTTTGTTTTCTTTTTGTCATGTATTCTGTGTCTGTCTGTCTGTTGGGAATTTTACACTTTTCAATTTTACATTGCATGCATAAATGAAATCTGAAAATTAAATATTCAACGTAAAGCACACACAAAGTGAAAACAAATTTGTGGCGAATAATAAATAAAGTTGCAGCCAGCACAACATATAAAAATACAATATTAAGTACATATGTATCTATGTATCTTTGTAGATAGCATGTATCTAGCTACCAAAAAATGTTTTGTTGTATTTCAACAATTGTTAAGCTAAATTTTTGCTACTTGTAAAAGTTTAATCGGCTTAAGTTCACCATTATTGCTGTAAAGAGAACAAGTTGCCGATTAGACTCACACAAATTTTTATATTACGTTTTAACTTAGTGCAACATTGCTTAGTTCACTTTAAACGCTTAAAGTCACTGTTTCTTTGTAAAGTCACTGTTACTCTCTACAGTCACTGTTACTTTCTCAAGTCACTGTTACTTTCTCAAGTCACTTTTACTTAATAAAGACACTGTTACTTTCTAATGTCACTTTTACTTTCTAAAGTCACTGCTACTTTCTAAAGTCACTGCTACTTTCTAAAGTCATTGTTACTTTCTAAAGTCACTGTTACTTTCTAAAGTCACTGTTACTTTCTCAAGTCAATGTTACTTTCTACAGTCACTGTTACTTAATAAGGTCACTGCTACTTTCTAAAGTCACTGCTACTTTCTAAAGTCACTATTTCTTTCTAAAGTCATTGCTACTTTCTACAGTCACTGTTACTTTCTCAAGTCACTGTTACTTTCTCAAGTCAATGTTACTTTCTAAAGTCACTGTTCCTTTCTAAAGTCACTGCTACTTTCTAAAGTCACTGTATTTTTCTAAAATAACTGTTACTTCAGTATTAAGGACCTCTTTCAATCTCTCTCTCTCTCTTTCTCTTTCTTTGTTGTTGTTGCTGTGACAGCGCTTTGTTGTTTAAACCAAGCGTTGGGATAGACAGTCTTGGCTGGACGGAGATTGCCTCACAGAACATTCCGATCACAAACCCAACTGCCGGGGAACTTTCTCTCTCTCTCTCTCTCTCCCTGTAGCTAAGACTACTTAGAAGTCTCAGTAATGCTTTTTTCATAAAATCTATTTTTTATGCAGTTTTATATAAAATATTTTATTTATCTCTTTGCAGGTACGTAAAATATGTAAATATACCACAAATACGGTAAGTATTTAATTTATTTATGCAATTTGTTTTAAACAAACCGTTCTAATTTACTTCCAAATTTTGACAAAAGATGTCACTGCAAACGAAGTGTAGAGTTTTGATTTCACTTTCTCTTATTTTCGCTCTTTATTGCTTTTAGCACTCAAACCTAAAAAAATACATTCCAAACTTTGTAGACAGTTCAATGTTATGACGTCAGTTGAGGCTGCACACAATGACGTCACAGAAAAGCTCTTAACATTTTTTTTTTACAAGCACTTGAAACACATGGTAATTTTTTTTCACATAGTTTGCGATGAATGAAAAAAAAAAAACAGAAATGAAAAGTTTCGCGCCAAAATATTAAAATGAACTTTTGACATTTCATTTTGTTGTCGTTTTCTAGGTTAATAGAACTGCAATCAATTTTGCTACGTGTATGTATGTGTGTGTGTGTGTCTAGTTTAACACGTGCCTTAGTCAAATAAATACACTGAAAATAAAATAATATATGTTATGTTATAAAAATTTTGCCAAAATTAATAGACAAACTTCTAATAGCGTTCAAGAAATTAAATTTATATAATCAGATATGCCTTATTTTGCTGAATACATTCTTTAGAAATATTTACCAGAACAATGGAAAGGACTTCAATTGGATAATGGAAGCATTCGAAACAAATTGATTCTGGATACTCAAAATTAAATTTTGAAAAAAAAATCATTATTTAAAAGGAGTTAAAAAATATTTCGTACATTGTACAAACAGATTTCGTATATTGTACAAAAGTATGCACATAAGCCGGACTACACTATGGTGAAATAAATCGCTAAAAGAAGCGACTATTGCGTTTGATATTTTGTTTTGATTAATTTGCATAAAATATATTTTTTTTCAATTTTATTTGAAACTGGTAACACCTTCGATTACTACTCAAATACGAAGTGAAAGTTATACAAAACGTCAAAAAAAAAAAAAAAAAAAAAAAAAAAAAAAAAAATAAATCTAAGAGAATAAATTTAAGAGAGTAAGTGAACTAAAGAGCTTATACTCAGTTAATACACGCACACAAGTTAAAAGCTGCAAAATGAAAAAGTTAGGGAAATAAAGAAACATGAAAATAAGAAAGTCTGCAAAGAGTTTTAAAACACAGACACACACACACACACACACTAATAAAAAAAGACAGATACTACTATGCGAGTATACAAATACAATTCACTATTAAAAAGGATACAATGAATGAGCGCAAGCATGCAAACGCGGCAAAACAAAAATGGTAACCAACAGCAACAACAGCAAAAAGCCAGATGAGTCCAAAAATGTTGATGCTTTTCCGTTGAGCAGCGCAGTATTTTTGTATTTTTTTTTTTTTTTTTGTGTGCTAACTTCGTGTGGTGTGCATGATTTGCTTGGCACATGTCCTGACAGCAGGCAATGCTGCCTCTGAGCGGTTAAATGAAGTTAGTTAAGTTAGTCGAACTGGTGCTGGCTGTTGTGCCATTCGTTGCGGAACATGCATAACGCACACAGCACGCGAATTCAGCGCTTGTATTATTCGTGCGCGTGATTTACAAATGGAAATTTCAATAAAAAACAATAAATAAAAAAAAAAAATAAAATAATAAAATAAAAATATTTTTGTAAAAGAAAATAGTGCAATAAAAATTAATTCAAAATTGTGAAAATCATGTGAAAAAAAAATGAATAGAGAAACAAAAATTCAGTGTCATAATAAAATAAAAAAAAAAAATAATAAAAAACCAAAACATACACAAGCAAATCACATTGTCCTTGAGGCAGAAAATTGCAAAAGAATCTCAAACGTATGAAAAGAAAACGAAATAAAAATTTCATTTCCTGTTTTTTGGTATTTTTTTTTTTTTTCAAAATGTATTTTTTTTCTCCTTTTTTCAATGAAATTTGTACAAAGTTTGCACGTAACGTAAAATGCCTGGGTCTGCACTTTTGCTTTGTGTGAAATTTATTGTTGACAAAATGCGAAATTGGTGCAGCAGCTGCATAACACCTTTTTGTGAACTTTGACATAAAAAAAAAATAAACCAAAAAAAAAAAACAACAAAATGAAAGCAATTTTTTCTAAAAATATTTAATATTTTCAACAAGCAAAAAAATTCTAGAAAAAAACTAATTATATGAAACTTAACAGATACATAGTACGACTCTGATATTTGTTTTTGTTTTTAATCCGTTTGTCTACGTGTTCTATGTTCTTTTATACTTTTACAAAAGTTTCAAATGAAAAAGTGTTAATAAGAAAATGACTGAAAGAGTTCGAGAACTAAAAAGCAAAGTTTTGTAGCATACTTCTGTGCGCTAAAGTTTTCAATGTAATTTTCAACTAATTTTTTTTCTTCCGTTTTTTTCTTTATTCCTTAACTTTTTTTTGTTGTAATTATTTGTTGAAGTCCAATTTTATACGGAAATTCTCTATCTTATGTACAAATATATAAATAATTTTTTAAAACTAAATAAAAAAATGTTCAAATACAAAAAACGTGACCGTACAACCGTTAATCTTTTTTACCGTATTAAAATAAAGATCTCGAAAGTATGGTTTTAGCTTCACAAAGCCATTTAGATATATATTCTATGAAATTACTGGGGCCGTTAAGTCGCTTGACTCCTACACAAACAACACAAAATCTATAACTGAATGGCGCAAATCTGTCAATGAAATGGCCCAAAACTGCAGTATTTACTTCATTTGGGTACCTAAACCAAGTAACATTGAAAGCAATAAAAAAACAGACGTATCTGCTAGGTTGGGAACTACAGCCCATGTCGTTCCAAAAAGTAATTCGACCGGAATAACTATAGATATAAAATAGCTGCAAACAACAAATGGATGAACGTAACAACTAGTTGGATATTCAGGACAACTTGAACTTATTACAATCGTAGGAGGGTCAAGGATGTCCTCAGAATGGAAATCCTTAGATCTCCTAGACTAGATATATCTTCCTTGGACATTGTCTTAAAGGCACACATCGCCTTTCACAATAAGTTGATAGTGATTTTCTGGTGCTTTAAAATATAAAACTATTTTAAAGATATTCCTATCCAAGCATTGTCATACTATTGCGGACGACACAAATTAGAAAAATAGTGATACAATATTTCTATGACCGAAATTTCCTTTTTGAATTTATTCTTCATTAAATTAAAGAAAAACGGGAGCACCGAAGCTCAAATACCCGCCACACGAAACTTTAATCATTTTCTTAAAAAAAAGAAAAAAATGGAAGGTGAGTTTGTATGGGGTCTATATGTTATAGTGGCTCGATCCTTGTCATATCGGTAGTATATTTATTGGATAACAGTAGAAGTGATTTTACACAGATTGGAGTGAATATATCCATAAATAAGAACTATTTTCATACAAAATCTGAAAAAATGGACGCTTGGTTTGTATGGGGGCCATATCAAAAAATGGGCGTGGCACCTTTCTTCTGATATTTGATGGATGGATATTGGATTAGAAGTGTTTTTACCTGATTTGTTGTAAATACATTCATAAATAATAACTATTTTCATAGAAAAAAATAGAAAAAAATGGTAAGTTTGTATGGGGCTATATCTACAAATGGGCGTGGCACCTTGGTTCTGACATACAAACTGCCTATATATATTATTGATCGCCTCGTCGAGCTGATCAATAATATATATACTTTATGGGGTCTCCGATGCTTCCTTTGATGCGTTACAAACTTTCCGACGAACTGATAATACCCTTCACACTATTTGTGGCGGGTATAAAAATTTTTTTTTTTTAAAATGGCGCAACTTTTACGTCAATGATAAATTATTTGAAAATTTTTGTGTGACGTGCATTAAACTTTCAGTTTATCTTCATTTCTGGTTTTGGGTATTTACAAATGTAACACTTAACAGCAAAGAAAACTTTAGGGCTGTAATACGAAAACACGGAATTTAAAATAATTCAACAAATTTATTGCAGCAGACAATTTCGTTGGTTTTCTCAAAACGTTTGTGGATATAAAAAGTTTATATTTTTTTTTGTTTTATGTAAAATTAAAAAAGTCTTTGCGTTCTAGCCTGCAGTATGGTTAAGGGAAACCTAAAAAAAATATATATTTTAAAATAAAGAATAAAGAGCAACAAAGATACGTAAATATGCTTAACCTTTGGCGTTTTTATCTACAACCAAGGCATTTCATTAAGAGTGCAATTTGCATGTACAAAATAGTTTACGCTGCATTTAAAAATAAAATAGAGTATATAATAATTTGTTGTTTAATTTGTAACAACTTTCCTTTTGGCATATATCTCGATTAAGATTTTTCTGTGTAACTATTTTTTAACACAAATATTTAAGACTTTGTTTACAAATATTTTGTTCATAGACACTGAATGCAGAGCATCTCATAGTTGAGTAAACACAACTAAAATATGCTTTCTTGTTGTTTTAGCTCCTGAACTATTTTGGACAGATTGCACATTTCTCTTTACTAAAAGAAAAAAAAAAAAAAAAAAAAACATTGTTAAAAAATTTTATTAACTTTAGGTACTGACGAAGAACACAGAGTATAAAATAGAATCATTGCCCTGCAGGTTTATAGAGCCCCTTGACATATAGCGTATTTTTTTGCTACTGCAAGTTGCAGCTTCAACGTTCCAAACTGTTTTTTTCTTTCGCTATTTTTGTTGTTGTTGTGCCAGTTTGATTTTTCTCATTTGTTGGTTTGCTTTTACTCTTGATTCTTTTTTTTTTATGTCGTGAATTTTATGTTTTATTTTTTCTATTGATTTTAAGTGCATTTTCAATTTTCAACATGGCGCTATATACATCTAGATACATTTTGAATTTTTTTCCTGAAGTATGTTGTTGTTGTTTTAAGGATGTTTGCCACTTTTGAATTAATTTTTTTTGTTGTAATGATTTATTTATGACATCCAAAAAAACTTTACAAAATGCCAAAGCTTAAGGAAGTACGAAGAAGAGAATTTTATATCTAACGAAATTGGTTTTGGAAGTAAAGATATTTACTATTTGAAAAGCGTTTGTTTTTAATAGAATCCTATCACTTAGAATCTAAGCTTATTGTGAATTTTTGACTTAATATCAGGTACTCTTGAATACATAGCCTGGAGCTTTCAAGGTTTTTTATGTAACTTTTTCCTTCTGCTGTGTCTTTTTTTTTAATTTGACTGCTAATGTGTCACATATATAAACATATATTTTTACAATTTGCATATATAGTACAATGTCATATGTGGAATTAATACGCATTGTGTGCTTGTTTCATTATTTTTCGTGTTTTCTTTTTCTTTAATTTATTTTTCATTTTATAGCATTTTTGTTTGTATTTTTTTTTTTTTTTTTGCAGTAAAATTATATGCAAAAATAAAATAAAAAAAACATTTACATATCAATTAAGCTGTCTGTGTATTTGTGTTTTTTTGTATTAAAAATTCCAATTGGAATTTGTTGTCCTCGCTTATTTATTATTTGAAATAAAAAAAATGTTGCTACAACTGCTGCTGCCTACAGCACGCTGAAGATAAGATCAAAGCATTATTGTTATTATGTATTATTTTTCTTGGAAATTAAATATGTACGAACCAATTGTGTTTGTAACGAACAAAAATGGTATGGGTACACATAATACACATTTTTTTTGAGTTTTTGAACATTTTGCACACTTTTTAGCTTTTTTTTAAAGCCTTCGTAGCTTTTTTAAAGCCTTTTTAGCTCTTTTTTAAGCATTTTTTTAATATGTAGCTTTTTTTTTTTATACCATTTTAGATATGTTTTACCATTTTAAACATGCAAAGCTTTTTCGAAAGCGTTTTTTACTCTTTTTGAGCCTTTTTTCACTTTTTACTATTTTTTAATACGTTTTTAGCTTCTTTTTAGCATTTTGAAGCTTTTTTTTTTTTAGCTTGTTCTCATTTTATGCTTCTTTTTACGTCTACTGTTATCCTATGATTATTTAACCGATACGACAAGGATAGAGCCACTATAACATATAGACCCGATACAAACACACATTCCATTTTTTTTTATTTTTCAAGAAAATGATTAAAGTTTCGTGTGGCGGGTAATTGAGCTTCAGTGCTACCGAAGTTGACGTTTTTGCTTGTTTTTAATATTAAATATAATTTAAAGCATTTCTTGCAGTCTTACCGTTTTTTTCTTTTAGTAGCTTCAACATTTTTTAGCTTTTTGAAAACGTTTTTAGCTTTGTAGCTTGTTTTTTAAAAGATTATTTAGCTTTTGAAAGCTGTTTTTAGCTTTTTAAGCTTTTTTAAAGCAGTTTTTAAATTTGTAGCTGTTTTTTAAATCTAAAATCATTTTTATATTTTTAAGCAGTTTTACCATTTTTAAAACTGTTAGCATTTATATCAATTTTCAGCATTTCTAGTATTTGTATCTGTATTATAGTTATTTTATGATCAGAGTAAAATAGTATAATATTATTTGAATATATGAAGCAATCATTATAAACAAAGGAAAAATCCATACTTAAATATATACGCTAAATCTTCATATAATATCCTAATTTTATAGTACTTTTTTTTTTTAAATGTTAGCAATATTTTTTTTGATATTAATGCAATTATTTAAGTATTTTATTATTGTAACAAGAGCAAAATGGTAGCCACAAAATGTCTGACAAAATGGCATATGTACAAATATTTAAAAATTGGGTAAACCATAAATATACTCTTGTGTAATTTTTTTCGGTTCATTTAGCTTTGTGCAAGCAAAAACTATAAAATATTAAGTTATATTAACACATGCCGCATTGAAAATTGAATGCTTGACACAAAAGGCATACATAATATGACAGCTAAAATGTCCAAATGTGACCATACATATGTGAGGGACATGTGTTATGGAAGGAATAATAGGCGTACAAACACATATGTATGTACATATTCTATGAAACACAGTTGGGAAAATGTGTAGACTATCAAAAGCCACACAGTTGGGCATTGTAAGCAATTCAAAGTTTATTTTTGGTCAAACGCACAAATAAACAAAATAAAATAAAGCAAAAAAAAAAAGGACAAACAAAACAGTAACTTAAATGAAACCACAGCGTTTATACCAGACGCATAAAATTACAATTTTATTTTTGAAAGGAAAAAAAGAATAGCTGCAAATTTTTTTCAATTATTTTTAGAAGTTAATTCGAAATAACTAGCTTTCTTTAGCTTTTTTTTTAGCGTTTTTTAGATTTTTAGCTTTTTTTAAAATATTTTTTAATATTTAAGGACCAAATATGCTGCATAAATCTGAAATTAATATTAGTTTATTATTTTTTATTAATATTAGTGGTTATTTTTGAGTTAATCGGGATCTCCATTCCAGTAAATAATAATAATGTTCACTTTTAAATTTAACCTTAAACTGATAATATTCACTTTTATAATTTACACGAAGTGTATAAAAAAAAATGGTATAAAAGTCATGAATAGCTTCTACATTTTCCAAATTTGATTGTGTTAGTTAGCTCCATAATATTTATCTACTTTTATTTTCACATTTTCCTGCTTTTATATTGAATGGCTGAATTAAGCTTACACGCCAGCTAATCCAACATTATCCTGCCTGAAGGCATTCTCGCTTGTCGTGTCGCATGTGAATTGAATGAAGGCGAGCTATTTCTACGTTGGTCTACATTTCAAAAAAAAAAAAAAAAATAAAAGTATGGGCAGCACAAATTTTGGTGTCGTGGCAAAAGTCACTCGAATCGCGTCCTTGTCACATGGCAAATTGCTTCTGTCTCTTTGTGTGTCTCTGTGCCTATTTCGTTGTATTTGTTTTTTCACTTTTTTTTTTTTTTTTTCATTCACATTGACAAAATGTAAAGCATGCTTTTAGGGAAAATCTAAATCATAAGTCAATATTTAATTTTGTGCTAGAATTTCTATAAAAATCGTTAAAGTATTTCATGCAAATGATGTAAATATATATTTTCTTTAATGCAGCATTAAAGTATTTTTGTAGATTTGTCTGCTTAAGTTATGTCAACTCAAATATTGCCCAAGCCAATTCATTTCATTTTGTTGATTGTCCTTGACTTTAGGTGTGTCGTTGCTTTAGTATTAATTACTTTAATTTTTTTATTTTCGTTTTTAATTTCTTAAATAGTATTGGAGCTCCCTTACAGCTTTATTTGTAAAAATCATTTGTATAAAAAAAAAAATATATGAATGAATTCTTTATAGCTAATTGATTTTATAAAATTGCCCTGGGTATGGCAAATATGTACAGCATGTATACGACTCAGTAAAATATTTAACAGAAAAACAAACCGTACTGATGCATGGCTTTGCACTTTTTATACAGTCAAGCGCAGCAACTCGAACGCGTGTATTTTAGCGAAAAAAGTCGGCATAATCCTTTGAGCGTTGGTAATCCCAAGTTTGCTTATGCCTTTCAAAAGCTACTTTTGACAACATTCGTGTGGCTATGTGGCATACAAAAAGCTTTACATTCATGTATACTCGGAAACTCTTTTTATTTTATTGTTTTTTTTGCAAAACAGAGAATTTGCTGTGGCATATTTTGGCAGCATACAAAGATGTGCACTGCTTTTCACATGAGATTTTCTTCATCTTAATTAACAAAAAGAAAAAAAAAAAAAAAAACATTGCCAAAAGCACGGTACATAATGTTGTTATCTCCTTTGTTTGAAATAAATCTTTCTTGTACTCAAAAAAGTTGTTGTATTCATAAAAAAGGATAAACTTTTATTGGAGTGCCGACTAGATAACCTAGGAAAGACAAGAAATCGAAATTTAATACTTGAAATGAAACCTATTTGGTTTCTCAATTGTACTGCTAGGCAAATAATCGAATTAATATAGCTCTTTTGACTTCGGAACGAATTGACTTCGAATGTAATCGATTCAAATACTCGATTAAATTGATCGGATACTCGTTATGATGCGATGAAGGTCAAGCACAAACATTTAAGCATTCTGAAAAGGTTTCACTGTTTAAGCAAAATTTTTACCAGCCATGTTCCTGAAATCGTAAAAATTTTTCGATTTCTTTAGACGCATATTTTTGTACATAATTTAAAAGAAAAAAAAAGCAAACTTTATTTTATCAACTAGTAAAAATGTTTCTATGTCCACTATGGACGTTGAAACCATCAAACCACTGAGTCCCAAACAGGTTTAATTTGAAAGGCAATAAATCAAGGAAGATTAAAAACCACTAAAACAAAGAATTGGGAACATTCGATTCATTTAAGGAGACAATTTTCTAATTTTTTCTCGAACAAAAATGTTTTGTTTTTTAAAAATATTTTTATTATACTAGCCCCAACATATTGTGCCACAAACGATTGAAGCGTGGCCCAACATATTTTGGGTACGCTGCAATAAAGAATTAAAAAAATGGTATTTTTTAGTATGTTTTAAAATGAATTGCAGAAGAACTTTAATTGCGCAACGGAGAAAAGCTAAAGGAGCAGCCATCACGCCGGTACAACGTTTTATTCTCTAATGTTTTTAACGGTTTTTCTTTGTATATTTTAAAATCATTGATTCTGAATTCGAATTTTAAATCAAAATTTAGTCATAGCAACAACAATTTGCGATTCGATAAGACCGATAACCTTTTAATTTGTAACCGATAGCAGTTTTTGTCATATACAATGCAAAGAAACGTTTTGGAATTGAAACATAACTTTTGCGAATACCGGAACACGACTAATTTGAAATGGTACGAATTTACTTAAACGTAAATTGCAAAATAAAAAAACTTAGTGCACCAATTCTTTTGCTATTTATGTTTCAATGTTCAAAAAAAAAAAAAAAAAACTAAAGCATATAAAATATATTTTAAAGCAAACTTTCAGTTTAATTCGGTTTACAAATTTTATATCAAATTAGTAAAATAAATTTAAAACCACAAATGACAATGAATATTTATTGTGCGGTTTAAAAACAATTTATTAAATTAAATAATCGAATGTAGAATTAAATATTCAAAAAGTCTCCGAAACGAACGGTTTCATACATGAATAAAACTTTATAAAATTTAAGATAAAAATGTTTAAGATAAACTTGATATGCTTATATGCTTGTCTTGTTTAAAATATGAGAATTGAGTTGTACAGTAAATAAACTCAACAAAGATATTTTGAGCGTTAAAACAAAATCAAACAAAGTATGAAACTTTTTAATCACATAAAAAAGCAAACAAAATCCATATGGAATACAACAATATCAAATGCTGCTAAAGCAATAAACCTTTTTTATTTATGTTTATGTTTTTTTTTTTGTAGAAAAAAATAAAAAATACGAAAATAAAAATGGCTGGGTAATTTGATATCGAATTTGCTTTTGTAAAAGATAGTTTTAATTCACAAAAAAACCAAGGGAACATGTGAAAGCCAATTTGGGAATAGACAAATAGCAAAAGTGATGACAAAAAAATAATCAATATGAATTAAAAATTTCTACAAATTACGTTCACATTTTATTGGAATGCTGCAGAGTTAAAAATAATTTTAACACCCTTAAACCTTTTTGCCAGAGTTACTGTTCTAGCCTAGAAAAAAAAAAAACTCTTTTTTTTTTTTTTATGTTTTTATCTTTTTGATGGAAACCAACCGTTTAATACTTAATAACACTTAAATACATTTGTTCATTTATAATTATAGGCCGAAATTGTATTGCAGCAATTAAAATCAGTAAATATGCAATTAAATTAATGATTTTTATTTGTTTTTATAGTTTTCATCGATACAATACTTTCTTAAATTTGAATACATTTTAGTATCAAACAAAAACTGAAGATATACAAACGCGTTTTTTTTAAAAGTAAAATGACGATTTTTTTAAAGTTTTTCTTTGTTTCAACTATTTTTTCAATTGCATTTGGCATTTTAACATTCACCAATCTAGAATGCAATGCAATTGATAAAGATTTCATAAAATATGAATATTGTAATATAAAAGCAATTAATCGAAATCTCAAGTATTTGTCTATTAAAGCAATTATGCTGCAGCTTCCAATTAATAATGTTACGGTATGAATATGATTTTAATCATTTAAATATTTGTTTTTTTTTTTTTTTTTTTTGGTGGAACCAAAACTTTAGTGGCTTTGTATATTTGTACTCTTATTTTAGTTCACATTTGCAATTTCGAAGCGTGCAAATGGCTGGAAACCATTTCTCTACAATTATACAGTCGATGGTTGTTTGTTTATGAAGAATAAGAGTCGTTATCCAGTATTGAAATTTTTGTACAGTCTGTTCGAAAAATATTCAAACATGAACCACACGTGACCTTACAATGTAAGTTTTAAAAATTTCTTTAAAAAAAAAAAAATTAATACTGAAAATTTTAGCATGATCTCATTGTGACGAACTTAACAACAACATTTGTGAAGAATGCTCTAACAAACTTATTACCATTTCCTGAGGGCGAATATCGTTTACAGCAGTTATGGAGCTGTTATGGTAGACTACGCACAGAGATACTTGCTTATGTAAGACTTACATAATGAAAAGCTAGAAATCTATAAGCTGCATATATATTTAGATTTTCACACCTGATACTAGGTTTTACTTTATTTAAATAAAATTTGGTACTTTTAGTTGGAAGCAAGAAGATTTTTTTTTATTGATAGAAATAGAAAATATTTAGCGTTTATTTTTATTGTAATTTTATCATTGTAAAGTTTTCAGAAAATAAATCCCTGCTTCTGTTTTCGTTATTCCATAAAGAAAATCCATAAAAACTGAGAAAAAGTATCTTATAGATACACACAGTAGCTATATTGAATTGAAATTTTTATACAATATGAATACGAAAAGTTTTGCTTTTTACATAAAATGAAAAGTTTTAGATAACTTTTATGAATGAAAGTATTTTGCCGATAAATTATTTATGCGATTTTATTTTAACAGAATATATGAAAAAGGTTCAAGGAAAAATCATACAATTTGCGTAAAAATATATAAAAAAAAAATAAAAATAAATAAAAGAGTTTAAGCAGAATTTTGCCACAATATATATACGGAAACTGAAATACTTTTGTGTAAAATGTAAAATGCAATTTGCTATAAAATAAAATTACACTTAAGTAAACTGTTTAAATGTTTATTATAGTTTCCGGGCATAAAAATGATAGAAATAACTTTAAATTAAAGTTTATAACATTTTATGATGATGAAATATTCTTTGATGATGAACTACTTACATTAACAGCAGAGAGCAAAAAAATACCATTTTGTAATATAAAATAAATTGCTACTTTGGCTGAGTATCAATTAAAGCAAACAATTTTATTTAATAGTTAAAACAAAAAAAAACAGTTTTATTAAAAAAAAAATTAAATCATTTAACAAAGTAAAAAACCAAATATTAAATAGAATAGAAAAACGCATGAACGAACCAACTAAATGAACTTCAGTTTTTGGTTAGCACTTAAATTCTAGTTAATGTAGCATGATAAGCTAAAATATGTCATTGTATGTGTAGCCACAGTCACACACACACACACACACAACACACAACTAAAAACGAGCTGTCATAAATAAAAGTGCACACACACATCCGGCTCACAGCTGCTGTCAGCTAGCAACAAGCTAAATGAATGCCATTTACAATGTATCTCGGATTGTGTTCGTACAATTTGACTAGAAAGCCTAATGAAGAAAAATAGTTGTGGGCATATATATGTATAAAATATAGATGAACAATAGCAAACAGCAGCATACTAAATGTGTGGCTAGATAAAGTAGCTACATATAGAAACATAGGTACAGGAATATTAAGTAATAAAAGCCACATGCAAGCATGTTCAAATCTATGTTTAATTGCATTTAGAATGTATCTTTTAGCATATTTCTACTTTGAATTATGTTCAACTGCCACAAGTACATTATTGAACAATGAGTTAAGTGTGTTATTAAACAAATTAATGCACAATTAAATATTATCAATGTGCTTTTAATGATCTTATCTTAACCATATAAATCAAAAAAAGTGTTTAATTATAGAAATTATAATTTTTATTGTATATTTTTAGTTTTTCTGTATTTTTAGAACATTTGGAAACTAAATTTGACAAAAATAGAAAATATTAACTTATGACATACGTGTCGTATGCGTAACAATAAATTAAAATAGCTTGGGTTATTCTTAGTTAATATTAGGGATTAGCTGATTATACATGGGTGTTTTTGATAGCTGTAATTTTTTTTCGAAATAGAAAACAAATTATAGAATATTTATTTATAAAAACTATTTTTTTGTCATAAAAATCTATTTAAACTTGGCAAAGAATTGCTGTTGTAATCAGAGAACAACAATGAAAATTAAAATAAAAAATCAGTTTGCATTTCAGTGCCAAAAAAAAAAAAATTATGGTAAGTCACAAAATATTTAAAAACAAGGAAAAAATTAGCTTCGGTAGGACCGAAGCCCAAATACCCGCCACACGAAACGTGGAATACTTTATATATGTATGATCATCAGCGGCTTAGATAGTATATCGTGAAGGGGATGGGTAGTGGTCGATTATGAGATACAACCTAGCCTTACGTTTCATATAAGAAGCAAGTGTATCAAATTTTAACCTTTGAATACAGATTACATTATTTTTTCGATAAAAATCTAAAAATGCGAGGTGAGTTTGTATGTGGACTATATGTTATAGTGAACCGATCCGTACCATATCGATAGGGTTTACATTGGATAGCATTTCAAGTGGTTCCACTTAATCTGAACTGAATACACAATAATAAACAATAGCTATTTTCATACAAAAAACTGATAAATCGGCGCTATATTTGTGTAGGGGCTATACCTAAAAGTGGGCGTGGCATATTTTAAATATTAATTTACTGCTCATGCTGCATATAATATATTTTTCAAAACAACAACAATTTGCGTTTTTGGTCAGACCGATAACGATATGTGTTTCTCTTAAATGAAATACAAAGAAACGATTTGAGAATGAAACATAATTTTTGCGTTTCGCCAAATTAAGCGTTTATGGGTGCATTTACAATTTTAGGGATCGTTTTATGCTTAGTAAATATTAAAGTGTTGCTTTTAAAAAAAAGTCTAAAAGTCTAACAAGCAACCAAAACTTTTCTTCCGTCTAGCAACAAGCGTAAAGAGTAGTATCAATTCTGAATTAAATTAAATTTAAGCTGCCTGCGACAAAATTGTATGCCTTCAGTCCAGTTCATCTAACATATCTGTCGGGCTAACTGCCAACATAAATATATAAATACAGTCAGTCTGACAGTCTGAGTTGAATTGTTATTTTATTCTTTTGGCGACACGCACATCATATACCATACACTATGCGCAAAAGGTCAAAAGTTCAAATAGAAAGCCAGCCTGTAAGTTCAAAGCGTTTTTTTTTGTGTTGATAAGGGTAATCCTTTGTGCGGTATTGTACGTCAGTTATTTAAAGGATTTGTCCAAAAACTTCTTGAGTTACATTTTTTTATGTTAATGCTTTGAAATTTTGAGCAGCTAAATATTTTATATACCTACATATTTTATTTTTTTTTTTATGAACTGAATAGTATTTGATTTTATTTAGTAAATAAAAAAAAAGAATATTTTATATATTTTAATACCTTTTTTGTCAGTTAAAAGGTTTTATATGGCATTACAATGAAATGTCAAAGCCGTTAACTTAGATTTAGTTATTTGGCTGTGCTTTACTGGAAATTTATGTTTTATGTTTTTCAAAAAAAAAAAAAAAAAGAAGAAAAGCGTATAAACATGAGTTCTGCTTAAAAAGTATCTAAACATTGCGTTTCACATAAAAGCTTTTTCGTTTTTTAAACGTTTCGTTGATTTATTTAATGTTTTAGCACATAAATACTTTTATTTGTCACATGAAAACTTAATTTCTTTTATGTTTAGCCTTTTTTTTTTTGCTTTCTTTTTTGATACTTACCTTGTACCCTACATTAAGTGCATAAGTTATATTAACTTTAATGCATTTTCAAATGCAGCTTTGAAATACTTGATATACCACACAACAAGCTTAGATCCAGGTCCCCCTATAATTCTAAGTACATATTTTATTTTTTACACGACCAGACCTACGACCTCTATTATAAGATTTACGAGTTATATTAATTTTCGTTTTTTTTTTTTTTTTTGTCGCACATTGTTATTCGTGCTCCGGTAATCGCAAAAGTAATGTTTCATTTCCAATACGTTTCTGCACATGACAAAAACTGTTATCGGTAACAAATTAAAAGTTATCGGTCTAATCATATCGCGTTATTGTGGCTTTGACTAAATTTTCTACTCTTTAATGATATGAATGGAAAATATTGATTTAAAATTCGAATTCAGAAACAATGATATTAAAAAGTACTAAGATAAACTCACAGAATATAATTAAAATGTTTTTAAAAATCGACTGAAGCGAATTCATGTTGTATTTAAAAGTCTTTTCGATTTTACCGAATCGAATTCTGTCGATTTGAAAAGTGATTGCCGTAAAATTGGCGATTTGAAAAGTAAATCACATAATTTGTATTTTGTTAACATGGAACAATTAGATCAAATTTTCATGTTTCCTTATACCACCCATCCTAATACATATATACAAAGTAAAGCCATTTTCGTCTGTCCGTTTCTATTTATATTCGCTCAGTTTTAAAGATATCAAACTAAGATTGGAAACTTAAGCTTTTCTTAACTTTTAGTTTGCAGTTTATATGAAATTTTAGTAATTTTTATTTGAAAAAAAAAAAAAAATATATTTTTATGTCATTTGAACTTTGGTTCTATACAAAATAAAGTTTTTTTTATTTTTTTTTATAATTATTTATTTATTTTTTTATAAATGCACACATGAGCTTTGTCACATTTGATTTGTTTGTTTTGTGTTTTGTATGTTTTTTTGTTTTTGTATTTTATTATACCGCTGTGTGCTGCACATATTCTAAGGTTAAGCCCAGTTGATGTGCCTAATCCCGTGTAGAGAGTGTCAGTAACAAATAAAAAAAAAAATAAAATAAAATAAAATATTTTATATGTTTACTTCTGAAAGCAGTTTTTTTTTTTTTTTTTTTTGGTTTTGTACTTTTAGTTTGGACACCATTTTTTTTGTTTTTCTGTGGCATATGTGCAGCTGTCACTTTCACATTTCACTGTTTCCGTTGTGTCGTTTTTTCCTTCGCTTCGTTTGATACGTTTGACACACAAACTAAGGCATAACCCTTGGGGTGCAATTATCATTATACTGCTACATACTGCTTGTCAGCAGTTACGAGTATACAATTGCAATAGTTCCGGAAATAGCAGACACCTTGGATTTAATCAAGCGGAAATGTAGTAAATTGACAAACCAGAAGTCCGCACAGATAAGTAGATAAACTGAAAAATAAAAAAGATAATATTTTTGCATACTTTGGCCTATATTAATGATTGGGCCAAATGAGTGAGTGAGTGAGTGAGTGAGTGAGTGAATGTTGTATGATGTTTTCTATGTGGTTTACATATGCTTCTGGTGTCAATTTACGCAAAAGTTTCATGTACAATATTATTATTGTTGCAAAGTGTTCACTGCTGCTGCTGTGTATGTGTGTGTGTGTGGGAAAGTTTCATTTATAGAACACTATGTGTCACAGATTAATGATACTCTGTGCTGTGTATCAGTTTACAGCACTCAGGAGGCAATGCATTAAGTTTGTCCCTGAAAGCTTTTATCAGTATTGCTGCTGCTGCTCACTGCTGCTGCTGCTGCTTGTGCATGGCCCCAATACAATCGTTTAATGTGGTTCAAATACAAGTATCTATATGCATTTTTTATATATTTTTTAAAGTATACCACATATATTTTATTTAAATACACTAAAAATGTATATAAAAAATATATTTGATATAAAGTTCACTCATATTCTCATACGAGTTACTATTATTTAAGACGATACATATGTGATATGTTTTATATGCACCCTCAAACATTTTACATAAGGGTTCACTATTTCAAGGACATATGTAGATTTTTTGTGTAGCGTGTCTTTGGTTTACTTTTCACGCTGTTTGCTTATTGAAAGAATAATGCAAAAATATTAGCAGCGACACGCGTGCATGCAAACCCCAAACAAACAAGCCACGTATCAGTTCAATCAGTGCCAAACACTCAAACAGTCAAACACACACAACACACACACACTCATAAAAATCTAGAAATTATTTGGCATTCGCCCAAAAGTATGCAACCGCAAGTAATATCCTTGAATGCATAAAATATAAAAGATATACTTAAATAAATATTTTAAATTATATAAAAGCGCATAAATTATAAAAATAAAATTGCAAATTAATGTTTAGTTTAATACAAATGTAAAATTATAGCAAATTAAAAACATTTTAACGTATTTATTTAGTTTTAAAGCGTGTGAAATAATAATTTAAAAGTTTTGATCTAAACACAAAATTTACAAAAAGTTATTTTGGTGAAACTTTTCGCCTTCTTCTTCTTCTATACTTTTTATGTCTTTTAACCAAATTTTCGCTGATTACTCAAGCTCTCCTGCTGCTGCTGCTGTTGCTGCTTCTGTCATGTTATGTGCTGTCCTGTTGTGAAATTTGTTATGCTGCGCAATTTAAGTTGTAGGAAAACTTTGGCTTTGCATGGAAAAGAGCATAAAGAAAAAGTGTGCTAAACTTTAAATTAAAGTGCAATGTTCGCAAAACAAAAAAGTTTAGCATGCTTGGACTTTTGTATTTAAAAATCTTTTAATATAAAATTGCTATACTTCTTTGCACGTCTGCCACTTCGAGTTTCTATGTCCGTCTGTCTGCATAAAAATTCAACTAAAAGCAATGTTCCCGTAATCGTAAAAAAATCTTGCGAGTTAGCGTTTTAGTGAATTCATACGATTTAAAATCATTCGTGCTCAGCAATTGCAAAAGTTATATATCATTTCCAAGCCCGAGTGGTGAGCGGGCGGTCAAGAATACTACCACAGCTCCTCGAGGTGAGGTTGGTCGGTGGATGGTTTCCAACGATGTAAAACAAAAAATAACCCGTGAGTCACAGTAAACCAAATGCAATGATGGTTAGTCTAAACAGAAGTATTCCAGTTGGCATACATAGAGGTGTAAATCTACCCGCGGCGGGGGCCAAAAAACATGACGATCCCCCAAAAACGATATAAGGATCACGATATATAGATGTGCATCTGGAACGTCCGTACCCTCAACAGGGATGGTGCAATATAAGAACTCATTACCACTCTCGACAACTTCAGAGCAGACATTACTGTTATCCACAAGAGGACTGGTCACGGTTGCATAAACTTAGCAACCTGTGACATTTACTACAGTGGCCATGAGAGGCAACACATATTTTTACGTTTACGATTACGAGAACATGGCTGTCATATTAAAATTTATTTAAAAACTTTTTTTGTGTGCATCTCAGTTGTAATGCATTCGAAACTCATTAAACGTTTTTATAATGTGCATGTCCGTCTGTCTGCGTGCAGCTACAAGTGTTTCATTACGTCAGGATTGGGCTACTATACCAAATAGTCTTCTTGTAAACTCAACTCACGCATTAAAGAAGACGTCATAGACCCCATTAAGTATGTGCTTGATAAGACAAGTCGATCTAGCCATGTCCTATATTCTGTCAGTTTTAAAACAAAATTTTATTATATTTTTTTTTTTTTTTTTTTGGTTTTTATAATTTTTATGCCATATTGTATGTTATTATTTCTACATAATTAAATGTTATATAAATAAATATATAAAACTCTTTCCGCTATCTTAGCTACTTTTTTGTTTACGTTGTCACATTCAGTGAACTCGTTAAAAAGACATTTATTATGTATTCATGTATTTGGCATGGCAGCTACTTATTATAATATTTTCAGTTACAGTTTTGAATCATTTTTTTAAATTTAGAAAGTCAACTCGAATTGCTACGTTTTTTGTTTTTTTTCTTTGCAAATATTTGTAAATATTCCTTTTGGCATTAGATTTTTTCGTTTGCATTTATTGTCATTTATCAATTTAACAAACAATGACAACAGCAATAACAATCTTATTCAAAAGCGTGACAAATTACATCAAAATCTAATAAAAACTCAATTTCGTTAAAGTGTGCTAAATATGGCAGGGAGTACGTAGAGTGTGTATCTGAATTTTGTAACATGTCTTATTATGAGAAAGAAAATTTGAAGCTGCTTCTCCTTTTAAGCTGCTTTTCCTTTGCGGTGTCATTTACAGGAAGTGCCGACATTTGTAGCGGAAGTGCTTATCTTCCCTTTTTTTTTAACAGAACACAGCGAAATGTTGTTCTTGTTTCACTTTTTGTTTGTGTTTTTTATATAAGCCATTTGTTTATTTGAGTGTGTTTTTTTTTGGCAGGTGTTAAGCCTGTTTGGTTAAGATTTGTTTTTGTTCGTAAATGTTTTAAGAGATAAAAAAGAGGTTTTAGCTTTAAATAAAATAAATTAAAGTGTTTTTTTTTTTTTTAGAAAATTGCTATCTTAATTTAATAGAATAACATTTCTTTCAGATACATGCTTTTATTATACAATTCATTCGCAGATAGCATTGCGCATTCTTTGTAGTAATTAATCATCATCATCATCATCATCATTATTCGCATCATGACATTTGCACAATCCGTAGCGTTGAAATATATGTTATTGTTGGCTTTTATTAGATATTATTGAGGTTAATGAAGTGTTTTTCATGCAACAATTTATTTTATTCACTTAAGTCTCAAGTGAAGCGTTTGACATTTCGTGCTGTAAACGAATCAATTGAGTAATAATAATATTTTGTTTTATTTTGAAATAGTGTAATTTTATGCAAGATTGATAAAAAAAATATGAAATAGGAAAAAATTACTTAACGCTTCAGTAGAATCGAGTCTAAAATACTTGTCATATGAAACTAGAGCGCATAGATAATATTTTGCGAAGGTTGCGGAGTGGTTTCAGTAGTCAGATAAAATTTAAACTTAGACACTAAACAAATTTTATAAGACAATATAAAACCATTTTTCTCACATGAAAAGTAATCAATGCCGATAAAAGCTTAATCTCCAAATTTCAGCGCAATATCTTTAAAAATTAGCCTTCTAATCGCTCTTCAATAAACGGAAACAGACAGTGAGACGGACAGACATGCCAATGATTCATGTATATATAGTTTTTAGGGTCTACGATATCTCCTTAAATACCCACTCTTTAATACCCAGTTTTTGTAAAACTTGGAGCCACGCTTTCCGAATATTGTGTCAAAGGATCATATTCTTCCCTATTCTAGCATCATGTGTACCGAATTTATTGTTAATTTATTATTAATTTCTCAAGTTCAAGCATTTTAAATAATACTCTGAATTTATGATCGATTCTATGGAGGCCACGCCAACCGCCCATTTTTCTAAGACGACATACATCCCGTTATCAGTTGAGCAGTTTTGGAGTCTATTGTGCCTTATAGGAGCACAGATTTCTGCACCAATCTTCCTGAAATTTTCACAGAGTGTAACTTGGACCTGGGAAGGAAAATTAGCGTATATTTTTCTTACCACACCCTCCCATTCGCCCAATTTTCTACCTCAAATGTAGTAAATGTGAAAGAGGTTTAAAGTTTTGTGAGTTTTTGGAATATTGAACATGAGACCCAGTGGGAACCCGAAATAATTTTCGTTTTTTTTTTTTAAATTATTTTTATTTTTTGAAAATTTGTTTGGAATAAGTAGACCTGAAGACTTGAGACTGAGCACATTTAAAGGATAATTACATTTTTTTTTGTATTCAAGGGTTTTTAGAAATTAAACTTGGGGACAGTAGGGGAACCCAAATTAGATTTTTTAACTAGTTTGTTTTATTGAACATTTATTTTGAGACGAGATTTTGGGAAAATATTGTTCTGGGGTCTAATGGAGCCTTGATTCTGGAGAAGCCATATCTTCGTAATGGGTAGATCTAGAGACTAGAGAGTAAATGCTTTTAAAAGATTGCTAAGCAATATATTTGACCATGACCTACAAATATGGTCATATATATTTATAGCCTAGAACTTTGCAATAATTAATTTCTAATCATAATATATTTATTTTTCTAAATATAAAAAAGAAACCTTTTAATTGTATTTCAAAATGAGAGGGGCTAGCGAAGCACACTGGGTTCAGCTGGTAAACTAGCTTAACTGTTTAGTGAAGAATATTAATTCGTTTTTTCAGGTTCTTATTTAATAAACTTTGCAAAACTGTTAAACCGGAACGTTCTTGTCTATAGTTTCACATAGACTAATTAAATGTACTCAACTGCAGCTGATCAATTGCACTCATACTCAATGAGATGTCAAAAATTTATCTAAGAGCAAAAAGTCTTTTTCTTTTCATGAGAAGCAGAAAATATAGCAGAGATGTCAATTAAAATTACTTACGACTTAAAAATTTTTTATTAAATGAAAAATGCATGAGCAAAAAATTTGTTTGCCGCAGTTTGGCGTTGCTAAGCGTTGAGTGTGGTTGACTTTGGCAATGAGTAAACTTTGAAAAAAGTTTTTCGGTTTTATCTATTTAAATGCAGTTTGAGATATTTTTTTATTTTATTTAATTTTTTACTTAGTATTTTCTTTTAAAAGTTTAATGCAAAACCAAAAATAAAACCAAATGAAATCAAAGAAAATCAAAATGTGTAAATACAAAAAAGTGTTTAAAACTAAAATAACTCAAAATCAAATGTTTTAAAAAATTAATTATCAAAAAAAAAAAAAAAAAATGTAAGCAATATAAAGTGCCAAAAGTAATTTAAACAAAAAAAAAAAAAAAACATATATAAAATTCGGTTTCTAATTTAATTTAAATTAATTTACATGCATTGTCAATTCTCTAAAATTGTCGTCGAGTTACAAATTTTGTGTTTATTGAAATGACACACAATTTTCAAGTAAGCTACACAGCACTTGGCATGTCCGACGATAATCAAACGAACAACAGCTATTCGATGCCTTCAGTGGCATCGTCAAGCCGTGCTGCACGTAATGTTATCTTCAATGAAGAACTCAATGACTCTTCAGCTTATCCGGCAACACAACAATTACCAGCAGTACGAAGATTTTCGAAATCAATCTTTCAACGACCGCGCTCAATGTCAGTATGGAGCGATATCAGTCGCAGCAGTATGCGTCTGGATGAAAGGTAAGTTTATACATAAGTAACAGATACATATATTGGATAGCTTAGTTGTGTCTTACATACTTCTTTAAGAAATTTGAGTACATCATAACGCTTCAGTGAAGCAGCATTGAATATGCAATGCAAATCAAGTGGAACATTTCATTCTGGGAATTGCCAAAAATCAAGCGTCTTAGCTTTATTTGTTACGAGACATCCCGACCCGAGTATCCCTAACGGAAGTACAATTTTTTATTTGTTTTTACTTTTGTTTTGTTTTGTTTTATTTGCCGCCATGTTTATTTGAACAAAAAATTTGATTGTTTCAATTCACAAGAAATGAAGTTTTTCTGTATAGTTTAAGATGAGTGAAAAAAAAAAAGAAAAAAGACTCACAAACAAACATAATATCATATGTAGTACATTATTTCCGTTGCTGATTGTCTGTTTACTCGTGCAAAAAGTTTCTAAATATTTATATAAAATGTACAATTTCTGCGTATTCAGCAAAAGTAAAACAAAACCTAAAAAACTTATGTATGTATGTGAACGACAAAAGTATAAGCATTAAAGTATATGAACAGTTGAGCAAATTTTATACTGAGCCCAGCTAATAATCACTGGCAAAAAAAAAAAAAAAAGAAAACCAAAAGCACTCTGATAGGCAAGCAAGCGGTGATACCAGATTTTGAGCATCAAAATAAGCTGGATTAACAAAAAAAAAAGGTAGAATAAGCTAAAAATTCTAAAAAATAGGCTTAAAATAAGCTTAAAAAAGCTAAAAATAGGCTAAACATGGAATTTTAAGCATAATGATGGAATTTTGTTATTAAAGTTCGGATATTCGTAAAATTAAAATTATTTAAACATTTCAAAAACAAACTTTATACTCAAAGGGTGTCCCAGAATTAACGCAAGTCCTAGAATTAACGCAAGATTTGCAGTAAAGTGCTGGCAACTCTAAAAAGTAAAATTTTAGGTCAAGTAGAAATCAAGCGTTACACGATAGAACACGATAGAATTTTGTTAGAGTTGCACTTTATTGCAAATCTTTCGTTAATTCTGGGATACTATATATTATTGCGTTTAAAGATTTAACCTTCATTTTATTGTGTAGCTGTGTCTTAACGATATTCATTTTGACTAAACCCTCGTTCAACTGCAGCATTTGATATAGGGAGTGACATTTTTTTTAAAGCAAAAATAAGCTAAATAAAATTTGAAAAAGCTAGATTTTTGGCTATAAGCATTTTAATAAGTTTTCAAACTTTTCCGTTTTAAAATAAGCTAGATCTAGCTTTTAATAAGCTTAAACGGCAAACGGTCAAAGCGAAAGTAAAGGCTCAGTCTCCACATGTTCCATTTATTTCCCTTCAGCCGAAATCGTAATAAAATCTATTGTATCTAAAAATTAAGGCATTAGGAGACGTGATGGACCCTATAAAGTATATATATATTCTTGATCAGCGTTAAAAGAAGAGTCGATCTAGCTATTTATTTATGTCTGTCTGTCCGTCTAAAAGAGTTAAAGCCATCATCTATGAATTGTATGAAATTTACTTTTTATAAATAACTAAGACAATGCGTATGCGTAATTTTTCAGAATGTCATAAAAAAATTAAAAATTAAGCATACGTTATAATTCAGAATAGTTAGTCGTACTAATGAAATGCATAAAAACGTGCTTTCATTTAAAGTGATAATATTATCGTATAACGCATAAATTAACATTTTACTGCAACATTTATGGTTAGCTGCGTTTTGTAGCTTACAGCAACTATTTTCATGCATATTGCGTATACGCAGCGTGTGTCGCAACATTTTGTTATGCGGTAAATTGAATTTGTGCTTAGAGAACCACAAACGTTTGTGCTTAGCTATAATAAAATCAACGCATTATTGCGCGGTTTTTCTTTTTATTGACTTTACAGACTAAACTTTTGTATGCAGAGCTTCACATAATAAGCAATCTGATAAATTTTGCCGCATCACTAGACATAATGGTGCATAATTCAATTTTCCGTTACTGCATTTAAGTTCTTGGATTATTAATATTAAATTTCCAACTTTAAATATTAAAATTATTAAATTTTATCAAGCTTGATCAACAAAACTAATTTGAGAACAAAATGCTAAACCATTTTATGCATATAAAAAAGAAAAATAAAAAATATAAAAAGGTCAAAAGGATTATTATTTACCTGCAATTACGCCAATGAAACGACAGTCACATGCAAGCGGAAGTGCATGCACAGTAAACGGAAGTTGCAAGGTTTGCATCGCGTGCCGTTTTGTTTTAAAACCTAAACTTAAAAATGCAAAAATATAAAGAAAAACATTGATTTTGATTAAAACAAAATTGCAATTAAGTTAAGGAAACAGCTGATAGTGGTCATATTAGTGGAATAACAAATTGCCGTTGACACTTACAATTTTAGTTTCCGTTTAACACTTCCGGTTGGCTGAATTCTTCTTTTGGAACAAACTATTATATTAGACAAAAGCGCAATATGTGAAAGTATTGAATATGTTTTAATTTGTATAAAAATTTTGCAGCAAAATAAATACATATTTGCAACCATGCCAAATTCACATTGCATGTAAAGTTTATGAGCAGAAAAAATAAAGAAAAATGGCTAAATCAAAGTTAACTGAAAATTTCCGTGTAGCCACATTTGGCAAACGTGTCTAACATGCAAGCTTGCGCTACAAGTTGAAAATGAGCAACGTCAATAAAATTTAGCTATGTGCTGCTGTTGCTGCCAATTTGTACTTAATAAAAATTAGTTTGCTTGCTTAAAATGGTCAATAAACGAAAACACAACACACATCATTTCAATTATAGTTTACTATTTTCGTTGGAGCGTTTGTGAATTTGGGAATACATACCTAATTTGTGTTTATTACTCAATTAGTTCAGCGAATATGCATTCCAATTTTTCTGTAGATATTAGCAATTATCGTCATTGAGTAGTTAGTAGCTATACCCATAAATGTCCATTAAATTAACTCTAAACAAAAAGAAAATATATTCTTACAATAAAATAAAAACCATTAAGTTTAAAAAAAAAATACAACTGAAATCGTTTATAATAATAAAAATTTACTATTGAAAACAATTTGTTTTGCTGTAGCACTCCCATAAGCACACATTCAAATGTGTCGAGTGCTACTCAAATACTTAAGCTGTAAAGTGGATGCTTTTTTTGTACGCTACACCGGAAGTGTAAAAGGGTATATTCAGGTTGAAGAAGGCGTGAATGAAATTAAGTATTAAAAGGAGACTCGAAGAATATAAGAAATATATGCAACCGAACTCCCGTAATCATAATCGTACAAATTTGCGTTTTACTTTTTAAATCGCAAAATTTGGTATTCCGGTAAACGCAAATCGTAAAATATTTTCGATTTTAAATCGGCAGAGTTCGAGTCAGTTAAATGAAAAGTAAATGCATAATTTATTTAAATGTCCGTTTCTATGTCCGCTATGGAAGTCGAAACTATCCAACCGATGAGTCATAAAAAGGTTTCATTTGAAAGGCAACAATGAAAATATAATTATGAACCACTTAAACAATGCATTAGACACATTCGTTTCATCCATGATGTCAATTTTCGACTTTTCCTATACAAAGATGTACAAAAATTGTGGTCTTGCTGCAATCAAAAGAAAAATGGTATTTTTTGTGCTTTTTGTATGTTTTTACACTAGACCTAACATATTTTGGGTGCGCTGTAATAGAAAAAAAAAAACAAAAGTATAAAAATACCACCGAAAAGTACGGCACCGGCACATGCCGGGTATCCGAAACATCGTACCAATTTACTAAATCGTTATTCGCAAATTTTTGCAATAATAGTATTTCTAGCTCCAGTTTACGGAATACAAATCAATCTCAAACTTCATTGTAACATAACTCCGGAACTTTACATTTTTTATATAATTTACCTTGGTACAGGATACCTAGTAGTCGAGCATGCTCAACTTACTCCGCTTCATACATAGTTTCTTGCTTACGCTCATTGCTAATCTATTAACTTATATTTATTTATTTTATTTAACTCTTTTCAGGTAAGTAAATGCGAAGTGAAATGTTTTAGCGTTAAGTGAACTTGATTTAAAAATAAAAACAACTATTTAATATTTTATCTATGGTAAGTATGCTATTTATGAAATAAATATAAAACTATTTTAAAAAGTTACTATAAGGATTTATAAAATTTTATTCGTAAAAATATAAAAAAATCTAAACTTAATTAAATCTCTCAGGAAATGAAATATTTTAAAGAGACACATTTCGCTTATTCCTTAATGAATTGCATAAATATTTCTAAGACAATAATAAAATGTTGCATACTTTTATGTGCCAAATTAGGTCGTCGTTGCTGTTTCGCTTAAATAGGCTTTAAATCAAGTCTATTGCCACAGGAAATAAGTTGGTACAAACGAGTAAAGGAAAACGGAAAATGTAGAGCTTCGTGATTAGAGAGAAAAGCGAAGAAGTGATGAAATGAAAAATATTCATACAACTCGAAATGTTTCACGTGTGTAATATTAATAATGACAAAAGTACGTGCATATTTTACACGGCATACTTTCCGGCGCAATGACTACCTTTTTGAGCACACTATAACGGCGCGCTTGTTTATTTTGCTATTTTATGACTTGGCATTATTATTATTATCATCATCATCATCATCATTACTGTTGTTGCTGTTGAGTTGTGTATGTGCTGCTCTGAGCGGCTCTT
The DNA here is from genome assembly GCA_018903435.1 of Leucophenga varia. Taxonomy (NCBI): domain Eukaryota; kingdom Metazoa; phylum Arthropoda; class Insecta; order Diptera; family Drosophilidae; genus Leucophenga; species Leucophenga varia. The sequence continues at coordinate 2,992,347 of JAEIFJ010000935.1, read as the reverse complement.
TCTTTTGCTATTTTCACTTTCTGCTCAAGTGCTACAATATTTTTTTGTTGCAGCGCACCTGTAACATTTTTGTATCTTTGTGGCATACATCATCATAGATGCTGTCAATCTTTAAGGTTTTTATGTATTTCCTCTATGTATATAATATTATATGCACATACATATGTATGTCTTGTTTTTGTAATGAAATCGTCGGCATTTTATTTTCCTGTTTTATGGTTTTCTTTTTCTCTTTACATTGAAAAATAATCGTTATGAGGCATACCTTTAAATATTTGTATCCATATTTTTTTTAATTTATTGTTCAATTTAAATTAACTGTTTTGAAATCGTCTTGCATTTCCCAATTAAAATGTAAAAAAATATTTAAAAGTAATTAAAACGCAAAACTGCTACTAGCTGCGCAACAAGTTTAACGTTGAATTAATTTATTGCTATGTGCTGCAACATTTAAGCCAAGCAAATTAAAAAAAAAAAGAACGTAATGTTCATTACGTCGCTGAATGTGTGCACTGATTGTTAGCTACGCTTACATTTACTCGTCATAAAAATATATTAAAGCGTATGTTTTGTTTTGTCTTGTTTAGTTTAATTTTAAAATACAAATTAATTAGTTACGCAAATTAATTAAATACACTTTTGTGGTTTTAATTAGATTAAATTGTCAATTTACAGCAAACATTTAGAAAATTATGTTGTGTATGCATAGAAATATGAGACAAAACCACGAATACGCCTTATGGCTGGCAAATAAAGGGTATAATAAAATAAAAATGATGAAACTTGTTCAACTACGAGATACCCTACACCTAATCTTTTCCAAAGTGGGATATTTCATTGGAATTTTTTGGGCATACATTGCAGATCCAAAGAAGTATTCAAGCATATACTAAAGATTTTCGGATATGATTGTATGGGATTAATGCTCAAAATTGGACTTGAATCTGAACAGTTCTAATAGACCACCGGAAGGGTTTGAAGAATCTAAGTAGCAAATTCGGTTATTATTCGGTTAAAGTTTCCGAGATAATTTATTTCATACGTCAGACTGCATAAGAACCGGACGAACGAACGAAAAGTCATAGCTAAATCGAATCTCTTTTCAATGTTGATCCATATTTTATACGATAAGTCACACTGAGCTTCAAGCAATCACAGGGTTGATGCAAAAGACGACAAAAATCAAGCTTCGTTTTTGATTCGTATACATTTAAGCTTCCAAAACTGCAAAAATTTTAAATGCTACCTGATGGTTTTCCCGAGATAATGTTAAATTAAATTTTCGGGATCAAATTTAATTTCCAAAAAAAAAAAAAAAAAAAAGAAAATTAAATAGTTGGAAATTTTGAAAGGTTATAGGTCTAGGCGAGTAAAACAGAACTGCATATTTGGGATCTGCGGAACTCTTCCAAAATCTAGATTTATGTTTAAAAAACAATGATTTTCTCCTTTTTCACTTATGTATGGGCAATAACTCGGTTTACTACGAGTCGAAATTATTTTTTAACCTGTTTTGGAAAGATACAATTCAAATCTTTCCAACATTATATATAATATATTAACATTCCAGATCGTAACTGTGTGTTTTTTCAAGGAAAAACATTTTATTAAATTTTTTTTAAATTTTCCTACTTTAGCGATGTGAATAGAGCAACCTCTATTGCGTTATTTATTTTTATTTCCCTTTTAAATTTTAAATTACACACAATAACGTGTAAAAAGTATGTTTAATGGAAAAAATTCGACAATAATTAACAGAATTATTCAACATTATAAAATCATTACGGAAATAAATTCGACGAGATACAAGCTAGTCAATTCCAGCCATTTCTATAGAAATATGAATAAGCCCTACAGTGTTTGATCGGAGATTATTTCACTACTTTGTGAAGCATTGTGAATAAATTGATAAATATTTTTACACATTTGCAGCATTTAAAATTGAGACTATTTTAAAAAGATAGTTGAAATGTTTCGAAGATTTATTTTCTACAATACTATTTTCTGCTTTTATACTTCTTTCTATAAGGAAACTACACAAGACTTTAAAAGAGTCACATAATTTGAAAGACAACATTCGTTTGCATAATACTCCTTTTTTTCTTTGTTTGTTTGTATCTAGTAGCTAAGTAAAATAAAAAATAAAATAAAATTTAAAACGTGCGTGTTTATTTTTCGTTATTTCATGTGACTATATTGCGCATTACACATGCATACATACATAAATATTTATACATGGTATGCTGACAGTTGTCTCAACATGACCTTGCCTATGCGTATTTTGAATGTCTTTAAATTTGCGCTGTAAGCTTAGTAAGTAAGAATATTATTTTTTTTATTTTTTGGCACTGTAAACTGTCGGCAGCTGAAAATTTCCGTGTTGAGTATTGACACACACACACACATTTACATGCTATACATTATGATTCAAGCAAAGCAATTTTGGCAGCTTACACAGTCATCATGAGTTCTTATTAGATGCTGCTGCTGATTGTATTTACGCATAAGTGTGTAAATGTATATGCATGTGTTTGTGTAAAAGGCGAAGAGAGCGCATATAGCGCATTTGTATTGGTACACTTCATTTTATGCTCTTTGAAAGATAATTTTTCTGCAAGCATTTACTTGAGCAGAGCACCACCACGTGTTCACGTTGTTTATGCTTTGCTATTGTTATTCGTATTTTTTTTTGTTTGTTTTTCGTTTGTATGGGTGTGTATGCTGTGCAACATTACACTAGGCGCCTGTAACTATGCAATGGCATTGCCATATACAAAAAAATTCTGTTTGCATGTATTTGCGCAAAGCTTTTGTATGCTCATTTCGCGCTCTTAAAAGTTAAAGCTTTTGCAAAAGTTTATTTTGGAGATTTTTTTCGTACTCGTTGCTGTGCATTTGAAGCAACAGATGGCGCCAAAGTTTCATTCGTAAAAAACGTTTTTTTTGTTTATAAATTATCTTAGCTTTCGTCATTAATAATTTTTTTGCCAATATTTATTATTGTTGACCTTAGCAAGAGCGGGAATTGAGGTTATCAGTTTTACCTTTACATTTGTGTAATTACGTAGTTAATTTGTTATTAGTTTTCTATTATCATTTAAACTCACATTGACATTTACGGCCAATGATATTAAATCATGCGTATCGAGAGTTACTTCAAAGGTTTTGGATTTTGTAATTATAAAAAATTTATAAAATCTATCAGTAGAAAAAAAAGCATAGTTTTTGCTAAGAAAGTAACTTATCTATGCGTATAAAAAAGTTGAAATGTTTCTATGTCCGCTATGAACTTTGAAACTATACAATCGATAAGTGCCAAACCGGTCTCATTTGAAAGGCAACTATGCAAGTTAGATTATAGACCACTAAAACAATGCTTTAGGCACATTTGTTTTATTCATGAAGTTGATTTTATACATTTTTGTATGTTTTTATACTAGCTCCTACATAGTGTGGCCACGCTGCAATCCAAAAAAAAGTATCTTTTAGTGCTATTTGTATGTTTTCATACTAGCCCCAACATATTTTAGATGCGCTACAATAAAAAAAAAGTACAAAAGAGCCAAAAGAGCAGCCAAAACGCCCGTACATCGTAGTAGCACACACCGGGTATTTGCTAGTTAAGTACAAAAAAAAAAAAAAAATTCCAGAAACTTTTAGGTTTAACTGCGTTCTAATTTGTAATCAGTTTACAATCTTTTGTCTTGTTTTCTAAACACTAATAATAATAACGAAAACAACAACAGCAACATTATCATTAAATAATCATCAGCATAATATTCGAGTTAACTGACAATATCAGACTTATCTCCTTTACAATATGTATTGTCAATAACGATTAAGATGCAAAGTGTTTATAATACAAGTTGATGATGACAACTATTCGCACTTGAGCATCTGCTGCTGCTGGTGCTGTTGCTGTTGCTGCAATCTATGTATATTCTGTATTTTAACAAGTTATATCCTTTGCAGGCAGGCAGGCAGGCAGACAGGATATAGTTTGATATTTGTACATACACATATACATAGATGTACTCTGTCACTTAAACGAGCAGTATTGGTTGCGGCTATGCTTATATGGTACATTTTTTGTTGTTGTTGTAGCTTTTAAGTGTCGAGCCCAGTATTGCGTATTGTGCTGTCTTTGGCATTTCTAATGAAATTCAAGAAATTTATACGAGTTATCGTCGTTGTCGTTGTCGTCGTTCAACGCTTTACAAGACATGTGTCGTCATAGTAGTATTTCCTATAATACATACATATCATACTTACTTATGTTGCTTGCTTTTATTATAGTCTCATCCGTTCGTTCAATTGTTCTTCAATAAGCTTGTCTCTTGAAGTGATTTATTGGAATTTTGTAGTTTGAGTTTATTTTGTATCTTGTAAATTGTTGTAACTCAATTGTGTTGTTTGGTTTTATATTTTCTCATTTTATGTAGTTTATCTTTTTGTTTTTATACATAGGAGTAGCTTTGGTTATCAATGCTAAATGTTAGTTCTATAAATAGGAATTATGGGTTTGTGTGTTCTGTAGTAATGATTATTGTTAGCAAATTTGGCAATTGATTTTGATTTTGTTATGAAACAAATGCCTAAGGTGTTTTACATTAACTTATGATAGTTATTTAAGTGATTGCATATAAATGATAAATTAAAATAAATAGTATAAATAAATCATGAATGCAATCTATATATATATAATAGTAAAAATGTTTCTATTTCCGGTAGAGATTTAGAAACCATCAAACCGATGAGTCCCAAACTAGATTAATTTCAAATGCAACAATATAGTCCATTAAATTATCGACATTTCCTATACTAAATTTGTTTTGCTTTTATTTCTAAATTTTTATACTAGCCCAAAAATATTGTAATCTCGCTGCAATCCAAAAAAAAAAAAAAAAATATATATTATCCAGTAAATTATCCAGTTTTATTGCTCCCAAACCAATTATGCATTTGAGTATGTTGAGTAGAGAGTAATGGCCTTCAAGATAAATCAAGTTCACTTTTGGCTGTTACAATTTTATAAAAAAAATTTAGTAATCAGCTTTTCTAAAATTTTTCATCGTAAAACTGAAATTGCATTTATTATTTGTATTCGTTTGTGTTTTCACTTTTATAATCATCTAGTATACACATACAAACAAACTTGCACATCTTGTCAGTTGCATTTAAATAATTGCCATTCTGTTGTCATAAATATTTCACGTGTATGCGATATACATTTTTGTTGTTGTATCTTTTACTTTGCGGTTACTTACTGAACTTTTTTATTTTTTATTAGATTTTTCCGTTTATGAAATTTATTTGAGAATACAATTTTTAACATGTTGTTGTTAGATTTAAATTCGGATGACGTTATACATGAAGACTAAATATAATATTTTTGGCTTAAAACAATATTAGTCATTTAATTTTTTTGAGTACTTGCGCATATATTTTATTTTGAATTAGTGGCTTTGCTATTAAGAAACAGAAGCTACCACATTTAAGTGCTCCTGATTAGGAGTGGTGAAGAGAAGAGTGCAATATTGTTTTTTAGCATAAATAAAAAAAAAAAGAAAATCAATTTAAGTAAACAAAAGATATAAATTTCTTAATTAATTCAAATAAAAAACACTTTATTGTAAATAAGTCTCGTATACACAACGAATGTTAAGTTCAAATTATACTGTTATCGCTGTTACTGTTAGATACCAACGATTATTATTATTAATTTTTTTCCTGTATGTTTTAAGTTTTTAACTTAAGCAAATTGCAAAAATAAATTCAAAAAATTTCGCCACTGCATAAAGTAAAAAAACAGTGTTTACAGTTTCATAGCATTTATTAAAAAAAAAAAAAAAAAAAAAAAGGTTAACCTCAGAAGAGCATTAAACTGTTAAAGTTTCTCTTTATTTTTTCGCAGCTTTCTTTAAGGTTTAACAGTTTTTTTCTTAAAATAAAGCATACGCACTGTTTACCTACAAATTAAAAGCTGCTATGTACATAACAGTGTCTGTACATTTTTGTACCGCTGTTATCGATCGATCGCTGTAAAGCTTTAACAACATTATTTCCGCTGCTAATATTTGCGACTGTTACTGTAAACGACATAACATGCCGAATTGTGTTGAATCAGTTTGTTTTTATACTTTGTACACGAAACATGTCGACACGTCGCGTGAAATACTAAAAAAATAAAAAAATAATAATAACAGAAAACACTCTATACAACAAAGTAAACCGCTGCTGCTGCTGCTGCCGCGCTGTCGTCGCCATTACAAATATTTTCGACCAAATAAAAATGGCATAAAAAGTTGAATACGAATTTAGTAACGGAAAATAATGTGAATTATAAATAATTAAAAAAAAAAATTATAATAATTAAATCTATAATACAGTTATTTTTTAATAAAAAATAAAAATAATATAAAAATATTTTATTAAAAAGAGTTTATAGTGAATTTGTTTAAAATATAACTAAAATGCTCATATATAAATTTATATAATAAAATTATATAAATTCTATCTAGATAAATTTATTAGCATAATTATTTATTAAAACTGTTTGATGCTTGATGTGTGTGTGTGTGACAAAAATCAATGTTGTCTGTGTTCAAGTCAAAATCTGGTGTGAAATAAATTAAAACAATTTAAACTAAAGTTATAAAAATAAATGCTAAAATAATAATAATAATTAAAACAAATTAAATAATTAAAAATATTTTTTTGTATATATTAAAAAAAAATTACCAGATTTTTAGAAATTTTTTGTGGAAAATGAAAAAGTAAAATTAAAAAATATTAAAAAGCCAAACAAATTTTTTTTTATAAAAAAAAAATTTAATAAATATTTTCCTAGCAATAAAAAAAAAAAAAAAAGAAATAAAATAAAATAAAGTGTGTACATATCGAATAAAATTATTTAGTTTAATGGGCCATAAAAAATTATCTTAAATTCCTAAAGCATTTCATACAAAAAAAAAAAAAAAAAATCACATCCGTCGTATTATATATGCCGCTGTGAATGTATCTTAAGCTTACTTAAGCGGCAATTGCTTAAATATTTAATATAGTTAAGCTTGAATGATATAGATGCTAATAAAATTTTGTGTGTAAATGTAAATAAATAAATAAATAAGAAGTATACACACAGGTGGAATTTAGGTAGTTTGTTGCTAGCACAAAATACTAATTTATGAAACGGAATGAAATGTATAACAAGAACAACATAAAAGGTCTTGAGATACTTGCTATTGCTATTGTGTAGCATAGCATTTTTATATTTTATTGGTTTCACATTGAATTAGCTGCGCGCGCGCAAAAAAAAAAACAAACTAAACAAACCAAAGAAAAGAAAAGAATAGAAAGGCAAAAAAAATTAATAATAAATAAATGTAAAAGGAAAACGGGTGCCATTCACTCTATTTGTATATGTGTATTAGTGCTTTAGTACCGGAAAATGTTTTGTATTTAACCAAAAGTTCATCTATATTAAATGCTACACGTCTTTTATGCGAATATGTTAAACGAATTTATTGCCACGTTTTGACTTAACTTAACAAAACAGCTAGCAACAATTTCGGATTGGTATTTGCAACGGTTACGTTATCAACGTTGTTAGTCAACGGATTGTTTCACGGTTTCATTTGTGTCCTTTGGGCATCGTTATTGTAAAGCAAAATGCGTGAAACAAACAATACAAACGAATACATACAAATAAAACACGAAAAAGAAAGTAAGACATAAAAGTAGTATAAAAATAAAATAAAAAAATATATAAAAAATAAAAAAAAAAAGGATAGCAAACCGTTTGGTAAGCTTGCCGCAAATTTACGGCATCATTTTCACTTGTACTAAGTTTTTTTTTTTTTTTTTTTTTATAATATTTTTTTTTTTTTTTTTTTTTTGCAACGACTCTTGTGTGTGTTCGAGTTTTTGGCACTCGAAAATGAATCCGTTATGCTTTGGCAGCCGTGCTACTGTTTCCTTTTTCCGTTTTCTGTTTAAAGGTGCTGTCAGCTCGCTATTAACATTTTGTTTATTTTTTTTTTTTTTTTATACAAAAAAATGTTTGCGTACGTGCCCAGATATTCTATAAATAAAAGATAATTTTCATTTTATTTTGTATTTATTTAGTTTGTTCATCGATACGACGAATATGACAAGGTCTGCTAATTCTTTTAAGTGCTTGAATTGTATTCTGTTGTTTAATACTTAGCATATTAGTTCTTGTTTATAAATGCTTAAGCTGTTTGCGTTATTCAAATTTGAATAGCAGATTTAAGAATTTTTACGTTCAGTTTGAATTTAAGATTATAATATCTTTAAATGTCATCTACATACTTACATAAACATGCAATATAATGACACAAAGTTTGACGTGTTAATATACCTGTATCCGTCAGTTATTTGTTATTCAGTTGTTTTGTAAATTTCTTAATGTCACAGAAATTCGAGAGATTTTTTTGTTCTGAAAAAGTATTTTTTAAAAATAGTCTGCCAAAATGTCTTAAGAAATGAATTTTAAAAAAAAAATAATATAAAAACTTTACAATTTAGAGTTACATTTCAAGCATATTCGAATATACATTTCGAATTTATTTAGTAGAGATTTCATTTAATCGAAATTTAATAAATTAAACCATTCTGATTCTAAATTCATAAGATGCAGTTTCAATAGTAAAAACATTTTTTTATTACGTTATGTCAATTTAGAGCTGTATTAAATCAAATGAGGATTTCAAATCTCTTTCGATGGAAAGAGAATTTCATGACATCACAGAAAATTGTTTTTATTATATATTCGTTACACATAGTGTAAATGGGTACTATCAGTTTGTTGAAAGGATACTACCGTTAGACCACATAAAATATATAACTTCAAGTATGTAACTATCTTTGTTTCTCTAAGACAAAGTATGTACATTTGTATTTATCTGTGTTTCGCTTTGTCCATTTTTTCCTACAATTAAATTAAACAATTACTCATAACAATCTGATTTAAAACATATGCTAAATCATTTTAATCAAATAAATATGTAAATGATTAAATTTATCTATATAAAATCTAGCAAGCATTTGTTTAAATTCATTTCATAACGAATTAGAAACGGAAATACTGTAAACGCAAGCGTTGACATAAAATGCGCATTATGTGCACTTTTAGAAAGTGCAGTAAAGCGTTTACTCGGTTTCAATCCGTCCGATATACTAAATGCAAAATGTCAGCAGCAGGAAGTCGTTTGCCAGTCAAACTACTTAACTGAAAACTGTGGCAGCAAGCGGTTTCTGTATTATGATTTTGAGTGGTTTTATGCAAATTTTGACTGTTAGTGTTTTACTAACAATGACAAACAAGCAAACCTACGTACTACACATATAAGCAAACTATTGTTTAACACACTCACTTACACTATAAACTACATAACAGCAGGCAGCAGTACTCGAACACAAGTATTTGTTATACGATATCAAGTGGTTGTTTGTTTGTTGTATTCTATTATTTATTACACATTTATGTTTGTCTATGGTGTACAATTGTTATGCGTGCAAACGACATTCATTGAAAAATATACTTAAAAATTAATATGTAATTTAAATATGTAAATAGCAAAAAAAAATTATGTATACATAAGTGAGAAACAAGTAAAAGCATTTTTACATGCACACACCTGTGCGTATACTTGGCGTTAGTTTCTCAGCTGTTTATAATTTTTTTTAGGCGTTCGCTACATAATTAGTTGCATACTTTTGGGAGTACTTTTTAACTTTTCTATTCATTTTAGAGTAAAGATAATTTCGGCTTTCTCAAACTTTTTTTGTTGTTATTAAAATAAAGCATAAAGCGTCTTCGTTGTTTAGCGGCATTGCCAGCTGTCGCTATAATTAACTAACACGTGCGCTTGTCGTTGGGAATTCGAGACTTTTTAATTGTTTAAAAATAAATTTATGCATACCAACTGTGTATGTATGTGTATACTCTATCTTTTATATAAGCGCTCGCATTTTAAAATGCTAATTAAGCATTAAATAAAATCTTTTGTATTTTTTTTTTTTTTTTGTATTTTTTTTTTGTATTTTTTTTTTTACATCAACAAACAAACAAACGCGCAGCATATTAATATGTACAACGCTAAGTGAAATTAATATTAATTATTTAAACCATTTGTGCACACATAAGTAAAATTGATTCCCCATGCAATTTGTTATTTTTTTTTTTATATTCCATTGCATGTTTGTGGTTTGTGGCAAAATACAGAAATGCTGTAAATTTTCATAATGCGTCAAGTCGTTGATGCATTAGTGACCAAAATGAATATTGCAATCATGAATTGTGTTGAATGGTATTGAATAGTGTGCTAATGGATTCGTTTTTGTTTATTGAACTTTATAATTTTGTGTCTCTATTGAATTCGTTTGTTTGTTATTTTATTGTAGTTGCTATGATAATAAAACCAAAACCCAAAAAAAAAAAAAAAAAAAAAAATGCAAACCTTTAAACAATTTTGAAAATAAATCAATAATAAATTTTTAATTTCAATTTTACGACTAAAAATGTTTTACAGTGCATTTAAATTCAGTACAAATAATTTACTAAGTACTAATTCTTGGACCATTGACTTTTTAATGTTTTTTTTATATTTTTAATTAAATGTTTTTCTGTCTGCGTTTTAGTCTGTCACGTCAAATGTTTACAATTTTATATGCTGTTATTATTTTACTTTCAATTAATTTCACTTGTATACAAAGTATCTAAAACCTTCTTCAACAAAAATTAGTGTCATATAAGAACAAAAATTAATGACATGGGACAATGATTCACAAATAAATAAAAACAAAAAACAACACTGAAATCGTGTATGCTGGACTCCAAGAAACTCTAAATATCTTTATTTATAAAATAGTAAAAAAATTTTCTATGTCCGCTATGTACGGAAGGACAGACAGGCATACAAATATCTGTAACATTCATTTCACAAATACGGTACAGGATATTAAAAAATGGTGTGAATATAGACAACTATTAGCTGAAGAAGACAATAAAATTTCTATTAAAATAATAACAGCAACAATTATTTCTGAATTCAAAAACGAAACAGACAAAACGGCATGTGTATAAGTATTTCTAACTTTCCCTAAATACCTTGTTTAACTATTCCAAAAACAATTCCTTAAGGCAGACAAAAAAGACCACCAATTAAGCGAACGTTTTGATGAATGTAAAGAACAGACAGACAGACAGACAAAATGTGTTATTTAAATCTGTGATGTCATCTACCACTCTATATACTCGTATCCTAAGCAGAAATTTATATGCCTAAAGTAAAAAAAAAAAACAATAACAAAATTTGAAAGTATGTATGTACTTACTAACAACCTTGACCGTGTTGTATTTTTGATCAGCCTGCCTGCCTGCCAGTTTATATGTTATTTTATTTATATGAATTTTTTTTTATACATATAATTATTTATATTTTGTAGCATGATGCGTACATGTAGTAAACAAAAGAAAGTCCATTGAAAAGTGTTATTGAATAATTAATGCGCGTTTCAATAAATCAAAAAAAAAAAAAAAAAATTAAAAATAACAAGTTAGGCGTTTCGCTGCAGTACAATCGAATATAAATAAAAATTGGTGGGAAAGTTTTTCTATAGAATATAATTCTAAATTTTATTCAATACAGACGCATTAGCTAAACAGTCGACCACGCATACGAAAAACTAAAAACCAAACAAATCAATTGAATGACAGCTGTAATATGAACATTTTTAACATACAATCAAATTATTTTTATACTAAAAATTTTGTTTTTATTTTTTAAATAAATCTTTTATAAAAAATACGTTGTGGTTACGTGGCGTATAAGTAATATATAAAAAAAAAAAGTTAACTGCTGTTTGATTGTGTTGATTTGATTGATAAATTGATGCAGTTTTTATAAACTGTATTCGTAAGGTAAAATGGTATATTAAATTTGTGCAAACTTATGTAATATAACAGGCAAAAAAAGTTAGGTTAGACCCATTATTATACACATGATTCTGATCAACATTAAAATATGAGCTCTAGATATTTCTATCTGAAGACACACTCGTGACTAATAGTCATGATGTCTTGCAAGACATGTTATGCGTGACGTCATGCTAGATATGTCATGCATGAAGTCTTGCAAGATTTGTCATGCAAGACAACTGCGAAATTTGTAAAAATTTCGTCAACGTCTGTAGGGCGTCGTCGGTATGTAATCGAGGAAAGGACTGTCGAGCATACAAGACAGCTGCGTTCTTTCTTGTTTTTTTTTATTTTTGAAGTATTCTGTCCAAATAAATATTTTTTTTTCAAAACTAACAAAGTTATAATAGTCGTATACATATGTAACATAGGTCGTAAATAGCGTATCAAGCAGTGGGTCTAATTCGACTTGAGCGTTGTTTCTAGTTTTAAAAATATATGGAATTTTTTTTTTTTTTTCAATTATGGCTGAATGCGTTGCAAAAATTGGAATAAATACTTTACAAGCATATTGAACTACACGCATTGGAACGAATTCAATGAAATTTATACGCGTTCGTTTAATCAGTAACATAAATGCAAATGTTTGCTTATCAAAAAATATTTTTTTTTTTTCGCTACAAAGCAAATAACGCTATCAATCTTCAATTCAGGAAGGCTTCATCAATTATTCATTATTCTGTATAATTTTGCGAATAAAATTCAAGAAAAATTTTTTTTCAATTTTGAATGCTGGCTTTTGCATATATGAGACATTCTTAGTCAACATTTCCAATTTTAAAATACTATAGATGAGCTCGAATTAAATGTAAAAAATTTGAACTATTTTGTTGGCATTAGAAACATTTTAAAATATTACATTTCAAATAAAAAATATAGCATAAAAGGACTCAGAAGACAGCTTCCATATTTTTCAAAAATGTGATGAGTAGGTACTCCAATATAAAAAAACTGGATGGCCAACTTGAGAAAGAATGCCTTATAAATGTAAATATTTTTTTGTTTTTTTTTTTTTTAACGCAGCATATTGAACAGATTTTTCGGAAATTACTTGTTAGATTTTTGATTAAGCTGCATTGTCGCGCTTTATGACGAATTCGTATTAATTTACAATTACCGGCGACAAAAATTACCTTTTACGGTTTTTATTTTTTTCGTTGAACATACATCAATTATTTTTTTTGAATAAATATCTCTTTGAATACTAAGCTTTAAACAAGCTAAAAATTTATATACAGGAGTGTCACAAAATCTCTTTTGGTTGGATAAAAATCTCTTCAATAAATCAATGAAATAATGAATATAATTCACAATTAGTTCAAACATTATAAAAAATTTATTTTTAAAGATGTAGTTTAAACTAATTGTGTATTATATTCATTGAATTTTAACAGAGATTTGAAACCAATCAAAAAAAAAAAAAATTTATGTGACACCCCCGATAATTTTTTATTTAAATCAATTATATTTTCCAAATCATAAATTACATGCCTCACTTCGTTAGCTTTGGTAAAACTCTATTTAAAATCAGAAAAAAAGAAAAAATTATTCAAAAGATGACTATGTACCGAGAAAAAAAAAATAGAAAAAAAAGTAATGAATAAATAAATATGAGTTCATGACACACAGCGGAGTTCTTCTTGCCAAATGGCACGCAAGAAAAACGCAAAGCATTTAAGAGCAATGTTTTTATTTTTCTTTTTCGAAAATGAAATGTTGCAAAAATAATATTAAGCAAAAAAAAAGAAAAAAATGAAGGAAGAAAATCTTGTGCAACTACAATACATCTAGTTGAGAAAAATTGAGCAGCATGCCACTGTAAACTGGGTCGTTGGTGTATACAGTACAGCAATGGCATTTATCATGCGCCAAGTGTGCAAAACAAAATGGAGTGCTAGTAAAATAAGCATGAAAAAAAAAATGAAAGAAGAAGTAAAAGTCAGCAGGATTTCAAAATGAAAAAGTATTACATGTGCGTATGTTTATATATAGTCGGCTTGCTCTACGGTCAAAAGCTGCAATGCAATCTCATCTTCTGCTTCTTCACAGTTCACAGTCCACATCTTTTGCTGCTGTTGCAGGTCATTTGCAAGCAAACGAGTCACTTGAGCTGTGCTATAAGCTAAAAAAAAAAAAAAATGTGCAAACACAAATCGAGAATGAAATTGTATAGTAACACTTGGAGTTGCAAGGCAATAAAATGCGCTTACATTGCCAGTTAAACTTGGATTGCGAGTATTGAAAAAAAAAAAAAAAAAGCAAAAGAAAATGGCAAGTGTTTAAAAAAAATAATAAATAAAATAAAAAAGAAATCTATGAAAGAGTTTTGGAAAAAAAGAAGAAAAAAACCTATGTCATACTCACATAACGCTTATTTGTTTTAAACATTTTTTCTATAAGAACTGTTGGACTGGCTATGAATTATTACGACGCCATTTTGTTTACAAAACAGCAGTTCATAAAAATATACACAGCTATTTTTGCATGTTGCTATAAATTTAAAAAAAAAATATACATAAAATCTGTCTTTAATTAAAACTTACGCATATACATATACGAGTGATATATTTTCATATATATTGGCTACAAAGTCAACATAATCGGCTTAAATTTTTACATATGACTGTATAAACTATATTAAAAAGGAATTGATTTGGAATTAAAGTTCAACTTTTTCAAAAAAAAAAAAAAAAAAAGCGCTAGGCAGATCTGTGGAATTTTTTTCACGTTGATATAGTCCCGACTGCCGCTCTCTTACCCATTTTGATTCCAAAGGAACAAAAAAATGTATGGGCGTCTCTGCTGCTCCTTCAGCGATACCAAAATAAGTTGAGGCTTATAAAAAACCATACAAAAAAGCACTTGTAAAAAACATTTTTGTATGAGAAAAGTAGAAATCGATTGTATGAACTGACCAAATGTGATTTATGCATTGTTTTAATGGTTATAAATCATACTTGCGCTTTTGCCTTTAAAATGAAACTGGTTTGGAACATTTTGGTTGAACGGTTTCAAAATACAGAGCGGACATAGAAACAATTCCTATATTTTTATTATATCGTTGATCAGCTCGACGAATTAAATCGTCGTAGTCAAGTTCATCTGTCTGTTTGTTTGTTCATCGGACAGTTTTTTCTAGTTTGCCAAACTTTAGACATTTTTTAAAGTCAATATTTATCATTCAAACATTGACATTTGCCTGTATCAATTACCTACGTAAACGAATTCTTGAACTACAAAAATTACTTGAAAAAGGTTTCTATTACAAAGTGTTAAATTTTATGGATATTTTTTTTTTTTCTTATTTATTTTACTTCAATGACCTTTTTATCCAACTGAAAAATGGTGCATTTTTAATGAAAAGTAAAGAAAATCCCTGTGAAAAGTATCAAGAGTGAAATTGTATGTTTTTTTTCTTTTTTTAATGTTTTTATCTACATCGCACTATACTCGTACATTCCATTCTTATAAATGTTTGCAACGTAGAAAAATTTGTCGTAAATATTTTATAACAGAAAGCACTCAAACCCATTTGACTGAATTGGTTTGCAGAATGCTGACATTGTAGTTACAAAGTGCATCAGAATCAGATTCTTTTCAAAGTGTCGACAGTGCAGCAGCAGCGTATTAAAATGTGGCAATAAGAAGAATCAGCAGCAAAAGCAGCAGAAGTAGCTTATAGAAGTGCAAATCAGTTACATTGGATTTCTAAGCTAAAGATACTTGTTTTCAATACTAAGTGCTGAGGTATTTCAAATACGTCAATAGTTATGCAAGTTTTATCTTTTATTTTCTCATTTTTTTTTCTGAATTATGAATTTTGCATGAATAAATTTTTTTTTTTTGTAACAGCGAGAATCCAAAGATAAATACTGCTGACAATAGCTGAAAAAATAGTTGAGTTGAGATATAAAGTATTTTTATTGTCAAAAAAAATCTTAACTTTAAAGAATTGTAGATAGTTTGCAAAAAAAAAAAAAAAAAAAAATTGAGTAGATCTTGCAAAAAATTTAAAAATTTGAGATTTATTATGGAAATTTTTTTTCTTATGGAATATAGTATAGGGAAATTGTATTTAATTGATGACTTTTTAAATAGTTTTTAAAAAGTGCAATGTTATTCTCATCGGTTCCAAATTTAAGCTAAATAACTTTAAATAGAAACTAACTTAATGAAACGTGTTAAAACAGAAAGACATACAAATAAAAAAGAAGTACATAAATATTTAAATAACAATTAAAGGTAGCTCTCAATGAAATTACACGGACAGACGTACATCAGACTTTGTGTTGTTGCAAAAACTAATCTTTTACAATATTATTTTTTTTTTTTGTAATATAGCAATGGAAATTTAGTCATTGTTCTATAGAATATAGAAATATTTTCTATGATTATTTTTTTTTTTTTTTTTTTTTTTATTTCAATCAATTTAAGCTACCAACAAACTTAGTTGTTGTATTGGTTTACGTTGAAAATCGCTCGTTTTGCATTGTACATATAAACGCCAAAAATGAAAAAATGTATATCAAAGTTTTAGTGTTTTAGGTAACTGAACTATGTAATCCAAAAAATACCAAACTAGTTAATAGCAAACTCAGTAAGTTTTTTTTTTTTAAAAAATTATTTAAAACAAGGAAAAACGTTAACTTCGGTGAAAACGAAGCTGAAATACCCGTTACATGGGCGTGGCGTCTTGGTTTTGACCCTGGATGACAAAAGAAATGTTTTTACTCAATTGGGAGCGAGTACACTCATAAATAATTTCTATTTTTAAACAAAAAATCGAATAAAATCGATAAGTTTGTATGGGGGCTATACCTAAAAATGGGCGTGGCACTCTCATTTTCGAAATTAACCTAGTCATTGCCGAGAAAAGCTTAAGTTTAAAATTTCAGTTCAATATCTTTAAAACTAGGCGAATGAATCGCAGACAGACGGACAGACAGACAGACAGACAGACGGACAGGACATACAGACGGACGATACATACAGACGGACGGACATTGGCAACACTATGTGTAACGGGTATAAAAAAATATCATACCTTATTGTATTGGATTTTTATACAAAAACTAAAAAAATAGGGGTATATTTGTATGGGGGCTATATCAAAAATTTTGTTCGTCCCACCCATATGGGGATATTTTATTGGGACTATATCAGGCAAAATTAATACCAAATTTAGAGATCCTAAATTAAGAAACAATGACGTTTTTATGCAAAAACCCAAAATTTTGGGGTAGATTTGTTTGGGGGTACCCCTTAAAATGAAGTTAAAGAAAAACTATTTCTAAGTGTACACTTGATGGCTAAGAGGAGTCTAAGATTCAAATATGAAAGCTCTATCTCTTATAGTCTCCGAGATTAATCGTTTTCTTGCGGCAGACAGCATGACGGACTGACAGACAAGCAGACATAGAGACAGACAGACAGACAGACATAGCTAGTTCTACTCCCCTTTCAATGCTGAACAAGAATATATATACTTTTATAGGGTCTATCTAGCCTCCTTCTGTGTGTTACGTACTTTCGCAAAAACTTAAGATACTAAAAAGGGTACCCTTTGGGTACAGGGTATAAAACTATTTTTTTCGTTTATTCCATATAAGTGGAACCATTGTGAAGTGTTCTCAATTACACACAAACTTTGGTAAAAGTACTTTATTTTGTTGTGGTTTTTGTTGTTCCTTTTTCTTTTTGTTCACAATAATGCATAAATTAGCGTATTTAATTGAATTTTCAATAAAATTGATGCAAAGTTTTTTTATTTTTTTTTTTTTTACTTATTTTTATTTTGTTGTTGATTGACTCTTGAGTCAATTTTCGTTATGCACTTTAATTGAAAATGCAACGAAAATAAAACCACTGCGTATACGTGATATTTTTATTAAATAAAAGATGGCTTGTACACACATTGAGCTGAGAGTGTATACAATTCCGTTTCGTTATATTTCGCACTCGCTCACTACTTACTTCCATCTCTTTCTCCTTTCTTTTTAATTGGATATTGATGAAACTTTATTCTTGAAGTAAACTTTCGAACGGTAAATTCATTTGCTTGTCATGTCAATCAATAAAGTAAACTGCGTGAAATATATTAAACTATGACATGAATTACTCATTACGCATACGCCATGTGGCGCTCTTAATGAGTAAAGTAACAAAAAAAATAATATAAAAAAAAAAAAAAATAAAGTGCTCAAAAAAATTCCAAATTAATGGAATAATGAAGTTGTATGATTATTAAATAACTACTTTCATTTAATATTAATGTTTTACTTATTAAATTGATTAAATTCATAAAAATAAGAAGTTTAGAAAAATGATAAAATAATTGGAGTATTTTAAAAAAATTCCTAAAAAAATGTGTACAGACCACGAAATTGTGTCGGCAAGTGAGATTGAAATATATATATTACTATTTCTGTTCTTTTCGATGTTATCAAATATTCAATCAATAAATTCAACAAAGTCCTGATTGCATAAAGTATCCTCTTGTGAATGCTAACCAAAAAAAAAAATTATTCGTATATTCTAAATAATAGTTATGGTCATAAACCCCCTTATTATTAATTTAAAGGCAGATTTACAAGCTTAATGTAATTACCGCTTAATTAAAGTAATAACAAAATAAAAGTTAAGAAAAAGGTGGTATGTTAAAAAACAAATCAACTTGTTGCATGAGATAAATATTAAATAAAATAAGCCACAGACACGAACCACAAAAAAAAAAAAAAAAAGGAAGACCACAGCAAATATGTTGTTTATAAACGTTTATCCTTTAACATTTCTTTACATATATACCACGTGCTGTGTTTGCGTTTAATTATAATTAATTTTGCCAATTTACGTAAAGCGCCCGTATAATCCAATCAATCTATCTATTCAAAAGCACCATACTTCACGCAAACAAGCGTTTTGTTTTTGTCATTTATTTGTTGTTGTTGTTGTTGTGATTTGTTGATTAAAAGTTTACATAATACACATTTCCGTAAGAATAAAAAAAACAAAAGCATTCTGATCGATGATAAGAATAAACATTTAAACGATATAATGAGTTCTGCGCTATAAACGAGTGCGTCAGTGTGCCTGCATCCTTATTTTATTTGTTTATTTTTTTTTTTTTGTAGACTTTACTTTGCGGTATGCCGCAAGGTTTAGTAAAATCTACATACCTACATATGTATATACCACATAGAAGTATTGGTATTGACTGCCTCCAACTGTGTAAATAAT
Organism: Leucophenga varia; assembly: GCA_018903435.1. Taxonomy (NCBI): domain Eukaryota; kingdom Metazoa; phylum Arthropoda; class Insecta; order Diptera; family Drosophilidae; genus Leucophenga; species Leucophenga varia. The sequence continues at coordinate 2,973,107 of JAEIFJ010000935.1, read as the reverse complement.
AACAACAACAACAACAACGCACCAAACAATGATCCTTTGATAAAAGGGAAATGTAACGCTTGAAGAATTTTTTTTTTTTTTTTTTTTCTAAGCACAAGCTGATTCTGCTATTGTCGCTGTTATTGACAAGCATTCTATTCAAATTACTTGCAGGACGTAATATTTTTTTTTTTTGTTTTTTTTTTTTGTTAGCTTTTATTTTTTTGTTATACACACACGTCCAACGAAAGAGAAGCAGGCATGTTGCATAAAAATTTACATGCTTTACAAGAACCAAAGATTTGTTACTTTTAAAACAGAATTACAAATAGCAATTATTTTTACTATTATCGATTTACGATTTAGTGACTATGTTCGATTTCAAATCACTCGTGCTCCGGCAATTGCAAAAACTGTTATCGATTGTAAATTAAAAAGTTATCGGTCTAATCAATTTGCAAATTTTTGTTGCTTTGACAAAATTTTTTGTTCTATAAATTTAGTCATGAGTAAAACATATTGATCTATATGATATTGTATAAAAAAGTACTAAGATGATATCTATAAATAATTACCTACAGAATAAAATATAAATATTTTTTCATAAACCGACAATAAATTTTTTTTAGATGGGGTGAAAAGTAACCTCCTTGGCCAACAGAAAATATTATGGCGCATTCATATTTCGACAGACATGCCATAAAACAGTGCGATCTTTTTTTGACCGTTGTTGCTGCGGTTTTCCATTAAACATTATTTTTGAGAGGCAAAACGGCAAAGAAAACAAATGAAAAGTTGGATAAATATTATGGGATAAATGCTCCATCAACGTATTGGTTTCGAGAGTCCGCGGTGCTCAACTCCCTACAGTTAAAATTTATTCTGCCGTTGTACGAGAGCATCCACCTTTCGCCCATGGCTGGCTCTCAAAACTCCATTAAACGTTGAAAATTTTTGCATCCCTTCCGTAGAAGATTTGCGGACGGGATCAAGAAGTTAGAAAATCGCTGGAATACGTGTATCGAGCTAAAAGGAAACCACATTAAATAAAAACAATTTTTTTTCCATTCCAAAGTTGGTTACTTTTCACCTCACCTAGTAATGTTATGAACAATCACTTTTCATTACACTGACTCGAACTCTGCCGATTTGAAATCGGAAATATTTTTCGATTTGCAATTGCAGAAACATCAAAAATTTTAAGCTACTCGAATCGTTTCGGCTCGTTCATAGACCGGATAAAAATGTTTCTTATCCGAGTTGAAAAGAGCCAACACAATTCGGTGTACATAGTACTCTGCTATACAAAATATCTATCCATGTGCTTATAGCAACTTTGTACACATAAGGAAAAAAGAAAAACCTAAATGTACACATTTACGTCATTGGTTGCCAAGAGCATTTTTAGCTTTATTTATGTTTTCACACACACCATGCCACCATAAACATTGCCACAGACAATGTATGCTTGACATAGCTAATACTGCTGGCTTGCTAATTAAATAGTAATTTGGTTTTTCAACTTTTTTTTTTTTTTTTGTTTTTGTTTTTGAACCTTGGCCTTTTGTTTGATCTTTGTATTAGATATTATACATGTGGCTGTATATTTTTACCTAAATTTTTCTTACACAAGACTTCCGGAGTCACTGTTGCTGTTTTTCGGCTTAATTATTTCATAAAAACTTTAAATGAATTAAACTTTCATTAAATTTTGTAAAAATTTGTTACTTATTTGCAGTTTTTATGGTTTTCCTTGAACAACTTAAGTTATTCGGTTGAACAAAAAATGAATTTCAGTTCATTCTTGATGTTATATAAAAATATTTAAATAATTTAATAAGAAACAATAAAAAATACTTTCGAATCTTGTACACGCATATTAGTTTCCATTCTCTTGATATTACCCAAACCAATTAACCTATTTTCTAAAGGACAATAATACCACTGGGAATGCAACAAATCAATACAAAAACAAGAAAAAAGTTAACTTCGGTTGGACCGAAGCTTATGTACCTGTTACACATCATTTGACGTTGATAGACCTTCGTGTGCAGCATTTGTATTAAATTTTATTTCAAAATACTAAACAAATTAAATATTTAGGAAATTTAGGAATTCGGACCAATTTTGGACCAATTTTAAACTGAAGATTTGGCTTAATATACGAAGCATTTGTACCATATTTGAAGCCATTTGCTTTATAAATAAATTTTTTTCTTAAAAGAACTTGACAAAATGTTATTCTTTTCTATGGGAGCAACATCTAAAAGTGGGCGTGGCACATTGATTTTAACATAGAAAGTACACAGGACCTAGAAAAGCTTAAGTTTAAAATTTCAGCCCAATATCTTTAAAACTGAGCGAATAAACCGCGCAGCAACACACAGACAGACGGACAGACAGACGGACATGGCTAAATCGATTCGTCTCGTCGAGGTGATCAAGAATATATATACTTTATAGGGTCTACGATGCCTCGTTTAATGCGTTACAAACTTTCCGACAAACTGAATATACCTGTTTACACTAGTGTAACAGGTATAAAAAAAATTCACATTGACAGGTGGCAACATTTAAGTGTACAAATATTCTTTATAAATATCTGTGAACACGTGTCCATTAAATTGGTATTTCTCTTATGTCTATATGTAAAGTGATATGTACTTTTATATTTAGAAAATGATATGTACAATTTTTAAGTAAAGTAAATTTTAGAACATACTATATAACATGGCATCTGCATATGCGTTTCTAATTTCTCTAGACAATTTGCAATTGAAAACTTTTAGTTTGCGCAATACTTAGGCGGAAATGACAAAAAGTAAAGCAACAAAAATTGCGTTGACATTGACAAAATGAACACTGACAGTTGACAGACAAAAAAAAAAAAAAAAAAAAAAACAATAAACAGAATTAAATAGGACAAACGAACGAAAAGTTACTATGTGACGAACTGCATGAATGCCATTTAAAATGTCAAGTCGACATAAACCAAAAGGAAAAAAAAAAAATAATAAATAGAAAATTAAATAAAAAGTTCCAAAATTTATATAATTTTTTTTTTTTATGTTTTAGTTATATTTAGTAAAAATTGTTGTATTAAAAACTGCAAGTAAAATTGCTTGATTGCAATTTTAAGTATTTGCTGTGGTTGCACATGTATACAAAAAAATACAAAAATAGAAACTAAATAACAAACAATGTTAAAAAAAAATTGAACTAAAATAGCAGTTGATTTTTCAAGTGATTGTCATTGTGCAATAAATATGGTGATGCTTCGAGACATAAAGAAAAAATTACTGATGAGTCAAAAATCGCTAAAGTTGATTTTGTCACAGCGAATTTTTAAATCACAGCGAATTAAAAATCACAGCGATTTATAAATCACTGGGAAAGAGATTATAATGATATAAACACACTGACACTTGCTCTGAAATCGTTCAAATCAAATGACTATGGACATAGTAAGCTGCTGAATTTTTATAAAACATTAAAAACTACAAGCAAACTTTATAGTTTAAATACGCAAACATTATTTTGTTGTATCTTTCTCCGATTAAGACTAACATATAAAATTACAATGATTTTGAAATTACACTTACTGTGAGCACTGTTATTAAAAAATCACCAATTGAACAGATAAATTACTTTAAATAACCATTTTAATCTATTATATATATATAAAATAGTAAAAATGTTTCTTTGTCCGCTCTTTACGTTGAAACCGTCCAACCAGTGAGCCCCAAATTGGTTATATTTGAAAGAAAACAATGCAAGTAGAGTTTTAGACCATTAAAAAATGGCATTAGGCACATTCGGTTCATTTAAGAAGTCGATTTTCTAATTTTCCCATACAAAACGTTTTGCTTTTTTAACAGAAACAAAATAAAAAAATAAAAAAGCGATGGCAGCTTCCCATTTAGTATATTTTTAAGTCAGACACAACCCATTTGGTACCGCAAACAAAAAAAAAAAAAAAAAAATGCTATAAAAAAACGAAATGCACAAACACAGCGAGCGAAATGGAAAAAGCTGAAAGTCCAGTCCAGCCAAAACGCCAATACAACGTAATAGCACACGCCGGGTATGCGCTAGTTAACATACAAAAACAAAAAGTTTTAAAAATTGATTACTGTGATTTTGAAAACACACTAACTGTGATTACAGTGATGGGCGTTTTGACTATTAAACTTTTATTAAACAGCGATTCAAATCGTCTTATGAAATCACTGTAATCTTTAATTATACTAACTAATAATTTATTTATTTAACTAAATCAAAACAGCCTTCTGACAGACCTTTATTTGTCCTGATTAAATGTGCGCTACCTATGAATCTACAACAACAATTAATAATTAAAAATATTTGTTTTAGTCATATGCTGAATGCTGTTGCATAAATTGCTTTGAAATAGTTCAAACTTTATTGAATGTTAACGAGTTTAATCCAAGCGATTAAACATTTAACAAAAATTAATGAATGTTTTTTAACTGCAAGTATTATGTGTGCTCAGTTATGTATGAAATTTGAATTTGTGTAATGTGTACGAGTATTTCAGCTTTTATGTGCTTTAATAGATTTGTGCATATTTTATAATGAGTCATGCTCTGACACGTACCTATTCAAAGCATTTCCTTTGCTTCTAATAAGTATTATAGCTAAATAAATATAATTAATCCACTTTGGTATACATCACACCTGAGTTGAGCTGCTTTAGAATGTCAATTAGATACAACAAACAAGAATAAAATAAAAAAAGATACACAGCAACAAAAAAGGAAGCATTTTAAGCTATAAGTTTCGTGTGAAAAATGACAAATTGAATGTTACAACTCATGCATAAATTAAACAAAACTTAAACTGTGCGTAGCACTTGAGCCAACATTGACATGTCGCATTAAATGCGCAATTTGATTCTTGTAAAAAAAAAAAAAAAAAAATGAAAAAGAAAACTTGTCAACAGCAGAAATGTGTTGCTGCTACTTTTGCTATTAAACGATTTGTGCTGTTTGCACTAGAATTGACATAAAACTCTTAATTGCTGACATAAGCTCTCACACCTTCTATCATTCTTATAAGCCAAAGACGCTGTAAGCGTTTATATTAATCAATTAAGTGGCTTATGTATCTTAGTTAAAAACAAACATATGCGTATGTATGTAACTTAAACATTAAATGTATCTGTATCTTTCTTTAGTTATGTATCGCACTTATATAATTCGAAGACGTAGAACGTTCATTTTCTTGTAATTAAAATTGGCTTAATATGAATTTATGCACAAATTTCATTACGTAAAACTGTTAGTTTAGCTTTATTTAAATAACAAACAACTTAAGATTCTAGCAGATGAATTATACACTTGCGTAAGTGTGAAGCTAATATTTTGTATGAAAAGTTGAAAAGATTTGTTGTTTTATTTTTTGTTTTGGTTGATTTAAACATTTACTTTATATTTAGTTTTAGTTCAAAATAGGGCTTATTCCTTGAAAACTTATGTAGCTTTAATATATATGTTGTTCAACAAAAGCAGACAATAAAGCAAACAACTAGTTTTGGCAATAAGAGTGATATTTGAGTTGCATTGAGATTAGCGATTGCGGTTTGAAAATCGCAGTAACTGCAAACAGTGATAAAGTCGCTGTTCACAAAAAACAAACACTGATTACTGAATTGGCTCGATTTTCACGAAGAGTGAAATAAAAAATAAAACACTGCTTTAATTTTAGTGACTGGCAAATGTACCAACGAATTTGTACAGGTTCGGTGTTGAAGCGAATATGAACGATTCGCGTAGTATGAGAAAAGCACCAATCACTGTTCACGAAGAGCGATACGTAAAATCGCCGATAACTGAATATGTTCACTGAAGTACAAGAAAATCGCAAGTTACTGCTTTCAGTCGCAGTGTGATATTTTAATTTTTAAATCACTGTGAAAAAAACGAAAAATGTTTTTGCCAACACTACACACAATGACAAACTGCTGATTTGTGACATTTTAAAAGCTTACAAAGCATTGCGCTGTAATATGTCGCTCAAAATACATTTATTAAATTTTAATTTGAATCTTTTTCACCGAAAACATGGAGGCAGTTAGTTACAAACATGGCGATTTTACAAGATATTTGAAATAGACTAAAGACGAAGATACATGAGGGAAGTGTAGACTTCACAAACAGTACAAATGTCATGATTGTTTAAGTTTATAGCATTCCATAGTTATATCTAAATATATATTTGCTGTCAACTAATAACTAACTTCTTCGCACGTCTATATTGCTTAAATATTTCAAAATTGATTTTTATTATTATTTTTTTTTTTTTTTTTTTTTTTTTTTTTTTGGGGCACATAAAATATTTGCTGTCTAATTTTGACTGACAGCTATTAATTTTATGAAAGCACTAAGAGCAGAAGAAAACCAAAAACTGCCAAAAGCTTTTAACATAATGTGTCGAACACTCGAATGGAGTTTATAATAAACTATTGCAAAAGTGTTTCAAGCAGAATAGATTTATGTGCTGCTTTCGGGCATTTTAACTAAACAAAATTAATATAAATTGAGTTTCACTTTTATTTCAATTAGAGTTGAAATTAAGCATTAAAGGTATTAAAACATACAAACAAATAAAACGACAGATGAACGGACGGACGGACCGACCGACGAACAAACGCATAATTGAAGAGAGACGGCCAAGAGATATAAATAATAAATTCAATTTGTCTACCGCAAACTGCTGTGGCTGACAAGGGAATTGTATTTGATTTCGGTTTCTGATTGAATTAATGCATAAAAATATTAAAAAAAATAAAAAAATAAATAAATAAAAAGGAAACAAAAAAAAACAATTTAGTGAAAAAGAAAAAACGTGTTCAAGCTGCCATACTGGACAACAGTTGCCTGTCTGTCTGCCTGTCCGGCTGTCCTAATGCCTTTCGATAGCTTATTTTTTATTAATAAACTCTTTGAGCATCTTTTTCCATTTTTTTTTTTTTTTTTTTTTGGAAAATATTTTATGCAGATTTTATTTTCTCAACAAACTCTTATAAACATTTTTATGCATTAAAAACAAATTTTAACTGAATAATTCTCTCTCTTTTTTTCACACTTTCTCATACTTTTTTTACCAGCTAAGTCCTTTGGGCACAGCAAATACTTAACGAGTCTTTTTTATGATTTTATTTTTTCTACGGCATAAAATTATTGGCAAAGAGCATATTTTTTTTTTTTTTTTTTTTTTTTTTTTAAATTTATACAAATGCAAAAATATTTAAATATCTAATGAGTATGAGTATGTACTATACAGCACACATATGTTTTGAGTTCGGACTTAAGTAAGTTTTTGAGTTGAGATGAGTATATCAGCCAGTCAGTCAGCCAGTGGCTTACTTGCATGCAAATGTTAGTTTTATGTTAATTTAATGGAATAAACTTATGCATTCATTTGAAAGTGAAGAAATGAATTTGAAAATAGTTGTTGCATTGCTGGCACTGCTTTGTTTTTGAATTTTACTGGCTTACATTGCGTATACGTAATATCTATGCAAATAAATATGCTTCAGGAATTTTGTGTCCTTTAAATTAAAAAAAAAAATAATATCAAATCAGTGCAATTATTTCTATACAAGAATTTGTGCTACTGTGTGCTCTTTCAGCTCTTTTCTGAATCGCATTCGCCTTTTTTGTACAATTGCAGCTCTTTTCGGTGGCATTTTTGTACCTTCTATTTATTGTTTTGATTGCAGCGTTGTATGCGTAATATGTTGTGGCTAGTAAGACAAAATATAAAAAGTACCTAAAAAATACAGGAGTTCATAATATGTTGGAGCTAGTATTAAAACATATAAAGAATTCGAAATTTTTGTAAAAAAAAAGTCAAAAAATCGACATCATGAATAAGCCGAATGTGCCTAAACCATTGATGTAGTGGTCTATATTCTATACTTGCATTGTTGCCTTTCAAATAAAACCGGTTTGGGACTCATAGCTTCAATGGATTCAAAGTTCATAGCGGACATAGTAACATATTTACAATTTTATATATGTATATTTTAAACTAAACAAAAGAATGTTTCGAAACCATTTTGTGCCACTTCAAGTGTCAAGTGAATACGCTAAATTTCAAGAGTAGCACATGCACTTTTGACATTGTTAACTGTGCAACAGCAGACGTGTCCGTTTTCCTTTTTTTTTTTTAAGCAATTTAATCGTAAAAGCCGCAATATAGCTCGGACGCATGGTTGCATTGGTAAACCAAATAACAAAAATAAAAGAAAAATGAAAACAAAACATTTCTACAATTTAGCAAACTGACTAACTGAATTGTAGCTACTTGTTTTACGCAGCTCTTTTCATTTTCGAACAGCGTAACGTGATTCGATTTCGCGTTGTCAGCCAACGCTCTTTCATGCAATTTGTGCAATTTGCTTTAGCTTTGCTCGTAGCACTTTCTATTTTTTTTTTTTTTTTTTTTTTTGGTTTGTGAATAACACTTCATTGTCTCGAATGCTTTTGGTTTTGTTTTTAGCTCCTTACAATACATTTGTGACCTCATTTTGCGCTTGTAGAGCAAGGCAAACATTTGCTCTGGTACGAGATTAGCGTGTGCATAGCTGCTGAAAGCCGAGATTGGCTGGACACTATGGCGTCCTTTAGCATGTTATTCTTGTGGCTTTAGTGATGCTGACGTACATAAGTATTTATGTGTTTTGTATATAGTATATCCGGTTTGAAATGTCAGTAGCGCAAAAAAAAAAAAAAAAAAAAAAAAAAACAGACAGCTATTTAAGTAGCGTATAATTAGTATTTTATCTTTTAGTAAAACTACTTTAATATCTCATTTTAATCGTTCAAAATAAGGTAGAAGCTTTCTTTGATTATGGAAATTTTGAAAATAAATTGAACAGTCTTTTAAAAATAAATAAAATTTGATCGTAATTGAAATAAAAAAAATTAATTTTTAATTATTATTTTTTTGATCAGGATACTAATGGAGGCATTAAACCGAAAAAACCAATATCTTTGGATTGGTTAGACCTACAGACTTGATATTGAACGCATTTGAATTATTTAAGAAGTATTCAAGCGTTTTCCAAAACTTAAACCCAGTGCCCAGTAGGCGAACAAAAATGGATTATTTTTTTTTTTTTTTTTTTTTTTTCTCCTTTTGGGTCGACCGCAGATTCATCTTTAGAATGAATATACAATGTATATTATACAAATATACTTACAAATAGGTGAATATGAAAGTTCGTAAAAGTTCGTTTGGGGTGTTTCGGTGTTTTTCGAAATTTAAACCTTAGACCAATTTGAGGAATCAAAATCAAATGTACAATCTCTTTTAACACTTTTGTTATAACTTGGTAACGGAGAGGACTAGACATTTAATATCAGATGGTATTAAAAGATGGTAAGAAATTTTTTGTGACGAGGTCAAAGGGTTTCTAATTTTGAACTGGGACCCAGCGAGGGGCACAACCGAACCGAAATTTTCATTTTTTTCTGTTTATTCAAAGTACAATATAGGTGGTCACTTAGTTAAGATTTTGAAAAGGGGCTCAATGAGCATCTTTAAACCGAAAAAAAAATATCTTTGTTATGAGAGTACCCAAAAACTTAATATTGCGCACATTTAAAAGATGGTTAAAAAATATGTACGTGTTCGAAAGGCTTTTCGATAATCTAGAGACTTGATATAAGGTTCTTTTAGGTTAAAATGTTAAGTTTGGCGACTATGTTAATTTATTATGCGCTGGGCGGATAGATGCCAGACAAATGACATTCTAAATCAATTTCTTTCGAAGAGCGCTTTAAGAATAACTATTTTTTTCGAGGCTTTATCATTTCCTATGTTTTAAATTTGATTAATCTAACTTTTGCAGTCTTTGGTTTTATATGGCATACAAAACCAGACGGACAAATTGGATGACATTTAACCAGAGTATTTTATGTGAGATTAATTATGGAAAAAAATGCTTACAAAAATCAAATAACTTATAACATCTTAGCAGCTGATTAAATATTCATTTGTATTTATTACACACAATTGATGTTTTGACAGAAGCAAAAAAAAACAAAACTGTTGTCGCTATTCAATCAAAATGATAGTTACTCAAGAAAAATTCGTACGTCAGATGCCACGTGTGTTAAATTTCGATTGATATACCAAAAATAATGCTTATGCATAAACAAACATATACATGAGTATAAAAATATTGTAAGTACTTTATAAGAAATAGCAATTTTGAAGTGACTTCTCATTCTTGTAGTGCATTTTTGAAACAAGATTCAAAACGAGAAACATTATTTTTTTTATTGTGGCTGATGATGCCTTTAGGTACAAATGTAAATAAAAAATAAGCATACATATACGACGAAATTTGTATATTATAAATACAGACATAAAACACACGTATGTGTATGTACGATGTATGTGTAAGCAGAGTAAGTAATATAAAAATATATATATATTATATTTTATTGTATGGACTAAAAGGACACTGTCGAGAGAGTAAAAGCTAAGCTAAGATAAACTTTATGCCGTGTCAGTGCTGGTTTTGTTGAATTGCTTCTGACAAGTATTTACATACATTTTTGAGTGTTTAATTTGTGTAAGTACAAATTTCTTAGGATGCATTCTTATTTTTGGAGGCAAACAAACAAAACACATACAAATTCAAAAACACAGACGCCATAAATAAGTACACATACACACATACACACTTCACACTTGCATAAAAGCGTTGAAGTGCGCTGCTGACACTTGACATCATAAACTGACTGACAGACGGACGGACGGACGAACTGAGTGACTGACAGGCGGTGGTGTTAATTTAAGTTCATATTACAAATTGTTTAGCTTAAACATTGTGTGTGTCGCGTTCTTTCTCTCTCTCTCTCTCTCTCTGTCCCTCGCACGCTCGCTCGCTTCAAGTCTCGCTTTATGTTCTGGTTTCATTTATTTGTTGCATACATCAAGGCGCATGAAAGAAAAACATCTACTTCCTCCAACTAAACTGCACATGTACGCGTTGTAGTTGTAGTGGTGTTGTGTTTTATTTTGTTCTGTTCCATTATTTACTTAATTGCAGCGCGCATTTACACTTTGCATTTGTGCTTTAATTAATCAATTAATTAGCATTTTCTCTCTTTAATTTCATTAAACACATTTTATAATTGTGCTCACTTTTGACCTTTAAATGGAACCTTAATTTAATTTATTTTTACTTGTTTTCCATTTGTAATGCATGGGAAATGCATAAAAGGAATTTGTGCAAATGTATTAATACGTAAATTCAATCAGTGTTAACTATCTGTTTGTTTATTTTAACTAATTTCATTAAACCAGTTTAAGAGATATTGAGCTGCAATTGAAAAAACTATTTAATATGTTCAATTAAATGTGGCACACACAATTTAAGGCATTGCCACATACAAATATGCGTTTCGCTTTTTGAGTTTTTATATGAAAATAAACTTTATGCACCACAATTTTTATTAGGATCGGACGACAAAAATGTTATATAGTTCCCATAATTAATGTATTTTTAGTTCGGTTCCTTCATTAGGTCAATTTTCTAATTTTCCGATACAAAAATGATTTGCTTTTTTATGTTTTTATTATACTAAGGACATATTGTGGTCTCGCTGCAATAAAAAAAAACTGGTATTTTTTAGTGTGTTTTCAGTTCTTACTTAAAGCTTCGTTTCTACAAAAGATAAATTTTTCTACTTTTTCGTGTTCCTTGCTGCATGCTTAAAAAAATAAAAATAAAAAAAAATTGATCGCATTTAACTCAACACGTTCACACCTTTAAATTGTGACGTCACAATTTTCGCATCGAACTTAATATGAAACGTGTTGCAAGGTGTGGCAACATGCATTCACAAAACTTTTTTTTTTTTTTTTTTTACACAAAAGCACTTTTGATATCAGTTTCCAGTTCTACGCTTTTGTCATTTGTATTAGTTTGCTTTATTGTTGGTTATATGTGTGTGTGTGTGTGTGCTGCGCCATAAAAATAAATCATCATATATTGAAAAATGTTCATAACTTTATTACTACAAACTGAAAACCACAGATATATCACAGATATTTTCAATACTAGAAAAACTGTATGCGACATTTGCTGCTTGTGCTGCTACTGCTGCTATTGAGCGCAATGTTCGTATTGAATGTCAACCAGAGCGAAATGACATTAAAGTTTAATAGAGATGAGTGCATGCAAGAAGTAAAAAGGGATCAAATGTACGACAAATATAAATGACAACAGCGTGAGTTGAAAGAAATCGAAGACAGAAATCGCAAAAATCTATTTAATTTTGAATTTGTTCTCTTTTTATGTTCTTCCATCCGTTTTCGATTTTTATGCAACGCTGAATTCTGTATCTTTATTATATATCTACAGTAGAGTTACCTATTCCCAAACATTCATATAGTTTTTCTGTATTCGAAGTAAGTTTAACATTTACACTATTTACATTCGTAACGAGCCGCATATAGCTATTTTTTTTTTTATGCCAGTCACTCAGTAACCATGCTCGCTTCTATGCTTGTAAAATGTTTTTTTTTTTTCGTTTGCTCGTTCGTTAGTTAGTTGTTCTATTAGCTACGTCAGCTTGTTAGTCTGCAGCAGTATGCGGTTTGTTTGTTCTATTTAATATTCAGCTGCAGTTTCAATTTCAAATCGCGCAGAACGTTTAGTATTTGTATGAAAGTGAATGAATGTATTGTTAGATACTCTTTTTCTTAGTGTACTTCTATTCGAAGTGATTTGATTTGTTTGTATTGTTAAAAAATTTACGCTTTTTTAACATAGGTAAATATTGTTACCGATTAATTTACTGTCTGTATCTTATAGAATATCAATATATATCATTTATTTTATTTATAAATGTATCCATATGTGGCTACATGTATCTTTATGTAGCTACATGTATCCTATTTATCTATATGCATCTATATGTATCTTTTAAGTATCTATATGCATCTATATGCATCTATATGTATCTTTAAGTAACTATATGTATCTATATGCATCTATATGTATCTATATGTATCTTTAAGTATCTATATGTATCTATTTGTATCTATAAACATTTATATGCATCTACACATGTATCTGCAAGTAACTGTGTACTTATTAAGTAAAGTATTTGTAATTTGATATTATATTTGCTTTAGTATTTATCTTAGCACTTCAGTTCCGCGAAAAATATATTGCATTTAAAAAGAAAGCAAAGTAATAAGATTTCTTAAGCAATTTAATTTAATTGATACGTGTTGTACAAGGACAGCACGTATGTATCTGATTACATATAAACATACAACTCGATTTTTTTGTAATCAAGTAAGTTGCGTATAATCTTTTAAAATATTTAAAATTGCAATAAGTTTTTATTAAAATTTTTAAATGAAAGCACTTAAGTTCATAAAAAGATATTTATTGTTTATTGGCTATTTTTGCAATTAAAATTTGCCATAATTTGTCGAAAAATTATTTTTTTTTGATTTTTTGGCTTATTAGACATTTTGTCTCTGTATCATTATGCATGTGCGTATACACTGAGCGAAGAAAAAAGTAAAACGTGCGTTTTCAAAATGTAAGAAAAAAACTATTATTCTATGAAACATTTTGCTTTAAGAAACTTAATAAGTGCTTTTTCAAAATCATGAGACATTTAGAAAACAGTCACAGTATATTTCAAAACGTTCGCGTGTTGTTCGTTATGCTTTTGTTTTTGAAAACGCGCATTTTACTTTTTGCATGGAGTAAAACGTTTTTGAAAACATTCGTTCTAACTTTCGTTGTGAAAATGCGCGTTTTTGCATTTTTTTTTTTTCAGTGTACACAATTTCAAACAAACCAACCAAAATTTATCTACTAAAATTTAATTTTATTGACATACTTCATCATTTTCCACATAATGTACTTGTACAAAGCACACATGACTTATTTTCTGCCATTTTAAAGGCTAACATTAGTATTACGTATAAGCAGAATTGTTCAAACAGTTTTTTGTTTTCAACTAAAAATTCAATTTTTGCTAGAAATTATGCTGTCGGTTTCAATCACAATCTATATTGTTCAATTTGAAGTTTTAATTGAAATTTTTAAAACAAAAACACAAACCCTAGCTACGTATAAAAACGTTTCATAAATAGTGTAAAACATTTCAAAGTTTCTCATTTATTGTATAGAATAGATTTAATGGCAGAGCACAAAATGGCTTCAGTTTTATATTATAAATGGCTGAATTTACTGAAGGGACAAGTGAGAAGTTTTTGTGAAAATTGTTAAACAAAGTTAGCAACATTTTACAAACCTTTTTAATAGCATTTTAAAATAGTAAAATAACACAGAAGCGAAACATTAAAAATGGTCAAATTAGCAAACCAATTAGCAAGTAGCGAACTATACTTTATGTAATAGAATTATATTTAAATTGATTTAAAAGCATTTCGTCATATGCACGTGGCAAACATTTTGAATAGTAAATAAAATATATAATAAATTTTAATAACACAAAGGAACACACACACACACACACACTTGAAAACAGCAACTGTTACTCTTGGGTCTTGAATCTCTAGAAATGTTAAACACTTTTTCAATTTATGTGTCCAATTAAGTGTAAAATACACAGAAGCGCACATGAAACTGACTTACAATTGGGCAGGACGCACATTTATGTATTTCAGGACAATGTTACTTTTGTTGCTATTTGGTTACTTTATAGTCTCTTCGATTTATTATACTCTACTAGCAAAACATAAACGTAGTGAATGAGTTGTAGACATAATAAAAATTACACTTTAGATAATCGAATACCTTAGGTATTTCAGACAACATCTTAAACACTATAATGTATAATATATTCACTCTTGATCAGCTAAATTAATCTAGTCATATTCTTCTATCTGTCTGATATATTTTTTTAAAAATGTTTTGATTAATAAAATTTAAATTTAAGCTTTTGTTGGCCCTAATTACTTTGTATGTCAAAACAAGATGACACGCCCACTTTTAGGTATAGCAGCCATACAAACCCAAAGCTTTTTTTTTATTTTTTATATTAAACTAGCGGATACGCAGCGTCTGATACTGCAGCTTATTTCCGTTTCGCATTTGCTAGTTTTTGTCCAATTTTAGTTCTTTTCGCTGGCTTTTTTGTACTTTTTTTCTTCTTTTTCTGGATTGCAGCGAAATCAAATACTAAAAAAACATATTAAAAATATCATTTTCTTATAGCAAAGAGACCACAATATGTTGGGGCTAGTATAAAACACAAAAAAAAAAAAAAACTTTTTTGAATAGGAAAATCAGAAAATTGACTTCAGGAATTAATCGAATGTATTGTTTTAGTGATCTATAATTATATTTGCATTGTTGCCTTTCAAATGAAGCTGGTTTGGGACTCTTCAGTTGGATGGTTTCAAGTTTCATAGCGGACATAGAAACCTATTTACTATTTTAATGTTTATTTTTTGGCCTATGGATTTCCTTTTTATGTTACAAAAAAATTGTATTTCAACACATTTTTTTTTGTTTAGGTTGATTAAGATCGGACCACTATAGCATATATCTTCTGCTAATTTTTAGAATTTTTATATACAAAAAGGTAATATTTTTGAACGTAAACAACATTCCAAATTGAGTAATAAATACTTTTAATGTCAATCCATATATTTAAGCTATTGTCTGACGAGTATTTGAGCTTCGGTTCCAGCAAAGTTAAAGTTTTTCTTTGTATTTTTTCTTCTCACTGCTGCTGCAATGAATAATGCAACAAATAGGGCAAACTTTAATAAATAGAATTCAATAGGGACAATGTATCTTTGTACTCGTTTTTTTTTTTTTTTTTGTTTTTTTTTTTTGCATAATAATTTATTTATTAAATTATAATTTAACATGTTCATGAAGTCTGCAAAATGTTGGGATACAAATATAACAAAGAAATTTTTACTTTACTAGGAAAAATATGAAATACAAATTTCTTTTTCATATTTTTTTTTTTTTTATAACAAAAAATGCCAACTTTATTCAACCAAATACAATAGCTACGAGTATACTTAACGAAAGCGCCTACTTGACAGATTGAGCTACTTCAATGTTGCTGCTTTTAAATGTCAGATGAGTGTTTTTTTTTCTTCAATATTGCTGCATTTTACTTGATGCAAATAAATAAAACGATGCCAACTAAAATAAAATGACTGCGCTCTGTCAAACAATGTTTTGCATTAAAGCATTTGTCCTGCTTACTTTAGGGTCAGTCAGTTAAGTTAGTGCACTACTGCTCGGTCACTCACTGAAGTGGTTTAATTTAAAAAAAAAAAAAAAAACAACAACATTGGCTGTATGTCATGAATCTGCTTATTTCTTAAAATTCTTACACAGTTGCGCTATTTTTAAACATGAACTTTAGTTTCATATTCATCATATTTCGGACTTGATCATTTAGCTGCGAAAGCGCAACTTGCCAGTAATTAATTTAAATGAGAACATTTTTAGTGTTACAACTTCTGTTGTCTACGGTTCTTCTACGGTTCTTTTTCATTATTCATTCATTCATTCTTTTTGTAGGCGTTAGTCCTTATGAATAATGTTGCCTCTGCGCTCTGTGCGCTGTTTTTTTTTTTTTTTGTATTTCACTCTTAAGCAAAGGTCTGCGTTTTATGCTTTTTGTATTATTTTTTATAGTTTTGATTTATACTCGCTTTCTAAAGAAGATACTTCAAAATAATTAAAAATACTTACTCAGTGTCACTTAGTTGGTAATTTTCTTTTTCTTTCTGAATTATTATTTTTTTCTTTTATATTTGTAGTTTTAGTGTTGGCATTTATTAAAATTAATTTTAAAAGTTTTTGTTTTTCGCCTAAAATTATGCTATGCAAATAATCATTTTGAAGCGTTTGTATTACAAAGTATTACAAATTTAAATGTTAATAAGAAAAAATAACTTGAAATCACAAAACCGTAAACATGCGCTATATTTTTGGTATACCGAAAATTGGATTTTCTTTTTATTGTTAGTTGACATTGGTAATGGTTGGCTTTTCTTACTATTTTTCTAGTTTTCTCTCTCAATTTTTTTTGTTGTTCTTCGTAAACAACATTGCTGTGGTCAAGTGACTTTATTTGCTGTGCACAATTTGAAAGGTCAACCAAATACGTCAATGCGTAAATATTTTGGTATGCACTGTTGTTGTTTTGGCAAAAAATGCATTTTTTGTTTTTTTGTTTGGAATTTGGTATGATTTGAAAAAAACTATAGTCTACATGTGTCTTTTTGTTTAGCTTCAATAATACTATTTTTGATTTGACACAAACAAGAAAAATAATAAAGAAGATACAATATGTTCATTTCGACTATTTGCATTTTTAGACAAAAAAGACCGTTGAAGTCGAGTATTTTTGACTCCAAGAAACCCTATTTCCAATTTTTATATTTTTAAGCAAATATTTTAAAATTTGTTCAACAAATTTAAAGAAATAAAATTTAAGAAGCTTCCTTAACGTCATTACAAGCAGCTGCATTGTGCAAAAACCTAAAATGGAAAAACAAAAATAGAAAACCTCAAACTTTAGCACACCTGACAATTCTCGACTTGACATTTTTTTCTATATAAAGCCGTGTGTGTGAGTGTGAGTGTGGAGAGTGTGTGTATATATAAAATTAAAAAAAAAAAAAAAGAAATGTTCTATAAATATGAGAAGTGTCAGATTTATTGATTTTTTTTCTTTTTTCGTTCTTACGAGTATGTTTGCTTCCTTTTGTGCTTTCGTATTTTTGGTTGATGTATGTATTTTTTTAATTTTTTTTTAAATTAACAGCCCATAATACACACACACACACGTACTCATATATTGACCAAACTATACTATAAGTGTGTGCGTGTGTATGTGTTATTTTTTGAAGCAGCTTTTTAATGTCATCAAATCACTCGAGAATTAAAGGAAAAATAAAAAAAAAAATAAAAATAAAATGATGTGAAGTAAAACGAATGCTTCGTTAAATACAGTCATAGCGTGTTGATTTAATCCAATATAATTTGATTAAAGTGAAATTATCAAGCATTCTTTTGACATTGAGTTTCGACTGTAAGCTTAAGAAACTTTTATATGGAATTTACGATATTATTATTTTTTTTTTGATGACGCCCCCAAATGTATGAGTGCAAAGTGTAATCAAGTGTCTTTTTGTTAAAAAAAAAAAAAAATATTATGACAATTGTGTTTTTATAATTTTTGTTGCTTTTTGCTTTAAAAAAATAAAAAAAAAAAAAGTCAAACCCATTAAGGGGGTCACTTGTAGTAAAGCCCCCGGGGGGCCCAAATATTTAAACTTAGGTAAAAAAGCTTTCTTACGTCCGCCCACTCAGTTGGGCGGCCGTTATTGAGTGTGGCCCCACGTTGGGCGCCAATTTATAACGAATATAACGAATATTTTAATTATATATTTATTTATTTGTATATTTAAGAGTAAAACGTAAAAACTTAAAAATAAAAGAAAGAACAATAAGATATAATATTAGGGGTTATTAAATATACTTGGGATGCCCACCAGGGAGTGAACGCACGCACAGGCCACTATCGAGGCTTGGTAGCGTCCCACACCTGGTAGTGCATCCCAGAAGCTAGCATTATTCACTGCAGGCCATTGGTGTCCACACCAGCCACTATCGCGGCTACGTAGTGGCCATCTACAATGGTCCGCAGTTTACCAAAATGCTTGCCATTGGTGTCCACACCAGCCACTATCGCGGCTACGTGGTGGCCATCTACAATGGTCAGTAATATTTATTGGATGCCTGCCATCGGTGTCCACACCAGCCACTATCGCGGCTACGTGGTGGCCACCTTCTAGCGGGGCATCCTTCCAAAGGCGCATTGTGGTGCAGGCTGTCCACCATCGCGTCCATTACCTGCGACCACGCGTCATCTCTAGCCGGGGCACTATCTAACCAGCCTTGATGGTGGTGACAGCGCCGCGCCGGCGTCAGTCTAGCCGGGGCACTATCTAACCAGCCTCGACCATCTATTGTGGGTTGCTGGTGACAGCGCCGCGCCGGCGTATTGGTCTCAATTGAGTTTGCACTCAAGAGTCCAAAATTGCCTATTAGTACGCACTTGGCATACTAGGCAGATGAACTTACCCCGTTGGCGTTCATCAGACGACTGACTTTATTCAGCATTTGGCTGCCCTTTTATACGATTTCCTTTTGCTAGCATTGTTTTTGTAAAGATAAAATGCGACCAAATGATCGTTAATTTCAAATTAATCAGCTGATGGGCGCATTTACACTCAACGCCATCAGCTGATGATGTTATATGTTTACTTGCGCAGAGGGCGCTTTTTACAAGATCGTTAATTTTAAAATATTCTTGCGCAGAGGGCGCTTTTCTTAAAGTTCGTTATATTTAAAATTAAATCTAAACTTTTATCTAAATTGTTGCTGTTACAGCTTTATTATTTGGCAGTTTGCTACAAGTTTTTAATAATTATTTCTAGTTGACCTAAAATTAAATCTAATCTTAATCAAAACACTACAAAATTATGAAAGAACATAATGACCGTCAAAAAAATAAACGGATTCATTCACGCTCGAGTCGTTGCAAAAAATTTTAAATTAAAAAATGAAAAAAAAAAAAAAAAAAAAAAGTATTTTTTTTCAATTTTAAAATCTTTTTTACAGCATGAACAGCTTTAAGTGTTAAATAAAAGAAATTTAAAAACAAAAAAAAAACTAAATTTAACTCAAAGTCTAAGTGAAGGACCAAGCAACCAACTAAATAAACAAGCTTAAATTTAATTATCATGGATTTACATTCAAAGTATTTTTAGCAGCAGATATTTTTGACTACAAAACTTAATTAAAAATAAAAAAAAAAACGATACAACAACAACAAACAACATTTGAGGACCAACAGAACTATTTTATTTTCAATTGCAAACTTTAAGACTTTTACGAAAACTGTAAAAAAAAAAAAAATTAAAAAATAAAAAAATTAAATAAAATATAAAAAAATAAAAAAAAAATAAAATAGTGAAATATAAAAATATATAAATAAAAAAAAAATATGTAAAAATATTGTAGATATATATTTTGAGTGCAAAAAAATATATATATTTATTTAAATAAAATATAATAATAAAAAAATAAAAATGATTTAGTGAAAATATTATATACAAATATATATTTTGAGCATAGTTTTAGGTGTTAATTTAAAAATTAAGTGTAAATATAGCAAATGAGAAAAAAAACTTGGTAAAGGCTTTAATTATTAATTAAATGTCAATGTGCTAAATCGATTTACCTATTTATATATCTGCAAAATCGAACAGCACATTTGACTATAAATTATATTACAACAAAGTGTCAATTAAATAAATGTAATAATATATTAACTAATTGGTCCAATTAAAAAAAAACAAATCTTAAATGTATTTTATAATTATAAATATTGAACTGAAACTGAAACTATGCTGACTGTGCTTAAATAAAAAATAAAGAATTAAATTAAAAAACGCGTTTCAATGGAACTGAATTAAATATTTAGTCATTAAGTTGTCTACATGAAAATATATAAAAATATATAAAAAATAAAATAAACTTATAAAAGACTTTATGTAAAAAATAAAAAAAATAAAATAAACTAAAAACTAAAATAAAATTATAATAAAAACTAAAACACAAAAATAAAATAATAATTATAATATTAAAAAAAAAAAAAAAAAATAGTAGTAGTAATAAAAAATAAAAAATAATAAAAATAAAAAAGTTAAAATAATCCATTAAAAACCTAAATCAATATTCAGGTAAAACAACAAACAACAAAAAAAAAAAAAAAAAAAAAATTGATGCTTTTACCCAAACATGCAAATATTTTTGGGAGTTTAATTTTTATAATTATGCGTGTCTATATATATATAAATTTTAATTTTAAACGAACTGTATACTATATGCAACCAATACTCGTCTATATAAATATAATCCTATTGAACATCGTAATATAGCTGCTAGATACTTCTACTTCTACTACAACTACTACTACTTTTTACTACTAAACCTTTATTGTGCCTTTTTTATGTTGTTTAATGTTATATGTCAAAAAAAAAAATTTTAAATAATTTTAATTAAAAAAAAAAAAAAATATTGTTTTAAATATTACTCAAACACAAAACCAAAAAAAAAAAAAAAAAATAAAAAAATTCAAAAATGCCTTAAAATGGAAACACAAAAAATGTCATTATCGATTATCAGCAAGAGTTGGTCTTCTAGAAATGGTATTATAAATAATAATAACAAGGATAATAATCTCAGCAACAACAATAGTTCCAATAAACAAAACAACAATCCAAGTAACAATAACATCAATCATAATAATACTTTTAATAATGTAAAATCCAATGCTCGAAATTGGTTCAACATTGTAAGTTGTGTAACTTTAATATTTAAAAGCATTATAATTTTTATTTTTTTATTTATTTTAATATTTTTTTTAATATTTAAAATTATACAGGAATACACCGTACAAAGTCTGTTTTAAATTTGAGGAGTGTCGAAAAGCATATTGTGTGTATACTGAAAACATTCATCTGAGCATATAAATTGTATGTGTGTTTTAGGAATCGTTTTATATATTAAGAACAATCGCCTTTTATACCAAGAACAATTGTTCATCTGTATCAAGAACAATCATTAATTGTATTAAGAACAATTGCTATTTATATGTAGAACAATTGTTCTTTATATCAAGTACTAACTTTTTAGTACCAAGAACAGTCGTTCATTGTAACAAAAACAATCGTTCTCTATATCAAAATCAATCGATTTCTGTATTCGTTTCATGTATTTTTATTTTAAGCACAACTGCTTTTTATTTCAAGAGCCAACGTTCTTTATATCATGAACCAACGTTCTTTGTATCAAAAACTATATACAAGAAACTACTACAAAGACTCAAAGACAATAAGAATTATAATTAATTAGCTCAATTGAAAACGCAACTACAAATTGTACTGTAAATTCAGATTTTAGTTGAATGTTATACGATATGCTTAACAACTGAATAAAAGCTATAATTATTTAAAATAGACTCTGTTCACACACATACATTTACTAACATATACATGCATTTATTTACATACATACATATATAAAGACACTAACACATTATTGATATACAAATGCACATATAAAGCACGCCAGTTGAATGTTTTTATCAAATCGAAATCAAATTAAATTGTCAATCCTTTTGCAAAAAAAATTAAATAAATAAAACATTTTTATTTTTCATTCTTTGCATTCTTTTCTCACTCTTTTGCTTTGCTTTGCTTTGTTTTTTTTTTTTTTCATATTTTTTTTATAAATTTTTCTCTTTGCCGTCAGCTATTTGACTTCAGCGATGCCACAACTCTGACTTTTGCACTTCCGGTTTGATGCCTTTTTGTTGCCTGGAATTCACTTTGCTCTTGTGCCTTTGAGAGTTATATGAAAATAAGAGAAAAAAAATATAATAAAAATGTGAAAGTAAAAACTTTACTTTATTCCTTTAAAAAAAATCTGTCTTTGTATTGAAGTGCTTTCTTGCTTGCGTTTTTCTTTTGTTTGGCATTCATTGTTGCATTTTATATTGCCGTCTTTTAGGCGTTGCATTTGTTAGTGTAAAGTTTTTGGTTTGCACTTCGCTGTCTTCAATTCTTACTTAAGCTTTTTTTTTTGTTTATTTTTTTTAATTAGTTTTCTTTGTTATTTCTTGTTTGTTGTAGTTTATTTGCGAACTTGATTATTGTCGTAAAATAAAAGTTAATTTAATAATTATAATTATATTAAAAATGAATATAAGCTTCGGTGCCACTTTAGCATTATGCAAACAATTTGCCGAAAATTATGTACTATAAACGAGCGACTATTTTTTATCTCACACATCAAAATTTCAATTTAGATTTTGAATTAGTTTAAATTGATATGAACAAAACAGCTTAAATAAAGCTATTGATTTAATATTAGTTTACTGCCAAAAATACAAATTGAATGAAGCCATAACAATGGAAAAAAATAGCAAATGCAGCATTTAATTTCCAAGCTGAAAAGACTTAAGGACTAAAGGACTAACAATAACAAAATAAATGCGATAGAGCACATGCTTATTGCTAATGTACGCATTTACGAAGAAAAAAAAAACAAAAAACAAAGAAAAATCTCCTTTTAAAACGATAAAATTTCTTCATCCAAGGGTCTTAAACCGACCAAGCAAGAACATAATAATGATTATTATGACGTAACAACAATAAAATATACAAAGAAAAAATGCTGCAAAGAACAAAAAAACCAATTGTTTGCTTAGCTGATTTCTGGCTTTTATGTTTTTTCTTTTTTTTTTTTTTATACTAACAAAAGGTTTTTTTTTTTTTTTTTTTTTTTTGTGGTCGAGTGCGTGCTAATACAAAAGCCTAAATGTACACTTTATATGTATTTGGCGATATCTGTCTATCTGTCTGTCTGTCTGGAAAATTGCCGAAAAAAATAAATAAAAACTAAAAGTGACACACTCATATGACAAAAGTTGTTGCTTGCGTGTGTAAAACCTTTTCCAACTGAACGCTTAGCAACTCGAGTGGCCAGCAAATTGTTGCATGCTTGCTTGCCTTTCTTGCCTGCCTGCGTGTTGACATTTTCCATAAAATATTATCATTCATGCTGTCTCAATTTTTGCACAATTTCCTTTCTCAATGTAATTTTCCTTACAGGTCTATCACTGCGAAAGCATAATAAAAGTGTAGACAATTTTACGATCGACAACAACAAAAAATTACGACTTTATTTCTTCATTAAAAATTCGTATTTTAGTATCGATTGCACACAAGCAACTCCGTTGAGCGTTAGTAAAGGGAATATATGAACACGGTTATAAAAAGGACATTGATATATTATGTTTTTCGTTCATAATTTACTTTTTATACACTGCATACAAAAAGTGTTATATGAAGTATGTTAATTTAGTTTCAAAGTTTGTTACTTTCAGCAGAAGATTTTAAAGAGCACATAAAGTGGGAGCATAATTTTATGCGCAAAATAAATCATGAAAAATTATTGTTGAAGAATTTAAAGGTCTAAATAGACAAGTTATAAAGTTAGTAAAAGTTCTCTTGTGTAGCGTATTAAAGCTTTCGTCATACTCTTTTGTTATATTTTTATTATTTTATTGTTCCTTTAATTTTTTTTTTTAATTCTATAAATATGTAAATTTTACATAATAAATATTTTGAACAATAAAAAAATATATAACGCAGTAAATACATTTTTAATGATTTCAAAATAAGCAAGTATAATACTTTAAATCTTATTATTTTTTTTCTATTTATATAAATCTTTAAGCTCAAATTCTTTTGGCAAAAGTATCTATTAGTCTATATCGTAACGCCAATTAAATTAAACTAAAAGTACATATGTATACTCTTGCGAAACTAAGACGATTCAGGGTTTTAAATGTCATACAGACTAGTTATTTGTACAACTTTTTTTTTTTTGCAAAGTAACCAAAGCAACAAAAACGGATTTCCGCTAAGAAATATGTCTAACGAAGAAAAGAAAATATTTAATAGCACGTAATAGTACCTTAGGTGTTGTTATGGCATTTTTTTTATTTACGCTTCTTGTTAAAATTCGTGCTTAAATTGTTTTGTGTATTTGTCAAACAGCGTAAACAGATAAAATAAATAGCAACACAAATAGAAAGCTAAATATTTGTACAATAAGAAAAAAATATATGCAAAGAATTTTATTTACAGAAATTGTGAATTACAGTAACAAAAATTGTTGCATACTTTTAGTGACTAATTTTAGTTTTATGCGTTTTCAGCTACAAATTACTAAAAGATTGATTTAAAGATGTTAATTTTAATATTAAGTTTAAAAGAATAATCAACTAAGTTTTTATATATTATATATTTTACAATTATTTAAACAATCAATTTTATTTAGACCATTTCCACAATGATTGCGACGCAAACAATAACCATACCGTTTAATATATATAATCTGTGTAGTTGTGCAATTTGTGTCAATTTTCTGCTTACACAATTTTGCTGTAAAACCATAAAATATATTTTGTTATTAACACTTTTAATAAATTTCATAACAAACCCTTTTCTACATCAATTTGTTGGCCAATGATGGCATGCATTTTAACTGCTAAGAAAAATAAATATAATAAAACCATTCTATGGCTTGCTAACTTAAAATTAAAAAATGCACAATATACATTTATAGCAGCACTAATGACAAAAAAAAATATATTAATAGCCAAAACCAAATAGCATAAAATCAGCATTTTAGGTGATTTTCTTGAAAAATTTAAATTTCTTTCAAAATATTTAACCAAAATTTAATTTTAAGCGCTTTAAGCTATTGTATTGTAGTATTATGTTAACTCTTGCATCAAACGCTATCAAATGTTTAAATTATATTGTATGCATAAAACCCCTTTTGGCTGTTTATGCTGCCAGACTTCAGTATTCAGTGAAAATTTTCACACAAATAATTTTACTTTCCATTTTCCATTTTTATTTTATTTTTTACTTCAAAAGCGTTCTAAATCTAACGCCCATTTGCAACCCACAAATCTTTGTTGTTGTTACTTTTATGTTGGCTTTATTCAGTATGCGGCGAATGATTTCCGCCATTTTATTTTTCAGCATATTTTGCGCTTCTTTTTTTTTTTTTTTTTTTTTGCTTTACTAATAAATTTATTATCAGCTGAATGCAATACAACAGCAAAATTTAACTGATTCACTGAGTTTAGCGATTTATATAGCGTTTGACTTTGTTAAAATTTTAAGCCATTTATATATATTGATAAAATAAGTTTTTATAAATCTTAAAATATTTTAACTTTTCGAAAGCGTAACTTTAAATTTTCGTTTAATACTTTGCAGCAAACCAAAATTTATTTATAAACATTTAAAATGCCAATTTTATGCTATTTGGTTTTGTTTATTAATATATTTATTTGTCATTAGTTCTGCTATAAATGTATATTATGCATTTTATTATTCCAAGCTAGTAAAATATAGTATACTCGTATCAAGTCATAAAATGATTTTATTATATTTATTTTTCTTAATAACTTTAGTATTTGAAATAAATGCGCTCTTTGGCGAACAAATTGATGAAGAAAAGGGTTTGTTTGTTTGTTTCAAAATGTATTGAAAGTGTTAATAACAAAATATTTTATTGTTTTACAGCAAAATTATGTAATCAGACAATTGTCACAGATTGCAAAACGCCTCAGATTGTTTATATTAAATTGACAGGTTATTGTTTGCGTCGCAGTCATTGTGGCAATGGTTTAAGTAAAATTGATTGTTTAAATAATTGTAAGGTTGAGCCTAATTGAGGTCAAAAAATTTAAGTGTGTAATAATGATTATTTTTAAATTAATATTAAAATAATTATAAAATATTAAAATAGTCACTAAAAGTATGCAACAATTTTTGATACTGTAACTCTTTTTGTTTTTTTTTTTTTTTTTTGTTCTTAATAAAAATTTTTGCAGAATCGATTGCATTCGTTTATTTAGAATAAAATGTGTACATTTTATGAAGTTCAAAAATAGACATTTTTGAATTAACTGGCCATCTGTCAGTCTATCTATCTGTTACTCTACGTTTACATAGAAAAAATGGATAGCAACAACAAATGATGCCAAATGAAAGCGAATGTGTACTTGCTTCAATCTAAATACAATAAAAGCTTCTTACCGACTTAGTACGAAACCAAAAAACGAGTGTATTAAAACAAAACAGCACCATGTGGCTTTTCGCAGTACATTATCGAAAAGCCACGCTTAATTTTTCGTCGTTCTTTATCTTATTATTTATATTGTCTTTCACTGACTATTTGTTATTAAGGTAACACAAGTTCAGCTAGTTCTTCCGACAATTTCTCTATAAAAAATCGACACTTTATATTCAATTTAAATATGTTTTCAAATATCGATGCCTTCAGGTAACAATGCAGACTCAAAATTTGATATTTTCAAGCTTCTTAGCTATTTTTCTTATTCAAATCAATAATGCTAATAAATATCTATACTAAAGCGTTAAGTATTCGATTAACTTAAACAATATTATTAATTGATAATATATTGATATTTTCTCCCTTTCTAAATAAGCTATAAAAATAAATGACAAAAGCAAAAAAATCTACGAATGTCATTAGCAGCAGACACACATTTCGAATTGTACAAAAATTAAGGAATCTAAAACTAATTAACAATAAATGGCCGTCACTGACAAGAGTCCCTTGGTAATTATCACAAATGTATATTGTGTATCTAGCTAAAGAATTCGAAATTTGTTGGCATAATTATGCGTTTTCTTTATTTTTTTTCTTTATTTTTTCCTATTTTTGTTTAAGGTTGCCACTTGACTAGGTTTTAATGTAATTAAGTTTACTTAATCAAAGAATACAGAAAGAAAAAATATTGATATATTTAAGTGCTACTTTCTTATATTACGCAATGTTAATTGCTTGAAAAAAATCGAATAGAAAGACAGACAAAGAGTCATTCAGTCAGTTAGTCAAATAGATACATAGAAAAAAAAAAATAATAGACAGACGCTACTCATGCTCAGACACATTGCAGCTTGTATTGATTTAAGCGTTAATGACGTAAATCTTTGTGTAATTTAGCATTTAATGTTGATTGGAAGCAATCAATCAAAACAATTTTAATAAACATAATTTCTTTATAATTTATCATATTATATACATATATATTTATCTCTTCTTCTTCTTGATTGATTGATGTAGTTCTTAACTCAATGCTTGATATACGAACATCCTCTCTACTAGATACGAAAAACTTTTGCACAATTTTTGTCATTAATGAGTTTTCTTTTCCAAATATATAAGAAGAAGAAAAATCCACATAAAACTTCCGCTATATCCTTTAGTCCTTACAAGTCAAAGTGTAACTGAAACTCAAATTGAAATGATGTTTATGTTCATATTTCAATTTCCGGTATTTTGCGGACAGACAAACATTTATGTCAAGGATAAAGTTTTTTATAGCTTTGTTAGAGTAAAATGCTTAAGTTAAACTATTTGATTTTTGTCATTTTTTTTTATTTTTATTTCTGCATGCACTTTTTCGTCTATCATAAAAAATTTCTATTGACAAATAATAAAAAAAAAACTCCCAAAAATTGAAAAACTTGCATAAATCATAAAAATACATAAATAAAAAAATGTTGAATCATTTTGTATATTTGTTATTTGCATTGCCACGCTTCAACAATAAAATCAAAAAAATTGCATATTAAATTGATTTTGTGCCAAACAAATATGACTTAAAAAAAAAAAAACAAAAACAAATTTTTACATGGAAAAAAAAACAAATAAATTAATTAAAATTTAATAATGCCACACTCGAATTGGTTCAAAACAAAAAACGCTGCCGCTTCTTGCACTGCAAACAAAAATTAAAAAATAAAAATAAAAAATAAAAAAATCATTACAAAACACACAAAAAAAAAAAAAAATGTTGTTAACCGAAAAGTATTAAGTACAAAAAATCTAGAAAAGTGTTTAGGCAGAATGTCAATGTTCTTCTTTCGCTTGCATAATCTTCAGAGAGCCGAGGAGAACAAACGTAAAAGGCGCGTTGAGCGGCAGCGTCAGCAGCAGCGTCAAAGACGTGGCGCAAAGGTCTTCAAATGTGTCAGCGATTCAACTGGTCATCTGACATTGGCACCGTCGCGACTCTTCGAAAAGACACCAATGAGTCCGTCGGATAGTTTAGATGAAATAGCGCTACAGATTCCAAGGTGAGTTGTTTTTTTTTTTTTTTTTTTTTTTGTGATTGTGTAAAATAAATAATATGTTGTGTCTACGCAAATAATGAAACGTTTGTAAGCCCAACGAATTAAAAAAAAAATTTTAATTTATCAACGATCATACGAAAATAATAAACTTTTTCACTTGATACCATGTGAAGTATTTCGTCACTGTCTCTTTTTTATTTGCTAACAAATTTTGTTGAGTACGCATGTTATGGTGAATTTATATAATTTATCTGCTGTCGTGGTGAAATTATATATAATTCACCACTAGCTAAGTTGTCAAATTCTTCATCAGTTATAATTGCATTCGTGGTGAATTATGACTAAAGTATTTTTAAATTGACTGGTTATTCTTACCTTTTTTTGCCCAACAGTAACCTGACTTATGAATAGGTTGCATCAAGTAGTAAGTATCTGTTTCTTTTAAAGTCAATGTTATTTTTTTTTTTTTGTAACACAACATTTGATTCAATCTATTCAATACAATTGCTCTCTTTAATTAAAAAAAAAAAAATATTAAATTTAAACTTTACACAAAACTCAACAATACTCTTGAGTACCATTTTCGAGTTAAAGTTCCAAAACAATAAAGTTTCCGTGTATGAGAACTTTCGACATGTGTTGTTGTTATTGTTCTGATGTCATTGTGCTTTACTGCTTTTCACAGAAGTTGTGTAAACTTTTCATTTTATGTTTTCCAAAAAAAAAAAAAAAAAAACAAAAAAAAAAAAAAAAAAAACAACAAGAAAACATGTTGTAGCACTAAAAGACCAAACGCATCACTGTGTTTTATGTGTTTCGCAAATAGCAAAAATAAAATAGTGCAGCCTACTTTTAGTTTACAAAGCTGTAAAATGCTTTGAATGCTTCCCATTTGGTATTTCGTAGTACAATATTTTTTACGTTGTGACCAACATTTTCTTTTTTTTTTTCTCTTCATTAATTTTTCGCTCACTAAACAACTCTATCCATGCACAGCTCCAATAGTGCGTATCGAAAGATGTTTCGTTTATCCTTCCGTTATAGTTTTGCTGTATAAAACGCTTTATTGCTTTTCATATCGAACAGTCGTTTGGTTTTTTTTCTTTTTGTACAGATGATGCAGTTTATACAGCATGATAAATCGGAGTCAGTCGCCATTTTTTTTCAGTAAAACTATATTTCGAATTTTTTTTAGCTATCGATTGGTAGCTTCGAATTGTCATTTATATAAAATAAAATAATCACAGTAAAAAAAAAAAAAAAAAAAAAAAAAAAAATTGTGATATATTTTAAAACGTCTTGTAATGTTTATTCAACAAAGGAAGCCATTTCGGTTAGGAAGAGGAAAAAAATCCAATAAATAAAATACACACGAGTATGTACGCATGTAGAGAGTGATTCTAAAACTTTTCGAATCACATACCTCAGCACATATATATGTACATATAGATAGTCATGTGCATATATAGTATATATTTCTATACCTATAAAAGTCAAGATTGTTTGTTGCAGACAAGAATTTGTTTTTCTTTACTTTTATGTTTTTATTTCAAAAGTGAATGTGTGTCTGTAAAATAAGTTTTGAATTTTGTTTGAGTTTTCATGCGCAATCTAAAATTTATCTTTAAATTTATGTCACACTTTTTTTTTAGTTGAAAATAAATAAATTACGAATATGAAATATATTTGACTTTATGCATTTTAATGTGTGACATATTTATTAGGTGAAAAAATATTTACTTTTTGACAGACAATTTTAGAAACTGATTTAAAATTTGCTTTTTCCAGACAAAATACAGACGGACAGACGTATAGAAATATAAGTGGATAAAGAAACAGACAGTCCCATGCACAAACGTGATACTGTTAACTTAAAGAGTCTTCCGAAAGTGTAAAAGAAGTGAAGTTTTTTTCTCGGGAGAAATAAAATTTATGGTCCGCAATAGCTGTTAACTAATAGTCAGTTCCTTGATGCAATTATATCAGGTGAAGTACTCCTGCAATCTTTGCTTACATAATTTTGTCAAATTAGCTTGTGGTGAATTGTATATAATTTCACCACAACAGGAGAGGAGAGTACGAGAAATTTTGAGAAAGAGTTAGTAAGCAAACATTAGATTTTCTGTACTTTTGCTTCGCAGTTTAGAAAGAGATAGTTTGTGAACACTTCACCTGCCATAATTGCATCATGATCAAACCGGTTTCAAACCGAACAGCAGCAATTTTTAAGCATTTATTCTGAACCGTGATTCGAATCAGTTAGTTTCAAAGAAAATAGTTTTTAATAAGAAACTTAATCATTTCGGTTCAAACTGGTTCACGTAATTTTTTTTTTAACCCGGCTCCGGTTTGACTCCGATTCGGAAAGCACACCTGCGGTTCAAACTTATCGTGAGTCGCTGAATCGAACCACTATAAAATTTTTAATTGTTTGTAGCCCTGGTATATATTATATTTTGAATGGAAAACTTTACAAATGTGTCAAAGTTTTCTTCGTTTTGACTTTTTTTTAGCTTTTAACAAAGTTAATTAATTTTACTCAAGCGCTAATTGAGCACCCAAAATGCCGAGAAGATGACGCTTCTATCCCTGCGAGCATTTTATTGTTAGTTTTAATTGATTTAGCTTGTCCTTTTGTTATTTTGTTTTGTTGTTGACAAAGTTAAATAACGAAAATAGACAATTCTAAAACAAAAACAAAATAAACAAAAAAAAAAAAAAAAGAAACACTTTAAAAGTTTTTTGATACGCTTTACACAGTGTTGAAAAATATTAATTTAATTGCAACGTTTGCAACACTGTTTTTTTATAAAGTGAGTAAAACCGAATCAGCTGGAAGGTTTTTCTATATCTAAGCCAAGTAAGCGTTTCTTTATTATTTTATAATATTTTCTCTTTCAAATCATAGTAAGCTCTTCATTTCACTTCAAGTTGAAGTGTCTTAAAACAAATAAAAATCATTTAGTCTCATACCGGAAAGTGTCTCTCAATTTCGGCTAAGAAAATATTTTTAAAAAATAAAAAAAAAAAAAAAATTAAATTTTTGTAAAAATGAATCTTCGAATGTGCTGTGAACGCGTTATGGCGCTTTTGGGTGGCATGGTTATTGGTCTATGGTATGCAAAGAGCTATCCTCCACCGAAGGAGTAGATACAATCCAGGCGAATTTAAAGAAAAAATAGAACTTGGCGTCTAGGTAAGTTGCAAATCTTAAATATGTGCACCTTGAATGCATTCTTATATAATTTAATTGCCAAACAAAAATATTTTTTTCATTTACAGCAAACTCAGATTGATTGCGTTCATACTGTGCGGCGGACTTTGAGCTGTCTCTCAAATTATAATCGATTTCGTGGCCTACCAAACTTATTTGATTCGATGAAAGTAAAGATAGATGCAATCGGGGAAATTTAAAACAATTTGGAGTTATATTAAAATTATAAAATGCCTAAATTATATAATGCATTAGCTAATTTGGTACTAAATATACATTCTAGTCAAAATTATTCTTTATTTTTGTAAAATATATATTAGGAAATGGTTATATTAAATAATGGTTGGTTGGCCAATATTATTCAACCGCACTCAGAATGCGATTCCGGTAGAGCGATTATGTGATAAGCTTTTGCTCCATTGAGCTGAGCCCGTATTATCGGACCCCTGAGATTGCTCTTTCGAAGAGGTCTCGATTAGTTCTGTACATCTTTATAAGTCTAATGTGCGCTGTAAATGAAACTGCTGTTCCAGCGCAGCAGCAAAATATCTGACTCGCATATTTCCGGCCAGGCTTTATACTTAGAAAATGCTTTCAATTCAAAAACAAATTATAACTACCTTGAGGGGTCCATTGTTCAATTATACAAGGTTATATTAAGCGCTCTTGCTGTCTCAACGTGTTGCGTACCAGCGTCAGTCGTATTTCTTGGTTGTAAGAAGAAACAAAAAGATAAAAAGAAGACAAATTTTCTATCTCATTCACACTTGGAAATCGGAGAAAATGAAAAGTAGGCTATCTGTTTCGCACTCGGCTCGCATGGTACCATCGTTTTGCTTGACACCACCTCTATAATTTTACCATGGTTGGGTCTACGGCGAGTGAGATAGAAAATTTATTTTATTTTTTCTTATTTTTTTGCTTTTCATAACAAGGAAATACGACTTAAGTTGGTACGCAACACGCAGATAGAGCAAAAGCGCTTAACATGGGACTAATCTGATTAAAGGGTTCTTTTCTGTCTTTTACTTTATTTGTATTTTATTTATTTATTAATTTTAAAAAAAATTTACATTTAAAAAAAATTTTTTTTTTATTATTTTTAATTTTTAAAAGTTATAGTTTTACGTCATTCGACTTTCTGTTTTCATTTCTATATAGAAAGCGTTGCAATAAACATCATTTCAGCATTTTGTAATTTTATTTTATTTTCATTACAAAATCAATAGTGTCATGTATTTTTAAAAAAATCGAGAATTAGAAAAAATATATTAATTTCTTTTTTTTTTTTTAAATTAAAAACAATTTTTTTTTTGCATTCATCGTGAACTGAAAAAATGATCAGAACCCTCGCAGTTGCGCGTCGAGGTTACGCATCCTGTTGTCCGCCGAGAAAAGTGCCGCGGTGTTGTGTTAAAAAACCAACACTTTTTGAAAAACTAAACTGTTTGCCTTGTAATCGTTTGCTTTTTGGTTTTATTGGTTTCTTTATTGGCCTCTGGTGGGACGAACGCAAGCGTAACGAGGAGGAGGAGGAGAAAAAGAGACAGGCGGAGGAAAAAGATCCTAAGGCTAAGAAGAAGAAGGAAGCAGAAGAGAAGAAAAAGAAGGGAAGAAGAGGAGAAAAAGAAGAAAGAAGAGGAGAAAAAGAAAAAAGAACAGGAGAAAAAAGGCAGCAGGAGGGGATAAGGATAAGGACAAAGAGAAAGAAAAGAAGAAGTAGTTTTAGAGGCGACACACGGGTCAGACGTGGTCCTTACACTTCAATCAAACCAAACAGTTCACCTGAATGAAAGGTAATAGAAACTTAATAATTCTTTTTAATGATAAAATCATAAATATTTTTATAAATTCGGCAAAACCGTTGAATTCATAAGCCTCAACTGTTTCTGGTTAACCTGTTTAAGCCTTTATATAAACCTAAATGATTTTTGATTCAAAGTGAAAATAGAAAAGTTGTGGATCCAAAACTTGTTTATACAAAACATAGTCGCGATGTCTTTTTGGGCAGCTCTATTTACTATTCCAATGTTGCTGAGCGAGCGTAAGTGAGCGAGAGCGAGAGAGAGATTGACAATAGCACACGAATGGGTCTCATAGGTCAGTTTACTAGAGCTTTCCATTCTTCATTTCAACCTTATTGTGGATTACTCTGGATAGAACACACAGCCCCAACATAACTAGTGTATTATTGAGAAAGTTCAGACCCTACCAGAAGCTATTATCATTTAGACACCATTAAATCTCTCCAAAAACTAGGGCCACGTGGTGAGCGAAGAACGACTGCGCAGCATACATGAATGGGGAGCTGCTGCTCTCTTCCAATCCTGTTCATCACTGACTGATGGGTCAAAAAAATATATTATTAAAAATTTACAATGAAAAATTTTTCGAAAAGATAACGCTTTGCGACTCGTAGCTAAATTTGCAAGGACGTTCCTTTTCAAAAAATTATATTTAACCGTAATGTCCATTTCCAGTTGCAAATGTTTGTAGTGATTTTCAAGCTATTCTGCGTCTAAGGGACTAGATGGTCATTTGACACAGGTCCACCCAGAACTTTCTAAGCAGATTTTTTACTTAAAAAAAAAAACTATTTTCATTTTCTGTAAAACATCAGCTTAGCCTTTGCTGTCAAATATCAAAATATACTTCAAACTGTTTTTTCGACTTTCAGTTCATTCGGTTTTCACATGTTTTGCTAACAAGAAAGAAAAAAATTCTTCCAAATTCAAAATTTAAAATAAACGAAAAAAAAAGAGAAAAATTAAAGAGAAAATTTTAGAGTGAAAACCGCGAAAATGTCGTCGTCAAGGCAACGTTGTTGTCCGAAGCCAACGCTTATGCAGCAATTAAATTGTCTGCCCTGCAATCGATTGCTATTCTTCGTGATTGGGGTCGGCCTAGGAATACACTTCGACGAAGCAAAGCGTAACGCTGAAGATGAGGCTAGACAGGCAAGAGATCCAAAATATAAGAAAAAGAAGGAACAGCAAAAGAAAAAAGAACAACAGGAAAAGGAGAAGGAGAAAAATAAAAAATAATTCGTTGATCAGGTAAAAAAAAATGCATATGAGATGCAATATTTATGGCGTTTGTGAACAAGCACCATTTTTTTCTTTTTTGCAGATTTGCAACAAACCTTTCTGTACATCATGAGCTTTGGATTGGAGCAACAATTGAGCCACAAAATTTTATATTAATACTTCGAATGTTTTGCGACCTTTGAAGATGATGCCGCACATCTGGAAGGCTTTACCCAAAGACGTAATTTTCGCAGATTTTTTTCCCTTGTAAAAAAGTTTTCTAAAAAAAAAAAAAAATCAATTTATCCAAATTTAAGTTGTCAAAATTTAAATTTTTGAAATACAAAAAATAAATTTATATATTTACATAAATTTTAAAATCTTTCATCATTTGCTTAGAGAGTAGTAGTCTCTGACATTTAGTGTTGTCAGAATTTTATTTGAGAGTAAATTCGTTGAGTGAAGGTTTTTAATTTACTTTAAAAAAAATAAATAAATAAGTAAAACGAAAAAAATAAAATAGTTTTCAGCGTGAGTAATGTGTCACTGAAATCAAATTCAAATTCAGGAATTTTTCTACAATATTCAACTTTTTTCTGGATCCATAATTTGGCATCATTTCAGTTTAAAAAAGTATGTCACTCGTCATAAGCTTTGCTCTCGGCATAATTATCGGCATGATGGTCTGTCAAATGAAACGTGGACAATAAACAACAACTCTGAAGTATTTTCTAGAAAAAAAAATTATTCGTGTATTTTTAAACGGGTATGCTACAGACTATCAAATATATAATTTCAAATTTTAAAAATTTATAAATTCGATTAGAATTTTCGTAAAAAAAAAAACACAAAGCAAAATGATGCACCTAATTCTATTCGGTATTGGAATTTACGTTGGGCTACTAATTTGCCGCAATAGTAGAAATAATTGAAAAATTTTGATTGACCTGAAAAAAATAAAATATCTAAATTCAAAATGTCAAGAAGCTAAATTTTAAACAAAAAATTAAATTCATAAGTTTTATAAGTAAATATATCGAATTCTATAAGAAATGTTCTATAGACATGAAGTTCTTTTGGTACTTAATTCTTTTCGGTATTGGAATGTACGTTGGGCTACTAATTTGCCGCGATAGTGGAAGTAATTGAAAAATTTTGATTCGAGCTGAAATAAAATAACAAAATTCAAATTGTCAAGAAGCTAAATTTTAAACAAAAAATAAATTCAAAAGTTTTACAAGTAAATATATCGAATTCTATAAAAAAATGATCTATAGACATGAAGTTGTTTTGGTACTGCTAGTTGGTGGCATTATCGGTTGTATTATTGGTAAAAAGAGATAAAACGAAATAGTTCCAAAAGTTGAGGTAACACGAAGTCGTTTTTCTAGCTTTGAAAAAAATAAATCAAAAACCAATTCATGCATTTTCAGTCACCTTAAAAAAATATAGAAAAAAAACAAAAAAGAAAAAAAAATTGTACAAAATGGAGAGAATACTTGCGTTACTAGTTGGTGGCATTATTGGATATTTATTGTGCAGATAAATTGTAAGTAAAACCAAAGACAATGAAATGAAGCTGTATTGCACTCTCTTTCTCTTTAACAAAACGCAAAGCAGTGCCCGAAAGAGCGCTGACTTGCAATGCGCTCACCGCACGTTGTGTTTTTTATTGTTTTTCGCTCTTACATAGCTGTGCGCATTTGCCAAAAAAGAGTGCAATATCGCTAAAAGTTCATCCTTTTTTTCGGAATGGTTTCACATTTATTTTTTCATATTATTTTTTGCAGATTTTGTTTAAACCAATAATTTTGCACTTAGTCGGCGGTGAAATGATTGAGGCTGCCAACCGAATTTATTTATGAACATAAAAGGCTGCCAATTCATATATAAATTAAATATTCTAAATTAAGAGTGACATGCTTTTTTCATCAAAAATTTAATATTGTAATTAAAAAAAAAAAAAAACAAAATAAGAAAATGTCTAAATTTTAATATTAAAAAAAAATTGTAAAAGTTTACCAAGTTTAATCTTTTTTCTTTAAAAACAAACCAAAATGCGCAAATGTCAACTTGATTTGGTAGTCAATTTACTTGTGGGTTGTCTTGTTGGTTGTCTTATTTCAAAAAAGGATTGGAGTTGGTAAACAAATTTAGGTAAGAAGCATTGAAACGTTCGAAATGGTGAAATATTTGACAAAACTTTCTCTCTTCTTCGTACTTCGCTCTTGGACCAATTGAGTCTCTTGGTGCCAATTTGGCTTCTTTTTATCTTTCACACTCTTGCATGGTAAACTGTACAAAAATTTAAAGCAGTACACCATGTGTGCAAGCAATTTAATATATCTGAGAGGCGGAATATGTCATCCGATTAGTTATTCCACCATTATTCGATTAAACATCATAATTAAAATAATAAAAAGTTAAATATAATCTGCAAACTCTTTGGCGTCATAATGCAATAATACCAAACAGTTGTAGTATTTCTCCACTGTTTCTTTCAATTTTGCTAACATATTTTGGTGCGTTTTATTCATTATGGAAGAATACTATGGTAAAAAAAGTGCAGCAAATATAATTTTTTCATGTTCTCATTAATGCACAACTACAAATAGTTGGTTTCTCTTTTGACCCGCCATATTTATGGTGTCAATTCAAGTCAACACTTTAAAATATATCGTGCAGAGCTTGGTTTTTTTTTAAATGAAATATTTTTTTTTCTAAATTTGTATTTTAAACAAAGTTATCCATGCTTTTTCAGTTTTTTAAGTCTATCAAAATTTATGTATCTTTAGAGTTCAGTTCAGATTGTACGCAAAAAAAAAAAAAAAAAAAAAAAAAAAAATAAAAAAAATTTTAAATTAAAAAAAAAAAATTATTTGAAAAAAAATATTTAAAATGATACCAATCGTTACACTGATTGTTGGTGCCATTATTGGATATTTGATCTGTAAAAATACTTAAATTCAAAGCAAATAGTACGGTATGTGTCGGTAGAATAAAAATTAATAATTTTCTTCTTTTTTTTTTTTTTTTGACTTAAAATTTTTTTTTCTCAAAAAATTTTTTCTTTGTCTAAAAAAACATTTTTTTTTACAGTCCGGCCAGATAATTTTTAAAACAAAAATGTTGCATATAGTTGCATTTGGAGTGGGCGTGCTTGCCGGCCTATTCATTTGTCAGAGATGCCCCTAGTGAAGTTGACGATTTGATGTTTAATCCTTAAAAATACAGAAATGGCTCCGCATAAGTTTACGATTATCTCAAAATTATTAACGTACAATTTGAACATAATTGGCAATAAAATTTAAAGTATAAAATAATCTGTGCTTTTCTTATTGAATTCAGTCATTGAAAATAGCTACGCTGTGTTTTGCTTCATGGTGCAAATGTATCAGGCGAAGTATTCCGGAAATCTTTGGTTGCATAAATTTGGCAACCAAAGATTTGTGGTGAATAATGTATATACTTTCACCACGTCAGGCGAAAAGATGCTTTTGGTGCTTTTAAAAAATATTTATTTTTAAATTATTCTAGTAGCAGAAAAATCGGCATTTATAAGGTAAAATTATATTAATTCACCATAACATGCATACACAACAAAATTTGTTAGCAAATTAGAAAGAGGCAGTGGCGGAATACGTCACCTGATATAATTGCATTATGCTTTGCTTCAGCTGTAAAAACTATTTTCTGACAAAAAAAAAATGGTAGTCGATAAAGAATGCATCGATTTACAGTTATTCTATTATTTTGTTGCACACTCGTTATTTCAGTCTGATTTAATTGTTCTACGGGTTACAAAAAGATACAAAAAAAGCGAAATATACATAATTGAAATGTGCGATGAGCCAGTGGCAACATAAAACCAAAATTGCTACTCTGTAAAATGATACAATTGTATTTACGTCGTGCTTTAATTTAAATCAAAACACAATAGTCAAAGCCAGAATAGTCAATTTCACGTTTTGTGCGCAAATACCAAAAATGTCAAATATACGAAATATGTCACATTTATGATGACGAAATTGTCCATACATGTTTGACATATCTGGTCAGTTTGAACTTTGAAATGAATGTCACATTTGACTGTGCAATATCGATAATCTAACAAAAATATATTTAATATTTTATTATGCACAAATAACTCTAAATTAACTCTCAACTATATACGTAGTATAAAATAATTAAAGTATAAATTTAAGCTTAAATGTTATCAATATTGTTGCTGCATGCAATATTTAATTAATTTTTGTACATATTTCAAATGATACAAATAAGCTTCAATAAGATAAAACCAAATGCACAATTCAATGTGCAATTTAGTTGCATAACCACAAAATATTAATATTTTCAAATAAATATTTTATAAATGTTCTTTTTATCAATAATTTACAGTCAATTATCTTTTCTATATTCCAGTTAATTAAATTAAATTTTTCAATTTTGTATCTTTTCAGGTAAATGAATAACTCAATTAAATATGCGCTTTATTTTTTGGTAGTCGAAAATTTAAAAAAAAAAAAAAAATATTTTGGTATGTAATAAAGTTCAATTTTTTTATTATAATTAATAAAACATTTTGTAGCTTATTTTAAAGAAAACAGCAAAGCATATTAAATATTTAATAATATCGATAAAGTAGTAACTTAATAATACAAAAAGACAATGTAAACGTTTCAGATACTCGTAAGTATCTTATAGTTATTTATGTATCTTTTATGGCAAGTATGCATATACTTTAGTATATATTTATGTAAATGACGTTTAATGCGATAAATATCTCAGCATATATAATCGTCTTTATTAAACGTTAATGTACTACAAAGTTTTGCTGTCGTTGCAGTACGCATTGATTTTTAATTAAAATTAAATTGGTAAACATAATTAATAAATATACATGCATACATATACGAGTATGTATTTGTAGTAGCGACAACGTTTATCTTTTTAATCATTCAATATTTACTATTTATTTACAATTTACAGCAAACATTGTTGTGCGGAAAAATGTTTTTATATACAATTTCTTTTTTTAATATGCCAAAAAATAAATGGTTCTTAGTAAATAAATCTATTAGTTTTTCAATAGTTGACTTTAGTAAACTTGTTCAATCAATTCTTTTGGACAACGGGCAAAATTATAAAATTGTGTTTTTTTAAAAAAAAAAACAAACGTAGTTTTTTTGCTCTACTGCTGATTGTTGGCCTTGGCTGCACGTAAGGTTTTACACCAGTGATTGTAATCTAGTGCTTGTCGATACCAATCTTGCGGATGTCTTCCAAAATCTAGTCATCCCAACGCAGCGGCGGACGTTCTGTCTGCAGCGCCCCTCACCCCTCGCGTCTTGCTCATAAACTTTTCTTGCCGAAGCCTCTGTATCTATCCGACACAGGTGACTGATCCATCAAAGACAGCCTTTTGTATTAGATATTCCTGACTATATATCGATGTCAGTAAATAGGTCACACAGCTCATCGGTCGTGCGAATACGGGAGTCATCACCGATCCTAACTGGACCAAAGATTCTCCGAACTATCTACCTTTCAAACAAGCCCAACGCCGACTTATCCGATTTTGCAATGACCTCTTAATTGACCACTTGAAGGCTTTGGAGAGTCTAAGTTTCAAATATGATGCCCCTATTCCTAAAGTCTCCGTGATAATCGTTATCATTTCAAAAAAAAAAAATCACTTTCGGTGACTTTTTCACAGTGACTTAAAAATCGCAATGTCGCACTGCACTTTTACCTCAGTGAACATGTTCAGTTATCGGCAATTTTGTGTATTACTCTTCGCGAACAGTGAACCTGTTCAGTAATCGCTGATTGTCTTTGGCGAACTGCAATTTTATCACTGTTTACAGCCACTGTGATTTTCAAGTCTCAGACACAAATCACACTGCGACTCAAAAATCACTCTTATTGCCAACTCTAGCAGATAGACATGAGAGACGGACAGATATAGTTACATCGACTCTTCTTTCAAATTCTGATCGTTCTTTATATGCATAGCTACTTTAAAGGATCTATTATGTCTCAAACTTCAATGCCCTGTTACTATACTGTACGTTTGGATACAGGACTATAAAAATGCTCATAAACCGAATTTCCAACTGCAAAATAATGCTGAATTGCATTAAAAACCGACCCGATCGTGTTCAAAGCCTAATGATCAAGTCCCAAGGTTATGCTGTATTTTTGGTGTAATTGGCTGAGAATTATATAGAATTATCAAGTGATTACCATCGGCTCCTGAGCATGGCGTACAATTTATCGCCTTTAAATTTGTCTATAGTATAAGCTTTACTATTGTTTTAACTTAAAGTTAAAGATTAATTTAATTTGTTATTAATATTATTGTGTAAAACAAAAAAAAATTAACTCTTGATTATTCGTTTACCATTTAACTATCTAAACATGACACGTTTTATGGCAATATTGAAATAGTCAAAGCTTATTTTATTTAATTGTAAAATAGTTTTGCTTATTTTGATTAAATTATTTTGTGGCTTTTTGTGTTAGTAAATTTAAATGTGTTTTGATTTTAACCAAAATTCGGTAATGCATATGTAATATTTAAAGCCAGAAATTCAGTAATATATGCAAAAATCTATTAGTTTATTCAAAAGGTTAAGCAACTTGAAGCAAACTTTTATTACACACAAACACAAATAGTAAAATTTTCGACAAACTTAAACTTATGCAGCAAACCCAGAATGCATAAATAAATACAAGAAACGTAAAAGTTTTTTACTTAAACTTTTACGTACAGACGAGAACGAGTACGAGTATACGCTGCGGCAACACTTTACTGTGTAACTGTATTGGCTTTTATTGTTGCTCCTTTGAGTATCTAAGTTATTTGTTAGACTGTCAGTCTGTGCCACTGACTGTCTGTCTGTCTATCTGTCTGTCTCTCTGTCTACTTGGCGCATTAGCACTTGACTGAAGAAAATTGGTTTATCTAATGTTTAACTCTCGACACTTTACTTATTATGCGCAACTCTAGCTTATATATTTATTTATCTATCTATCTATCTATCGTACACATATTTACACTGCGAACTTGAAGATGTAACAAACAAATTGTAAAAGTTCAAGTAGAACGGTAAAACGCTCCTCGGCAATATTGAGTAAAATGTTTAAAAGTGTAATAAGTGTTTTTGTCTATAAAGTAGTTAAAGCTTTTCATGTAGCATGTATGTGTGTCTTCGTAGCTGATGAGTGTAAAAAAAGGCAAAGTAAAGTAAAAAGTTATAACATGCTTTTAGGCGCGCGCTTAAGTTGCGCAGTATATGCCAACATCAATTTAAAATGACTTCTTCATTGATGTTATTTTCTTTGTCTTCGTCTTCCGCTTCTTCTTCTTCTTTTTCTTACACTTAAAATCCTTGTTTATATTCTGTGACAGTTTTTTTGCATAATTATTAAGAGCGAAAAGTTGTTGCATGTCAATTCCCGGAAGTTAGCTTATTGAAGTTTTTGAAGTTAAAATGTTTTCACTGTCTTAAGTGTGAAAAAGACATTAAGATAAATATAATTTATATACAAAATAATAATTCAATTACATAATTATGTTTATCTTTGACTGCATTAATGTGATGTATGCGTAATATTTGAATTATTCATTAAATACTTCATATGTGTGAGGAATAAGAGCCTGTAGCACTGAATACAGAAGTGATAGCGAGGGGAGTACTTTACATAAAATGTAGCCAACAAATCAGCGTACATTTTTTTCGTATATCTGTTTGAGGTGATATTTTTGTAGACATTTTATATTGTTTGTTAATTATGATTGATTAGGCTAAAAAATATACTCCATAATCATTTGTTGAAATTCGATGCGTATTAAAAATGCCAAAAAAATATTGTCTGTAATGATATGTTAGGTACACACACATACATACATATCAGAAGCCAATAGAAACAATGTGTAATGCCACAGGCATTGTGCATAGAATACATTTTAGAAACTCTCTTGTATACCGCAACAGTTCAATCAGTCAAGGTTATAGCTGAGCTCGCATAAATTATTTAAGCGTTAATACGCTTATTTCAAAACACACACTCATACATATGCAACGAGTGCTTAGTTCACATAAATTTTACCAAGCGTATCAAGGCTTGGGCAAAGGTTAAATGTGCACATCGAACTTGATGATTGACTAGAAAAATGAATTGATAAGCCTTATGCGTCGTAGTCGTACTCCTCGTCGATGA
The DNA here is from genome assembly GCA_018903435.1 of Leucophenga varia. NCBI lineage: Eukaryota > Metazoa > Arthropoda > Insecta > Diptera > Drosophilidae > Leucophenga > Leucophenga varia. The sequence goes on along the minus strand of JAEIFJ010000935.1, from coordinate 2,929,829 downwards.
CAATATAGCCTAAAGTAACACAAACCATAAACGTTTGTAGAGCAAGAGAGTGAAAAATCAGCAGCGGCCATGACAGATAGTTTGTCCTTTAGCTATGCATGCCATACATACAAGTAGTCTAGTCCAAATAGTTCAATGGAGTATCCAAAGCGCATAAGCTTTTCGTTTGCCCAACACTAATGCCGTTTACAAGCCACTACAAAATAGCATAACTATACACAGCGCACCAGTTTTTGGCTTATAGCTAACGAAAAATAGACAGACAGACAGACAGACAGGCAGTTGGACGCTATCAAATTGCTTTCACCATTAGTTTAGTTTAGCTTAGCAAAAACAAGCAGCAACAAAAATTCTGCTTTCATTTATGGCTTGCGTTGTTTTGCGCCATTTCGGTGTGGGTTTTATGTTGGTTTTGACTGGTCATTATTTAGCACTTTTGTGCAGGTGTGCCACGAAATTCAGTTGTTAGATTGTCATTTACAGATGAAAGCGTTTTTCATACTAATTTTACGCTGTACGATTTTGCTGTACGAAAGACAAGAAAGTTATTAAATTAGTTAAGAGCTTTTAAAATATTGCCTTTATTTTTCTTTTATTTAATTTGAAGCATACAAAAAGGCGCAAATTTTAGTTTACCAATTTTATTTATTAATCGCACAAAAATCCTTAAATCTTTATATTGTGGCATGCAGTTACGAAACGTATACATTCGTAGAAACCCTTCAGAACAATGGAAAGTTTATTAATAGCAGCTACCATATATGTATATTTTTAGAACAACTTTGAATGTGAACTCAATTATTTCGGAAAGATTTATGAGATGATGACATTTTTGTTAAAAATCACATTGCGATGCTATTAAATGCATAGCAGTTCATCTGGACTACATATTTTTGTTTTATTTATTTTTATTATTATATTTTTTTTTTTTTACATAAGCTTAATTTTTTATGTTCTACTTTTTTTATTTATTTATTTTAAGTTTTTTTATTTCAAAATTTTTTTAACAAATATTTTAGTATGTTTTTATTTATTGTTGTACATTAACTAAAAATTTATACCAATTTTTAAAAAAAATCAACTGCAACATAAATGATTCCCCAAAAAACTTGAAAGCTTCAAAAGAACAGACACAATTTTAGAAGCTTTTACTTTTTAACAGCGTTCCGCTCTTTTACTGTTACATACAACTTTTTCTCGCAGAGCTTTTTAAAGTTTCATATTCCTTTTAAGAGAAAATATTATAACAGTTTTATATGCATATACAAAGTCACAACCGGCAAATGCCGAAGTCAAAATTAGTTTTTCCGATAGGACTATTGCATATACAATACAATTTATATGAAGAAGAAAAAAGCGCGCGCAAATAAAGCAAACAGCTGTTTTATGGAAGCTCACAAATTCACCACACTAATACACGTGTTGAATTAAACTCAACACAATTCGTCTCCTTAGAAAATAATGCGAAATTACTTGCGCGATACACTTCCTTGACAAATTTGCTGCGTAGCCGATTCGTGTTAGTCGTCGTCAACAAGTCGTAGTGTACGAACACAACCAAAAAATGTTTAACGCATTTAAAAATGTCGCGTTTCTATAGAAAAGATTTTTAGTTTTTTTTATAAAACTTTGAATTAACTTCGTAACGGTCATTTAGCTCAATGAAGCTTAAAAAAGTGTTTGAAATAAAGTGAAAGTGAATACAAAAAAAAAAAATTTTATGTAAATTAAATGCTCGTTTTTGTGAAAAAAAAAATTAAAAATAAATAAAAAATAAAATAAAAATATATAATAAAAATAAATATATAAGCAATTTTGTAGCTCATAAATTGAACGAAAATATCTTTTTTGTGAAACCGCTTCATTTTAATTTAAAAATAAATTCTGAAGAAAAATTAAAACAGACAAAAATAGAGAAATAGAGAAAGCAGGCGTGCCATATTAACGGACAGACAGACAGACAGAGGAGGGCATATAGACAAAAGGAGACGTTGACAACTAGACGGCTAGACAGACAGACAGACAGTCAGACGGGCGGTCATCAATATTTTATTCGATTGCTCAGACAAACTATTTAATTATAGCTTTACTTCAATTTATTTGGACTAAAAATATCTTAATGTTTATTTATATTTATATCCATATACACCATATATACGCTTTTTACTGGCCTACCATAAGCCTATGAGGTAGACGTTCCTCTGGTATTCGAATTAGAGTGCGGCTCAATCATTCAAAGACTTTAAAATCCAAATTCAAAATTAAAATAGACCAGGTTCAAACCACGGCACCTGCAGCTTTAATTTTTTTTTAAGAATGGATTCGAGTAAGCTCGAATAATATTTAATCAATCGGATAATCGAATGAGACGGTTAGCTTCAGTGAGATAATCGCTTCAATATTAAACCGTTTGATCGAGTAAATTTATGTGCTGAATCAAGACGTTCGGTTAGTCGATTCAACGACTCGAGTCGGTTTCGAGTCGATTAAATCCGTTGCTCGAATTACCCGATGCAGGGCTCTAGCTTGAATTGCATACACATTTTTTTTTGATAGTTTTTTAAATGAAGACCGTATTTTCATTGCAAATGCTGCTCACTTTATTTTTTAAAAATTATGCATAAAAACTTCCTACTTTTAGTTTTACGCATTCTATTTTATATCAGAACAATTTAGTATACAATAAAATCAAACTTAGTTAATATAATCAACTAAATGCCAAGATTAAATATTATTTATTTCTCAAGGACGCACATTGCACCAATAAAACCAAAAAAAAAAAAAACCTAAACCTATGAAGCACATTTATATTAATAGACTTTCATATTTAAGTGATTAATTAAATAAAAGGCAATCAAGGAGCACGTAGTATCTGACAGATACACAGACAGATAGACTGACTGAGTGACTGACTGACTGATAGATAGTCAAAGTTAGTAGTGTCAATAATTTTCTATATATTTAAGACTAAAGTTTAACAAAGTTTTCTTTAATAAATATCTGCGTGTGTATGTGTGTGTGTGTGCTTGTGTTTGATGCTGTTGTTATATGCGTAATTAAGTTATATCCATTGAAAACGTTTTCGTCTTACAGTTTATGTGCGCGAAAAGCACATATTTATTGGCTTTGCTATAAAAGTGGCTTACACAGAGTGTATTTTTATGTATCTGTAACTGTGTGTGTGTGTGTGTGCATGAGTAAGGATACTCACTGTAAATGGCAGCAGTTTTTGGATTACACATACGCAACGTATGATTGTTTTAATGACCACTTGAACGGAAATTAAGTGACAACAACAGATAAATAACGACACTTGAAAACGATTTTCACATTTGATGGTAAAATAAAATAAACAAAAAAAAAAAAAACAAAAAGAAAACATAAAGCGAAAAAAGGAAAGCGTAAGCTTAAATATGAACGCAGCCTTTAACGCCTACGTCCTTCCAGACACATCATATAAACTTAAAAAGATTTAAAAAAAAAAGTAATGGAATTTGCAAACCAAAAAAAAAAAAATCCGATTGCTAGCTGCGTCATTTTGAATACAACAACTTGGTTATTTTAAATTTAAATACCACATTTGGATTCAGCGATCCCAAAAACTGCAGATTTTAAGGAAGCCTATACAATTTTAAAATTTTACTTCCATCATTTTGAATTCTGCAACCCTAAAAACCATGAGTTTCAAGCATATATATTTAACTCTTCGATTTTTGACAATACTCAGCTCTTCTGGTTCAATCTTTGCAGCGCAATGTAGTGCAATATTGCAAGTTTAACTCGTTCACTCTGTTGTTAATGACATTATCTCGAATCTCATAGAAAGTAAATAAAAATTATTTTTGACAAAAAAGCCAAAATTTAAATAAATCCTAATATTCATTCCTATCAAGAATACACTTATATATACTTATGTACCTTTTGACACTTGTACTTAAGCCACAGTGATTTAGACACATAAACATGTCTGTGAATTTAATAATGGGCTTTATTTTTAGACCAAGCATTCATGCATTCATGATGCAAACATGTTTGTCTACTTATTTACCAACAACTGTTTGTACATGTGTTCTCGTATTATATTTTGCAGATATGTAAAACAGCATTAAATGTGCAAATTCTTTTAAGAAAAATTTTTCTTTTATTTACACAAAAAAAAAAAAAAAATGCGAACATAAATATTTGTCTAACACAAATGTCAAATACGCTAATTTCGCACATAATTTGAGAAAAGTTCAAATACGCACGCAAACTCACACTCAAAGACATAAATATGTATTTTGTGCACACATTTACTTATGAATATATGCACACAGACATGAATACACACTATATACTATGTTGTACAGGCATGTGTACTTTGTGTATATACAAGATATAGGTATATTTCGTGTTAGTAAGCGACAAAAAAAATATATATTATGAAATATTTACACGTTTATATTTCTGCATAAAATTTTGTGACTAAAGGAAATTTTCCAAATAAATTTTAGATAAAAAACTTTTATGCTTTATATGTAGGAATATTTCTCAAAGTAATAAAGGTAACTTTGCATAAAAATGATTTCGAATAAAACATGTCTTATCTTTAACTCATCTTTTCTCATGAAATGTTCTTTGTAGTTATTTTACAAATTGGACAGACCGCAATTTGTAAAAAATTAAACCTTTTTGTATTTCGCATATATGCAGTTATGTTCCCGTAATTGTAAAAATAAGATTTTACGTTTTACTTTTGAAATCTCAAATCACAAATCGCAAAATAAATAAAAATGAATTGTAAAATTTTAATTCAGCTAAGTGAATGAAATGAAAAGTAAATGCAAAACATTACAGAACAAATTTTTTTTGTCGCCAATCTAAAAATAATTTTGTTTTATTATTCTGTGACGTTGAAAGATTTTTAAAATCGATATCATTATTGAAATTGAATCACTTTTTGCATGGTCACTCTATAACTTGAGAATGACTTCACCGATTTCATTCATTTTTTTTTATTTTATAAAATGATTTAATGGTAATACTTTAATTAATTATTTACTCTTCATGCCTAAGTATATTTATTTTGTGAAAGCAACTTTTAATATAATATAACGCTTAAGTTTGCCGGAGCACGAATAATTTTAAATCGTTTGAATTTACTCATATCCCAAATCACAAAACTAAGTGTTTAGAGGAACATGTCTGAAAAAGTTTCGATGTTAACATAGCCTTGTTTTCAAGTTCACTTTCACAAAAATTAAACGAAAATAGAAATCATAAATTACATTACTATCAAGAACTCGTTCAGAAGATGTCATTACCATGCCTTAAAATTTATTTTGCATTAAAATTTACACTGGCATTCATGCAATTGAACATTTTTCATAATATTAAATAACAATAAATCGTAGTCTATAAAATCTTTAAAAGTCAAGCTTGTCAGCATTATTTATTCGTATTATTTTTGAAGAAATCAAAATCTTCATTGCGCAAAAAAAAAAAACGTCTTCAAAGGGGTTCATTCACTGCCAAAATAAATCGTTTAATTTGAATTATGACTTCATTTACACACTTCAAGAGACGCACACATACACGCATATTAAATCAAATCAAATAACGCAAACCCAAACCAAAAGAACAAAAAAAAAAAAAAATTAAGTGTTGCTTCTTTCAGTTAATATATATCGTACTTATGTAGGTACACATGCATGTATATTTTCGAGAAAAAGTCTTTGACAGCAACCAGAATGGCAACATTAACACAAATATGCTTGTCTTCAGCAACATTTACCAACGCTCGAAAGTAGAAATACTCTATATATTCTAATAGGATTTTTTCTTAAGCTGTTCAAGTGATAAATTTACTTTGTTAAAACCATTTTTTCTCAATTTTGTCTCGTTCTTTCGTTTTTTTCCCAGTCTCTCTCTCTGTCAACTCTAAAGGGTCGCATGCGGTTTCAGCAACTTAAGAGCATTGATTTATATCTGAACAATTTTGTTACATGTTGTTTATTTTTTCCATTTTTTCCATTTTTTTTTTTTTTTTTTTGTATGTTCCCCATTTTAACTTGAATGCAAACAAATTGTTACACTACGTGTTTGCTGTTTGTATAGTCCTTTCGTTATTCTTGTTAGCAACCATAATGACGTCATAGACATATACATATAGTATATAAATGGCAGACAAGCAACAGTAACAAGGACAAAATAGCCCATTAAATGCCAATCGATTTCTTCCGCACGATTAAAGTTAAAACTGTGGGGTAAAATGGAAAGGAAAAAAAAAAAAAAAAAAAAAAAAAACAATGGCGCAACAGTTTACAAAGCATTTTTTTTTATCAACTTTCTTTATCGTTTATATTCAATTTGAATTCTTTATACAAACATATATTCTAAAAGGGGCAACTGTTGCTTCGCCATTGACACATTGTTGCTTTTTTTTTTTCTTTTTTTGGCTACGAGCCAGTTGGCAACACGCCAATCATTTCATTTCCGGTTTGCCATTACTACTTTGTTCTAGTTTAACCCTTTTGCCTCATGCTGTCATGTATCGTTTTGATTCTATTAGCAATTTGCTTGGGTTTTTTTTCTTTTCTTTTGCGGTTCGTCATCTTCGAGAAAGTTTAGAAATTTTGCGCCATTTTGTAATAAATTTTATGCATACACATTATTTCCGTGGGAAATGCCTTTGCGTCGTTTCGTGTATTTTTAGAAAGAAAAGAATAGGAAAAAAATAAGCTCAACTGGTTACTATTTGCTTCATTAAATGTTTCTCTTTATGTATGTAAATTTTATTGATGTTCATCACGCAACTAGTTTTTACATTATATACCCTATAAGTATATTTATGGGTATATTTAGTTTGGTTGAGTGCATGTAACAGCATGTGTTTTCCATGAACAGAACATAAATTCTGAACCAGTATCGAAGGACGAATCTATCTAGCCATTTCTATCTTTCTGGCTGTCTGTGTCGGATCTTATAAAAGATTGTACCAGCATTCCATTTTGAGGATTAACCTTCTTATGAACTCATCTCAAAATTTTCATTGTAATTTTATTTATTACATTTATTATTTTTTATTTATTTATTATAATTTTTTTTTTTAAATTTTGTACTAATTTCGAACGATGAGATAGGGTATCTCTATACAAAGTAACTCTGTGCAGCATATCTCGTGACCGTATTTACTCAACTAATATTTATTTAAAATTTAAGCTTTATTGCTGCTTGTGTTAACGTTTATTTGACTTGCTAATTTCGTTACTATTTCTCGAATCAAACGAAGAGTGAGTAAGATTGGTAATTGAAATTTATGTGCGTGGGCAGTTTTCTACAAATAGATTCAGTTTGGCTATATTTAATAGGAAAAAGTTGTACTTACCTTTCAAATAATAAATAATTAATAATTTTAAATTTAATCAAGAATACAAATGTCAGCTAAGAAAAGAATTATTTTAATATAGAAAATAAAGTTGAGCTATTTTAACATTTGCTTGATTCAGTACTCAAGTTGCCTAGAAACTCTCGATCTAAATTATTTAAAACACTTATACAGCCATGCTTCCGTAATCGTAAGCGTACAAATTTTCCGATTTACTTTTCAAAACGCATATTTTTGTAAATCGTAAAATATTTTAAATTTCAAATCGGCAGAGTTTGAGTCAGTGAAATGAAAAATAATGCAACAAAAAAGTCACTGTCGATTGTTGAAAAATATTTTAATTTTATTTTGTTATTTTTATAGAGTTTATCTTTGTGCTTTTTAATATCATTGATTTTGAATTCGATTTTAAGTTCAATTTTTTTTATTCATGCACAAATTTAAAGCGCAACAACAATTTGCGATTTGTTTAGATCGATAACCATTTTATTTGTAACCGATAACAATTTTTGTCATATTTAATGCAAACAAACGTTTTGGAAATGAAACATAATAATTTGAAATCGTACACATGGTTGATAAAATTTTAAAAAATTATATATCGATAATTTTTGATATTCTAAAAAATCGATAAATTTGCCGAAATTGAAAAAATATCGCTATGATATTGTTTTACTCGCAGCTCTATGCTCTATTAACCTTCAGCAGTTTTACCAGTTTGTGTTTTTATTTATAAAAGAAACTATTCGGATGACGATTTTTTTAGGAGTTCCATTTCAATAAATTATTTTGACAATTTTATATATTAAAATGATTTATTAACATTTTTGTTTTTGCAATCTAACTTAAACTTAATCAAAATTTAATCCTTTATCTCAACTTAAGTGGTTGCCACATCAAAACTTTTTTTATGCACAATTTGTGTGCTCTGTTCTTCTCGTTTGGCCAACGACCTTTTGACAATTTCTAGAAAGGTCATTGCATATTGTTGTTGTTTTTTTGTAAAACCGAACGCTCTGTTCAATCTGTTCAAGCGCACTTTAAACAAAAATGAAATTAAAGCACTAAATGAATACATAAAAGCTGACTGAGTGCTTTTTAAATGTCATTGAAAGGACCAACAAAAAAAAAAAAAATTAAAAAGTAGAAAAGTATTTAAGTGATACACAACGACAACATTTTAAAACCAAATGAAAGCTGTTGCTGGAATGCTGTTCCAAATGAAAACGAGTTGAAATGCAGCCAAGCACAACAGAATTAAAATTATGGAATGAGCAATTGCGCTGCGTAAGTGAAGCAAAGGCGTAAGCATGTGAATAGCTGGCAAAACCCTGAAGCTGCATAGAAAGTGAGAAAGCAAAAAAATAAAAAAAAAAAAAAAAGGAAATAAAAATTTAATGAAGCTAAAATGTAAAATACTTCCGGCTGCTGCTGTCACGCATAAAATTTAAATAATATTTTCCAATGCTTCCATCACTTTGTAGCAGTATAAAGTGTCTTAAAGCTTTAATTCGTTATAAAATTAGTCAAAATCGCATTTCTGTCAATCAATGAACTTAAAGAAATTGTAAGCAAATTTATTTAAATTGCATTCAAAGCAAATCGTTTCACATAAAACAGGTTTTTTCCTTTTTTATTTTTCAATAGAAATGTGTGGCACAAAATTGCTTTGTTCTCGTAAAACAATAGAAACACCAATCTCAGCGGCACAATAGCCAGACTACTACTATTGTCTACGTTCAATGAACGCCTGCGAAATTGAAATCTTTACTTTATGCCAATTCGTATGTCTTAACTTTTTTCGTAGCATATCCTTTTTTTTTTTTTTTTTTTTTGTGTATAGCTTCACTTATGCTGACTGCAGCAGCATACACACATACACAATGCTTTGTAATTGCGTACAACTGCTTTGCATACTTTTAGGCGTTGGGCGTATTTCTTAACTTTTATTGATTTTGAAAAAAAAAGAAAAATGCTGCAAATTGAAACATTGAATTTTTATGCTTCAAAAAAAAAAAAAAATTGAAATAAATTTACCTTAAAAATGTTTTAATACAAAAATCGATAAGCTTAATGAGCTGTAAGCAATACGAAAAACAATCAACTCAAATCCATGCCACAATTAAAAATGTTAGCAACGTGTAACGTGACATGAAATTATTTCTAAAAATAGCAAAATGCTAGGGAATTACGCTAAAAATAAAATTTTATGTGTTTCAGATAATTTTAAAGCATTTCTTAGCTTATTCAAAACGCACACACAAACACAAACACAGTAGATATACATTTTTTTTTTTTCTTTATTTTTTTTTTGGGCAATGCAGTTTTTTGCTTTTAAAAGAATGAAACATATCCTGTATATTGACATTTCGTTGTATGCATGAACGCTGTGGTTGGCATGCTGCATATTAGCAAAAGACTTGATTCGATTTTTTTTTTTTAGGTTGGCAAGTTTATGAATTATTGTTAACATGCAAAATGTTCAGCATAGCAAAAAAAAAATTGTAGCTACACAAGAACACATGTCAAGTCTAACAATTTAATAATTTATTTTGAACGCCAGTTAAGGTTTTTCTGTTTTTTTTTTCATTTTTTTTTTTTGAGATGCATATTTTTTAGCAACTAAAATACTATTTTTAACTTCAATGTCCTTTCTCGCTTTTATGTCCTTTAAAAATATGTATGGCTTCAATTTACGTAATTGTTGATACGACACGTGACTGCCACATTTTTGAAATGCATTTTCTTATTGCACGTTTTTGTAATTGAGGCTAGGCCAGAAAAAGTGTAAAATTGTTGCGTCACAAAAACTTGAAAAAAAAAATAAAAGTATTAAAGTTTTAGTGCACTCAAAGTAAAATGTTTTCATTGTTTCTTTGCTAAGTTCACACTTCTATATTAAACTTCATAGGACATGAGGCATACAATTTGTAAGTTGATTGCAATGGTTCCCAGACATTAAACAAAAATATGTTTAATACAAGTCTACACCCATAATTAACTCATAACTTAACACAGTTTCTACTGTTTTTTTCTATGCTTAAATATAATACTTATTTATTTTGTTTTTTTTTTTTACTGAACCGTACAGTATGTATTTCTTAGGTATTCTAGTAGGCAATTAACCTAATTGCTACACAATTTGTTAGCACAAACACTTATTAATACTCTAAGTAAAATAAAACAAAAGTGAAGAAAAATACTACAAAAATATAAAAGCAAACATATATTTAGAAGCACAACAACATGTTTTTGGCTCTTGAAACTACAGAATAACAACTCATAATAATAGTAATGGACAAAACTAAATGTAAAGAAAAACAAAGAAGTGGACAAAACAATACAAAGGGGAGACAGACACAAAAATAGGCGTATAGACAGCTATTTTTGTATTAAAACCACGTGCACATGACACAGCGTTTACTTATTATTTAGGAAATGTAATGTTTTCTTAACGTAACTATTTGTTAGATATGACCACAACCTTAATTTGGCAGTATCAAATGCCTAACTCATTCAAGAAATAATTCACATTAGTTACAGTAATAGTGTTAAGATGAACAGGCAACCATTCAGGAATAGTTTAAAGATTTTCACAAATAAACTGCTTTAACGATGAGAAGCGCAACTCTTTTTCACTTTGGCGCATTTCCACAGCACAAAAGAAGACTAAAAGAATTCATATATTCGATTGTACAATGAATTATGCGTACATACTTAGAGTATAGATGGTGTCATTTATGCATATCTAATGAATAAATTACACTGACTCATTTTTTGATGTTTCAAGTTTAATAAATTTAAAAAGTTATAGGAAAAAAATTTTTAAATGTCAAAAAATTTTCTTTTTTATACTCGTACCACAGCTTTGGTGTGCACACTTGTGTGACGGTTCTGATCAAACTGTTTGTCAGAAAGTTTTCAACACATTAAATACCCACTAGAGTATATATTCGTGAACAGTATGACAAGAATGGCTGAGGAAAAAGGTGCATATTCACCACTTATCTGACAAAAAATAAGCTGCTGTAAAACCCTTTATAGCATATAGTCCCCATACTTACCTTCCCGTTTTAAAGAAAATAATTTTTAGTTCTGTATTTTTAGCTTAAAAGTTATCTAAACTTCTATGTAAGCTTCTTCACGAAATATTATCTGATAATAAACTATTCAAAATTCCCTATGACTGGTATTTGAACTTCGTATTTATCAAAGTTAAAATTTTTCCATGTTTTTGTCATAAATTCAATTAATCATAGAAAAAAAAATTCATGAATTATTAAAATATTTACAGAGTTGCTCCAAAGCACAAAAAAAAAAAAACAAGAAAAAACTGAAAATAATATGCTAATGCAACGCTGCATATTTGATAAGAAAACAGATGAATACTTTGCACTATACATTGGCGCCATGAAGTATGCAATAAATATTTTTTTTTTTTTTATTATTTTAGATAGCGCACATATGTGTGTACGTGCACGTGTGCATGTCAGTTAGTTTGCAATATGCAAATTGCATAGATTCCAATATGCATGTAAAATTTTACCAAAACTTTAATATTTATCTAGTACATGCCAAACACATACACATACCATAACTCAAAAGGGTTCATTTAAGTCAATCAAAAATGTTAAATGTTAAATGCTTTTGGCATTAAAATATTTTAATTGATTACAAGCCAAAAGGGTAAAATGATTTATTTAATATAATACAAAAAGACATATAACAGCAATTAAGATACTCGTAAGTTATAAAGATATGAAGAAGATGACAGCAACAGGATTGCTGCTGCTGCAGGTACATACTTCAATAATATAAAATTTGTCTGCTTGTTGACTTAAGACAAAACAAAAGGATACAAGAAGTTGTAGAAGAAGAAAAAAAAGATATCAAGCAATCCGTTAGGGAAAAGTGAATGCAAGCAAACTGGTAGTCATTCATTTATCTCTTTTAGGTTGCTCTGTCTAACTGCCAGTCAGTAAGTTTCTCTGTCTGTCTGTCTGTCTGTCTGTCTACTGTTTAACTGAAAACCACAAAACAAAGACATGCAAGAGACAAGCAGTGTACCAAACTGTTAGAATAACTGACAAAGGATTAGCTGCTGTAAAACTCTTTAAGGCATTTTGTTTTTTTTTTTTTTTTTTTCGTTATTCCCAATGCACAATACAATCTGCTTCATACTAACTCGTATGCCTGTCCATCTACTGGCAGATTGCAACTTAACTGACTGTCGGAATAACTGACTGACTGATTTCTATTTAAATATTTAAATTTTAAGCGAACTGGTTTTGTGTTGTGGTTTCATATGAAGCTGTCTTATGTCCTTCGAAAATATTTTATTACGCGCTCTTTTTTTCACATTTTGACATTTAACATTTTGGTGTATCAAGTTTTTTTATATCCACTAATTATTTAATGCAGTAACAGCTGTAGAGGATTAGTTGGATTTTAATCTTCGTTTTTTTTTTCCTTTTTCTTTTGGTTTAAAATTTTTGTACAACTTTTAGCCAATTTCTATTTTTTTCTTTTTTTTTAATTTAATTTTATAAATGATAAAGTGGAAATCCGTTCAAAAAAAAAAAACTAACTTAGTATGAAATATAATTTAATTTTTTTCATTTTGTGCATTGTGTCTGCAGACAGTCTAAGTGCACAATTTGATGCAGCATACAGAATAGTTCCCATCAGATAAAATATATAACATAAGTCGGGTTGAGTATGAGTACAGTATTTGACAATACATTTTTTGTTCGAATACAGACCATGTCCACTAACAAAAAAAAGAACAAACATTCTGTCTGCCTGACTATCTGTGTATCTTTTTCTCTATTAAACTATCAGTATGATTGGCTGCGTTTTTGTACGTTCAAAATCCTTAGAGTATTCTAATGCAGTATACAGCTCTCGAAATTGTTCTGCGTACTTGAACTTCGAAAAAAAAAAAAAAAAAAGTTTTATTGATTTTATTTTTTGATTCGAAATTGTTTCTATTGAAGTTTGAAAAAATTAATGATAAACGTTTTCAAAACAATAGAAATTTAATATTTATTAACATTTCTTAGCAAAAAAAAAAAAAAAAAGTCAAGAACTTTTATTTATACAATTTTATATAATACTAGCTAATACCCGCGGCTTTGCTCGCGTTTGTTTTTTTTTTTTTCATAACACGTAAATTTTTTTAAATGGGCCTAATGTTCGAATTTCAAAAAGCGACCCAAAAATATGTTCTAGAAATGCGTCTAATTTTAAGCCTCATTCCAAAGATGAATCTTAGGTCGCCCAAATCCAAAAAAATATAGTATAATGCAGCAATATACGTATAATATATACATATAACCTATTTTTGAAACTCCACTAGGCCCAAGGTCCAAATTTTGGAAATCACATCTAAAATATTTTTAACTATCTTTCAAATGCGCCTAAATTAAGTACTATCCTAAAGATATGGCTCTTTCCGGTTGCAAAACCACTGATCAAAATTTTCAAAAATTCCATTTTAGTGCTGACTTTCAACACAAAACGAAGCTACAGTACAAATTTCACCATCCTATCTGTAGCATTTGAAAAATTTTGACATTTTGAAAAATTGTAGAGCGTAGTCCTTATTAGAAATTAAAGGCTGATTTTTGCTTTTTAAAATAAAACAAAATCAAACTTGGTCATTAGATCAAGAATAATGTTTTTTTTTTTTTTTTTTAGAAGAATATCCATGGGAAATATTATAAAAACTGAATTTGTCCAAAGTTTTTGAAGTATTGCCAATTAAAAATCCAAAGTCAGATTTTTTAAAATTCAAAATGGCGCAGCGAAACTGAAAACTCTTTGATACAAATTGAATAAAGTGAAACAAAAGTGCTACAATTTTCTGTTTGTATCTATATAACAGTGTGATTGTGTGTGTGTGTGTGTAGATGTTTATGCAGCAACTGCGGCGTATAAAAGAGTAAAGCAGTATTTTTCTAGATAAAATTCAATTAGAATAAAGCGGCTTTGCACATGCATAAAGATATTATTGCAACATTATTTTTTTTTTTTTTTTTTCATATCAGGTAACATGTTTTAAGCGCTTATAAAATAAATGTCATATCAATTATATTTCGAATATAGAAACTGCATACAGCAATGCGATTAAGTAAAAATAGATATTTTGCAATATATTCTAATCGGCTTAAAATAAAATTCAATTCAAATCAAACGAAATACAACAACAACAGCAATAAAATTTATAAAATAAATAAATTAAATAATCAATTAAATTATAAATCAAATGGATAATTTATTATGCAATATGTCGGGTAACAGTCGATACTCGTCTTATAATTGTCTTACATCGTGGGATTCATACGATAAGATACCAAGGTAAGCTGCCTAAGGCTAAGACTCAAATAACTTATAATTGTGATTGTCTATTAGATTTTCGATTAGATTGTAGTAATGAGTATACAAAAAAAAAAAATAATAAT